>JARQAD010000011.1:10000-1497500 GCA_029955455.1 Quercus agrifolia
TTTAAGTAAACGTCAATATATGCATGCCTTGTTGATATCTTCGAACACATATTTTGATTAAGGAACCTTCCTCTCTAGGCTGCTTGAAAAATATTGGAATATGCTAACATTTGCATAAGAATAGAAGTTATCTTGGAAGTGTTATTATAGACATGCATTAGTTGAGATTTACACATCCTACATTGGTTAAGCACTAGTAGATGTTTTGTCGTTGGGATTTACACAGATTGGTAGTGGTGCTAGAATTACATAATCATGTCTCTAACAACACCAAAAACCAGGCAGCATAGTTAGTATCCTTTATCACGAAACCCTCAAAGGAACCTATTGCATAAGCAGGGTCATCCACAGTCACCTCAGGACCAGATATCTCAAAAATTGGATCTCTGGGCACTCTGAAGGTTGGCATGACCTGGTGGAAAGTCTGCTCAGCCAAGAAGAACTCCCATCTCATCAAAGCCCAAAACTAGTGTCGAGCACACAACTAACCCGTGTAGGAGTGACATCGGGCTTGGCCAACAACCTTTCATCATATGAAGTGTTACGTATCTCACCCCAGGTGACACAATCGAGTGCAGCGCTAATAGTAGTCTGATGTGCTAGAACAACTCTAGAAATATCGTAATGGGACAAAGCATATGCCCTAGGATATATCATCATGGAAAGGCCAGTGTACTGTGGTCACAGAGCTGGGATGTATTCATGTGCCCACCATGTCAAAATATGCTAACAACCCTCAAGGCTCCTATAGCCCTGGTGCACTTCTTACCTCAAATAGGCAATGAAAAATCCATAAGAAAGGGACCCCTAATCATAAGCCCCTATGAGGGACACTATTCTTATGGCTCCAAGCAGCCAACAAGTCAACATTGACCAGTTATTTCCTTGTAGGCAACTACCAATGAAGTAGAAAAAGAAACACCAAAGATCTACATCATTCGGCTCCATCCTCCAAGGTATGTTCATCTGCAACCATTGCATGTGGATCTAAGGCTCATCAGTAGGCCAAAAGGACCCTCTAGTCATCCTGGTAAAGGGGTACAGAATGCCTAAAAGCTCACCCGCCATCGCAAAGCTCGCAAACTCGGTCGAGACCGACTCCCCACCAAATCTAAGGCCTAAGATGGCTGTCTAGTCAAGGAGAAGGACTGCATACTCCCTGCAACTCAAGTGAAAAGTGTCTGTCTCAACATGAAATCACTACACCAAGGCCTCAACCAATCCATGCCTCATGGAATAAGCGAAATGCGAGGAAAAGCCTCAAATCCCTGCTCCATTAGGAAAGCACAATAGCACGCATGAGTTGATGTATGAAACAAGCGAAAGGAAAACAAACAACAAGCCCCTCAACTACAAACCTTGTTAACACCCTGTGCTTAAAATCAATGAAGAGCTATCTGTCAACACACATACCTGACCGAAAAATGGAAGGGAAAAGAAGAGCATACCTGACCTTTCCATGCTTGAGTGGAATGATGCCTCTTCAAATTTTGCTGCATATCGGTGTCCTCAATGCTGTCATCAATCTACCCAGTATAGGCCTCCAATTCGGCTTAGAGAGGTGGAAACCTCGGTCTACAACTCCTGTGCTTAGGAGCACCAAGGCCCTGCCCAACTATATCATCAGCCACCAAGTCAACATCCACATCAAACATGAGCTCGTCACCCCCTTGGCCTCCCCCACTCCTTAGTTTGAGGGAACTATGAAGAACCGCTTCCTAAACCAATGCAAGATTAAGATGAGGCACTGGCTTTCCCCACTGAACATCAGCTCCTAGTACGATGTGCTATATGTATGCCCTCAGGGCACGCAGTGTCATCACCTCCTCAATCAAAGTGCCTCTAAAGGGTCTGCGCAACCTGCTCACTAACTAAAACAATGTCATCATCGCTACTAGAGAAGTATGCTCAGGATGGAACAATGGTGAGAGCTTTCCCACAATCACCGCTAGATCTCACCCGTCAAGACATAACCTACAAAAGCAAATCTAGATTGATTAGTAAGCCCAAAACATATGGCAATGCAAATAAATAGGTAAGTATGTCCAACCCTATTGCCTAACATGCATCATGCATATTCATACCAAAGCTTCATGTTTTCTCAAAATATCAAGGTTTGCAAAATGCCTTTCTCTTAGGATTTATATTCAACAGCAGTCGTTTAGTCCTATCTCTTTTGCCTCAAAAGTATTCAAGTTTTCAAAATGCCTCTCTCTTAGGATTTATATTCGACCTCGATCATTTAATCCTATCACTTTTGCCTCAAAAGTATTCAAGTTTTGAAAACACCTCTCTCTCAAGATTTACATTCTATGGTGGTTGTTTAATCCTACCTCTTTTGCGTCAAAAGTATTCAAGTTTTCAGAGTACCTTTCTTTCAAGATTTATATTTGGCGACAGTCATTTAATCTTATCTCTTTTGCCTTAAAAACATCAAAGTTTTCAAAATACCTCTCTCAGGGTTTAGATTAGGCAAAAATAATTTAATCCTATCTCTTTTTATTTCAAAACATCAAAATTTTCAAAATACCGTTCTTAAGATTTAGATTCAGCATCAACCATTTAGCCTCATTAGGATTTAGATTCGGCAATGACCATTTAGTCCTATGCATCCTATGCATTCATCAGGATTTAGATTCAACAATGACTGTTTAGTCCTATGCATCCTATTCATTCTTCAAGATTCAAATTCAACAGTGACCGTTTAGTCTCATAACTATTCAGATTTGGCAAAGACCGTTTAGTCCTATGCATTCTTCGAAATTCAGATTTGGTAGCAACCGTTTAGTCTCACAGGGATTTAGATTTGGCAATAACCATCTAATCCTAGGCATCCTATGCCTTTTATGAGATTTAGATTCGACAACGACCATTTAGTCTTAGGCATCCTATGCCTTCTTTGAGATTCAGATTCAGCAGCAATTGTTTAGTCCTATGCATCCTATACATTCTTCAAGATTTAGATTTGGCAGTAGACCGTTTAGTCTCACCGAGATTCTAATTTGGCAGTGACCGTTTAGTCCTAGGAATCCTATGCCTTCTTCGAGATTTAGATTTGGTAGTAACCATTTAGTCTCATCAAGATTCAAATTCGGCAATGACCGTTTAGTCTTATCCATCCTATGCGTTCTTCAAGATTCAGATTTGACAACGACCATTTAATCTCATCAGGATTCAGAGTCAGCAACGACCGTTTAGTCCTATGCATCCTATGTGAATGCTCAAAAATGTGTTAAAACACAAGAGCTGTTTAGACCCTCAAATTAAAAATTACAGCTCAATAGATTTTACTCTAACTTATACTAAGTGCAGAATAGAGTAAATGTGAGCGGATAAACAAATAAACTACTCTAAGCCATTATCAATATAACATAGCAGTAATATGACAGTTAAAAGAGTAGGGAAGAAGAATGCAAACATAAGATAACACGCTGATGTGTTATCGAAGAGGAAACCGAAGAACTCGGCAAAAAACCTCTCCACCGCCCTCCAAACGGTAATTGATCCACTATACAATCAATTGGGATACATGGGTTAGCAAGAGACCCTCCAAGCTTGGCTTCTTCCAATGCTTCCCAGCAGCTCCAAAACCTCACTGAACACTCTGAAAGGGTGTGGTAAGTGTTTGAGCTATCAACCTCTCAATGGTATGGAAATAGAAAGGTAGAAGTTGAGGAAAATTCACAAGCAAATGTGTAGAGAATTGTGGGTATAACAATCTCTAACTCTCAAGGTTTGTGGCTAGGGTTTTCTCTCTAAAGCACTCCTCAACATCTGTGGGTAATGTGGGTATAAATATTGTAGGCACAGAAAGTCTGTATCAAAAAAGACAGTCTGGTAAAACAGAACATTTCGTGGGTATCTCGCGGGAAGGCCTTACCCGTGAGACACTCGTGAAACATAGCTATCTCCATCTATCTTGACTCTTCGCATTCCAATCATGTGCAGGGCATATGCATCACTTTGTGGGATGCTAAGTCGTGAGCTAATAGCGAAAACACTTTAGTCTTCAATGCCTTGAGTCTTCACACACACTCTCTCTCTCACACACACAACCCTTACAAATAAATCCCACATGAAATACAAGGTACAAAACATGGAATTAAAGCCAACAAAACACATAGTTGTAAATTACAACTTTACAATCTCTCCCTTTGTCTATTCTGTGACAAAATCCCTAAAACAAACTCTAGACTTAGACGTGAGTTTAGGAACAGTGGCAAAACTCACTCACACCTAATCTAGAAGCTGTGAAGCACTTGCACATATATACCTGTAACCTGAAACATTCGCACTCAAACAAAACTTTCATTAAGCTTATGACAAGTTGGATACATGGTATGTACATGAGCAAGTAAAGTTTGATCAAGTTTGTAAACACTATAAAACATGTAAGCATATCTTGATCAAACAAGGTCAGTCATTAAAGAATGATTACAATGAACATTTAGCATGTAAATGCTCATCCGGACATGCAATGCAATAAAGACCAATCACAATGATCAATTGCATGTCCAACACACAACCAATACAAAATGCACGAAGTATATGCATTGATACAAGATCCTACAAGGGTACAAGTGTGAGGTACTTAAGATATATAATAAATATCTAAAAGAACTTAAAAAATGCTACAAAGCATTGAGATAAACACAAGCTATAAACAATAAAACAATAGCTATAAACACTAAAACAATTTAAACAAAACATAAATATTGCTAAACCACTTGAATGAACCAATGTATCTAAGTCTAAACTCTATCTACGCTCTGCTCCCCCTCAAATGTGCAAGCTCCCCCTCAAAATTTTCTTCCCCTTTTTGACCAGAATGGCCAAAGAGGCTAGAATTGATTGGACTCTGAATCTGATCCCTGCTCCACGAAAAAATCATCGATCTGTAAGGATAAGACAGTGATCTGACCCTGGATATAGGCAAACTGGTCCACGGTGTGTTGCACATGGGAGTCTAGCATAGTGTACATCTGGTCTACTCTAGCAAGGAGACGATCAAGTCTATCAAGTCCCCGTGTTGGTGCTGAGCAGAAGCCTTTGGTGGCTACCATCTCCAAATGTCACAAAACCATCTTCCTTCTCTTTGAGAGTTTTGAACAATGATTTATCTCCAGTCATATGCCTTGAACAACCGCTGTCAAGATACCATAAACATGAACAAAAAAACAAGCATAAGATAGGCATTCTTGACCGTCAAAGCAAGATTCATCTTTCTTTTCTTCATTCATAGACGAGTGAAGCTTCCCTTTCAGATAATCAAGTTTATCACACAAATGTCTATTCCTCTTTTATATTTATCAATTCAGGAATTCAGCTCACACAAGCTATTATGAATATCATGATTCTTATGAACTAAGGATTTCAACATGTGTACAAAATTTCTAGCATGTTTCTTTGATTTGAATAACTCTAAAAGCTCATTACTAGGACAATTTCCAAATATGCTCATAGAGTCATTTTCACAAACACCTTTACTATGCTTCTTGTAGGCCTTTACCATTGCACTATCCATAGCAAGCCAAGGGGTCTTGGATCACACTAAGGTATTAAAACCACAGCGAGTGTACCCACTCTGATACCAATTGAATGCTTGAAAATTTGTTAAAACACGAGTTGTTTAGACCCTCAAATTAAAAATTACGGCTTGATAGATTTTACTCTAACTTATACTAAGTGCGGAATAGAGTAAATGGGAGCGGATAAACAAATAAACTACTCTAAGCCATTATCAATATAACACAGTAGTAATGACAGCTAAAAGAGTAGAGAAGAAGAATGCAAACACAAGATAACATGCCGATATGTTATCGAAGAGGAAACCGAAGAACTCAGCAAAAAACCTATCCTCCGTTTTCGCAGCAATAATCAATCCACTAGACAATCAATTGGGATACATGGGTTAGCAAGAGACCCTCCAAGCCTAATCTACCCGATGCACCTAAGCCCTCCAAGCTCCTACTCCAACAAGACTTCTTGAAACCGTGTCTTGTCTAGTTCTCCGAATCCTGCAATATGCCTGATTGCATTCGCCAAAGCCTGGCTTCTTCCAATACTTCCTAGTAGCTCCAAAACCTCACTGAACACTCTGAAAGGGTATGGTAAATGTTTGGGCTATCAACTTCTCAATGGTATGGAAATGGAGAGGTAAGAGTTGAGGAAAATCCATAAGTAAATGTGTAGAGAATTGTAGGTATAACAATCTCTAACTCTCAAGGTTTGTGGCTAGGGTTTTCTCTCTGAAGCACTCCTCAACATCTATGGATAATGTTGGTATAAATAGTGTAGGCATAGAAAGTGTGTATCAGAAATGACATTCTAGAAAAACAGGATGTTTCGCAAGTATCTCACGAGAAGGCCTTACCCGTAAGACACTTGCGAAACATAGCTGTCTCCATCTGTCCTGACTTTTCGCATTCCAATCATGTGCAGGGTGCATGCACCATTTCGCGGGATGCTAAGTCGCGAGCTACCCACGAAAACACTTCAGTCTTCAATGCCTTGAGTCTTCACACACACTTTCTCTCACACACACAACCCTTACAAATAAATCCCACATGAAATATAGGGTACAAAAGATTAAACATAATTACAATCAAATTTGGCACGGAATTAAAGCCAACAAAACACATAGTTGTAAATTACAACTTTACACTGTGCATTCTTCAAGATTTAAATTCGGCAACGGCCATTTCGTCTCACCGGGATTCAGATTTGGCAACGACTATTTAGTCTTAGGCATTTTATGCCTTCTTCGAGATTCAGATTCGTCAATGCCGTTTAGTCTTATTAGGATTCAAATTCGGCAATGACCGTTCAGTCCTATGCATCCTATGCCTTCTTCGAGATTCATATTTAGCAGGGTCCATTTCGTCTTGTCGGGATTCAGATTCTGTAGTGACCATTTAATCCTATGCCTTTTTCGAAATTCAGATTTGGCAATGACCGTTTAATCCTATCTTTTCCAAAACTACCTTCACTGAAAATCGCATTGTTTTCACATTTTCAATCTCCCTAAATTTTTCATCTCTATCATTCATAGTTTATCATATTTACCTAGCTTTTCTCTTAGTTTTCAAAATGTTTCATGTGTTTTCATTTCATTCAACATATGCAAGTTTGCCTATGCTACTTAAACATGTGAATAGATATATTTTCTATCATCATCATGGCATGAATGATAAGAACAAAAAAACATATATGCAAAAAATACCAAAAATAAAATAAATGCTAGCACGCTTTTCTAGTTGCTTTGCTACTAACATATTAGCAGAAAATAAAGAATAAGAGAGAATAGACATTGACCTTAAGTGCAGAGCAAAAGATTGAAGCTGTGAACTGAAGCTAAAAGCTAGACCCGCTAGATTGCGACTTGCTCTAGAAAACTTTTTAAAAGTGAGAATTCATAGAAATGAGATGGAAATGGTCAAAACGAAGCTTTAGGGTCCATTTATAGGCCACCATATGGCCTGGGCAGCCTGACGCACCTTTAGTGGCCGCCAGGTTTGCCCAGTGCACTATAAAAGGCCGTCAGTTAGCGTTGACTGGGTCAAAGTTGACCGGTTGATCATTGACCAAAAAAAAAAACCAAAGTTTTTGCCCAAGCATCAAGGACCCGACTAGAGGAAATTTTTCCAAACCAGCTTTAACAGCACGACCTTGTCAGGTAAGTACAGTCTCAACTCATGAACAGCATAGTATCTACATGCAATTTTGGGGCAACAGAATGCAGAATCACGTTCTTTATCCAACACCTCTCCTTACAATCGAGACGTTAGATAAAGAAGGGGCAGCTATAGAAATCGTATTTTGTCCGCCCTCAATTTGCGTGCTAAACCCTGAAAATCTAAAAAATATTAACTTTTCTCCAAGAGGCCACGGAAACATCTAGATTGACGTGGCACAACCCGTTCGGGCATCAAAGTACTCAAAGTCCCCTTTAGGTCAAATTGACCAAAATGCCCCTAGCCAACCCAGGGTTTACCAAAATCAAAATTGGTCAAAATCATCTCAAAACAACATTATTCATGTTTCTACATCAAACCTAACCTACTTAGAGATTTTCATCAACTTTGACCAAATTTGACCCGAAGTTGACTTTGAAGGCCCTTAAAACCCTAATTTTGTTCCAACTGTCAGAACAGGTTAAAACTAGCGTCATCACAAAGATCATTGAATTCCTTTTTTAATGACTATTCACAAGTCGAAATCAGAGTCAAAACGGTTAAGATATCTTGAAAACCGTGTAAGGCACATCAGCTCTCTTCCCGAGGCCATAACTTTTGATCCAACTATTGGATTTCAAATTTCTTTCACTTTCCAGAAAACTGCACATCTAGACCTTTCCAAGGACACCATGATCAACCAAATCCAAGCCTGAGAAGGCCTCCATCAAGCCATTACAAGGTGGCGGCCACTAAGTGGTTACTAGAGCTGAAGAGTCACAAAACCATTATAAATACCCCCAGATCCCCCTCAGATATTAAAATATATATATATATATATATATATTTTAATATCTGAGAACACAACACTTTGCTCATAAGGTAAAACAAATGTTAATGGGTAAAAATGCCTAGTCAACTCTTTGGCAAAGTGGATATCCATTCAAAGGATAAAATGACTACCCTAATGGGCACTGATTATTTCTATATCTTTTGATCTTTGGTTCGATTATTTCAAGGTACTTGTTACAACTACTATTCCTGATCCTGCGAATTTAGACGATATTAGTTACCTCCTTGATCAAGCTGATTGGGAAGATCACTTTGGGAGCAATCTCAGAGTGTATGAAAGGAAACACCCATTTCCTGGCCTTCTGGTCAATTATGATGATGGTTCAGATTCAGATAATGATGATGCTGATAAAAGCCCCAATTGGCTTTCCCAAATGTTTGAGTATGGCTTCATCAGACTTATAAAATTAACAAGTCCTACCCAAGCCAGTCAGCTCCCACAAATTATTTAGACTGCTATTACAAAGTTTGAAAGTCCTTATATTTCCATCAGATGCTGGAGTACTTTGCCCGAATGGGAAAGAGACAACTGGATGAATGTCCAGCCCTCAAAACATCTTGTTCTCATAAATGAGTACACTCACCAAGGCCAATGGTATGAAGGTGATTCTTATCTATCTTTCAGCAATCCTTATGCTCTTGCAGAATGTTGGAGACACTATTTCAGAAATTAAATTTTGTTAAAGCAGCTGATAAATCCATTGTTCGGTCTACTCATCCGCCTCTTGAGATAGTTTTGATAACTTGTCAAGATCAAAAGACGGAAGTTAATGCTACTCCTTTCAAAATTACTGATGATCAAACCCCTATTATTAGTATTACTGAACAAAACAATTTTACTAATGAATCCTTGCATGTTATTGGTCAACAGCTTGACCGTATTGAAGAAAAAATTGTTGAAAGAACTGTTTCCATTGAAAAACCTGCTTTTGAAAAATCTGTTTTTGTAAAAACTGAGAAACCTTTGATTGATTTGCCCAGTCAAAGAGAGAAAGTTATGTTCAAAACTTCTTAGTCTAAAATGCTTGGAGTTGTTGACAAAATGCTTTCTGATTTAAAGGTTAAAACTGAAGGTACTTCTAGAAATACAACTTGCACTATTTCAAAGAAAGAAAAAGAAATTGTTTCTGATGAACATACGGATTCTGATACTGTTTCTTCTATTAAAAAGATTTTCGATAATGATTTACTAGAAATTAAAAGAGTTGTTGGAAACCCAATTGTGTCTTTTACAAAAAACTGATATTCAAGACCTACTCCTCCTGATATGCAATTTGAAGAAAGAATTTTTCAAACACAGTTTTCTGTTTCTGCTGATAAGCTTTATGAATGGAATATTGATGGTTTTTCTGAACAAGAAACCATAATAAAATGAGCCAAATGTCTATGGTTGGTATTGCTTATCAGAATAACCATGATCTTGATCAGCCTGAAATTGTTAATTTGCTTGTTACTGGTTTTTCTGGAACACTTCGTGGATGGTGGGATTCATATCTCACAAAAGACTCCAAAGAATCTATTCAAAGTGCTGTTAAAAAAAATGATGAAGGTTTGCTTATTTTTTATGAAAGTATTGGTCGCGGTATTCTTGATGGTGTGAATACTCTGATCTATACCATTCTCAAACATTTTGTTGGTACTCCATCTAATATTTCATCTCGAGTTTCTGATTTATTGAATAAGTTGAGATGTCCTACTATGACTGATTACAGATGGTACCAAGATGTTTTTATTTCCAGAGTGATGCTTCGAAAAGACTGCCACAAGCCTTATTGGAAAGAAAGGTTTATTGACGGTTTGCCTCCAATCTTTGCTCATAAGGTAAAACAAATGTTAATAGGTAAAAATGATTCTATTGATTATGATAACTTAACTTATGGTGACATTTTTAGTGCTATTAAAAAACTTGGTATTAATATGTGTAATGATGAAAAATTGTTAAAATACCATTTACAGCATAAGAAAAAACCTAAATATGAAATGGGTAATTTTTGTGAACAATATGGTTTGCCCCCTATTGCTCCTTCCAAGCAAAAAGGGAAAAAACATGATAAAAGTCACAAAAATTATAGCCATAAAAAATATAAAAAATGCAAAAATAATTTTGTCAAAACTGATGATTTTTATGCTAAAAAGAAAAATGTTTCCAAAAAATTTGATAAACAAATGTCAGGAAAAGGTGAATGTTTTAACTGTGGGAAACTTGGTTATTTCAGCAAAGATTGCAATCAAAAACCTGGTAAATTAAAGAATAAGTTTAACATGTTAAATATTAATGATAAAGAGCAAGAGGAATTGTTCAGAATCCTTGAATCAAACAATTCATCTAATTCTTTGGAAGATGATTTTTCTTCTTCACCTAATTCTTGCTATCAATCTGCTGATGATTCTTCTAATTCTTCTGATTCTCCCAACGTTAAAATTGGTTGTAGAGATTCCTATTGTAATGTTATTAACTCTGTTAATACTTTCACCAAGGGTGAAGAAAATGAAAAATTAATAATTCAATTAATTAATCAAATTCAAAACCCTGAATTACAAAAAGAATATTTAGATAAATTTAAGAAGAATTTGTTAAAAGATGAAACTGGTAAAAAATTAAAATCAACCATATGCTTTGAAGAAACTTTGGAAAGATTTAATAAAAAGAAATCCAAAGATTTAACTGTTAATGACCTTCAACATGAAATCACTATTGTCAAACAAGAAATGATTGATTTAAAAAATGAGTTTAAAAATATTAAAAATGATAATCACAATATTAAACAAGAATTAATAATGTTGAAAATTGATAAAGGCCTTGATCACCAACAAATTAATAATGAACAAGATGAGCACAAGGATGGAGATGAATCCAGTCAACAAGCCCTTCTTTCTGAAAAAGGTATTGTTGATCACTTTCAACTTATTCCTGTTCACAAATTGATTCCTCCAAAATGGTTTACAAAAGTTAGAATTGTTGTTTCTCCTGATTATCATTTCACTGTTATTGCTATGATTGATTCTGGTGCGGATATGAATTGTATCCAAGAAGGATTGATTCCTTCAAAATATTTTGAAAAATCTACTGAAAGATTGGTTTCTGCTAATGGTTCTCAGATGAAAATTAAATATGAATTGAATAATGCTCATGTATGCCATAATAATGTCTATTTCAAGATTCCTTCTGTTCTTGTTAAAAATTTGACTGATAAAGTGATTCTTCGTTAACCTTTTATAAATACTCTATATCCTTTTCTTGTTGAACATGATGGAATTACTACTGATCCTTTTGGACAGAAAGTGAAATTCAAATTTGCTTCAAAGACTGAAATAGATATTGACAATCTGTCTTATGAAAAAGATTCCTCCATGAATGCTCTTATCCAAGAAATAGTGATGATTTCTTGTCAATGTTTCCCTGATAATTTTGAAGGTAATACTCATACGGCTAATACTATCAATCGCCCTAACATTGTCAATACTTCTTTGCAGGAATTGGGCGATAATGAGATGATAAGTACCACTAATAAGTGGGATAATAGTAATATTTATACCACTAGTAAGTGGATTACTATGGCTTTAAAGGGAAAAGCTCCTATACAGGACTATTCTCAACCCAAAAGGCTCCCAGCGGGACGACCTTTCAAAATGCATAAAGGCGCTTCTTCTGGGGTAAAATCCAGTGGAACAACATCCCTTCAAGGAGATGTCCCGGCAAAGGTGACATACTCTAGTGGTGATATAATAATTGCTTTACAGGAAGTTTTGGCTTGAAACTTACAATTCCACAATGGTACATACTTAGAATTACTAGCTTCTATTAAATTCATTCTTGACAACCTTCAATCTGCTTTTATCGAAAACCACCGTGATGTTTTTCAACAAACTCTCCGAGCTCTCGAAATCCACCTTGTTAACCTTACTGCTCAAAACGAAGTTTATGCACACTACTATGCTAACCGTTTTCCAGAAAAAACCTTTACTTCAGAAGATGACTTTGTTCTAGAAAATGAGGCTTTTAGAAGCCATCCTGTTAACCATTCAAATATTACAAATGATCTTTACCTTAGTCAACTCTTTGGCAAAGAGGATATCCATTCAAAGGATAAAATGACTATAATGGGCACACATTATGCTAGATTGAGTCTTAAGACCCAATCCATATTAAGAAGTGTTGTTGCTAACTTGCCAACAGATATACAATTACGTATTCTGGAAAGCAAGGCTATGTTTAGATCATTTGATCTATGGTTCAAAAGTTTCAAAAAACTTGTTACTGCTACTATTCCTGATCTAGATGAGTTAGATGAAGATGATAATGTTTTTCTCCAACTTGAATGGGAGAATACTTTGGGAGCAGTCTCAGAGTATATGAAAAGCAACACCCATTTCCTGGCCTCCTAATAAATTATGATGATGGTTCATATATTGTTGATGATTCAGATGATGGTGATGATAATGACAGGGACCCTTATTGGCTTTCTCAAATGTTCGAATATAGTTTCATCAGGTTCATAAGATTAACAAGTCATCTTCAAGCCAGCCAATTCCCATAAATTATTCAGGATTCCGTTAAAAGATTTAATACTCCTTTTGTTACCATCAAATGTTGGAGTACGTTACCAAAATAGGAACGAGATAACTGGATGAATGTCCAGCCTTCAAAGCATCTCATTCTCATTAATGGCCATACTCACCAAGGGCCATGGTTTGAAGGAAATTCTCAATTATCCTTTGCCGATCCATTTACTCTTGCAGAATATTGGAGAAATTATTTTAATAACCAAATTATTAGTATTGCTCACAGTCTATGGAAACACTATCATTTCATGGGTACCACAGATAGAATTGCTGTCTTTGGTCCCAGACTATATTCTGATGCTGTTGCTCATTTAAGGGTGGCTGACCATTGTAATCCCGTAAAGCTTCTCATCCCAGGGAGAACTCCAGTGTTTCAGCCAATTTTTTATTGTGGATTCTGTAATAAGTATGCCATTTCCCATGTGCATGATTGTAGTTCTCCACGGGGCCCTTTTGATGGTTATCCTTCTGATGCTGCTTCCACCGATTAGTGATTTCTACCGATAAAGATGATTCCCTTATTTGACTAGCCTGCACAAAGGGCAAAATGCTTCAAAAATTGTGTTACTAAAAATCCGGAACTGTTTCAAGATATCCCGAATTTGGCACAAGATTTTGATTCTCCCATTTATCCGATATGCGCATTGGTCAAAGTCTTCAATGATTACTACTACTTCAAGATTGTTTCCCACCAATTTAATGTTTCTGAAGATTCCTATTTGGCATTTGGTGACATGCTTCCTTTCTTTGCTACTTTGTGATGGGTCCTTTTGGTACCAATAATATGGCCTAAAGGGTTGTCTAAACTCTATGGAAACCCATCATTTTGGCCTAGGTTCTCACATTGTCAGAAGTTTCAAATGATTCTCCATGATTTGGGTTCGTGTAGGAAGTTTCAAATGTCACATTTACTATTCACTTGTCACTATTCACTATCACTATTCACTGTCACTTTTCATCCGTTACTATTCATGACACTGTTCACTCCGAAATTTTTCCTATTTAAGGGGGGTTGTCCCTTATGTTTGAAGTAAGTTTTAGTAAAGTTTAGTTCAGGACTTCTTTCCTAGAGAGAGTTATCCTTTGAGAGCTTTTCTTTGAGAGATTTCCTTACTTACTATAACTTCCCTACTATCCCTACAAAGCTTGTAACTAGTTCTAGTTCCTTAGCCTTGTAACTATTGACAACTTGTAATCACTACTACTACTGTAAGTATTTTATTCTACTTTCAATAACAAGTATTTTCAGTTTTATGTTCGTTATATTCATTATACTACTTGTTGCTACCGCCACATTAGACGGATTACCGCCATCCCTGACGGTTCTAAATTTCTTTCATTTACTTTAACTATACAACCTATACCCCCTACTTGGCTAGCTCTGCCGCCTACTTGGCTGGCTCTGCCGCCTACCTGGCTGGTCTTATAACTTTGCATTTACTTGCATTACTTTTACTTTCATTACTTTCAAGTTATATTATTACTGTATAACTGTGCTTCCGCTTCCAACGCCGTGTCCATTCTCCCTTTATGGTATCAGAACCATTCTTTTCTGGCCGGTGATAGTGGTGTTGTGTTCTTTGTCTTTTTGTCTGCGTCTACCCGAAACTTTGGTGCTCCGTTGTTGTGTTCCCTTCTTACCGTCGTTGGCGCCACCCTAGTCGTAAAATGAATTCCTAGAACCGAACTGTAAGGCCCGTTTGAGCCAAGAGAGGGCGTGTAGGGCATGAGAGGTATAAGGTTGGTTAGGGTATGTGTTACAAAATGCAACGGTTGTGAGAAAAACATGATAATTGAGTGTTAAAACTAGGATAGTATGGATAAATTGTGGAGATCCACCTCTTCTATCAGCTCCAGGACTAGTTGTCCTCCTGATATTGTTAAAGATGAAGATCACAATGTTGAAAAACATGGTGTTTCTGTTCTCATATGTGTACATGATGCTAAATCTTGGAACTCTAAAAAAACCATTTCTTGTATGGCTAATGTTTCTTTGAATGATCATGTTTATTTTAACCACTATTCTGAAGCTTCCTGTCCTTATAGCAAAATTGCTAGTACAGAAGAAGATGGTGGTAAATCTATTGACTCTAACTTTTCACCCATTGATAATTTTGATTATGTCAAGCAATTAAGAATTTTGACTGTTTTAAATGAAAACTTTGAAGTTGATCTGGTTCCTTTGTACGATGAGTTTATGCTTTCAAAAAACCGAATTAATCGAAAATATTTCCAAGATAATTTTGCTCAATCTGAGAAAAACCGTGTTAAGAGTAAATGGTTAGAAAAGATGAATCAATTGAAAAAACATATTTTGTTTTTTGATTTTCTTGAAAATCATTATGTTTCAAATGATGAAGTTTCAAAACAACATTTAAGTGTGATAAAGAAATCAAATTTTGTTAAAGCAGCTGATAAATCCATTGTTCGGTCTACTCATCCACCTCTTAAGACAGTTTTGATAACTTGTCAAGATCAAAAGACGGAAGTTAATGCTACTCCTTTCAAAATTTCTGATGATCAAACCCCTATTATTAGTATTACTGAACAAAACAATTTTACTAATGAATCCTTGCATGTTATTGGTCAACAGCTTGACCGTATTGAAGAAAAAATTGTTGAAAGAACTGTTTCCATTGAAAAACCTGCTTTTGAAAAATCTGTTTTTGTAAAAACTGAGAAACCTTTGATTGATTTGCCCAGTCAAAGAGAGAAAGTTATGCTCAAAACTTCTCAGTCTAAAATGCTTGAAGTTGTTGACAAAATGCTTTCTGATTTAAAGGTTAAAACTGAAGGTACTTCTAAAAATACAACTTGCACTATTTCAAAGAAAGGAAAAGAAATTGTTTTTGATGAACATACTGATTCTGATACTGTTTCTTCTGTTTCTGCTAAAAAGATTTTCGATAATGATTTTCCAAAAATTAAAAGATTCGTTGGAAACCCAAAACCCATGTCTTTTACAAAAAATTGGTATTCAAAACCTACTCCTCCTGATATGCAGTTTGAAGAAAGAGTTTTTCAAACACAGTTTTCTGTTTCTGCTGATAAGCTTTATGAATGGAATATTGATGGTTTGTTTGAGCAAGAAATCATTAATAAAATGAGTCATATGTCCATGGTTGGTATTGCCTATCAAAATAACCATGATCTGGATCAGCCTGAAATTGTTAATTTGCTTGTTACTGGTTTTTCTGGAACTCTTCGTGGATGGTGGGATTCATATCTCACAGAAGACTCCAAAGAATCTATTAAAAATGCTATTAAAAAAAATGATGAAGGTTTGCCTATTTTTGATGAAAGTATTGGTCGCGGTATTCTTGATAGTGTGAATACTCTGATCTATACCATTCTCAAACATTTTGTTGGTACTCCATCTAATATTTCATCTCGAGTTTCTGATTTATTGAATAATTTGAGATGTCCTACTATGACTGATTACAGATGGTACCAAGATGTTTTTATTTCCAGAGTAATACTTCGAAAAGACTGCCACAAGCCTTATTGGAAAGAAAGATTTATTGACGGTTTGCCTCCAATCTTTGCTCATAAGGTAAAACAAATGTTAATGGGTAAAAATGATTCTATTGATTATGATAACTTAACTTATGGTGACATTTTTAGTGCTATTAAAAAACTTGGTATTAATATGTGTAATGCTGAAAAATTGTTAAAATACCATTTACAGCATAAGAAAAAAGCTAAATATGAAATGGGTAATTTTTGTGAACAATATGGTTTGCCCCGTATTGCTCCTTCCAGGCAAAAAGGGAAAAAACATGATAAAAGTCACAAAAATTATAGCCATAAAAAATATAAAAAATACAAAAATAATTTTGTCAAACCTAATGATTTTTATGCTAAAAAGAAAAATGTTTCCAAAAAATATGATAAACAAATGTCAGGAAAAGGTAAATGTTTTAACTATGGAAAACCTGGTCATTTCAGTAAAGATTGCAATAAAAAACCTGGTAAATTAAAGAGTAAGTTTAACATGTTAAATATTAATGATAAGAAGCAAGAGGAATTGTTCAGAATCCTTGAATCAAACAATTCGTCTGATTCTTTGGAAGATGATTTTTCTTCTTCATCTAATTCTTGCTATTAATCTGTTGATGATTCTTCTGGTTCTCCTAATATTAAAATTGGTTGTAGAGATTCCTGTTGTAATGTTATTAACTTTGTTAATACTCTCACCAAAGGTGAAGAAAATGAAAAATTAATAATTCAATTAATAAATCAAATTCAGAACCCTGAGTTACAAAAAGAATATTTGGATAAATTTAAGAAGAATTTGTTAAAAGATGAAACTGGTAAAAAATTAAAATCAACCATAAGCTTTGAAGAAACTTTGGAAAGATTTAATAAAAAGAAATCCAAAGATTTAATTGTTAATGACCTTCAACATGAAATCACTATTGTCAAACAAGAAATGATTGATTTAAAAAATGAGTTTAAAAATATTAAAAATGATAATCACAATATTAAACAAGAATTAATAATGTTGAAAATTGATAAAGGCCTTGATCACCAACAAATTAATAATGAACAAGATGAGCACAAGGATGGAGATGAATCCCGTCAACAAGTCCTTCTTTCCGAAAAAGGTATTGTTGATCACTCTCAACTTAGTCTTGTTCACAAACTAATTCCTCCAAAATGGTTTACAAAAGTCAAAATTGTTGTTTCTCCTGATTATCATTTCACTGTTATTGCTATGATTGATTCAGATGCGGATATGAATTGTACCCAAGAAGGATTGATTCCTTCAAAATATTTTGAAAAATCTACTGAAAAATTGGTTTCTGCTAATGGTTCTCAGATGAAAATTAAATATCAATTGAATAATCCTCTTGTGTGCCATGATAATGTCTGTTTCAAGATTCCTTCTATTCTTGTTAAAAACTTGACTGATAAAGTAATTCTTGGTTTGCTTTTTATAAATGCTCTGTATCCTTTTCTTGTTGAACATGACGGAATTACTACTGATCCTTTTGGACAGAAAGTAAAATTCAAATTTGCTTCAAAAACTGAAATAGATATTGACAATCTGTCTTATGAAAAAGATTCCCCCATGAATGCTTTTATCCAAGAACTAATGATGAGTTCTTGTCAAGATTTCACAGATAATTTTAAAGGTAATATTCATTGTGCTAGTACTATCAATCGTCCTAATATTATCAATGTTTCTTCGCAGGATTCGAAGATAAGTACCATTAGTACGAGAAATTATAATACTTATACCACAAGTAAGTGGATTATTATGACTTCCTCGGCAGAGAGGAGGAACAAGGGAAAAGCTCCAGCACAGGACTATTCTCAAGACAAAAGGATCGCAGCGGGACAACCTTTTGTAATGCATGAAGGCGCATCATCTAAGGTAAAATCCAGCGTATGAACATCCCTTCAGGAATTTGTCCCGGCAGAGGTGACATATTCCAGTGGTAATATGGTAGTTGTGTTGCAAGAAGTTTTATCTAGAAATTCACAATTTCATAATAGAATTAACTCGGCATTACCAGATTCAATCAAATTTATTCTGGATAACCTTCAAGTTGCTTATACTAGATACCACCATAAACTATTCCAAAAAACCCTTCAAGCACTTGAAATCCACCTTGTTAACCTTACTGCACAAACTGGAGGTCATACAAGCCACCATGCTAGCCTTGTTTCAAAAAATGCTAACCTTGTTTCAGAAAATGAGGCTTTTAGAAGCCATCCTGTGCACCATTCACATATTACAAATGATCCCTACCTTAGTCAACTCTTTGGCAAAGAGGATATCCATTCAAAGGATAAAATGACTACTCTAATGGGCACTGATTATGCTAGATTGAGACTTAAGACCCAATCTATGTTAAGAAGTGCTATTGCGAACTTGCCAACAGATATACAATTTCGTATTCTGAGAAGCAAGGCTATGTCTAGATCTTTTGATCTTTGGTTCGATTATTTCAAGGTACTTGTTACAACTACTATTCCTGATCCTGCCAATTCAGACAATATTAGTGACATCCTTGATCAAGCTGATTGGGAAGATCACTTTGGGAGCAGTCTCAGAGTGTATGAAAGGAAACACCCATTTCCTGGCCTTCTGGTCAATTATGATGATGGTTTAGATGTTGCTAATAATTATGATGATGGTTCACATTCAGATAATGACGATGCTGATAGAAGCCCCAATTGGCTTTCCCAAATGTTTGAGTATGGCTTCATCAGACTTATAAAATTAACAAGTCCTGACCAAGCCAGTCAGCTCCCACAAATTATTCAGACTGCTATTACAAGGTTTGAAAGTCCTTATATTTCCATCAGATGCTGGAGTACTTTGCCCGAATGGGAAAGAGACAACTCGATGAATGTCCAGCCCTCAAAACATCTCGTTCTCATAAATGGGTACACTCACCAAGGCCAATGGTATGAAGGTGATTCTTATTTATCTTTCAGCAATCCTTATGCTCTCGCAGAATGTTGGAGACACTATTTCAGTAATCAAATTCTTGATGTCACCCAAAACCTATGGAAAGATTATCACTTCATGGGAAGCACAGAAAGAATTTCTGTTTTTGGTCCTAGACCTTATGCTAATGCCATTTCTCATATAAGGATAGTAGATTATTGTAATCCAAGCAGTTTTCTCACCCCAGGAAAAACTCCAGAGTTTGAACCGCTTCTATATTGTGGATTCTATAATCAACATACTACATATCAGGATCATGCATGCAATGATGATCCCCCATGGGATCCTGATGATAGCTACCCATCGGATGCTTATGACTGATTAGAAATTGATTCCCTTGTTTTTCTGGCCTGCACAAAGGCCAAAATGCTTCAAAAATTGTGTTATTAAAAATCTGGAACTGTTTCAAGATAATTTGGCAGAACTCCCATTTGTCCGATATGCACTTTGGTCAAAAGCTTCAATGATTACTACTACTTCAAGATTGTTTCCCACCGATTTAATGTTTCTGAAGATTCCTATTTGGCATTTGGTGACATGCTTCCTTTCTTTACTACTTTGTGATTGGTCCTTTTGGTACCAATAATATGGCCTAAAGGGTTGTCTAGACTCTATGGAAACCCATCATTTTGGCCTAGGTTCTCACATTGACAGAAGTTTCAAATGATTCTCCATGTTTTGAAGACAAAAAGAAATTTACTATTCACCTGTCACTATTCACTATCACAATTCAACCGTTATTATTCAGGACACTGTTCACTCCGAAATTTTGCCAATTTAAAAGGGGTTGTCCCTTATGTTTGAAGTAAGTTTTAGTAGAGTTTAGTTCAGGACTTCTTTCCTAGAGAGAGTTATCTTTTGAGAGCCTTTCCTTTGAGAGAATTCCTTGCTTACTATAACTTCCCTACTATCCCTACAAAGCTTGTAACTAATTCTAGTTCCTTAGCCTTGTAATAATTGACAACTTGTAATCACTACTACTACTGTAAGTGTTTTATTCTACTTTCAATAACAAGTATTTTCAGTTTTGTGTTCATTATATTCATTATACTACTTGTTGCTACCGCCACCATGGACGGATTACCGCTATCCCGGACGGTTCTAAATTTCTTTCATTTACTTTAACTATACAAGCTATACCCCCTACTTGGCTGGCTCTGCCGCCTACCTGGCTGGTCTTATAGTTTTGCATTTACTAGCATTACTTTTACTTGCATTACTTTCAAGTTATATTATCACTGTATAACTGTGCTTCCGCTTCCAACGCCGTGTCCCTTCCCCCTTTATGGTATCAGAGCCATTCTTTTCTGGCCATTGATAGTGGTGTTGTGTTCTTTGTCTTTTCGTCTGTGTCTACCCCAAACTTTGGTGCTCCGATATTGTGTTCCCTTCTTACTGTCGTTGGCGCCACCCTAGTCGTAAAGTGAATTCCTAGAACCGAACTGTAAGGCCCGCTTGAGCCAAGAGAAGGCGTGTAGGGCATGAGAGGTATAAGGTTGGTTAAGGTATGTGTTACGAAATGCAACGGTTGTGAGAAAAACATGATAATTGAGTGTTAAAACTAGGATAGTATGGATAGATTGTGGAGATCCACCTCTTCTATCAGCTCCAGGACTGGTTGTCCTCCTGATATTGTTAAAGATGAAGATCACAATGTTGAAAAACATGGTGCTTCTGTTCTCATGTGTTTTATTAGTGATAACATCTGGATGAGCTTGACAGCCAGTAAGCTCCTGTACAGGACTATTCTCAACCCAAAAGGCTCCCAGCAGGACGACCTTTCAAAATGCATGAAGGCATTTTTTCTGGGGTAAAATCCAGTGGAACAACATCCCTTCAAGGAGATGTCCCGACAGAGGTGACATACTCTAGTGGTGATATAATAATTGCTTTACAGGAAGTTTTGGCTCGAAATTTACAATTCCACAATGGTACATACTCAAAATTACCAACTTCTATTAAATTCATTCTTGACAACCTTCAATCTGCTTTTATCGAAAACCATCGTGATGTTTTTCAATAAACTCTCCAAGCTCTCGAAATCCACCTTGTTAACCTTACTACTCAAAACGAAGTTTATGCACACTACTATGCTAACCGTATTCCAGATAAAACCTTTACTTCAGAAGATTACTTTGTTCTAGAAAATGAGGCTTTTAGAAGTCATCTTGTTAACAATTCAAATATTACAAATGATCTTTACCTTAGTCAACTCTTTGGCAAAGAGGATATCCATTCAAAGGATAAAATGACTATAATGGGCACAGATTATGCTAGATTGAGTCTTAAGACCCAATCCATATTAAGAAGCGTTGTTGCCAACTTGCCAACAGATATACAATTACGTATTCTGGAAAGCAAGGCTATGTTTAGATCATTTGATCTATGGTTCATAAGTTTCAAAAAACTTGTTACTGCTACTATTCCTGATCCGGATGAGTTAGATGAAGTTGATAATGTTTTTCTCCAACTTGAATGGGAAGAACACTTTAGGAGCAGTCTCAGAGTATATGAAAGCAACACCCATTTCCTGGCCTCCTAATAAATTATGATGATGGTTCATATATTGCTGATGATTCAGATGATGATGATGATAATGACAGGGACCCTTACTGGCTTTCTCAAATGTTCAAATATGGTTTCATCAGGTTCATAAGATTAACAAGCCATCTTCAAGCCAGCCAATTCCCACAAATTTTTCAGGATTCCGTTAAAAGATTTAATACTCCTTTTGTTACCATCAGATGTTGGAGTACGTTACCAAAATGGGAACGAGATAACTGGATGAATGTCTAGCCTTCAAAGCATCTCATTCTCATTAATGGCCATACTCACCAAGGGCCATGGTTTGAAGGAAATTTTCAATTATCCTTTGCCGATCCATTTACTCTTGCAGAATGTTGGAGAAATTATTTTAATAACCAAATTATTAGTGTTGCTCACAGTCTATGGAAACACTATCATTTCTTGGGTAGCACGAATAGAATTGTTGTCTTTGGTCCCAGACCATATTCTAATGTTGTTGCTCATTTAGGGGTGGCTGACCATTGTAATCCCGTAAAGCCTCTCATCCCAGGGAGAACTCCAGTGTTTCAGCCAATTTTTTATTGTGGATTCTGTAATAAGTATGCCATTTGCAATGTACATGATTGTAGTTCTCCACGAGGCCCTTTTGATAGTTATCCTTTCAATGCTGCTTCCACCGATTAGTGATTTCTACCAATAAAGATGGTTCCCTTATTTGACTGGCCTGCACAAAGGCCAAAATGCTTCAAAAATTGTGTTACTAAAAATCCGGAACTGTTTCAAGATATCCCGAATTTGGCAGAAGATTTTGATTCTCCCATTTGTCTGATATGCGCATTGGTCAAAGTCTTCAATGATTACTACTACTTCAAGATTGTTTCCCACCGATTTAATATTTCTGAAGATTCCTATTTGTCCTCTCACTTGGCATTTAATGACAAGCTTCCATTCGTTGCTATTTTGTGATTGGTCCTTTTTGGTATCAATAATATGGCCTAAAGGGTTGTCTAGACTCTATAGAAACCCATCATTTTGGCCTAGGTTCTCACATTGTCATAAGTTTCAAATGATTCTCCATGTTTTGAAGACAAAAAGAAATTTACTATTCACCTGTCACTATTCACTGTCACTATTCATCCATTACTATTCATGACACTGTTTACTCCGAATTTTTGCCTATTTAAGGGGGGTTGTCCCTTATGTTTGGAGTAAGTTTTAGTAGAGTTTAGTTCAGGACTTCTTTCCTAGAGAGAGTTATCCTTTAAGAGCTTTTCTTTGAGAGATTTCCTTTTTAGTAAACAAGCAACATTTTTCATGAGTTATTGAAATAGAGAATATTTGTTCAACAGTTCTAACTTTAAAAGCAGAATGAAAAATATTTTCTGCCCAACTTATTTTATAGATATTTTTAGTATCAACCTTAGGAATAGTCCATTTACTGAAATCAGGGATCTCACTATCATCAACATTGTGATCTTCTTTATTTACAATATCAGGAGGACAACCAGTCCTGGAGCTGATAGAAGAGTTGGATCTCCACAATCTATCCATACTATCCTAGTTTTAACACTCAATTATCATGTTTTTCTAACAACCGTTGCATTTCGTAACACATACCCTAACCAACCTTATACCTCTCATGCCCTACACGCCCTCTCTTTGCTCAAACGGGCCTTACAATTCGGTTCTAGGAATTCACTTTATGACTAAGGTGGCGCCAACGACGGTAAGAAGGGAACACAATAACGGAGCACCAAAGTTTCGGGTAGACACAGACGGAAAGATAGAGAACACAACACCACTATCACCGGCCAGAAAAGAATGGCTCTGATACCATAAAGGGGGAAGGGACACGGCATTGGAAGCGGAAGCACAATTATATAGTGATAATATAACTTGAAAGTAATGCAAGTAAAAGTAGTGCGAGTAAATGCAAAGCTATAAGACCGGACAGGTAGGCGGCAGAGCCAGCCAAGTAGGGGGTATAGCTTGTATAGTTAAAGTAAATGAAAGAAATTTAGAACCGTCCGGGATGGCAGTAATCCGTCCAAGGTGGCGGTAGCAACTAGTATAATGAATATAATGAACATAAAACTAAAAATACTTGTTATTGAAAGTAGAATAAAACACTTACAGTAGTAGTAGTGATTACAAGTTGTCAATAGTTACAAGGTTAAGGAACTAGAACTAGTTACAAGGTTAAGGAACTAGAACTAGTTACAAGCTTTGTAGGGATAGTAGGGAAGTTATAGGTAAGCAAGGAGATCTCTCAAAGAAAGGCTCACAAAGGATAACTCTCTCTAGGAAAGAAGTCCTGAACTGAACTCTAAAAAACTTACTTCAAACATAAGGGACAACACCCCTTAAATAGGCAAAATTTCGGAGTGAACAGTGTCGTAAATAGTAACGGATGAATAGTGATAGTGAATAGTGACAGGTGAATAGTAAAATTTTTTTTGTCTTCAAAACATGGGGAATCATTTGAAACTTCTAACAATGTGAGAACCTAGGCCAAAATGATGGGTTTCCATAAAGTCTAGACAACCCTTTAGGCCATATTATTGGTACCAAAAGGACCAATCACAAAGTAACAAAGAAAGGAAGCATGTCACCAAATGCCAAATAGGAATCTTCAAAAACATTAAATCGGTGGGAAACAATCTTGAAGTAGTAGTAATCATTGAAGCTTTTGACCAAAGTGCATATCGGACAAATGGGAGTTCCGCCAAATTATCTTGAAACAGTTCCGGATTTTTAATAACACAATTTTTGAAGCATTTTGGCCTTTGTGCAGGCCAGAAAAACAAGGGAATCAATTTCTAATCAGTCATAAGCATCCGATGGGTAGCTATCATCAGGATCACATGGGGGATCATCATTGCATGCATGATCCTGATATGTAGTATGTTGATTACAGAATCCACAATATAGAAGCGGTTCAAACTCTGGAGTTTTTCCTGGGGTGAGAAAACTGCTTGGATTACAATAATCTACTATCCTTATATGAGAAATGGCATTAGCATAAGGTTTAGGACCAAAAACAGAAATTCTTTCTGTGCTTCCCATGAAGTGATAATCTTTCCATAGGTTTTGGGTGACATCAAGAATTTGATTACTGAAATAGTGTTTCCAACATTCTGCAAGAGCATAAGGATTATTGAAAGATAAATAAGAATCACCTTCATACCATTGGCCTTGGTGAGTGTACCCATTTATGAGAACGAGATGTTTTGAGGGTTTGACATTCATCCAGTTGTCTCTTTCCCATTCGGGCAAAGTATTCCAGCATTTGATGGAAATATAAGGACTTTCAAACGTTGTAATATCAGTTTGAATAATTTGTTGGAGCTGACTGGCTTGGTCAGGACTTGTTAATTTTATAAGTCAGATGAAGCCATACTCAAACATTTGGGAAAGCCAATTGGGGCTTCTATCAGCATCGTCATTATCTGAATATGAACCATCATCATAATTATTAGCAACTTCTGAACCATCATCATAATTGACTAGAAGGCCAAGAAATGGGTGTTTCCTTTCATACACTCTGAGACACAGACGGAAAGACAGAGAACACAACACCACTATCACCGGCCAGAAAAGAATGGCTCTGATACCATAAAGGGGGAAGGGACACGGCGTTGGAAGCGGAAGCACAGTTATACAGTGATAATATAACTTGAAAGTAATGCAAGTAGAAGTAATGCAAGTAAATGCAAAGCTATAAGACCGGTCAGGTAGGCAGCAGAGCCAGCCAAGTAGGGGGTATAACTTGTATAGTTAAAGTAAATGAAAGAAATTTAGAACCGTCTGGAATGGCGGTAATCCGTCCAAGGTGGCGGTAGCAACAAGTAGTATAATGAACAAAAAACTGAAAATACTTGTTATTGAAAGTAGGATAAAACACTTACAGTAGTAGTAGTGATTACAAGTTGTAAATAGTTACAAGGCTAAGGAACTAGAACACATTCATCCAGTTGTCTCTTTCCCATTCGGGCAAAGTATTCCAGCATCTGATGGAAATATAAGGACTTTCAAACGTTGTAATAGCAGTTTGAATAATTTGTTGGAGCTGACTGGCTTGGTCAGGACTTGTTAATTTTATAAGTCAGATGAAGCCATACTCAAACATTTGGGAAAGCCAATTGGGGCTTCTATCAGCATCGTCATTATCTGAATATGAACCATCATCATAATTATTAGCAACTTCTGAACCATCATCGTAATTGACTAGAAGGCCAGGAAATGGGTGTTTCCTTTCATACACTCTGAGACACAGACGGAAAGACAGAGAACACAACACCACTATCACCGGCCAGAAAAGAATGGCTCTGATACCATAAAGGGGGAAGGGACACGGCGTTGGAAGCGGAAGCACAGTTATACAGTGATAATATAACTTGAAAGTAATGCAAGTAGAAGTAATGCAAGTAAATGCAAAGCTATAAGACCGGTCAGGTAGGCAGCAGAGCCAGCCAAGTAGGGGGTATAACTTGTATAGTTAAAGTAAATGAAAGAAATTTAGAACCGTCTGGAATGGCGGTAATCCGTCCAAGGTGGCGGTAGCAACAAGTAGTATAATGAACAAAAAACTGAAAATACTTGTTATTGAAAGTAGGATAAAACACTTACAGTAGTAGTAGTGATTACAAGTTGTAAATAGTTACAAGGCTAAGGAACTAGAACTAGTTACAAACTTTGTAGGGATAGTAGAGAAGTTATAGTAAGCAAGGAAATCTCTCAAAGAAAAGCTCTCAAAGGATAACTCTCTCTAGGAAAGAATTCCTGAACGAAACTCTACTAAAACTTACTTCAAACATAAGGGACAACCCCCCTTAAATAGGCAAAATTTCGGAGTGAACAGTGTCGTGAATAGTAACAAATGAAAAGTGATAGTGAATAGTGACAGTGAATAGTGACAGGTGAATAGTAAATTTCTTTTTGTCTTCAAAACAGGGAGAATCATTTGAAACTTCTGACAATGTGAGAACCTAGGCCAAAATGATGGGTTTCCATAGAGTCTAGACAACCCTTTAGGCCATATTATTGGTACCAAAAGGACCAATCACAAAGTAGCAAAGAAAGGAAGCATGTCACCAAATGCCAAATAGGAATCTTCAGAAACATTAAATTGGTGGGAAACAATCTTGAAGTAGTAGTAATCATTGAAGACTTTGACCAATGCGCATATCGGACAAATGGGAGAATCAAAATCTTCCGCCAAATTCGGGATATCTTGAAACAGTTCCAGATTTTTAGTAACACAAATTTTGAAGTGTTTTGGCCTTTGTGTAGGCCAGTCAAATAAGGGAATCATCTTTAATGGTAGAAATCACTAATCGATGGAAGCAGCATTGAAAGGATAACCATCAAAAGGGCCCCCTGGAGAACTACAATCATGCACACGGGAAATGGCATACTTATTACAGAATCCACAATAAAAATTTGGCTGAAACACTGGAGTTCTCCCTGGGATGAGAAGCTTGATAGGATTACAATGGTCAGCCACCCTTAAATGAGCAACAGCATCAGAATATGGTCTGGGACCAAAGACAGCAATTCTATCCATGCTACCCATGAAATGATAGTGTTTCCATAGACTATGAGCAATACTAATAATTTGGTTATTAAAATAATTTCTCCAACATTCTGCAAGAGTAAATGGATCGGCAAAGGATAATTGAAAATTTCCTTCAAACCATGGCCCTTGGTGAGTATGGCCATTAATGAGAATGAGATGCTTTGAAGGCTGGACATTCATCCAGTTATCTCGTTCCCATTTTGGTAACGTACTCCAACATCTGATGGTAACAAAATGAGTATTAAATCTTTTAACGGAATCCTGAATAATTTGTGGGAATTGGCTGGCTTGAAGATGGCTTGTTAATCTTATGAGCCTGATGAAACCATATTCGAACATTTGAGAAAGCCAGTAAGGGTCCTTGTCATTATCATCACCATCATCTGAATCATCAGCAATATATGAACCATCATTATAATTTATTAGGAGGCCAGGAAATGGGTGTTGCTTTTCATATACTCTGAGACTGCTCCCAAAGTGTTCTTCCCATTTAAGTTGGAGAAAAACATTATCATCTTCATCTAACTCATCTGGATCAGGAATAATAGCAGTAACAAGTTTTTTGAAACTTTTGAACCATAGATCGAAAGATCTAAACATAGCCTTGCTTTCCAGAATACGTAATTGTATATTTGTTGGCAAGTTGGCAACAGCACTTCTTAATATGGATTGGGTCTTAAGACTCAATCTAGCATAATCTGTGCCCATTATAGTCATTTTAACCTTTGAATGGATATCCTCTTTGCCAAAGAGTTGACTAAGGTAAAGATCATTTGTAATATTTGAATGGTTAATAGGATGGCTTTTAAGAGCCTCATTTTCTAGAACGAAGTCATCTTCTGAAGTAAAGGTTTTTTCTAGAATACGGTTAGCATAATAGTGTGCATAAACTTTGTTTTGAGCAGTAAGGTTAACAAGGTGGATTTCGAGAGCTCGGAGAGTTTGTTGAAAAACATCACGGTGGTTTTCGATAAAAGTAGATTGAAGGTTGTCAAGAATGAATTTAATAGAAGCTGGTAATTCTGAGTATGTACCATTGTGGAATTGTAAATTTCGAGCCAAAACTTCCTGTAAAGCAATTATTATATCACCACTAGAGTATGTCACCTCTGCCGGGACATCTCATTGAAGGGATGTTGTTCCACTGGATTTTACCCCAGAAGAAGCGCCTTCATGCATTTTGAAAGGTCATCCCGCTGGGAGCCTTTTGGGTTGAGAATAGTCCTATACAAGAGCTTTTCCCTTTGAAGCCATAGTAATCCACTTACTAGTGGTATAAATATTACTATTATCCCACTTATTAGTGGTACTTATCCTCGCATTATCGTCCAATTCCTGCAAAGAAGTATTGACAATGTTAGGGCGATTGATAGTATTAGCCGTATGAGTATTACCTTCAAAATTATTAGGGAAACATTGACAAGAACTCATCACTATTTCTTGATAGTATTAGCCGATTGATAGTAATCTTTAATGGGGAAGGATTTGAGGCAAGGAAGTCCCTGTCGACATTGTTAATAATGGAATCGGTGTGGGAAAACTTATCCCACCATTTAAGATACCAACATCGAGCGAGAACATCATCCTCCGTAGCATATTTCCATTTTAAGATCCAAGGAATCTTATATTTTTTGATAAAATGTAGTAGAGGAGTAAATTTAGCTCCATGAGTGTCAGTTTTGAGCCTTATTGAGAAATTTAGGAAACAATCTTTTAATGGTGCAGGAAATATTTCAACAGCTGAACCAAACTGGGTCCACCATCGGATGAACCAGAGGGGGAATTCTGAGTCGAAGTCTTTATTAAAATTGACAAACCATGAATGAGACATAGTTTCATTTTGGTGGAGCATGAATCTGAACCAAGCAGTAATATAATCATGATAAGAATAGGGAATGAGGCATTTTGGTAATGTCCTTGTGGTAGTAGGATTGGGGCCCCATTTTTCTTCGGAAATAATGTGGTTCAGGTAAACACTGTGGTAAATAATTTTTTCACCATTAGCCTTATCCCTTATGGGCTTGATAGTAATTGAATTCTCATGTTGTAATATTGCAGAATAGTTCTGCACATTCTTTTGTCCATGCTTAGGAATCCAGTGAAATAGTGGAAGAAAATAACTGGTAGCAAGTCTAAAAGGGTTAGTAATGGAGGCCCTATTTGGCTCGACAGAAAACAGGTTTTGAACATAACGTTTTTTAACATATTGGGAAGCATTAGGGTTCCTAGGGAAAATAGTTTGAACAGGTCGATGAATATTGGTTAAAGCATAGGGATCATATGTGAAGGCTAAAACAGAAGAATAACTAGGTTTGGGAATAGTATCTAAAGTGGTGAAACAGTTAACAGTGTTTATGGGGGAAGCAGGTTCATTTTTAACAATTTGATTGTTAGTGTCAGGCGTCCTGTCTCTCGACCTTCTACTTGCCATTATGACACTGCAGAAATTCACGGGTAGGAAAATCAGGGATCGCATTTTGGGATCCTTTAATATATTCAATATCAAAATAAAAAACACTCAAAATAGCTTACCATCTGGCAAAAATATGTTTTGAAGCAATATTTTCAACATCTTTTTCAATAACATATTTAGCACTTTTGCAATCAATTTGTAACAAAAATTTTTGGTTTAACAAATCACTTTGAAATTTTGAAATACATAGTACTATAGATAAAATCTCCTTTTTAATAGTACTGTAGTTTAACTGTGCATTATTCCAGATACCAGAATAGAAACGTACAATTTGTTCAGGTGACTCGGGAGAAACTCTTTGTTTCAGAATACCTCTATAACCAAAATCAGAGGCATCTGTTTCGACAATTTTGAAAGCACTAACAGTAGGAATACCAAGACAAGGGAATGTCTTAACATGAGATTTGATTTGTTTAACAAGGGAAGTATGGATATCAGACCAAGGAGGAGGATTACTCTTTAACCGATCAAATAAAGGTTTATATTGTTTTCTCATATCCTTGTAGAAATCAGCAACACAATTTATTGACCCAAGAAATCTTTGGAGCTGAGTTTTATCAGTGATAACATCTGAAAATTTTTCAGCAAATTGGATGGCTCTATCAATAGGACGAATCTGTCCCTCAGAGATGTCAAAACCAAGAAAACGAACTTTTGTTTGAAACAATTTGATTTTCTTAGCAGAGACAACAAGACAATTTCTTTTGATAGTATCTAGGAACGAATACAAGTGTTTCCAGTGTTCATCAATAGAACTAGAGTAGACAAGAACATCATCAATGTAAACAATGGTAAAATAACTGAATGAGTTAAAAATATCATTCATAATGTTTTGAAACTCACTTGGGGCATTCTTAAGACCAAAAGGCATGACATTCCACTCATAATGTCCAAAAGGAGTGTAAAAGCAGTTTTGTACCTATCATTTTCACTAATTTGGATTTGCCAGAATCCAGACTTCATGTCAAACTTGGAAAACACCACAGCTTCACTCAGCCTATGGACCAGGTCATTCTTATTGGGAATAGGATACCTAATCCATTCTAAAACCTTATTCAAGGGTTTGTAGTTAATTACTAATCGAGGGGTTCCTCTTTCAATCTTAGCATTTTTCTGAACATAAAAAGCAGAACAAGACCATAGGGACTTGCTATTCCTAATCAATTTTTTCTCTAATAAATCACTAATTTCCTTTTTGCAAAATTCAACAGTTTCAGCATTCATTTGAATAAGACGAGCCTTGGTGGGGATATTTTTCTCATTAAAATCTTTAACATAAGGTAAGTCAACAATATGTTTCTTTCTATGCCAAAAAGCATTAGAAACATCAGAACAAACATCATTAATCAACATTTTCTGAAAATTATCAATTTTTTATTGTAATAATTTATTAGAAATTTGTTCAGCAATTTTCTTGTATCTAACTTCTTGTTGAAGGAAGTTAAGATGTTTAACTTTAGCATGGATCAAGTTTAAAGCATCATCAATTTCAGTTTTTGAAGCAAATTTGAATTTTACTTTTTGTCCAAAAGGATCAGTAGTAATTCCATCATGTTCAACAAGAAAATGATACAAAGTATTTATAAAAGGCAAACCAAGAATCACTTTATTAGTCATATTTTTAACAAGAACAAAAGGAATCTTGAAACAGACATTATCATGGCAGACGTGAGCATTATTCAATTCATATTTGATCTTCATTTGGGAACCATTAGCAGAAACCAATCTTTCAGTTGATTTTTCAAAATATTTTGAAGGAATCAATCCTTCTTGGATACAGTTCATATCCGCACCAGAATCAATCATGGCAATAACAGTGAAATGATAATCAGGAGAAACAACAATTTTAACTTTTGTAAACCATTTTGGAAGAAGTATTTTATTGACAAGAGCAAGTTGAGAATCAGTGAAAACATCAGTAATACCTTTATCAGAAAGAAGAGCTTGTTGACTGGATTCAACTCCATCTTTGTGCTCATCATGTTCATTATCAGATTTACCAACTTTTAACATTATCAGCTCTGGTTTAATATGATTGTTATTATTTTTATTTTTATGTTTTAACTCGCTTATCTCTTGCTTAATAATATTAATTTCATGTTGTAAATCATTAACAGTTAAATCTTTGGATTTCTCTTTATTCAGTCTTTTTAAAGTTTCTTCAAAACTAAAAGTTGATTTTTTTTTTTTTTTCATTTTCTTTACTTTTAGTCAAAGTTTTAACAGATTTAATATTTTTGCAAGAAATCATTTTTATAGATTTAACAAGTTTAAAGAAGAAAAATCATTTTTCAAGGAATCAGACGAATTATTTGATTCAAGGATTTTAAATAGTTCTTTTTTATCTTTATTATCAATTTTTAACATGTTAAGCTTATTTTTAAACTTACCAAGTTGTTTATATTTTTTATGACTATAACTTTTGTGACTTTTATCATGTTTCTTCCCTTTTCTCTTAGAAGGAGCAATAGGAGACAAACCATTTTGTTTACAAAAATTACCCATTTCATATTTAGCTTTTTTCTTATTTTGTAATTGGTGTTTTAACAATTTTTCATCATCACATATATTAATACTAAATTTTTTTAAAATGTCACTATAAGTGAGGTTATCATAATCAATAGAATCATTTTTACTTATCAATGCTTGTTTTACCTCATGAGCAAAGATTGGAGGCAGATCATCAATAAACTTTTCTTTCCAATAAGGCTTGTGGCAATCTTTTCGGAGCATTATCCTAGAAATAAGAACATCTTGATACCATCTAAAATCAGGCATAGTAGGACATCTCAAATTATTTAACAAATCAGAAACTAAAGATGAAATATTAGATGGAGTACTAGCAAAATGTTTGAGAATGGTATAGATCAGAGTATTCACACCATCAAGAATACCGCGACCAATACTTTCATCAAAAATAGGCAAACCTTCATCATTTTTTTTAACAGCATTTTTAATAGATTCTTTGAGTCTTCTGTGAGATATGAATCCCACCATCCATAAAGAGTTCCAGAAAAACCAGTAACAAGCAAATTAACAATTTCAGGCTGATCTAGATCATGGTTATTTTGATAGGCAATACCAACCATGGACATATGACTCATTTTATTAATGATTTCTTGCTCAGAAAAACCATCAATATTCCATTCATAAAGCTTATCAGTAGAAACAGAAAACTGTGTTTGAAAAATTCTTTCTTCAAACTGCATATCAGGAGGAGTAGGTTTTGAATACCAATTTTTTGTAAAAGACATGGGTTTTGGGTTTCCAACGAATCTTTTAATTTCTGGAAAATCATTACCGAAAATATTTTTAGCAGAAACAGAAGAAACAGTATCAGAATCAGTATGTTCATCAGAAACTATTTCTTTTCCTTTCTTTGAAATAGTGCAAGTTGTATTTCTAGAAGTACCTTCAGTTTTAACCTTTAAATCAGAAAGTATTTTGTCAACAACTTCAAGCCTTTTAGACTGAGAAGTTTTAAACATAACTTTCTCTCTTTGACTGGGCAAATCAATCAAAGGTTTCTTAGTTTTTACAAAAACAAATTTTTCAGAAGCAAGTTTTTCAATGGAAACAGTTGTTTCAACAATTTTTTCTTCAATACGGTCAAGCTGTTGACCAATAACATGCAGGGATTCATTAGTAAAATTGTTTTGTTCAATAATACTGATAATAGGGGTTTGATCATCAGCAATTTTGAAAGGAGTAGTATTAACTTCCGTCTTTTAATCTTGACAAGTTATCAAAATTGTCTCAAGAGGCGGATGAGTAGACTGAACAATGGATTTATCAGCTGCTTTAACAAAATTTGATTTCTTTATCACACTCAAATGTTGTTTTGAAACTTCATCATTCGAAACATAATGGTTTTCAAGAAAATCAAAAAACAAAATAAGTTTTTTCAATTGATTCATCTTTTCTAACTATTTACTCTTAACACGATTTTTCTCAGATTGAGCGAAATTATCTTGGAAATATTTTCGTTTAATTTGGTTTTTTGAAAGCATAAACTCATCATACAAAGGAATCAGGTCAACTTTAAAATCTTCATTTAAAACAGTCAAAACTCTTAATTGCTTGACATAATCAAAATTATCAATGGGAGAAAAGTTAGAGTCAATAGATTTACCACCATCTTCTTCTTTACTAGCAATTTTGCTATAAGGACAGGAAGCTTCAGAATAGTGGTTAGAATTAACATGATCATTCAAAGAAACATTAGCCATACAAGAAATGTTATTTTTAGAGTTTTTAGAATTAGCATCATGTAAACACATGAGAACAGAAGCACCTTGTTTTTCAACATTGTGATCTTCATCTTTAACAATATCAGGAGGACAACCAGTCCTGGAGCTAATAGAAGAGGTGGATCTCCACAATCTATCCATACTATCCTAGTTTTAACACTCAATTATCATGTTTTTCTCACAACCGTTGCATTTCGTAACACATACCCTAACCAACCTTATACCTCTCATGCCCTACACACCCTCTCTTAGCTCAAACGGGCCTTACAGTTCGGTTCTAGGAATCCACTTTACGACTAGGGTGGCACCAACGACGGTAAGAAGGGAACACAATAACGGAGCACTAAAGTTTCGGGTAGACACAGACGGAAAGACAAAGAACACAACACCACTATCACCGGCCAGAAAAGAAGGGCTCTGATACCATAAAGGGGGAAAGGACACAACATTGGAAGTAGAAGCACAGTTATACAGTGATAATATAACTTGAAAGTAATGCAAGTAAAAGTAATGCAAGTAAATGCAAAACTATAAGACCAGCCAGGTAGGTGGCAGAACTAGCCAAGTAGGGGATATAGCTTGTATAGTTAAAGTAAATGAAAGAAATTTAGAATCGTCTGGGATGGCGGTAATCCGTCCAAGGTGGCGGTAGCAACAAGTAGTATAATGAACATAAAACTGAAAATGATGATAGAAATTTAGAACCTTCCGAGATGGCGGTAATCCGTCCAAGGTGGTGGTAGCAACAAGTAGTATAATGAATATAATGAACATAAAACTGAAAATGATTAAAGAAATTTAGAACCGTCCGGGATGGCGGTAATCCGTCCAAGGTGGCGGTAGCAACAAGTAGTATAATGAACATAAAACTGAAAATACTTGTTATTGAAAGTAGAATAAAACACTTACAGTAGTAGTAGTGATTACAAGTTGTCAATAATTACAAGGCTAAGGAACTAGAATTAGTTACAAGTTTTGTAGGGATAGTAGGGAAGTTATAATAAGTAAGGAAATCTCTCAAAGAAAAGCTCTCAAAGGATAACTCTCTCTAGGAAAGAAGTCCTGAACTAAAATCTACTAAAACTTACTTCAAACATAAGGGACAATCCTCCTTAAATAGGAAAAATTTCGGAGTGAACAGTGTCATGAATAGTAACGGATGAATAGTGACAGGTGAATAGTAAATTTCTTTTTGTCTTCAAAACATGGAGAATCATTTGAAACTTCTGAAAATATGAGAACCTAGGCCAAAATCATGGGTTTCCATAGAGTCTAGACAACCCTTTAGGCCATATTATTGGTACCAAAAGGACCAATCACAAAGTAGCAAAGAAAGGAAGCATGTCACCAAATGCCAAATAGGAATCTTCAGAAACATTAAATCGGTGGGAAACAATCTTGAAGTAGTAGTAATCATTGAAGCTTTTGACCAAAGTGTATATCGGACAAATGGGAGTTTCGCCAAATTATCTTGAAACAGTTCTGGATTTTTAACAACACAATTTTTGAAGCATTTTGGCCTTTGTGTAGGCCAGTCAAATAAGGGAATCATCTTTTTAATCAATCTTTGGCTAAGTCATCAGCATCTTCTTTATCATGGCCAAACCAATCTTATGGGTATGGATAGTTCTGGTAGTAAGGATCTTTTGTAACAAAGGCCTGGGAGGACCTTTCATCATCTGAATTGGCAGCTTCATCTTCCTTATTCATCTTAGAAAGCAGAGCGAACAAAGCATCAGGATCTTTGCAGATTGCATCCAAAGGAGAACTCTTCTTTTTGGACTTAACAGGTGGTGCTACATTTTTGGTTGATGAGGAAGCAGGTGCATCAGGTGCATCAGTCACAGCTTTTTGCACTAGGGTAGTGATCTTTAATGAGGAAGGATTTGAGGCAAGGAAGTCCCTATCGACATTATTAATAATGGAATTGGTGTAGGAAAACTTATCCCACCATTTAACATACCAACATCGAGAGAGAACATCATCCTCCTTAGCATATTGCCATTTTAAGATCCAAGGAATCTTATATTTTTTGATAAAATGCAATAGAGGAGTAAATTTAGCTCCATCAGTGTCAGTTTTGAGCCTTATTGAGAAATTTAGGAAACAATCTTTTAATAGTGCAGGAAATATTTCAACAGCTGAACCAAACTGGGTCCACCATCGGATGAACCAGAGGGGGAATTTTGAGTCGAAGTCTTTATTAAAATTGACAAACCATGAATGAGACATAGTTTCATTTTGGTGAAGCATGAATCTGAACCAAGCAGTAATATAATCATGATAAGAATAGGGTATAGGGAATTTTGGTAATGTCCTTGTGGTATTAGGATTGGGGCCCCATTTTTCTTCGGAAATAATGTGGTTAAGGTAAACACTGTGGTAAATAATTTTTTCACCATTGGCCTTATCCCTTATGGGCTTGATAGTAATTGAATTCTCATGTTGTAATATTGCAGAATAGTATTGCACATTCTTTTGTTTGTGCTCAGGAATCCAGTGAAATAGTGGAGGAAAATAACTGGTAGCAAGTCTTAAAAGGTTAGTAATGGAGGCCCTATTTGGCTCGACAGAAAACAGGTTTTGAACATAACGTTTTTTAACATATTGGGAAGCATTAGGGTTCCTAGGGAAAACAGTTTGAATAGGTCGATGAATATTGGTTAAAGCATAGGGATCATATATGGAGGCTAAAACAGAAGAATAATTAGGTTTGGGAATAGTACCTAAAGTGGTGAAACGGTTAACAGTGTTTATAGGGGAAGCAGGTTCATTTTTAACAATTTGATTGTTAGTGTCAGGCGTCCTGTCTCTCGACCTTCTACTTGCCATTATGACACTGCAGAAATTCATGGGTAAGGAAATCAGGGATGGCATTTTGGGATCCTTTAATATATTCAATATCAAAATCAAAAACACTCAAAATAGCTTGCCATCTGGGAAAAATATGTTTTGAAGCAATATTTTCAACATCTTTTTCAATAACATATTTAGCACTTTTGCAATCAATTTGTAACAAAAATTTTTGGTTTAACAAATCACTTTGAAATTTTGAAATACATAGTACTATAGATAAAATCTCCTTTTTAATAGTACTGTAGTTTAACTGTGCATTATTCCAGATACCAGAATAGAAACGTACAATTTGTTCAGGTGACTCGGGAGAAACTCTTTGTTTCAGAATACCTCTATAACCAAAATCAGAGGCATCTGTTTTGACAATTTTGAAAGCACTAACAGTAGGAATACCAAGACAAGGCAATGTCTTAACATGAGATTTGATTTGTTTAACAAGGGAAGTATGGATATCAGACCAAGGAGGAGGATTACTCTTTAACTGATCAAATAAAGGTTTACATTATTTTCTCATATCCTTGTAGAAATCAGCAACATAATTTAATGACCAACGGCTTTGATACCTTGATAGCATTCTTGGTATGATTACTGCTTCTTTTCAATTGATTCATCTTTTCTAACCATTTACTCTTAACATGGTTTTTCTCAGATTGAGCAAAATTATCTTGGAAATATTTTCTTTTAATTCGGTTTTTTGAAAGCATAAATCATCATACAAAGGAATCAGGTCAACTTTAAAATCTTCATTTAAAACAATCAAAACTCTTAATTGCTTAATATAACCAGATGCATCAATAGGAGGGAAATCTCCATCAGATGGACAAGCAGATGGATAAACAGATTTACTATCGTCTTCTTCTTCACTAGCAGGTTTGTTATATGGAGAGGAAGTTTCAGGTTTAGTAGAATAGTGAACATTGCTAACTTTATCATTTGAAATTCCTTTTAATTTTAAATCAACAGGCTTTTCAAAATTCTTTTCCAAAAATTCATTAAGATCTTGATCTCTTTTAGAAATACTTTCAAAATTTAAATCAGTAGGTTTTTTAAAATTCTTTTTAAAAAATTCATTGAGATCTCGGTCTCTTTTTGAAATACTTTCAGATCTAGCAAAGGAATGTCTTCCTTCGTTGATTCTTTTGAAAACTTATTTTAACAATACCATCAAGATATTGTTGAATATGAGTAAGATCAAGCTCATCAAAAATGGGGTTAGCAATGGGAGATTCTTGTTCCAAGAACCATTCAGTGGGAAGTTTGATGTCTTGCCATTGAATCATTTTTGGAATTTGAATTTTTGCATCAGGAGTTGAACATTTAATTAACATAGTTTTACCAGAAGGTTCTCTATGATTTATAGCACTAGGATTTAATTGAGTACCTAACAATCTATAATAAATGCGATAAATCAAAGCAAAAGGTTTACTACCTTCTTCCATGTGATAACCAGATGAAGCAATATCCATTTCATATTTAGCTTTTTTCTTATGCTGTAAATGGTATTTTAACAATTTTTCATCATTACACATATTAATACCAAGTTTTTTAATAGCACTAAAAATGTCACTATAAGTTAAGTTATCATAATCAATAGAATCATTTTTACCCATTAACATTTGTTTTACCTTATGAGCAAAGATTGGAGGTAAACCATCAATATATATATATATTGGCTGTTTTGGAGCTAAGTTATAGGCATATTCTCTCTCTTTTCTCTACATTTCTCTCCCAAAAACACATTAAAAAACCTTTGATTCCTCTCTTTTCTCAACAATCAAGAGGTAGTGTTTTTGCACTCTTTTTCCTCTCATTGGTCTTAGGACCTTGAATTTGAGGTTTAAAAGTTGTAGATGTAGCTTTTTAGCTACAATCTACACCTTTTTTTCTTTTTTTTAATATGCTTTATTATTTTTCCTCGCTTTATCTTAATTCCTAGCATGTTCTATAGCTTTCCTAGCATGTCTCCTTGCTTTTTACCATGTTTTAATGCTTTGATGATATTGGCCTAGCCTTTTTGGAATAGGATATGCCTAAATTTTGTGTTTGTGCTTAGATCCACGTGCCTAGGTGCCTTTTCAGCATGGTTGTGCTTAGATCCATGTGTTTGTGTGCTTTTGGCCATGTTCATGCTTAAATCTACTTGTTTATGTGCTCCTTGCTATGTTCTTGCTTCATGTGTCTAGATCAACATGTTGGTTGCTATTCCATGTGCTTCTAAAGCCTTTCTCTCTCTTGTTATCTCCTTTTTCTTGTGTTTTGGCCCTTTTGATATGGTGTAGATTTAGATCTTATGGTCTAGGCCTACATCCATACCCCTAGGCCTATATCAAAGGGCTTGGATCATTTCCTTTATGCATGTCTATGTTTGCTTGCTTGCTTCTATGCTATATATACATGTTTGCCTGTCTAGATCTAAGCTTTGCCATCTTTTTGCGTTTCGTGGGCTTGTGCTTGTTGGTTTTGGGGACCACTTGCTTATGTGGTTATATCCATCCCTCCTGGGGCTTGTTTGGATGTAACCACTTGTGAGATATGTCTCTGTGGTGTTGGTGTGCTTAGTACACACATTTCTCCGCTCTGTGCAATGTTGATATGCTTGCCTTGCTTGCTTTATGCCACCCATTTGGCTTTCTTTGCTCATTTGCATCTTTGCACGCTTGCCTACATGTTCATGCTTGAGTTTGTGTGTCGTCCATACTCCAATCCAATGGAATTGTGGACACTTGATCCAAACCTACATTTTTCCTCTTAGGACACCCTCTTTTGTTTGATAATATGTTTGTTTGCCTTTTCATGTGCTTCACATGCTTGTTCGCCCTTGTTTGGCATCTTTTGCTAGTTTGTCTTTTAGCATGTTTTTCCTTCTACTTGTTTCTTTACTTGTCTGCTAGCTTGTTTCTTTGGTCATTGCATGTACACGCATGGAGCATGGACTCCTAGAGAAAGAGTGCGACCTCCTAGGTGCAAGAAAAATGAGCAAGGATGCAAGCCCACAAAGGGCAATGCTTAGTAGATTAGGGAGCCTAGCCTCTCCTAAGCAGTTTTCTCTTTCTCTCTCTCTCTCTTTAAACCTCTTCTCTAGAGCATGTATTTGGATTCACCCTCTTCTTGTACCATTTACTTTTCTTGCTCTTTTCTTAGGCCTTGTTCCCTGGGTATGACAATATTATATATATATATATATATATATATATGTGTGTGTGTGTGTGTGTGTGTGTGTGTGTGTGGGTGATCGTGCCACTTTGTATGATGGACTCTCATGGTTACTTGAGTGACCTTCTCTGGCCATGAGTGCTCTTGACCTTGTGGCATGAGTATGTGCTCTAGGTGATTGCTGTAAGTGCATATTTGTGTCATATTGTGTGCATAGTCACCGCGGTGTGATCGTCCTGATCCATGTCATGAAGTGACATTGGTTTCCCCGTGTATGCATCATGTATCAACGTGTTTAAATGCTTTGAGGGGCTCCAGCTCATCCTAGCATGATCATGTTGGCACGCACCATATACACAGGCATGAAACCCTGCAAGAACGCCATAGCGCACCAAACACAAAACTCTGCCGAATTTTCACCATAAAAATGGGGCATCCCCATTGCAGTATTCTCACGTTGAAAGTTTGGTAAGAATAATATTTTATGTGCTACGATGCATCTAAGGTGAAGTGCTGCCAGATTTTCGCCATGAAAATAAGGCAAAATACTATCGGATTTTCGTCATGGAAATTTGGCAACAATTCCAAACACACGTAGAAAGCATCGATTAAGACCACACCATTTCCATATCCAAACCTCAAAGCCCAATTCACTTAAAACCCTGAAAGCTAATGCCAATAGCTCATTTTCAGCTACCAATGACCTTAAATTATGATCTTACCAAAACAAAGGACTGTTTATGGACAGGTGTTGTGTGGTGCCTAACACCTTCCCTACACGTAATTAGAATTCCAAACTCAATAATTAAGATTTTTTTTTTTGCCCATGCACATTAGATTAGAAAAAACGATCTTTTTCTTAACCTAAAACTTGTAATAAAATTGAATATATTGAATATATACATCTTCCTTCTTAATGACAGGTTCCTTTGATACCACTTGAGTAGTTTGGATCACGTCATAGTATTGATGTCATTCATGAATTGAGAGCGTTATTTGTCAAAAAGTATTTAATACACAAACTGAAAGAATTTAATGCACCAATTAATTCATAGCACATGGGATGGCAACCTTCATTAAAGTTTCATTTCAATAACTGTAAGCACAAAACCAATTTCGTACCCTTTTTTTTCATAATCATTGCGGTGATAGATGATAAAAATGATGTTGTACTAATTACAATTTATTATCCCAATAATTTAGAAAAACATTAAATTTATTACATCCATATAACACTATATAAAACTATGAGTGATGTTACAAGTAATACAAGATTTAAAAAAAAATGTTAACAGATGCTCTTAAGGCAATAATTAATAATCCATTTTGAAGAAAGTTTTTATGGGAAAAAAAGTAATTAATATTTTGACAATTTTTTTCATTCCCATAAAAGTGGTGTAAAAAATTTCCTAAAATAAATTGTTAACCAGTATCCTAAAGGCAACCATTAACATGACTCTAAGATTTATTATATGACTCTTACAAATTGATATGTCACTAATGACAAAAAGACAATTTAAAAATTCATTTGTGAAGTGATTAAAGTCCACTAATTATATTCATTGTCATATCAATTTGTAAACTTTATATAGTAAAATGTATAGTACCTTTAGCATTTTCCATAACACTATCAATAAAGAGCATCCTCCTACAAAACATACATGGGGGTGAGTGAGTTTAAGCTGTGAAACAGTATATCTAGTCTCTAAACAAGTTCCCAAAATACAATTAAAAAAAACCGTAAAATGTTATTAGTAATTTGTCACATCCTTATAAATTAAAATAAAGGCTTTAATATTAGTTTGACTTAAATATATGTCTGACCCATAGTTTATAAAATATCATAAAAATAAATATTTTTAACTACACCCCCCCCCCCCCCCCCCACTCTTATATGTGTGTTTATTTCTATTAAAAAATAATAAAAAAATTCTCTCCAAAAAAAAAAAAAAAAAATCCGATTCCTACGCTGCATCGTGCATGGTCCCATTTCGCTTCCCCACAAGACGCATGGTACATAAAATCCGCAACTGTAAAATGTTACCACATCGTACCACCTAGTTTAAATACATCTTTTTTCCTTTTCCTTTTTCTGAGAGAAAGTTTAAATACAGCATCTAAACCAACTTTTATTATTAAAACTTTCCTCAAAATTTTTTTTTATTAAAACATAAACATATAAATAAACTATTTAAAATAAAGATTGAAACTCTTTTTGGATTTATAAGAGTTATTGATAATAAAATTTTAAATGTAGTAATATTTTTCAATTTTCTAAAACATTGTTAATAAAAAATCATTTATACGAAACAAAATACGCGAATAAATTGAAGGGTGTGAATTTTTTTTAATTATTATTTTCTGACAATTACAGTAGAAATGAAGGATTTAAACCCTAAATGTCTAGAAAATGCTAAGAAATGCCAACTAATTGAACTGTAAAGATCTTAGCAAAAATCCTTTTATTAGTATAGAGGAAAAATCTCTAATGTGAATATATAAATGGTAATGCAATTTGCTTGTTAGGTGAATAGATTGAATTATTTTTTTAGTGGAGGATGAGTGACTATCTAATGTTTTAGGTTATAAGTTAACTATAGTTAATTAACTACTTACCTAAGTTGATTAATTAGTCCAATTACATGCAATATTCAATTAAAAGCTCACCACATGGTGGCTAGCATGACTATCATGGCCACAAGTGTCAAGTCGGATCTAGTCAATTGTGGGGCGGGGGTTTGGGTCAGTTTCATGGGTTTGCTTAGACACCCCTAATTAAGATGACGATAATGACAAAAATAAAAATAACTCTAAAATATAGAGACTAAAAAAGTAAGTGTGTGTGTGTATGATATGGTCTAATGCAAAGTTTTAAATTTCATTTAGTAAATTGTTTCGAATAGGCTATTATAACAAAAAAATTTAGTATCAGTGTATTGTTTCAAGAAATTACATATATATATATATATATATATATAAAATAGTTAATATATAATGAAAATTCCTTATAAAATAAAATATATTACATCATTCCTACCAACTTATTAATCAATATAAAAAATGTATAACATAAAAATTTCATGAAAAGAAAAAACTAAGATTGTTTTAAATGGCCTCTAAGCATTTTAAAAAAAAAAAAAAAATTACCTAGGTTAGTTATTCTTTGAAAATTCTCAAACTTTCCTCTCTAAATGTGAATAAGCATTTGTGGCCGTTGATCAGGCTCTCCATTTCACTCGTGCGGCCGTGCCTGTGGTGTCAACACCGATCTTAGTAAATGCAGTGATACTTTTCTTTTATATGCTCTTATTTTATATTAATTTTATTTTTGTTTTTGTTGATGAACTTCAACGCTTACTTTAAAAATTGTTGGGTTTGTTGGATTTATCCATTTTTCTAGTCAGATTTGACAAAATAAGTTATCTTGAAAGCGTTAATTTCTTCCTACTACTCTAAAGAGCGAAATTTAGTAATAAATAAATTCTGTTATTTTTTCCCCTGAAATTTCTTATTTTTATTTAAAACGAATATGAGATTCCTTTGTGACTTCACAAAATTGTAGAAATTTTGTTAGATTTAAAAAAAAAATATATATATATATATATATATATATATATATATATTTGTCCTTATCTTCTTCTCCTATAATTTCTAAGTTGATAAAATTTTTATTTGACTATAATTCAAATTCTTCATCTAATCCTTTTATTATTAATTTATTTATAATTTCTAAGTTACTAAAAATCTTAATATTACAATCCAAATTCTTTACTATTTAGTTTTACTTAAATTATATTACTACACAAGTATACAGTTCATTAGAAAAAGAAAAAAAGAAAAAAAAGAAGCAACAACCCAAATCCATTATCTATTCATGCTAATTTACCAAACTATATTTTGGATAAAGTTAAAAAAATTTGTAAATAACGTATGTACGTCAACGTTTCCTTATTTCCATGTTTCCTTATTTCTATTCGTTTGAACTTTTTTTATTCCACTTTTTTCCGGGATAGTAACAAAACGCATGGATTAGAAATCTTAATTCCAATAGGATTTAAATTCTATATCAAGTGGAACTCTACCTTTTTATATATATATATATATATATATATATATATCTGGAGTGAAGTTTACTCTCATGTGTGAATGTCTAAATCCTATGACAATTGACAACGCAAGTATGCATTCTTTCTTCATTATTATTTTTTCATTTTGTTTAAGCTTTTTTTTGTTTTACTTCAAAAAAATTAATAAAAAATTCTCTCACACATACTTAAATTCATGAATTCGGCTCATTTGTTCTCTTCTACAATAATTAGTTCAGGATTTCATTGCATACTCACATTTTCATCTCTCTAAGTGAGAGGAAACAAACAGGTACATTCTTTGTTCTCTTTCTACATTTATATCTTAATTTATGATTTGTATTAGTTTCTTAATTTTAGATTATGAATAATTTTTATTATATTCCTAATCTTAAATTTAAATTATTATTTATAGGTTTTTAGTTGTTTTATATTCTTCTAAAAAAAACCGTGTTATGTTTATATCTTCATAATTTGAAACTAAATTCTTGAATTAACATTTTTTTTTTTGTATTTAATTTTCTTATTCTTTGTAAAGCGTTGATTTTATTGCATGAGTTTTTGGATAAAGTTTATGATGGTTATTTTGCTTTTTTGAGGTTTAGATATGGTATTTCACTGTGATTATCAATATCTATTTTAAGAGTTTTATTTGATTACATATGTTCTTCCATGAATATAAATTAAAGAGAAATTTTTTAGAATGAAAGAAATAGTAAAATTGAAGAACCAAGATGGTTGATTATTTGAAGCTCACCTTGAAGAAGTAAAATTAGTAACTTTTTTTTTTTTTTTTTGGGTTAAGATAATTAAAATTTTTTATTATTTTAAAATAATAATTTCAAAATTATATATAAGAAAAAAAATATCTTATTCATGATATAAACATATTTACCGATATATAAAAATAAATAAATAAATATATATATAACTTATTAAAATAGTGCAATAAATATGTTTGTATTTAGAATGCATAAGATGATTTAATTTTTTTTCCGTATATTATTTTTTGCCAATTCATGAAACAATATTTGCAAGCTTTGCTTTAAACTTATGTGGATTTGAATTTGTCATTAATTTTTTTGCAAAATTTTTCATTATTTTAAATTTTTAGTGTAGGGTCACAATTTGTAGCGTAAGCCCAGAAGAGTTGGGTTATGAGCCCAATGAGCCAAATACAATAAATTTGTAGACAGTGGGTGAAAGAATTGGGCTTTTAGTGAATTGACTAATGGTTAGCTAAGATTTCAAGTGTAACTGAGCATGAAATCACTCATAATTATGGATGAAATGTATGTCCGAGGAGATGGATTAATAATCAAATCACTATTTCTGAAAGATAGTTCAATGCTTAGTGCTACAGTAGTTCTTTTTCTATTCTCCTCCACTATATTTTTCCGATCCTTTTCTTATGGAGGGTCTTTTACATTATATACACTTGTTTAGGTCATCTCTATCGTACACTTGTTAATCATCTAAATCTATACTCGAGTATATGTCTTATCAAGCATCTTCCCTGACTCTTTGTGAACGGTAGTGGTTGAGACTACACTGTTCAGAGGTTTTCTCCATATAAATACGGCTAGAAAAGTTGCTGCAGTGCATTTAATGCAGTGGTAGTAGCTTTTCCCTTCGATATTTCTGTATCCTTATCCTCTCCATATGTGCCTGAAGTCTATCCTCATCGTTGAAGATTCTTGGAAGGTCACCTAAGTCACCCGGGTGCTTGCTCGACTGATATTCATCCAATCTGAGGAGGGTAACCTCCTCGGACTTTAGCCCTTCACCCTTCCCTTATGCGACTATCTATTCTGGGGCCTCTTCAGTCATTTACTCCTCCTCGGACGTATCCACATTAGCAAATAGGGCTTAAAGCCCAATGTACAAATTTGAGCTTTCGCCCCCACAATAGCCCCTCAAAATTTTAATTTTTCCCTTTTATTTGAGGAGAAAAAATAGAATTTTGACTTGCCAAAGCAACCGTGGTTAAAACTGTAAAGATAGTCAAATTTACGCACGTAGGAACGTGATTTTAGTCATTTCACCGTTGCTTCTGACGCTTCGGAATTCGCGAAGTGTCATTAATTACCTTGGGCAGTGCTGTGTCTTTGGCATCCAACGGAGGGATTTTGATCCAACGGACCGCATTTTACTTCAAGATTTGGGCGGGATAAATCCCACTCATTTTCTGTCCCTTATATAAAGGTGGATAAGAGAATTATCTTTTCTTTTCCTAATCATAGTTCAGAATCTCCAGCGCATTCAAACATTCAAACTCACATCGATTATCAGATCATCTATCCTATTTTCCAAAAATTTCCAAAAATCCTCTTAAGGATTTCAAAGATCAGTTATTGATTTAGTTCACGTAAGTTTTAACTTCTTCGAATTTTTCTTTATTTCCTCAGACAGCCTCCTCGGCCCATCATTCCTCATTACCCCGTTGTCACCCCTAGCGTTTTCTCTTTTCTACTTATTCAAAATGGGTAGATTTAAGCATTTAGTGGATAGCCCTGCCTTGATAGAAATATTCTAAGACAAATATCACATACCCCAGGAGGTATCATTGTGATACTGTTCACTGGAAAGACTAGCATTTGACCGAGAGGTGGGAGAAGTCACAATCCCAATGATAGCCTTCATAGAGGGAGGAATGACTCTCCCCATGGGTAGGATTACAAGAGACTACTTACGTAACCATAGGTTTTGCCCTCAACAGTGTGCACATAATTTCTTTAGGATCCTAGGATCAGTTGGCGCTCTGGACCGACACTTAGGATTAGGGCTAACCTGGCACGACGTAGTTCATCTATACGAGGGTCATAAACAAAAGGGGCGGGATTTTACCTTAAATCCCAGTCCGACGCTGTTAGGCTCATTTCGTGTCTTCCCAAGTCTAACAAGGGGATGAAGGATGATTACCTAATTGCATCAGACCCTTGGCATGACGGTCTCCCTTACCCAACCTAGTTCGGAAAGCCAGGTGGAGTACCTTAGATTTAGGTTTTCTAACATTAGATTTAAGTTATTCGTCCTCGGCTTTGTTTTGCTATGTCAAAAAGATATTTTTATTATTATTTTTTTTTTTACAATGAACAAGTTTCTAACTGTTTAGTTTTCCTTTGTTTAATAGACAAAGAATAAGTAACTCCTCGAATCAGCTTAATCAACGTACCTGCTCTCAATTATCTATTGCGATCCTAGATTTTTGTGAATGACGATGGACAACTTCGCATTGCCCATCTAATTTTGGACTATAAACCCCTTTCGAGATCCTTTCTAGACGTCGGCAACGCTATCAGGGCAAACGACTATCGTCTAGCTCGTATAAACATGTCTCGGCCTCACTTTTTAGCCCCACACGACCTTCTGCCAGTTGATCATCCAATCCCATAGGGTGTTCCCTTGGCCGCCCAGCCAATTCAGCAAGTGCCTCTTGGACAAGCTGTAGCCAAGGAAGGAATTGCATCTTCCTCTTTGCTCAAGGAAGAAATTGATAGGTTCCAATTTGAAGAAGAAAAAACGCAAGGAGTAGAAGCCATTGTTATATCGGAGGCCAAGGAAGAAACTGACGAGTACTCATGCATTCAAACCCCCGCTCCTATAATCACTTACGTGGAAGACTCTTCATACAACGAAGCTGAAGAAATGGCTCCAAAATCTGGCAAAAGTTTGAGAGAGCTTATGAAGGGGAGGAACATGGCGCCTACCCCCCAAGAGGCTAATAAGTCTAAGCCCCCAATAAACCCTCTTCCTCCCCCTCCTCAGCTCCCTGCTGATCTTGGGCTGAAGCCCAATCCTGAACTGAGGAGAAAGAGACAACAAAAAGCTCCTGAGGAGGGCGAGATAGGCCCATCAAAGGGGAACAAACAATAGAGGATGGCCCAGGACCAAAGAAGTAGGAGGTCCAACTCTGTTGAAAGCCAAGAAGATCATCTCGCAGCTCAAGTGTGCCGTCCATTGCGCATATGGTCTCCTAAATTGGAGGTGGATGGTGTTCCCATTACCTGGGATACGTCCATTAGACATTATCACAGAGGGCATGCAGGTCATGTTGCCGAGGCTTTGGAGCAGCCCCTCCTCCTTCCTAAAGACATGGAGGCTTACAGGCGCTTCAATCAACAGGAACTCTTTCTATCCCTTAAGAGGGATCTGGCCGTGGTAAGTAGTTCGATCTATTGCCCTGCCTAAACACTTGGCTATTTTCATAAGTCTTTGCTCTGTATTTTATACTAAAGATAGAATTTTTATTTTGTCACGTAGATTACCCAACAGGTGTATGTGGCTGAGGACTGGGTTAAAGAGGGCCACAGCGAGGACAAGGCGGCCTTCGATGCTCGGTCCGAGGTCGAGGTAGAGCTGGGCGCCGTAAAAGAAAACCAATCCAAACTGGCCGAGCAACTAAAGGAGGCAGTTAGGGCGAGGAACAGCTCTTAAGCAAGCCTGAAGACTACTGAGAAGCAAGCTGAAGATCTTCATAAACAGTTGCACTATACTGAAATCAATTTGGCAACAGAGAAGCAACTGGTGACGGAGTTTCGCGAAGAGCTTCAGAAAGCCAGGGAAGCTGTCCAACTGGTTAAGGAGGTAGCCGAGGTCGAGAAGCAGGCTGCTTACATGCTTGGGGTAGAGGAGACTCAAGCCATACTTACAGAGGAATTCTCCGTTGTATGCAGGGATTACTGCGACATCTCTTGGGGTAAAGCCCTTGATGTTGCTGGGGTCCCTGTGGACTTTGACTTGAAGCGACCTGAAAGCATTTACTACGATCCAGAAATTCGCGATCTCTCAGGTCCTAACTCCTCTCACCCTGAAACAAGCCACCAAAGTATCTGCGCAGTTAAAGGCGGACCAAGTCCCTCCTGCTTCCTTAGAAGTTCCAAAAGACTCCAACCAATATGGTGGCCAGGGAAAGGAGACTGAAACTCTCAAGGGTAAGGATAAAGGTCAGGATAAGAAGAAAAATTCTTCTGATCCCACAAAGAAAGCCACAGATATTGTTGCCTCTTAGCCCGGCCAAACTACTGACCCAGTGGTCTCCAAGACGAAAGCTTAGGCTAGGGGATTTTTATTATTTTTATATGTTTTTTGTTGTTGTTTTTTTTAAAGAAATGTACCACACCTTTTTTATTATCAATGAAGACATTTTTCTTTTGTTTCATACATCATAATATGTGTTATGAGATTCATTGCCAAAGTATGTTGACCTTTTGCCATTTTAATTTGAACAAAATCCACTATCACATCCTATAAACAGGCAAGTAACTTTAATTGGATATTGATAAACATTGCTGCAATTTAGGCAAGTAATTAAGCAATTTACCTTGGTCTTACCAAGGGTAATACTACAAGTTAATTCAAATTCAATAAGTAGCCCCAGGTATTCAAGCGCAACTTAAAAGTTATATAAATATCTATAAGCATGACATTGTGATGCTAACCCATTCAAATCATCCAGTCTAAGGATTTCAGGCATGATTGAATTTTAAGTTTAAACACTTATGAGAACTGCAAATGAGTGTTAACTAATCCAAATCATCTAGTTCGAGGGCTTCAGGCATGATTGAATTTAAGTTTAAACACTTATGAAAATAGCAAATGAGTGTTAACTAATCCAAATTATCTGGTCCGAGGACCTCAAGCATAATTGAATTTAAGTTTAAACACTTATGAGAACTGCGAATGAGTGTTAACTAATCCAAATCATCCGGTCTGAGGACTTCAGGCATGATTGAATTTAAATTTAAACACTTAGAACTGAACGGTAAAAAACATAAACATCTTATATAACGAACAAATTTATGGATCACAAAAATATTTATTACTAGAAATACCTCTTTAGATTGTTTACATTCCAAGGACGAGGTACTACATGCTTGTCCAAATCTTCTAGAAAGTACGCTCCAATGCCAGCTTCTGAGGTGACGCGGTAGGGCCCTTCCCAATTTGCTCCCAACTTTCCCCAAGCTAGATTCTTTGCAGTGCCCACAACTCTCCGTAATACCAGATCACCAGGAGTTAGAGGTCTTAATTTTACATTGGAATCGTACCCTTGCTTCAGCTTTTGTTGGTAGTAGGCCAACTGGACCATCGCATTTTCCCTCTTTTCTTCAATCAAGTCCAAACTCTTTTTTAGCTGCTCATCATTGTCACTTGGATTGAATGAACTGGTTCTCGACATTGGGAAGCCAGTTTCTAAAGGGATAACAGCCTCAGCTCCATAAGTCATCGAAAAGGGGGTCCCTCCAGTAGACCTGCGAGGTGTAGTTCTATATGTCTAAAGCACATGTGGTAATTCTTCCACCCATTTGCCTTTTGCATCATCCAGCCTTTTCTTCGACCCATTTACTATGACTTTATTAATAGCTTCTGCTTGTCCGTTCCCTTGGGGATAGGTAGGTGTAGAATACCTATTTGTAATCCCCAACTCGCCACAGTATATTCTAAACATTTTGCTGTCGAACTGAAGGCCGTTGTCCGAGATGAGCACATGAGGAACCCCAAACCGAGTGACAATGTTTTTCCAAACGAATCTTTTCGCATCCATGTCCTTGATGTTAGCTAGAAGTTTCGCTTCAACCCACTTCGTAAAATAATCTATGCCGACCAAGAGATATTTCTTGTTTCCCACTGCTTTGGGGAATGGTCCTACAATGTCTAAACCCATTTGAGCAAATGGCCATGGGCTGGACAGCGGATTAAGAATTCCCCTTAGTTGGTGTATGCTCGGCGCAAACCGCGGCACTAGTTGCATTTTTTGATGTATTCTTAAGCTTCCCTCTGCATATTTGGCCACTAATAGCCTTGAGTAATAGCTCTATGTGCTAGAGATCTGCCACCAGTATGACTTCTGCAAATTCCTTCATGCAATTCTTTTAAAAGCGACTCAGTCATCTCCGGGTGAATGCATAACAAATAGGGTTCTGAAAAAGATCACTTGTATAATTTCTGATTCTCGGATAGCCAAAACCTTGGGCCTTCCTTCGTATTTTGTCAGCTTCTATCCTTTCTTCAGGCATCCACCCTCAAGAATTGAATTATAGAGTCCATCCAACTCGGCCCTGCTTTAATTTAATGAATCCGGGCTATCTCTCTTCCTGTCTCTGTGGGCTTGTTAAAATCCTCAACAAGGATAACTCGAGGCAAATCTTGTGCCGAGGAGGTTGCAAGCATAGCTAAAGAATCAGCATGTGCATTAACATTTCTGGGGATATGCCGCAAGTCGAAAGAATCAAACTTTGACTGTAGACATTTAACTTGACTCAAGTATCCCTGCATTCTCTCATCTTTTGCTTCGAATTCCCCTTTTACTTGGCCGACGACGAGCCTTGAGTCCGAGAAAACTTTTACTGATTTTCCACCCATTCTCTGAACCATAGCTATTCCCATCAACAGAGTTTCATACTCGGCCTCATTGTTCGTAGCCGAGAAATCCAACCTCAAAGATTTTTCAATAATGACTTTCTCAAGAGATATCAGTACTAGTCCGATCCCTGAACCCTTCTGATTCGATGCCCCATCAACATATACTTCCCAGGGTGAAAGGCCATATTGGGAGGTCGTGCCAACCAATTTTTATCCATGTTCTTTGCTGATTCCAACTCTTCTATTGGGGGTTCGGTGAATTCGACCACCAAATCTGCGAGAACTTGTCCTTTTATGAAGGTAAGAGGCATGTATTTGATGTCATAAGCCCTTAGAATTGTACCCCATTTGGCTACCCTTCCTGTGTAATCGGCACTTTAGAGTATGGTTTTAAGCGGGAGCTGGGTAAGAACGACAATTGTGTGTGCTTAGAAGTAATGAGGCAGCTTACGTGTGCCAAGTACTACTGCCAGGATAGCTTTCTCCAATGGTAGATAACGCACCTCGGCTTCATGCAGTGATTTACTCACGTAATAAACCAGCCATTGTACGCCACAGTCAACTCGTATCAGTACCAAGCTTACAACATAGGGGGCCACAGCAATGTAGGCAAACAGGACCTCATCTGGCTCGGGAATAAACATGATTAGTGGCCGAGGTAGATAGTCTTTAACTTACTGGAAAGCAATGGCACATTCTTCAGTCCACTCAAAACCTTTCCATTTGTTGATCAACAGGAAAAAGGGTCTGCACCTGTCTGCTGATCGAGATATGAATCTATTCAAAGTGGCAGCCATTCCGGTCAATTTCTACACTTCCTTGGGATTCCAAGGAGGTTGCAAGTTGTTAATAGCTTTAATCTGATCAGGGTTAACTTCAATCCCTTTGTGAGTGACCATATAGCTTAAGAATTTACCTGAAACCACACCGAATGAGCACTTAGAAGCATTTACACGCAGCCTATTCCTTCGAAGAATTTCAAAAATAGTTCCAAGGTCCCCCAAATGTTTTGAAACCACCTTACTTTTCACCACCATATCATCAATATAGATCTTGATATTCTTCCCTAGTTGTGATTCAAACATCCTCGTCATCATTTTTTGGTAAGTGGATCCTGCATTTTTCAAACCGAATGACATTACTTTGTAATGGTAGTTTCCGACAGGAGTAACAAAATCAGTCTTCTCTTGATCATCCAAGGCTAGGGGTATTTGGTGATAACCTTGGAAGGCATCCAAGAAACTCATCTGAGGATGGCCAACAGTGGCATCTACTAATTGGTTTATCCTAGGCATAGGAAATGGATCCTTGGGGCAAGCTTTATTTAAGTCCGTGAAATCTACACACACTCGCCACTTCCCACTCTTCTTCTTTACTACTCTAGTGTTTGCTAACCATTCAGGATGAAAAACATCCTTGATAGCTCCAGGTTGTTTAAGTCTAGTCACTTCCTCTCGCATTGCTTTGGCGTGTTCTTTGGATAGGCACTGAGGGGGCTGCTTCCTAGGTGTGATTAACGGATTAACTTTCAAATGATGACAGATGAATTCTAGATCTACTCCTAGGGCTTCGTAGGCATTCTAGGCAAAGACATCAATATTCTTTCTAAGGAACTCTATCAGCTCTTTTCTCTCTTGATGAGGCAGCTGGGACCCGATCTGAAAAAACTTTTCTGGGTTATCCCCTAAAATAACCTTTACTAAATCTTCACACTTCGCATCCTCGACCGGTTTATCGATGGATAACGCCGGAGATTTTAACTGCTACGAGCCCTTTTCTCCATGAGCCGATGACTCAGCTTCGGGTTTATGTTGGATGACAGCCACCAAGCACTACCTCGCCAAAGACTAATCTCCTAATATTTCTCTAATTTGACCCTCGGACGAATATTTAACTTTCTGGTGTAGAGTGGAAGAGACTGCTCCCAAACTATGAAGCTAAGGTCTGGCAACAATTGCTGTGTAGGGAGAGTATGCATCCATGACGATGAAATCTACCTCCACCACTTATGAACCAGTTTGCACAGGTAATTTGACTTAACCTTTCGGAATAATAATCTTCCCCTCAAAACTCACTAAGGGAGAACTATAGGGCGTTAGATCCTCAGCTTTTAAGTTTAACCCCTTGTAAAGGTTGGGGTACATTATCTCAGTAGTGCTACCTTGATCCACCATTACCCTCTTCACATCGTAGCCCCCAATTCGGAGGGTGATTACTAAGGCATCATCGTAGGGTTGAATGGTTCCAATCTTATCTTCATCCGAGAAGCCCATGACCAAAGGTATTTCCACTCTAGCCCTCTTCGGATCCTGATTAATGTCTCCTAAGGATAGACGAGCTATAAACATTATCCTAGATGTGCATGATCCTGTTCTGCCTGGTGCAGCAAAGATAACATTGATAGTTCCCAATGGGGGGTCTTGAAGGAATATCTCTTTGAGACTCAGAGTTATCTTGGCTCCCCAGACCACTGGAATGATGTAGTAGCTGCTTCAACTTGCCCTCTCGGATGAGCTGGTCCAAGTGAACCCACAAACTCCTGCAATCCTTTGTGGTATGCCCATGATCCTGATGATATTGGCAATAAAGGTTATGGTTGCGCTTTTCGAGGTTTCCCATCATCTTATTTGGCCGTTTAAAGAATGGTTCATTTTTAATCTTCTCTAATACTTGATGCATTGGCTCTCGGAACACCACACCAATGACCTGAGTACTGTTAGACTCTGATTGATTTGCATAATCCCTTCTCGACCGGTTATTGTTGTATCGGTCCGACCTGAAATCCCTCCTTTCTTGAGGGATAACTTTATCTTTCCCTTTTCATTGTTGTTGATCGTCCTCGATCCTCTTGTACTTATCAATTCAGTCCATTAGCTAGCGTAGACTAGTAATGGGTTTACCTGTCAGAGATTTCCTCAAACTGTGCTCAGATGGGAGACCAACCTTGAAAGTTTTAACAGCAATCTCATTAAAATCGCCATCAATCTCATTAAACATCTCCCAGTACCTTTCAGAATACGCCTTCATGGACTCTCCTTCCCTCATTGACATGGATAGCAAGGAGTCTAGAGGTTGAGGAACCCTACTATATGTAATGAATTAGAAACAGAATGATTGAGTGAGTTTTTTGAAGGAACTGATAGAATTTGTCCTTAGCCCATCAAACCATTTCATTGGCATCGGTCCCAAACTATATGGAAATACTCTACACAACAAAGCCTCGTCTTGAGAATGGATAGCCATCTTTTGTTTGAACTGACTTACGTGCTCTATAGGATCCGTTCGACCATTATACATGGCGAACGTTGGCTGATGGAAACACCAGGAAGTTTCGCCTTTTCTATCCTCCGTGTAAAGGGTGATTTAGAAATTTGGCTCAAGGCCTTCTTCATAACATCAGTTCCTACTCCCTTGCGAGAAGGACTCTTGCGTTTCCTTTTGTAAAGATACTCTTCCTCACAAGAGAAAGACTCGCTGGATGGAGTTCTAGACCGTTGTCTGTATATAGTATCTTCTTCATCATTGGAAGAGACATCAGAGCTAGAAGGGGACCGCTTCTGTTTTGCCCGACGGAGTTGCTTTTTCAAATCATCAATCTCTCGTTGCATGGCTTTTTCATCACCTTGCTTATGAGCTACACGTCCTTTCCTTCGAAAACAGCTTCCACTGGTGTGGACTGTGTGCAGATTGCCTTCTTGATGATTTTCCAGATCCTGTTGATGCTCAAGATTGAGGAATTCATCTTGTTGACGAACGTTGGCAAATTCCGCCTGATGTGGACTTGTTTCATATGGACCTGACCCTGCCATAACCGTTATACTACACTGAAGCACAAATTCTCCCCACAGATGGCACCAATTATAGGGTCACAGTTTGTAGCCTAAGCCTAGAAGAGTTAGGTTATGAGCCCAATATAATAAATTTGTAGAGAGTGGGTGAAAGAACTGGGCTTTTAGTGGATTGACTAACAGTTAGCCAAGATTTCAAGTGTAACCGAGCATGAAATCACTTATAATTATGGATGAAATGTACGTCCGAGGAGATGGATTAATAATCAAATCACTATTTCTGAAAGATAGTTCAACGCTTAGTGCTACAGTAGTCCTTTTTCTATTCTCCTCTACTATATTTTCCCGATCCTTTCCTTATAGAGGGTCTTTTACATTATATACACTTGTTTAGGTCATCTCCATCGTACACTTGTTAATCATCTAAATCTATACTTGAGTATATGTCTTATCAAGCATCTTCCCTGGCTCTCTGTGAACGGTAGTGGTTGAGACTACACTGTTCAGAGGTCTTCTCCACATAAATGCGGCTAGAAAAGTTGCTGCAGTGCATTTAATGCGGTGGTAGTAGCTTTTCCCTTAGATATTTCTGTATTCTTATCCTCTCCGTATGTGCCTGAAGTCTATCCTCATCATTGAAGATTCCTGGAAGGTCACTTAAGTCACCCGGGTGCTTGCTCGACTGATATTCGTCCGATCCGAGGAGGGTAACCTCCTCGGACTTCAGCCCTTCACCTTTCCTTACGCGACTATCTATTATGGGGCCTCTTCAGTCATTTACACCTCCTCGGACGTATCCACATTAGCAAATAGGGCTTAAGGCCCAATGTACAAATTTGAGCTTTTGCCCCCACATTTAGCAGTTTAGAATGTTCTTAATTATTGAATTGAGGTTTCCACTTAAATTTGATTCCAATTATTGTTTTGGATAGTATTTTTAGAATACTAAGTATTTTAACACACACATGGGGAGATGGGAGAAGATCTTAAAGAAACTGATAGTAATGTATATCCAAAATAACCTAACTTTTGGATACACAGTACGGACTTTATATTACTTAAAAGTAATTGTAGGGACTGGGTTTGAGCACTTCTACTGTTACATGAGTGGACTCAAGCCCAACTAATCCAATATAATGAATTTGTAGAGAATGGGTTCAAGAACTAGGTTTTAGTGAGGATTACAACAACTAGACATGATCGTAAATAGATTGAATGACAAGTACATGGGCTAAAGTGTGAAACTTTGTCCTCAGGCTTGGTCCGAGGAACTGGTTGTTCTTGTTATTTCTTCAATGCTTGGTTGCAAAGGTTCTCCAAGATGATGCCAACTGCAACCGTTTTCTCTATCTCTAGTTCCCCCCCCCCCCTTTTCTTGGAGGGTTTCTTACAATATATATCCCCTTTTAGTTGATCTTGGCCCTCCATTTGTTGATCATGTAGATCGCTACTCGAGTGCTTGTCCCATCTGCCGCTTTCCCAAACCTTTTGTGAGTTGCAGCAACCAAGGCAGCACTACTCAGGGGTCATTTCCTCATTAATACGACCAAATCGTTAGTTGTAGGCATTAAATGCGGAGGTGACAACTTCTCTTGGAATTGCTCTTTCACCATACTCCCATGGCTGACCCACCGTGTTAGTCCTTTTTCCCGGGATGCCCTGGGAGGTTGTCTTTAATGGCATGCCGCTCTTCCTTCTTATGATCTCGGTTGGCTAAGGACAGGATTGTCCTTGGCGATATCTCTGGGCAACTTGAACTTTCTCTGTTCATCCTCGGGCGTTTCTTCCTCCTTGGCATAGGCCTTGGGCTCAAAATATAGTGGGCTGGGGTTGCTGAGTTCTTTGGCCCCACAGTAATATATATATACATTTTATAATACCTTAGTTTCACACAATAAGCATTCATTATATTACTTAAAAGTAAAATATTCATTTATTTTTATTATCTATTTTATTATCAAATTTTAAGTAATAAAAAAAACTATTTACATATAAATTTTGATTAAGTCGTGCATCACACGGGCATAGCACTAGTATATATATAAAGCCAAAATTTAGAAAAAATCTAATAAGATTTTAATTAGTGTCTAATTTTGCGCCACTTGTCCATTTAATTTTTATTTTTATTTTTTGTGGTAAGTAAATTATTGAGTGCAAAAGCTTAAAAGTTTAAATCTAATTAAATTCTAAATTATATATATATATATATATATATATATATATATAATTAATAAGAAACCATCACATATTTTAGACTATAATTTTTATATCATTTTAAACGGAAAATTATTAGGTACTCCCGGAGTACTATAAATGCGTACTCCCTCCTCTTACATGAATGGTGGGTCCCACCATGAATTTAATTAGTATGACCCACTATAAATGTGAGAGGAGGAAGTATGTATTTATGGTACTCTGAGAGTACACAATAATTTCTCTTTTAAACAACAATGCTCTAAAACTCTAATCAAACAAGCCCTGAATGACCAATAAATATCTCATATATTGAAATATATGCATCTTCATTCTTGGTCGACAGGTTCCCTTGATAATAAGTGGTTGATATCTTGAAGACCACGTGACTAGTTTGGATCACGTCATAGTATTGATGTCATTCATGAATTGAGAGCGTTATTTGTCAAAAAGTATTTAATACACAAACTGAAAGAATTTAATGCACCAATTAATTCATAGCACATGGGATGGCCACCTTCATTAAAGTGTCATTTCAATAACTGTAAGCACAAAACCAATTTCATCATTTTTTTTTCATAATTGTTGTGGTGGGCCGGTGGCAAATGATAAAAGTCATGCGGTACTAATACAAGATTTACTATACGGCTCTTCCAAATTGATATATCACTACTCACGATAAGACAATTTAAAAATTTATTTGTGAGGAGATTAGATTTCACTAATTACATTCATTGTTATATCAATTTATAAACTTTATATAGTAAAATTTATAATACCTTTAACATTTTTCATATCACTATTAATAAAGAGGATCCTTCTACAAAACATACATAACTGCAGTGGAAGCAGAGTTATAACCAAAATATCCAAACACAAAAAGACAGAATAATGGTGATTAAATTAGCATTATATGAGCACACATACAACGCATGCCTTATATGAGCACACATTTTTAATAAAATTTATTTTTAGTTGAATTTAAATTATAATTGAAAACTAAATTAGTTTATTGTTTTCCGTACACTCGCAGTTGGGGCCAAATAGAGGATTAGTAAATGATTTTGAAAACTGTGCCTTCGATGATAAAAGCGAAACCAACTTCATGACCAGTTGTATTCTCATCATGGCATTGAATCTTGGTGTGAATGCCTAAATGGTGAATACTATGTTCTCAAGACCATAGTTTTGAATAACGTACATTACACAATACATACTGTACAATATTATCATATCATATGAATTGTATCGTATGAATTGTGTATCATATGAATTGTATCATATTGTATAATACACAAACATACTTTAAAATGAATGTTTTTTTTTTTTAAATTTGTGATTTTTTTTTAATCCAACAAGTTGTTAATCTTGTTTTTAATATAAAATTATTAGATTACTTAATTTAGCCCAATAAAATAGTATGTACAAAAGTTTTTTGTTTTTTTTTTTTTGCCCCTCTTTCATACAAAATTTGGAGTACACACTTGCACTTTACTTTCATATTTGCAATATTTATTTCTATACTATTAATTAGCTATTAATTTTGTTCAAAAAAAAATTAGCTATTAATTGACAATATAGTTATTTTATTATTTATTCATTATTGTTATAAGTCTAAGAAAGTAGAAGGCTTAGAAGAAATATAAATAAAAAAAATTATTAAAAATTAAAAGAACGAGAAGAGATAGTAAATGTTGATGATGATAAAGAAAATTTCAATAAAGAAATAAATTTACAAAATGATAAAAATTGTGATAACAATGACTTAAATGAAGTTGATTAAGCAAAATGATGAATATCTAAAAGGTCGAAGGCTTTTCTTGAATTTAATAGCTCAAATAAAAGCATTTGATTCTTACGCTACAATGTACATAGTTCATGGTCCCATTTCGTTGCCCCACAGGACGCATAGTGCATAAAATCCGCAACTGTAAAATGTTACCACATCGTACCACCTAGTTTAAATACAACATCTTTTTTGTTATTTGTTTTTTTTTTTTTTTTTTTTTTGAGAGAAATTTTAAATACAACATCTACAACCAACTTATATTGTTAAAACTTTCCTCAAAAATTTTTTTTTATTAAAACATAAACATATAGATAAACTATTTAAAATAAAGATCGAAACTCTTTTTGGATTTATAAGTGTTAATGATAATAAAATGTTAAATGTAGTAATATTTTTAAATTTTCTAAAACATTGTTAATAGAAAATCATTTATGATGATGCTCGGATCGTCAGTCAAGTAAGATCGTCCAGAACGGAATCGTCCTCGTGTATCCTGGTCCTGAAAACAGACAAAAAGGGGCTAGGTAGCACCGGTGTGGCGCCTGCCACAGAGCCTCCGATGCCAAAGTTAGAACGAGTAGCTTAGAAAAACAGTGCTTGGTAGGTGTAAAGTTTATCTGGTGTGTGTGTTCTTACCCTTTTCCCTTCTGGGGCTCCTGTTTATATACACATTTCTGTGCGTGTGTAGGCGTCTCTCTCTTTGTCCGTTGGGACATTAATGGTGATATTCATTCTTTCTTTGTAACGCTTCGGTGATGGACTAATGGTGAGTTGTTCTTTCAACGGCAGGAAGGGGAGTAAATGTTCTGTAACGGCCCGAAGACGGACGAGGGCGACATTGCTCGTTTTGGATCGACGACCATCATTGGGATGACGATCCTAAGGTGTTATTCATCCTCGATCATGACTCTGGATGATACAGGTTGTTTGGCTGGACCCATCAGCTACCCCCCTATTCCTGGGGTCGTCCATACCTCAGACGGACGCAGGAATATGAGGAGGTTTGTGTACTTTCGCACGGATGCACATACTTTGGTGGGGTGTGACTAGATATTTTATATGTATATGTGTCCCTCCCCCTTCTTCTCTCTCTTTTTTTTTTTATTTTTTTTATTTTTTATTTTTTATTTTTAACGCTTGGGACTCTGTTCTGCATTGATGGCTCCTGGCGGCGTGGTACACATTGTGGCCACGTGTTTGACTCTGATTGGCTGGGAAGCCTCGTTTCCGGTGGAAACCTTTTCAGTTTCCCGCATTTTTCAAGGCCAAAAAAGGCCTTTTGATATTAACCTCTCATTTTTGGCTCTTTCTCCCTCTTGCTACTCTCTTACTTTCCTTCTGCGTGTGGTGTCTCCAACTTCCTGCGTTGCGCATTTTGCCCTTTGTCTTCTCAGTTTCCTCCTGATTTTAATGTATGTTCCTTATTTAAACTTTATTTCCTTTCTGATTTTCTGTCTTTTGAATTCCTTGTTTTCTCTTTTTCTTTGCATTGTCTTTTGGTAAGTAGTGTTTTGATGGTGGGTTACTCCGAAATTCAACAGATTTCTCCCTCTGTTGCTTTTCTTTTCGCCCGATTAGGGGCCTTGCTAGAGTCTTCTGTTAAGTCTTTAGGTGGGCTCCCACCTGTTGGCACTTACCCACGGATTGGGGGTTTCGTTTTTGGTAGTGGTGGCTTAGGCTTAGCATTGGGTGATTTATACCCTTTATTGTACAAATCTCAGGTTTGGTTTAAATCTATTCGAGAGGTTTTAAGGAGGGAAGTTATGGGGTCTGATGTGGGGTCAGGTGACCTGGAGAGGGGAGCGTCCTCTAACCTTGGCGGGGAAGGGACCGGGGCAGATATGGCCACTTCTACACCATCGTCCTCTGCCGTCGCTCGTACATTCATGCCCTTAAGGAGAAGTGTTCCCTAAAGGTTGAGGTTTTTAGCAAGTTCAGAGATAGGTTTCAATTTCCTGAGGGGACCAGGGCTCGTCTCCCTAGGAAGGACGAGAGGGCTTGTGCCTTTGCACATGGAGAAGTTTGCTTCTATGAGGCTGTGTTTTCGTGCGGTCTCTGGTTTCCCGTCCATCCCTTCATCATGAGGCTTCTTCATCATCTAAACCTTGCACCGGGGCAACTTATGCCTAATTCATGGAGAATAGTCATAAGCTGTATGGTCATCTGGACGACCATTTCTGATGGGGATATGCTGATGGTGAACGAGTTCGTCCACCTTTATCGTTTGAAAGAATCTAGGGAGTTTGGGTATTACGAGTTCGTCCCTTGGGATAGAAAGTCTCGTCTCGTCGCTGATCTTTCGTCGTCCTTCCGTTACTGGAAGTCCAGATATTTTTTCGTGTCGGGCGACGGTTGGGAGACACTTCCTGATGACTTTTGGGGGGACATCCCTAGGTTGCTGCATCGGTGGGAGACCCCGTTGCTTGGTGCATTTGCTCTTCAAGAGATGCTCCCCTTTCCTTCTACTTTTTTTTTTTTTTTTTTTTTTTAAATCCTGGTCATTATTCTGATCCTTGTGTTTTGCCTTTTACAATGAAAGAGCGTCCAGACCTTGAGAGCAAGTTTAACGAACGGGTCCAGGCGGTAGTTAAATACGCGAGGACGATCGAGGATTTTAACGAGCTTATTGATCCCCGTACCCTTGCTCGTCACTGTTTAGGGACCGAGCCTTCACTCTACGTCTTTAGCGCCCTTGATCAGGAAGAGAAAAAACGTAAGTTGCCTTAGTGTCCAGGACGGATTTCCTCTCAATTTTTTCTTCCCCTCTTTTTTTGAGCTTCTTGTTTTCTTTGGTGCAGAGATGACATCCAAATTTAACAAGGAGATGTATAAGAAGATCAAGGAGAAGAAGAATGAACCTCTCTCAAGTATCGGGCAAAAGAAGCTGAGGTTCACAGACAAGGAGAAAGAGAAGGAGAGGAGAGAGAGATGGTGGAAAGAGGTTCGTCCACTCCCATCTTGGAGTTGGACGGTCAGGAGGCCTTGCCAGGCATTTCGATTGAGGAGGTAGCTCGTCCTTTTAAACGGCTGAAAGTAGGAGGCAAGGGGAAGGAGAAGGTCGGATCCAGCGTCTGGTCTGATGCAGAGGCGGCCGTGGATTATGTTAACGAATTCTTTACCCTCGGGGAAATGAAGGAGATTTCTAGCACACCTTCTCACGAGATGGTCAGCCGTCATGTCCATAAGCTCGTGCAGGTAACTCTCCCTGCCTTCGTTTCTCTTCTTTTTTTTTTATTTTTTGCTGAATCCTGGGGTGGCTTTCCGTTGGTAAGGTGTTGGGCGAGACCATGCACATTACGACCCAGTACCTGGCAAATGAAGAGAAGGCCGTTGTAGCCAACTCCAAAGTTGAGGCGCTAGAGGCTGAAGCTTCAGGTTTGCGGAACGACCTCGGCGTTGCCATGGATGCCCTCAATGCCTCAAAGGAGAAAGCCAAGATCCTGTCTGAGCAGTTGGATTCCGAGAAGCTGGTGGTGAAGCAGAAGGACGACCTCCTGGCAAATGCTGGCCAAAGGATGAAAATTGTGTTGCCAAGGCCGTCACTGCTTTCCAGGCCACTGAAGAGTATAACACTATACTGTTTCAGTGGTACTTCAAGGGTTTCGAACTTCTCAGAAGGTATATGATTAAATATGGCTCGGGCGTGGATCTTGAGAATCTGGATTTCGAAGCCGTTGATAAAGAGATGGAGGAGGACGAAGCTGCCCAAGCATCGGCTCAGACGATGGCGTCCACTGGCGTTGAACCTCCTCAGGCTGAAAGGGATGATGGTGATGCAGCTCAAGCCTAAAATACTAAAAGTTTCTTCTTTTTTTTTTTTTTTGGGTGCCCCTCCTGTTTTTGGGGCTTTTCTTTTGAACAATCAATTTTATATGATAGGCTTCTTTGCTTGATATCTCTTTCTTGCTTTTAGATGTTTACACTTAATAATTCTGTAAGTATCTTTACCTTTTGTCGTCCTTCTATGCTTGGATGTTTATAATCTTTGTTCACAGGTCTGCTTTCGTCCCTTGTGTGGACTTATGCATTGATAACTTTTATACTTGCAATTTTTGTTTGCAAGTTTTATTTTCCTTCGTCCTTATATGGACTTATGCGTGGATAGCTGTTATGTTTACAACTCTTGTTTGCAAGTCTGCTTTCATCCTTAAGAGGATTTTAAGCGTGGATAGCTTTCACACTTGCAATTCTCGTTTGCAAGTTTGATCTTCTTTCGTCCTTAAGCGGACTTAAACGTGGATAGCTTTTACACTTGCAACTCTTGTTTGCAAGTTTGCTCTCTTTCGTCCTTAAGCAGACTTAAACGTGGATAGCTTTTACACTTGCAATTGCTTTTACACTTGCAATTCTTGTTTGCAAGTTTGCTCTCTTTCGTCCTTAAGCGGACTTAAACGTGGATAGCTTTTACACTTGCAACTCTTGTTTGCAAGTTTGCTTTATGTCGTCCTTAAGCAGGTAAGGACGACTTTCATCCATTAAGGTATATCACCGTCTCTTGTGGTAGAGGACAATGTACATCCCTTTGGGAATATTATCATCTTATATATAGGAGATCAATGCTTCTGAAATGCTAGATAATACTTGGAAAGCTCTGGATAATCATTTATTTCTAACAAAGAGATAATGAATCAAATTACATTTTACAGTCAGTTTATGATTCCTTCTCGAAGTACCTTTTGAGATGTTCGACGTTCCATGGACGAGGGAGTCTTTTTCCTTCCGCGTCTTCTAGATGGTAGCTTCCCTGGTGTGAGTAGTGGACGACTCTGTACGGTCCCTCCCAATTCGGACTGAGCTTGCCTTGGGCCGGATCCTTCGTCGCTGGAGTTACCTTTCGAAGGACGAGGTCACCGATGTTAAATTTTTTCAGCTTCACCCTTCGATTGTAGTATTCAGCTATCTTCTGCTTGTACTTGGCCATCCTCTGCGCAACTTGATCTCTTGCTTCGTCCACAAGGTCCAGGTTTTGTTTTAGTTGGTCGTTGTTGTCTTGCTCGTCGAAAAACTCCCTCCTGAGGCTGGTAAGCCCTACCTCGACTGGGATGACTACTTCTGCGCCGTAGGTCAGGTTAAACGGTGTCTCCCCCATGGGTGTTCGCGTCGTCGTCCTATACGCCCATAGTACATTTGGTAATTCTTCAGGCCATGCTCCCTTTGCCCCCATTAATCGGGACTTGATAAGTCTGAGCAAGGTCCGGTTAGTTACTTCTGTCTATCCGTTGGCTTGGGGGTGCCCTGGCGACGAGTACTTGTTCCTAATGCCTAGGTTCGAGCAAAATGTCCTGAATGCCTGGCTGTCGAACTGATGACCGTTGTTTGAAATGATCGTCCTTGGAATCCCAAACCTGCAAATAATGTTTTTCCATACAAAATTTTGTACCTTTGTTTCTGTGATCGTTGCAAGCGCTTCTGCTTCCACCCATTTCGTGAAATAGTCAATTACGACGAGCAGAAACTTCATCTGCCTTTTTCCCTGTGGCAGGGGACCCATAATGTCGATCCCCCATTGTGCGAATGGCCAAGGCGAGGAAATGGTCGTCATCTGTTCACCTGGAACTCGCTGAACGTTCCCGTATCTCTGGCAACTGTCACATTTCCTCACGAATTTTGCTGCGTCTTGTTGCATCATGGGCCAGAAATATCCTGTCCTCATGATCTTCCTGACCAATGACTTTGCCCCCATGTGATCTCCGCAGACCCTTCCGTGTATCTCTTCCAGGACGTATCTGGCCTCTTCTTCCTCTATGCATCTCAAGTAGGGTTGGGAGTATCCTCTTTTGTACAGCTCGCCATTCAGGACTGTAAACCTAGCAGCACGCTTCTGGATCTTCCTAGCTTCTTCAGGGTTTTGGGGCAATCGTCCATCACGAAGAAAGGATAGTATTGGGTTCGTCCACCCCGAGCTGTTCCGTACGGAAAAAGTCTGAAACTCCGTGATGCTAAGGGAGTTCTGTTCTTCTAACTTCCAGTCGTTCATATTGCCCGGGCTATATGCCGAGGCTCTTCGTGCTATTTTGTCAGCTTTTGTGTTCTGAACTCGTGGGATCTGAATGAACTCTGTATGAAGAAAAGTACTTACTAACTGATTTACCAGTTTAAGGTATTTCTGCATTCTCGTTTCCTTAGCTTCGAAATTTCCTTTGACCTGTCCTATGACGAGCTGTGAATCACTCTTAAGCACGATCCTCTAAGCCCCTAGTGCTCTCGCTATTCTCAAGTCTGCCAGTAAAGCCTCATATTCCGCTTCATTATTGGTTATTGGGAATTTTAGTTGGACTCCATATTCGATAACGTCATTTTCGGGGGAGGTGATGACGATTCCAGCTCCGCCCCCATGCTGTGTGGACGATCCATCTGTATTTATCGTCCAGAGTTCTTCAGGACAATTTGCTTCCTCGGGGGAGGTAAACTCAGCTATAAAGTCTGCCAATGCCTGAGCTTTTATAGCAGTTCGTGGACGGTATTCTACATCGAACTGGCTGAGTTCAATCGCCCATTGAACCATTCGTCCTGCGGCTTCGAGTTTGTTCATTGCTTTTCTGATTGGTTGGTCGGTCATGACTATAATGGGTTTAGCTTGGAAGTATGGACGAAGTTTCCTTGAAGCTACTATCAGGGTGAAGGTGATCTTCTTTATGGGTGGATATCGCGCTTCTGCACCTTGGAAGGCCTGGCTGACATAATACACCGGGAGTTGCGCCCTGTTTTCTTCCTGATCAATGCTGCACTGACTGCTGTAACGGATACTGCTAAATACAAGAATAGATCTTCACCTTCTTGGGACGGGCTCAATAGTGGGGGATTGCTCAAGTAGTGCTTCAACTCTTGAAATGCTGCTTCACACTCATCTGTCCACGGAAACGCTTTCTTCAAGGTCTTGAAGAATGGAAGACATTTGTCCGTCGCTTTAGAGACGAATCTATTGAGGGCTGCTACTCTTCCAGTAAGAGATTGCACTTCTTTGGTCGTCCTGGGTGATCTCATTTCGAGGATAGCCCTGACTTTCTCGGGGTTTGCCTCAATTCCTCTCTATGAGACGATAAACCCGAGAAATTTCCCTGAGGAAACCCCGAAGGCGCATTTGGAAGGGTTCAATTTCATGTGGTATTGTCTGAGGGTGTTGAACGTCTCTCTGAGATCGTCCAGGTGGTCCTCTTCTTTTCTGCTTTTGACGAGCATATCATCGACGTATACTTCGACATTCCTTCCAATCTGTTTCTTGAACATCTGGTTCACCAATCTTTGATACTTAGCCCCAGCGTTCTTCAGCCCGAACGGCATGACCCTGTAGCAGTATAGACCTTGGCTGGTGACGAAGGCAGTTTTTTCTTGGTCTTCCTCGGCCATCAGTATCTGGTTGTAACCAGAAAATGCGTCCATGAAAGTGAGGAGCTTGTGCTCGGCCGTTGAATCCACAAGTTGATCAATCCTGGGCAGGCTTGGTTTAGGTCTGTGAAATCGACGCACATTCTCCACTTCCCATTTGCTTTCTTGACCATGACCACGTTCGCCAACCACTCGAGATAGTGGACCTCTTGAATAAAGTTTGCAGTAAGCAACTTGTTCACTTCGTCCATGACGGCCTTATTTCGTTCCAGGGCAAAAACTCTCCTCCTCTGCTAGATTGGCTTCTTCTCTGGGTCTACCTTTAGACGGTGCTGGATTATACTAGTTGGGATCCCTAGCATATCTTCATGGCTCCAAGCGAACACATCGAGGTTGTCCTTCAGAAAGCTGACAAGCTTTTCCTTCATCTCAGGATTTAGGTTAGTCCCAATCTAGGTCATTTTTTCGGGACTTCCCTCAACCAGCTCTATGGTTTCCAGCTTCTCAATGATCTCTGGGGTTTTTTCTTCAATCGTCCACGTATGATTCTCCTTTGAGGCTAGGACGGCCTGATAGCATTCTCTTCCTAAGACCTGGTCTCCTTTGATTTCTCCGACCCCCTATTCTGTTGGGAATTTTACCTTTAGGCAGTACGTAGAAGTGGCAGCTTTCCAGCGGTTGAGGGTTGGTCGTCCAATGATCACATTGTAGGACGAGGGTGAGTCCACTATCAGAAAGTTGTGCCTGTTCGTCACTTGGAATGGGTGAGACCCAGCCGTGACCGTCAGCGTCACTATCCCTTTAGGGTACACTTTGTCTCCACTGAAGCTAACAAGGGGTGAATCAAACGGACGAAGCCTTGTCTGGTCCAGTTTCAATTGCTGGAAGGCGGAGAGGTAAATTATGTCAGCTGAGCTTCCATTATCCACCAGGACCCTTCTGGTGTTGAACCCCTCAATCAGGATCATGATGACCAGGGGGTCGTCATGGGGTTGCTTCACACCCCTAGCGTCTTCCTCTGAGAAACATAGTCTTGGCTCGTCCGCCTATACTTCAGTGGTGGTAGACCATGCACACTATTCACCTACCTCTGGTACGACTTCTTGAGGGAACGGAACGAACCCCTTGAGGTGGGTCCTCCCATTATAGTTTTTATCTCTCCCAGTGCTGTTTGTGGACAATGTTGCGTTTGGTCTTTGTCTCTCCTGAAGCCCCCTTGCTGGCCTTTCTGTCTGTACTTGGTGGAATCTTCTTTTTTCACATACTGCTGCAACTTCCCTCTCTGAATAATCTCTTCTATCTGTTCCTTCAGATCCCTGCAGTCCTCCGTATAATGCCCATGATCTTTGTGAAAATGGCAGTATTTTCTTTTATCACACGCGTCGGGCGGTGACTGGAGGGGCCTAGGCCATTTGAGAGACGGTTCGTCCCTTATTTCGGTCAGGATTTGATCAACGGGCATTACTAACGGTGTGACCCTCCCTGGACGAAGGTTCTTTTCTTCCCTCCTTTTATTGCCCTCGTCGTTCCGTCGATCAGCTCGGTCTCTTTTCTGCCCCCTTCGGTCGTCTTCCCAATCCTTCTTCTTGGTCTTGTCCGTTCCATCTATAGCCGCTAGGGCTTCCTCGGCGTTCATATACTTTTGTGCCTTCAGTAATGCTTCTGCCATTGTTTTTGGGGGATTTTTAGCCAGAGAGGCCACAAAGTCCCTGGACTTCAATCCCGCCTTGAAGGTTGTTAGTTGCACTTTATCGTCCATCTCATCCACTTCCAGCATTCCCCGAGTGAAGCGCATCACATAGGATCTCAATGTCTATTTCTCTCCTTATTTGATGGTAAGGAGGTGGTCGGCAGTTCTCTTTGGCCGTTGTCCGCCGACGAAGTGACGGACGAAGGAATCGCTCAGCTGTTCGAAAGTGTCAATGGACGATGTTGGCAACTTGTTGAACCACTCCCGGGCCGCTCCTTTGAGTGTAGTGGGAAAGGAGTGGCATAGGATTTCATCAGGGGGTTGCTGAAGGCCCAAAGTCATCTTGAACGTATTCAAGTGGTCCAGTGGGTCTTTCAGCCTGTCGAAAGGTTCCAGTTGAGGTAATCGAAATTTGGAGGGCACAGGACATTCCTGGACGGCCACGGTGAATGGTGAATCCGTCTTCCTAACTATCCTGTCCAAACTCTGGTCCGTCTTCTCCCTGATGGCATTTCTTAGTTCGTCCATCTCCTTTCTCATTTCCCGAAGAAGGTCTGAGTTCGTCTCTTCAAGCGTGCTAGTACGCCTCCCATTGCTATCTACCTCGTCATTTCCGTTGTCGACTATCAGATTCTGTTCCTGCTGCAGTTGCTGCCTCATCTCCTGGTTTTGTCTGGTAAGTTCTTCCACCATGGCTGCAAGCGATTGGACTTGTCCTGCCAGCGTGGCGGGGTCCTGGCTAGTCGTGGATTCCATCTGGAGTGTTGTACTGGATAGAACGGTGCTCTATAGTTGAGGAGCAATCGTCCCCACAGATGGCGCCAAACTGATGATGCTCGGATCGTCAGTCAAGTAAGATCGTCCAGAACGGAATCGTCCTCGTGTATCCTGGTCCTGAAAACAGACAAAAAGGGGCTAGGTAGCACCGGTGTGGCGCCTGCCACAGAGCCTCGGATGCCAAAGTTAGAACGAGTAGCTTAGAAAAACAGTGCTTGGTAGGTGTAAAGTTTATCTGGTGTGTGTGTTCTTACCCTTTTCCCTTCCAGGGCTCCTGTTTATATACACATTTCTGTGCGTGTGTAGGCGTCTCTCTCTTTGTCCGTTGGGACATTAATGGTGATATTCATTCTTTCTTTGTAATGCTTCGGCGATGGACTAATGGTGAGTTGTTCTTTCAACGGCAGGAAGGGGAGTAAATGTTCTGTAACGGCCCGAAGACGGACGAGGGTGACATTGCTCGTTTTGGACCGACGACCATCAATGGGATGACGATCCTAAGGTGTTATTCATCCTCGATCATGACTCTGGACGATACAGGTTGTTTGGCTGGACCCATCAATTTATATGAAACAAAATACGTGAATAAATTGAAGGGTGTGAAAATTATTTTTTTATTATTATTTTCTGATAATTATAGCGGGAACAAGGGATTTGAATCCTAAATGTCTGGAAAACACTAAGAAATGCCAACTAATTGAACTATAGAGATCTTGGAAAAAAATCCTTTTATTAGTATAGATGAAAAATCTCTAATGTGCATATATAAATGGTAAGGCAATTTGCTTGTTAGGTGAATGATTGTATTTTTTTTTTTAGAAAACCAGAAACTGATAATATATTTGACGGGACTAGTGGAGGATGAGTGACTGTCTAATGTTTTAGGTTATAAATTAATTATACTTAATTAACTAATTACCTAAGTTCATTAATTAGTCCAATTACATGAATAGTCGTTGGAAAGGAAATTTGATAATCTTTGCAATGGCACTGGTCCAAACCTGTTCTGACAGTCAGATCAAAATTAAGGTTTCTAATGCCGTTGGGAGTCAACCTTGGGTCATACTTGGTCAAAGTTGACGAAAATCACCGAGTAGCTTGAATTTGATGTAGAAACATGAAATATGTTTTTTTGAGATGATTTTGACCCACTTTGACTTTCGGTCAACTCAGGATTAACTAGGGGCATTTTGGTCAATTTGACCTGAAATTGCATTTCGAGTGATCTGATGCTCGAGCAAGTTACTTCATGTCAATCTAGATGTTTTTGTGGCCCCCTCTGTGGATGATTTATGTCCGGTACTCTTCTACAGCTGAAATTCCATAGCTCACACCAAGTAGCAATAATAACAACCAAGGCAATGGATTTTGCAAGATCAAATTGAAGAATGGTGAACTATTGAAATAAAATTGAATGAAATTTGAAATTGATATTCAAATAAGGTAAGATGCTAGTGCACATAAGCTAATACATACAAATTTGCACACAAGCCAAAAAACATGGGAACTTGTGATTCGAGGTCATGATTTCCTTGATAAACACAACTTTCCAAATAACGACATGACATTATGAGATCTTTTATATTAAAACTATAATTTTTTTTTTAAATTTTTTTTTTTTAAGGGAGGTTCCTTCTACCACTGTTACCTTCCTTGGACTAACACCCCTGGCATGGCCTAATAACACTTTGACTTCTTCGGCCCATTCTTTCATCTGTTCATTCCTCCGATTGACTAGCTTCTTCGAACTATCTTCTTCCTCAAACTATTTGGGCCCAATTCCCTTAAAGTCTCTTTGGCCCATACATACATACATACATACATATATATTGATGTATGCAATAAATGTTGCTACTTAATCATTGAGCCACATGATCCACTTATTTTCAATCTCTTATTTGATCTTTTTAAACTTTTCTTCTTACTACTCTCAACCAACAACCAAAAAAAAAAAGAAGAAAAAAAAAAAAAAGAAATCCAAAACAAAAACAAAAACCTCTTTTTCTCTCTATTATTCCACACCTATGGTTACACTTCATCTAACTTTTCCCTTCCCTCCTCTTTACCTCCACTACTATTCTCTACTTCACCATTACACTTCATTTATCCTTTTCTCTTTCTTATAATTTGACCTTTCTTCTTCCCATTTTATTTTGTATAAATTGATATCTTTTCTTCCATTCAATCCATATATTTACCACACAAAAACTGTAAGTACTCTCTCTCTCTCTCTCTCTCTACTTTCTTTTGTTGAATTTTTGTTCTTGATAATAGCTCTTTATCATCAGATCAAGACACTAATCAGTTTTTGGTATAGGCGGAGATTAAACTCTAGATTTTTTATTCAACCATTAAAAACTTTACTAGTTGAGCTAACTAGAACCTACAATAATAAATTTAAAACTTATAAAATTTAGTTATATATTAGGCAAATATAACACACTACAACAGCAGTTAAAATGATATGGTTCACTTTAGAAAAAATATTAATCAAAAAAAATAATAATAATTGAAGGATATATTTATAGAGATAAAAAGATTAAAAAATAAAAATTTAAAAATCTTAAAAAAAATTTGACAATACTTGAAGTAAGTGTTACTTTTTATATATTATATCTTATTACATAATAATTATATATATCCTCACATATCGCGTGGATCTGTAGCTAGTTTGGCTAAAACTTGAACGCCAATTCTCATATAATGTTGCTCTCTCTATCCCCGTCCCACTGTTTTCCCTCGGCCACTGAAATTTTATTCGGCGTTACTCGAAGGTACAAATTGAATGTTTAATTTGAGCACAATTAAGAACGACCCATATAGGATGCTACGGATGGCTCACTTTATTGGAGGTGGGACCTGGGGTTTTTTTGTTTCTATAGTGGATTGATTCCTATATAAACAAGGAAACACTCATTAACTAGGTAAAGCAAAAAAAAAAAAAAACCGTTGTAGGTATTTCTCGTTCATAAATCCGTCTTTGTTGAATCTCCCTGGTGTGTCTGCCCTCATGGATATTACCGAAAATCAGGAAGAGTTGCAGAGACTAGAGAAAGAAGAGTTGCAGAGACTAGAGAAAGAAGAGTTGCAGAGACAGAGACTAGAGAAAGAAGAAAAGGAACTGAAGGCAATATTTGAAGAGCTTGAGACGCATCTCATCAATCTTCAATCGTCTGCTTTCCAACTTGTAAACATTTACTTTCTGTTTCAAGGAGTTATATTAACAATAATTTGCAATGGTTCAGAGACGACTCTCAAGAAGTCAGACCGTTGGTTCCTCTTCACTCTCTCTATATTAGCAGTAGTACTTAACATAGCTACTTTGATTAAAACTGGAATCAGGTACGTCGAAAATCAAGTTAATCAAGATGCGGTCCGTTTAAGGATCATTGATGTGTCTTGTTGTAGAGAGAGTCTTGAAAGTAAAAATAAATCCCAGCAACTGAATAGTATGCCTATTTCTCAAGAAAGTGTAGAAACAGAAAAAGAAAGAAGTAAATGTAGAGGTTATACTTACTTGACTATTTGCATGATTTTCTTTCTAGGCTTCGCTGCTGTTGTGCTTGTAGGTTGCTGGAAATTTATCGGGACTCAAAATGAGGACGGTTTTAACCTGCCTAGCAATGATAAATGCATTAGGCTTTGTAACGGTGCCAAGTGCTTAAACATCTGCAGTGAATACTGATACTCCAGCAAGATTCATGCATCACAAAATCTAGAAAATATGAACACTTCATTTGATGTGTCATGTCATAGTGGTGCAGTATCCATGTCTTATTAGTGTCGTACCCACCATGTCATATTATTATTTTTCAAAAATTGCTCATGTCACCGTATTGTACTCATATCCGTAGTTGTATCCGTAACCATGTCTATGCTTCGTAAGATAGAATGTTGTCAAATAAAGCTTTTCTGCTACTGCATGTTGTAATGTTTTGATTTTGATAGTGCCCTTGTGTTAGTTAGTTATTTGTGAAATGCATTATTCGAACTTATATATAGTGTATTTGTGTATGAAATCTTTCTTCATATTCTTATGGATGATAGAGCTTTGTGTTTGTTCTTTATAATGTAACTTTTGATTCCCTCCCTAGAAGAACTTTAAATGAGTCTAAGAATTATGGACTGTAAACAAATTTCTTGTTGTGTTCGACCTAAAGTGGCTAAGTCCACTCATTTATCCCAATTTTTAATTTTTAATTTTTTTTTTTTTTTCAAAGAGTTGGTTTCTAGACGAACTCATGGGTTGATGGCTTCTCACTTGTGTAGCACACACATTGGTGAAAGCTTTGTAATACCTGTCAACAAAAATTATGACAAGTTAGTAATGTATGCTGTAGTTTTGGAACTTGCAGGGGCGTTTTCTGAGAAATCGGTGATGCTAGGGTATCGGTGGGGTGGGGTTTTTTGTTTTGATTTTCAGTTTAATTGTTTTTCTTTTTTTAAACTTTTTTTTAATTACAAAATTTAAAAAAAAAAAAGAAAAAAGAAAAAAAGAAAAAAAAAAAAAAAAAGAAGAGTTTGGCTTAGTTAATGGCAACAGTTAACTGAAGGATAACGAAGTACTGAATTGACAAAATTTGAAACTTAAAGGATTGAAATGACAAAACTGAAATTTAGAAGACTGAAATAACAAATGTTGAAATTTAAATGGTCAATTTTAGATTTTAGCCTATAACTTACACCATTTAAAGTCTAACAATTTATAACGTAAATTTTTCATTAGGGAGATTTACACACAATCCCAATCATATTCCCAATCATATTTTAAACAAAAATAATGAGAAAAATAAAATAAGCTATTCAAGGTATAATTATATGATAAAAAGAAAAGGTGAGTGAAAGAAGGAAAAAAAAAAAAAAAAAAAAGAATAAGACACCGCCAGATGTTGTGTGCACGTGGGGACCAAAGTCCAGCCCACACCTATTAGTGCTTATTTAATGAGTTTGTGATGGTGTGGCTTACAAGCCACGTGATGGACAAGAATCCTATTTCAAATAGGAGACAATTATATTTGTTGCTAACCCATGCAATTTACGGGCTAGTTTTAAATCAAATGTTAATACGTTTAATTATTGAAATCTAAGTTGGCTCTAATATAAGATGAAACATGTAATATTATAAAGAAATATTAAATATAAGATAAATACAAATATTATGAAGTAATATATTATAATAATCATAATGTGCTCTTACATATGGTTTTATAAGTATTTCAAAAGAACCCGTGCCATGCATGGGAATGCTACTAATTTTTTTAATTAAAAATAAGTAAAAATTAGATCCATAATAGAAGATCATGAAATATCATTACCATCGCAAAAGATGACACATACACCATAGAATGCTTGTTTAGCCAATCAAACAGCAAGCCATTCTTGGATGAGTTACCTGGTTGTGTTACTATTGGACCAACTGGGTACACTGGTCTTTTTAATACATAACCAAATAATTTATCATCTCTCAAAACCGCAATTGTTTTAGGCTAAAGCTCCTCCCAACAGTTTTTTATTTGCACATATTGGGCAAATGTCCCAATACCATGTATTTTTGCTATGGCTTTTTTTTTTTTTTTTTTTTTTTCAATTTCATTTATTTCATGACTTCCACTAAATATTCAATGTATTCATTATATTTTAAAAAAATTGAAGTAAAGCTATATCCTCAAATAACTAAATATAAGAGTTGAATTCCTCTCTGTTTCAATTTAAAACCAAATTATGCATAAAGGCAAAAAAATTTCCTTTGTTCCTATATGTCTTTAGTACCAAAATCACAAATCCATTAAAATCAAATTGTGTATAGAAAATCTTAGAGATTGAAATACAACTTTAAAGTGCTTTATGTATCTTCTTCCTTTGTTGCTTTGTAGTAGTTCCTAAATATGCCCTTTTGTTTTCCTTGAGTACAGATGTTAGTGTGAGTTGCACATTGCTTTGGACATCAAGTTTTTGAAATTTGGTACAATCACCATCTTCTTCAGTTGATAAGTTGTTGCTACATTCATTTGAAGTATCACTGATGTAAGCCTGGCAATAGAATAGGTTGAGGAATGTATTACAACATATACATCTTAAATATCATAGTTGTAATTTTGATAAATTAAAGAATACATAATTCTGTCATTTTATCAAGTTGAATTGCTTTGTCAGTTTCTTCAAAAGAGTCAAAAAGTTTCTTGACGGTGTAGAAATCCCATCCATACTTGAGATTATAGTCATTTAGTTGTATTTGGAAAACAAATTGTTTTCCTTTCAAATTTTCTATTTGCACAGGAAGGATGACTTCATTGGGCTCCTACCAAAAGTAACATTTTTCAAATTGTACACTCAAGTTTAGTAAATATTAAATACTAATTTTATCGTCCACATTCTCACCTCTAAAGACTTGTTCAAAAGGTCTTTCGCTGATATGTTGAGTAATTTTTCTACTTTTGAATCAAATAAAATGGATGTGGCCATTCCTAAGCTACCTTCAACCTTTAATTGAATTCTATACTTGATAAAATAAATGACATATATAATGTTAATATCATATTAGTTATTGTGTATTTTAATATAAAAAGTAAACATTTTCATTTTATGTACCTTGGGATTGGGAAGCATGCCTTTTTGTTGCAATTGTCGCACCATAAAAATTTTTCTCTTGACTTTACATTTTTACAACATACTTCGCAAGAGATGAAGTACCAACCAAAATTATCTATGCCAATGTTTATAATCTTTCCTTGACAGGTAAAGATAGTTTCCTAGAACTTGAATTTATTATCAATCAATTCATAATTTTATAGTTAAATTTTGTAAAAGCAGGTCTATAGTACATAAAGCAATATTAAGGACACAATGTTTTTTTTTTTTTTTTCCTTACCTCATTATCAGAGTCCCACATAATTTTTGTTATTTCACTTATGGTTCTTCTGTTGATGTTCATCTCTTCTTGAATTGTCACTTGTGGTTTGAATTGCTTTGGCATTTGTACTATTGGTTGGTTATTTTCCACCAACCTATTATATTACATAAAGATATTAGACATAGTAGTGTAGAGACTATAAATATATTAAAAATGTGAATCCAAAACAAAGCACTTATTGATCTTTGAATTTAGCAGTCTTAAGAATGTCCAAATCAATATAAACCCTTGTTCCACTTGTTGACGATAACTTATACTCTTCTACAATGCACGGGATTCATTAAAATGTGAATCATGTAAAAAAAGTAACAAATAGACTTCAAAAGTAATGATACCACATAATAATAAAACATACACAACTTATTTCAAAAAGCTAATATATCACAACCCAAAAAACTTGACTATTGCACGTGTCCTTTTAGGAATTACTGCACTCTAATTTGCAAGTTGCAAGTTGAACTTCTTTTTGACAAGACCTTATTAATAAGACTCATTATCCACGCACTGCCAAAACAACCCTCATATCAAACAAACACTTTCCCATATTTTGTGCCACTTAGACTTTTTTACTTTAGGCCTTAAAAGGACTCCAAAACCTTCCTTAAAGTACACCCCTTTATTGTCACATGGGAAACATGTCTATCATCAGCATCAAATAGTGAAACTAAGATGTGCCAAGACACCAATATTATAGTGTGATCATCCCACACCTTTCAAAGTAATAATAGCCCAAAAAGCATAAAATTTGTGAGCTCTCTAAAAAGAAGTTAAAACAAACAAAAAGGGATAGTGAAGTCCTCTCTAAGAATAAGAACTCAATTACAGATACAAAAGAAACACAACTAAAATAGCACATATGAAAATAATAACCCAATAGTAAACTGTTGAAGTTACAGAAACCAATAAATGTCACATAAATAGCTGAATAAATCCCTCTAGAATTACAAAACAGCTGACTTCACCATTGGTTGCAAATGCAATTCACAGAGTTCCATCTTTGGGATAGCCCAAGTCAACAAAACCCCACATTCTAATACTGGTTATAGCATATCACACCACTTAATTCCAAGATACATCTTTCAATTTATGATACAAAAAAGAAAATAAAGCTCAATACATAAATTTTTTTCAATATATACTCAAAAACATTTTGCAAAACATAGTAAATTGATCCAAAACCACCTACTCAAATCAATAATGCTTTCACAAAAGAAAATTCTCAAGTATATGTATAATGGTGTTTTTGTTAAGGAGTGAAAAGAAGTGGAGCAACTATGATGACAAAGAATTCCATTAGCGTAATCATATTTATAATGAAACTGGCAGAACACAAAGTGTTTTAGAAAATACCAGGTCTTGACACATAGGTGGCTAAGAAAGTGAGTCCATTTAGAAGCACTTTGCTTCATGGAATGGGATATAAAGCATTCAAACTAAAAAGAATTGGCAACCTCAATCCATGCTTAAAAATCTAAACTAAAAGAAACCTAAGAAATCCAAACTATTCTAAGTCTTAACTTAAAACAGTCAAAACATAAACCATAAAGCTGTATTTTTTCTGCAATAAAACATTCCTAGCTTTTTAGTTGGGTGTAAAGAACCTAAAATGAAATAAATTAAGATCCTCCATTTATAAACTGCTTTTTGAGCTACTGTGCTCTACATTAAATGGAACAAGATCCTCCATTTGCAAAACTAATATAACTAAATTAGTGATATATTGTGTACTGGTGACTCTGCAGATTTGTCCCCACATAATGAATCATCAATCACTGCAAATGATGTTACAGTTAAAGACATGGAGGTAAATCTTTTAATTTTTACCTATTTCTGAATTATCTTTGATGTCCCAGAAGGCTAAAGAAAGCACGCACGATGCTCTCTTGATGGAACAGAAACTAAACTGTTAGTGTTAGGACATATGTGTTTCTCATGTTAAGAACATATGTCATGATTTTATGTAATTGACTTATCCTTTGACAAAATGCACCTTACTTGTATTTGGGTAGACTTAGTTTGTGGCCTATCAAGGATTGGAAAGTCGGGTAAGGGCAAGAGCATGGCCTTGAAGGCAAAGAGCAGTGACACAGATGAGTCTTCCGATGATGAAGATTCCAAGATGAAGTCCTACATCACCAGGCAGTTCAAGAAATTCATGAAGTATGCTAATGGAAAGGGATTCGATAAGGACCGTAGGCAATCTAGTTCTTCTCAGTTCAAGAGCCAAGACAAAGGGAAGAAGGATGCAAGGGATGGCGGTCAATACACTGTTCCCGCAGGACCTAAGTGCTCTGGGTGTCATGGTTTCGGTCACATGAAGCAAGAGTGTCCCACATATCTCAAGAGCGTTGGGAAGAGCAAGGTACTTGCTACTACGCTAAGTGACACTGAGCCTGAGGATGATTCCGACAATGAGGATGACGGAATCTTGAATGCCTTCACTGCCACTGTTAATCCTACTAATGGGATTGTTGAAGATGTGGACGAAGAAGAATTGGTGGAGTCCAAATTTGAGAAGATGGATGATCAAGATGACATCCATACAGCCTATGAGAAATTGTACAAAGTTTTTGAAAAGCACGAGAAACTCTATAGGCTGGCCACCAAGAAACTCAGTGATGTGGAACTTGACCGTGAAGAATTATCCACAAAGTTTGATAAGGCTAATCACACTATTGGAGCACTAAGGTTTGAGAACAATTTATTGGCTGAGAAGACCAAGAAGCTTAAGGCAGAGCTGTTTCAAGTCGGGACTTCAAACGCTAAGCTAGACAAGATGCTCAGCATTCAGAAATCTGCTTTAGATCGAACAGGTTTAGGGTATGGTCTTTCTTCCTCTAATACTGCTTCTACTAGTACTACTGTTTTTGTTCCTCCTGCTAATAATACTGAAATTGAGAACACTGATGTTAAAATTGATCTAGCTAGTGAGAACTTAGACAAGGGTAAAGGAGCACCCCCTAAAGTAGATAAGAAAGATATTAAAAACCCTAAGGCTAAGAAGGTTTTTTAACTCTCAAAAGCCTAAACAGAAGAAGCAGCATCTCTGTCATCATTGTGGAGCTGCCGGTCATACTTGACCAAATTGCTATAAGTGGTTAGCCACTTAACATAGCAACGACATGATAGCATCTGGAAGCTAGAATCAGCTTCAATCTTCTCTCGCTCCTCTCGGTGATCTTTTTAAGGCATTTATATTCCTTTCGAACTTGAACGGTTTCCATTCTTCCCCCTCACCACCGGTTCAAGGGTTTAATCAAAGGAAAGGTTCTTCCAAGGTGTGGAAGAAAAAGGACTCTAAGTGATTTTATCACTTTCTTTTATCTTCTTGTTTTTGTTTGTTGCATTACTTGTGTGTTTTGCTTTTATTTTGAGTCAGTCTAGTTTTATGCTTTGCTTTGTTTAACATGTTTTTGTTTGTTAATTTTCAGTTTTTTGTTTATTTTGGTTTTGATATAAAAATAAAAATGAAAAATTTGAAAAATCAGAAAAATACAAAAACAGTGTGTGTTTTGTATACATTGGTACTTGTATACCTTGGATGGCCATTGAAACAAAGTTTTCTAAATTTTGTATCATTTGTAGCTTAGATGAGCATTTCTATGCACAACTAAGCAAGTGAGCTTTGTGGCTCTTGTTTGTGATGAGTAAGATGGAGTTGTCTCTTATACTTAACACTCATATCACTCTTTTTGACGGGAATGACTAAAAAATCCTAAGAGAAAGACATTAATAACCATCTCACCACTGTTGCCCACCAATCATAAAATGATATTTGTATGCTTAGGCATAGCAAAATTGGAATGTCAAATATCATTGGGTAGTTCTTTTCTCTCTCTAATATGCCCATGCATGATATGTTTAAAATAAAAATATGCAAAGAAAAATCAAAAGCAAAAAGATAAAAAATGCTTTAAAAATGATTGCAAGCGTGTATTCTAAGAGATGTGAGAGTTATAAGATGTACCTTGAAGGTGATAGTCCCCATCAAGCAGTTATGATTGTATGTGAGTTAAAGTGATTTTCTCATATCTCAAATCGTTATAACATGTATACACTTATGCAATCTTGCGATGTTTTTCACACACAACACGCAATATTCTTTGCTACTTCTAATACATATGCAGGTACAATATGATTTGGCCATTACAAGGTTTTACATGTGTTAATGTATGCTCACTAAACTGTCTTGACTTGATTTTTGGAATATAAAATTGGTTAGACTTGTTTAGTGTGTGTGTGTGTTTTTGAGATCCATGTGCTTAAAATTTTTGTTGAGAGATGATTTTGAGAGCTTAATATTGTTGATTGGATCATTGGTTGAGTTGCATGCTTGATTACATTCATGTCTGTGTTTTTCACATCTCAAAAAACTAGTTTTAAAAACTGGCTCGACACCTCCTCGATACCTCCTCGACACCTTGCTGTTTGTCGAGCTTCTTCAACTGTTTCTTATCGCTTTCCCAACAACTCCTCAATACTTGGTGGATCGATCGAGAAAGCTCTTGCCTCCTTGATAGCTTCTTGACACCTAGTGGATCGATTGAGCTTCTGTTCTTGGATCTGATGAGTTGTTCATCAATACCTGCTCGATACCTCAGCTGTCGAAAACCATTTTCCTCGATACCTACCTCGATAGCTTCCTTGATACCTCTCGACACCTGCATCTATCAAGATTTACTAAGGGTCTATATATACATTCTTCGCTATCTGATTCTCATTTCTTCGCTCTCTCCCGACCTATCTACACCTATTCATCTCCCAAACACTCTCTCTCTCTCACTCCAAGCCTCTTTCTTTGTGATTTCTTTTCAATCTTTTTCAAGATTCTTCTTCTCTTCGTAAGTTTCTATTCTCTCATTCTTCATGCATGTCATGTTTTGAAACTTAGGTTTTGGGTTTTTTGAAAAATTTTGGGGTTTTGAAAATTGATGAGATATTTTTGAAATTTTGGGATGGGTTTTCACTTAAATGAGTTTAAAACCTCATACATTGCATCACATTAGCATTATAATAGTATTGTTATGCATTTAGATGTGTGCTATTTGTTTGTGTGCTGATAGGTTTTGATTGGGCTGAGCCCATGATGCATTTTGTTTTGCATGTCACATGTTCATGCATTTCCCATGCACACGTACCTTCTTTTCATTATATGTGATATTATTGCTGCTGCTTGGGACTTTTCTGATTGTTTTTTTTTTCTCTCCCTCTATTTCTGTTTACATTAGTCGTGTTTATGGCACCTAAACATAAATCCACTCCAGCTCGGAACCCTCTTTGTTCCGGTGCTTCTTCATCTTCTGATCCTTCACCTTCTAACGTTCGGTTCTGTGATGATGATGCCTTTAAGGAATTTTCAGAGAACTTCTCTAGACAAGGCATTCATTCGGAATGCCAAGTCATTCTGTCGGACTTTGCCGACACCAACCTTCCCTCTGTCATTCACAGTAGGGGATGGGAGTCACTGTGTGACGTCCCGGTCACCTGTCTTCTTGTGCTTATTCAGGAGTTTTACTCCAACATGCATGGGATTGATCGTTTAGAACCTTTCTTCTTCACTCGGGTTCGAGGTACGCGTATTCCTATCACATCGCAACTTGTTGCGGATGTGTTTCAGGTCCCTAGGATAGAGTTTCCTAATTATCCTGGTTGTGAGCATTTGTGGACCATGTCCAGGGATAAGCTCATGTCTGCTTCTTGTAAGCGCCCTTCTGCTCTGGGTGAGTGTCTGTTTACACCATGTCGACCTTTTGCTAAAGGTCCTAGATTCATGAACATGGTGATGACTTTTGTTTTGCATCCACTTTCTCACTATAACTCCATTACAGAGCCTCGTGCTCGATTTTTGTTATCTCTTCTTGAGCATCTCACTGTAGATTTTCCTTCTCATTTCATTCTTTCTATTATAGATGTCCATCTAGATTCGGCGTCTCGTGATAAGCTCATCTTTCCTTCCGCTATCACGAGGATCTTACGCCATTTTTCCGTTCCTTTTCCCTCTTCCGACCATTTTACCATCATGTGTACCGTAGATTACGCTACCATTAAACGAAGTGAGGCCCAGTTTTGGTCACGGCAGTCGGATTCGATAGCACCTTCCTCTCGTTCTGCACCATCCTGTTCTGCTCCTTCTTCTTTGGGCAATGTGTCTTTAGGAGACGTCATGGCGCAGCTGCAGCACATGGATGCTCGCCTAGATACTCTCTCTACGGAGTTGTATCAGGTGAACATTCTTGTCGGTCATATTGCATGACGACAGGCGTCCATGGTTGGTTTTGCTCCTGAGGCTATCCCTTCACCACCTTCTCCCGTAGCTTCTAAGTCTGAGGATGATGATGATGACGATGGTGATGAAGATAATGCTTTCGATGATGCTGATGGAGATGCTAGCTCTACCGATGAGATGTCTACTTGACACTCTACCCTGTGTCACTCGTGACAAAAAGGGGGAGTAGTTTTCGTTATGAGAGTAGTCACTCTTAAGGGGAGAGTTAGTTTTTGGATCATTGTGTTAGGGTGAGTGTTGTTTCTTTTTTAGGGATGTAGTGAGGATATTATGTATCTTTTCTTTTCCTTCTTTCTTAGATACATTGTTCTTGTACATGAGGTCTTGTGACCACTTATAGACATACGTTATACTTATTTTCTCTTCTATGATGTTGATGTTGATGTATGTTTTTCTTTCACCTACCCCTTCATGTGTTGTTTCTTTTCTCTCGTTATACACATGCTTCTTATTATTTGTATGCAATCTATTATTTCTGTTTCACACAAAGATGTCTTGATGAGTTTTGTTTAAAGTGTTTTAGAAATATAGGTTGTCAAAGTCTACTTGCCATAAACTCTTTTCTTGCAAAGTTTTTCAAGAGTTTGTGTTAGGATAGATTTTATTGTATTCAACAAGTAAGTATGAGTTGAGTGATTTATGACTTCTCTCATATATTTATTTGTTTGTTGTGGTTTTGTCACAGATTGCCAAAGGGGGAGATTGTTAGGACATATGTGTTTCTCATGTTAAGAACATATGTCATGATTTTATGTAATTGGCTTATCCTTTGACAAAACGCGTTTTACTTGTATTTTGGTAGACTTAGGATGTGTTTAAATACTTCAAGAAACCACGTTTCAAGATCAAGTATTGAAGCCCTCAAGTTTGTTCAAGAAATCAAGTAAATCGTGCAAATTCATTAAAACTCGACAGCTGCTCGATAGCTTCTCGACACCTCCTATCTGTCGAGGTTTAAGAATTTCAGAATTCAAATATGATTTTCTTGGGATCCGTGAATATGTCTTTGGGCCTTCTTTTCTCCTAACCCTAGACATATAAAATGGTTGTTTTAAGAGCTGTCAAATGGTACACAAGTTGCACAAATATTGAGCAAACTCTGTTCAAGAAAATTGTGACCAGAGACAAAGTTCTTGACCTAGTTCATCTCTTTCTTTTGAAAAAGTTGCTATGTATTTGCACCATAGGGTTTTGTGACCATGCATCTTCTTGATCTTCATCGTGTGGATGAACTGAAGAACTTTGCAGCTGACAATCTTCTTAGTTGGTGATTGAAGTCGCGTACTGGGATCTGCGCATCAGATTGGTTAGTCACGTACTTGGGAGTCGTGCATCAGAAAGGGGAACTGTCACTGGAGAACAAGTCCAATTGGGTATTAGGGTAAGGGTTCAACTGTAGGTTGGTAAGGTACTTAGGAATCCTTTACTTGTAACCGCTTATTGTAATAATAGTGGAGTTTTGGGAGTGGTGACCTGAAAATCACTCGGTGGGGTTTTTGCCGTTAGGTTTTCCCCATTCGTAAACAAATCACTGTGTTATTTATTTTCCGTTGTATATTTAGTTTATTGGTGATTTGTTTGTGCTACCACACGTTTGCATGATAAATTGATTAATTAATAACTTGGCTAATTAATTAATTAATTTCTATCACAAGGGGTCATTCAGTTTGTGACCTATCAAGTGGTATCAGAGCAGGCACACTCTGATTAGGTTTAATCTTTGCTATGTTGATCCATTGACCCCTGTTTGTCATGGATAGAGGACAGTCATTAATCATACCTCCTTTATTTGATGGCACTAACTATGCATACTGGAAAGTACGCATGAGAGCTTTCTTGCAGTCTCTAGATGAGAAGGTGTGGCAAGCTATGAAGATTGCCTGGACCAAGCCAAAGGATGCGCTGGTCGATTGGGATGAAGCAAAGATCAAGGCGGTAAACTTCAACAGCAGGGCATTGAATGCCTTATTCAGTGCAGTCACCAATGAGGAGTTTAAGAAGATATCCTCCACAGAAACTGCTAAGGAAGCATGGACCATCCTCCAGACAACCTATGAGGGAACAAAGGCTGTCAAGGATTCAAAACTTCAGAGACTCACTACAAGCTTTGAAGAAATAAAGATGGAGGAGGATGAGTCGTTCGATGAGTTCTATGCCAAGCTCATGGGCATAGTAAACTCAACCTTCAATCTTGGGGAAACCATTCCTAAACCCAAGATTGTAAGGAAAATGCTCAGATCTCTACCCGAGAGATTCCATGCCAAGATTACGGCGATAGAAGAATCAAAGGATTTTGACAAAATTCCTTTGACAAAGCTGGTTGGTAATCTTCAGACTTACGAGCTAGGGTTATCAAGGATTGGAAAGTCGGGTAAGGGCAAGAGCATGGCCTTGAAGGCAAAGAGCAGTGACACACATGAGTCTTCCGATGATGAAGATTCCAAGATGAAGTCCTACATCACCAGGCAGTTCAAGAAATTCATGAAGAATGATAATGGAAAGGGATTCGACAAGGAATGTAGGCAATCTAATTTTTCTCAGTTCAAGAGCCAAGAGAAAAGGAAGAAGGATGCAAGGGATGGCAATCAGTACACTGTTCCCGCAAGACCTAAGTGCGGTTTCCCTTCAACCTGCCAAATTTCATGCAATTCCGACTCTGTTATCCCAATGGCCCCAACTAGCACCCCTCTTTGATCTTGCGATGTGACTTCCTATGCCCTTGCTGCTTCAGGAAGGCATGTGCTGTCTGTTCTACATCAATCCCCCCCACTTAAAAAGAACTCGAGCCCGAGTTCCCATTATCTGATTCATTAGGAGGATGATAATCATACAAGTCAGCAACATTGAAGGTAGAAGAAAAGCTCATGTCTGGAGGAAGAGCAACCACATAAGCATTGTTGTTGATCTTCTTAGTAATCTGAAACAGCCCATACTTCTTGTCCTTCAATTTGTTGCAAGTACCAATAGGAAATCTTTCCTTTCTAAGATAGACCAGTACTAAATCCCTAACATTGAATATCATTTCACGCCTCTTCTTATCAGCAGCTTCCTTATACTTGGCATTTGTAGCTTCAAGTTTCTGCCTCACCTCCTCTTGCATGGTCGGAATACGTTCAGCCATATTCTCTACTGCTTGACTCACTCCTGGAAGCTCAGGCAAAGGTACCAAGTCCAAAGCGTGTTTTGGGGGCATGTAGTAGACAATGGCAAATGGAGACTTACCAGTGCTTCTACTAACTGAGCTATTGTACACAAACTCTGCTTGGGACAATGCAAGATCCCACTGCTTGGGCTTTTCACCTGAGATACACCGAATCAAATTCCCCAAAGTGCGATTAACCACTTCTATCTAGCCATTAGTCTGAGGATGACTAGTGCTGCTGTAATTCAAGGAAGTGTCAAAACGCTTCCACAAAGTCCGCCAGAAGTGACTAATGAACTTAGTATCCCAATCAGAGGTGATGGACTTTGGCACTCCATGCAAACGCACAACTTTCTTAGAGAACAAATTGGCCACTCGAGTAGCATCTAAAGTCTTCTTGCATGCTATGAAATGGGGCAACTTCGAGTACCTATCAACCACAACAAAAATAGAATCCATACCTTACTGGGTTCGAGGAAGACCTAGTATAAAGTCCATAGATAGATCCTCCCATGGTGCTTGTGGAACTGGCAAAGGCATATATAAAGCAGTATTCTGAGATTAACCTTTAGCAGTTTGGCAAATTGGACACTTCCTCATATGATTTCCAAACATCCCTCTTGAGTTGTGGCCAACATCCCTCTTGAGTTGTGGCCAATAATACCTCTCTTCCACCAGTGCTATAATACCTCTCTTCCACCCAAACCTCCACCATGTAGCTCCCTAATAATCTGCTCCCTCAATAAACTTTTAGGGATGCATAATTGGTTACCTAGAGGAAACCATCCTGGATGTACATACTATTAACAGCAGTATGAGTTTGTTGACACTTACCCCAAATATCACCAAAATCCTCATCATTCTCGTACAGCTCCTTAAGGCAATCAAACCCTACAACTTCAGTACTTAGGGTGGTCAACAAAGATGCTCGCCTGCTGAGTACGTCAGCGACCTTATTATTGACACTAGACTTGTGCTTCAATGTGAAATGGAAATGTTGTATATAAGCTACCCACCAAGCATGCATCCTGTTAATGCTAACTTGACTGTTGATGTGCTTCAATGCCTAATGATTCGTATATAATACAAACTCCCTCTGAATCAGGTAGTGCTCCCAATGCTTAAGAGTCCGTACTACAGCAAAGAACTCCAGCTCATAGGCAGACCATTTACTTCGAGCTTTATAAACTTTCTCACTAAAGAATGCTACTAGTCTGTTGTCTTGTGAAAGAATAGCGCCTATGAAGTTGGGCAATGCCAAAACCGAGGCTGTGCTCAACTTTTCCTTGATCAAGGCAAAAATTTGTTTTGCCTCCTTTCTCCATGAGAACCTCCCCTTCTTCAAACACTAAGTGATAGAGGCTACTATGCTATTGAAATCTCGAACAAACCTCTAATAGAAGGTTGCTAACCCATGGAAGCTTCGCACATCACTCATTGTCTTTGGAGTTGGCCATTCTCTAACTACACAGACCTTGTCCTCATCAACATGAATCCCATCCACACTAACCACATACCCTAAGAACGTAAACTTATTAGTCAAGAAGCTGCACTTCTTCAAGTTGATATGGGAAGTACATGTAGATGGAGCATCAAACCAAAAAGGCTCAGGGGTTGGATTAGTACTGACGTCTTCTGAGAAGGTTATCGTTGAGAAGTCTCTGCGGTTAGACTTTCCAGCCACGAATAACGAAGCGGAGTATGAAGCTCTATTAGAAGGAATGGCCATGGTCCAAAGAATGGGAGGCAAGTCCATAAAACTCTTCTCGGACTCAAGGCTGGTTGTTGGTCAAGTAAAAGGGGAATTCGAAGCCAAAAATGAAAGAATGCAAAGGTACCTTAGTCAAGTTAAAATCATGCAGATGAAATTTGAATCCTTTAGCTTACTATATATCCCAAGAAGTGGCAATGCACATGCGGATTCTTTGGCCACGCTTGCAACCGCCTCGGCACAGAACTTGCCTCGAATAATCCTTGTTGAGGACCTACACAGACCCTCGACAACAGTAAATACGGTTCAAATCAATCAAGTGAGAGCGGGGCCAAGTTGGATGGATTCTATCACGCAATTCTTGAAGGAAGATATTTTGCCTGAAGAGAAAATCGAAGCCGACAAAATACGAAGAAAAGCTACTAGTTATTGGTTGTCGGAAGACAGCAAGCTATATAGGCGTTCCTTTTCAGGACCTTATTTGCTATGTGTTCATCCCGACCAAGTTGAATCACTCTTAGAAGAGATGCATGAAAGAATCTGTGGAAGTCATACTGGAGGCAGATCCTTAGCACATAGGGCCATTACTCAAGGTTATTGGTGGCCAAATATGCAGAGAGAAGCTTTGGAATATGTTAAAAAGTGTGATCAGTGCCAGCGGTACTCACCGAGCATACACCAACCAAGGGGAATCCTTAATCCACTATCTAGTCCATGGCCATTTGCTCAATGGGGCTTAGATATTGTCGGACCATTTCCTAAAGCAGTGGGAAACAAGAAGTATCTCATAGTCAGCACAGACTATTTTACGAAGTGGGTTGAAGCGGAACCTCTGGCCAATATCCGAGATATGGATGCAAAAAAATTCGTCTGGAAAAGCATTGTTACTCGATTTGGTGTCCCTCATGTGCTCATCTCAGATAATGGACTCCAATTTGATAGCAAGATGTTCAGAAATAATTGTGGCGAGCTGGGGATTACTAACAGGTATTCTACTCTGGCTTACCCCCAAGGGAATGGACAGGCTGAAGCTGTAAATAAAGTCATATTAAGTGGATTGAAGAAAAGATTGGATGATGCAAAAGGTAAATGGGTGGAAGAACTTCCACACGTACTCTGGACGTACAGAATCACGCCTCGCAGGTCCACTAAAGAGACCCCTTTCTCAATGACTTATGGGGTTGAAGCTGTCATCCCTTTGGAGTCTGGGTTCCCAACGACGAGAACCAGCTCATTCAATCCAAAAGACAACGATGAGCAACTGGCAAGAGGTCTAGACTTGATTGAAGAAAAGAGAGAGAATGCAATGGTTCAGTTGGCCCATTATCAGCAGAAGCTAAAGCGAGGTTATGATGCCCATGCAAGGATAAGACCTTTAACCCCTGGTGACCTGGTACTGCGTAAAGTTGTGGGCTCGGCAAGAAATCCGGCGTGGGGAAAATTGGGGCCAAATTGGGAAGGACCATATCGTATCACCTCCAACGCTGGCATTGGAGCATACTTCTTAGAAAACCTGGATGAACTTGTAGTACCCCGCCCTTGGAATGTCAATAACTTAAAAAGGTATTATTATTAATAAATGTGTATTTGATCCATATTTGTTCTTTATGTGAAATGTGTATGCCACTCTTGCGGTTCTATTAAGTGTTTAAACTTAAATCCAATCATGCATGAGTCCTCGGACCAGATGATTTGGGTTAGTTAACACTCTTGCGGTTCTATTAAGTGTTTAAACTTAAATCCAATCATGCATGAGTCCTCGGACCAGATGATTTGGGTTAGTTAACACTCTTGCGGTTCTATTAAGTGTTTAAACTTAAATCCAATCATGCATGAGTCCTCGGACCAGATGATTTGGGTTAGTTAACACTCTTGCAGTTCTATTAAGTGTTTAAACTTAAATCCAATCATGCATGAGTCCTCGGACCAAATGATTTGGGTTAGTTAGCACACTTGCGGTTCTATGAAGTGTTTAAACTTAAATCCAGTCATGCATGAGTCCTTGGACCAGATGGTTTGGGTTAGTTAACACTCTTGCGGTTCTATTAAGTGTTTAAACTTAAATCCAATCATGCATGAGTCCTCGGACCAGATGATTTGGGTTAGTTAACACTCTTGCAGTTCTATTAAGTGTTTAAACTTAAATCCAATCATGCATGAGTCCTCGGACCAAATGATTTGGGTTAGTTAGCACACTTGCGGTTCTATGAAGTGTTTAAACTTAAATCAAGTCATGCATGAGTCCTTGGACCAGATGGTTTGGGTTAGTTAACACTCTTGTGGTTCTATTAAGTGTTTAAACTTAAATCCAATCATGCATGAGTCCTCGGACCAGATGATTTGGGTTAGTTAACACTCTTGCGGTTCTATTAAGTGTTTAAACTTAAATCCAATCATGCATGAGTCCTCGGACCAGATGATTTGGGTTAGTTAACACTCTTGCGGTTCTATTAAGTGTTTAAACTTAAATCCAATCATGCATGAGTCCTCGGACCAGATGATTTGGGTTAGTTAACACTCTTGCAGTTCTATTAAGTGTTTAAACTTAAATCCAATCATGCATGAGTCCTCGGACCAAATGATTTGGGTTAGTTAGCACACTTGCGGTTCTATGAAGTGTTTAAACTTAAATCCAGTCATGCATGAGTCCTTGGACCAGATGGTTTGGGTTAGTTAACACTCTTGCGGTTCTATTAAGTGTTTAAACTTAAATCCAATCATGCATGAGTCCTCGGACCAGATGATTTGGGTTAGTTAACACTCTTGCAGTTCTATTAAGTGTTTAAACTTAAATCCAATCATGCATGAGTCCTCGGACCAAATGATTTGGGTTAGTTAGCACACTTGCGGTTCTATGAAGTGTTTAAACTTAAATCCAGTCATGCATGAGTCCTTGGACCAGATGGTTTGGGTTAGTTAACACTCTTGTGGTTCTATTAAGTGTTTAAACTTAAATCCAATCATGCATGAGTCCTCGGACCAGATGATTTGGGTTAGTTAACACTCTTGCGGTTCTATTAAGTGTTTAAACTTAAATCCAATCATGCATGAGTCCTCGGACCAGATGATTTGGGTTAGTTAACACTCTTGCGGTTCTATTAAGTGTTTAAACTTAAATCCAATCATGCATGAGTCCTCGGACCAAATGATTTGTGTTAGATAACACTCTTGCGGTTGTATTAAGTGTTTAAACTTAAATTCAATCATGCATGAGTCATCGGACCAAATGATTTGGATTAGTTAACACTCTTGCGGTTCTATTAAGTGTTTAAACTTAAATCCAGTCATGCATGAGTCCTCGGACCAGATGATTTGGGTTAGTTAGCACACTTGCGGTTCTATGAAGTGTTTAAACTTAAATCCAGTCATGCATGAGTCCTTGGACCAGATGGTTTGGGTTAGTTAACACTTGCAGTTCTCTGAAGTGTTTAAACTTAAATCCAATCATGCATAGATCCTTGGATCAGATGATTTGGGTTAGTTAATACTTTTTCCCTGTTCTACTAAGTGGTTAAATTTAAATCCAATCATAACTGGAGTCCTCGGACCAGATGATTGGGGTTCGTTAATACTTGTTCTAAGTTTCTTTAAGTATTAAAATTTAAGCACATTATTTAAAGTTCCAATTCGGATTAGTTATATTTATTGTTACTATTTAAAGTTACCATTCGGATTAGTTGTATTTAAGTTGAAGTAGCCTTCTAAATCGTACGTACAATTCAAATAAAAAAAAATGATGAAATGAAATGACAATAGAAAAATTCGCCATTACTTCATTGATAATGAGGGTGAAATACATGTTCAAAAAAAAAAAAAAAACAACATACAATAGCAATAAACAAAGAAAATAGATATATTAATGAGACTAGTGTCCTAAGCTTTTGCCTTGGGAGCTTCTGGGTCAGTACCTGCTTGGACTGAGAGACGGCGGTATCTGAGGCCTGGCCTTTTCCCTTATCCTGGTTCTTGTCCTTGCCCTGAGGAGCATCAACTTTTTTCCCTTGGCCATTATCTTGGCGAGAGTCAGTTGGAATTTCCACAAGAGCAGGAGGAGCTTGATCTGTTGTAGGAGCCTCAGATACTTGGACAGGTTGCTCGGGGGGAGGAGAGCCAGAACCTGGGAGCTCTCGGATATCCGAGTCATAGTATATGCTCTCAGGTAGTCGTAGGTTGGAATCAGCAGGGACCCTAGCGGCATCGAGGGCTTTACCCCAAGTGATGTCCCAGTAATCCCTGGCTACGGAAGAAAATTCTCCTGTACCCCCAGAGCATACGCCGCCTGCTTTTCGGCCTCAACTGCCTCTTTTAGTAGTTGGGCAGCCTCCTTGGCCTTGCGAACTTCTTCGTGGAGATCTTTCACCAACTGCTTTTCTGTTGCCAGATTAATCTCGCAGTAGTGCAGCTCCTTGCGAAGGTCTTCAGCCTGTCTCTCAGTCATTTTCAGGCCCGCTTTGGCACTAGCCTTCGCCTTAAGGGCTTGTTTCACCTCCTCAGCCATTTGTGCTTGTTTATCTTTCAGTGCACCTAGCTGAGCCTCTACGGTCTCTCGGGCATCATGGGCAGCCCTTGTCTCTTCGCGAGAGTTTCTTACCCACTCCTTGGCCACATAAACTTGTTGCGTGACCTAGTATGCGTCATGATAAAGTGGCTTATGTTAAAAAATGCAAGTAAACGAAAGTGAAAGAAAAATGAGTAGAATTGCTTACCATGGCCAAGTCCCTTTTTAGGGAAAGGAAGAGGTTAGGATGATTAAAACTCCTGTAGGCCGCCATGTCTTGGGGAAGGAGGAGAGGCTGTTGCAGAGCCTCAGCCATCAGGCCGGCATGCCCCCTACGATAATGCCTAAGCGTGGCATCATACGCAATGGGCATACCATCGACCTCCAGTACAGGTGACCAAGTACATGGAGACCGACGTGCTTAGGCCACCGGGGCTTCCTCCCGATTGTCCATGGAGTTGGACCTCCTACCTCTACGGTCCTGGATCTGTCTGACCTTCTTATGTCCTTTAGAGGGGCCCAGCTTCCCCTCTTCGACAGTATCCAGTGGCCTTTTCCTCCTCAAGTCAGCAAGGATCTGAGGCGGAGGAGGAGAGGGATTTGCAGTTAGTTGGGACTTATTTTTATCTTGAAGGGATGGCGCCTTATTCCTATTCTTCATTAATTCCTTCAGGCTAGGACCAGTCTTGGGGGCCATCGTTTCCTCCTCATCTGATGTGTCGGCAATGTAAGTTACCACTTGAGCTGGAGTCTGCACACACGAATGCTCGTCTGTCCCTTCTTCGGCCTCCGATACAAGGATTGTTTCTTCTTCGAATTGGAATCTGTCAATCTCTTGTTCAAGGGAAGAAGAGGAAGTTGTGCCTTTTCTGATGATAGCCTCCCCAAGTGGTACTTCTTGTAACGGTTGGGCAATAAGGGGTATCCCTTGTGGGATAGGATGGTCGACAGGGGGAAGATCGTATGGGGCAAGGAAGTCTGGCCGAAAGACGTCTATGCGTGCTAAACGGTGGTCGCCTGCTCGGATAGAATTGCTGACGTCCAAAAACGACCTTGAAATTGGCTCAAAGTCCAAAATTAGGTGAACTGCACGAAGCTGCCCATCGTCGTTCACGAAAATTTCTGATCTGAGCAGGTAGTTAAGTGCTGGAATGTTGATCAAGCTGAGCTTTGGGTTGGTGAACAATTTATCTGTCAAGTAAACAAATCACATAGGTAAGAGCCTCGGCAATACAAAAAATAACTAAACAAATAAATGTAAATGCATTAACACGATATCTAAGTGCAGTAAAGTATAACCGAGTACTCCTTAAATCTAATGTTAGAAACCCTAGATCTAAATTGCTCCACCTGGCTTTCCTAACTTGGTTGGGCAGGCTAGGCCGTCACTCCAAGGGCCCGAGAGGATAAGGTAGTCGTCTTTCATCCCTTTGTTAGATTTGGGGAGGCAGGAGATCAACTTGACCACACTGGAACGGGACTTAAGGTAAAACCCTGCCCGAGACTCTATATGGCCTTCATATAAATGGGCAACATCGTACCAAGTCAATCCTAGCCCCAGATGTCGGTCCAAAGCATCAATTGATCCTAGGACTCTAAAAAAATTGGGAGCGCATTGGTAGGGGCAGAGTCTATGGCCACGTAGGTAATCCCGTGTAATCCTACCCATGTGGATGGTCATGCCTTAGAAGGCAATCATAGGGATTACGACCTCCCCTACTTTTCGGTCAAACTCCACCCCTTTTGTTGTGCAGTGTCATACCACCACCTCCTGAGGAATGTGGTACTTTTCTTTGAACAACTCTATCAAGGTCGGAGTCTTTACTAGACGCTCAAATCTACCAATTTTTAGCTTGCAAGGTGTAGAATGGTTAGCCGAGAAGGTTAGCCGAGAAGGTAGAGGAAGTTCGAAGAACGAAACTTACGTGGAGTAAGATGCGAACTGATCTTCTTGTCTCTGGAGGATCTCTGAAGTCTCTTTTGTGAAGGTATGATGAATGCGGATATATGAACGCTCTGAAATTGTAGACTCTGATGAGAAATGAAAAGAATAACGTCTGAAGGCTTTTATAGTTGAAGCGAAAAAAGAAGGAGACACAATCCCGCCCAAATATTGAAGGTAAGATCTGAACTGTTGGATTAGTGTTCCACCGTTGGTTGTCTGGAGCGTAACGCAGTCCTAAGCGTTTAATGATGATTGTGCGAGTTTCCAAGCGTCAGAAGCTCTTGTGAAATAGCAGAAATGACCCTTACACGTGCCTGGGTTTAAATATCCTTGTGGACTTCATTGTAATTACGGATATACATCAAAATTATAATTTTTCTCCTCGGATGAGAGGGAAAAATTAGAATTTTGAGGGGCTATTGTGGGGGGGGGGGCAAAAACTTGAGCCTTTGCGTTGGGTTTAAGTCCAACACTTTAATAATAATAAGTCCAAGGAGAAGAAATCATGGGAGAAGGCCCCGTAATTGATAGTAGAACGTATAAATGTCCAAGGGTGTTGGTCCGAGAGGGTCATCCTCCTCAGATCTGACATATGTCAGTAAAGTGAGCTTCGTCTTACCCTAGACCACCTTCCAGGAAGCTCCAGCAACAAAGATAGACTTTAAATGTACAGGGAAGGGATAAGAACACAGAAATATCTAAGGAAAAAGCTGCTACCACCGCATTAAATGCATTACAGCAGCTTTCCTGGCCGCATTAATGTGGATAAGACCTCTGAACAGTGTTTTCAACCACTTTTATTCCTAGAAAATAAGAAAGTTGTGGAAAAGGGGACAGAAACTCGAGTACAAGGCTAGATAGTAGACAAGTGGACGGTGAGATTGAAAAAAGGAGGACTATATAACAGAGGAGAATCTCCAGAAGAAGGGGATCGAAAGAGATAAAGAAAATACGTTGAGTAAGATTCACTGTGTCAATAGGAGGAACACTATCAGAAGTAACCAATTCATCCAAGAACATACTCCTCGGACACCATCTGAAACAACCCACTTATTCAAAAATTTACTCCTCGGACTTGAGTTTACCCTTTGATTATGTGTTTTATCCTCCTCGGACAGACTCCTAACCCCTATTAGCTGTTGTAAAACCCATCACCAGCCCAATTCTTTCACCCACTCTCTTACAAATTTATTGTATTGGACTTATTGGGCCCATATCCTATTCTATCTGGGTTTGGGCTATGATTTGTGACCCTACACCTGACTATCCTCGTCTTGTAGTTGTATTACCAAATAAGCCAGATATCAAAATGCTAAATGTCTACCTACAAAACAATAAGAATCCAATTTTTAGCGAAGAAACATTAATAGAAGAGAAATAGTGCAGTGTTGAAAGTTTGAAACAATTCAGTGTAGTGCAAATTTTAATGAAACAATGTAGTATAGTGCAAATTTTTCTTTTTTAATCTCCTTCATATCATCAAAAAATTTGATTGTGAAAGTAGACAGCTTACCCTCATAAAAAAAATGAGAACTCTTCCTATATATGTTATTTTCTTCAAGAATTAAATAGATTAGCATAAAAATTTCAATGATTCTATCCAATGAAAAAACAATCACCTACATCACCACAGTTGCTGCTGTTAGCTAACTTTAACTCATGTTTTCCATAGTGACCAGTAATTTATAGAGGAAGAGGAACCCAGATATTAAAAGCAAAAGCCTAAACTAATTCCTCTAATTGATTTAAGAATTCCATTTTGTTTTATGTAGTTACTTTCAGTTATAGTCTTGTAGCCTTGCAACTATTTGAATGTATCTTATCTAATCAATGTGTCAGCTGCATCATACCTTGCATGTCCATACATTAATGTGTTTGAAGACAAAAATAATGTTGTTGAGTAATACAATATTCAAATTTGAAGAACAAAACAACACTGTGCTCAAGGGCATTTCTAAAATTTTAACAATGTTAAGCTACACTCTACAATTTTCTGTTTGTGTTGAAAAAGTTTTAAATACTTAGGTCACACCAATTTCGCTAAGGTAGCATAGCATTCTCAACATATAAAATATTTATACATAATAAGTTACAATTGAAATTGAGTTTCATGAGTTCTTTAAACGTAAACAGAACACTACAATATACTATGATATTAAAACTCCAAGCATAAAAGAAGATTTAAAACAGCAACCATATATTTGCTGTAACTATTAAACATACACAAGGGAAATATAAATTATTTAAATATTTATAAGGTACAATTGTACTAAGCATAAATATAAATTATTTTATAAACCTACTCCATATTTGTATATCATTTGAAACTGATTTTTAGAGAAAAAAAGAAAAAAAGAAAAAAAAAAGAGACATATAATTCAATATGAACAATGTAATGAATAACTAACCTCAACGTACTCCACACCAATTTCACAAAGATTATCAGGAATGTTGTGTGATGAAAGCAAGCTAATAACTCTACCTCACTCAGTTTCAGTAACCAAATTCAAACACATAGCTCAGTTTCCACACAACCTTTTTTTTAACAAATTGAAGTATTTTTTCTGCTAAAACTGATATAACTAAACTAAAATTCAGAAAAAGCTAAGAAATCCAAACTATTCTAAGTCTGAACTTTAAACAGTCAAAACATAAAACATCAACTATGTCAAAGAATAAGAAATCGTTCAATGATATTAAAACTCCAAGTGTAAAAGTAGATTTAAAACAATAACCATATATTTGCTATAACTATTAAACATACACAGGGGAAAAAAAAAACTATATTATTAGATAGATAAATATTTATAAGGTTAAAATAAGATATTAAAACTCCAAAAATAAAAGTAGATTTAAAATAGCAAACAAATACCAAACATAACTTCTAGAAGAGAGCATTAAATGAACCTAGATATTAAGCAATAATATAGTTTATGCTATTGTCAGCTAACTTCAACTCATGTTTTCCATAGTGACTAGTAATTTATAGAGGCAAAGGAACCCAGATATTAAAAGAAAAAGCCTAAACGAAATCCTCTAATTGATTTAAGAATTCCATTTTGTTTTGTGCAGTTACTTTCAGTTATAGTTTTGCAGCCTTACAAGTACTTGAATGTATCTTATCTAATCAATGTGTCAGCTGCATCATAACTTGCATGTCCATATGTTCATGTGTTTGAAGAAAAAAATAATGTTGTTGAGCAATACAATTGTAATAAGCATAGATATAAATTATTTTAAAAACCTGCTCCATATCAGCATATCATTTGAAACTAATTTTTAGAGAACAAAAAAAAAAAAAAAGACATATAATTCAATATGAACAACGTAATGAATAACTAACCTCAATGTACTCCACACAAATTTCGCTAAGATTATCAGGAATGTTGTTGGAGTCCTAATTGTTAGGTTCTAAAGACTTAGGAACTAATGTATTTAGAATTCTAATGTGTATTGTTGGCAAACCATGATCAAAACAAGTTGTTTAGTCTTGTTCAGACTTGCTCAAAGTTGTGTCTTTTATGTAAAGTTGGATTCAAGCTGATGCAGAATTGATAGTGCATTTTGACCTGGTTCGATCGATCGAAGTTTAGGCTTGATCAATTGAAATTCGGGTAGAACGCGTTTTTCTGCAGAATTCCAACTCAGCCCTAGTTCATTAAAACGTTTGGGGTTTTATGTTTTTGCCCTAGGTATATATGGCAAACCCTGGCCACGTTTTAGAGGTTACTCATATTGCTGTTTGTGTAAATCTCTTGTGAGATCTATGAGGAGCTTTCCTTTACACAAGCTTAGGGTTATCAAGAGGAGATTCGTTCAAGAACTTGATGATCATTCAGTTGCTGCCATAAGAACTTCAAGAAACACAAGCGGTTGTGCTTGTACTTGCTAGAGAATCCAAGAAAAAATGAGTCCGTGGTCTTGAAGCTTGCACGTGGTCATGTTAGCAAGTTTCTACTGGTGGGTAGCAATAGGATGTTAGTGGTCTAAGTCGCTATTGTAAAACTTCAATTCTTTCATAGTGGATTCAAGTTTACCTTGAGGATAGCTAGGTTAAATGCTCCCCAGGTTTTTACCGTGTGGTTTCCTGGATCATCATATCATTGTATTATTTGTATTTTCACTGCTTTGCATGATATGATATATTTGTGTTAACCTAGATTTGTTAATTTGACTAAGTTAATCACTTGGCTAATTACATAGGTTAATCTGATTGTGTTTTTAAAGGGTCTAAAAACAAACACTAATAGTGATAGAGTTGGGATTCAAAAAAATAAATAATATTAGAGTTCTAATTAAATTTGTTTATTAGTTACCTTTAGGCTGGTCTCAACGGGCTGACTTTGGTGTATTGCAGACCAACATAGTTGATGGGCCATGGGCTTGATGAGACCCACAGCAAATGGGGCACCATTTCTATTCTGAGGAAGAATGGAAACTAAGCAAGGTGGATATGGGTATGGTAGGCATGGTGGGTATGGTGGGATCTATGGCCATGGGCTTGATGAGACCCACAGTAAATAGGGCGTCGTTTCTGGGTTGTAGAGGTTGGATGTGGGTAGTTTGTGGCAAATCGGTGGTTAGATGTGGGTGGTTTATGGCAAATCGGTGGTCTGAGGAAGGAGATATTGGTGGTCTGAGGAAGGAGATCGATGGTCTAAAGAAGGTGTCTGTTAGGTCTTTAAATGCGATGATGGGTATGGTGGGTCGAGGAAGGAGATATCGGTGGTCTGATCGAGGAGGAGCTAATAGAGGAGAAGCTGGTAAAGGAAGGTAGGGAAGAGATGGCAAACCATTGTAAAAGGGAAAGGCAGAGGATTAGGAAAGGCAGAGGATCGGGGGCAGAGCATCGTGAAAGGGAAGTGATGGTTTATTACCATTTTTGGGTTTATTACGTTTTTTTGTTGGTTTTTTTTTTTTTTTAATATTGTGCTGACATGGAAAATTGTGGGAGCTTCAAAGGTTTTGATTATATATATATATATATATATAGATGACTAGCAAAGAATCCTAATTCAAATAGGATTAAGAATAAGAGGAGGTTAGCTTGCTTATAAAAGCAAAGGGTGCTTGCCGCATAAGGTGTGCCGAAGGTAGAGGTGCTACGTAGAATAGAAGACAAAGAAAAAGGGTGCCACACAAGAGAAAATAGAGAAAAGCCAAGAGAGAACTGTGTGTGGAGAAGAAAATAAAGAGAAGAGAGCAAAGTGTTGCTGCCTACGAGATAAATAATTAGTGTGTGAGAGCAAAGAAAACAATGTAATTTTCTTTATCCATGAGACATACACTAGAGGTTTTATTACTGTATTTGGTGAATCTTAAGTTAGGCATAGACTTGAGAATTATTGTAATTGATTTGACAATAGTGAATTCATTTGGAGTTTGTCCCATGGTTTTTTCCTTCAAGAAGAAATGGTTTTCCACATACGCTAGAGGTGTTCTTATGTGTGATTGTTATTTTGGATTGCTAATATTGATGATAATATTATTTGGGACCCAACAAGTGGTATCAGAGCATATGTTTAAGCAGAAGCAATGGCCAGAGAAGAAGGCAAGGTTTCAGGAATTGAGAAGTTTGATGGAATAGACTTTGGGTATTGGAGGATGTAGATAGAAGATTACCTCTATGGGAAGAAGTTGTATCTGCCTATTTTGGGGAAGAAACCTGATACTATGAAAGATGAAGAATGTAATCTTCTTGATAGACAGGTACTGGGAGTTATGTGATTAACTTTAGAGGTAGTGCAATGGGAGTTTTGGAGCTTATGCCTCCCATGTTATAGAGACAATCATCCATCTCTTGGGCCTTGCGAAAGGCGAGTTGCATTTTCGCCATCTTTTCTCTTATGGTTACGGTTTCTGGTGCGAGTTTCTCAAATTGCTTATTCCTTTCATAATCAACTTTGTCCTTTTCATCCCAATCTTTCACTTCTTCATCATCGAGAACCTCTATACGTGGGTTTAGCTTTTTCAATTTTGCTTCTTCTAGCTTAGTGAGGCGACTCCCCATCTTTTTGAGAATGTCACTTTGTTCTTCCATTGCCTTGAATATCTTTTGTGCAATTTCATCACTAGTTGGGGCGGCCATCGTTGCTCAAGATGATTCCCCTACTTGGAACTCTTGTTCTTGATGTGTGTCCTCAATCTTGACCAAACGCCTTCTGTTCTTTTCTCAAATCCAAATTGGAGTGAGGACATGTTTTCCTGACTTTGGTGGCGCAATGGTGCCTGAAAAGAAGTCCTTTTTTCATTAAGTCCATGTCTCATTTAAAAATAGTTCTTTCTTTTATTCTTGGATGTTCTTAGAAAATAAGTATGATAATGCTTTTTAATAATGATATAAATATGTAAAATTAAGCTATTATCACACTCCCCAACAAGCCCATTGCCAATCCCTAGCAATTTAAGCAACTCGAGACAAAGACACAAAATAACAAAAAATTATTACTTTAGTAGAAATAGTTAATCAAAGATCAAAACACTAACAACAACCAAAGATATTCCACATGCCATCAATACTCAGTGTGTGAATAGTTTAGCCAACACAAATACAACCTTAGTCTTAAGATAAAATATGGCTTGAATTTCTATCCAAAGTTATGCTTCAACTCAAATCTGACAGTTGTTAACACTCAACAAAAAAAATAACTCCGAAAAGGGTGTAACACTCTCAAACATATGTAAGCAAAATAATGTAGCACAAAGACTAATATCTCACATATAAATAAGATGAAGAATAGTGAAGCAAAATAGAGGACATTTATAGTCTCAAGAAAGGATGCCAAACACTAAGAATATTACACCACACACATTGATTAGTCATGTCAAGATCCAAACCATACCTTCCTTAAGATCAAATAGGACTTTCATTGGGACATAATGTAGGGTAAAAAGGAGGAATTTAGAATAAAGGGTATTGATCTTCATCATTGAATGAACTGAAGAACTTTGCAGCCAACATCTTCCTCAAGTTGGTGTGTTAGTCACGTACTTGGATCTGTGCATCAATTGATTAGTCACGTACTAGGAGCCGTGCTTTGAAAGGAGAGATTACAAGTCCAATTAGGTATTGGGGTAAGGGTTCAACTGTAGGTTGGTATTAGGTATTGAGATTCCTTTTACTTGTAACTGCTTATTTTGATAATAGTGGATTCTCGGGAGTGGTGACCTTAAATTCATCCGATGGGGTTTTTGCCTTGGTGGTTTTCCCCATTCGTAAACAAATCACCTGTGTCAAATTTATTTTTTTGTTGCATTTAACTTAGTTGGTAATTTGTTTGTGCTACCACGCTTATTGCATGTAATTGAATCTAATTAATTTCACTTGGCTAAATTAATTTATTAAGTTACCAAAGGGGTTAATACATTCTTGGCCTATCAAGTGGTATCAGAGCAAGCACACTGTGATTAGGGTTAATCTTTGTTGTATGATCCATTGACCCCTATTTGTCATGGATAGAGAACAGTTTCGAATTATACCTCCTTTATTTGATGGCACTAACTATGCACACTATAAAGTACACATGAAAGCTTTCTTGCATTCTTTAGATGACAAGGTGTGCCAAGATGTGGAGATTGGTTGGACTAAGCCAAAGCAAGCGCCAGCTGATTGGGATGATGCCAAGATCAAAGCGGCAAACTTCAATAGCAAAGCATTGAATGCTTTATTCAGTGCGGTCACAAATAAGGAGTTCAAGAAGATATTTTCTCTCATTTCTCTCTCGATAGTTTTTCTTTCTCTCTTCTTCCAAACACCTCTCCCTCACTCCAAACATCTTACCCACTTGGATTTCCGCCTAGATTGTGCTTTTCTCCTTTAATAAGGGTCCTTAATCCTTCTTTCCTCATGCATTTCATGCATTAGACCTAGGTTTTTGGGGTTTTGTGAAATTTTGTGGTTTTTGAAAATCCTTGAGTTTTTGTGAAATTTTTGGGGTTTTTGAAAATCTTTGAGTTTTTATGAAAGTTTTGGGTTGGGTGTTGCTTATTTGATGCTATATGATTATGCATTACATTCCATTTGCATTTTCACAATGTTTCATCCATTTAGATGTGTATTTGTCTATTAAAAACTTGTGTGCTACTTGGTTTGGATTAGGTTGAACCCATGATGCAATTTCTTTTAGCACATCACATGTTCATGCATTTTTCATGCATACGTACCCTTTCTTTTGTATCTATCTATTCTAGGTTGTGATTGTGTTTCCTATCACACACATACACACACTCTTTCCCTTTCTCGCATAGACTGCGTATGGCACCCAAGCGCAAATCTACTCTGACTCAGAACCCTTTTCGTTCCGGGTTATCATCTTCTTCTGATCCTCTTGTTCCCCCTCTTCACATTTGGTTCCGTGATGAGAAGGCCTATTAGGACTTCTCGGAGAACTTTTCTAAATGTGTTGTTCATCCGAAACGCCATGTGATTCTATTGGAATTTTCTGATACTTTTCTTCCCGATGTCATTCACACTTGGGGATGGAAATCTCTTTATGAGATACCCTTGAGGTGTCCCACTATGTTCATACAGGGGTTTTACTCCAACATGCACAGTATTGATACCTTTGTGCCTTAGTTTGTCACAACATTCAGAGGTACACGTATCGTAGTCACTCCGGATCATATATTCGAGATACTACACGTCCCGCGAGTAGCACATCCTGACTACCCCGATTTTCAGCATCTGAGGATTGTGTCCAAAGACAAGCTTCTGTCTCACTTCTGTGAGACGCCCTCCTTTTGGGGTGAACTTCAAAACACCCTATGCTCGGGCTTTGCAAAAGGTTCAAGATTCCTTAATATGGTGATAACATTTGTTCTTACTCCATTTTCTCACTGTAACTCCATCACAGAGCCTTGTGCTCTATTTTTGCTATCCCTCTTAGAGGACCTCTCTATAGACTTCCCTTCTCATTTCATTATCTCTATCTATAGGGATACGAAGACCCGTGATAAGCTCATTTTTCCTTCAGCTATCACGTGGATCCTTCGCCATTTTTCTATCCCTATTCCTGATTCTCCTCTCTACACAATCATGGGTGCCATCAATGCAGCTTCTGTTCGGTGAAGAGAGGCCCAACTTCGACCGAAGTGGCCGCAGACCAAGACGACGAATCCTCAAGCCCCTACCATTCCTTCCACCTCCACTCCTTCTTCTTCGTGTGGTGGTGTGACTCTTGAGGCCATTATGGTGCAGCTTCAATGCATGGATGTTCGCCTTGACACTCTCAGTGATGAGTTGTGTCAGGTGAACACCCATGTCGATCATATTGCACGACGACAGGCTTGCCTAGGTGGTTTCGCCTCTTCTCCATCTCCTTCTCCAGAGGCTTCTAAGGATGAGAATGCTGCTGATAGTGATGAAGATGATGATGAGAATAAGGATGCTAGCTCTTCTAGTGATGAGGAGATGACGACCTCTCAATGACTTACCCTTTGTCATTCGTGACAAAAAGGGGGAGTAGTTTTGGGATTATGAGAGTAGTCATATATTTAGGGGGAGGGTTAGCATTGGACATTTTTGTTAGGGGGAGTGTCTACATATTTTGAGAGATGTAGTGAGGATTTTTTGTACTTTTCTTTTCTCTTCTCTTTAGTTACTTTATCCTCTTGTACACCGGTCTTGTAACTATTTATTGATAACATACATTGTACTTATTTCTCATTTATATATGATGTTGTGTGTTATTATTCACCTATCTCTCCATGTGTTGTTTCTTTTCTCTCTTTATACACATGTTTCTTTATGTATGCAATCCTTTATTTCTATTTCACATTAAGATGCTTTGATAAGTTTTGATTAAAGTGTTTTAGAAAGACAGGTTGTCAGAATCTATCATGCCATGAACTCTCTTCTTGCAAAGTTTTCAAGAGTTTGTGATAGGATTAGATTTTATTGTATTTAACAAGTGATTATGAGTTTAGTGATTTATAACTTCTCTCATACTTCATTTGTTTGTTGTGGTTTTGACATGGATTACCAAATAGGGAGATTGTTAGGACATATGTGGATATTGTTAGAGACATGTTATGTAAATTGGCTAATCCATTGACAAAACGCACTTTACTTGTAATTGGGTAGATCTAAGATGGGTTTATTACTTCAAGGAACAAAAGCTCAAGTTTAGTATTAAAGTCATGCAAATCTGTTCAAGAAACAAGTGAAGAAGTGCTATTCATTAAATCTTAACAGATCCATATCCATCAAGGTTTAATGTTGATGCTTGATAGCAGCTCGACAGAAGTTATATCTGTCGAGAATTACGAAATTCAAATTTCCAGATCTGATTTGACACATATCCATGTGTATGTCCGTTAGGTTTCTTTTCTCATAGCCCTAGACATATATAAGGATTATTTTAAGGGCTGTCAAAGGTGATGTAAAGTGATGCGACTCAATGAAAATTGATTGTGCATGTAAATTGTGACTGGAGACAGAATTTGCCCTAGTTCATCATATTCCTTGTAGAAGTTGCTGCGTCTTTGCACTAAGGGTTTTTTAACCAAGGACGGTCTTGATCTTCATCGTTGGATGAATTGAAGAACTTTGCAGCCAACATCTTCCTTAGGTTGGTGTGTCAGTCATGTAATTGGATTCGTGCATCAATTGGTTAGTCATGTGCTGGGAGCTGTGTGTTGAAAGGAGAGATTGTCATTACATTACAAGTCCAATTGGGTATTGGGGTAAGGGTTCAACTATAGGTTGGTATTAGGTACTAGGATTCCTTTTACTTGTAACCGCTTGCTTTATGGCATCCAAAAGAGGAATGTTCACTTTAACTTGCTTAAGCACTTCAAGGATTTCAAAATTTTGATTCATTTTTTGAGGTGGAATCAAAGTAGGGATAGGACACCTTTCAATTTCATTAGATTTAGGCTCAAGGACCTCATCACTACTCTTTATTTTGGAAGATTCATCTTGTGTATTGCTTTTAGGAATATCTTTTTCAATGATTTTTCCACTACAAAGAGTAGTTACAGATTTAGCTTGACTCACTTTATTTTCAGAGGAACTACAATCATCAACATAAAATTGACCTTGTGAGTTTGGTTGTGGTTGAGATGGAAACTTACCCTTTTCTTTTGTGCACATGGATGTGGTCAACTTAGTGAGAGTGCTCCTAATGTCATTTATGGCTTGTGAGTTCTAATTATTAATGGTGGATTGAGTTTGCATGAATTGTTGCAAAGTGTCCTCAAGATTCTTCTTTCGAGGGGGATTATAGGGAACAAAAAGAACTATGTGTTGGAGGTGCAACCACATTATCATTCCTCCAACTAAAATTTAGGTGATTCCTCCACCTTGAATTATATGTCTCTAAATAGGGTGAAGGGTATGATTTTTTCACCACGTTCATAGCATTTGCTTGATCATGCAACACCTCTTTAAAAGCTGGAATTGTGGGACATTCATTGGTAAGGTGTTCCATGGTCTCACAAATTCTACAAACCTCATCAATTTTAGGCACAATATTAACTCCATTGACTTTCCTTAATTCCATGGCTTAAAGACTCCTAGTTAGACTAGCCACCCTAGCACTGAGGTCATAATCTTCCCTAAATTGGTACTTACCACCCCCAGAGAGGTTGGTGGATGCTCTAGACCTATTTGAGGTATCAATGGTATCCTAAGATTGGGCATTCTCAGCTAAGAGATTAAAATAATCAAAAGCCTCATCAAGATCTTTATTAAAAAACTCTCCATTGCACATCATTTCAACAAATTGGCGCATCTTTGGAGTTAAACTTTCATAGAAAAAACTAATTATACGCCAAGTTTCATAGCCATGATGTGGACAAGCATTAAGAAAATCTTTAAATCTTTCTCAACGTGGATAAAATGTCTCATTATCTTTTCGTGAAAAATTCATTATTTGTCTTTTAAGTGCATTAGTCCTATGAGTTGGAAAATTTTTCTTTAAAAACTCAATTTGCATCTCTTGTCAAGTACCAATTGACCTAGGTCTCAAAAAATTAAGCCAAGTTGTTGCCCTATCTTTAAGAGAAAAAGGAAACAACTTCAACCTAATGGTCTCTTCATTACATTATTGGTCATAGAAGGTAGAACATATGATAGGCCACAAACTGAATGACCCCTTGTGATAGAAATTAATTAATTAATTAGCCAAGTTATTAATTAATCAATTTATCATGCAAACGCGTGGTAGCACAAACAAATCACCAATAAACTAATTATGCAGTGGAAAATAAATAACACGGTGATTTGTTTACGAATGGGGAAAACTTGACGGCAAAAACCCCACCGGGTGATTTTTAGGTCACCACTCCCGAAACTCCACTATTATCACAACAAGCAGTTACAAGTAAAGGAATCCCAAGTACCTTACCAACCTACAGTTGAACCCTTACCCCAATACCCAATTGGACTTGTTCTGTAGTGACAGTTCCCCTTTTTGATGCACGGCTCCCAAGTACGTGACTAACAGTTGTGCGGATCCTAGTACCCGACTTCAAAACACCAACTAAGAAGATTGTCGGCCGCAAAGTTTTTCAGTTCATCCACACGATGAAGATCAAGAAGATGCTTGGTCACAAAACCTTACGGTGCAAATACACAGCAACTCTTCAAGAGAAAGAGATGAACTAGGTCAAGAACTTTGTCTCCGGTCACAATTTGCTTAAACAAAGTTTGCTCAATGCTTGTGCAACTTGTGTACCATTTTATAGCTCTTAAAACAATCCTTTTATACGTCTAGGGTTAGGAGAAAAGAATGCCCAAAGACATATTCACGGATCCCAAGAAAATTAGAGTTGAATTATGAAATTTTTAAACCACGATAGATAAAAGGTGTTGAGAAGCTATCGAGCAGGTGTCGAGCTTTAATGAATTTATACTCTTTGCTTAATTTCTTGAACAAACTTAAAGGCTTCAACACTTGATCTTGAAATGTGGTTTCTTGAAGTATTTAAACACATCCTAAGTCTACCCAAGTACAAGTAAAGTGTGTTTTGTCAAAGAATAAGCAACTACATAAAATCATGACATATGTTCTTAACATGTGAAACACATATGTCCTAAAATCATCAAGGCATCTTTATGTGAAATAAAAATAATAGATTGCATACAAATAATAAGAAGCATGTGTATAAAGAGAGAAAATAAACAACACATGAAAGGATAGGTGAAAGAAAAACATACATTAACAATATAGAAGAGAAAATAAGTACAATATATGTCTATAAATGGTCACAAGACCTCATGTACAAGAACAATGTATCTAAGAAAGAAAGAAAAGAAAAGATACATAATATCCTCACTACATCCTTCAAAAGAAAAACAACATTCCCCCTAACACAATGATCCAAAAACTAACTCTCCCCGTAAGAGTGACTACTCTCATATCCAAAACTACTCCCCCTTTTTGTCACGAGTGACAAAGGGTAGAGTGTCAAGTAGACATCTCATCGATAGAACTAGCATCCCATCATCATCTGAAGTGTCATCGTCATCACCATCATCATCATCATCATCCTCAACATCAGAATCAGAAGCCACTGGATAAGGTGGTGAAGAAGTAGGCTCAGGAGCAAAACTGCCCATAGTCGCCTATCATCGTGCAATACGACCGACACGAACGTTCACCTGATACAACTCTGTAGAGAGTGTATCCAGGCGAGCATCCATGCGCTACAGCTACGCCATGACGTCTCCTAAAGACACATCACCTGAAGAAGGAGCGGATGCAGATGGAGCAGAACGGGAGGAAAGTGCTGCTGAATCTGACTGCCGGGACCGAAACTGGGCCTCGCTACGTTTAACGGTAGCATAATCTATGCACACATGATGGTAAAATGGTCGGAATAGGGAAAAGGAATGGAAAAATGGCGTAAAATCCTCATGATAGCGGAAGGAAAGATGAGCTTATCATGGGATGTTGAATCTAGATGAACATCTATAATAGAGAGAATGAAATAAGAAGGAGAATCTATAGTAAGATGCTCAAGAAGAGACAACAAAAATCAAGCACGAGGCTCTATAATGGAGTTATAGTGAGAAAGTGGATGCAAAACAAAAGTCATCACCATGTTTATGAATCTAGGACCTTTAGCAAAAGGTCGACATGGTGTAAACAGATGCTCACCCCAAGCAGTAGGGCGCTCACAAAAAGCAGACATGAGCTCATCCCTAGACACAGTCCTCAGATGCTCACAACCAAGATAGTCAGGAAACTCTATCCTAGGGACCCAAAGCACATCCGCAACTAGTTACGATGTGACAGGAATGCACGTACCTCAAACGCGAGTGAAGAAGAGAGGTACAGAACAATCAATCCCGTGCATGTTGGAGTAGAACTCCTGGATAAGCATGAGAGGACATGTGACTGGGACGTCACATAGTGACTCCCATCCCCTACTGTGAATGATATAGGGAAGGTCGGTGTCGGCAAAGTCCGACAAAACGACTTGGCGTTCCGAATGAATGCCTCGTTTAGAGAAGTTCTCTGAAAATGCCTTAAAGTCATCCTCATCACAGAACCGAACGTTAGAAGGTGAAGGATTAGAAGATGAAGAAGCACCGGAACAAAGAGGGTTCCGGCTAGAGTGGATTTACGTTGAGGTGCCATAGACACGACTAATGTAAATAGAAATAGAGGGAGAAAAAGAAAAGAACAATCAAAAAAGTCCCAAGCAACAACAATAATATCAAATATATTGAAAATAAGGTACATATGCGTGGGAAATGCATAAACATGTGACATGCAAAACAAAATGCATCATGGGTTCAGCCCAATCCAAACCTATCAACACACAAACAAATAGCACACATCTAAATGCATGTCAATACTGTTATAATGCTAATGTGATGCAATGTATGAGGTTTTAAACTCATTTAAGTGAAAATCCATCCCAAAATTTCAAAAATAACTCAACAATTTTGAAAAACCCTAAAATTTTTCAAAAACCCCAAAATTTAGGTTTCAAAACATGAAATGGATGAAGAATGAGAGATTATAAGGTTACCAAGAGAAGAAAATCTTGAATAAGCTTGAAGAAACCTTTGAGGATCAAGATTTGAGTGAGATAAGAGAGTTTAGGAGAGAAAAAAGAGAGCAATCGAGTGAAATGAGGTTTGGATCGCACGAGGAGGCTTATATAGAACCTTCAGTAAATCTTGACAGATGAGGTGTCGAAAGGTGTCGAGGTAGGTGTCGAGAAAATGCTTGTCGACAGCTGAGGTATCGAGCAAGTATTGAAGACCAACTCATCAGATCTAAGAACAGAATCTTAATTGATCCACCAGGTATTGAGAAGCTATCGAGGAGGCAGGAGCTTTCTTGATCAATCCACCAGGTATCGAGGAGCTGTCGGGATTGCGATATGAAAAGGCTAGAGAAGCTCGACAAATAGCAAGGTGTTGAGGAGGTATCGAGGAGGTGTCGAGCCACTTTTTAAAACCAGTTTTTTGAGAGGAGAAAAATACAGACATGAATGCAATCCAACATGCAACTCAACCAATGATCTAACCAACACAATAATCTCTCAAAATCATCTCTCAATTAAAAGTTTTAAAGCACATGGATCTCAAAAATACACACACACACTAAACAAGTCTAACCAATTTTATATTTCAAAAACCAAGTTAAGACAGTTTAGTGAGCACACATTAACACATGTAAACCTTGTGATGGCCAAATCACATTATATTTGCACATGTATCAAGAATAGCAAAGAATATTGCGTGTTGTGTGTGAAAAACATCGCAAGATTGCATAAGTGTATACATGTTATGATAATTTGAGACATGAGAAAATCACTTTAACTCACACACAATCATAACTATTTGATGGGGACTATCACCTTCAAAGTACATCCTATAACTCCCACATCTCCTAGAAGACACGCTTGCAATCTTTTTTAAAGCATTTTTGATCTTTTTGCTTTTGATTTTTCTTTGCATATTTTTCTTTTAAACATATCATATATAGGCATATTAGAGAGAGAAAAGAAATACCCAATGATATTTGACATTCCAATTTTGCTATGCCTAAGCACACAAATGTCATTGACATCACACTTTTGCTATGCCGAAACATACAGATGTCATACATGATTGGCGGGCAATAGTGGTGAGATGCTTATTAATGCCTTTCTCTCAGGATTTTTTAGTCCTTCCCGTCAAAAAGAGTGATACGAGTGTTAAGTATAAGAGGCAACTCAATCTTATTCATCACAAACAAGAGCCACAAAGCTCACTTGCTTAGTTGTGCATAGAGATGCTCATCTAAGCTACAAGAGATACAAAGTTTAGAAAACTTTGTTTCAATGGCCATCCAAGGTACACAAGTACCAATGTACACAAAACACACACTGTTTTTGTATTTTTCTGATTTTTCAATTTTTTTTTTAATTTTTATATCAAAAACAAAATAAACAAAAACTGAAAATTAAACAAACAAAAACATGTTAAACAAAGTAAAGCATAAAACTATACTGACTCAAAATAAAAACAAAACACACAAGTAATGCACCAAACAAAACAAGAAGATAGAAGAAAGAGATAAAATTACTTCGAGTTCTTTTTCTTCCACACCTTGGAAGAACCTTTCCTTTGATTAAACCCTTAAATCGGTGGTGAGGAGGAAGAATTGAAGCCGTTCAAGTTCGAAAGGAACATGAAGGCCTTGAGAAGATCACCGAGAGGAGTGAGAGAAGATTGAATCTGATTTTGGCTTCCAGATGCTTTCATGTCGTTGCTCTGTTGAGTGGTTAACCACTTATAGAAATTTGGTCGAGTATGACTGGCAGCTCCATAATGATGACAAAGATGCTGCTTCTTCTGTTTAGGCTTTTAAGAGTTAACCTTCTTAGCCTTAGGATTTTTAATATCTTTCTTATCGAGTTTAGGGGGTGCTCCTAAGATAGATTTACCATTGTAGAAGTTCTCACTAGCTAGACCAATTTTAACATCAGTGTTCTCAATTTCAGCATTACTAGTAGGAGGAACAAAAACAGTAGTACTAGTAAAAGCAGTATTAGAGGAAGAAAAACCATACCCTAAACCTGTTCGATCTGATGTAGATTTTTGAGTGCTGAGCATCTCGTCTAGCTTAGCGCTTGAAGTCCTCTCCAATTGAGCTCTGATTTGAAACTGTTCTGCCTCAAGTTTCTTGGTCTTCTCAGCCAAGAAATTGTTCTCAAACCTCAGTGCTCCAATAGTCTGATTAGCCTCATTAAACTTTGTGGATAATTCTTCACGGTCAAGTTCCATATCACTAAGTTTCTTGGTGGCTAGCCTATAGAGTTTCTCATGTTTTTCAGAAACTTTGTACAATTTCTCATAGGCTGTATGGATGTCATCTTGATCATCCATCTTCTCAAATTTGGACTCCACCAATTCTTCTTCTTCGTCCACATCTTCAACAATCCCATCAGTAGAATGGATAGTGGCAGTAAAGGCATTCAAGATTCCGTCATCCTCATTGTCGGAATCATCCTCAGGCTTAGTGTCGCTCAAGGTAGCAGCAAGTGCCTTACTCTTCCCAATACTCTTGAGATATGTAGGACACACATGTTTCATGTGCCCGAAGCCTTGACACCCAAAACACTTAGGTCCTGCGGGAACAGTGTACTGACCACCTTCCTTAGCATCCTTCTTCCCTTTATCTTGCTCTTTAAACTGAGAAGAGCTGGATTGCCTACGGTCCTTGTCGAAGTTCCTCCCGTTGGCATTCTTCATTAACTTCTTGAACTGCCTTGTAATGTAGGACTTCATCTTGGAATCTTCATCATCGGATGACTCATCTGTGTCACTGCTCTTTGCCTTTAAGGCCATGCTCTTGCCCTTACCCAACTTTCCTATCCTTGATAACCCTAGCTCGTAAGTCTGCAGATTACCAACTAGCTCTGTCAAAGGAATTTTGTCAATATCCTTTGATTCTTCTATCGCCTTAATCTTGGCATGGAATCTCTCGGGTAGAGATCTGAGCACTTTCCTTACAATCTTGGGTTCAGGAATGGTTTCCCCAAGATTGAAGGTTGAGTTTACTATGTCCTTGAGATTGGCATAGAACTCATCGAACGACTCATCCTCTTCCATCTTTATTTCTTCAAAGCTTGTAGTGAGCCTTTGAAGCTTTGAATCCTTGGCAGCCTTTGTATCCTCATAGGTTGTCTGGAGGATGGTCCATGCTTCCTTAGTAGTTTCCGTGGAGGATATCTTCTTAAACTCCTCATTGGTGACTGCACTAAATAAGGCATTCAATGCTCTGCTATTGAAGTTTGCCACCTTGATCTTTGCTTCATCCCAATCGGCTGGCGCTTCCTTTGGCTTAGTCCAGCCAATCTCTACAGCTTACCACACATTCTCATCTAAGGACTACAAGAAAGCTCTCATGCATACTTTCCAGTATGCACAGTTAGTGCCATCAAATAAAGGAGGTATGATTAATGACTGTCCTCTATCCATGACAAACAGGGGTCAATGGATTAACACAACAAAGATTAAACCTAATCAGAGTGTGCCTGCTCTGATACCACTTGATAGGCCACAAACTGAATGGCCCCTTGTGATAGAAATTATTTAATTAATTAGCCAATCGCTGATAGCATTGTGCATGATGTATATATATATATATATATGCCTACACGTGTGTGGGTGATCATGCACTTTGTACGATGGACTCTAGTGGTTACGTGAGTGACCCTCACTGATCACGAGTGCTCTTGACCTTGTAGTGTGGGTATGCACTCAAGGTGATTGTTGTAGGTGCATATTCATGTTATATTGTGTGCATGATCATCGCGGTGCGATTGTCTTGGGCCATGTCACCTAAGTGACATTGCTTTCCCTGTGTATGCAACACACATCAACATGCTTGATGTTTTGAAGGATTTCGGCTCGTCATACCACGAGCATGTCGATATGCGCCGTACACATAGATCCGAAACCCTGCCGATGCACCATAGCGCACTAGACGTGAAACTCTATCGGATTTTCGCCGTGAAAATGAGGCTTCCCTATTTCCACATTCTCACATTGAAAGCTTAGTGAGAATAGCATTTTGTGTGCTATGATGCATCTGAGGTGAAGCACTGCTAGATTTCTGCCACAAAAATAAGGTGAAATGCTGCCAGATTTTTGCTGTGGAAATTTGGCAATGATTCTAAGCACAGTAGGAAAACATCAATCGAGACCACACCCATTCTAAAACCAAACCTTAATGCCCAATGCATTTAAAGCCCCAGAATCTAATGCCAATAGTTCATTTTCAACTGACAATGTCCTTAAATTATGATTTTACCAAAACAAAGGACTGTCTATGAACAAGCGTTATGGGGTGCCTAACACCTTCCCCACATGTAACTAGGAAAAATTCACTTTTTCTTAGTCTAGGATTGGTAATAAAATCAAATAAAGTTAGGTGACCAATCAAACCTTAGAAAAAAAAACCCAATGATTGGGGGCGACTTCACTTACCCTTCGTAATTTCCCTAAAATCGACTCAGATTCCAGTCACACACCTAAGGTATGACACACCTCTATATCCATCATCCACCGAAGGGAGGAGAGATGCACGAGCGTCGACACAATGGGAGGTCGAGCAGCCGTGAGGCGTCAACAGGACTGGCTCCCAGACAATGTAGGATGCATTCCATACCTCAGTCTTTAATGCAGAAAACTTGCCTTTTTGGTGCTTCTGAAACCCTACCTGCATGTGTAGAATCGTGCCTGCGTATGCATGCTTCTAGGCCTTGTACGCTAGTTCATGCCTGCATATGTAGGCTTAGGGTTTCTTTTGGCCTTTATTTTCCAAAAATAGATTTTCGGCTTATTAAAAAGTCATATTTTCCATTTTAACATCTCTCAAGTCAATTTGTAATCTAATTGGGCCCTAAACCAACCTTGGGCCTTAAAATTTCAACATCATTGGGGAACAGGGGCCAAGTCGTAAGGGGTACAAAATGTGGTGTCTACAACATGATTGGAAGAATAGCCCCTAAGGCCTCAAATAGACATGAGTACATCCTAGTGGCAATTAACTACTTCGCCAAATGGGTAGAGGTAGCCTCCTACTCTGTCAGTTTGGGGTACCCCAAGAAATCATCTGAGACAATGGTTCACATTTTAAGGTAGAAGTTCGAATGGAGCCATAAAAGCAACCAATAAGAACATCAAGAATATCCTAGCCAAGAAGGTAGTGACATACAAGGATTGGGCCGAAAAGCTTTCGTTTGCCTTATGGGGTTATCGAACTTCTATCTGTGCATTAACTGGGGCAATCACCTACTCTTTGGTGTATGAGACTGAAGTAGTGCTTCCCATTGAGGTGGAAATACAATCTTTGAGGGTGCTGGTAGAAACCAAGGTCCTAGAAGAAGACTAGATGAGAGAAAGATATGAACAATTGGCTTTGATATATGGAAAGAGAGCTAGAGCACAATACCATACACAGGGTTATCAAAAAAGGATTGCTGGAGCAATTAACAAAAAGGTGAAACCTAGGAACCTTAAGGAAGGAGATCTAGTCCTAAAGGTACTTAGAGATGAGACTTTCGATCTAAGTGTTGGGGACATAATTTTATGTAATTGGCATATCCATTGACAAAACGCACTTTATTTGTATTTGCATAAATCTAAGTAGGTTCAAGATGATCATTACAAGTGGTTAAATTGAAGACATGAAGACTACTCAAGAACTGCTCAAGAAAAATGCAAATTTGCAGGCCTCGATACCTCCTCGACAGAAGCTTGATCTGTCGAGATTCATTAAAGCTCGATAGATGTCTTGATCGATCGAGCTTACGAGTTTTCAGATTATAGCCAACAATATTTTTATTCTAAAAGGCTATTTGTTTATGGGTTTGTATAATCCTTATTGAACTAGGAAAACCCAAGGTTTGTGTAAACCTATTTGGAATAGGAGAGCCTATTAAGCTCCTATTTAAAGGAGGTGGGAAAAAGAAAAACCTAACCCTAAAGAGCTTTATAAGGTTTTCTTTTTGAAACCCTAGCCTCTTCCTATAGAAGAAAAAGTTCTTGCTATGTTTCTTGTACGCCTTTGGGTTCTGTAACCAAGCAAAGTCTCTTGCACCAACATTGAAGATCTTATTGGTGTTTCTATGTGAAGCTGCTGCAAATCAACTACAACAATCAAAGGGTTGTTGTGGAGTTAGTCACGTACTGGGATTCGTGCAAAGGAATAAGCTACGTACTAGGATCCACGCATCAGATTAGTTAGTCACGTATTTGGGAGTTGTGCATCAGAAAGGGGAACTGTCACTACGAAACAAGTCTAATTCGGTATTGGGGTAAAGATTCAACTGTAGGTTGGTAAGGTACTTGAGATTCCTTTACTTGTAACCGCTTGTTGTGATAATAGTGAAGTTTCGGGAGTGGTGACCTGAAAATCACTCGGTGGGGTTTTTGCCGTTAGGTTTTCCCCATTCGTAGACAAATCACCATGTTATTTATTTTCCGCTGCATATTTAGTTTATTGGTGATTTGTTTGTGCTACCATGCGTTTGCAAGATAAATTAATTAATTAATAACTTGGCTAATTAATTAATTAATTTCTATCACAATGGGTCATTCAGTTTGTGGCCTATCACTAAGAGGAAAGATGAAGCCAAGATGGTCTGGACCTTCTATTATTAAGAAAATCATGTCATAAGGTGCTATAAGAATCATAGATTTGGATAAAGAAGACATGATTTGCCCAATCAACTTGGATAGGCTTTAGAAGTATCGCATTTAAAAAAAAAAAAAAAAAAAAAAAAAAAAAAAAAAAAAAAAAGTGGCCTATTAGGTTGAAAACCTGAAAGGGCGGCTTAGGCAAAAGTTAAGGCAAAGAAACCCCGCTAGGTAAAAAACCCGAAATGGCGATCTAGAAAAAAGATAGGGGAAAAGACCATGGGCATGTTGAAAATTCCCACATGGACATCATGGGCAAAATTTAAATTGCAAAGAAAAGAAAAAGAAAGAAAAAGAAAAATGAAGACAATAAGCAAAGATAATAAAATGGTTGATTCTCTTATTACTCAAATTAATAGATACTAAATTGTTTCCATAGGGGATTTGGAACATTCCAATCCTTTATAAAGTTTAAAAGAAAAGACATGAGAATTATAAAGGGTAGAAAAGTAAAATTTGGGGCATATCAAGGTATTCAGTTAATCTTTTTTCTTTTGTTGGACTTTTGGTAATCTTTCTTGTCCCTACAAGCCAACCTCAAGTCAATAGCTAACCAAGCCTTGTATCCTGAAGTTGGATGAAGAAATTGAGGGAAATGAATGTCCTTAGCCACCATTCTCTTCAACCAAGTCTCACAGATTCTACCTAAGATCCTATTAGCAAATGCTAAGGTATGGAAGATGCCTTCATCATTGGGAACACCTTAGCGGTCACCAAATTTTCTTGCAATACGACATGTGGAGTAGTAAGAGCAATGGCGAAGCCCAACCAAAGGAACAAAATGTTCTTTGAAAACGCGATTGACCATGTCTGTAATGCACCACCATTCCACCACCCATTGGATCCCTGAAGAGGAGAGACATTTTAGGAACTCAGTGAAATCATCAGGATCCATCTCTATGCTTTTGAGCTTGCGAACACAATAATGCTTTGGTTGATATTGATTAGGAGGCATAGTGGGAGGATGAAGCAATTAGAGCCTCTTGTACAGCCATATCTAAGGAAGAGAAAAAGAAAGCATAAGAGTACAAAAGAAAAAAGAGAGAAAAAAGAAAAATAAATAAGAATTCAAAGATGATATAAAAAGCCTTGATGGATTGAAAATCGAAAGGCAATCCATTCAAAAATAAGAGGGATCTCGCTAGGTTGAGAACCTAGACAAAAGTTAGGGATTATACCTGAAGGAGGAGAGGGCTCCCTACAAAGAAAGTTACTTCCCCCCTATGAATAGCATCTAAACTGTTGAGAGTTTTGACCAAGATAATGCGACTTCCCTTCTCTACATTGTTGAGCCAAGAGCATCCCTTGATCTACATGAGGTATCTCATGCACCAAGAAATACCTCGCAAGAAGGCATACGCATAATTCATTGAGATAATGAGAGTACTGTACCCCAGCCAAAGAAACATTCCTCTAAGAAAAGTACGTGAAAGCCATGCAGATATTCAACTTGTTAAGCTTGCACCATCTTTGAGCCATAGCAAGAGGAATCCCCAACAGTTGATGAGCCATGTCAGAGAAATCTTCGTCAGTAGTGGGAAGAATGAGAGTACTAACGTTGGGTTCGCCCATGATTGCACTAAATTCTTCAAGAGTGGGGCATATTTCCACACCATTGAATTGGATAACATGCTAAGAAAGGATCTAAAACTCAATAACAACACGAAGAAGAGGCTCGTTCACCTTAATTTGATGAGAACAAGAGATACAAGAGAGATCAAGAGGAATGAGAGTGTCTTTGAAAGTGGGACTAAGCTTCTTAATCCATGCCGAAACCTCCAAAGAGGTGAATTTTGCCATTGGGGAACCTTATTAAATGTTTCCTGAGTTTAGAACTCGTTTTGTGAAGGTTTGGAGGCGTTCTACGACTATTTTATACTAAGAGAGGTAGTTATGGTTTTTTCTAAGAGAGGTAGTTATGGTTTTTTCTATCTAGTGGCATGTGCACGCATGGTCAAAGATGTGTACACATGGTCAGCACTTGCGTACGCATATATGCGTATGCGTACGCAAGAAGCCATATAGATTTGAATTCCTTTTCCTATTTGGAGTATGGTTCCTCCACCAAATTTCCTCTCATGATTCCTACGCTCTAAAGGATTATTCAAGGCACACTTAAACTCAGATTTTCAAGCATCAATTAAAAGAGAAAAAGCAAGACAATATATAAAGTTCCCATGAGTTGTAAAATAAGTACATGTCCTAAATAAAAGCGGAAAGGTAAAAAGTTGTTCTTAAATTCAACCCAACGTCTCAAATAAGAAATAAAGTGTAGAAATACATGCTAATAAAAGGAAAACGGTAAAAGAAATATGCTGTGTGTCTGTCTATCTAAACTATAGGATCACCGGTAATGCCTCTTCCTCGGCTGGTAACTGGGAGTGGTCTCACCATTATCATCATCATCATCATCACCCTAGTTGGCAAAGCCTCTAGGACCATAGATCTGCCTGGAATACTCGGTCACCTCCAGCTTGAGATTCTAGGACAGCCAAACGAGCTCATCATGCTCCTCCACAGTGGGTTGAAATTTGAGAAAAGGACAGAGTTAGAACAAGTGTTGAGAAATACAAGAAAAGATAAGACAAGGATGAAAGAGACTCATTGTTCATGTACCCTCAGGAAAAAGGTAGCCCATGTGTTACGCCCCACAGGGCACTCCAAGCAAAGTCGTTAGGGCCGTAAGTATAGACTGACCAGGGTAGATGAGGATGGTTTACAAGACCACTAGCAGCAAGACCAACCTGATGTAAACATCACATTTGAGTGTCACCATGTGCAAAAATGAAAGAAAATAAAGGAAAGTAAAAGGAAAGAATACATACCTCCATAATAAGGGAAGGCAAGAGATGAGTCTCGCTGAACTCATCACAATCCACCTCACCCACTATAGACACTGCATTTTGTACCCCTTACGACTCGGGCCCTCGTTCCCCAATGATGCCAAAATTCTAAAGCCTAAGGTTGGTTTGGGGCCCAATCAGATTACAAATTGACTTGAGTAATGTTAAAATGGAAAATATAACTTTTTTATGAGCAAATAAATCTATTCTTGGAAAATAAAGGCCAAAGAAACCCTTAGCATGTGTACCAAGCAAGGATCTACGTACGCAGGTCTACTGCATGCATACACAAGCACAAACTAATGCAAACAGCTAAGGTTCTGTATTAAAGATTGAGGTTTGGAGTGAATCCCACATCATTTAGGAGCCATTCTAAACCCCCGTTTTTCAACTATATAAAGCCTTACATGATACATTTTCAAAACACACTAGAAAATCATAAGGGAAAACTTAAGATTTACTAGAAATAGTGCATCAAAGGGGGAGCTTTTCACAAAACATCGTCAAGTCAACTTTATTTTATTGGGACATTTTTTGGTCTTGATCTTTCAAGTTTAAGATTACTAATCACTTTTGTATTTGATTATGAATAGATTAACTGAGGGGAATGGTCAAAATCAAGCTTGAGAAGTTTCTTGTTTGAGGTATTGAGTCCAAAACTCTTTCTTTTCATTTCTTCTTTTTTATTATGTTTTAATTTGTTTTCTTGCTTTATTTGTGTTAACATGTTTATTTAGTTTAGGTTTAGGTTGTTTTCTATTTTAAAGCACGTCAAGTTGTTAGGTTTGTTGTTTTGAAGTTCTGTTCGTTTTTTGTGTTTCTGTGTTTCTGGGTTAGGATTTATGGTGTGTCTGCGTGCGCATGCTTCATGCATGCATACGTAAGCTTGAAGTATGCGTACGCATAGAATTGACCTGTGTACGCAAGCTTATGTATGTGCACGCATACTCTTGCCCAAAATCCCTAATCTGAGTTTCCTGCTTCTATTTCTTTACTCCTTTCACATGAAATGCCTCTGTTTTGACCCCTTTTATGTCTTTAAGTATATGTTTCTATGAACATGCATTCATATGTCCATGCAGTGATGCATAGGTGCTGCGGTGCAGTAAGGAAAGTGAGATAAGTCATGCATTCATATGAACATGCATATGGAGTTACTTTGATGATAAATAAGAACATGTTTTGTTGGATGATATGCTTTGGATGTTTTGATGATATTACATGCTATTTCAATCTTGCTATGCCTATGTTTCTACCATGATTCATTTGCTTCCTTGGATGTGATGATATAAGAAGCATGATAGATTTTTGATGGGGTTTGTGATATGAGAAGCATGATAGATGTATGTTAGGGTTTGAATTGAAATGCCATGTTGTATGTATAGATGTACGCTAGTGTATGTGTATGTGTGTGAGTTTTAAGATGAAATATTGAACATGCCTTTAATGAGATTAAGACGTAAGACACAATGAGTGGAAGCTGACCCATGGGTCGGGTGGTTTTGAATGCCTAACACCTTCCTAAAATTGTACCTAAACTCTGAACCCATACTCTGTTAGTAAGATCAGTACTTCCACATAAGAGCACTATATACATGGTTCGTAAACCATAAAACTAGGTGGCGACTCTTTTTTCTCCTACTCGATCCATTTAGTTGAGGCGTACTCCTTAAATGCAACATCGACCATGCGTTGCGCCCACAGCCATGAGCCGTTCGGCGTAAAGAGTGCCATCCCTCCATAGTTGGAACTAGACATCGGTCATGGAGAATGAGGCAAGTATGAAATTTAGAAGGTCCATTGGAACCCGTAGTAAATCCTCACCCGACAACTAGTAGCATACCATCTTTGCCAAGTAGAGGACCCTCAAACCAGCACCCTCCAGAGGTTAGGTGATCCCTAAAGCAATGATGATAGTCGCCTCTAAGTTTGGGTCTGCAATAGGAGGAAGACTAGCCCATGGACTCCAAATGACCTGTGACAGCACATAAAGTTAAAAAAATAAAAAATAAAAAATAAATCTTAAGAAACATGCAAGGAGAAGTAATGAGAAAAATTGAACTTCTACTCACCTCATCAGAAGAAAGTCCATCAAAGTGTGCCCTAACTGAGGAAAAGCTCTTCAGGTCCACCTCAACTCCACGAGCAATGAGTCTGTATGTCATAGCCCAGCGCTAAAAAGAGGAAACATAGTTACAAGATGACAGTTTGCAAAATGACAATTTTCAAAACGTAGATATGAACACGTTACAAGATGAAACTTTGCAAGATGACAGTTTGCAAGGTACAAATTTGAATATAATCTGCAAGAGCATGAGGTACAGTTTTGTTAAGCCTAGATGACCCATGGATGAACATAATTTTAGAGGCATAAAATACATATTGGTAAGAAGCTATAAAAGGAAAATAAAAGAAATCCAACCACAATGAGCTTTCAAGGCCCCACCAGCTGACGAAGAGCCCTTGGCTAAGTGTGTCCAAGGAAATGTAAAAGTAGGCGAGACATGCCTGACCCCAATTAGCCTTCCGAGCCTCCTCAAAATCATGGAAGAGAGCCAACCACCTCAAAGATACCGTCTACCCTTCATTGGAAAAGAGATACGCCACTAATATGAACAATAGGAATGCCTAAGCCATTCGGGCACAGTCCTCAAGCATCACTTGTGGAAAAGGTTTGTAATCCATCTATATCAAAGTAGCAGAGCGTATCCGTCTTGTAGCTCTGCCCCAACATATCTATGCCCAGCTGCACACCCAACTTGCCCCTAGATTAATGATCGCCCCATCACATCGAAGGCTGGTCATCTGATGGAATTTGTGGGGAGTCACTATCATCTCCCTATTAGTAATATGAAAGGTGTGGGTAGTGTTCCACCACCTCTCAGCCAAGGATTTCACTAGGATAGCACTGGCATGGCTCTTCGACAGTAGACAAAGAATAGGCACGAAGCCCGCTGCACGTACCAAGGCCTTTGTGTCACTAGTGAAAGCCTTATACCACGAACCAATGCAATTAGTACTTACCCTACCCAAGAACGAAGGCAGGACCTACAAAAAAGATGAAAAGTGAACGTTAGAATTGTAGTTGGATGGGAAAATAAGTGGAAAAGGAGTTAAAATAATCAGATAAGGGTTTCTGAGTGCCAACATGTGCATGCAGGTCGAAGTATGCATATGCAAGGACTCAACATGTGTATGTAGGTTGGATCATGCGTCCGTATGAATTGACGAACACGTAAACATATGCATGAAAATAGCCCGTGCACGTAGGAGTAAGTATGCATATGCAGACCTGATACGTGTGCATGCATGAACACAAACAAAGAGTTTTCTTAAACAGTTCAACCATGTTTTGATTAAAACCCATCCTAAACATGCTCCTACCCCTCCTAAGGTGTTAGGCTTTCATCTAAACCCATCCCACAGCAAAACCCAAGCATTTACATGTCCAAAAATATATTAAAATGGAAGATCAGAGCAAAACTTGAAAATGAATAAAATTTGGAAAACTTACCAATCTAGCCTCTGCACTCTCTGAAAGATGATCGCATGGCCTGTGGGTCAGTGGAGGGGACTCGTTTAGCCTTACAGCTCCATTCCAGTGGGTGAGGTTGAACACGAAATCGAAAATCTCATAGGAAGTTTTCTTGGATTTGGGTGCCATTGAAAAAGATGAGAAAGTTTGGGAGAGAAAGAGAGTTTCAGATTGTGAGAGAGGTAAGGAAATGAGAGAAAGAGGTGGAGAGTATTTGCAGAGAGAAATGAGGGAAGTTGGAGAAGTAGAGAGAATATGAAAGGGTGAAGAAGATGAAGGAGAATGAGAAGAAAAAGAAATGGTTGGTAATCGTTGGGAAAATATAAAGAGGCATCCCCACTAAACTACATGTAGATTAGGGTTTCCTTTCTATTTCTTGCTTTGATACTATGAACATGCATTCATATGTCCATGCATTGATGCATAAGTGCTTTGGTGGAGTAAGGTAAGTCATGCATTCACATAGACATGCATTTGGAATATATGTTTGATGATGAGTATGAATATATTTGTTTGGATGAGTTGTTCTTGATGTTTAAATGTCTATCACATGATTGTTTGATGCCATGTCTATGTTCCTACCTTGATGATATATGTTTGTTTGCTTAATGTCTTGGATGTGGCTTGATGTGAGATAGATGTATGCTAAGCTTGAGATATGATATGCATAATAGATGTATACTAGGGTTTGGGATGGAAATGCCATGTTGATTGCTAGATGTATGCTAGTGTATGTGTGTGTGTGAGTTCAGAAAGCAATATTGAACATGCCTTTAATAAGATTAAGATGTAAGACACAATAAGTGGAACTCGACCGACGGGTCAGGTGAGGTTGCTAGCACTTTCCCATCCCCGTACCTAAACTCTAAACCCATATTTTGGTTATAAGATCAGTCCTTCCACGTAAGGGCACTATACATATGGTTCCTAGACCTAAACTAGGTGGCGACTCCATTCTTTTCTCTGTCCCGGTCCACTTGGCCAAGGCATACTCCCCCCTCCCCCCCCCCCCCATTTACGCCCACAGTATGCATGGTAGATTTTTTAAAAAAAAATCACAATTACACATATATATGAGTTCAAATTAAACTCGGTGTAAGAGTTACAACTTACACATTTTCTAAACCATGAATTTCTAAAATTTGTAATGATTTCTCATTATATAAATATAATTATATATATATACATATATATATATGTATATAATTTAGAATCTAATTGGATTTGGATTCTTCGTTTTTTGCACCAAATAATTCACTTGCCACAAAAATTAAAAAATTAGATGGGACATGTGGCGCAAACTTGAACTCCAATTGAAATCTAATTTAAAATCGAACTAGACTTAGACTCTTCAATTTTTGTACCTAATAATTCACTTGACCCCAAAATTTAAAAATTAGATGAGACACATGACGTGAAATTGGACTCTAATTTAAAATCTAATTGGATTTTCTCTCAGTTTTGGCTTTTAATATATACTAGTATGTAACCCAGTATATATGCCTGAGTATAATTAAAAACAATTACAATTACACGGTTCAAATTTTACCTTTTTTTTAAAAGGGGTTCAAATTATACATGGTATTAGCTTACAACTTTTTTAAACCATACATTTCAAAAATATGTAATGGTTTCTCATTAATTAATTAATTATATATAACTTATAATTTAATTGGATTTATACTTTTAGGCTTTTGCACCCAATAATTCACTTACCGCAAAAGTTAAAAAAATTAAATGGACACGTGGTGCAGAATTGGACACCAATTGAAATTTAATTTGATTTTCTTTGAGTTCTGGCTTTTATATATATATATATATATATATATATATATATATATATATATATATTGTTGCAGGCAAAGGAATATCAAATTCGTTTTAGATAAAAATAAGAAATTTATATACATTTATTCGCTTTTATCTCTCTATATATATATATATATATATATATATATATATATATATATTTATTACTAAATTTCGCTCTTTAGAGTAGTAGGAAGAAATTGATGCTTTCAAGATAACTTATTTTGACCACCACGCATCCTTTGCGCGATGGTCACTCCATAAGTATAAGTGCTTGTTAGGGGAGAGGTAAGGACCGAAGTTCAAGTCTCTAGAAGAGAGTTCCACACACATTACACATAAATTAAGATAAAATAGAATTCTATCTTATAAAAAAAATAAAAACTTATTTTGTCAAATCTAACTAGAAAGAAAATGGATAAATCCAACAAACCCAACAATTTTTAAAGTAAATAGTTGAAGTTCATCAACAAAAACAAAAGTAAAATAATATAAAATAAGAGCATATAAAAGAAAAGTATCATTGCATTTACTAAGATCAGTGTTGACACCACAGGCACGGCCGCACCCGCACGGGTGAAATGGAAAGCCTGATCAACGGCAACAAATGCTTATTCACATATAGAGAGGAAAGATTGAGAATTTTCAAAGAATAAACTAACCTAGGTAAATTATTATTTTCTAAATGCTTAAAGGCCATTTAAAAAATATCCTAGTTTTTTCTTTTCATGAAATTTTTATACTATATGTGGGGGGCCAATTGACCCCAGGGGTACTATTCAGGTTGAGAGGGCTGGGCCTATGGCCCAATAACCCAATCCGAGGATGAGAACATATCCGAGGACTATCAGTTAAGGAAGAGATGAAAATTATATTATGGGAAGAGGTAAAGTATATTTATGGTGGACTTGACTGTATCCGAGGAGAATGATCATCTCGGAACTTCTGTCCGAGATGGCTAGAAACATTCCCATCCCTTAATATAATATAATATATTAAGGGTACTTCACGACAGGGGGATGGGCAAATACTGGATAAAGGATGAAGATGAAGGATAACAAATATCTGTAAAAGCTGTTACCTCCATATTAAATGCTGCCCAACCAACTCTCTGGCCGCATTAATGTGGAGGTGATACCTGAACAGTAAATAAGCAGCCTTACAGCTAATAGTAGAAGGTTCAAGGAGGTGTGAGATGGGACAGGGAGAAGCTCCCAGCACTTGATTCACACGTGTATGGTGAGAATGGTGTAGAAGTCATGGTATATAACATGAAAAGGAATTCAAAGAAAAGGGGGCGGAAGAAAAACAGAGAAAAAGAAAAGTTTAAGAAATACAACAGTAAAAAGGAAAAACTCTAGACTATTGATCATATTATTCAGGTTAAGCCGAAGATGCGTTTTGTACTTTGCACGTATAATCCTCCTTCCTAAACACTCATAACCGATATCCTTTTTCTAGATTCAGGCTAGCTTTTTCTCTCACACTCTACAAATTTATTGTTTGGGCTTATTGGGCCGGAGTCCATTCCTGTTTTGGAGTCAAAGCCAAATCTGGTCCTTACATTATACATTTTTTATATTGATTAATAAGTTGGTAGGAATGATGTAATAGATTATTTTTTGTAAGGAATTTTCATTTTATATATATATATATATAATCCTGAAATAGTACACTAATACAAATTTTTTTTGTTATAATAGCCAATTTGAAACAGAAATTCAAAACTTTGCATTGAACCATATCTCACACACACACACACACACATATACACACACATTTTTATTTTGGTCCTTGTCGTCATCTTAATTAGGGTGTCTAAGTAAACCCATGGAACTAACCCAACAACCCCCCCCCCCCCCCCCCGCCCTCCCCACCCCCAATCGACTGGACTCGACCTGACGCCTATGGCCACAATAGTCATGCTAGCCACCATGGATACCACCATAATTCTGGTCAATATGGCTGATAAATTCTTGATTGGCCCAAAATTTTAAGTAGAACCACTTTATTAATATGTGTGAGTTTTTTAAATACAAGGTAACGTGGAGACAAGGTTTGGACTCAAGACGTTGTGGTATATACCATGATAAAATACTAATTTTCCCTTTAGTCTAAAATTTTAGGAAATAATGAGGAGTTTACAAACACTAAATTGTTTACAAATGTTAACAAATTTTGTTGTTGAAATGATAGTAAGGACCAAAATAAAACGTTGTTAAAAACTCAAGGACCAAAATGAATGTTTTAAAAACACAATGACCTAAATAAAAATACTCCTAAAATATAGGAACCTAAGGTACTTTTGCATATATACATGTGGATGTGACCGCACGTGCATTAAATACTTTTTAACAATTGATGTGTACAACTCACCAATTACCTCAACACTATCACTTTATCCCAACTGGTGAGGTAGTCTTCATCCACTAATTACCAAAGAAACCTGTCATATGTACTATGGTTGGGTTTGGGATAGCTTATATTGGGTAGTTTTTTTTACTATTTAGCTTATTTTTGCTACTGTTTATAGGTCTCATTACATTTTTTTGGTACCATTCATGGGTCTCACTGTACTATTTGAGCTAACTTTTAGCTTTATCTATAGTACTTTCAGCCAAAAATTTTCAATTTCAACTAACTATTATAGATCAATAGGTTCTACAGTGGATAGATACTGCATGATAAGATAAGATTTTTTGTACTTGTAACCTCAATTTTCACTATTGAATTCTTCAGCAACGGTGACCTACATAATTATTTGTTGGGGTTTTCTCTATAAAGGTTTTCCCTATTTTGGCCCTATCACCTTGTTAATTTATTTTCCACTGCACTTAACTCTTGATTGGCAGTGTGGTGAGCTTTTAATTGAATATTTCATGTAATTGGACTAATTAATCAACTTAGGTAATTAGTTACTTAACTATAGTTAACTATAACCTAAAACATTAGATAGTCGCTCATCCTCCTCTAGTCCCTTCAAATGTATTATCAGTTTCTGGTTTTCTAAAAAGAAAAAATATATATATATATACAATCCATTCACCTAACAAGCAAATTGCATTACCATTTATATATACACATTAGAGATTTTTCCTCTATACTAATAAAAGAATTTTGGCTAAGATATCTGTAGTTCAATTAGTTGGCATTTCTTAGTGTTTTCCAGACATTTAGGGGTTAAATCCCCCCTTCTTGCTGTAATTATCAGAAAATCATAATAAAAGAATTTTCACACCCTTCAATTTATTCACGTATTTTGTTTCATATAAATGAATTTCTATTAACAATGTTTTAGAAAATTTAAAAATATTACTACGTTTAAAATTTTATTATCAATAACTCTTATAAATCCAAAAAGAGTTTCAATCTTTATTTTAAATAGTTTATCTATATGTTTATGTTTTAATAAAAAAAATAAATTGAGGAAAGTTTTAATAATAAAAGTTGGGTTTAGATGTTGTATTTAAACCTTCTCTTAAATAAATAAAATAAATAAATAAATAAAGATGTATTTAAACTAGGTGGTTCAATGTAGTAACATTTTACAGTTGCGGATTTTATGTACCTCGCGTCTTGTGGGGCAACAAAATGGGACCATGTACTATGCACAATGCAGCGTAGGAATCAGATGCTTTTAATTGAGCTATCAAATTCAAGAAAAGTCTTCAACCTCTCAGTTGGAGTGATTAATGGGGAACAGAAAACAGGGGACGAGAGTGATGAAATTGGTTTTGTGCTTACAATTGTTGAAATGAAACTTTAATGAAGGTGGGGATCCCATGTGCTATGAATTAATTGGTGCAATAAATTCTTTCAATTTGTTTATCAAATACTCTTTGACAAATAACAGTCTCAATTAATGAATGACATCAATACCATGACGTGATCCAAACTACACAAGTGGTTGTCAAAGGAACCTGTCATGAAGAAGGAAGATGTATATATTCAATGAGATATTTATTGGTCATTCAGGGCTGTTTGGTTAGAATTTTAGAATATCGTTGTTTAAAATAATGTGAAAATTATGGTTTAAAAAGTGTTATTAAAACATGTGTTTACAGTATTCATAATGTAAAAAATATGTTAAGTATCATGTTTCAAATAACATGTTTCATTGTGTGAAAAACTATAATTGTGTGTTTGATATGTGTGTATTTTATTTTTAAAAGCTAACAACCCGGTATAAATTTATATTTTTTTTATTTGAGGAGAGATAAGTTCGTGCCTTAATATCATTGCCCTTACTCTTCTCCCCTGGTTCCTTCTCTTTCCTTTTTCTCCCCTAAGCTTCTCTTTCCTTTGTCTTCTTCTAATCCAAGTGAGCCCCACATTTTTAAAAATATTTACAATTGTGCCATTGAGCATTGTGATTTGAAATATGGAAACTGGTATAAGGAGCTTTCTAAATTCAATGTTTAAATATCCTAAAATGAGCAATGCAACTCAAAAACACTCATAAAAAAATAATCCTACCAACCACATGTTTTTTTTTTTTTTTTTTGGAACAACAGTTTTCAATATTTAAACGCTAAAAACTATTATTTGGAATCATCAACTAAACAAGCTCTCAGAGTCCACTAGAGTATCGCTCATCTTCCATTTACCCCTTTAAATACATTATCACTTTTGGCTTTCCAAGAAAAACTAAAACCATTCACGTATCAATTAAATTCTACTAAAATGACCTTAACAATCTTCTCCTTTAGCAATTTTGTGACAAAACATCTTATATAGACACTAGACTTACACGTAAGTTAGGAAATACAGAAAACAAGCTTACTTAAACCTAACTCTAAAGCCGAAGTCACCAGACTTTACAATTTCAACTTGTCGTTCCTGAAATACATGAACAAACACATCATTGTATAGGTTGTTAGGACATATGTGTTTCACTTGTTAGGAACATATGTCAATATTTTATGTAATTGGCTAATCTTCTGACAAAACGTACTTTACTTGTATTTAGGTAGATCTATGATGTTTTTAATACTTCAAAAAACAAGGTTTCAAAATCAAGTATTGAAGTCATCAAGTCTGTCCAAGAAAACAAGCTGAAAGTGCAAATTCATTAAAGCTCGACAGCTGGCTCGACAGTTGCATCTATCAAGCTTAAGAAAGCTGTTTCAGCCTAGTGTGCTCGACACCTGCTCGACACCTCCTATCTGTCGAGGTTTAAGAAATTCATAATTGTGATATGATTTTCTTGGAATCCTTGAATGTGTCTTTGGGCTTTCTTTTCTCCTAACCCTAGACATATAAAAAGATTGTTTTAAGAGCTGTTAAAAGGTTCACAAGTTGCACAAGCATTGAAAAACTTTGTTCAAGCAAATTGTGACCAGAGACGAAGTTCTTGCCCTAGTTCATCTCTTTCTCTTGAAGAAGTTGCTATGTATGATGTGACCAAACATCTTCTTGATCTTCATTGTGTGGATGAACTGAAGAACTTTGCAACCAACAACCTTCTTAGTTGGTGATTGAAGTCACGTACTGGGATCCGCACAATTGGTTAGTCATGTACTTGGGAGTCGTGCATTAAAAGGGGAACTATCACTACAAAACAAGTCCAATTGGGTATTAGGGTAAAGGTTCAACTGTAGGTTGGTAAGGTACTTGAGATTCCTTTACTTGTAACCGCCTATTGTGATAATAGTGGAGTTTCGGGAGTGGTGACCTGAAAATCACCTGGTGGGATTTTTGCCGTCAGGTTTTCCTCATTCATAAACAAATCACCATGTCATTTATTTTCCGCTGCATACTTTAGTTGTTTGGTGATTTGTTTATGCTACCACGCACTTTGCATGTTAATTTGATTAACTAATAAACTTGGTTAATAAATTTATTTGTCACAAAGGGTCAATTCGTTTTTGGCCTATCAAGTGGTATTAGAGCAGGCACACTTTGATTAGGTTTTAATCTTTGTTGTGTTTGATCCATTGACCCTTGTTTGTCATGGATAGAGGACAGTCATTAATTATACCTCCTTTATTTGATGGCACTAACTAAGCATATTGGAAAGTACGCATAAGAGCTTTCTTGCAATCTCTAGATGAGAAAGTGTGGCAAGCTGTTGAGATAGGCTGGACCAAGCCAAAGGAAGTGCCAGCAGACTAGGATGATGCCAAGATCAAGGCGGCGAACTTCAACAACAGAGCATTGAATGCGTTGTTCAGTGCAGTCACCAATGAAAAGTTCAAGAAGATATCCTCAACTGAAACTGCCAAGGAGGCTTAGACCATCCTTCAAACAACCTATGAGGGAACTAAGGTTGTCAAAGACTTAAAGCTTCAGAGGCTGACTACAAGCTTTGAAGAGATTAAGATGGAGGGGGATGAGTCGTTTGACGAGTTCTATGCCAAACTTAAGAACATAGTGAACTCGGCGTTTAATCTTGCCAAGATTGTGAGGAAAGTGCTCAGATCTCTACCCGAGAAATTTCATGCCAAGATCATCGCTATAGAGGAATCAAAGGACATTAACCAGATTAGTTGATTGAGCTGGTTGGTAATCTATAGACCTACGAGTTAGGGTTGACAAACTTTTTTCAGAGCACCAGTTGGTTTAGTTGATAGCTAGGTCAGTGTTGTGAAATTTTAAAGTACTCACTAGTGTACGAACCGTACCGAAGAATGTAGGAAAATTAATCAAATCTTAACCAAATTAATCCTAATCTATTTTAATAAAAATTGGTTGTTTGAAATTAAATATACTAAGCAAAGATATAATGTAAAAAAGTAAAGGGATGTAAACAATCTAGAGAAATGAATTAAGGTTTTGGAATCCACCCTGTAAATCATATCAGCATATATTTATGATCATTAATTTTTTCTAATCCACTGCATGATAATCTAGAAATCAATCTTGCTATCATGGAAACTATTATCATAAAACTTCTATTTAAATATTTAAAGCATGTTCTTCTTAGCTTCCTAAGTATAAAACCAAATCATCAATTATATCCGTTAACAAACAAATTACAAGAGATATCTAATTTTATAATCAAGAAATAATAAACCAAGCATTCAATTAATTAAGATAAATCCTAAATCATGAGAAAAACATGATTGAACTCATAACTAGAATCTCATCTTAGTCAATTGATATGAAGCAAGAACAATTTAAATCATTAAAGAACAACTATTGCGGGAAATACTAAATCACATAAACAATACTGATAATCCTTAACAAGGTTTCATCCTCGACCTTAATTATAAACTTAGCTACTCATAGTAATTGAAAGAAAACACAAAAATAAAATACTAAACATTAAACTAGACAAATAAACTAGAGAAAGAAATAGTCACAATGTTATCATGGAGAAAGTTACAGAGAAGCCACATGCGGCACTGCCTCTTGCTCCTATTCTATGTTTTGCCTTCCAACCCTAGCACTAGCCTCCTCTAAATTTTCCCCTAAAGAGCCTTTAAATAGGTCAAAGAATCCTATTACAAGTTGAATTTCCATTTGGAGAAAATCCCAGATTTTGAGGCTTCAATGAACCGACTTCTTTAGCCCATTTAACATCAGAATTCGAACTTTTAGTAAACTACAAAGTTGTAGCCCTTTAAGTTAAATTTCTAGTCCAACTTAAATCATCTCGATTGGACGTCTGAGCCAAAATTTATGCCAAAAATACTAATGCAAGCTGGAATCCTAATCCTAATCCGAATTGAAGTTGGATTTGGTGTAAATTTTCTTTGATTCCTTGCTCCAATTGGACTTAAATTTAATTGGGTTGGCCTTCTTTAACTTCATCATGGCCCTTGTTAAAGTAAACTCCATTAGCTTTCTTCTTTACACAAATCCACTTATTTAATTCCATTCTCCTACAAAAGACAAATTTACGCAATAAAATTCATTTAAGCACAAAATTGATTATTCAGCATTATCCCAAAATTAAATATAAAATGCATGAATTAACTCAAAATAAGTATGATAATGCTTTCTAACAATGATATAAATATGCAAAATTAAGCTATTATCAATGCACATCAATTAGTTAGTGCATTCCGCCACATGGCGAGTTCAAGAAAACCCCACATGAGGAAGTCCATGTTCATAATTAGGGTTGTCAAGATACACATATCATCCTATGCGATTATAATCCCACTTTAAGTTGGTTGATCAGTTTAGAATAGCACAAAATCAACATTAGGATAGTTTATTTTGCAATGTTCAGTCCATTTCTGCAAATCAATGTGCTCAAGTTTGAAATTTTGGGTACAATAACGGGTCCATCCCACCAGGAACCTTTCCTCTCATGTTAAGAATTGCATAAAACCTACATTGGGGCAGTTTATTTTATGTGGTCTCTCCTCTTCCCATATCCCTCAATGGGTCAATCAATGTCAAATTTTTTCGGTGAACCTGTGAAAATACGGTACGATGCAAATGAAATAGTGCGAGAATAATAGCAATGGTGCGATAGGCTCATAAGTGCTAAAGTGCTATTGGCATACATATCCAAGCCTACCAAGAGGCAATGTCAATACATACATGAGGCCTACCAAGAGGTAGTATCTACACATACATCTAGGCCTACCAAGAGGCTATATCAACATACATCTGAGCCTACCAAGAGGCAATATCTACACGTAAATCTGAGCCTACCAAGAGGTAATATTAAAATACAGTCCAGGCCTATGATGGGCAATCATACATACATGTCAAGAAGCCTAGCAAGGGTCGATATCAAAATACAGTCTAGGCCCACTATGGGCAATATAATATATACATATCTGGCCCACCATAGGCCAATGTCTAAAATAATACAAGGAAATGAATACATGCCCACGTAGGGGCTACATCATTATAGAGATACAACAACAGTGGCTAAAACCTAAGTAGATTCATGATCTCTAACAGAATCATCAACAAAGCGCCCAACGCTGCCGTCATCGACATCATCACTAGCAACTGGATTGGCAAAAGGACCAACTCGCCTAATCGAGGAACCTAGGACCCATCCTGGAGTCTGAAACGAAGCCTACCCTGCTGCAGGTCCCCATGTCCAGTCTAAAACAAGAGTGAATCCCCATCCGTTGGCAGGACCTAGAGGAACTGGCATGTACTCAGTCTCGTGTCTCCTAAAGGGAGGATCCTTGCCTAGAATAAAGGGTGTCGAAGGCATAGACATCCACTCTCCCTTCATGTCGCCAATTAGGACGCCAATATACCCCTAGAGCAAGCCTGACTCAACAATATGTTGGCTCCTCTGTCTCTCTCCATGACAATGGCCTGACTCTCCCGCTTTCACTGCCATAACTCCCTCTCCTAAGCCAATGTCCTAACAATCTCCTCCCTCTCTCACTCACAAGGCAATCATCAATGATGGGTCCAGCTAATAACACCAAAAACTAGGTAGCATAGTCAGTATCCTCTATCATGAAGCCCTCAAAGGAAGCTATTGCATAAGTAGGGTCGTCCACAATCACCTTAGGACAAGATATCTCAAGATGGGGATCTCTGGGAACTTTGAAGGTCGGCATGACCTAGTGGAAAGTCTACTAAACCAACAAGAACTCCCAACTCGTTAAAGCCCAAAACTAGTGCCAAATGCGCAATTAACCCATTGTAGGAGTGGCATTAGGCATGGCCAACAACCCTCCATCGTATGGAGTGTTACGTATCTCACCCCATGTAAACAATCGAGTGCAGCGTTGATAGTAGTCCACTGTGTCAGAATGACTTTGGAAATATCGTAAAGGGACCAAGCATATGCCTTAAGATATATCATCGTGGAAAGGCTAGTGTCCTGTGGTCGCATAGTTGGGATGTACTCATACGCTAACCATGTCAAAATCTGCCAACAACCCTAAAGCCTCCATCAGCCCCTATGACGAAGACTACTCTCATGGCTTCCAGTAGCCTGCAAGTCAACACTGACTGGTTGTTGCCCAAAAGGAAACTACCGATGAAGTAGAAAAAGAACCGCTTGAGATCTACATCATTCGACTCCGTCCTCCAACTCCTTCCTCCAAGGTATGTTCATTTGCAGCCACCGCATGCAGATCTGAGGCTCATTAGTAGGCCTAAAGTATCCTATGGTAGTCCTGGTAAAAGGGTACGAATTTCCCAGAAGCTTGCTTGCTGCTGCGAAGCTCACAAACTCTATTAGGATTGGCTCCCCTCCAAATCTAAGGCCCATGATGGCCGTCCAGTCAAGGGGAAAGACTGCATACTCCCCACAGCTTAAGTGAAAAGTGCCCGTCTCAGCACGAAACCGTTGCACCAAGGCCTTAACCAATCCATGCCTAATGGAATAAGGTGGAATGCAAAGAAAAGCCTTGAATTCCTGCTCCATTAGGAAAGCATGATAGCGAGCATAAGTAGACACATGAAACAAGCGGAGGAAAAACAAAGACCAAGCCCCTCGACCGCAAACCCTGTGCTCAAAATCAATGAAGAGCTGTCTGTCAGCGTACATACTATATATATACCGAACCGACAATCGGAAGGGAAAAGAAAAGCATACCTGACCCTTCTATGCTTGAGCGGAAGGATGCCTTTTCAAATCATGTTGCTGATGGGTGTCCTCAATGCTCTCATCAATCTCCCCAGTATAGGCCTTTGATCCAGCTTGGCGAGGTGGAAACCTTGGTCTACGGCTCCTACGTCTAGGAGCACCAGGGCCCTTCCTAGCTGTATCATTAGCCGCCAAGTCAGCATCCACATCAAACATGAGCTTGTCTCCAAGCTCGTCGCCCCTTAGGCCTCTTCCCTCCTCAGTCCGAGGGAATTGTATGCTCATGATGGAACAATGGCAGGAGCCTTCCCGCAGTCTCCACTAGATCTTACCCCTCAAGACATAACCTATAAAAGGAAATCCAAATTGATTAGTAAGCCTAACACATATGGCAATGCAAGTAAACAAGTAAGTACGTCTAACCCTTGCCTAACATATATCAAGCATGTTCATACCAAAATGTCATGTTTTCTCAAAATATCAAGGTTTTCAAAATGCCTCTCTCTCAGGATTTATATTCGACGGCAATTATTTAATCTTATCTCTTTTGCCTCAAAAGTATTCAAGTTTTCAAAATACCTCTATTTCAGGATTGATATTTGGTGGAGATCATTTAATCCTAACTCTTTTACCTCAAAAGTATTCAAGTTTCCAAAGTACCCATCTCTCAGGATTTATATTCAACAACGATCATTTAATCCTATCTCTTTTTATCTCAAAATATCGAAGTTTTCAAAATACCATTCTCAAGATTCAGATTCTATAGCAACCATTTAGTCTCATCAAGATTCAAATTCGGCAACGACTGTTTAGTCCTATGCATCGTATGCATTCTTCAAGATTTAGATTCAGCAGTGACCACTTAGTCTCATCAGGATTCAGATTCGGCAATGACCATTTAGTCCTATGCATCCTATGCATTCACAAAGATTCAGATTCTGCAATGACCATTTAGTCCTATGCATCCTATGCATTCACCAAGATTCAGATTCTGCAATGACCATTTAGTCCTATGCATCCCATGTGTTATTTGAGATTCAGATTCAGTAGCGATCGTTTAGTCTCATCAGGATTTAGATTTGGCAACGATCGTTTAGTCCTATGCATCCTTTGCGTTCTTCGAGATTCAGATTTGGTAGCAACCATTTAGTCTCATCGGGATTTAGATTCGGCAACAACCGTTTAGTCCTAGGCATCTTATGCCTTCTTCAAGATTCAGATTTGGCAATGACCATTTAGTCTCATCATGATTCAGATTCGGCACCGACTGTTTAATCCTATGTTTTCCAAAACTGCCCTCACTCAAAATTGTATTGTTTTCACATTTTCAATCTCCCAAAATTTTTCATCTTTATCATGCATAGTATCTCATATTTACCTAGCTTCTCTCTTAGTTTTCATAGTGTTTCATTTGTTTCCATAGCATCCAACATATTGAAGTTTGCCTATGGTACTTAAACATGTGAACAGATATATTTTCTAACATCATCATGGAATAAATGATAAAAAAAAAAAAAAAATACATGCAAAATATTAACAAAAATAAAATAAATGCTAGCATGCTTTTCTAGTTGCTTTGCTACTAATATACTTGCAGAAAATAAAGAAAAAGAAAGAATAGACACTGACCTCAAATGCAGAACAGAAGATTGAAAGCTATGAACTGAAGCTGAAAGGTAGACCCACTAGACCGTGACTTGCTCTATAAAACTTTTTGGAAATAAGAATTCAGAGAAATGAGGTTAAAATGGTCAAAATGAAACTTTGGGGTCCATTTATAGGCCACCGTATAGCCTGGGTAACCTAACACACCTTTAGTGGCTGTTAGGTCCCGGCGCACCATAAGTGGCTTCTGGTCAGCATTGTCTAGGTAAACATTGACCGGTTGACCATTGACCAAAAAAAAAAAAAACCAGAGTTTTTGCCCAAGCATCAAGGACTTGGCCAGAGGAAATTTTTCCAGACCAACTGTAGCAGCACGGCCTTGTTAGGTAAGTATGGTTTCGACCCGTGAACAGCATAGTTTCCGCACGCAATTTTGGGGCCAATAAAATGCGGAATCACGTTCTTTGTCCAACACCTCTCCTTACCATCGAGATGTTAGATAAAGAAGGGGCAACTGTAGATACCGTATTATGTCTGCCCTATTTTTGCACGCCGAACCCTGAAAATCTCAAAAATATTAACCTTTCACCAAGGGGCCATGGAAACATCTAGATTGACATGATGCAACTCGTAGAAACATCAAAGTGCCCTCTTAAGTCAAATTGACCAAAATGCCCCTAGTCAACCAAGGGTTGACCGAAGGTCAAAATTGGTCAAAATCATTCCAAAACAACATTTTTCATGTTTCTACATCAAGCATGAGCTACTTGGAGATTTTCGTCAACTTTAACCAAGTTTGACATAGTATTGACTTTTGAGGGCCCTAGAAACCTTAATTTTGATCCAACCGTTGGATCGAGTTGAAACTAGAGTTATCAAAAAGATCATTGAATTCCTTTTCCAAAAACTATTCATGGGTCGAACCAGAGTCAAAACGGTTGAGATATCTTGAAACCTGTGCAAGGCATATCAACTCACTTCCTGAGGTCATAAATTTTGATCCAACTGTTGGATTCCAAATTTCTTTAACTTTCCAGAAACTACACATCTAGACCTTTCCAAGGACACCATGATCAACCCAATCCAAGCTTGGGAAGGCCTCCATTAAGCCATTACAAGTTGGCGGCCACTAAGTGACCACCAAAGCTAAAAAGTCACAAAACCATTATAAAAACCCCCAGACCCCCGCCAAATTTATAAAATAAAATAAAATAAAAAATAGATTAAAAAAAAAGGCGTTTTGGAGCTAAGTTATGGGCAGATTCTCTCTCTTTTCTATACATTTCTCTCCCAAAAACACATCAAAAAACATTTAATTCCTCTCTTTTCTCAAAAATCAAGAAGTAGTGTTCTTGGACTCTTTTTCCTCTCCTTGGTCTTAGGAGCTTGGATTTGAGGTTTAAAGGGTGTAGATGTAGCTTTTTAGCTACAATCTACACCCTTTGTTTTACCTTTGTTCATAATATTCTTTACTGCTTTTCCCAACTTTTTCCTTGCTTTATCTTGCTTCCTAGCATGTTCTATAGCTTTCCTAGTATGTCTCCTTGCTTTTTACCATGTTTTAATGCTTTAATGATGTTAGCCTAGCCTTCTTGGGTTAGGATATGCCCAAATTTTGTGTTTGTGCTTAGATCCATGTGCCTAGGTGCATTTTTAGCATGCTTGTGCTTAAATCCATGTGTTTGTGTGCTTTTTACCATGTTCATGTTTAGATCTATTTGTTTATGTGCTCCTTGCTATGTTCTTGTCCAGATCTATATTTTTGTGTGCTCCTTGCCATGTTCATGTGTCTAGATCTACATGTTGGTTGCCATGTCATGTGCTTCTAAAGCCTTTCTTTCTCTTGTTATCTCCTTTTTCTTGTGTTTTGGCCCTTTTGGTAGGGTTTAGATCTAGATCTTGTGGCCTAGGCCTACTTCCATGCACCAAGGCCTATATCAAAGGGTTTGGATCATTTCCTTTATGCATGTCTATATTTGCTTGCTTGCTTCTATGCTATATATCCATGTTTGCGTATCTAGATTTAGGCTTTGCCATGCTTTGTGCCCTCCGTGGGCTCGTGCTTGTCGGTCTTTGGGGCCACTTACTTATGTGGTTACATCCGTCCCTCCTAGGGCTTGTTTGGATATAACTACTTGTGAGATACACCTTTGTGGTGTTGGTCTGCTTGGTACACACCTTTCTTCTCTCCGTAGGATGTTGATATGCTTGCCTTGCTTGCTTTGTGCCACCCGCTTGGCTTTCTTTCCTCCTTTACATCTTTGCATGCTTGCCTACATGTTTATGCCTGAGTCTGTGTGTCGTCCATACTCAAATCCAATGGAATTGTGGACACTCGATCCAAACCTACATTTGTCCTCCTAGGACACACTTCATAAAGCCTTAAAATGTATACTTGTTATATATTTATGTGGGTGTTATCTCCTTATTACTATACTTAATTTGTATAATTAAGCCATGATTTGCATGAGTCCCTATTATTTATCTTCACATAATTTCTCGAATAAGATGTCATTCATTGCATGTAATTTTCAACTTTTAGGAAATCATGTGAAAAAGATGAGTTTACAGGAGTTTGTGAGAGAATGGAGGCCAAACTATAATTAAATTAGAGCTAAAGGACCGTGCTTAAATGTCTAAGGAGGTGCAACTGGAGTGCTTGAGTCATCTACCATGTTTGGCAGCTTTAAATAAGGAAAGAAATCAAAAAGGTAGAATCTGAAAAGGAAAAATCAAATTTGAGCACTGATCAGTATTTTGGGCATATCTCTCCCCTCAAAAATCCAATTGACAAAGACTAGATGGGATGGAACTGTGACTTAAATGTCTACAACTTTCCAGTTTTGAGTTTTTCGAAATTCTTATTTTTTGAAGGCTAAAATTAACTCAAAAGTTACTGCTACAAATCTGGATGAAAATTAAAATAGTAAAATGTTTTATATTTTTTGGACACTTTTGATGTTAAGGTTTTGAAGGGAGGATGTATAAAATGAATTTGGCACGAATTTGGCAGAGAAAACCTTGTATTTTCCTTTCTCTAATGGCAACCTAAACTCTTTGCTAGGGCTAGGGGTTATGCTTCTTCAATATGGTATGAATATTCAATGTGATTCTTTCTAAGATTTTAGACAATAATATATTTGATTGTTCAATTAGATTTCTTTTGATGTATTAGTTCTTCCATGCTTTCAATAAGTTCAATCATGTTTTTCTTATTTTTTAGATGAATTTCTAATAGTTTCAAATAGAAATAAGGTTTTAAAGTGAATGGGTTTTTCTGAAAACTATTATAACCGCATTATTAATCTGGGTTATCATACATTCTTGAATTGTCTCAGTTCAACCGAATCATAAGTTTTTAATTGTATAAGAACAATCAATTATGAAATATATATTTTCTTAGATCACAAAGAATTTCTTATCGATATAGGGGAACACTCTCATGCCCTGGTATTTACATTATTGATTTAAATAAGTTTTTATTATTATTCTTGTTAACAATTACCAAGCAAAAGTACTTTTCTTCTTCACCCAAATTGTTGTTTAATTATATTGTCTTTGAATTTATCTTGCTCCTTATGGTTCGACCTTGGTACTCCAAGAATTATATTGCTACAATCTCCTGCACTTGGGAGTGAGCAAGCAATTTTGGCATCATTGCTGGGGAGTTGTTGTGTATTTAGAGGCAATCTTTTTGGAGCAAAGCATAACTGGTGGAAATTCTTCCATTGGTAAATTCGTTCCATTTTTCCCCCTTTTCTTTTTCTATTTGTTTTTATTTTATTTTATTGTGCATTCATTGTTGCATGAGAATTTGGGTTAGAAACAAGAGAGGCCAGTTAGAAAATTTTGAAACTTACTTTGGTAATCTTTTTGACACACCTTTGTCTTCACCTTCTTCATCAATTATGGGTGACAAAACACATAATTATCATGATGAGAATAGAAGAACTATGTATGAATTCTTGCATCCCACACAAAATTCTATTCCTTCATGTGTTATGTTTCCACCTAATGCACCACATGTAGAACTAAAACAAGGTTTATTAGCAATACTTCCTGACTTTAGGGGATAAGAAAATGAAAATCCTTATGTCCATGTTAGAGCTTTTGAAGAGGTAATTAATAGTTTCTATGCACAAAATATTATTGAGACTGCTAAGTTACGTTTCTTTCCTTTTTCTCTTAACAATAAGGCAAGAAGTTGGCTGTACACCTTGAAACCTAGGTCTATAGGTAATTGAGGGGAGATGGCTCAAGAGTTTTTTAAGAAACATTTCCCTCCTCACAAAGTCCAGCAAGTAAAAAGAAGGATATCTAGTTTTGTTCAAGGAAAAAATGAGACCTTATACCAAGCTTGGAAAAGGTTCAAAGATCTTTTCAATTTCTGCCCAACTCATGGGTATGAAGATTGGATGTTATTTAGCTATTTTTATGAAGGACTTGCACCTAGGGACCAATAGTTTATTCAACTCTCACGCGGAGGGGACTTTTTACAAAAAGAACGTGAAGATGCAATGGATTATCTTGATGAGATGGCTGAAAACTCTAACACATGGACAGGACCTAGCCCTATAGACTCCACTAATAGGACTAGAACTAATACCACCACTTCTAGTTTTTCAAGTTGAGGGAAAATGATAACATGAACGCAAAAATTAGCATGTTAACTAAAGAAATTGAGCCACTCAAAATGAAAGGAAGTAAGGGTGTTTGTGCTACCTTTAAGAGAGGACCCAATGGAGGTGTGTAAAATCTGTCAAGAGATAAACCATGCTACAAATGAATGTGCATTACTTTCATTATTCTTGAATGTGTTAGAAGAACAAGTACATGCATTTAATTCATACTGGCCAAATAATTCTTCATATTTTAACAATTATAACCCAAATATGCGAAACTATCTGTATTTAAGTTATAAGAGTGACAATGTGTTAAATCCACCTGCTCCAAGGAATTTTAATTCACCACATGCATCATTATCATCTAGACCTTCCTTGGAGGATGCACTTAGTACTTTCATTCAAAGGCAAAGTGAGCAAAATCAAAAGTTTGAATCCATGCTCACTAGGCTAGATGAAGAGGTAAGAAAAACCAAGAGTCATATAACTAGGCTTACAAATTCATTGAGTGGGATAGAGAGAGGGAAGCTTCCTTCCCAAACTCAACCCAATCCCATCAATCAAAATCTAAAAATTGGTTCTAAGGATAAACATGAGGAAGTAAAAATTGTGACCATTTTAAGGAGTGGTAGAGAGATTGATAAAAGTTCTCTTTTAGTGACTAAGAAATCTAAGGAACCCTAGTTGAAAAAGAGAAGGATAAAAATGAGTCACTTGGGTTTGATGACATTGAACAATACCTAATCACTCCACCATTTCCACAAGCCTTAAAATTACCTAGGAAATTGGACACCACATATGAGATATTAAAGCATTTGCATCAAGTCAAGATAAATTTGCCATTATTGCATATTATCAAGCAAGTGCTTGCATATGCCAAGGTAATTAAGGACCTATGCACCATCAAGAGAAAGCATCATATGAAGTAGACTGCATTCCTAACAAAACAGGTAAATGCAGTTAGACGAACCTATAATGAAATGACTAAATCCTATAAGTAAAGAAAAGTAAAAGCGAGTGGCCGAGGAGAGTAGCTGAAGAGAAAAGAATATATTTGAGAAAATATAAGTTTGCAGAAACTAATGTATATAATAATCTATGATACCTTAGAGAAGATGTTTCGAAAATCTCTCGAAAAAAAAAGAGTTGGAATATTTTGTGTCTTAAAGAAAGTGTGGGGATTTCAAATGTGTGATATCTCTGAAAATCTAAAGACTTGTGAAAATTGAGAAATGATATCTTTGTACGCTTTATATAGGAAGTTGAAGTGAGTGGGAGTTATCCTGCTCAAAAGTTTCAGGAAAAAGCCCATCTGTTGGATCTACGATTCACCGTTGGATGTGTGGGACAGCGTGCCGCCTGGAGCATTTAATAGCGCTTTACGAATCTTGAAGCGTCAATAGCAAGTTTGAGACGCTTGAATTATCCACCCCACACGTGTGAATTGAAGAGTCATGTGGTCTTATGTCATGAAAGTCAAAACCCCATTTTTTCTCCTCCAACAAAGGGGAAAAACCAAAGTTTTGAAGGGCTATTGTAGGGGCGAAAGTCCAAAATTCATGTGTACTGGGCCTTGGGCTTGCGAGAATCCAAATTGATAAGTATTGGATCCTAGGTCTAATCCAAGAACTTGAATTTCCGAGGAGGGATGAATGAGAAGTTAAGAATTACTAAGATTTACCAACTAAGATTTTGGGTGTGGGAAATAACCGGGAAGCTTTCCGAGGAGATATTCCTCTTCGGATATACTGAACGCGGTTCAAATGTTTATTTGAACCACTATAATAATTCTCCACAAAGTTTCCACCGCGCAGAGACGCCTCACAAACATACAGGGAAGAAGGAAAACTCCAAAATATCTAAAAAAAAGCTGCTACCACCACATTAAATGCATTGTACCTACTTTTATGGCTGCATTTATGTGGAGTAGACCTTTGAATAGTGTTTCCTAGGAGATCACAACTCAGAAAAAGCTGAAGAAGAGGTTTGATGGGACAAATACTCAAATGATGGATTAAATGATGAACAAATGTAGGGGGAAGATAGTTCAAGGGGACTATATAATGGGAAATATCTTCCATAAGAAAAGGGGGGAGTGCAATCAGAACAGGGAGGAGATTGGCATTATTTGAGAGAGATTAGGTAACTAAAAGAGAAAAATCTCCTCGGATCAGGGATTTATTGATTATCATGTCCATTGTTTTCTTGAAAAACGCTATTAAACACCATAATAATCGTCATTAAACTTACTGAAACCCAGTTCTTCAATCCATTCTCTACAAATTTATTGACTAGGGTTCATTGGGCCAGGATCCTATACTATTTGGGCTTGAGCTTAGAATTTGTGACCATACAGTTCATTTAAAAAAAAAAAATTGTGTTCATTAATTCTAGACTCCTTGGTTTTTGTACGCAATAACTCATTTGAATGGATATTATGATGTAGTCTCACATTTGACTCCAAAATTAAGAAATAAAACTCTCTCTAAAAATAAATAATTTAGGATACATGACGCAAAATTGGACTTTAGTTGTAGAATCTAATTGGATTTACTCTAAGTTTTACCTATTAATATATATATATATATATATATATATATATATATATATATATATATATAGACTAGTATGTAATGACATGCATATGCATGGGTATAATTTAAAAAAATCATAATTACATGGTTCAAATTATACCTTTTTATAGAAGATGTTCAAATTATACATAGTATTAGCTTACAACTTTTTAAAACCATACATTTCAATAATATGTAATGGTTTCTCATTAATATTATATATATATATATATATATATATATAATTTAGAATTTAATTGGATTTAGACTTTTAGGTTTTTTTACCTAATAATTCACTTACCACAAAAATTAAAAAAAAAATAATTAAATGGACAAATGGTGCAAAATTAGACACTAATTGAAATCTAATCAAATTCGTTTTAGATTAAAATAAGAAATTTCAGGGGAAGAAATAACAAGATTTATTTATTAGTAAATTCGCTCTTTAGAGTAGTAGGAAGAAATTAATGCTTTCAAGATAACTTATTTTGTCAAATCTGACTAGAAAAAAATGGATAAACCCAACAAACCCAACAATTTTTAAAGTAAACAGTTGAAGTTCATCAACAAAAACAAAAATAAAATAATATCAAATAAGCGCATATAAAAGAAAAGTATCATTGCATTTACTAAGATCGGTGTTGACACCACAGGCACGGCCGTACGAGTGAAATGGAGAGCCTAATCAACGGCCACAAATGCTTATTCACATTTAGAGAGGAAAGATTGAGAATTTTCAAAGAATAACTAACCTAGGTAAATTTTTTTTTTTTTAAATGATTAAAGGCCATTTAAAAAATATCTTAGTTTTTACTTTTCATGAAATTTTTATGTTATACATTTTTTATATTGATTAATAAGTTGGTAGGAATGATGTAATAGATTTTATTTTATAAGGAATTTTCATTTTATATTAATAACTATTATATATATATATATATATATATATATATATATATATATATATATATATTATCTTGAAACAGAACACTGATACTAAATTTTTCTTGTTATAATAGCCCATTCGAAACAATTTACTAAACGAAATTCAAAACTTTGCGTTAGACCATATCACACACACACACACACTTTTTTAGTCCCTATATTTTGGGATTATTTTTATTTTGGTCCTTGTCATCATCTTAATTAGGGGTGTCTAAACAACCCATGGAACTGACCCAAACCTCCCGCCCCCCAATCGACTAGATCCGACCCGACACTTGTGGCCATGATAGTCATGCTAGCCACCATGAATACCACCATAATTGTGGTCAACATGGAAGATAAATTCCTAATTGGCCCAAAATTTTAAGTAGAACTACCTTTATTAAGTGGCCTAATACGTGGGAATTTTTTAAATAGAAGGTAAGGTGGAGAGAAGGTTTGGACCCAATATCTTGTGGTATATGCTAGGATAAAATACCAATTTTCTTTGTAGTTTAAAATTTTAGGAAATAATGAAGTGTTTACAAACGTTAACAAATTTTTTTGCTGAAATGACAATAAGAACCAAAATGAAACATTGTTAAAAACTCATGGATCAAAATGAATGTTTTGAAAATATAATGACCAGAATAAAAATACTCCCAAAATATAGGAACCTAAGGTACTTTTGCATATATTTATGTGGATGTGACGGCACGTGCATTAAATACTTTTTAACAATTGACGTGTACAACTCACCAATTACCTCAACACTATCACTGCATCCCAACTAGTGAGGTAGTCTTCATCCACTAATTACCAAAGAAACCTGTCATCTGTATTATGGTTGTGTTTGGGATAGCTTATATTGGACTGTTTTTTTTACTATTTAACTTATTTTTGTTAATATTTATGGCTCTCATTGCACTTTTTAGTACTATTAATAAGTTCTACTGTACTTTTTCAACTAACTTCTAGTTTTATCTATAGTACTTTCAGTAAAAAATTTTCAGTTTTAACTAACTATTATAGATCAGCAGGTTCTACAATGGATAGATTATTCATGATGGGATAAGATTTTTTGTACTTGTAACCTCAATTTTTGTTAGTGGATTCTTCAGCAATGGTGACCTACATAATTATTAGTTGGGGTTTTCTCTACAAGGTTTTCCCTATCACGACCATATCACAATGTTAATTTATTTTCAACTGCACTTAACTCTTGATTGGCGTTGTGGTGAGCTTTTAATTGAATATTGCATGTAATTGGACTAATTAATCAACTTAGGTAATTAGTTAATTAACTATAGTTAACTTATAACCTAAAACATTAGATAGTCACTCATCCTCCACTAGTCCCTTCAAATGTATTATCAGTTTATGGTTTTCTTTTAAAAAAAAGAAATACAATCCATTCACCTAACAAGCAAATTGCATTACCATTTATATATACACAATAGAGATTTTTCCTCTATACTAATAAAAGGATTTTTGCTAAGATCTCTGTAGTTTAATTAGTTGGCACTTCTTAGTGTTTTCCAGACATTCAAGGTTTAAATCCTCATTTCCTGCTGTAATTATCAGAAAATAATAATAATAAAAGAATTTTCACACCCTTCAATTTATTCACGTATTTTGTTTCATATAAATGAATTTCTATTAACAATGTTTTAGAAAATTGAAAAGTATTACTACATTTAAAATTTTATTATCAATAACTCTTATAAATCCAAAAAGAGTTTCAATCTTTATTTTAAATAGTTTAAAAAATTTTGAGGAAAGTTTTAATAATAAAAGTTGGCTTTAGATGTTGTATTTAAACTTTCTCTCTCTCAAAAACAAAAAAAAAAAAAAAAAAATGATGCTGAAGAAGAAGATGTTGTATTTAAATTAGGTGGTACGATGTAGTAACATTTTACAGTTGCGGATTTAATGTACTGTGCATCTTGTGGGGCAACGAAATGGGACCATGTACTATGCACGATGCAGCGTAGGAATCGGATGCTTTTATTTGAGCTATTAAATTCAAGAAAAGTCTTCGACCTCTCAGTTGGGGTGATTAATGGGGGGGAACAGAAAAGAGGGGACCGAAGAATACAAATAAATTGTACTATTTTTTGTATTCTACAGGCAAAAATAGCCAAATACCACTATTTTTCAAAATTATTAGGTTATGTTTGATAACAGTTTTTGTTTTCTATTTTCAAAAACTTGTTTTCGGGAATATAAAGAAAAAACAATTTTCTTGTATTTTTAAAATCAAAAACATGTTTGGTTAGTTGAAATTAAAAAGATTGTTTTTTGAAGAAAAAAATAGAAAATATTAAAATATGTTGTAACTAGGATTTAAAATTTAATGTTAACTCATTAAATAAGAAAAATTCATTAATTTAAATGCATGTTTTCATTGACTTTTGAAAATTAGAAACTGAAAACAGCATTTTGCATATTTTCAGTTTCCTTCACAAATTGAATTTTGAAAACAGTTTTTGTTTTCTGCCCATTTTGAGTTGCCAAACAAGTTTTTTAGTCTTAAAAATAGAAAATTGTTTTTGAAAACATAAAATAAGGGGAAAAAATAGTTACCAAACATACTCTTAGTGTTTTACCACTGTCTGAGTGTTGTAGGAACTGTTATTACATAGTACTCAAGTGTCTTAAACTCGAGTTCCGTGTGACATTTTTCTATAGTACTCAATTTTCTTAAACTCGAGTTCCATGTCAAACTCGAGTTTCAAAAAGTGATATGTTGCTAAATATTTCTCAAACAGTGGTAAAATACTAATAATTTTGAAAAATAGTAGTATTTGACTATTTTTGCCCTGGTTTATACTCTACTAACAAGAGCAAATATCAAACTCAACTGTAAAACTATGACGACTTTTAAGGGAGGTTAAAAGTTCTATCACGCGCAACACATTCTCTTAAGAGGATGGGATAATTATCTTTTTTTTAATTATTTTTTTAATAGAAATAAACACATATAAGAGAGGAGGGTGTAGTTAAAAGTATTTATTTTTATGATATTTTATATACTATGGGTCAGAGATATATTTTCGTCAAACTAATATTAAAGCCCTTATTTTAATTTATGAGGATGTGACAAATTACTAATAACATTTTACGGTTTTTTTTAATTGTATTTTGGGAACTTGTTTAGAAATTTTTTTTTTTTTTAAGATAATTACAACATACTATTAATTTCACAGTTTGAACTCTTTCTCTCTAGACCTCCAAATACTTTGTGCATGGAGAACTTGTTTAGAAACTATATATACTGCTTCATAGCTTAAACTCACTCACCCCCTACTCAACCTCTAAGCACTCGATTCTTGGGTAGGTACCAGTCAACTTTAAATCTGGTTAGTAACAATATTTTACAATTAGCAAATAGTGAAGGTATAACAAATTTTCTAATTTTACAACTAGAAAATAATAAATGATGTACAAAGTCTGTACGAAACGGATGGTTCTAAAGTAATGCTACACCAACTGTTTTTACGATTAATCACATTCAAGCTCCAGCAATAAGATTCAAGTAATAGCACTTCACATTAAAAAGTAATAATATTTCTTTGAAAGTAAATTACATTTCCTCGTATCATGCATCGTCGTTAATTTAATCAACATTATTATGTCTTTTTGTATTTGGATATTTGGTTATTAAAGGTACTATAAATTTTACTACATAAAGTTTACAAAATGATGTGACAATAAATATAATTAGTGGACTTTAATTACCTCACAAATGAAATTTTAAATTGTATTTTTGTCATTAGTGACATATTAGTTTGTAAGAGTCATATAATAAATCTTAGGGTCATGCTAATAGGTGCCCTTAGGCACTGATTAACAATTCATTTTAGGAAAATTTTGACACCACTTTTATGAGAAATAGAAAAAGTTGTCAAAACATTAGTTGCATTTTTTTTATTTTCCCATAAAAATTTTCTTTAAATGGATTATTAGTCATTGCTCTAAGGGCATCCATTAATATTTCCTTAAATATTGTATCACTTGTAGCATCACTCGTAGTTTTATATGGTGTTATATGGATGTAATAAATTTAACTTTTTTCTAAATGGTTAGGATGGTAAATTGTAATTAGTACTACAACACTTTTATCATCTATCACCACAACAATTATGAAAAAAAAAAAAGTGATGAAAGCTCTATTTGGCACAGATTATTTTTGCCAACTTATTTTACTATTTAGTTTATTTTTGATACTATTCATGGGTCCTACTGCATTTTTTGACACAAATTATTAAAAAAGTGATGAAAGCTCTATTTAGCACAGATTATTTTTGCCAACTTATTTTACTATTTAGTTTATTTTTGATACTATTCATGGATCCTACTGCACTTTTTGATACTATTCATAAGTCTCTTTATACTATTTTAACTAATTTTTACCTTTATTTACAATTCTTTCAACAAAAAAATCTTCTATTTCAACCAAATAAACGGATCTAAACGAAGTTGAAATTTGTTTTGTGCTTACATCTATTGAAATGAAACTTTAATGAAGGTGGCGATCCCATGTGCTATGAATTAATTGGTGCATTAAATTCTTTCAGTTTGTGTATTATATACTTTTTGGCAAATAACACTCTCAGTTAATGAATGACATCAATAGTATGACGTGATCCAGACTACTCAAGTGGTATCAGAGGAACCTGTCATTCAGAAGGAAGATGTATATATTCAATATATTCAGTTTTATTAGAAATTCTAAGTTAAGAAAAATGTCGTTTTTTATTATATAATGTGTATGGGCAAAAAAAATCTTAATTCTTGTGTTTGGAAGTCTAGTTACGTGTAGGGAAGGTGTTTTATAACTTATGGCCTGTTTGGATAGAAAGGGGAAGGAGGGGAAGTGGAGGAGAGTAGAATAGAGTTAGTTAAAAATAAGTTAATTTTGTACTAAATCTACTCTACTCTATTCTACTCCCCCTCCCTCCCATTTAATCCAAACGAACTATTATGCTCACTCAGCCCCTACTTAACCTCTAAGCACTCAATTATTGGGTAGGTACCAGTCAACCTAAAATGTGGTTAGTAACAACATTTTACAATTAGAAAATAGTAAAGGTATAACAAATTTTCTAATTTTACAATTAGAAAATAATAAATGATGTAAAAAGTTTGTACGAAACGGATGGTTCTAAAGTAATGCTACACCAACTGTTTTTCCGATTAATCACATTCAAGCTCCAGCAATAAGATTGAAGTAATAGCTCTTCACATTAAAATGTAATAATATTTCTTTGAAAGTAAATTACATTTCCTCGTACCATGCATCGTCGTTAATTTAATCAACATTATTCTGTCTTTTTGTGTATATTTTGGTTATAACTCTGCTCCCACTGCAGCTATGTATGTTTTGTAGGAGGATGCTCTTTATTAATAATTCTATGGAAAATACTAAAAGTACTACAAATTTTACTACATAAAGTTTACAAATTAATGTGACAATAAATGTAATTAGTAGACTTTAATCACCTTACAAGTGAATTTTTCAATTGTATTTTTGTCATTAGTGATATATTAGTTTGTAAGAGTCATATAATAAATCTTGGGGTCATGCTAACAGGTTTCCTTAGAGCACTGGTTAACAATCTATTTTAGGAAAGTTTTGACACCACTTTTATGGAAAATAGAAAAAGCTGTCAAAATATATATATATATATATATTTTTTTTCCCCTAAAAACTTTCTTTAAATGAATTATTAACCATTACTCTAAGTGCATCCGATAGCATTTCCTTAAATCTTATATTTCTTGTAGCATAGTTTTATATAGTGTTACATGGATGTAATAAATTTAACTTTTTCCTATATTGTTGGGATGATAAATTGTAATTAGTACAACATCACTTTTATCATCTGTCACAACAACAATTATTGAAAAAAAAAAAAAAAAGTGATGAAAGCTCTGTTTGGCAAAGATGATTTTTGTCAACTTATTTTACTATTTAACTTATTTTTACTACTATTCATGAATCCTACTACACTTTTTGGTACTATTTATAGGTCTCATTGTACTATTTTAGCTAACTTTTATTTTTATTTACAGTACTTTCAATAAAAAAAATTTTTATTTTAACAAAATAAACAAATCTCAAATAGATCTGAAATTGGTTTTGTGCTTACAGTTATTGAAATGAAACTTTAATGAAGGTGGCATCCCATGTGCTATGGATTAATTGGTGAATTAAATTCTTTCAGTTTGTGTATTAAATACTTTTTGGCAAATAGCGCTCTCAATTCATGAATGACGTCAATACTATGACATCATCGAAACTACCCACGTGGTCTTCAACCACTTAATATCAAAGGAACTAGTCATCGAGAAGGAAGATGTATATATTCAATATATGAGATATTTATTGGTCATTCAGGACTGTTTGGTTAGAGTTTTAGAGTATCATTTTTTAAATGATGTGAAAATTATAATTTAAAAAGTATTATTGAAACGCATGTTTACAGTATCCATAATGCAAAATATGTGTTTAATACCATGTTTCAAACATGTTTTATTGTATGAAAAAACCATAATTGTGTGTTTGGTATGTGTGTGTTTTATTTTTAAAAAGCTAACAACCAGTACAAATTTTTTTTTTTTTTTTTATTTGAGGAGAGAGAAATTTATGCCTTAATACCATTGCCCTTACTCTTCTCCCCTATTCCTTCTCTTTCCTTTGAGGAGAGAGAAATTTGTGCCTTAATACCATTGCCCTTACTCTTCTCCCCTATTCCTTCTCTTTCCTTTTTCTCCCCTAAAGCTTCTCTTTCTTTTGTCTTCGTCTAAAACCAAACCCACACCTTGGTAGATATTGAATCTGTACAAATTATTATGAGATATGTGAGGAGTGTGCTGAGTTGAAGGACTGGGAAGCAATTGATGAGTAGGTGGGTGTTGGGGAGAGATTGAATAAGCTTTGACTAGGATTTATGAGGGGAAGGTGGGCGTTGGGAAGGATTTATGATGGAGTAGAGATCTTGCCGTTATGAAAGAGGGAGAGAGATGAGCTCAGAGGCACTAGGGTTTGTGGAAAAGTGATCGGCATGACTTGTGAAGAGGGTAGAGAGAGAAAAGAGGGGCATGTATGCATTGGAGAGAGGGATCCGTTGAGGTGTTGTCTAATCCAAGTTGGCCCCACATTTTTAAAAACATTTTTGATTGTGCCATTGAGCAATGTGGTTTAAAATCTAAAAACTATGATGAAGACCTTTCTAAATTCAGTATTTAAATACCCTAAAATGAGCAATGCAACTCAAGCACTCCGAAGAAGACAATCCTACCAAACACATTTTTTTTGGAACAACAGTTTTCAGTGTTTAAACTTTAAACTACATGAGGTGTCTCATGAGGCATTGAGATAATGAGAGTGCTGACACATGTGATTGTGTGCATGACCTACCACGTGTGATTGCCCTTATCCATGTCAGCTAATTACATTGGTTTCACCGTGTATGCGGCACGCATCATCATGTTCAATACTTTGGAGAGCTCCGACTTGCCTTAGTATGAACATATTGAGGCATGTCGTATACACAAGTACAAAACCCTACCAATGCGCCATAGCGTACCAAGCACGAAACTTTGCCGGATTTTTGTTGTAAAAATGGGGCATCCTTTTGCCATATTCTCACAGCAAAAGATTAGTGAGATAATTTTCTAACCCTTAAGCATACAAAACCAGTTATGATAGTTTACCAAAGTTAGACTAATTCAAACCTAAAAGCCTTCAATTTTTATGTAAAAGTATTTATAGAGGAAGGTAAGAGATAATCATAACTTTAAATTACATGGAAACTATCATATAGTTAAGTCTACTTGACTATGTCTCTTCACAAATAATTCTACTTCTCTAATATCGTGTATATATAACATAGAAGCTATTGAGTGGCTCCATTTATATTACTCTTTTTAAGCCTTTATTCATTATTCTCAACCTCTTTATGTTCAATAAAATCATGGTTTCCATCTTCATCTATGAAAATATATCAAACGAAGTCAAATAAAATATAACACTGATCCAGGCTCTACCATTACCCTTAAGGAATCACGTGGGAAAAAGGGACTGCTTACTTTGGACAAGATGGAAGCCAAACAACAAGGAAGGGATGGCTTTAATTTTAATGGGAAGTGACTGGAACTAGAGACCGAAGGGTCTAATAGGGGTTAACTAGCTCACGAGTTTCACAGCTTATCTGGATGGCAAATGGTGCTGTAGTGCAAGAAAAGATTCCTCAAATTAATTTTAAAACCAACATTAGAATTAAATAAAAGAAAGCACAAGAACTAATTCTAATTTTCTAACCCTTAAGCATACAAAACCGGTTATGATAGTTTAGAAATATTTAAATTCACAAAGAAACTAACAATTAACACACAAAGATGACCCGCTCCAATGCTTAATATGCTGCTCACATTTGCTAATTGATGAGAAATGCACATGCAGCTTTAATGAAACGCCCATCCTTTTCTTCAAACTCCACATCCTTTTCCTCAAACAAATTCAACCTAATTTGTTTTTCCCTTTATAATCAAAAGATTAAAAAAAAAAAAATTTATATGCGAAATCCTTATACCAATTCTGCTATCTGATATTTCATTTCAATTTCTTGACAACAAGAATGTTAACACACACACACACACACACAAAAAAGCACAGTATGAAGATCTATCTCGAAAGTCAAAACCAAACTCCAAAGAAAAAACAAGTAGTTCATAATATTAATTCATCACAGAACTCAATCAAAATGCAAATGAAGATTCAAAATGGAAAATTAGAAAGACAAACAATAATAAAACCCATGGCAATGAAAAGCTCGGCAACGTGGCATGGTGGATGGCATGGCAAGCTCGACGGCATGGCTGTGAAAGAGGAAGAGAGAGAGGGCTAGAGAGATATTAGGAAAGATGGCGACGGAGCTCAATGGTGGTGGAGAGATGGAGTGCGATGGCGAAGCATGGATCGGTGCAGTGGCAAGACGAAACTGCGCTGAGGGAGAGAGATGCAACACCTACAGTGACGAAACTCTTTTCGTCGCTATAGGTCACTTTTAGCAATGAATACCAGTTTTGTTGCCGAAAAGTTCTCCTTAATATTTTTAGCGACAACTTTGTTTTGTCTCTATTGGGAATTTTTAGCGACGAAATATGTTTCATCGCTGATAATTGCCCAGTAACACCTACAACAATAAAAATTTTTCGTCACTAAAAACTTAAAGTTTCAGCTATAGGCGAATGTATTTCATCGCTGATAATTGCCCAATAACACCTACAACAATAAAAAAATTTCGTAACTAAAAACTTAAAGTTTCAGCTATAGGCAAATTACATTCGCGTTCAATTTTTCCCTTTGGCGCTCTTGTTTCCAATCAACAAATAGCAATGAAATTCAACTTTCATTGCTAAAGGTTATTATTTGTTTCATTTTTAGTGACAAAATTCATATTTCGTCGTTAAAAATACATTTTGTTGTAGTATGTTTTGCATGATATGCAAAACTATATTTTCAAATATCTCTTTTTTGCTTTGTCAAGAATTACAATTCCAAGATATTGGCTTGGTGTTTTTTCTGTTTCCAATAATCTTTAAGATTTAAGATTGAAGATATCGTGGATATTTCCTAAAGATTTAACTTTCTTCTTTGGAGAAAACAGTCTTTTCCTTTACCAAACCTTTTTATTTTTATTTTTTTTTTATCTTCATTTATTTTTTTTCTTGGCTTTTTTTTTTTTTTTTTTTTTTAACAGTCAGAAATTGAAATAGGTTATTGAGGTCTGACAAAGGGTACCGCAGATGGGTAAAATAATAAATTCCAAACCACATATAAATACTGTAGAAATAAACTTAACCATCAGTGAATTTACTGTAATTATCTTTTATTAGATTTATCCTAATTGTAGGCAGATTTTGCAAATGTAAATTAAGAAGGAAAAAAATATTGCGTGCAAGGATGTGAGCCAATTGGTTAGAGAAGTGAACAAATTCCACTCTAAGTAGAGTGTGATAGGTTTAGGATGTGGGCCAATTAGTTTAATAAGACACTCTCACTTACCCAACACATTTGTCGGCGAATACAAGTATACACGGTTTACTCTCCAGTCTGCCTATCGACTGTCACACCCAATTTTTTAATTTGGTAAATACAAGTTGAGTGTACAATTAAGTGTATCCTAGAGTTCCATATAAAAAAAAAAAATAATAATAAAATAAAAAGGTGTGTCTCTAATCTTATTTTTAGGGTTCGTTTGTTATCGTTGTTTAAACAACAGTTTTCAATATTTAAACAATATTATACGTATTTTTACACATTTTTTTATCTACGCACTAGACATATTTTTAAAATATATAAACAACGTTATTAGAAGTCTCTTACCAAACTGAACTTTAATCTTCAAGAATAGGACCAGGGCCCCATGTCATGAAAAAATAAGTTGTCATTTTTATCAGTTTGAAAACTATATATGTCCCTCTATCCGTCTCGTTCATTTTTGCAAACTCATTTGGACTTTACTTTCTTTTCTTTTACGCTATGATTTTATCCGTGAGACAGCCGTTTAGATGCAGGGCGATTTATGCGTCCGATTTATTATTTCTCCGGAAAAAGTCTCGGGTAGTTCCGATTCATCAAAATTGCTTTCTGCTTTTGTCAACTCTGAAAAAACCAGCCGAACAGCCTTTGCATGTGTCAACCTCGGTTGAGAATCTGAAATTCAAATGCGAGACAGCTGCAATGAGTACTGTGATGAAGAAGAAGAATATTACTGGCGGGTATCTGGCGACCAGGTGGCCTGTGCCGAATTTGGTCTATCATCAACTGAATGCATTAGCATTAACTCCGTACCCGATGCTCTCTATCATGACGTTGAATCTGTCTCCAGGCAAGGCCGGCTACACGTCATGGCGTTCAATTCGGAATTCTTTTTTTACTTCAAATTGGCGTCGGAGTACCGAGGTCCGTAACGAGAGCCACAGAGATATTGCGCTCTTGATCCGAGATTCGATGGGAGAACGTTTCATTTGCAAGGATCTGAAAGCTCGGGACAAAAAAGTCATTAAGAAGAAGGTGTTTAAAGAGTGTCTCGGAAAGGGAGGTGATCCAAAAGTGATTATCAGAGCGGGTTTGGACGAAGGAAGAATACCTCCGCAATATTTCATCAACTACAAAAAGTTGGTCTTCTACATCGACGCTAAAGGGAAATTTTTTGGGAAAATGATGTTGTATAAAGGTCAGTGGACAGATTTGCAAATTCGGTAACAATATATATATTTTTGGATAAAGTTCGTCAGGTGTTAAGTACGATTTATTTTTGGATAAATTGCACTTATATTTCCATGTACTTCAGTATTATTTTGTGTAACAGTTGTGTACAACGTCTCTCTCATGTATTGACAAATTCCTTGCTCGTGGGATTTGTTCTCGTATGAAAGGGATGTATATACAACACACGAGATGTTATCTCGGGAAGTATGTAATAAGTTACCGTACAATAGTGCAATTATATCTATATTAGGTATGCTTGTAATAAGTTTCGTGAAGAAACTGTTTGGTGTCCATCGTACGTGTTTGTAGCTGGGATGTAATCCTTAAGCAAAGAAATAGGTTGGACCAAAGATGAAGGAAAGGGAAAAAGAATGAAGGAGAAATATGGGAATGAGTGAGCACGTGGTCTCAGCCGAATGTGCCATCTATAGGAATTCAAACTGTTCCTTTGTATGTGTTCTTGAATGTGATTTTAAGGAATAAAGTTCTTGTTTACTACATTGCTTGCAATTATTTTTATTGATCAAACACTAAGCATTAATCCATGGAAGCGCACCCAAATCTCTACTGTGACTCTGCTTCATTAATCTATCTTGTGTGGTACTAAGGATTCAAACAAATAACAGAAAAGATAGTGAGAAGTTTCCATAGAGGCAATTCATGTTGTCAAGACAACTATTGTGTCCATAATGAAATTCAACATGATTTTTAACTTTACAATGATGCAGCCAACGATACATGACCTCACTTTTGACCCAAGTATCAAGCCAAAGCATTAATCAAACACGGAAGGCTTCCATCATTTTATAATTCGGAAGGCTTCAAAATTTTAAACAAGGCAAACCCGTGGCATAAAGTATATGAAAAATGGTGGAAATCACACGGTATGGACAAGATGTGAGAGACCTCGAAAGTTAGCTCTCGAAAAAGAGAGATTTTTGAAGTGTTTTTTATATAGCACCTCTCTTTTTTGGTAAGTAGTATGGAGTCGCCACTTATTATTTAAAAAAAAAAAATGACTGAATTGTTCTCTTCATTGATTGAATAAAAAAATTACATATTTGGAAATTTGAAAAATTACATGGCCTTGGGTCCTAGTTACAAACTACTAAATAATTACATGACTTTTTGTCCCAATTACATTCTACCCAAAATAAAAAGTAAAGACAAGGCTTAAATCTATTTAACCAAAGACCTAAATTCGGAGGCTAGGTTACGGAATAGGAATGTGCTAAGCACCCATTCCGCCTAGATAGAGTCTGGTCTTCTAGACTCTTGTGACCTATGCACCTTTTTATGCATGTCATGAACGATATGTTAAACATGTTGAAAGAAAAATTAAATCACACAAATTTGTTTATGAATGAAGTCTCTTCTTTTGAAAAGAATCAGATCTGTTTTGGTTGGTAAAAAAAAAAAAAAAAATTGATTTTGATTTGTCAATACTAAATTTGTTTTGTAGTATGGAAAAAAAAAGTTGGTTTTTGGAGATAGAAAATTCAGATCTATGTTTTGTGATGATTAAAAAAAAAAAGGTTTTTAATGACAAAAAAATCAGATCTATTTTTATATGTTTAAAAAATATGAAAAAGATTTTTAAGAAGAGAGTTTCACTCATAACTTAAATTTACGCAACATGAATTAAATAAAACAAACATAAACACAACCATGTTTAATCTTTTCCTTTATTTCAAAATCTGCTATGTTAAAAAAATTCAAATCTGTATCTAAGAAAGATACAAATCAATTTTTATTTAAGAAAAGTTTAGATCTACATCTAGAGAAGATGCAGATCCCTTTTATTTTGAAGAAAAATTCAAATTTACATCTAAAAAAGATGTAGATCTATTTTTATTTTAATAAAAATTCAGATCTACATCTAATAAAATTCAGATCTACATCTAAGAAAGATGTAGATATGTTTTTATTTAAGAAAAATTCAAATCTACATCTAATAAAGATGCAGATCTGTTTTTTGATTTCAAGAAAAAGAATGGTTCACATGCAAATTATTGACATTCAAGAAAGAGATTCTAAAAATTACATATAAAAAAATAATCATGCTTTAAACAAAAAAATGATGAACCATTCATGTTATGGATAAAAACATTCATCAACATAAAAAGAAGCATAAAAAAGGATAGGGTGATTGAAAACAACCTCTTGCATGAGCACTCCTTGTTCTTGAGATGATATTTTAGGGTTCAAAGAAGTTTATTCAGTTATCTTTGAAACCTAAAAACCCTAATTTTAACCACAAATCTCAAAGAGAATCAGCAAATATCAGCAATTTGAGATCCTCAAAACGTATGCCTCTCAGAGCGTCAAAAAAAAGGTACTGAATTATGAGACCCAGTCTCTATTTATAGAGGCCAGAAGACTCTAAAAAATAGCCCTGAAGTGTGGAACGCGAATCAGGACTCAACCTTCTGCGAAAAGATCGAAAGGGTGTGCTTTATCGTCACCCGAAAGCCGTTAGGCCATAGCCCAAAAGGGGGGAATTCAGCCCTTTTAAAGTGTCATTTGGCACTCCAAAAGTGCTGAATGGGCTCTTGGACACCAAACGTCTTTCCGTGTTTGGGTGTGTTTTAGACTCTCCTTTTAGGGTTTTTTGACCAGTCCTTGCACCTAGACATGTTTTCATCCTCCATCCATATTTTTTTATCTCTTTTTCTGGATAATTCAGGCTTTTTAAGAACAATTATCTTGTGCATAAATACCTTAAAATAAATCTTGATAAAGTTCAAATTATCTATAATTTTATTGTTATCCGATCATCCATTTTATTCCTATGCATGCATTTCTATTTTAAACACTAATTATCCACCAATCACAAAATTATTTAATTAATTTTAATTGCTTAACCAATTAGAATTAAATTAAATTGATCATGTGTGGTCGACTCTACTTAGACACATTGCATGTTGACTGTGCAAATTAATCATGCGATATCTTTCGATCCGATAGCCCGATTTGAAAACTGAAAACACCGTTGCGACCATTATAATCTTAGGATCATTTTTATGATATGCTTATGATATGAAATGAATGAATTGATGCATTTAATGCAAAGAAAAATTGATGTATGTAATGCCAGAACAAATTGAAGCATGTAATGCAAACATGATTTTTGGGTTACGTGGAAGGTCATTCAAGTCATTCTCCTTGATTAAATCATGGGTGCAAAATTAAGTGTCAATAGACTGCCCCTTATTGACAGAGCTTGAAAAGCGAATGTCAATGTAAAACAAAGACACTGATTTTAGCAACCATGATTTAATTGAGAATGAACTTTCAAAGATTAGCTAGCCCTTGAACCTAAAACTTTGGACCATAGAACTAATGTCTTATCTTTTGACAAAAAAAAAAAAAAATTTACTTCACTTAGCTGGTAGCTAATGATTTTTGACAATTGGAGTGACCAAGAGACTTTTCAATCCTGATCTTAAATGGAGTTTTATGTGACCAAAGGGCTTCTCTACCTCAATCTTAATGAAAGGTAACCAAAGGGCTTCTCTACCTTGTAATTGGAGCTGTCTGCAACCCAAGGGCTTCTCTATCTCGATCTTGTCGAAAGGTAACCAAAGGACTTCTCTACCATGAAACTGGAGATATTTGTGACCCAAGGGCTTCTCTACCTTGATCTTGACGAAAGGCAACCAAAGGATTTCTCTACCTTGAAACTAGAGTTGTCTGCAACCCAAAGGCTTCTCTACCTCAATCTTGACTAAGGGCAACCAAAGGACTTCTCAACCTTGAAACTGGAATTGTCTACGATCCAAAGGCTTCTCTATTACCCGAGTTTTTAAAGAATCCCTTCTTATGCGCTTGACCCTGACCATGTTGAGAATTAAAGGGCCCTTGCTTCTTTTCACTCTCATTGGAACTGGGGTTGGACTTAAAGTCTTCTTCAAGACTCATTGCCCACTTCACAGCCTCAGTAAAAGTATCCACTCCAAAGGCTGTAATGAGAGGGCGAATCCTACCATTAAGGCCTTCCCGAAACTTTTTCATTTTCTTGGACTTATCTGGAATCAAGTAAAGAGCAAAGCGAGAGAGCTCAACAAACTTAGCAGTATACTCCTCCACTGTCATAGCCCCCTAAACCAAATCAGAAAATTCTCTTGCCTTACGGTAGCTCACTACACAGGGAAGACGTCCTATTGAAAACTTCCTTAAACTTCTCCCAAGTAATGGGAATGTCCTTTCCCAACTCCATCCTCAACAATTGCTCAATGCTTGACCACCATCTTTCAGCAGAACCTTGAAAAGCAAAAGTGGCATACATCACCTTCTCAGCATCAGTGCATCCAAGGGCTCTCAATAATTTTTATATCTTTAGCAGCCAATTCTCTGCTGCCATAGGATCAGGCTCCCTATCAAATATTGGAGGGTTTTGCTTATGGAACTCCCCAAAAGTGCAACCCTCCCTCCTACGCTCGCCACCCTAGACTGCTCTAGCAATCCTAGCATAAATCCTATCTGCCACTGCCACCTCATCAATCTCACCACCATAAGGAGTGACAAACCTCTCACGCTCTTGGCGTTGCCTATGGCCATGCTCTGGAGCTGTAACCTCATCCACATGCCTTACTTTACGTGCTTTCTTTTTAGGAGGCATAATGTACCAAGGTACTTATACCTATACCCAAGAAATAAGCAAGTAAATCACAAGGCAACATAGAAGGTTAACATAGAAAAGATAGATAAGGAAAAATGAATAGCAGGTGGAAGCTGAAACAAAGGTACAAAATAAAGAATTTATCAAACCCCTAATGCTATGACTTAAATCAAAATCAATTCCTATTTTCATAGTCTCCTGAATCATAACCTAGGCTTTGATACCATAACTATCACGCCCCAAACCCCAAAGAGTCTAAAGCATGAGAAAGACATTTCAAAGTACCTGTAGATTTTTTTTTTTTTTTTTTTCCTTTTTGACAATCCAATCCACATAAATTATATCCAGGACCAACATCAAGAATTATCATAATAATTCTATTGAATATACTCTCAAAGTAAGTCAGAGCTCTAAAAATTAATTACAATGACAATTGACCATAAAAGAATAGAGGTCTGAATAAATAATTACATATCAACAATTTGACCCATCAATGGGAATAAAGTCACAACCACTATAATATACAAAAGAATGAGTCAAGCCTATTCTAAGATGTACAACATCTAATATCTCCATTACAAAAGTTCAGCCTCCGTCAATAGTTAGTCTAACTACTATTAACCACCAAAAAGCTGTCTCTTAAGATTATTGCCTACTCTGAAAGGTTTAGAAAATAATGGAATGAGACAGAGCCCAGTAAGTAGCATATTTAATGGGGGTGGGGGAAATGCAAGTTTCATTTTCAATAATAATAATATGCTATGATAAGAATGATTTAATGATGAAACACAAAGTTTCTCAAAGTAAATATCTTGAAACTATATACTAGAATCTATGAGCACCAACAATATAATTTCCAAAGCCATAATATCTAATGTAAGGTAAATTATCACAAATATACCACACTACCACAAAGACCGATCAGGGGATCCACCCATTCACAACTGGCAAGATATTGTCATCTCTGGTATGCAGACTCTTGGCCCCATGGACAGTAGCCTCACCCATACTCTTAAGGTTTTTTTCTCTCCCCCCATGGGCAGCAGAGAAAGCACGTCAAATAGGACCTCTCTCGTATGTGGTCTCTTGCCCCCATGGGCAGCAGTCTCACACACACACAATCAAGGAACCTCTTCCCCCCCATGGGCAACAGGGAAGAACGCGTCATCCAAAGTGAAAGGGCACTGACCTAGATTTGATTCTATTGTCACAAAGACTATGGAAACCAAATCAAGTGATCACCGGGAAATCACACATGGCATAGTGTTAAAACCACGTAAAGCTCATAGGTTACATTACTTTGAAACACATAGTTTATGTCCAGGTAGTTTCAAAAAAACCTTAAATAATCTCACTTTTACAAAGTTTGTAAGGTTTCAACTTCATTCTTGTCAATAGATTTTCTATCAATTTTCCACATAACAAGACATGATAAGCATCTTTAAATTTTCTAATATACCATAAAATCCATGATTTTCTTATCAAAGATTAAATAAAAGATGCTCATTTTTTCATATCAACAATTCATGCATTTCCCCAAATACAATATCAAATATGATGCATTTTCATATATATAATTATATATATATATATATATATATATATATATATATATATATATATATATATATTAAGGTTACGATACAATAGTTTTTAGGAAAATATAATTTCCATAAGTAGTTTCCAAAAGTATGTCTAACCCAAAAACAATATTTATACAATATGGTTATTTTTCAAAATCCCATTAAAAATCTACTTACCTCGCAACCGCAAAAGCCTAATTCTCCAAGCTCCAAGGAGATTAGCTAGAACCTAAAAAAATATCAAGTAAACCTGTCACAATAAGCATAGAGCTTGAAATTGTATTTAGCTCCAATTTAGGGATTGCCAAATAATCACTTAATTAGGCAAGCCTAGTATTTAACCTCATCAATAATAATAAATTCCACTTCCAAAGTTTCTCAACAAATTGATTCACAAGGCATAAACTCCAATTTATAACGTTAACCCATTTAATATCATCTCCAACATTATGACCATCTTCCATAAAATTTACACTACATCATTAAGAGACCATGAAAGCAAAATCAAAATATCCTCAAAGACAAGAAATTTAGAACTTCAACTAACTCTAAGTAAACCCAATGGCAATGGAAAAATTTAGATTTACCAACCATCACATGTTATAAATCAAAACCCCTAAATTTTCCACCATAAATAAACCTTAGGTAGTCATCATTAGCACAAACCATATACCCACTCATCAAATAATTCCACCAATACAATACCCATTCATACAAACACATAAATATCACTCCTAATACTCATAAATCACATGGGTATCATTATTAAAGCTTAGATAAAAATAACCTCAAGCAAAAGTGTAAAACCCACCAAAAAGATTAAAAAATTTTACTTCAAAGAAGGATGTGAAGGTGTTTATGGGTTCCCAAGAATTTTCCGATGATCTTGCCGAAAAATGATGGTGGAAATGGTGGTGGTGTGGAAGTTCCGGTGGAGAGGATGAGAGTAGAGAGGAGCGTATGAGAGAAAACAAAAAAATGAAAAGAAGGAAAGGCAGAGAGTGAGCCGGTCAAAGAGGAGATAAGATGGAGTGATTGTATGGTGGGTAGTAGGGTTAGTTGGGGCTTTTGCACATGGGAAACCAAAAATCTGATCTTGACTTCTCCTTTAAAAAAAAAAAAAAAAAACTGACGGGACATTACAACTTCGATCTGGAGTTATTAGAGTGTTGATCAAAGGTCTTCTCTACTTCAATCTAGAATTGTTGAAATGTCGACCAAGGTCTTCTCTACTTCGATCTAGAATTGCTAAAGTGTCAATCAAGGTCTTCTCTACTTCGATCTAGAATTGTTGGAGTGTCGATCAAAGGTCTTCTCTACCTTGATCTGGAATTGTTGGCATATCGATCAAGGTCTTCTCTACTTTGATCTGGAGTTATTGCCTGCAAAAAGTCAAAATTTGGGGGGCTAGACTTTTTTAAATTATGAGAGCTTTTCGATCCCACTGTTTTTTTGAGATGCGTGATTTTCATTTGTTCCTTCTTGATTTGAATCTTTATCAAGAAAAGTTTGATTGACAAAAGATTCTATTTTTGAGAAACATTTAATTTTTTGAAACTTGGAAGTTTTGAAATTAACATTTAAAATTTTGAGACTTTGGAACTTGGAGATTTTGATTTGAAATTTGGAACATGAAATCTGAAATTTTGGGAATTTAGGATTTTGAAAGTTAGGGCTTGGAATTTTAATCATGAAATTTGAAGTTTGAATTTTTCTAAAATCTTGAAAATTGATGGTTTGGATTTAAAATTTGGGCATTGAGAATGTGGAATTGAAAATTTGTGAATGAAAATTTTGAATTGAAAATTTGGAGTTTGAAAGATACTTGAAAACTTTGAAAAATATTTTTTTTTTTGGTTGACTGAGTTGACTTAGCTTTTAGTTGAGTTTTAAGTGTGGGGGCCGAAATTTTGGCCCCTCACTTCCTTGTCTCTTCCTTTTTTTTTTCTTCATCTTCCATCAACTTCTCTTCCTCCATTAACACTATTCACCCTCTTCTTTCCCCTTGACTTTTCTTCTTCATCTCACCATTTCTTCTCACAAAAAACACTTTTCTAAGCTTCTTAACCTTCCCTCATCCATCTCCATCAATATTTATTTAGATCCTTGTGTTTTGAGCATTTTCATCACACACCCATTTTTGGTGAAATCCATTTTCTTTGCATCAAAATGGCTTCTTCCTCCAAGGGATCTTCTTTTCTTGCTTTTCATGGTAAGAAATATGATCCAACATTTGATTGGCATGATGATGATGGACTTCTTCAAGACCCTAGGACCCATGCTTCATATTGTCATGTAGACACCAAGATTAGTTCTTTGGTTTCCTTGCTTGGAAAAAATGTTGTTGCATATTTCATTGAAAGTTTCATGGTGAGATATTTTCATTTGGTTATTTTGAAATTTTTGGGACATTGCATGATTGGTTACGTTGGAGAATGTTGGCTTTGGAGCATTTTTGAAGTGTTGTTTTTTCTTTGATCATGGTACAATTTTGGCAATGTTGGTGGCTTATGGAATTTTGACAATGTAGATTGTGATGTTGTTGGATGAATTTTGGTTTGGATTTTAGGAGTATTGGTATTGTGAAGTTTTAGCAATGTTAGTAATTTGTGATGTTTGTTGGATGAACTTTGGTTTAGGTTTTGGGAGTATTGGCATTGTGAAGAATTTATGTTGTAGGCTTAGATGAATATGTTCAAGATGCATGTGGGAAAAGTTTGTTGGCATGTGTAAACTTTGTTTTATGGTCATGGCAAAATTTTGTGTGTATGAAATTTTGACTTACGGAAAAAAAAATTTTGTTGGGTATGTGATGTTGATTCTTGGAAAATTTGTGTGATTATGATTTTGGCTATGTGAGAATTTATTTGTGCATGGGCATGAACTTGTGGGAAATTTTTATGGTGATCTTGATCATATAAGAATTTTTTGTGCATGTCCATGGAAAAATTTGGTAGTTGTATATGGATATGTGAAAATTTTTTATTATGGTGAAATTTTGGTGGGGCATTGATTTTGTGGTGGTAGGGCATTGGTTGTGAGAATTTTTTTTTTTTTTTGGAAATTTTTGGTCATGTGGGTTTTGCACATGGAAATTGAGGAGATGAACTTTTGTGATGTAGAGCCTTAAGAGTCGAGATAGTCTCCAAATGTTGAAAAAGTACATGGGCAACATTGTCTCCAAGCATCAAAAACATCATCAATGAAGCAGGCTTTGGCCCTTTCTTTGAAACTTTATTAAATCAGGAGACACATGAATACAAAGATCTTTAGTTACTTCTTGCCTTGGCAAAGCACTTCTGGGACACTACCGGTACCTTCCATTTTCCAAGCATTAGGGAGGTAATGTTGACACCTTATAACTTCTCTGTTATCACTAGTCTGAGGTTGGGTGGTGAAAGAATTCTTGTCAATAATTCCCTTACTTCAGCTAAACTCAAGAAACTTCTAGGTGTAGTGTCTTCTAGAATGAAGAGTAACAATATCCCTTTGTCTTGGTTATGTGAAAATATTCCCCAATGTGAGACTGTGGCAAAGGGTGCTCGTATGTTCATGCTTCTTTTTATTGGGACTTTTTTGTGTCTGGATTTAGGCAGTACTGTGAATATGCGGTACTTAGTGAGCTTGAGAAAAATTGAACAAATCCGAAATTATGACTGGTGCGGCATGGCCTACGCTACTATGATGCATTTCATGACCCAATTCTCTAGGCGGAGCCTTACAAGCTTGGGTGGGGCTCCATTTGTATGGCAGGTGTGGTTTGAGATTTATTTTGGCTATGTGTAGGTTGTGGAAAATTATTTTGGCTATGTGGTAATGGTGTTGTGAATTTTTTAGGTCTGGATGCACGAGTACTCTGGAGTTCGTCCTGAAATCCAGGAAGAAGTTGCTAGCATTTTTCCTAGAGTTCTCCGTTGGTTGCCCAAACATCATTTGTCTACACCTTCCAAGCATCCTTTGGAAATTTGGCGCTTGGTGATTGATAATTTGGCGGTTGATGATATAAGTTCTTCGTCCTCTTTCTTTTGGAATCTTTGGCACTTGGCTATGGTTCAGTCTCTTCTCATTCTGAGTTCCTTTGTGACTTTTCAAATGGATTTAAATCCTTGGGTTGGATGTGAGGGGTATGCAGAGTGTGAGCGAGCTCTAGAACTGAATGGCCGCCAAGTGTTGTTTGAGTGTGGGCATGGAAGGTATTGGTATCTTGGTGATCAAGTGTTGCCCCAAGTTGAACATGAGTATCCTTCTACTACAATTCCAACTCCTTCTTGTCATACTATTCGGTTGGCTGACTTTCTAGCTGATAAAGAGATTACTCGAGCCTGTGATGGCTATATTGTTGTAGGAGTAGAAGGGAATTATTTTGAATTCATTCGACTTCATCTGCAAGGTTGCTTGGTTGGCAGAAAGGTACTTTTCTTCCCTTCTAAAGTCAAATTTTTGTTTTGCAAATTACTTTTCCATATTTCTGCTTGGAAACAATACTTGCATGTTGTATTTTTAGCCTCCATCTTCTGAAGGAGAGGAAGGGGGAGAGGAAGAGGAAAAGATTCCCTCTACTCACCATGTTGGTAGTTCTTCTAGTTCCTTCGTGGAGACTTATCCTCATTTTTTGGCATGGTAGTATGATGTGATGAATCTTGATGGAACATATAGTTCCATGCCTTTGACTAGGCTAGAACACGTACTAAATGTTCCTTGGCCCGATCCGGTATGTTCTTGAATGTTCAGTTCTTTGTACTTATTTCTGCTTGGCTTGATGAATGGCTCTTAATTTGGTAGAGTTGTGATTCAAGTTGATGTGGATATAGTGGAAGAAAGCATGCGGATGATTGTAGGCTTGCAATCATTGGCTTGCACTCAGTCCTCCCAATATGTACTCAATGATGTGAGTTGGGTATTCCATGTTGCTTTCGGAGTGTCTTTGGCTTGAACTATGCTTGATAGTGGAATTAACACCTGATTTTGCTAACTTCTCAGGCACATCGAATGGAAACTGCTGACACTACTAGAAGAACTTTAGAGGAAAGGATCAGGAGCCTCGAACTTGAAAATCGTCAGTACGGTCCTCGCTTTTTCGCAAGTCAAGAAGGAAATACTAAAGGTGGCTCTTCTAGAGGTGGATCAAGGAGATCCTCACACAGGTGGACTCAAAGTCCTAATGATGAATGACTTGTATTTTTATTTTTCCTACAAAAGAAAAGGAAGCATTCCTTAGATAATCTTGTATGAATTTCCATGTTTAAATTTTTGCCCCTTGAATCATGTAGAGACTTTAACTAAGACAAGTTTAGAATTCACCTGATGAGATCTTATAGTACTAATTTAAACTTAACTTGCTTGGCTCTGTGGAATCTTCACTTACTTGAATTAGGTGAAGCTAGATGCCCCTAGTTTAAAATGAATGCATGATTTTTGGAAATCTTGGTTTTTTTTTTTTTTTTACATAGATGATGATGATTTTTTTGATTCTTTGAAAATGAATGATCCATGGGCGAATGCCCCTAGTTTGGAACATGAATCCATGAGTCTTAAATAAATCTGATTTGATTAATTTTGAAAACAATGATGCAAGTGATGATTTTTGAAAATAAATGTATTAAGCACATTGAAATGCCCCAATTTGACTTAAAAATAAATCTTTTTGAATGTTAAATGATCTAAAAAAAATGGTCAAGAACACAAAATTGCATGGAACTACATGGATGTGTGATGGCTGGAATGGGTGACACGTGGCACATGAGGAGTGCCATTCGGCACGTTTGGAGTGCCGTTTTGCACTTTTAGAGTGCTGAATGGCACCTGGCCATGCCGTGACGCTCACGCCATGGTGGGCCGACTCCTCACACTTTTCCAATGCATATTTCGTGTTTTCGCGCTTTTTGAAAAAATTTTACTTCGTTTGTGATCATGAAACACTCTACTAGTCAGCTACAAACTCTCTAAAAATTATTTCAAACCTAATTAGGAATTGATGCAGCTTATATAAATGAATTCTCCTACGACAAATCTCTGCTTAAAGGTTAGTAAAACACAATAATCACAAGCAAAAGTCATCCATGGCTAGCAATCATAATTTTTCTCATTCAATAATTCATGATATCAACAGATGGGTTCTTAGCTTTGATTTCAGTACCAAAACCAATTTTATGGCCTACAAACTAGAGGGAATCAAGGCTCTAAGGAAAGTCAAAATCAAGTGGGACTTCCTTCATGCTGCTGTGAAATTCTGGGATCCCGAAGATCATGTGTTTCAGTTTAACACCGCTGAACTCTATCCGACAATTGAAGCATTTTCTACTATCCTGGGCTATGATTCGAGCAAAAAATCTATAGCGGTTTCTTGTGATCCCAGGCATAAGGAATCTTTGGTTGATGCTCTCAGTGTTCCTACTTCCATTACTGATAGTATGATTGAAGGTCATATGGTGAATCTCCGTGCCATTATCTCTCGGTTGATTGACAAATGCACCTATAGAGTAACAGACAATATGCAAAAAAAAAAAAAAAAAAAATCAGTTTGGCTTTATGCATGGTGGGAAAACTTTTGCTTTGCTCTGGAAGACGCGACTTTGTGGATGCTCGAGCCATAAGTGTTGTGAATCAAATTAAGGATGGTGATAATCCTATTTCTTTGATCTTAGTAGAAACTCTTCTAGGACTGGATGCTATATTTCATGGTGGAGAAACACAAAACTTCTTAAGGAGTCCTTTAACTTTGCAGATATCTCTGATGGAGCGACTGGACATGATTGCCAAGCCTACGACCGGTAATTATAGGCCTAGCAGTTTTCTTAGCAGGGCTGTAATTAAATCTTAGTGCCAAACTGAAAGTGACTGGGTAAAGTTCTTAGACAAGAAATCCAGTGCCTCAATTCAATGGGATTGTTATTGGTGGAAATGCCCACCCCCTCTACTAAGGTCTCCAGGATCAGACCACATCTTCCTTGTAGGGTTGTGGAGGGCAACTTTCAACAAGGGAGATAGACTCTTGAGGTAATTCAAATATGAGCAAGGAATGCATGGTGGCAAAAGAAGAAGATTCTTCACTCCTATGGACACAAATCCTACTTCTATACAAAACATGCTATTGGGATTGGAGATGGCGGTCTGAGTGGACCAATCTTTTGTCAAGATTCACTTTCACAAGATGACTACAGAATACTCTAACTGGTTGATAGACAAAATTATTGTAAAGAGAGCTGATAGGATTGCTATGAAAGAACAGTTTCTCAAAGACAACTGAGAAAGACCCGATGAAGACAACTATGAATTGAAAAGAAGGAATAATGATGACAAAGCTCTAAACACAGAGGAAATCAATGATCAACAGAAAAAGAAAAAGACTGAAGATTGAAGACAAAGTGACCTTCTTATATTTTTGACTTTGAACATGTTTATTTTTAAAGTTGATGTAAAAACTCTTATGTTTAGGAATCATTTAGGATTTGCAAGTTAATGGTTCTGTTTAAGGTGTAGGTTTTTGGGGTTTGGAATTTATTTATGGTTTGGTTTAGGGTTTGGGTTCTTGGATTTTGTGTAAGGACATGGTTTAATGGAATGGTTGAATTTTTGGAAATTTGGGTTAATGGATAAATGGTGGGTTTTGGGAAATTGTGATCAAACCAATGCATGGTTGCTTACGTACTCCCTTGATAGAAGGATTAGGTCATCACGTAGTTCATTGATTGATTTTTTTTATTTGCCTTGGTCGCCCATGCGGGTTTTCAACCTAGCAGGCTTTCTCACTCTCTTTTTTCTTACTCTCCTTTTGCATAGATCGCCCTTACGGGTTTTCAACCTACCCCATTTTGTTTTTTTCTTTTTTTCTTTTTTTTTTTTAGTCAAACCTAGGAAGGGAAACAACATAATTTACAACCACTTCAGACGTGGTGCTTTAAAACTACCACTTCAAACGTGATATTTCTTCAATTGATCCATATTGGTTGGCTCAGTGAAAGGGTTTACATCTAAGTCCATCAATCTTACTGCTCCCCCGGAGTATATCTACTTGATAATGTATGAGCCTGCCCAATTTTGCTTGAACTTCCCATTTGTATCTTGAATAGGGCTCGGATTTCTTTCAACACCAAATCCCCTAACTTCAAATCTCTGGTTCTCACTTTCTTGTCAAAAGCTTTCCTAAGCCTCCTCTGGTAACCTTGAATATGATACAAGGCTTTGAGTCTCTTCTCATCTAACATGCACAACTGATCATATCTGCTTTGCAACCAATTTTCTTCAGGGATTTCGCTCTCCAATACTGTCCTTAGTGAACGGACACCCATCTCAATGGGAAGGACTACTTCCATCCTATACACCAATGAATAAGAAATGACTCCTGTGGAAGATCAAATTGATGTTCTATACCCCCAGAGTGCATAAGGCAACTGTAGGTGCCAGTCTTTGTAGTTCTTTATGCTCTTCTTCAAGTTTCACCCTATATTTTTATTAGCAACCTCAATTGCTCCATTGGTTTGTAGACAGTAAGGTGGAGACTTGTGGTGTTGAATGCTGAACTACCGTAGTAGCTTCTCTATAGTGCAACCCATTGTTTGAGATAATTTCATGTGATACCCCATATCTACAGATGATATTGGTCTGAATGAACTGAGCAACTTTCTTTGAATTCAGGACTTTGTATGAAGTTGCTTCTACCCATTTAGTAAAGTAGTCAATGGCTACAAGTATGAATTCATGGCCATTGGATGCTGTTGGGTGGATTTTTCCAATAATGTCTATTCCCCATGTAGAGAATGGCCAAGGTGATGTCATAGTATGTAATGGCATGGGTGGCATGTGCTTCAAATCTCCATGGACTTGAAATTTATGGCATTTTCGGACATGAGTCGCACAGTCAGCTTCCATAGTAGTCCAATAGTAACCTTCTCTCATTATCTTCCTTGACAGCGTGTGTGCATTCATATGTGGCCCATAACTTGACTCGTGAACCTCTTCAATTATCTGTTATGCTTCCTTAACGGTTACACAAAGGAGATGAACTCCATCATATGATCTTCTGTAAAGCCTTTCATCACAAATAATGTAATTAGTAGACAACCTCCAGATGGTCAATTAGCATTCTTATCTGCAGATGGTGGGTATGTCCCATCCTTGAGATATTGTAGGATGTCCGAATACCATTCACCTTCCCTATTCTTTCCCTCATCAACTTTTTCTATTGTCATGCAGTAATCTGGTTCTTCTTTTTGTTCCATCACTATCGGTCTAGCTTTATCTTCTTTTGGCCCATCCATCATGGATGTCATGGTTGCTAAAGCATCTGCAATTTGATTCTACATCCTTGGCACATTCTGATATGCTCGGAAATAATTTTTCTTTTCATTTATTTGTTTTTAGTCTATCTATTTCTATAGTACAATTTTTTTAAATTTTCACAACGTTTTTTCTTTTTGAAGTATATTTTATTTTTATACAACAAATAATATAAAACTAATAAAGAGAATCTTATGATTTCCAAGTCGACCATATACTGATTCTACGTACTAACCGTTGATTACTATTGTGCACTGAGAACTCTGAAATTTTGCAGCAAGACATAGGCTGAAGTTGTACAAAGAGACCCAAAAAAAAAAAAAAAAAAAAAATGGAACCTTGGTGGCCAGCCAAACAAAAAATAGTACTGTTCGGAGTCTTTTGACACACACAAACAACCGTTAGAATATGTGTCTCCGATCGGTTCTCCTCATATTTTGTTTGGTGTTTTTCCTCTCTTTCTCACACTCTAGTCTAGTGATCTAAAACTTTTCCACTCATCGAAGCGACAGGGCAGATCGGTGCTGGTCTGTGTCTCCAATCAGTTCTCCTCGATTTGTTGTTTCTTCTTCTTCCTGGGTGTACAGATTATTCTGCAGTGCTGAAGATCAGTATCTCTCTCTCTCCCTCTCCGTTTCTTATTGTGCAGACTACAAATTTCTAAAAAGTTGGTTGTGGTATAAATAATATTCATTATCACATATTTAAGTTCCTAAATCTTTTTTCTTTTGTAATATACTAGATAGTTACTTTAATATTGTTCTTGAATTTAATTATTCTTAATGGTGCATTTTAGTATCAACACTCAAAAGTCACATGTACACAGTGCCACACTTCAAGTTAAAGTTCAACTAACATGACTTATTAAAACTGAAGAGCCCATGATGATGCCCCCGTGATCTTACGGAAGGGACAAATTTTTTCAAGATTATTCTTGACAAAAATTTTCACGACGGCAAGCTTATAAGAATACTTACATCTCTCACTCTCCTTTTGAATAAAAAAAATGTGATAGTAATTAAGAAACATGGACTTAATAGGCTAGCTATTTATTTTATTCAGATTGTACCATGTATGTACGATATTCATCTTGCTATATTTATTTCCAAATTTTGAAAAGCATATGATTTTGTGTGTGTATATTACAATGCTTACATTGCATTTAGATGTATTATTAACCAAAGGTTCTTAATTTGTAGATCATTCCAAGAAAATTTACAAGTAAACATGGAGAAAAATAAACTATTGCAACGAGATTTTCAAAGTAAATAGTTGTAATATATAAATTGTTGCAATATATGGAATTTATTGCAACGAAAATCTAGTGTTGCATAAACCTATTTTTTTAAATAAAAAAATAATCTATTGCAACAAGATTTTCAAAGTAAATCGTTCCTATATATGGAATTTATTGCAACGAAAATTTAGTGTTGCATAACCTTTTCTTTTTTTTTAAATAAAAAAATAACCTATTGCAGTGAGATTTTCAAAAGTAAATCGTTGCAATATATAAATCGTTACAATATATTGAATTTATTGCAACAAAAATCTAGTGTTGCATAAACCTATTACTTTTTTTTTAATTAAAAAATAACCAATTGCAATGAGATTTTCAAAGTAAATCGTTGCAATATGTGGAATTTATTACAATAGGCTACCTACAAGCACCCAATCCTCAAAAACAAAAGAACAATTGACTACTTAAATACAAGCACAAGCATAGGGAATATGCTTCTAAGAAATTGAAGCTATATAGAACATGTGTTATTGGCATAAAAATCATAAATCAATAAAATAGTTTACATTTAATATTACCAAATAAAATTGCTGATTTAATTATTAGAAGACACAATAAAATAATTAAAAAATAAAAATAATATTTTTATATAAACAATTATATATTTTTATTTTTATTAAATAATAATATGTCAACTTACTTGTAAATATATCTTTCCCAAATCTTCCATTCCAAATTTCCTGCAAAAGATCTCACTGATTAGAATAAGCAAAGAGAGGAAAAAAAATAGATTTAAATAAAAGACTTAAAGGAAAAGATGAATACCAATGTCATGAAAAAATACCATTCTGGCAATATCATTTTTTACGTCTTCTTCTCATGTATTTCCAGTACATCTTCAGAAATCTAAATTCACAAGACTAGCGGAGATGAGCAAGCAAGAGAATGGGCGAGATTGGAGGAGAGAGAATCTCGGCTATAGAGTACAGAGAATAGGACTGACTAGCTTGGGAGTTAGAAAGGAGAAGACTAGGGTAGTTAAAAAACACAGCGAAGGAAAAAAAAAGTAAATGAACAGGTAAGGTACACTGGGTATGTTAAATGAAGACAAGTGGCGTAGGTGGGAGTGGCATAATGAGATACAATAAATGAAGGTATACAAGGGTCCAATGATGATGCCCTATGTGATCTTATGGGAAGGGACACATTTTTTCAAGATTATTCTCGATAGAAATCTTCGCGACAGCAGGCTTGTAAGAATACTTACATCTCTCACTCTCCTTGTGAATAAAAAAAATGTGATAGTAATTAAGAAACATGGACTTAATAGGCTAGTTGTTTGTTTTATTTGGATTGTACCATGTATATATGATATTCATCTTGCTATATTTATTTCCAAATTTTGAAAAGCATATGATTTTGTGTGTATATTACAATGCTTACATTGCATATAGGTGTATTATTAACCGAAGGTTCTTAATTTGTAGACCATTCCAAGAAAAGTTACAAGTAAACATGGAGAAAAATAAACTATTGCAACGAGATTTTTAAAGTAAATCGTTGTAATACATAAATTGTTGCAATATATGGAATTTATTGCAACGAAATTCTAGTGTTGCATAAACCTATTTTTTTAAAATAAAAAAATAACCTATTGCAATGAGATTTTCAAAGTAAATCGTTGCAATATATGAAATTTATTGCAACGAAAATCTAGTGTTTCATAAACCTATTACTTTTTTTTAATAAAAAAATAACCTATTGCAACGAGATTTTCAAAGTAAATCATTGCAATATATGGAATTTATTGCCATAGGCTACCTACAAGCACCCAATCCTCAAAAACAAAAGAACAATTAATTACTTAATTAATTAAGTAGGGACAAGTCCCTCCATTCCCTTATGGAGAAAGACCTATCCCAGCGTTTTTTTGAGCGCTGAAATAGGGTCAACCTATTGCAGCGCAGCAAAAGCGCTGGGATAGGTCACCTAAAGCACTAGGATAGGTCACGTATAATGTATTTTTGGTTATTTAATTATATGGGTCTTAATGGATAAACTCACTAATACCCACTAAAACTTATCTAAAATTTAAATAAACAAAAAAAAGTCTAAATTTCTAGAAAATGACCAAAATACCTCTGAAACTAAAAAAATGACCAAATACCCCCAAACCTAAGAAATGACCAAAATACCCCTAAAACCCAAAAAATGACCAAAATACCCCCAAAACCTTAAAATTACAAAAATACCCCCAAAGCCCAAAAAATGACCAAAATACCCCAAAAACCTAAAAATTACCAAAATATCTCCAAAACCCCAAAAATGACCAAAATACGCTTGAAACCTAAAAATGAAATAAATAACCCCAAAACCCAAACAATGACCAAAATACTCTTGAAACCTAAAAAAATAACCAAAATACCTCCAAAACCTAAAATGACTAAAATACCCCCAAAACCCAAAATAATGACCAAAATACTCCTGAAACCTTAAAAATGATCAAAATATCCCTGAAACCTATAAAAATCACCTATAGGGATTTGTTAATTATCAAATGACCAAAATATCACTCGAATACAAAAAAAAAAAATACCAAAATATCCCAAAAACCAAAAAATGACCAAAATACCATCAAAACCTAATAATTACCAAAATACTCCCAAAACACAAATAAAAAGACCGAAATACCCCTGAAACAGATAAAATGACCAAAATACCCATAAATTCCAAAAAATGACCAAAATACCCTCAAAATTAAAATTTAAAAAAAAAAAAAAAAAACCCTAAATACCTCCCGAAACCTAAAAAATGACCAAAATACCCTTGAAACCTAAAAATGACCAAAATAACCCCAAAGCCTAAAAATTGACAAAAATAATCCCAAAACCTAAAAATGACCAAAATACCCCCCTTAAAATTATAAAATGACCAAAATACCCCTCAAACCAAAAAAAGAGTAAAATACCCCTAAAACCTAAAAAATGACAAAAATACCCCCGAAACATAAATGACGAAAATACCCCTAAACCTTTGAAATGACCCAAATAAACCCAAAACCTCAAAAATGGCCACAAACAGCCTGGAACCTCTAAAATTACCAAAAATACCCTGAAACCTCTAAAATGACCAAAATACCTCTAAACCTATAAAACAACCAAAATACCCCTCAAAATATCTAAAATGACCAACATACCACTGTTCCTATAAGATGAACAAAATACCCCCGAAGCCTATAAAATTACCAAAATAGGGGTTTAGGGGGTATTTTGGTCATTTGTTATGTTTAGGGAGTATTTTGGCCATTTTTTAGTTTTTGGGGGATTTTTGTAATTTTTTAGGTTTAGGGTGTATTTTTATCGACTTACAAAATTAAGGGGTATTTTGGTCATTGTCTAGGTTTCGAGGATATTTTGGTCATTTTAAAGTTTAGGGGTTATTTTGGTCATATATAGGTTTTAGGGGTACTTTGATCATTTTTTAGGTTTCAGGGGGTATTTTAGTTAATTTATAGGTTTTGAGGGTACTTCGATCATTTTTTAGGTTTTTAGGGTATTTTCATCATTTTTAGGTTTCTAGGTTATTTTGGTCAATTTTCAAGCTTCGGGGTTATTTTGGTCATTTTTAAGGTTTCAGGGGTATTTTGGTCATATTTTGAGTTTCGGGGGGGGGGGGGGGTATTTTGGTCTTTTTATTAGGTTTTGGGGGGCATTTTGGTAATTTTTAGGTTTTAGGGGTATTTTGGCCATTTTTTGGATTCCGGGGTATTTTGGTCATTTTGTAGGTTTTGTGATTATTTTGGTAATTTTTCGGTTTCGGGGGTATTTTGGTCATTTAAAGACTCTTCAAGGGTATTTTGGTCATTTTTTGGTTTTTGGGGGTATTTTGGTCAATTTTTAGGTTTTTGGGGGTATTTTGGTAATTTTTGGTTTCAGGGGTATTTTGGGCATTTTATGGGTTTCAAGAGTATTTTGTTAATTTTTAGGTTTTGGGGGGTATTTTGGTCATTTTCTGGGTTTTAGGGATATTTTGGTCATTTTTTTGGGGTTTCGGGGGTATTTTTGTCATTTTATTTGGGTTTTAGCGGTATTTTGGTCATTTTGTAGGTTTCGTGGTTATTTTGGTAATTTTGAGGTTTTGGAGTATTTTGGTTATTTTTGAAGATTTTAGAGTACTTTGGTCATTTACACTTTAGGGGCATTTTGGTAATTTTGTTAATTGGGTAATGGGATGGGTTGAGGTTTACTCATAATAATTGGGTTGGTTTTGGTTTGACTTAGAAGCAATTAGTTAAATGTGTTTTAATGAGTAAATGAGTTTTATATACCTAACCCAATTAAAATATTAAATTTTATTTTCATATTGTTGGTCCTCGAGTCTCATTTTACATTTTTTTTAGTTATTACATTATATTTTACTAACTTTTTTGAGGAATTATATTTTATTAATTTGAAGTATTAAATTAAATATATTAAATTAGTTTGAAGTATTAAATTAAATTAAATTTTGTTAAATTGAATTATTAAAACATATTTTTATTAATTAATATAATTTATTTTATTAATTTGTACTGTTAAATTATATTTTATTAATTTGAAGTATTATATTCAATCTTATTAATCAAGAAAATATTAAATATTACTATTTATAAAATATGTTCATAAACCTAATTGTACAAATTATAACAAAAAGTTCAAACTATCCTTGCGGTAAGGACACGCGCCTTCCCACCATTCGGCCCAAGTTCGTCCCATAGTAAGAGTTTTTAGGTATTGTTTCGTGTTCCAATTCTCCGAAGCTTCAATCTTGTTCGTTTTCGATTCTTTCTCGCTGTGACTCTCGGTTCCGCACAAAATCCTAGCTTAGCTGAGTGATGCGAGCTGTTCTTGTTGATTTTACTGTATAGAAAAATGCGTCCTCCCGTTGATGTGAATAATTATAGGCATTGAGTTTAGGTTTCTTGAACTTAGGGTTTTGGTTTGTATAAGGTAATGTGTTTCGCTATTATATTAATGCAAATAATTGTGATATAAAGATATCGAGTAGTGGTTATAGTACTACTTATTTAGGATGTTACATTAATTCAATGGTGAGTTTGATGTGGGTTCACTACCCGATGAATGTTTAATCCTTGAAGTTTTATTCTCCACAATCATCACATTCTAATGAGCAAGATATTGCCTTTATTAGTTTTTTTATTTCCATGTTAGAACCTTTTTTGGTTAAGAAATTTGTGCCAATGCCAAACAGTGGCCCCAAGCTAGTGATAATTTTGCTTCTGTGTCTTGCAGTATTGCCGACCTTGAAAGTGATCCTGGCCTATTTATATCAAACAAAGAGGTGCTTATATTGTTAATCTTTTTCTCAGAATTGAGATTTATTATATGGCCAATGTGTTGCTTCCATCCAATTTCCTTAACAGAAAAATTCATTCCTTTTGGCAGAAGGTATTTGCTGAGGCTGATGCAATGGCAAGGCAGTACAGGGAAAAGCTACCTTCTGGTTTGCCCATCATAAATCGGAACTCCCTCCAACCAATGCTTTACCCTTTGAGAATGAGGTAAGAATGTATGCAAATTGGAAGTGGTTCAAATTTGAAAGAGAATATGAACCAGCGTGACCCTTAAGGTTGCCCTGTGACACCATCAAATTAGAAAAAAGGGAGGGCTTAGACCTTGCTATCCTCACGTAACCCACACACACCCCATAATGAAAAAAAGTAAATATCTCTCAAGTCTCAACAAGGCCATTATACTCTTAAATTCACAAAAATCAAGTTATTTAGCATGTATTGCACTTAGATCACAAGCCTTTCTTCTAACCAAACACCCTTTCTTCTAACTTCTCTCTCTCTCCTTTGGACTATAATTCTTCATCTCACTGGTAAATCAATCATCTTTCTAATCTTTTCTGTTCTTTTCTTCTTTTTCCCATTTTCAGGATTTCATTTTTCCCATTTCCGATATATAGTATTTGAGTAATTTTTTTTTTTTAATTAACGTTTTTTTTTTTCAATTGATTCTTTAGCTTTTTCTTTCATGGAGAACGGCTTCTCTTCTCCTCGGAACGAATCCTTCCCGGCTGGTCTCCGTGTTCTCGTTGTTGATGATGATCCAACATGGCTCAAAATTCTTGAAAAGATGCTAAGTGTGCTTATGATGGTACTGCTTACTTTTGTTACTTTTTTTTTTTTTCCCTCTCATGTCTTGGAAAGATATTCTCTGCGCTTGAGTTTGCTTTTGTTGTTTTGTTGATTTTTATGGTTTCTTTTGCTAATTCTTGTTGTTTACAAGGTGGGTTTCTCAAATTATGTGTTAGTTCTAGTATAATGGCTTCTGGGTATGTTCTATTCTATGTTTTCTTCATGGGTTTAATTTTAAGTATGAGAATTGCATGTAAAGTTCATCACTTTAAGTTTTATATGTAGGTGTTAAGACTGTGAAATCTTGAAAATGAAATAGAAGGGGAGAGATTAAGGATATTTTTATTTATTTATTCACTTATTTTGTGACTTTCATGTTGTTGCTTGAGGCTTTTAATGTGAAAATTGTTAGTTTCATTGATAAAAATTGATAATCGAATTGATCTGACTTAATTAAAGGAGTCTTTTGGCTAAATATTGCAAAATTTAAAGTTAATTGGTGTTATAGGTAATGTTTCAAGTTATTTAGCAATCTAAGGAAAGAGAAGGAATTGCGGCAATACCATTGCTGAAATTCAACAAAAGTTGAAGAGAGAAAAATAAAAAGTAGGTGAGAGGAATTTTTGATTTTCGGTAATGGTATTGCCACAATTCCTTCTGCCCATTCTGCTGCCCGGGTGCGCACAAGGAAAACCAAATGACGTGACAAAAAAAAAAATTGGCAATTGTGGCAATGTCATTGCCGAAATAGGTGGTATAAATTTTTGACAATTGTGGCAATGGCATTGCCGAAAATTGGTGAAAAAAAAATGTTATGAAATTTGTGAAAGAGTAAAAAAAAAAGTTGTCACGTCTACAATATTTTTACAACATTTTCACAATAAATCACACATGATTGGTTATTATTAGTTAAAAAAATTTGTGACAAACTAATTGTGGCAATGGCATTGCCGAAATTGGGAGAAAAAAAAAATTTTGTGAGACCCTAATTCTGGCAATGCCATTGCCGAAATAGGGAGAGAAAAAAAAATTTTGTTTTGGCAATTGTGACAATAGCATTGTCGAAAATGGAAAAAAAAAAAAAAAAAAAGATGTTACGAAATCTATGAAAGAGTAAAAAAAAATTTGTCACGTCCACAATATTTTTACAACATTTTCACAATAAATCACACATGATTAGTTATTATTAGTTAAAAAAATTTGTGACAAACTAATTGTGGCAATGACATTGCCGAAATTGGGAGAAAAAAAAAATTGTGAGACCCTAATTGTGGCAATGCCATTGCCGAAATAGGGAGGAAAAAAAAATTGTTTTGGCAATTGTGGCAATGGCATTGCCGAAAATGAAAAAAAAAAAAAAAATTCTTTTGGCAATTGTGGCAATGGCATTGCTGAAAATGGAAAAAAAAAAATGTTACGAAATCTGTGAAAGAGTAAAAAAAAAGTTGTCACATCCACAATATTTTTACAACATTTTCACAATAAATCACACATTATTAGTTATTATTAGTTAAAAAAATTTGTGACAAACTAATTGTGGCAATGGCATTGCCGAAATTGGGAGAAAAAAAAAATTGTGAGACCCTAATTGTGGCAATGCCATTGCCGAAATAGGGAGGAAAAAAAAATTGTTTTGGCAATTGTAACAATGGCATTGCCGAAAATGAAAAAAAAAAAAAAAAATTCTTTTGGCAATTGTGGCAGTGGCATTGCCGAAAATGAAAAAAAAAAAATGTTACGAAATCTGTGAAAGAGTAAAAAAAAAAGTTGTCACATCCATAATATTTTTACAACATTTTCACAATAAATCACACATGATTAGTTATTATTAGTTTAAAAAAATTTGTGACAAACTAATTGTGACAATGGCATTGCCGAAATTGGGAGAAAAAAAAAATTTGTGAGACCCTAATTGTGGCAATGCCATTGCCGAAATAGGGAGGAAAAAAAAATTTTGTTTTGGCAATTGTGGCAATGGCATTGCCGAAAATTAGAAAAAAAAAAAAAAAAAGATTTTACGAAATCTGTGAAAGAGTAAAAAAAAAAATGTTGTCACGTCCACAATATTTTTACAATATTTTCACAATAAATCACACGTGATTAATTATTATTAGTTCAAAAAAATTTGTGACAAATTAATTGTGGCAATGGCATTGTCGAAATCAGGGAAAAAAATCAAGTACAACTTACACGCTGTAAACTCAAGTACAATATTCTTATTCTAAAGTGATGTAAACAAAAAAAAAAAAAAAAAAAAAAAAAAAAAGGTACTCAGAACACAAGTAGAATATTCTTATTCTAAAGTGTTGTGAACAAAAACAAAAAAAAGTACATAGTAAAAAAAAAATTTGTTGTTTGTGGCAATGGCATTGCCGAAATAGAGGAGAGATATAAAAAAAAGTATGCATATTCTTATTCTTTCAGTATTTTTTTTTACTGAAACAGTTTGGTTTGTCACCTTCTTCTATGACAAAAAAAAGTGGAATGAAATTGTGGCAATGACATTGCCGAAATAGGAGGGAAAAAATTTTATTTCAGTTGGTTTTTGGCAATGCCATTGCCGAAATTGAGGGGGAAAAAAAAAACTTGTGGGAATGAATTTGTGGCAATGGCATTACCAAAATATGATGAAAAAAATAAAAAATTTGTTGCAATTGGTTTGTGGCAATGGCATTGCCGAAATAGAGGAGAGATAACAAAAAGTACACATATTCTTATTCTTTCATTATTTTTTTTACTGAAATAATTTGGTTTGTCACGTTCTTTTATGGTAAAAGTAATTTACGAAACAAACCCTATTTCAAATACATTGATTATGCACACTGTAAATCAAAAAAAAAAAAAGGTACATAGATTCTTACGTGCACGCTGTAAACAAAAAAAAAAAAAAAAAACAAAAAATCAATCAACCAATCACCTCAACTCCTCATCTCATCTGATTCTTATTCTCTCCATGCAATATATTTACCTATTCATCATATCACGTCTAAGAGATTTTTTTGTCTTTTTATTCTTTAGTATTTTTTTGATTGAAGCAGTTTGCTTTATGTTTCCATCAACCTTCTTCTCCACTCCACTCCACTCTTATTCCCCTCATGAGTTTACCAACCATTTTCAATTCATGTGTGTCATACATTCTACAAACAACTATACGTAACAACACTTACAAATATCTATCCGTTCTTTTATCTCTTAGAAGGTGAGTTAAATCTCTTAAGTAGTTACTTTTCTTTTTATAATGTTCATGTTGATATGTTTTAGGGGCATAACTAAGCATGAAAATCTTGTTTTTGTTAAATTATTTGTTCATAGTGTTAATATATTAATATTATTATTATGTTTTAGTGTAGATGGCAGAAAAGTTGTTCATTTTTCTTATCCATTCCGGCGGAATAATTAAACATGTAGAAAATGGGGTTTATTACGAAGGGTCACCTCCTTCTATGCTTTCATTAAGTCAGGGTGTTACATTTGAAGGTCTATGTAATGCATTAGCATCCACTCTTCATATAAACAAAGAAGATTCAAAACTGACTATTTGGTATAGATTTTCTTTTCAATGCCATCCACATCCTATGACTTTCCAGCAAGTTTTGATAGAAGATGATAATGGTGTCAATGCAATAGTCAATATATTAGATCGCCAATATGGATTTGTAGGTGCAGAGTTATACGTGGGTGTAGAGCCCATGAGAAGCCATCGAGATGTTTTTCCCATTCGATATGCCAACAAAGGACCGAGTGCACATTAATCATTTTTTTCTTCTATATTGTAAGAATCTATGTACTTTACAGTATACACATCAATTATTTTTTTCTTTTCTATAGTAAGAATCTATATACTTTATTTGTTTTTTGTTTACACATCAATCATTTTTTTGTTCTATAAGAATCTATGTACTTTTTTGTTTATGTTTACAGCGTGCACTTTAAAATAAAAATAGATGTACTTAATCTATCCTTATCTGTTTAGAATGTACTTTTTTTTGTTTTTGTTCACAACACTTTAGAATAAGAATATTCTACTTGTGTTCTGAGTACCTTTTTTTTGTTTTTGTTTACATCACTTTAGAATAAGAATATTGTACTTAAGTTTACAGCGTGTAAGTTGTACTTGATTTTTTTTCCTGATTTCGACAATGTCATTGCCACAATTAATTTGTCACAAATTTTTTTGAACTAATAATAATTAATCACGTGTGATTTATTGTGAAAATATTATAAAAATATTGTGAACGTGACAACTTTTTTTTTTACTCTTTCACAAATTTCGTAACATCTTTTTTTTTTTTTCCCATTTTCGGCAATGCCATTGCCACAATTGCCAAAACAAATATATATATATATTTTTTTTTAATTTTCAGCAATGCCATTGCCACTATTGCCAAAACAATTTTTTTTTTTCTCCCTATTTCGGCAATGGCATTGCCACAATTAGGGTCTCACAAAAAAAAAAAATTTCTCCCAATTTCGGCAATGCCATTGCCACAATTAGTTTGTCACAAATTCTTTTAACTAATAATAACTAATCATGTGTGATTTATTGTGAAAATATTGTAAAAATATTGTGGACGTGAAAACTTTTTTTTTACTCTTTCACAGATTTCGTAACATTTTTTTTTTCCATTTTCGGCAATACCATTGCCACAATTGCCAAAACAATTTTTTTTTCTCCCTATTTCGGCAATGGCATTGCCACAATTAGGGTCTCACAAATTTTTATTTTTTTCTCCCAATTTCGGCAATGTCATTGCCACAATTAGTTTGTTACAAATTTTTTTAACTAATAATAACTGATCATGTGTGATTTATTGTGAAAATGTTGTAAAAATATTGTGGACTTGACAATTTTTTTTTTACTCTTTCACAGATTTCATAACATTTTTTGTTTTTCCATTTTCGGCAATGCCATGGCCACAATTTCCAAAACATTTTTTTTTTTTCATTTTCGGCAATGCCATTGCCACAATTGCCAAAACAAAATTTTTTTTTTTTCATTTTCGGCAATGCCATTGCCACAATTGCCAAAAAAAAAAAAAATTTCTCCCTATTTCTGCAATGCCATTGCCACAATTAGTTTGTCACAAATTTTTTTAACTAATAATAACTAATCATGTGTGATTTATTGTGAAAATGTTGTAAAAATATTGTGGATGTGACAACTTTTTTTTTACTCTTTCACAAATTTCGTAACATTTTTTTTTCCCCATTTTTGGCAATGCCATTGCCACAATTGCCAAAAATTTATACCACCTATTTCGGCAATGGCATTGCCACAATTGCCAAAAAAAAAATTTTTCCACTTCATTTGGTTTTCCTTGCGAGCACCCGAGCAGCAGAATAGGCAGAAGGAATTGCGGCAATACCATTGCCCAAAATAAAAAATTTCTCTCTCCTACTTTTTATCTTTCTCTCTCCAACTTTTGTTGAATTTCAGCAATGGTATTGCCGCAATTCCTTCTCTTTCTTCAGATTGCTAAATAACTTGAAACAGTACCTATAACACCAATTAACTTTGAATTTTGCAATATTTAGCCAAAAAACTCTAATTAAAGGGTATATGTTGATTGGTTTACTTTTCTATTTTTGTATTACCTAGCACGCTCAAAACACTTGAGAGGTACCAAAAATGCAGTTATGGTGCAGTTGAAGTGAACAAACCTGGCAAGGAGCTCGAGGTATAGCTTAACTGTATTACTGAGTCTTTTTTTATGCAACGACTGTTTTGCTGTATCTCACTGCTTATACCTTACTTTGAAGTAATCATCAAACGTTTACCATCATAGGAACCAATAGGTCTAGGGACACCTAATTCTATATCTACTTGCACATGCATCCAATTAATTAATGTGTATAGGTATAATCGATGCGTATTAAAGATGCGTATTAAAAATAATATCAGCGATAAATCTATGTAAAAATGATATTGCTTCCATCATTAGTAAACAATTTAATTTGCAATATATTAAACTGAGTGTGTCTGTAGGATTGTTGGATGGACTGCAACCAAGTGTTCTTTTGGTTGTTGTCTCACTGTTAGAATGTGGCAAATATATATGGATGTCAATTTTTTTTTTTTTTTTTTTGAGTGTCTAATATATGGTATAAATTATAAAGTATAAACTAAATAAATTTTGGTATTTTGTCTAAGCATTGTACCATGCCTCAGTTTGTCATTTTAATATCACTGTCATCATGTAATGTAACAGTTCAGTTACTGGGAGTACTTGAAACTGAAAGCTAGGTTTGAGTCCCTACAACGAACTCAGAGGTAATTATTGTTTAGAAAAATTAAATTTGGTTATTGTTTTTATTTAGTGCTGTTATAAAATGATTGAGGTAGATGACTTCTTTGGATAAAGGTGTAAAATGGAAAAAAAAAAAAATATATATATATATATATATATATATATATATATTACATTGTAAACCTTAAAACCCGTGTAACAAAGTAAATCTTATAGTTTCAAAAGTGACATTAAATCATGACATTAATAAAAAAAATAAAATATAAACCTTTTAGTTTCACAATTAACAAATTAACCCTAAAGTTCAAAAAATTAAAAATCAAATCTCAAGCCATTTTAGTGAAACGGTATTGTGTTTGAAGTTTAATATAACCTGATGGTTTACTTTTTGACTTTACAATATTTGAAGGTTTAATTTGTTACTTTTTGAAATTATAAATTATAATTTGATATTCTTGAAAATACAAAAAAAAAAAAAAAAAAAAAAATTCACTCCTAAATTATAGGGTTTAAAATATAAGGGGCCGTTTGGTTCATCAATTCTCATCACTCAATTCTCAGTTTCCATAACTCTATTCTCAAAAATGGTGGGACCCATCTCAATTCTCAAAAAAAAGTTTGTTTGGCAAGCCATAACTCAGTTTTCAATTTTTTGTTTCCATTACTCAATTCTCTGATTTTTGAGTTATGAGTTATGGAAACTGAAAACACCTTTTGACTGTTTTCAGTTTTCATAACTCATAACTCAATGGCATTTTTGTAATTAAACACACATGAGGGACCCACTCAGTCGCAACTTTTGACCAATTGACTTTTTTTTTTTCTTCTTCTTTCTCATTGGTTCGGTCTTCTTCACAGTTTGTTTTTTTTTTTTTTCTTCTTCTTCTTCACTGGGTTCAGTCTCATTGGTTTCATTCTTTTTTTTTTTCCTTTCTTCTTCACTGGGTTCGGAGTTCTTCACTAGTTTTTTTTTTTTTTTTTTTTCCTTTCTTCTTCATTGGGTTCGGAGTTCTTCATTGGTTTTTTTTTTCTTCACTGGGTTCGGTCTTCACTGGTTTCTTTTTTTTTTTTTTTTTTTTTTTCCTTTCTTCTTCACTGGGTTCGGAGTTCTTCACTAGTTTTTTTTTTTTTTTTTTTTTCCTTTCTTCTTCATTGGGTTCGGAGTTCTTCATTGGTTTTTTTTTTTCTTCACTGGGTTCGGTCTTCACTGGTTTCTTTTTTTTTTTTTTTTTTTTTTCCTTTCTCCTTCACTGGGTTCGATCTTCTTCACTGTTTTTTTTTTTTTTTTTTTTTTTTTTTTTTCACTGGGTTCGGGTTGCTGGCTACTTGGAAAGAAAAAAAAAAAGAAAAAAAGAAGAAGAAAAAGCTGCACCGTGACAGGCGTGGGGCCCCTAAATAGTGTGAAAAATAGTGAGTGATGGAAACTGAGTGATGGTACCAAACAACATTGGTATTTAGAGTGATTAGTGATGAGTGATGAAAATTGAGTGATGAGTGATGGAAATTGAGTGATCAAAAAAATTGAACCAAACAGGCCCTAACTATCCCAAAAAAAAAATTTATAGCTTTAGCATTGGATTAGAAATATTGTGGCATCCTTTGTTTATGAGCTCAGCTGTTCTACCATACAAGTGCATTCACTCATGAAAGGTTTCTCCTTGGCCCTTCAGAAGCCTTCTTGGGGAAGATTTGGGCCCATTAAACAGAAATGACCTTGAGAGGCTTGAGCGGCAATTGGACTCATCCTTGAAACAAGTCAGGTCCACTAAGGTAATTAAATTTATATTAATGCATTGCATAAGCATGTTTTACTGCTTGACACATTTTATATTTTGTAATGTGCAGAAATTGAGTAAATTTTAAAATTTTCTTCTTGGGAAATTACAATTTACCTTATGTTGTTTAGTTTTATTAATATTATTTTTTAATAAAGAGTTTTGTAGCTCAATTAGTACTTTCTAATTTTTTCAACAAAAACATCTAAGATTTAAGTCTTATTTTCTCATTGTAATTATTGAAATATATAATAAAATAATAATAATAATTAACTAAGCATTTTAACATAATTTAGTTCAACTCCTTTAAATTGCTGTCCAAATCCTATGGGGGATCAATTTAATGTAATTATGTAAAAGTTAAAAAATTTTGTGGAACAAAGTCGTGATAAGGCAAAACCACAAGGGATAATTTGTAATCGAAGGTTTGTCCACAAAAATACAAAATCTGTTATTTTAGCTGAATCTAATGATTTTATTTTAATTTAAACGACATTTTTTTTCTTTGGTTCCTTGGCACATTTATATATCTTTTTGAGAAATTTACGAACAATAGAAAGACATAAGTATATTTGGTGAGGAAATATATTGTTTGGGATTATATTGATACAAAATTTGCTCACACAAAAGTAATGCACAAAATAATATGTATCTGTCTGCCGTTGATGTTGTATACAATTTTGAAAAAATAAGATGTGACAATTTGATGTGATCGTTTTAACAGTGTTGATTGATTTTGTGAGTTTTTATTTTATTTAAATTTTTAATAGCATAAATGCATAATATGCATAATCCTATCTTTTGTGTTGGTAAGTATACCTGCGTATGTAATATATTTTAACTTTTAAGGATCTAATTGGTGTCATGTTTCACTCAAATTCTTGTTTTGAAAGTTGGTGAATTCACAAAGAACTCTTTGCTTTTTATTTCTTTCTTTCACTTCTGATTTGAGTAAATGGATTCATGGTTATATAAATATTTATACCATGAAAATCTAATTTTAATTATATTTAAATATTACTTTCATAAACTCCACACATAAATTCCATACTAATTTAATGCATTAGGCTCTTGCTCTTCATAAAATTAGTTTAATTTTTTTTTTTTTTAAAAAAAAAAAACAAAAAAAAAAAATTTAACTTTTAGGTTATTTTCGGTAACTGTTTTTTCCCTTTGTTTTCTGTTTTCAAAAACAATTTTCTATTTTTGAGACTAAAAACCTTGTTTGACAACTCAAAATTGGCAGAAAATAAAAACTGTTTTCAAAACTCAATTTGTGAAGGAAACTGAAAACATGCAAAATGCTGTTTTCAGTTTCTAATTTTCAAAAGTCAATGAAAACACGCATTTAATTTAATGAATCTATCTCATTTAATGAGTTAACATTAAAGTTCAAATCCTAATAACAACATATTTTAGTATTTTCTATTTTTTTTCTTAAAAACCCATATTTTTTAATTTCAACTAACCAAACATGTTTTTGATTTCAAAAATATAAGAAAATTGTTTTTTCTTTATATTCCCCAAAACAAGTTTTTGAAAATAGAAAACAAAAACTGTTACCAAACATAGCCTTAATGTCTTCCTTTAAACTCATTCTAATTATTCCTAACAATGCCTAAAATTTATAATGAGATGGGTTCAAGTTACACATGGTGTAACTTGACAAGAGTTACACTATTTGTAAACCGTAAATTTGTAATTGATCTAATGGTTAAAAAAATAGCATTAAATGCTAATTAACTTATACCTCATTTACTTAATTAATAGCAATTTTGTTTCTCCCTCCTTATTTATTATTTAAAACCTTTTACATATATTCCTTTTTTGCCAATGATTTTACAAATATATTATTTGTGTTTTGTTTCCAGTTTCAATTTGAAGATACAGAGGACAGGCAATGAATCTGGTACTTGATTATTCTGTGGTACCGTGCCATTGATAATCATATTGTGAGGTTTCCTCAACCTCCACGGGATGCAAAGCAATTAGGAAAATCTTATTTGGAAAATCCTGATTGAAGACCATAAAATTTAATATCGTAAGACACTTAATACAGTAGAGAAAGCTTTCATTTTTTATTTTTTTGCTCATTTTAGGCAATAAAGTAGTTCAATGCTGAATTATCTCTCTTCATTCAAGGCCAATCCTAGCCAACTAACACTTCCAGTTCAGCAATATATTGTTCTATTACCTCATAATTACAATCTTATGCTTCCTTTAAATTTGTTCTTTGTAATAATGGTTTTTGAACTCTTTAAAACTTACTTGTTCAACTTTTTGACACGAGACCAAAAATTATCAGTAATCTTGTTCATAAGGACTTAGACAAAGGACGAGGATCCCAGGTAACATTGTGATATAGTTTGATGCAACTCTTCATTGGTAATCTAAGTACGTAAGTGTTGTAGTAGTGCCTTTTCCCACAGAGTCGTAGATTTTTAGCAAACTGTTTTTAATCAAAAGCAACTATGTACTTAATTCTTCATTTGTTGTGATTACTTCTTCTTCTTTGTTTCCTCCATTTATTTAAAACCTTATTAAACAACACTTAGCCATTTATTTATTTTCAAGGAGACATGATATATATTCACAATTGATAAGACTATAAGAGTATGACCGGCTTAAAAGAAGAAAAATTTAAAAAAAAAAAAAAGAGTAGTACGAACTCAAAAAAATAAAAAAATAAAAGTATTGCAAATATATTTGTAAAGTCAATGGCAAAAAAAGGAATATATGTAAAAGGTTTTAAATAATAAATACGGAAAGAAAAACAAAATTGCTATTAATTAAATGAATGAGGTGTAAGTCAATTAGCATTTAATACTATTTTTTTTTACTGTTAGATCTTTTGAAAATCTATGACTTAAAAAAGGTATTACTCTTGTAAAGTTACACCAGGTGTAACTTGAACCCATCTCATTTATAAGAGAAATTATATGTCTACAACATTTTTACAACAAATCCTAAGTGACAGGTTATTACTGGTTGTTATTGTTGGATTAAAAAAATAATCTTAGTGTTAAATTCAAATTTGAACCAATAATAATTAATCACCCATAATTTGTTGTAAAAATATTGTAGACGTAGCACCTCTTCATTTATTATAGGTGTCATATATTAGTAGATTGGTGAGTACGTATGGAATTTGATCATAACTTCATAAACTCAAGTTCAACATGTTTTCAGGCAATAGATTCTCAAGTAATGGAAAACTTGATGTGCTTATTTCTATAACGGAAAACTGATTCTTTGTCAGACCTATTGTTGATTTGTTATGAACTTCTCTCTTTATTATATTTCCTGTGAATGTAGTATCGCCCATGTATAACGCAAACCCTGTTCTATTTTTGTCATCCATTTCTCCAACTCAATCGCCCATGTATAACCTACACATTTGAATCTTTTAGAGGATGAATAAAAATTATAAAACAATCCAAAATCAAGTGACCTTTCACATGGTAAAAAATTCTATAGGCAATCTTCAAATGAGACACGGTGGCTAGGCAATTTTATATAACAACTAATAAGTCGAATACCAAAAAGGCTTGAGAATTACAATCAAACTCTTAAAAAAATATTGAAATTTCTTTCTCTCCATTGTCATCTTTGATAATTTAACACCACATCTCACAGGGTACTTACTAGCTAGTAATCTAACATTTCAAATTAATTAGGGGTCTCTTTAGAAAAACCTTCTTGAGAAAATAAAAATCTCAATCTCATTCTCCATTTGCTATACCTCAATGCCAAGATAGTAGGCCACAGTTCAATATCAAACATTTCAAATTTACGAGCCATTACTTTCTTCAAAGATACTTGGATCGTTACCTATAGGAATTAAATCATCCATAAACAAAAAAAATGGTCAAGATATATCTCAATTTTCATGCACTTTAGAATAAAGTGTGTTCATGTGGACAGCAAGTCAAAAAGACTCTTCTTTAGAAAGATTCCTACAATATCAAATTAAAAATAAAAAATAAAAAACTGTCTTCCAGTGGACATTTAGAGGATCTATTCTTGTGAAAGTATCTATCAACTCCATTGTTTCAAGGATTTAATGCCTCTACAACCTCTTTAAAAGTCATGCTTAATAGGCTATCTATTAGGGTTACAAAAAATATCCCATAAGATCAAATACTGAATTTGCAATCCTTGATCAATCTAGGATGTATCGAGAATTTGTCAAGATTATATCTTGATCAATTGAGAATGTGTCATTCTCTTCAATAGATCTTGAATCTTCGTCTTAGACTCACAAATACTCATCAAAGACTCAACAATACTGTAACCTTTTTGTCATTTGTTGCGAATGTCTAATTCATTGGACCTAACACACATCTTTATTAATACATTATCATTAGAATATTGAGCATATATTGTTAAAGGAGCTAATCAAAATGTAGGCATGGATTATATGCTACTGTTATTGGTAGACTGAACGAAATTAGAGCATAAGCATATCCAATGAGCTAATGGAGGAGGTAACTTAAGAAAATTACTAAATTTGTTAAAGTTCATTGCTTTGAAGAACATATTAATATTTTATCCCTTCTCATGTGTGTGGATATGTTCATGCTGCCATATTGTTGTAGTCAATATTGTATGCTGCTTTAGTTTCTATGCCCCCCTATTTGGCACTTTCTAATTTTTAATTTTTTATTTAAAGAAAAAAAATAGACCACAGTTTATCTTAATAGACCAAGATTGGTGCTTGAATATATGTAGTAACTAGTGACCACTTATGTATTCATTGTTGTATGTGGTGGTTAGTAGGTTTTAGGTTGTAGAGAAATTTCCACCTGGTCTTTGCCTGCCTTGCTTGGTGTTTGATGTCAAATTCATTCTACAAGTGAAAGCCACTTTTGCTCCAATTTGAGCCCACGTAGGCCCACACTTTGCATCATAAAATATATGCACTGATATGTGATGATGCATGTATATGCATTAATTATGAACATGGCTCCTAGACATGATGGTGAGTTTAGCAATTCAATTTTCATTTACATCTTTAAAATGTAAAGACACCTCCACAAAATGAAGCAACACAAATAAAAAATGGCTAGCTCTTTGAATCTGGGTTATGTGATAGTTGGAGATAATATTTATTATGGTTGCATGGTTTCTTATGAATTTATGTAGATAAGTAGATTAGACATTGATTTGAGCACTCCGATGTTGATCAGATGCATGATGGTGAGAAGAAAAATAAAATCTAATATGTAGATAAGTAGATTAGACATTGATTTGAGCACTTCGATGTTGATCAGATGCATGATTGCTTTGTGTTTGAAATTTTGTGAAAGGGCTTGGTTTGATTGTGAGCAGTGAGGGCTGTTTTGACTGTTTTCTAAATGCATGCACTTTCTAATAAACATGGCTTGTACTACTAGTATTGCTTTGCCAGATATGCTCTCATCCTCATCTTCACAACATTCATCTCAAAATTCTTAGCCATTCTAGTCATATCTGCTAAAATCACTAAAAATATATATTTTTTTTAAAAGTAAATAAAAGTTTTTTAACCTAGGAGAAAAAAAAAATGTATGGACCAATAAAAGAAACATTGATCCCTTGTGGAATTGACGACATAATTGACTTATGATGATATGATATTTTACCAACCTTCCTTCCTTAAGAGGGTAATGAAATTGCTGATTTTTTTTTTTTTTTTGATTCCTTTAAGTGATAATACACACACACACACACACATATATATATATATTTAGTTATATCTTATATATTCTTTTAATGGTATATAGTCTTGTAGGCTAGAAATATATATATCTTATTCCATGCTCTAATTGGATTAATAGCATAACCTAAACTACAAGTCTTGTAATCAAATTTGAGAAAATTATTTCTAAACATATTTTATCGATTTCTACCTTGACCATGATACTCAATTTTACCAAAAGTAAAAGAAGTAACAGTATGATTGGAATAATAATAAAAAAATATTTGTATGCAATGCAATTGTATCAAAGATATGGGATCCTTGTAATAAAAAGAAAAAGAACAAAAGATATGGGATACTTCATTTGTTTTTTTCCTGAATAGAGTTGAGAGATTATGGTAGAACTAGGCAGAGGCGGCTTAATGCATTTGGAGGCCTAAGGCGAAAATTGATCATCTTGTTTGAGATGCAAAATTACTACTAATTAACAAGAACTATGTAAAAAATTTTCTTTTTTAAAAAATTTTATAGACAGAAAAAATTTGACAAAATTTTTTCGTACTTGTTGATGTGGTAAATTGATAGTAGTAAGTAAAACAATAGTGTTAATGGTAGACTTAGATGAAAACTAGTAAAAGTTTGCTAACTAAACTTTTATTATTATTCTTATTTTTTTTAGAAGTGCAACATTTACAATATTTTTTATAACAAATCCTAAATTTTAAGTTACTTTTTGTTTTCTATTTGAAAATATCACTATAATTATTTTTTTTTGCCATCAACAATAGGCTGTAACAATCTGGTACTTTGCATTAGTTGTAAAAGTATTGTGAAAAACACTGTGGATGTTGCATTTTTCTTTATTTTTTATTTGTTTTTCATCTAGTAAAACAAAATTATTTTATTTATTGATTATAAATAACCCTATTGGTTAAAATTTGGGGGCCTTTTTTTAACTTGGGGCCTTAGGCAATTGCATTTTTTGCTCTACTATTTAGCCGGCCCTGGAACTAGATCATCTATGATTTGTGTCCCTAAACCCAAATATTTTTCTGTATTAGGCCAATTGATGATTGACGTATATTTCTAACCCCCCACTGAAATTGTGGTGTAAAATAATGAGGATTTTTCGGTCAATGTCACTAACACCCCCAATATATATATATATATATATATATATATACAAATCTTATAATAAGTCCCTTTAATTAATAAAGAAAAAACCAATAGTTTCAAAGGAGCTTTTATTAGAAAGAAAGGAAAAAAAAGCAGAGGAAATATTTCCAAATAAAAAGAGCCAGCCCCAATTGCCCTTTGCTCCACTTAGTATGTTTTCTTTTTCATAGCTGTTTTATAAGTTACAAATATCAACACAATCAATTGGTTTTTTTTTGGCACGTTTTGCATGCTTAGTAACTAGATTTCGTGGATGTCATTTTCGTTTGAAAAGGTGGTAACAGTTTATTCTAAATGAGGAAGCAACCTAGCAATAGTTTCTTAGGTTTCTTTTCTTTCTTTTTCTCTCTCCTTTTGTTGTTGTTGTGAATGGTAATCACACCCATGCCTAATGGTTTTTGAACCCCTGACCTTTCCCCCACCCATCCTTTTGTAAATTCTTGTCACCGAATTATTTAAAAACAAAGTTTTGAATGGGTTTATATCTATAATTATTTATAGCTATGAATTTATTTTCTCGTGCTCAACCTTTACCATTCTGATGTAAAGAATTATTGTAGTTCTTTGTTTTTATGGATCATACTGTTTGAGTTTTGTGTTTTGGTTTATTATCATTTACTGCTATTGTAATTTTCTGTTACGCTTTGTGATTACTTAAGTAAAGCTATTACTAATCAAAATGTCCTTACTCTATAAATAAGCTTGTTCATGAAGACTAGGAATCATCTTACATAGGAATACAAAAAATTTAAGGAGGGACATAGATTACTATATATACTATATAGACACACATGTAACCATAAACAAACAGATTTTCTTTTTACTTTAATTCCAACAAACAAATGAACTTAAAATTGTATGGGAATATCATGCAATTAAAGAAAGTCATAACTAAGGATTATAGTAGTACTCAACAAAATTTTCCTCTGAGTAGGGAGTCCTGACATCATGGCATCAAATACGACAACCAAAAGTTTCAAGGCTAATTTTCAATCATATATCAAAACTAAAACAAGCCTATACCGTGGTTCACTTATTACATGGTTTTGGACAAGAATTGACCTAATTTACGTCATTTAAGTTATCATAATAGTGAGTAATGGTCAGTTTGCTTTTGCAAGAGTGGCTACTTGTTTGAAGTTTACCTTCTTCTTTCTGTGGGCAAACACTAGGATTGCTAAAGGGTGAGTAAGATCTGCTTCTTAATTCCCTTAAATTGTAAAATAATGTGTCTACATTACTGCTATGGTGGGTCGTTGTTTTGGAGCAAGCGGGTGGCACTACAAGAAAATGTATTTTTAGTGATGAAAAAATTTGTCACTAAAAGTCCAGTTTTTCGTCACTAAGAACCTTTAGTGACGAAATTCATTTTGTCGTTGTAGCCCCATCGCTAAAAGTCCTGGCGACGAAAAATTTCGTCACTAAAAGTTCGATTTGTTTAAAAAAGAAAAAAACTTTCAGCGATAAAAACGTTTCGTTGCTAAATGTTTTCCTCGCTAAAAACAGTATTTAGTGACGAAAATATTTCGTCACTAAAACTATTTCAATTTATTAAAATCATATTTCGTCACTAAAACTATTTCAATTTATTAAAATCATATTTAGTGACGAACAATTTCGTCACTAAAACTATTTCAATTTATTAAAATCATATTTAGTGACGAACAATTTCGTCACTAAAACTATTTTTGGGTACATATAGTGACGAAAAAATTCGTCACTAAAACTATTTTTAAGAAAATCCAAGCACATATAGCGACGGAAATTTTCGTCACTAAAACCATTTCTTACAAAATTTAGTGACGAAATATTTCGTCACTAAAATAATTTTTTGTTGCTATATTTGTGATGAAAAAATTCGTCACTAAAACTTATTTTCTGTTTTTATTATTTTCATGACGTTGATAATAACCTATAACCTGTCATTACATTATTAAAACCTCACATTTGATTAACATATTTATTTCAACAACACATTTATAAAAAATCGATCCATACATTCCACAAGTTAAAATTAAAACAAGTATCCAATTCAAACTCCTTCCATACAATAATTGTTTGCAACACATACAATAACTTAGGATGTTTTATAACAATACAAAAAATGTTGCATAATATAGTTAGAACCAACGGAAGATGTCCTCATATGTCTTCAAATAATGCCAAAAGTAAATCTCCTAAAGCCTCCAATAAGAAATCTACACAAATATAAAAACACTACATTAAAATCGTCAAGTGTAACATAATACAATGAGTTTTAGAGCCTTCATTATCTCAAAACAATCTGCCCAAACAAAATATAAACATCATGCCATAGGATCAGCCATACATTGCAAGACATGCTAAATGTTTATTTCAACGGAATTTTTACAATAATTATAGTTGGTATTTAGTAATACATAAAATGTACAATTAGACAACACACAGTGGGCCGTACACATGGCATATATCCCATAAAATATAAAATAAAAAGTTAAGACAATCCTAATAAAAAAAATTAATGAATATCCTATGAATATTAATTTGTGAACTATTTTTAAAAGCAATTTATGGGAGCTTTCAAGAAAGTGCCATTGATTTTTGTAAACTTGTCAACATATGGTCATTTCCATATATTAGATATAAAAGAAATTTAAAGGCCAAAATATAATTAATCTACCCTTCCCACAAGCCTGGAGCTTTGGAAAGAAGACTACAAGCATGGGAAAAACTAGAATATCAAGATTGGGGGTAAAAATAAATTATAGAAGTAAACAAACTTAAGAGGATCAATAAGGAGAATTAAGAAAGTTCATGTAGTGGAAAAATTAAATTGAAATAGAAGGACAGAGCTTGAAATATTAGAAAGTTTAGGGAGCCATGAGCCCCCAAGTATTTATGTAGTTCCATCTATAACTAGAAGCATGTCCTGTGTTCAGTGCTAACTCGATACCAATTGACCATTAATGATCCTAAGAAGACCATTAACCATTAAAAAAAGCTTTTTAATCACCCAAATTAATGTTATAAGCAACCAAACAAGTCCAATGTCCTCATTTCTACAGAAGCCCAAAAAAACATGCTATATGTTTATTTGTTGGCTCTACTAAGCACTTTGTTGTGAACTTTAAGAGCTCTTTAATTAAGAGCTAATATTTTATGCTTTTGGTGACTACAAACTAGAAGATTGGAATCTTAGGTCCCACAGATCTATGTGTAAATTGTAAATAGTTAATAATAAAAATAAACTTTTTTTTCAATTTTTTGTCATAGAGAAAATGAAGGGTTGGTTATGTAAACGAATGAAAACAGCCTCACAACAGCAACCATTTTCTTTTCACCAAAATAATCAAGAAATAAAGATTGGAAGTAGAGGTTGCACCTTATAACACCATGCAAGCCACCCATTTGTTCCAACACAACCCACCACAAAATCAATCACAAACATCACAAGTATAGAGTGTTTACAAGTATTGAAATCGAATAAAATAATATTCATCATATCTAATTAACAAGTTCCATTCACATTTGCAAGAAACTAAAAACACTTCCAATATGAATTTAAACCACCTTATAACATCATGCAAGCCACCCGCTTGCTCCAACACAACAACCCACCACAAAACCAATCACAAACATCACAAGTATAGAGTGTTACAAGTATTGAAATCAAATAAAGTAATATTCATCACATCTAATCAACAATACTCATTCACATTTGCAAGAATTGAAAAACATTTCCAATATGTATTTAAACCACTTTATAACACCATGCAAGCCACCCGCTTGCTCCAACACAACATACCACCACAAATCCAATTTCCAACATCACAAGTATAGAGTTTTATAAGGTTTTCAACTAAAATTTACTTACTTTGCTCAAGCTAAGCTTACAACTTTCAAAAAAAATCCAAAGTTATTGCAAACAATGTGTATTTAGCCTGCAAAAGAAAAGCTAAATTTATAAGTACTTCAGTCTTTATAACGAATAGCTCTTATGGAATCCTTATGAAAGGACTCGCTGGTATCATCCACCAAAGAAACTACACTAACCCACTTTTATTAACTTTCTCTCACATTTCTCGGCAACCAAATAAACATCAAATAAAGTGCTAAGAGAGTGAGGAGAAGGAGATCTGAATATCATCAAATCCCACTTTATTTTGTAACTTTGTTCACCTGTAGGGGCAGTAGACAATAACTGCTAAGAAAGTGAATTCAAGATGGAAAAACCTCACCCTTGCCTTAGGGAATATAGCTATTTATTTTCATTATGTAATAATAACACTACATTTTTTTATCCTCAATGTTCAAAATAACATGAATTTCTAAACTAAAAATACTGTACATTGGAAAATGTACTCAAAAAACTAAAGCTATAGTATCCACAACATGGCATTGCAACAAAATACTACAACTATTGAGTTTCTGACATAATTTTGCCATTACCAGACCAATTAATAACACTGCTCAATGACTGTAGCACACCTCAATTACTTAAGGGGGAAAGCAAATAAGAAAGTAAATGAATCTAATTGTGGTTCAATAACTTACTTGTCCTTCACTATAGAAGACCAAACTTTTATCATGCAATCCAATGAACCAGAGAACAAATACTTATCCAATGAACCAGTATCATAAAACACTGCCAATTTTCATGATCCCAAACCTGAAACAAAATAAACTTCATGCTTGAGCAAACACGAACACATTATTAACCTCCAATCTGAAATTAAACAATAAACACAAAAAGATTCTAGACTAAGGAAACAGCCCTACACACGTATATAATAAAAAAGATATCACAAAAATATCATAAAAAAATAAAATAAAGATACAAAGTACTGCATAACACAGCAATATCATCTTCAGCACAAAACGGTCTTTAAAATAAGTAACAATTACATATAAAAAAAACTCAATCACAACAATGACAACATATGAGAGTATTTGAGTCATTCTCAACAAAAAAAAAAAAAAAAAAAACCCTTACCGCGATGAATGGGTTCGAATCGGCAACGAATAGGCTGAAATAACACTTCAAAACCGTTGAGAATCGTCAAAAATCATCAAGAATCGGCGACGAATGGGTTGAGAATCGACAATGAATGGGAATTGTTGAGAATCGACGACGATGGGAGCTGAAATAACACTTCAAAGCGTCGTCGATGCGGATGAAGGCAAAGTGTCGCCAGTGCAAAGAAGGTGAAGCATTGTCGGCGATTTGGAGACGGAGAGTGGGCTTATCAGCGACGGTGAATGGGGTTATTGGTGACGGATGGGTTATTGGCGACAATAGTGGGCTTATCGGCGACACTTGGTTTTTTTTTTGTTTTGGTGTTTTTTGTTTGACTGAATGGTGCTAAAAGAATGGTGCTGGGTATTGAAATGGGGCTGTTTGGGAGAGTTTATAGTGAGGCTTTAGTGACGAAATTTTTTCGTCGCTATTGCCCATTTCTAGCAACGAATTTCGATTTCGTCACAAAAGAAGCCTGAATTTGCTATAGCTCTAACACACTTTTAGTGATGAATTTTAATTTCTTCACTAAAGAAACCATGTTTTGTTAAGGTTTTTAGCAACGAATTAAAATTTCGTCGCTATTGCCCACTTCTAGCAATGAATTTCGGTTTCGTCACAAAAGGAGCCTAAATTTGCTACCACTTTAACACACTTTTAGTGACAAATTTTAATTTCGTCACTAAAGAAACCATATTTTGTTAAGGTTTTTAGCAACGAAATTCAAATTTCGTTGCTATAGCATACTTTTAGTGACGAATTGTGATTTCGTCGCTAAAACTATGAAACGAAAAACCACAATTATTTTTAGTCGCTAAAGCTTCCTTATAGCTTTTGTTTGACTGAATGGTGCTAAAAGAATGGTGCTGGGTATTGAAATGGGGCTGTTTGGGAGAGTTTATAGTGAGGCTTTAGTGACGAAATTTTTTCGTCGCTATTGCCCATTTCTAGCAACGAATTTCGATTTCGTCACAAAAGAAGCCTGAATTTGCTATAGCTCTAACACACTTTTAGTGATGAATTTTAATTTCTTCACTAAAGAAACCATGTTTTGTTAAGGTTTTTAGCGACGAATTAAAATTTCGTCGCTATTGCCCACTTCTAGCAATGAATTTCGGTTTCGTCACAAAAGGAGCCTAAATTTGCTACCACTTTAACACACTTTTAGTGACAAATTTTAATTTCGTCACTAAAGAAACCATATTTTGTTAAGGTTTTTAGCAACGAAATTCAAATTTCGTTGCTATAGCATACTTTTAGTGACGAATTGTGATTTCGTCACTAAAACTATGAAACGAAAAACCACAATTATTTTTAGTCGCTAAAGCTTCCTTATAGCGACGAAATAATTTTTGTCACTAATACTATACACAAAAATACCTACAGTGACGAAATATTTTGTCACTAAAAATTTCAACTTTTAGCGACGAAATATTTCGTCACTATAGATTAGTTACACTCGTGCCAAAGTTTCCCTCTACTGCCGCCCATTTTTCAAATCGCAATAGCGACAAAATTTATGCTTCGTCACTAAATGTTGTATTTTTTTTCATTATTAGTGACGAAATTCATATTTCGTCACTAAAACTATATTTTTAGCGACGAAAAAATTTTCCTCACTAATTTTCATCACTGAAAGTACATTTTGTTGTAGTGGCTTGCATGGAGAGAAAAGAAATTCATATTTCGTCACTAAAACTATATTTTTAGCGACGAAAAAATTTTCCTCACTAATTTTCCTCATTGAAAGTACATTTTGTTGTAGTGTGGCTTGCATGGAGAGAAAAGGTGGAGTATTTTCTATAAGGAGTGTTGGTGAAATCGTAGTGTAGGTACGCCTCATAACATTCTAGACACTTGGGATGTATTATTTTGTGTATAACATTCTAGACATTTGGGATGTAATTATTGATATGGTGTAATCAAATATATTTAGTTTCTTGGTTTAATGTGGTATTGTGTTTGCTATTGGAAAGTATGAATTGTGGTTCATTAAAGTTGCTATAAAATAGGTAATGAAAAATATGTATTGTAGGTACATTACAGGTGCTAAAAAAATTAAATTTAAAAAAAAAAAATGACCTATACCAACGTTTTGAAAACCGTTGGAATAGGGTTTGACATAGGGTATGGGCATATGCCCTATACTAGCGCTTTCAAAAGCACTGGTATAGGTCTTGAATGAATATAATTTAAAAAGCCTATACCAGGGCTTTCAAAAGTGCTGGTATAGGGTGTATGCCTTTCCTGGCACTTTTGAAAAGCGCTAATACAGGTCCAGCGACCCTATACCGACATTCATTGCGTGGCGGTTTGAAGCACCGGGAAAAAAAAAACGTTTGGATAGGAATTTTGACCCTATCCCAACACTGTTGGGATAGCCTCCTTTTTTTTGTAGGGAATATGCTTCTAAGAAATTGAAGCTATATAGAACATGTGTTATTGGCATAAAAATCATAAATCAATAAAATAGTTTACGTTTAATATTACGAAATAAAATTGCTGATTTAATTATTAGAAGGCACAATACAATAATTAAAAAATAAAAATAATTTTTTTATATAAACAATTATATATTTTTATTTTTATTAAATAATAATATGTCAACTTACTTGTAAATATATCTTTCCCAAATCTTCCACTCCAAATTTCCTATAAAAGATCTCACTGATTAGAACAAACAAAGAGGGGGGAAAAAAAGATTTAAATAAAAGACTTAAAGGAAAAGATGAATATCAATGTCATGAAAAAATACCATTCTAGCAATAGTGTCATTTTTTACATCTTCTTCTCATGTATTTCCAATACATCTTCACAAATCTAAATTCACAAGACTAGCAAAGATGAGAAAGCAAGAGAATGGGCGAGATTGAAGGAGAGAGAATCTCGGCTATAGAGCACAGAGAATAGGACTGACTGGCTTGGGAGTTAGAAATGAGAAGACTAGGGTAGTTATAAAACACAGCGAAGGAAAACAAAAGTAAATGAGCAGGTAAGGTACACTAGGTATGTTAAATGAAGACAAGTGGCGTAGGTGGGAGTGGCATAATGAGATACAATAAAATGAAGGTATACAAGGGTCCAATGATGATGCCCCATGTGATCTTACAGGAAGGGACACATTTTTTTCAAGATTATTCTCGACGGTAGGCTTGTAAGAATACTTACATCTCTCATTCTCCTTTTGAATAAAAAAATGTGATAGTAATTAAGAAACATGGACTTAATAGGCTAGTTGTTTGTTTTATTCGGATTGTACCATGTATATATGATATTCATCTTGCTATATTTTTTTCCAAATTTTGAAAAGCATATAATTTTGTGTGTATATTACAATGCTTACATTGCATATAGATGTATTATTAGCCTAAGGTTCTTAATTTGTAGACAATTCCAAGAAAAGTTACAAGTAAACATGGAGAAAAATAACCTATTGCAACGAGATTTTCAAAGTAAATCGTTGTAATATATAAATCATTGCAATATATGGAATTTATTGCAACGAAAATCTAGTGTTGCATAAACCAATTTTTTTTAAATAAAAAAATAATCTATTGCAACGAGATTTTCAAAGTAAATCGTTGCAATATATAAATTGTTGCAATATATGGAATTTATTGCAACGAAAATTTAGTGTTGCATAAACCTATTGTTTTTTTTTTAATAAAAAATAACCTATTGCAATGAGATTTTCGAAGTAAATTTTTGCAATATATAAATCGTTGCAATATATGGAATTTATTGCAACGAAAATCTAGTGTTTCATAAGCCTATTATTTCTTTTAATAAAAAAATAACCTATTGCAACGAGATTTTCAAAGCAAATCATTGCAATATATGAAATTTATTGCAATAGGCTACCTACAAGCACCCAATCCTCAAAAACAAAAGAACAATTGACTACTTAAATACAAGCACAAGCGTAGGGAAAATGCTTCTAAGAAACTAAAGCTAAATAGAACATGTGTTATTGGCATAAAAATCATAAATCAATAAAATAGTTTACGTTTGATATTATCAAATAAAATTGCTGATTTAATTATTAGAAGGCACAATACAATAATTAAAAAATAAAAATACTTTTTTTTTATATAAACAATTATATATTTTTATTTTTATTAAATAATAATATGTCAACTTACTTGTAAATATATCTTTCCCAAATCTTCCACTCCAAATTTCCTGCAAAAGATCCCCCTGATTAGTACAAATAAAGAGAGGAAAAAAAAATATAGATTTAAATAAAATACTTAAAGGAAAAGATGAATATCAATGTCATGAAAAAATACCATTCTGGCAATAGTTTCATTTTCTATGTCTTCTTCTCATTTATTTCCAGTACATCTTCACAAATCTTAGTTCACAAGACTAGCGGAGATGAGCAAGCAAGAGAATGGGCGAGATTGGAGGAGAGAGAATCTCGGCTATAGAGCACAGAGAATAGGACTAACTGGCTTGGGAGTTAGAAATGAGAAGACTAGGGTAGTTATAAAACACAACGAAGGAAAACAAAAGTAAATGAGCAGGTAAGGTACACTGGGTATGTTAAATGATCACAAGTGGCGTAGGTGGGAGTGGCATAATGGGATACAATAAAATGAAAGTATACAAGGGTCCAATGATGATGCCCCATGTGATCTTACGGGAAGGGACATAGTTTTTCAAGATTATTCTCGACAAAAATCTTTACGACGACAGACTTGTAAGAATACTTCAATCTCTCACTCTCTTTTGAATAAAAAAAATGTGATAGTGATTAAGAAATATGGACTTAATAAGCTAGTTGTTTGTTTTATTCGAATTGTACCATGTATATATGATGTTCATCTTGCTATATTTATTTGCAAATTTTGAAAAGCATATGATTTTGTGTGTATATTACAATGCTTACATTGCATTTAGATGTATTATTAACTGAAGGTTCCTAATTTGTAGACCATTCCAAGAAAATTTATAAGTAAATATGGAGAAAAATAACCTATTGCAACAAGATTTTCAAAGTAAATCGTTGCAATATATGGAAGTAATTGCAACGAAAATTTAGTGTTGCATAAACCTATTGTTTTTTTTTTTAATAAAAAAATAACCTATTGCAACGAGATTTTCAAAGTAAATCGTTGCAATATATGGAATTTATTGCAACAAAAATCTAGTGTTGCATAAACCTATTGTTTTTTTTAATAAAAAAATAACCTATTGCAACGAGATTTTCAAAGTAAATCGTTGCAATATATGGAATTTATTGCAACAAAAATCTAGTGTTGCATAAACCTAATATTTTTTTTAAATAAAAAAAGTAACCTATTGCAACAAGATTTTCAAATAAATCATTGCAATATATAAATCGTTGCAATATATGGAATTTATTGCAACGAAAATCTAGTGTTGCATAAACCTAATGCTTTTTTTGATTGATTTGTTTATCTTCTACACCTAACAGTCAATGTGAAAAGAAAGTTGAATAGAAAAACCTTAGCTCTATATATATCTAGACACACCAATTACACTCCAACAACAACCCATTCTCCAATTCCAACAGATATCAAAAGGGAAAGGAAAGAGAAGGTTCTGGAGAAAGTTTATGGAATGGGTGCGTTGGCAAGAAGATTACATTATATATTTTTGTAGTCTTTTGCAATTGCAAAACCACCCTCTTTCCTATGCCACCCATTCCTCAAATTTCCTCGAGCTTCTCTCTTTTCATTAACACTCTCATAGTCATATATATACATAGCTAGCCACAAAAACTCCTACATAGCCACAAAATGAGTGGTAAAACAAAAGGATAGGGATGAGAGTGAGAAGAAAATAAGATCTAACTGAGAGGGAAAGGAAGAGTGGACTTTGGAAATTCTAGGGCGTGGAAGGATTGGAAAGACATAACTCTTTGTAAAAACTTTTTTATCGGTTTGTCTTTCCTAATCCTTCCATTCCATTGGTTTCCTTTCATTCCTCCCTTTCCCTTTGCTTTAATTCATGGGGGTCTGTTTAATAGTACTCATAAACTTGATTTAACTTTCATTTTGTTATGATAATCATTAACTTCTTTAGCAATAAATTCCATATATTGCAACGATTTACTTTGAAAATCTCATCGCAATAGGTTATTTTTTAATTAAAAAAAAAAGGTTACTTAGTATAAATGTTACTTATTTTGAAAACCACTTGCTAAGGTGAAGATTCTAAGCTCAATATATACTGTATATACAGGCAATCCTCAAGTGTAAAACACAAAACAAGCCCGAATGGTCCCACCCAGAATTTTTTCATCCTCAAAAAAGAATTTGATCTAGATGAAATGTTGTAACATGTGTCAATAGAATAGATATATAAGAGAAGGAAAATTAAACCCAGAATTTCATAACCCAGCAACGTGTATATATATATATAAAATAAAAAATAAAAAGGAAAATTAAGGGAACAAAAAAAAAGAGAAATTGATAACTTTTAAACAACATTAATTCAAAAGGGTGATACAATACACTAACTGTGGGGGAGCAAAAACTTGAGCCTTTGCATTGGGTTTAAGTCCCACACTTTAATAATAATAAGTCCGAGGAGAAGAAATCATGAGAGAGAGCCCCGTAACTGATAGTAGAGCGTATAAATGTCCAAGGGTGTTGGTCCGAGAAGGTCATCCTCCTCGGATCAAACATATGTCAGTGAAGTGAGCTTCGTCTTACCCTAGTCCACCTTCCAGGAAGCTCCAGCGATGAAGATAGACTACAAATGTATAAGGAAGGGATAAGAACACAGAAATATCTAAGGAAAAAGCTGCTACCACCGCATTAAATGCATTACAACAGCTTTCCTGGCCGCATTAATGTGGAGAAGACCTCTGAACAGTGTTTTCAACCACTTTTACTCCCAGAAAATCAAAAAGTTGTGAGAAAGGAGACAGAAACTCAAGTACGAAGCTAGATAGTAAACAAGTGGACAGTGGGATTGAATAAATGAGGACTATATAATGGAGTAAAGCCTCCAGAAGAGGGGGATAAAAAAAAGATATTAAGGAAAAACATTGAGGAAGATTCACTGGAGCACTAGGAAGAACACCATCTGAAATAACCACTTCATCCACGAACTTACTCCTCGAACACCATCTGAAATAACCAATTTACCCAAAAATTTACTCCTCGGACTTGAGTTTATCATTTGATTATGTGTTTTATCCTCCTCGGACAAACTCTTAGCTCCCATTAATTGTTGTAAAACCCATCACCAGCCCAATTCTTTCACCCACTCTCTTACAAATTTATTGTACTGGGCTTATTGGGCCCATATCCTATTCTATCTGGGTTTGGGCTACGATTTGTGACCCTACAATTGGTGCCGTCTGTGGGAAGAATTAGCGCTAGTAAAGTTTACAACAGTTATGGCGGGTTCAGGACCACAGCAGATTAGTCCACCTCATGCAAAATCAGTGAACGTTAATCAACAAGGCGAGCTCCACAACCTTGAACAGGGAAATCACGTAGATAACCAGCGAGAGGGCAACTCGCAGACGATCCATGCTGGTAGAAGTGGCTATCAACGAAGGAGCCACTTGGTGCAAGAGCACGCTGATGAAAAGGATTTGCAACGAGAAATAGAAGACTTAAAAAAGAAACTTCGTCGCGCACAACAAAAGTAAACCCCTTCAAGCTCTGATGTTTCTTCCAACGATGAAGGAGAGGACAGTTACAGATAATGCTCAGAAACTCCACCCAGTGAATCCTATTCTTATGAAGAGGAACACTCTCACAAAAGGAGGAGAAAAAGTTCGTCTGGAAGGGGAGTGGGAACTAAGGTCATGAAGAAGGCTCTGAACCAAATTTCTAAGTCCCCCTTTACTCGGGGAATAGAAAAGGCAAAGATTCCTATACGTTTTCACCAACCTACGTTCCCCATGTATAACGGACGTACCGATCCTGTAGAACATGTAAGCCAATTCAAACAAAAGATGGCGGTCCACTCAAAAGGACGAAACTTTGTTGTGTAGAGTGTTTCCCTCCAGCCTAGGACCGATGCCAATGAGATGGTTCGATGGGTTGAGGACTAATTCCATCAGCTCCTTCAAGAAGCTTACTCAATCATTCTGTTCCCGGTTTATTACATGCAGTAGGGTTCCTCAACCCCTAGATTCTCTGTTGTCAATGACAATGAGGGAAGGAGAATCTGTGAAGTCATATGCCGAAAGGTATTGGGAGATGTTCAACGAGATTGATGGGGATTTTGATGAAGTTGCTATCAGAACCTTCAAGGTCGGTCTTCCCTCCGAACATGGTCTAAGAAAATCCTTGACAGGTAAACCGGTCACCAGTTTGCGACAACTAATGGATAGAGTGGATAAGTATAAAAGGATAGAAGATGATCAATAACAGTAACAACAGGGAAAAGGGAAAACTAAGCTTGTCACTCAAGAAATGAGAGAATTTAGGCCGGACAGATACAATAATAACCGGCTGAGAAGGGATTATACTAAGCAGCAGATATCAAGTAACAATCAGGTTGTCGGAGCTGTATTCCGAGAGCCCGTGCATCAAGTCCTGGAAAAGGTTAAAAACGAGCTCTTCTTCAAATGGCCCAATAAGATGATGGGAAACCCTGAAAAGAGAAACCGAAATCTCTATTGTCAATACCATCGAGACCATGGTCACACTACCGAGGACTGCAGAAGTTTATGGGATCACCTGGACCAACTTGTCCGAGAAGGTAAATTGAAACAGCTGGTGCATCATTCTAGTAGTTTGGGTGGTCAGACTGATACTCGACCGGAAAGGGAGAATCCTTCACGACCCCCTCTTGGAACTATCAACGTTATTTTTGCGGCGCCTGGCAGAACGGGGTCGTGCCCCTCTAGAGTAATGTCCGTGGCTCGCCTGTTTCCCGAGGATGATTGCCACGAGCTGAAAAGAGCTAAGTTAGATCGGTCCCTAGTCATGGGATTCTCGGACGAGGACAAGATTGGAACTATTCAGCCTCATGATGATGCTCTAGTGATCATTCTCCGAATTGGAGGCTATGATGTAAAGAGAGTGATAGTGGATCAAGGCAGTGCAGCCGAGATCATGTATCCTGATCTCTCCAAGGGGCTGAATTTAAAAACTGAAGATCTAACGCCTTACAATTCCCCTCTAGTAAGTTTTGAGGGGAAGGTTATTATCCCGAAGGGACAGATCAGACTACCAGTGCAAACCGGATCGGAGACAGTGGAGGTCGATTTTATCGTAGTAGATGCATACTCCCCTTATACAGCAATTGTTGCTAGACCTTGGCTTCATACTTTAGGAGCAGTCTCTTCCACCCTGCATCAGAAAATCAAATACCCATCCGGAGGCAAAATAGAAGAAATACTGGGTGATCAAACCATGGCGCGATAGTGCATGATAGCAGCCATCCGACATAAGCCTGAAGTAAAATCTACGACTCATAGAGAGGAGTTATAGCAATTAAAACCCCCAATGTTATCTAGTGGTGGGACGTCCGATGAGGTGAAATGTGAAGATCTTGTGAAAGTCACAATAGGAGACGACCCAGAGAAGTTTTTTAAAGTCGGATCTCAACTACCTTAGCAAGAGAGGGAGGAACTGGTAGAGTTCCTTAAACGAAACATCGACGTCTTTACCTGGAATGCTTATGAGGCTCCAGGAGTGGATCCAGACTTCATTCGCCACCACTTGAATGTTAATCCATTAATAACTCCTAAAAAGAAGCTCCTTCGTCTTCCATCTAAAGAGCATGCCGAAGCAGTCCATCAGGAAGTGACGAAACTCAAACAAGCTGGGGCTATCAAGGAAGTCTTCTATCCCGAATGGTTGGCGAACACGGTAGTAGTCAAGAAGAAGAGTGGGAAGTGGCGAGTTTGTGTTGATTTCACAGATTTGAATAAGGCTTGCCCTAAAGATCCATTCCCCATGCCCAAGATCGATCAGCTGGTGGATGCCACTGTCGGCCATCCTTGGATGAGTTTTCTGGACGCGTTTCATCAGATACCTTTGGCCTTGGACGATCAAGAAAAAACTGCTTTTGTTACTCCAGTTGGGAATTACCACTACAAAGTGATGTCATTTGGCTTGAAGAATGCAGGTTCCACCTATCAGAGAATGATGACGAGGATGTTCGAATCATTACTGGGAAAGAATATGGAAATTTATATAGACGATATGGTGGTGAAAAGCAAAAAGGTGTCGGAGCATCTTGGAGACCTTCAAGTTGTCTTTGAAATTCTCAGAAGCTATAAACTACGTTTAAACGCTTCCAAATGCTCATTTGGTGTAGGATCGGGCAAATTCTTGGGTTACATGGTTACTCACAGGGGAATCGAAGTTAATCCCGACCAGATTAAAGCCATCACCAATATGCGAACTCCTCGAAGCCCAAAAGAAGTGCAAAAGCTAACTGGAATGGCTGCCGCTTTGAATAGATTCATATCTTGATCAGCAGATAGATGTCGACCTTTCTTTCTATTGATCAACAAATGGAAGAACTTTGAATGGACAAAGGATTGCGCCAAAACCTTTCAGCAACTTAAAGACTACCTAGCTCGGCCGCCGGTCATGTCCAGTCTTGAGCCAGATGAAGTTCTTTTCGCCTATATCGCTGTGGCCTCTTATGCAGTAAGCTTGGTGTTGATACGGGTAGATAACAGCGTACAACGGCTAGTGTACTACGTGAGTAAATCGTTGCACGAAGCGGAAGTGCGTTATCTACCACTGGAAAAAGCTATCCTGGCAATGGTGCTTGGCACATGCAAGTTGCCTCACTATTTCCAAGCGCATACAGTAGTTGTTCTTACACAACTCCCACTAAGAACCATACTCAGAAGTGCAGATTACACGGGAAGGATAGCCAAGTGGGGTACAATTCTGGGAGCTTTTGATATCAAGTACATGCCTCGCACCTCCGTGAAGGGACAGGTACTCGCTGACTTGGTGGCAGAATTCACCGAACCTGAAGCGGATGAATTACTAGCGCAGAGAGACAAGGATGAAAAATTGGTGGGTACAATCTCCTAATACTACCCTCCGACATGGGAAGTACATGTAGATGGAGCATCAAACCAAAAAGGTGCGGGGGTTGGATTAGTACTGACGTCTTCCAAGATGGTTATCGTTGAGAAGTCTCTGAGGTTCGATTTTCCAGCTACGAATAACGAAGCGGAGTATAAAGCTCTATTAGAAGGAATGGCCATGGTTCGAAGGATGGGAGGGAAGTCCATAAAACTCTTCTCGGACTCAAGGCTGGTTGTCGGTCAAGTAAAAGGGGAATTCGAAGCCAAGGATGAAAGAATGCGGGGATATCTTAGTCAAGTTAAGATTATGCAGACGAAATTTGAATCCTTTAGCTTGCTACATATCCCAAGAAGTGGCAATGCGCATGCGGACTCTTTGGCCACGCTTGCAACCTCCTCGGCACTGAACTTGCCTCGAATAATCCTTGTTGAGGACCTGCACCAACCCTCGGCAACAGTGAACATGGTTCAAATCAACCAAGTGAGAGCGGGGCCAAGTTGGATGGATCCTATCACGCAATTCTTGAAGGAAGATATTTTGCCCGAGGAGAAAATCGAGGCTGACAAAATACGAAAGAAAGCTACCAGTTATTGGCTGTCGGAGGACAGCAAGTTATATAGGCGTTCCTTTTCGGGGCCTTATTTGCTATGTGTTCATCCTGACCAAACCGAATTACTCCTGGAAGAGATGCATGAAGGAATCTATGGAAGTCATACTGGAGGCAGATCCTTAGCACATAGGGCCATTTCTCAAGGTTATTGATGGCCGAATATGCAGAGAGAAGCTTTGAAATATGTTAAAAAGTGTGATCAGTGCCAGCGGTACTCACCGAGTATACACCAACCAGGGGGAGTCCTTAATCCATTATCTAGCCCATGGTCTTTCGCTCAATGGGGCTTAGATATTGTTGGACCATTTCCTAAAGCTGTGGGAAACAAGAAATATCTCACAGTCGGCACAGACTATTTTACGAAGTGGGTTGAAGCAGAACCTCTAGCCAATATTTGAGATGTGGATGCAAAAAGATTCGTCTGGAAAAGCATTGTTACTCGGTTTGGCATTCCTCATGTACTCATCTCAGATAATGGACTCTAGTTTGATAACAAGATGTTCAGAAATTATTGTGGCGAGCTGGGGATTACTAACAGGTATTCTACTCCGGCTTACCCTCAAGGGAATGGACAAGCTGAAGCTGTGAATAAGGTCATACTAAGTGGATTGAAGAAAAAATTGGATGATGCAAAAGGCAAATGGGTGGAAGAACTTCCACATGTACTCTGGACGTACAGAATCACGCCTCGTAGGTCCACCGGAGAGACCCCTTTTTCAATGACTTACGGAGCTGAAGCTGTCATCCCTTTGGAGTCTGGGTTCCCGACGACGAGAACCAGTTCATTCAATCCAAAAGACAACGATGAACACCTAGCAAGAGGTCTAGACCTGATTGACGAAAAGAGAGAGAACGCGATGGTTCAATTGGCCCATTATCAGCAAAAACTGAAGCGAGGTTATGATGCCCACATAAGGACAAGACCTTTGGCCCCTGGGGACCTGGTACTACACAAAGTTGTAGGCTCGGCAAAAAACCCGGCGTGGGGAAAATTGGGGCCGAATTGGGAAGGACCATATCGTATCACCTCCAACGCTGGTATTGGAGCATACTTCTTAGAAGACCTGGACGGACTTGTAGTAGCCCGCCCTTGGAATGTCAATAACTTAAAAAGGTATTATTATTAATAAATGTGTATTTGATCAATATTTGTTCTTTGTGTGAAATATGTATAACATTCCTGCAGTTCTATCAAATGTTTAAACTTAAATCCAATCATGCATGAGTCCTTAAACCGGATGATTTGGGTTAGTTAACATTCTTGCCGTTCTATCAAATGTTTAAACTTAAACCCAATCATGCATAAGTCCTCGGACCAGATGATTTGGGTTAGTTAACATTCTTGCAGTTCTATTAAGTGTTTAAACTTAAATCCAATCATGCCTGAAGTCCTCGGACCAGATGATTTGGATTAGTTAACACTATCCCAGTTCTATTAAGTGTTTAAACTTAAATTCAATCATGCCTGAAGTCCCCGGACCAGATGATTTGGATTAGTTAACACTCTTCTAGTGCTTTTAGGTGTTTAAACTTAAATCCAATCATGCCTGAAGCCCCCGGACCAAATGATTTGGATTAGTTAACACTCTTCTAGTGCTTTTAGGTGTTTAAACTTAAATCCAATCATGCCTGAAATCCTCGGACCGGATGATTTGGATTAGTTAATACTCTCCCAGTTCTATTAGGTGTTTAAACTTAAATCCAATCTTGCCTGAAGTCCCCGAACCAGATGATTTGGATTAGTTAACACTCTTCTAGTGCTTTTAAGTGTTTAAACTTAAATCCAATCATGCCTGAAGTCCTCGGACTAGCTGATTTGGGTTAGTTAACACTCGCCCAATCCCACCAAATGTTTAAACTTAAACTCAATCATGACTGGAGTCCTCGGACCAGATGATTTGGGTTAGTTAACATTTATTCTAAGTTCCTTTAAGTATTCAAATATAAGCTTAAGCATATGATTTAAAGTTCCTGTTTGGTTTGGTTATATTTATTGTGGCCTTGCTACTATTAAAAATGCTTAATCGGTTTATATATTAACCCAAGTTCCAGAACTTTTTAGTTGAATTAGTCTTCTAACATTCTTTATTTGCCTAATATAGCCATGCGTATAATACAAGTAAAAAAAAAAAAGAATGAAATGATAGCAAAAGAGTTCACCATTATTTGTCATAACATTTAAAACAAAAGGAGTGTATCATCATTAATAATGAAAACAAAGTACAAGTCTTTAAAATATATATATATATATACGAAAACAGTAAACAAAGAAAACAAACGCAATACTAAAACTAATGTCCTAAGCTTTTGTCTTGGGAGCTTGGGCGTCAGCAACTTGCTTGGACTAAGAAATGGCAGCATCTGAAGCCTTGCCTTTACCCTTATCCTGGTTTTTGTCCTCGCCCTGGGGAGCCTCAACTTTTTCCCCTTGGCCAGTACCTTGGCGAGAATCTGTTGGGACTTCCACAGGAGCAGGAAGGGCTTGATCTGCTGCAGGAGCTTCAGACACTTGGGCTGGTTGCTCTGGGGGAAGAGAGCCAGAACCTGGGAGCTCTTGGATATCGGAATCATAGTATATGCTCTCAGGTCGTCTTAGGTTGGAATCAGCAGGGACCCCAGCGGCATCAAGGGCTTTACCCCAAGTGATGTCGCAGTAGTCCCTGGCAACGGCAGAAAATTCCTCAGTAAGCCTACTTTGAGTCTCCTGCACCCCCAGGGCATACGAAGCTTGCTTCTCGGCCTCAGCTGCCTCCTTTAGTAGTTAGGCAGCCTCCCTGGCCTTGCGGAGCTCTTCGCGGAGGTCTTTCACCGTCTGCTTTTCTGTTGCCTGATTAATTTCGTAGTAGTGTAGCTCCTTACGAAGGCCTTCAGCTTGCTTCTCAGTCGTTTTTAAGCCCGCTTCGACACTGGCCTTCTCCTAGAGAGCCTGCTTCACCTGATCGGCCATCTGTGCTTGTTTGTCTTTCAGTGCACCTAGATGAGCCTCCGCAATCTCTCGGGCGTCGTGGGCAGCCCTCGTCTCTTCGCGAGAATTCTTCACCCACTCCTCGGCCACGTAAACTTGTTGCGTGACCTAGTATGCATCGTGATAAAGTGGCTTAGGTTAAAAAAAAAAAATGCAAGTAAAAGAAAATGAAAGAAAAATGAGTAGAATTGCTTACCATGGCCAAGTCCCTTTTTAGGGAAAGGAAGAGGTCAAGATGATTAAAACTCCTGTAGGCCGCCATGTCTTGGGGAAGGAGGAGAGGTTGTTGCAGAGCCTCAGCCATCAGGCCTGCATGACCCCCGCCAAAATGCCTAAGTGTGGCATCAATCGCGATGGGGGCACCGTCAACCTCCAATACAGGTGACCAAGTTCGTGGAGACCGACGTACTTGGGCCACCGGGGGCTCCTCTCGGTTGTCCACAGAGTGGGACCTCCTACTCCTGTGGTCCTGCGTCTGTCTAGCTTGTTTATTTCCTTTTGAGGGGCCCAACTCCCCCTCCTCAGCAGAGTCTACTGGCCTTTTTCTCCTTAAATCTGGGTTAGGTTTTAGCCCGAGGTCAACAGGAACCTGAGGTGGAGGAGAAGGAGGATTTGCAGGATGTTTTCACTTATTCTTATCTTGGGGGGATGGCGCCTTATTCCTGTTCCTCATCAGGTCCTTCAGACTTGGACCAGTCTTGGGAGCCATTTCTTCCTCCTCGTCTGATGTATCGGCAATGTAAGTTACCAATTGAGCAGGAGTCTGCACACACGAATGCTCGTCCGCCCCCTCTTCGGCCTCCGATACAATGACTGTTTCTTCTTCAAATTGGAATCTGTCAATCTCTTGTTCAAGGGAGGAAGAGGAAGCTGTGCCTTCTTTGAAGATAGCCTCCCCAAGTGGTACTTCTTGTAACAGTTGGGCAACGATGGGTATCCCCTGTGGGATAGGATGGTCGACAGGGGGAAGATCGTATGGGGCAAGGAAGTCTGGCCGAGATATGTCTATGCGCGCTAAACGATGGTCGCCTGCTCGGATGGAATTGCCGACGTCCAGAAACGACCTTGAAATTGGCTCAAAGTCTAAAATTAGGTGAACTGCACAAAGTTGCCCGTCGTCGTTCATAAAAATTTCCGATCTGAGCAAGTAGTTCAGTGCTGGAACGTTGATCAGGCTGAGCTTAGGGTTGGTAAACAATTTATCTGTCAAGCAAACAAATCACACAGTTAAGAGCCTCGGCAATACAAAAAATAACTAAACAAATAGATGTAAATGTATTAAAACGATATCTAAGTGCGATAAAGTAAAACCGAGTACTCCTTAAATCTAATGTTAGAAATCCTAGATCTAAATTGCTCCACCTGGTTTTCCTAGCTTGGTTGGGCAGGCTAGGCCGTCACTTCAAGGGCCTGACAAGATAAGGTAGTCGTCTTTCATCCCCTTGTTAGATTTGGGGAGGCAGGAGATCAACTTGACCACGCTGGAATGGGACTTAAGGTAAAACCCTACCCGGGACTCTATATGGCCTTCATATAAATGGGCGACGTCGTACCAAGTCAATCCTAGCCCCAGATGTCGGTCCAAAGCATCGATTGACCCTAGGACTCTAAAAACATTGGGAGCACATTGGTGGGGGCAGAGTCTTTGGGCACGTAGATAATCCCGTGTAATCCTACCTATGGGGATGGTCATGCCTCCTTCTATGAAGGCAATCATAGGGATTACGACCTCCCCTACTTTTCGGTCAAACTCCACCCCTTCTGTTATGCAGTGACGTACCACCACCTCCTGAGGAATGTGGTACTTTTATTTGAATAACTCTATCAAGGCCAGAGTCTTTACTAGACGCTCAAATCTACCCATTGTTAGCTTGTGGAGTGTAGAATGGTTAGCCGAGGAGGTTAGCCGAGAAGATAGTAGAAGTTCAAAGAACGAAACTTACGTGGGGCAGAGTGCAAACTGATCTTCTTGTCTCTAGAGGATCTTTAAAGTCTCTCTTGTGAAGGTATGGTGGATGCTGAGATACGAACGCTCTGAAATTGCAAACTCTGATGAGAAATGAAAAGAATAACGTCTGGAGGCTTTTATAGTTGAAGCGAAAAAAGAAGGAGACACAATCCCGCCCAAATATTGAGGGTAAGACCTGAACCGTAGGATTAGTGTTCCACCGTTGGATGTCTGGAGCGTAATGCAGTCCTAAGCGTTTAATGATGATTGTGCGAGTTCCCAAAAGTCAGAAGCTCTCGTGAAATGGCAGAAATGACCCTTACACGTGCCTGGGTTTAATTATCCTTGTGGACTACATTGTAATTATGGATATACATCAAAATTATCATTTTTCTCCTCGGATAAGAGGGAAAAATTAGAATTTTGAGGGGCTATTGTGGGGGAACAAAAACTTGAGCCTTTGCATTGGGTTTAAGTCCCACACTTTAATAATAATACGTCCGAGGAGAAGAAATCATGAGAGAGAGCCCCGTAACTGATAGTAGAGCGTATAAATATCCAAGGGTGTTGGTCCGAGAAGGTCATCCTCCTCGGATCAGACATATGTCAGTGAAGTGAGCTTCGTCTTACCCTAGTCCACCTTCTAAGAAGCTCCAGTGACGAAGATAGACTACAAATGTACAGGGAAGGGATAAGAACACAGAAATATCTAAGGAAAAAGCTGCTACCACTGCATTAAATGCATTACAGCAGCTTTCCTGGCCGCAGTAATGTGGAGAAGACCTCTGAACAGTGTTTTCAACCACTTTTACTCCCAAAAAATCAAAAAGCTGTGAGAAATGAGACAAAAACTCAAGTACGAAGCTAGATAGTAGACAAGTGGACGGTGGGATTGAATAAAGGAGGACTATATAATGGAGTAAAGCCTCTAGAAGAGGGGGATAAAAAAAAGATATTAAGGAAAAACATTGAGGAAGATTCACTGGAGCACTAGGAAGAACACCATCAGAAATAACCACTTCATCCACGAACTTACTCCTCGGACACCACTTGAAATAACCAATTTACCCAAAAATTTACTCCTCGGACTTGAGTTTATCATTTGATTATGTGTTTTATCCTCCTCGAACAAACTCTTAGCTCCCATTAATTGTTGTAAAACCCATCACCAGCCCAATTCTTTCACCCACTCTCTTACAAATTTATTGTACTGGGCTTATTGGGCCCATATCCTATTCTATCTGGGTTTGGGCTACGATTTGTGACCCTACACTAACCTTCAACCTTGCATTAAAATGTGATGCCTTCATAATTCTCCTCCTTTTCCTGATTTCTTATCTATATCATTCATTTCAATTGTAGAAAAACATTCATTTCAATTTTGCATAATATTACAGAATTAGAAGAAAAAAAAAATTATCCTTAAGACACCTCTCTCACAACATGCATGAATTTCTCATGTTGTGAGAGTTGTCTCATGAAAATCTCCTCCATCAGCTGTAAAAGACATTCATTGTGCGTAACTACTATGTTTTGGGATAGAACATTTATTTTATTAGTAAATATATAATATTGATGTATATTATTCATTTTTTATTCTTAGAAGGTTTCTAGAAAATTTGTACATTTCAATTGTAGAAAAACATTCATTTAACTACTAGTTTTTTTAAAAATAATTTTGTTGAGTTACGAACGATTATAACTTGAATTTTTATTTTTGAAGAATAAGAGCATCTCCAACAAATGCTCTAATTCAATTTTTTCTCCAAAAAAGTCACTGTTCACACAAAAAAAAACCCTCCAACAGCCTCTCCATCTCCAAATTTTTTTTTTAGATTTGCTACAATAGCTCTCCAGGCCTGGAGAGCTACTATAGCTCCTCTAAACAATATCCTCCCTTAAAATATTACCCAGTTGAATAAAAAATTACTTTTTTCTCTTTCCTCCCTTTCTCTTTCTTCCTCACTCTCTTTCTCTCTTCATTATCTCAACGGCTACAAAACGCAAAATACAATCCAAACACGAAAATAATTTTTCCCATAAACCAAAAAAAAAAAAAAAAAAAAAGAGAGAGACCTGTTCATGAGCAAAAGAATTAATCCAAACACAAAACACAAAACAAAATCCAATTCTTAAAATAAAGTTGAATTAGAACAAGCAAATATGAAAAAAAAAAAAAAAAAAAAAAAAGAAGAAGAATAAGCCGATTTGACCCAACCTGGTGGTGGAGAGGACGATGAGCGGTGGTGGGGCGGTGGACGTGGTAGTGCTACATGGTGAACGCCAATCTCCACCAGCTTTGTCCTTTCGGCGACCTCGATCTCCATCAACGGTGGGGCGGCGGACTCTCTCTCTCTCTCTCTCTCTCTCTCTCTCTCTCTCTCTCTCTCTCTCTCTCTCTCTCTCTCTCTCTCTCTCTCTCTCTCTCTCTCTCTCTCTCTCTCTCTCTCTCTCTGATGTGAAGCAAATGTGAGATGCTGGAATGTTCTTGAGATGAAAAAGAAAATAAAAGAAGGGGGCTGGACACTTGTGTTGAGGAGAAAAACAAGAAAAAGAAAAAAGAAAAAAATAAATGAAATGTGTATGGATGAAAATGAAATGAAAGGAAGAAAAATAATGTAAAAAATAAAAAATTCTAATTGAAAAATACTACCACAATATTTTTACAATATTTTCACAATAAATTTTAAGTAACAGATTGTTATTAGTTAATATTGGTAAGTAAAAAAATAATTTCAATTGTGAGTTCAAATTAGAACTAGTAATAACTTTTCATATAAATTTTGTTGTGAAAATATTACGTAAAATATTGTAAACATAACACTTCTTATTGAAAAATATAGTTGTTAAAAAAAGAATAAATGATAATTAAAAAAAGAATAAACAATAAATGAAGAAATGATATTTAAATAGATAGAGAATGGGATAGATAATCTATTAGAAAATATATTTGGAAAGTGGGTAGGTAAAAACTAAATATTACTATTCATTCTCAAAACAGTACAAAAATTTAGAGGTATATTTTTTAAATTAGAAGTATTTAATTAAGTTAGAAGTATTTTTAACCATTTTTTAAATAAAGCTACCGACCATCAAGAGTCTAGCCTCATGGTCTGCTCAGAAGTCAGAACCGTGACTTTGTGTGTGGATCAAAATCTGTTCTTCAATTCAGTTAACACTGTACTCTACTGACACTTGTGAAATGGTTATGGGGCTATGGCGTTGTTACTTTGTTAATCTTTGTTTTCCCTCGCGGGCCCAATATATCAATCACAGGTCTGAAGTTGGGTCAGGCCATTGTAATGACATGGAAATCGAAGAAAAAGAACGAAACAAAAGTAAAAACAAAGCAATATTTTGGGCCTTGGCTCCTACAGTTGTAAGATATTATCTTTAAAAATTAATTAAATCATATTTATTTAACTTTAGGTATAGATTTTTTTTTTTTTTTTTTCATTTACAATCTCTTTTCTTACCTTTTGAAATACAAAACTTTAATTATTTTTTTTGTCGGTAATATGGTTACCACTTAATCTTTTTTGTAATATAATTACACTTAATCTTAAATTTTACAATAATTTCAACATTCACAAGGAAAAATTGGTTAACTGAAAATCAAATTAATGATATAATTTTCCACTTTAATTAATTGTAAGGCATTAGATATAAAGTAAAAAAAAAAAAAAAAAAACTTATTTACCTTAAATATGACTTTTGATGATAAGTTTTTTTTTTTTTTTTTTTTTTTGGTTGGGGGGGTGGGGGGGTGTAAAAGAGACTTAGAGTGGCTTTAATTTGTCACGAAAAACTTTTAGAGAAAAAGAGCAAAAAAAGAAAATATGGTTTGCTTCCTTCTTCTTTTTTCCTTATTTTTGCAACACCACATTTTCAACCCCCCCACCCACCGCCCCCCCCCCCCCCCCCCCCAAAAAAAAAAAAAAAAAAAACTGAAATATAAGAAACATATTTTATTTTAAGTTGCCATATATTAAAACCAAAATTATCTTGGAGGGCTGAGATAATTCTTAATTGCCTATATACTAGTTAAGTTGACCTTGCTACAAGCTTCTTGGCTAAAACCCAATAAGTCTTTAGTTACAAAATATTTCATAAAATTTTATGTCTTAATCTTGCCACCTCACATACACATAAATCCAACATTTGAGTTTTAGACTTTTGTTTGAGTTCAAATTTTGGCGAGGCTATACTCTATTGATGTGTAGTGGCACGACGAAATTAATATTTTGTGAAATTTACTGTGCAGTTCTTTATGTAAACAGAGTGATTCGAAATTGTTGGGTATATATATCAACAATTTACTGATGTGATAAAGCAATAGGAACAATACACAGATTTAAAATTAAATAATAACACGAATTGATATTATAGGCAAAAGTAATAAACAAATACTGAATATAAATAATAAGAAATCTACAAATAATTAAAAACTCACAGACCAGATGCTTGAAAGGATGAACAATGAGATCAAGTCTTGTGTTTTACACAATCTCCTTAAAACAGATTTCGCCCCTCATACTTTCACAGTGGTGCTTTGAGATTCATGGACATCTACCTCCCAGGATAAAATGATCAAACAACACAAAGAAGAAGCACTCAAGGTCGTGCTCTACGAACTACTCAATGCCTCTTTCTCTCTCTTTGACACAAAATGAATGAACAAAAATCTCATTGGGAGAGTTTTTTCTGAAAACTTCTTATTTCATGAATGAATGACTATGAAACTATAAGTACGTTTTACTGAAACATTGTTTTAGAGATTACAGTTGTGCACAAACTCTCACTCAATAATAAAATATTATTATTAATTGGATAAGTGGGCCTAGTCCACACATGCCTAAAGCCCAACCCAATATCCAGTCCAAAACTCATATTTTCTATTATTTCCAATATGAGACTCAAGGATTTTCACCACTTATAATAATATCTTCAAGTGAATATATAACACATCAATTTCTTATTCACTTCATGCTATTTTTCCAACATAAATGAAAACAACAAACTACGTCTACGAGGCAAATAGCCAAATAGTGACTGACAGCCTCGATGTCGATGTCGGTCCCCTGCATATTCGAGGCAAGACTAGGGAAGGGAAATGAACGGAACACTAGAAAGGACAACATTAACATGGTCCCTTCTTACTCTAATAGCACATGTGAATTGTGATGTGAGTACGTTATGCAATTTTCTTCTTGCAAATTTGTTGTTTATATATATATATATATATATATATGCTTTGGATGTGATGCTTTCAACTTAATGAAACATTATTTTCTTCCATCATCACCATCATCATCATATATATATATATATATATATATACACATATGGTCCTCCTACTCCTAGTAACATAATTGAAGATATAACATCATCATATTCGTATGTGATTATGTGTTTGGGAGCTGGGACTGGGAGGGTTCCCTATCAAAATAATGTCCCAACCCAATGGCCCGATATCAATCAATCCTAGTGATCTCTACTTTCATGCCGATGATTTTGGCCTATCATTCACAAGCTATGTAGTTTGTTTATTATCACATTACCATAATCGAGTTATGTGAAGAACTCGATCATTTTATAATCAAGTTTGAGGAGGTATCAAGAGACCTGGCTCACATGTTGTGGGTCCAACAAGTGAGTTGGGATGGGCCCTTGATTTTTACCCTCTAGAGTCTGGCTCGAGTTTAGTATGGCCTAAGCCCAACTCATTGTAGGCCCAACTATAGTCTCCACTTGGTAACCCAAATGCCTTAAAACTCTCCGAGTTCTATAATTTTAGAATTAAGATTTTGTTATTATTATTATTATTTATTTATTTATTTATATTATTATCAAGTTGGAGGACCTTAATCTGTAGATTTCTTAAGAGTTAAGAAGAGTAATAAAAGACAAATGACCTTATTTCATTGACTTTTAGGTCTATTTTGTGCTGGCACTACTTGGAAGTCAAAGGGTCTGAATTTTAGATGAAAACCCAACCACCAGAGCATCTAGGCAGTAGGAGGGAAAGGAATAAAAGAAAGGAGAAGATTTGTATTAAAAATATATATTTATCCTTCTCATTAAAAAAAAAAAAAATGTTAAACTAACCTGACCATTTCATAATAATCAAAATGCCTCAATCATATGATTTAAAATGTTGTTCTTGTTCTTCTCAAAAAAAAAAAAAAAAAAAAAAGTTTCTTCTTGTATCAATTTTAAATTTGATTTGTACTTTTATGAGCACAGGATGTCTCAACAAAAGGACTCACATTTTGCTAATACATATATAACGATAGCAAAAAGTTAAAAGGGATTTTTTTTTTTTTCATTAATGAGGAAAATGGGGCACAGAAAATTTTAGCCAATATCCTAGCGGTATCATCTAACCAATTAATTTTACTAGATGTTGGAAGACAGTGAGAGTAACGAATGTCTAAAAACTACAAAAGTCTGAATATACAAGGATATTAGAGTTTTCTGTCATCAAGGTTTATTTATTTATTTATTAGTATTAGCAAACTCTATTTAATTGCAACATCTATTTAATTGAGATGTGAAAGTTGGGCACAATTCAATCATGCATCACAACCAAATTTGAGGGTTGACTTCTTAATATAATCAAACAATATGCAGTGTTATGGCAGGTGTGTCTCCTGCCCAACTAGTTGAGAATGTAGAACATAAATGGAGCATGGTCGTAAATTTGTTCATGCTCAAGTAAGTTTAGATATTTTGGTCCAGCGTAACCAACCTAGAAAGAAACCAATATTCTTAATCTTAAATCAACTCATTCCTACAACAATCCAAGAATTGAAACAAAAATAAAAATAAAAACGTGGTAGGAAAACAAAAATAAAAACCTCAAGTTGTGGCGAAATAAATGTGGTCATGCAATTGAGGACGTAAATTAACTGAATACTTGCTCTGCCCGTAGTGTAGCCAGCAACGTCTGGTACACAGCAAGGACGTGTGTGGCATGTTATGCAGTGCTCTTTGGCCCGCTCCACCTAGCAAACATGGGATTTCAACAAATGCTCATTAGTGAACTTTCATCTGATGAACTGTAAACAATGTCGTTAGTGAACTCTCTCTTCCTTTACATTTAACAAACTTTGCTTTATATTTCACATTTATATACTTCACTATCTAAGCATTGATAAGTTTGTTTTGTTTGTTAGTTTGGCATATTTTTAATTATATCAAAGAGAAAAATTAAATATCATATACTATTACACATAAATAATTAATCCTAATAGATACTTAGCTTGAATAATGAGAACTCAATGAACGTACCTAATGGCAAGGGGCCCTGAGTGCACTGGCGATAAAGGCGTCCTCGCAATTGGGCATATTCATGGGAACCTTGAATAGGCCCACAGCTACACCAACAATAGTGCTCCTCCAATCTGCATCGTATCCTTTCTCAATGCACTAGAAAGGTGCCTGTAGAGCCAGGCCAATGCTACACTGCCCTAGCTATACTATCTCGCTTTGTTAATTGGGTTGAGGAACTACAAAGGCAAGAGTGAGACCCGGTCCGTCGACTTGTCCATGAACAACAGGGCCCCCATCCAAACAAGTAGGTGGTAGCAAGCATGTTGCTATACTACTTCATCACCGACATCCGCAACTGGGGGAGCGGCAAACTGTGCATTAAGCTACTTGTATCTTATCCTCGCCCTAACAAGGATAGACGTGTTTGAGTTGGGTATCGAGTGTGAAGGTTGATGGCCCAACAACTCTTGGCACAGTATACTCCAGTTCATGTCTGTCTTCCTAGTGATAGGCAATTCATCCACCGGAATCCCCAGCATCACCTCTATATCTTGCAAGGTGATACCCATTTCTCCATGAGGTAAGTGGAGCATGTGCGTCTCTGGACGCCACTGCTCAACCAAGGCCGTGATCAAGGCGTGGTCGACCTCCATATCGAGAACCTTGAATAACCCGGTGAAACCTACTGCATCTATGTATTGCATGATATGTGGGTATAGCCCACCCTGCAGTAGTACACATTTACGGCGTCAAACCTTTACGATGCCAGAAACCTCCTGCACACAGATGAGCATTGTGTTAGGCAGTGCACATGAGGTAATTATAAAACGAAGATGTATTAATAATACAACTACATACCTCGTCAGCGACGCACCTCCAAAGTGAAGTTGGTTGATGATCCGGCTGCCGGTTCAACTGGGTATCATCATCGAGTCCAGGTTCCACTCTATCCAGTGCCTGCATATCTAACATAGCAGCAAATAGATTGTTAACAATTATTGAGGATTCACTCTATGACAAGATGTAATTACAATAGCAAATCATGTCTTCTTTCATATATCAAACCATATAGTTATCAAATTGTGGGTCAAAACTCAAAATTCACATATCAAATGGTGTCATAAATTTTTTTGAATAAATTGACCATATAATGATCAAGTATTCCCAAAATTGGATTACTGGCAAATTCATGATCAAGTAAATGAAAGATGACCATATAATGAATCAATACAGAGAAAGAAAAGTTAATTACACAAACATAACAAGCAGGCTTTTTTCTTTTCTTTTCTTTCTTTTTTTTTTTTTTTTTTAAATAATTACAAGTGTAACATGCAGATAATGATGACAACGTAACAACAATAAAATAATGAATTAAAAGACACCTAAAGCAAACACAACATTTTGACAGAAATGGACCCTAATTAATATCACATCTCTATGTTCCATTTGATTGTCATTACTATGACAGAAATTTAGAACAAAAGGATGAAAATTGTTTGGTTTTAGCAATAAAGAAAGTTTACTTAAATAATGGTAATTTATTATCAGAATAGGTTACTTCATGTTCATGATGATAAGCACACCATAACATAAAAGAATTATGCACAAATCTAAGTGATTATGTGAAATTAAGAAGGGGGTTGCTATTTGTAAGCACCCCAGGCACGAGACCAATCAAACAAAGTTCTAATCCACGATGATTCAAACCGAGTCTTTAATCAATTTGTATCTTAAAAAATACAGCTGTTTTGCTCCTTCCACAGGAGCCATTTGTTCTGGCAATATGAAATAGAACTTTTTCAAACACCCATTTTCAAATAGTAAAAAATTGAACTACACCAATCAAGCACTTATTATCATCTTTTCTTCCCTAGGCAAAATCTGAACCTGAGTCATACCCATAAAACAAATGAAAAAAATTGAAGATTTTGGTAATGCGAGATCCCCTTTTGATAATCATCAATTTCCCACAAAACAAATGCAGCACAAAAAAGTAATCAATGGCAGAGCAACGTACCTATAATCAACGGTGGCGAGTTCGGTGAGGGTTTGACGGAAGCACCAAGGTACCGACAACGGTGAATAATCGAAGAGGGTGAGGGAGACTAATGGAGAGTGGAGGAGAGTGAGGAAGAGTGATCGCAGAGAGAGGGAGAGTGTAGAGGGAGAATGATGGCAGAGAGCGGGGGAGAGTGTACAGGGAGAGAGTGAACAGGCGTTTTGAGACGTTAGGGATTCAAAATGTTAAGGCAAACTCGATTTTGTAGTTACCGAGTTATGCATGTATAAACGACCATTTTTTTATTGGAAAAAGCCAAGTCTGCTTTACCAGCGTGGCATAAAGCTGATGTGTAACTTGACTATACGAGAATCGAGTTCTTCAATAAATCTCGACTTTCATATTATCGAGTAACAAAATAGGGGCATTTCCCTAATTAATTTGAAAAAAATGGCAAAATGCTAGAAAGATTGTGAGAAAGGGGCAAATGCCCATTTTGGCCTAATTGTTGTTATAATTAGTAAGATAAAAGTTCAAACTTATTAGTGTTAGAGATACATTACCTCTGTAACATTGTCTCAAGTCTAATTCTATTTTTTGTGCAAGCTAAGTCTCATATTTGTATTAAAAGTCTATTAACCATAGTTATAATGGTTTGTCTACGATTAATTAGCGTACTATATATGAGTATGAGTTGGGTTCATTGAAACAAAAAATTTATACTACATTCTCATATAATAAAATATAGCCCTTAAGTTTACTCTGTGGACGTAAGTATTTAGGCTTAGGTTGAACCATGTAACCGTCATGTTCATATGTTATCTATTATATACTTTCTCATCTGCATCTATTTTTAGCATATTTAACATATGGTATTAGAACTAATATTCTATGATTAGAAAGATTGACAGAGATTTGTATAATTATCCATGTATACTTTAATCACGTGGCCATATAATTATTTAATCATGTCATGTGAATAATTAGATTGAAGAAAAATTCCATCATTTAAAATAATATATTTAAATGATAATAACAATCACAAACAAATCCTTTCCCATTTATTTTAGAAATGCTATTTAGAATACCAATTTGTTTCTTAAAAAAAAAAAAAAAAAGAATACCAATTTTAAATTTTTGGGTGAAAAGATTTCTTTTCTTGTCCTATTGCAAGTATTATATCAACTAGAGTTTTATATAAGTATTAAAACAATTTTTCATATGAATAATTTAACAACATTTCATATTTAATTTTTATATAATTGAAAAATGTTATAAAATAATTTGTTTTCCTAACGATTGCATTAATAAGTTACAAGTGAATACCTTATAACATTTTTATATGAATGAAAGAAAACCCAATCAATATATATAAGGATCACCATTCACCAATACGTTGTCTTGTATAACAGAAAACAATATCAAATTGAGAACAAAACAATATCAACCAATAGTTTAAATAAAATAAATAAAAGATCCGTAGACAAAGATAACAGAATGTGCTCTTTCGACTAACAAAATGAGATTATTTTTTTAAGTAATCAAATCAAAAGATGTTCCCTCAAAGCTAAAAAAAGACAAAAAAAAGGTCTTTACGGATATCGATTATTGGATTATTAAAAAACTAATAATTAGTGGTAATTGATTTGTATTAAAGTAATATAAACCCTACATATCATATCTGTCACACGTGAGAGGGCGGCTGAATGAATCTTCCACTTTTATTATTATTATTATTATTATTTTGGGTTTGCTTTGCTTTGATTGACAATTTGAGTTTGTGTTGTTGGCTGTTGAGATCTGTGTGAACTGTGAATAGTGATTAGGGAACACGCGCACAGTGCGTACACTTGGCAATTTGTTTTTGGTTTATAAGCCTCCATCTCCGCCGTCCTTATTCCACAACGTGGCAACCTAGGAACCATCGCTTGTTTGACACTCTGGTCGAATTGATTTGTCGGGTCCACATCTTCACGTGCTTTGTTATACCCGTGGGAAATATCTATACTATTATTTAAATGACTTTTCTTGTTTGGACTGGATTTTTTTTTTTTTTTGTTCTAAAATACCCTTACATCTCTATGTTTAAGTAGAAACAAAATTAAAGGACAGTCTGATAAAAATATAACATTAACTCCCACTAAAACATGGAAAATTATTAGGTACTCCCGGAGTACCATAAATGCGTGCTCCCTCCTCTCACATGAATGGTGGGTCCCATTATGAATTTAATTAGTGGAACCCACCATTCACGTGAGAGGAGGGAGCACGCATTTATGGTACTCCGGGAGTATACAATAATTTCCCCTAAAACATTGCCTACAAAATAGAATCACTCTCCTATTAATTTTCAAATTTTTTTATCCACTTATAAATTAGATTTTCAAAATAAAAATTATATATATAAAATAAAATAAAAAACACAGATTTCTTTTTTTTGCTTCGAGCACTAAAAAAAAAAAAAAAAATTCTTATCTCACACGCAAAGCGCGTGTGATGAGGCTAGTCAAACATAAACAATCTCATGATAGCCAAAAACCCAAATATATTTTTAAAATACAAATTAAAGTGTTGTACCAAGTATCAGTTTTTGATATGCACAATTTTTTTATTAAAAAAAAAAAATTAGTATCATTTTGCATTCCACTTCCATGTCATGTGTATATTTATGACTTTGAAACATGGTTGCTGCAATTTGTTGGTTTAATGTTAGTAATATTCCCTAAATAAGTTTTTTTTTTTTTTTTTTTTTACAAGATAGAAATTCAACTCCAATTTAATCTAAATGTATATATGTGTGAAGTTTCTTCTTGAAAACTTAAACTCTGGCCCTTACCTTCCACATCTTACAAGCACTTATACTTGTGTAGTAACTATCACACCAATATCAATAGTATGCAGTGATATATAGAAGTTACAACTCTTGTTTGTTTTCTTATAATTTTATTAAAAAAAATAAAAAAAAATACTCTTGTTTGTATGCAAGTACAAATTCAAATGAATATGGTATGTAGAAGCCAACGCTAGAAATATCATTGCATTCATCCAAGACAATGCAAGTTTGGGGTTATCTATAGGGTGTCGAGCCTCTATAGTCTTATTCGAAAATTTGGATTTTCCATGGACATTGTGGTAAATCTTGAAGCCAATATAAACTATGATTCTTAGCATGAAACAAAAATTATATAAATTTGAAATAAAGTATAAACACACTAACAGAAAATGGGAGAGGTATAGAATAGATACTATTTTAGTAGTGGTGATTTTTTTTTTTTTTTTTTCACAATGGGATTTTTGCATGTGTGGTAATTTATGACTTAAATGGAATATTTAAAGTTTTAAAAAAATTTCTAACACTCATTTATCTATATTTTATATAAGAGGATTCTTCTCTTTGAACTGAACTTTATTGTTCATTCTCAACAACAACAACAACAACAACAACAACAACAAAAAAAAAAAAAAGAAAAAAAAAAAAAGAGGACTTTTATGTGGTTCAAAAATACCATCATTAATGAAGAATAATTTCATTTAAAAATAGGGTCATAAAGATTAAATCAAAAATAACAAATAAAAAATTTTATTTTGAATTCAAAAAGAAAAATCCTAAAATTTAGGATTTTTTTTCCCTTCAAGTTTAAAAAAGAAATTACAGTTACCTTATTTATAATACATTTTTATTTGTTTGGAAAAAAAATTTCAAATTACAATAAATGCAAAATATTAACATTTATCCAAAAAAATAGAAAAACTTTTAAGCATACGCAACACGCATGCTTAGAGGCTAGTTTTCTTATAATATAATTCCACAAACCAGTATTCCCAATGACAATGATAAGTGATAACATTGTAGCTGTGACAAGTTGAATAAATTAAACTCAAAATTTCAATTGTTCATTTCTGTTCCTATAACTTTGGATTTGAACATTATTACTCTCTTATTACCTTATGATCTATTTGGATTGAGAGGAAGGGAGGGGAAGTAAAGTAAAATTGGCCCAAAATTAATCTATTTTTAGCCAACTCTACTCTAATTTTCCTTCATCTCCCCTCAATCCAACAAACCCTTACTGTCCCACTCAAAACCAACTATGGCCAAACATGAACTCCCATTGTATTTAAATATTTTGTTAATGATTTATGATTTAGTAAATAATATACAACATTTTGCAAGGTTAAAAAAAAAGGAACTCTTTAATCTTTACATATTGAGAGTTAATTGACAACACAATTTAACAAAACTAGTGACTTTCCTTGCAAACTTAGGATAATAACACAATTAATAATGATAATTTATAGTATGGGTGGTGGTTTTGACAACAAAATGATGGCTATGGGGCTTAATATGAAGTGCTTGGTTCGGCAAATCTAACATGTGCCCTTTAGCATTCAAGTTCTTGGGAAATATAATGCTTATGAATCTAGATATTTGGAAATGTAACTATGCTCATGTTTAAATTTGTCACGCCCCGAACTCAACTATAAAAATAAGCATGTGACAACTGCCGCACACTTAAAAAGTAAGCACCCTACAAGTTTGCATCGCCGTCTTAGCAACTAAAATTTATCCTCAAAAATTAAATCAAATAAATCCAAAATACCTCAACAAATTCTTTATGAATAGATCTCCAATAATTTAATAGGAACAAAATCCAAACCTCATGTACACAATGTCAATTCGCCAATAAATATAAAACTATTAGAAGATCATCCAATCCCAAAATTACTAAGCTTCTTTTTCTGCTCACAACACAACATCAAAACTCCCATAACTTGCTATTCTTTACAATCTGAAACTGAAGAGGAAAAATGGGGTGAGTTGACAACTCAATAAGTAACCAAAGTTCTAATAAGTTCTATCAAGCAATAGATCTGTAAAGTATAAGATGTAATATATGTTTTCAAAAGTTATGATATACTATGCGGTTTCAAAATAACTTAAGAAGTTTCATAGTCATAAAATAATAAGTTGCACATAGATCTCATACTTTAATCTTACAAATATATCATAGATGGTTTAGAAACTAGTCAATTTTCCATATATCAAAAGCTATAACTTACAAGAGGTTCCAAAAATACATGAGCAGTTTTAATAACTCAAAATAGTTCAAATACTCAAATATTTCCAAAATCAAATATGTTGTTTTGAGGACTCAAAATAGTTCAAATATTCAAACTTAATTCATATTCTTAACAATCTTATGACTATGGTCACACTATATTCCCATGACTAGGCATCAGAGCACCAATGAATAACCCCCATTGGCTGGATATCAGTGTACCAATGAATAACTCCAATTGGTTTGGGTATCAATGAATAACTCCCATTAGGTGGGTATCAGAGTACCAATGAATAACCCCCATTGGCTGGGTATTAGAGTCAAACATAGTCAGATTGTCCAAAATCATATATATCAAATCATAGTTCAAACTAAAAAATATCTCATTCAAATGCATATATATATATATATATATATATATATAATCATATATTCAGTATTCAAACATATTTGTAATAATTATATATTCTTTACTTTCAATTAATATTGCTAATAAAACAATTAAATAAAATAAATCTTATATTCAATGCTCATATATATTTGTGAAATTTCTTTATTCTTTACTTTGAATCAATATAGCTAAAAACAATTAAATAAAATACATCATTTATTCATTAATTAGATATATTTGTGATAATTCTTTACTTGAAATCAGTAATACAAGTTGAAATAAGATTATAACAGTTATAAACAATTTTCAGTAGTAAAAAAAAAAAAAAAAGCAATAGTAATCAAAATAAAACCAATTAAGATAAGGTTACTTACCTCCAAAAGCCATACCAAAAGGAACTTTTCCCTAACACTTCTTCTAAAATCCTTAAATATCACCTCAATTGTACAATCAAACCTTCTCTACTTGAGTAATTTGAGTAGTTTCCTCTCTCAAAACTTAATAAGCTTATATATAGCTAGAGTTTCAACCTTATTTTCTAAAAACTCCCTTATAATTATAAATTATAAAATTGGACCCACAAAAAAATAAATTTACTTAAATACCCCTCCTTTTAAATCCTTTTTTTTTCCAGGTATTACAATCTCCCCCACTTATAAGAATTCAGTCCTTTGAATTCATCACAAACTGAACCAATTATCACACTTCCACTACGCTACTCTAAAGCCACAATTGTATCGATCTATACAAATTTATCACTCATCACCATAGTTCAAAACTATTTCACAACATATGCGTAGACTTTTCCTTCCCAAGATTTGTAAAATAAAACTTTCCAAAGCAAATGGAGTCATGATGCATCCGCTGCATAATACAATACCACTATAAAATCTCTTACTCAACTACCCGTAGTTTAAGAACAACCATATTGTTCGCAAAATAGATCTGCAAGTGCACAAAATCGTAACAAGTAGTCAAGTGTTTTTAGAAAACGAATGTCGAACCCACAGAGATTAACTATGTTATTGAATATCGAAATTCACTAAATTAATTACTATTTGGAAAATCAAAAATAAAGGAACGTTCTACTATCTAGATTAAATTAAACTATTTAATAAAGATAAATATAGCAAAGCATAAAAGTCTAAAAGTGTAAAGAAAAAAATATGATAAGAATGGATCTAGAGTAATTGATTTCACCTAACAAATCCCACACAATTTATTATTCCTAATTATTAAATTCTAATAATCTCCCATTGATGATTAAAAATTCCTTAAGTATTCAATATCTTCTCTCGAATAATATCAAAAATGTCTTCGACTAACAATTCCATATTCTATGCGAATTTAATTAATTGGAGACTCATTATGTACTTTGAATTTTCTTGAAAAATCACACTAATCGCGGTAAAGCATCTCTACTTTCGCTCAACTAATGGTGTTTAATTCTAGAACTAAAATAACAAATCACCTCTCGGTCTCATTGTCATTCAATTGATCAAATAATAATTCGTAAAAAATTATTAAGCATTAAGAATAAGAATTAAACACTCAATCATGGAAATATTAAAAATAAAATAACTCAGAATATAAATTGTGTGTTAATTGCTAGACTACATCAACGCTCTAGAAAATAAAATTTAGTTCATAATAAAATTGAAAAGAAAACAAATAAAACTTATGTCTTTCATCTGAACTGGTTGATCAACATGAAGCTCTCGCCCTTGTCCTCAGATCCTCCTCTTCAGAAAGACTCCCAAAAAAAATACTTCAATGCGGCACCCCCTTTTCCTCTCAAGTTTTTTTCTCCCTTTTTTCCCTAAAGAGCCTTTAAATAGGTCAAGGAATCCTATTCCCGTTTGGAAAAAATCCCAGATTTTTAGGCTTCAGTTAACTGACGATTTTGGCCCATTTAACATCATAATTCGGACTTTTGGTAAACTAAAAAGTTGTAGCCCTTTAAGTTAAATTTCCACCCCAACTTGAATCATCTCGATTGGATATCTGAGCCGAAAGTTATGATAAAAATACTAACTGATGTGCAAGCTGGAATCCTAATCCGAATTGGACTTGGATTTGGTGCAAATTTCCTTTGATTCCTTGCTCCAGTTGGACTTAAATTTAATTGGGTTGGTCTTCTCTTGAATTCATGCCTAGCTGGACGTAAGTTGACTTGATTCAATTGGCCTAGCCCCACTTTGCATGTAAAGCCCTTGTAAATTAATCTGAAATCTTCTCATTCCTTCAAAGCACAAATGAATAGATAAATATAAATAAAAATCAAATCAAATCAAAAGAAATAAAGGAAAACTAACAATTTTAATAAATAAGAGGATAATAAAAATCATGTAAAAATTACACTTATCACATATTATGAAAAATATAAGATTCTTTTAAGATATACATATCTCTAGTCTAAATAGCTCTCTAAGTTCCTTTCAATATGAATAAAAGTTCTAAGGCCCATTCGTTTAGATTAACCCCAATAACTGATTTTCCATCAATTATTAATTTCAACAAAATTTCAAGGCCTAAGTAGTCTAGAAAAATTACAACAAGGGAAATCCACAATTTTGAGATTCACCATAGACCATTGAATGCTAGCATCCATTTAATTCTATACCTCAAAATTAAGTAGTGCATCCAATGTTCCAATCCTTCCTAAGTTCAAAACTAATTTACAACATATGCGTATATCACTACATCTTTTCTTCCTCAAGTTTTATAAGAAAATTCCAAAATCTCCATAAATAATCAATTGAGCATTGATATAAGGTCTTTCACACAATCTCTATCTTAACCATAAATTATCTTCTCAAATAAGCAACATTTATTCACCTTTAATCTCCAAATGATACTTGGGCTAGAACTCATTGAAGAGCTGGGTTCCTTAATTACATTGTCTATTATGAAAACAAATCTCTAAGTATACACCGGCTAGAAGGGAAATAGTCTATGAAGTATCTCAACCCCCCTTTTTTTTTACCTTGCAAATAATAGTCCCATCAGTCTAGAACTTGAGAGTACACTGCAATTTATAATCACTAACCATCTGCCAATATAAAACAAAAGGTACAACAATTGACTATAATTCAAATTGTAATAGTCTTTCAAAATAAACTCTCTTGCCATCCCAACTCCATCAACATCCAATCAAAAATACGGTTCACTAGTCCAATTCAATACTACCACATACTTGTGTACTATCCATTTCATTTTCTATTGAGCCATTCCATTAACTCTTATCAGTTAAATTCAAATAATTACATTTTTGGCATCAAAACTTATTCCCTAGGATATTAAACAAACCTCCAAGTCTGTAGAAAAGAAATTGCGGACCTCAAACTTCTAAGTAACAAAACATGTCTCAAAAACATTTAGGGACTACCTCACACATAAATAAAGCTATGGTAATCCATGTAGGTCAACCCTAACAAGAACAATGATCCAAAGAAAGTCGATCATTAACATTAGAATCCAAGGAAGTCCACTGATATATTACTGAATTCCTCCACCCTCAGAATTTATATAATAACATATAATATAATGTGAATTACAATAACCACAAATTGATTTTCCTTCACACTACGAACTTTCCGTTAATTTCCTTACTCCATATAAACTAAAATCAAGGAATCATAGCTCTAACATCAAACCTTAAACCCTAAATAAAGTTCTACAATTTCCAATTCCCTAAAGCACTCCAAATTCTGAATAGGGCATATAGAAAACTATCATTCAATAATTAAGCCTATGAAAATCTCCTACAGATCAAACTAACCTTAGGTAGGTCGACTATATTAGGCAAAACTATCAAATGAGTTTACAGAAGATCAGCCACAAAATAGAAGGAAGATTTCCTTTGCTTGTTCTTTTCTACTCTCTTTTCCTTTTTAATAAGAAGAAGAAGTTTTAATAACCAATCTGATCATTTACAAAATTTTCAATAGTAAAATACACCAACTTAATACTAGTATAAGAACACAGAAGTATATCAATTAAAATTCTCCTTTTGTTTTATAAGTCATGTAGGCATAACCCAAGAGACATAAATATCAAATCCTTCAAATATGACCTAACAAATCATCATATGATGGAACCTCACTTACACTTCTCATCAAGTCATCAAAAGAACACTATCTATGACCTAATAACCTTCATAAACAATAACTAGAATTGTAATGCCTAGGGTGCAGATTTCATTCTAAATCAAAAACTAGCATAAAGTCTACAAGATCATAACCTAAGCTCTGATACCATTAAAATTGTCACGCCCCGAACCCAACTATAAAAATAGGCACGTGACAACTACCGCACACTTATAAAGTAAGCACCCTACCAGTGTGCAAGGCTTTTTTAGCAACTAAAATTTATCCTCAAAAATTAAATCAAATAAATCCAAAATACCTCAACAAATTCTTTATGAATAGATCTACAATAATTTAATAGGAACAAAATCCAAACCTCATGTACACAATGCCAATTCACCAATAAATATAAAACCATTAGGAGACCATCCAATCCCAAAATTACTAAGCTTCTTTTTCTGCTCACAACACAAAATCAAAACTCCCATAAGTTGCTATTCTTCACAATCTAAAACTGGAGGGGAAAAATGGCGTGAGTTGACAACTCATTAAGTAACCAAAGTCCTAATAAGTTCCCAAAATCCTAATAAGTTCTATCAAGCAATAAATTTGTAAAGTATAAGATGTAATATGTGTTTTCAAAAGTTATGATATACTATGCGGTTTCAAAATAATTGAAGAAGCTTCATATTCATAAAATAATAAGTTGCACATAGATCTCATACTTTAATCTTACAAATATATCATAGATGGTTTAGAAACTAGTCAATTTTCAATATATCAAAAGCTATAACTTACAATAGGTTCCAAAAATACATGAGCAGTTTTAATAACTCAAAATAGTTCAAATACTCAAACATTTCCAAAATCAAATATGTTGTTTTAAGGACTCAAAATAGTTCAAAATATTCAAACGTAATTCATATTCTTAACAATCTTATGACGCTATATCCCCGTGACTGGGCATCAGAGCACCAATGAATAACCCCCATTGGATTGAGTATCTGAATACCAATGAATAACCCCCATTGGCTGGGTATTAGAGTACCAATAAATAACCCCCATTGGTTTGGGTATCAGAGTCAAACATAGTCAGATTGTCCAAAATCATATATATCAAATCATAGTTCAAACCAAAAAATATATCTCATTCAAATACATATATATAATCATATATTCAGTATTCAAACAAATTTGTGATAATTCTATATTCTTTACTTTCAATCAATATAGCTAAAAAACAATTAAATAAAATAAATCTTATATTCAATGCTCATATATATTTGTGAAAGTTATTTATTCTTTACTTTGAATCACTATAGCTAAAAACAATTAAAAAAAATACATCATATATTCAGTAATCAGATATATTTGTGATAATTCTTTACTTGAAATCAGTAATACAAGTTGAAATAAATTTCTAAAAGTTATAAACAACTTTCAGTAGTTTAAAAAAAAAAAAATGCAATAGTAATCAAAATAAAGCCAATTAGGATAAGATTACTTACCTCCAAAAGTCATACCAAAAGGAACTTCTCCCTAACACTTCTTCTAAAATCCTTAAATATCACCTCAATTGTACAGTCAAACCTTCTCTACTTGTGTAATTTGAGTAGTCTCCTCTCCCAAAACTTAATAAGCTTATATATAGCTAGGGTTTCAACCTTATTTTCTAAAAACTCCCTTATAATTATAAATTATAAAATTGGCCCCACAAAAAGAAATTTACTTAAATACCCCTCCTTTTAAATCTTTTTTTTTTTTTTTCTGGTATTACAAAATTGATTATGATTTCTTGGACATGAAATCCCTATATTTGATTTACTTTTAGGAATCCAATAATAACTATGGGCAAAACTTAAATACAGTACTTAGGTGCTATTCTTTAGATTCCCCTTTTAAAATTATGCCATGTGGATTTTTTTTTTCTTAGGATGGAAGTATTTTTTTAAATTAAGTAGTCACATGGCTGAATCTTAAAAGGGGAATCTAAGGTACTATACCCAAGTTTTGTCTAATGAGTATTTATTCTTCTCAAACTATACTTAGGTTTAAAAATACAATGTCAAGATTATCCATCACTTTTATTAGCTTCCTACAAATAAATGAATAATATAATATGAGATGTGTATGAAGTCAAATCTTCTAAAATAATAGTGTAAACAGTAAACACATACAATACCAAAATAATTATTTTTATATTTTTTTATAAATAATTTGGTAGGATATCATGAATTGTCAATCGAAATTCTTCATTTACAATTAGACAAGAAAATGACGCATTGTTCCATGAATCCTAAAAGATTGAATAAGCCCCTACTAAAATTTTAAAGATGGTCTTAGGAGCATTTATATCATTACTCATTACAAACAATTGTGTAAACTTCAATTAATAATATGTATATTATTAAAACATGTTGATTGTAAAATTTAAGTGACAGGTTATCTCCTTAAAGGAAGGAAGGAAGGAAGGAAGGAAGGGGGGGGGGGGGGGGGGGGGGGTGGGGGTTGGTGGTGAAGAGGTTGGGATGTTGTAATGGCAGAAGTTCACTATGGGTTAATCTGTAAGTTTTAGAGAGCTCAAGTGAATTATTTAAAGACCTATAACATTTTTAATATTCATTTGTGGCCATGTAGCAAAATTCAACAAAAACCAATATTCTCGATAACAAAGTTAACCTTGTAGCTCAGTGACTAGTTGAATAAATAAATAAAAAATTAAGCAGAATATATTAATGTTTCTGGCAAAATTTCACTAAATAAAAATACAAAAATGGTGTAATGATACTCTCACAATACTCAAATCTCAATAGACCCTAATTATTCTCTCACACAAATACAAAGTTCTCTCTCAGTACAAAGGTTGAGGCTGAATACAAAGTTAGTGGTTGGACCATTAACAAAGAGAAGTTTTCTCAACTTTGCACTAAGTCTCTTTCAAGGGGATCTTTTATCTTTCACTCCTACATTTTGCCACACCACACATTCTATGCTGCACAAGGCACATATATACAGAGCAAAATAACCAAAGGTTCTGTAAGCACTATTGTGCATCCATGCAAGAAAGTCATGTATGCATTTGATGGAGATGTGATACCACTTCTTGACAATGCACCAAAATCACAACCTTCAAGAGGCAAATATGACCTTGGCATGCACCTAGAGCTATGCCTATATTAACTTGTGTTGACGATGCTTGCAAAAAAGAAAAAGACACATGCAAGCACTATTAGGCTTATAGTACTTTTTCAATTAGCAATTCGCCAATTCCATGTCAAATAAGGTGGCTACAATCCAAGTTGGCTGAGCTAGATTCTCTAGCCATACAAGAAAAAGCCATATTTGATTTGGTTAATTTCTATGTGATTTCAATCTACAATGCACTTGCTAGTGCACTCAATTCATGTATTCATGATAGGGGTGTGCATAAGTTGGGTTGAGAAGATTTTTTAAATCTAACTTATCATAATCAGGTAGAAAAAAATTCAATCCATCACATGGGTTCAACCCAACCTAATCCAACCCACCCAGATTAGATTGGACCTATAGGTTAGATAATTTTATTTTATTTTAAGGCGGAAGCACAATTTTTGTCCCTATATTTTGAGATTACAATCAATTTGATCCCTATATTTTGGTAGCAGTCAATATGGTCCTTGTTATTTTCAACATTCAGTTAATTTAGTCCCTACCGTTTACTTATTAACGAAAAATGCTTAGATGACAAAAAGTTTGCATTGTTAGTGTACACGTGGCTAACATAATAATATAAAATCAAATAATTAAACATCAAAAATCCACATAGGCATTTTAAAGATAAAAGAAAAGTTATGTCAAATAAAAAAAAAATCTAAAAAAAATTAATTGAAAGAAAGAAAAAAAGATTCAAAACAAAATTTCTCAGTTTTTTTAATTTTCTTTTGTACTCTTCCAGTTTCTTAGCTACCAAAAGCTTACCCAGAAACACAACCAAAAAAAAAAAAAAAACAATAATATTAGGTTGCACAGATTCACCTACAGATTCGATACATCAAAACCATCAACAACATCTCCTTGGGGCAAAGAGATTTGAATCAGAACTGCGACCCTCCTCTCATCTCTAAATTCAAGAACCTACTACTCAGAATTCCTCCATTTCTTGATGACATTGTCTGTAAACTCTTGGATGATCCTTTGGATGTCACGTTGCAAGGCCACATCAGCATCGTGTGTGAGTTCCAACCCACTAAAAGTGTCTACAGACCCATCGGAACACTTAGACTCATCCACGGTAGCATTGGAATCGTTGACCTCTAATAAATTCATCTCAGTGCCTTCTAAGGATGTCGCCCAGGGGAATTTGTAGTATTTTGTATTTTCAAAAAGTTGCCTTCTTGTTTTGATTGTGGAGAATTTGGTTGGAAAGGAATAAATTGGTTTATAAATGCATGGAGAAATCACGAGGAGAGCTAAAATGGGCTTCCTCAAGGCATTATCCCACATCCATTAATATTTTCTTATTTATCAAGTCTTAGTCCTAGATAGATTTTTTTTTTTTTTTAACTTAGCTGACCTTTGCCAACTTTTCACTACATCTGAGGTCCAATGCAATGTGTCGCTAGTCAGGGACACCTTAACCGCTTAACGTGTATCTATAGTGGCTATATTCATAACAAAGTAACTTAATTTGTGCTAGCTATCACTTACCATGGACCACCTCTTTTATTAAGCTTGGGATTGGCTGCGGTTAGAAATACTGAATGATTGTATTGTATTTCTCAAGTAATAGAATATACATGAATGTCTTTTATATAGAAGGCAAAGTGTGTAGTACAGTAAGTATGCTATACAAGTAAACAAGGTGGGTCTAAAGCCCACATACCTCTAAAGCCCACATACCTTAATACATGTTAACATGCAAACAAAATATATGATACTAAACAAAAACATAGGCGGAGTTAAAAATATCTTATCCAAAAAAACTCCTTCAATTAAGCAATTTTTTTTAAAAAAATTTGTATTTTTTTTCTTGGTTTCTCATTAAGTTAAGGAGTTGTAACTCTAGGACACAGTAATTTACCCAGTAAAAAATTTCCTTTTAGCAGATAATGCAAGAGGATACTCCGGTCTTTTTTTGAGTTATAGCATAATTTTTGACATGTTCAACCATTTTTGTGTCCGTGTTTATTCACCTCATTACTTTTATATGCATGAAAGGGATGGATTGATTTTTAATTATAGACATTTTGCCGAATACAATGAATAAGGAAACATTGGTCAGGCCAGTTTTTGCCTTTCTAAAGCAATAATGGCAGATCCTAAAGATGTTACTTTAAGAATTCATCGTGCATCAGTCCATATTGAGCTTGGAGATTATCAGAAAGCTGCAGAGTCATTTGATCAAATATATCGACTTAAGGCACGTTTGGATTGCGTTTTGGCCATGCGCGTCTATGTTTGGTTTTTTTTTTTTTTGGTGGGAAAAGTGCATTTAAAGACTGGTAGTGGGTCTTGTGCACTGTTCACGGGACCCAAAAACCTCTTTTTTCAACAAAAATTTCATTAAAAATAGGTCCCACGGCACTATTCACACATTTAAAAATTATTTTGCTATTGTATTTTCTATTTTCAATTTTCAATTTTCAGCAAAATAAGCAGTATCCAAATGTACACTTAGTCCTAAAGAACATTGAAGCATTAAAGACAGCGGCAAAGGTTTTAACTTTTTACTTGTTTTTAAAAGGCCTTATGAATTTGATTTTAATATGCACTTGTGTGTCATAAATTGCAGTGGTCATTGATGATGCCGAAAATATCACCAGTGAGCCACACAGTCCTTCTATGCTCACAACCGTACCTGCACAACAAAAAGAGAAGACCTAACAAAGAGCACCGGTATGGTTTCTCATCAAGTTAGAACTTTTCACAAATCTAGAGTGCCAGAGTTTGGGTAAATTATGCGTACTTTGGCTTGTGAGGGTTTTAAGGTTTTTATAATAGTAGAGGGTTGACATCTCTTTCCTTGGTTTAGAAGTCCTTTCCTTATAGGAGTCTTCATGAGCGTATTTTGCGGAACCCTTTCCTTGTATGAGTCCTTTTGATTAGCACAGAACGTGGGGCACAAGATATTTCCTTATACATGCATGCATGGAGACCAAGTAGGGCCACGTCAGAACCGTCAGAGTCTCGTATACCCCTTTCAACTTATTCGCATCAACTTTCCATCTTCCTCGCCCAAGGTTCTCTTGTCAGCTTTGAGGTGAACCCATAGACCTCCTACCATCGTCACTTGTCAATGGACACAAGTAAGACCGACAGGTTTGTTTGGAACGTCACCTTATGCCTTTTCATCGGTGAGTGTTAATATTACAATTTTATCCTTATCAGCTGCCCCCTACTCCATAGCCTTGTTAGCTTAAGTTGATGGGTTATGGAGTTGAACTTTATCGTTAATTTTCTTTTGCTCAGGAGAGAGGGAGAATCATTTATGGGCAATTCCTTGAGCAACCTTTATTAAATGCTTGAACACATGGCGCAACTTAATTGGCTCCGCTTCTGGACGACGGCGTCGCTTTGTCTTCTGTGCATATTCTCCCTTATATATGCCTCGCCCCCTCCCATCATTTCTCTTATATCAACCTTGTTGATCTTTGAGAGAGAGCTCGTCGCCTTTTAAACGTCTTGCTTCCGTCAACTTGTTGATCCCGTCACTCTTGTTGCTATCATTGCTTTAAGGCCGTCCTTTTTCTAAGGAGATTTACTTGTAAGTTCTTTTCTTCTTTTACTTTGTGTTTTTCATTCTAGTTGATCAATTCCATAGTGAGGCCGTCAACTTAGGTTCTTAGAATGAATCTATCGCTTGTAGGTAGTCAAATGTCTAAAGAAGCGACGAGTGAACATCAGCCCAATCTTCTGATAAGGAAGTGGAGAGTTATAGAGGAGAAGAGGAGGTAGTAAGTGAGGGCAAAGACGAGGACGAGGACGAAAAGGGAGAAAGGGAGAGAAAGGGTGACGGGGATGAAAATGATGGTGATGAGGAGGTCTTAGAAAGCACTTCAGGAAGCCCAGGAGATGACCGTCCTTTCATTCTCCCTAGAAAATGGACGGTTAATGACTTTCTACCGACGATGTCGGATAAGGTTTTCAATACTTTATGTGATCGTTACCAGATTCCGAACAACATCCCAATTTGTTTCCCTGGGAATTTTAAGAAATGGTATTCAGGGAAGACTGCGGACGTCGGCATGTACGATGCCATGTTCGCGGTAGGATTAAGACTGCCTCTAATGGCACTTCACCATAGGTCGGCTAATTTTTTAGGTTTGTCTGTCAGCTTGCCTCTAACGCTTGGAGGATATTCACTGGGTCTGAGATTTTGTGGGGTCATTTAAGTGTAGGGAATCATCAACTAACTCTTGACGAGTTCTTTTGGTGCTATCGTCCTCAACATATTGTCTCGTCCCAGGGAATATACAACTTTGCTATGAGGAAGAAAGGGCTAAGGCGAGTATCTAATATGCTCGATTCCAATAGGAATTAGAAGGGGGTTTTTTTTGTCAAGGGGACGAACTAGGTATGTCGTTAGGAACAGTGGGCGACGATGTCCCATGGTTTTGACAACACTTGGGCTTATGTCAAGGATTCAGGTTAATACCGTCTACTTCTAGTTTATTTGTTTCAAATTTCTAACATCGTCTATTTTTCCCTTCTTTTTTAGCTAGTGTTCGTCCGCATATCACAGACAAGTAAGAAGCTTTTATTTGTTGGGTTACAGAGATCCTGTTGGACGAGCAGAAGTATCGAGATCTCATTACACTTGACACTTTACACGCTTATTGTGGAGGTCTCGAGCCAACACTAGCAGCCCGTCGCCTTAACGCTTACTCACGTCATCGTAAGTTTATCCGCCTTAACCCCTCTTTTTCTCTTTGCGTCGTTACTTGTTCTAACGCTCGACACTTTTCCTTTGCAGAAATTGAGGCTGCTAGGCAAAGAGTGCAAGTAAGGGCTGCTGCTACCCAAAAGAAAGAAGAGAAGGCAAAGGGAAAAGAAGAGGTGTCCTCATCAGCTTGCAAGGCCGTCGGTAAAGGGGCGTCGAAGAGGAATGCTGACGGGAAGGACGACCACCTGTCCAAAAAGGTGTCCACCACTCCCAGGGAGGGGCTCCCCAAGAAGCCGTCACCTCCCAAGCCTAAACACAGGGTAGGCAAAGGACTGATGACGACGTCAAGCCCCATCACTCAGGAACCAGGCTGTTATCTTCTTACACATAAGGACTACGTCGTTGAGATGATGGGGTCCATCATCAAGGATAAGGACGTAGACCTTTGTGTTGAGCAAAGGACGAAAGAACTGGGGTCATCAGGACTCTTTTGACCTTCCCCAAGTACATCCCTTCCTCTTTTTTCTCTATTTATTCATTTTTATGCTTAATAGCTAACGAAATCCCTATTTTGTAGGCGTTGGTTCGTATAAAGGCACTGCAGGATAGGGGCGTTGCCAAAGAATGGGTGATCACCTGTCTGCATAAGCGCATCAAGAACCTGACCGATGGGGCAAGAACAGTATAAGGGTGCCCTCCGAACCCTTAACCAGGAGGTGAAGGAGTTGAGAAAGAAGCTGGAGAAGGAGGGTCCTCAGAAGAAAAAAGAGCAAGAGGCCAAGGAGGTGGCGAAAAAGGAGCTAACGGCCCTTTTAGGTCAGGTGGAGACGGCCAAGGCTGATACCGTGAAGGAATTCAGGGCGTCACAGACATTCATTGATGCTTATGTCGAATACTATGGTGATGGGTTTGAGGATTTCCTTAAACAAGTCAAATCCATCTACCTTCACCTAGATTTGTCAAAGGTTTAAATGGATGACCCTTTGCCGTCAACACCTGCAAGCGACACTATCCTTGAAGAGAGTGATGACTTCATCGAGTCTAAGGTGGATCCAAAGGATAATAGTGTCGTTCTTGCCCATCCCCTCATTCCTCTGACCCCGTCGGCCAACCCTCCAAATGCTGAAGATCCTTCAACTCAAGATGTCCAGAACCTTCATCCTAAAGGTGACAAGATCCCTCAAGACCCCCCGGCCTCCTGAACTTAGCCTTTTTCTCTCCTCTTTATTGTAAATTTAATTTAATTATCGGACAATGTTTAAGGCCCCTTTGGTTTTTTAGGCTCTGTTTGTAAAAACTTCACTTTATTTATGGTATTTCATATTCATCGTTTTCAATATGTGTGTTACTTATTGCCCTTGCAAATCCATCTTCTTTATAACTTAATAATTTTTTTCATTTGTGGGCTAATAAACTTCATAACGAACTCGTCCACTTTGTGGGCTAAGAAGCTTGTTCCTTTGTGGATTATAATCTCTTCATGTGATGAATTTGTCTACTTGTGGACTTTTTAAACTTTATAATGGACTCATCCATTTTGTGGGCTTAATCATGGATCCGTCCACTTTATTGAACTCGTCAACTTTAAGGGATGAACTCGTCAATTTTATTGACTAAGTTATGAACCCTTCTTCTTGTGAACCTATCCACCTTAATCATGGATTATATTAAGCCATCCTTATGGAATGAGCTCATCTACTTCATGGACTTTATAAGTCCGTCCACATTAATTATGGATCCGTCCATTTGTGGACCAAATCATGAGCCCGTCCACTTGTGGGATGAACTCGTTCTTTTTATGGACCTACAAATTCGTATACTTGTGGACTTTATGATAATAACTTTTCCTTTATGGGATGAACTTATCCACTCTATGGGCTTACTAGTAAACTTGTCCACTTTATGGACTAATAATAATTCATCCTCTTGGAATGAACTCGTCCACTCTATGGACTTATTAATAAACTTGATAGGCCATAAACTGAATGACCCATTGTAATAGAAATTAATTAATTAATTAGCCAAGTTATTAATTAATCAATTTATCATGCAAACGCGTGGTAGCACAAACAAATCATCAATAAACTAATTATGCAGTGGAAAAATAAATAACATGGTGATTTGTTTACAAATGGGAAAAAACCTAATGACAAAAACCCCACCGGGTGATTTTCAGATCACCACTCCCGAAACTCCACTATTATCACAACAAGCGGTTACAAGTAAAGGAATCTCAAGTATCTTACCAACCTACAGTTGAACCCTTACCCAATACCCAATTGGACTTATTCTGTAGTGACAGTTTCCCTTTCTAATGCATGACTCCCAAGTACATGACTAACCAATTGTGCAGATCCTAGTACGCAACTTCAATCACCAACTAAGAAGATTGTTGGCTGCAAAGTTCTTCAGTTCATCCACACGATAAAGATCAAGAAGATACTTGGTCACAAAACCCTACGGTGCAAATACACAGCAACTTCTTCAAGAGAAAGAGATGAACTAAGGCAAAAACTTCATCTCCGGTCACAATTTGCTTGAATAGAGTTTGATCAATGCCTGTGCAACTTGTGTACCATTTGATGGCCCTTAAAACAATCATTTTATATGTCTAGGGTTAGGAGAAAAAAAGGCCCAAAGACATATTCACGGATCCCAAGAAAATCATATTTGAATTCTGAAATTCTTAAATCTTAACAGATAGGAGGTGTCGAGCAGCTGTCAAGCTTTAATGAATTTGTACTATCAGCTTGTTTTCTTGGATAGACTTGAAGGCTTCAACACTTAATCTTGAAACATGGTTTCTTGAAGTATTTAAACACATCCTAAATCTACCCAAATACAAGTAAAGTGCGTTTTGTCAAAGGATAAGCCAATTACATAAAATCATAACATATGTTCTTAATCATGTGAAACACATATGTCCTAACAATCTCTCCCTTTGGCAATCCGTGACAAAACCACAACAAACAAATGAACATATGAAAGAATTCATAAAATACCCAACTCATATTCACTTGTTGAATACAATAAAATCTATCCTAACACAAACTCTTGAAAAACTTTGCAAGAAGAGAGTTTATGACAAGTAGACTTTGACAACCTGTATTTCTGAAACACTTTAAACAAAACTCATCAAGGCATCTTTGTGTGAAACAGGATTAATAGATTGCATACAAATAATAAGAAGCATGTGTATAAAGGGAGAAAAGAAACAACACATGAAAGGGTAGGTGAAAGAAAAACATACATCAACATCATAGAAAAGAAAATAAGCACAATGTATGTCTATAAATGGTCACATGACCTTATGTACAAGAACAATGTATATAAGAAAGAAAAGAAAAGATACATAGCATCCTGACTACATCCCTCAAAAAAAAAAAAAAAAAAAAAAAAAAACAACACTCCCCCTAACACAATAATCCAAAAACTAACTCTCCCCCTAAAAATGACTACTCTCATATCCAAAACTACTTTCCCTTTTTGTCATGAGTGCCAAAGGGTAGAGTGCTAAGTAGACATCTCATTGGTAGAGCTAGCATCTCCATCAGCATCATCGGAAGCATCATCATCATCACCATCACCATCATCCTCATCCTCAGAATCAGAAGCCATGGGAGAAAGTGGTGAAGGAGTAGCCTCAAGAGCAAAACCACCCATGAACGCCTGTCGTCGTGCAATACGTCCAACACGAATGTTCACCTGATACAACTCCGTAGAGAATGTATCTAGGCAAGCATCCATGTGCTGCAGCTACGCCATGATGTCTCCTAAAGTCACATCGCCCGAAGAAGAGGAAAGAGCGGACGAGGAAGGAGCAGAATGGGATGAAGCTGAACGGGAGGGAGGTGCTACTGAATTCAACTGCCGCAACCAAAACTAGGCCTTGCTACGTTTAACGATAGTGTAATCTATGGCACACATGACGGTGAAATGGTCGAAAGAGGGAAAAGGAACGGAAAAATGGCATAAAATCCTTGTGATAGCGGAAGGAAAGATGAGCTTATCACGAGACGCCAAATCTAGATGAACATCAATAATAGAAAGAATGAAATGAGAAGAGAAATCTATAGTAAGATGCTCAAGAAGAGATAACAAAAATCGAGCACGAGGCTCTGTAACAGAGTTATAGTGAGAAAGTGGATGCAAAACAAAGGTCATCACCATGTTCATGAATCTAGGACCTTTAGCAAAAGGTCGACATGGTGTAAACAGAGGCTCACCCCAAGCAGAAGGGCGCTCACAAAAAGCAAACATGAGCTCATCCCTGGACACAGTCCTTAGACGCTCACAACTAGGATAATTAGGAAACTCTATCCTAGGGACCCGAAGCACATCCGTAACAAGTTGCGATGTGATAAGGATGCGCGTACCTCGAACGCGAGTGAAGAAAAGAGGTATTGAATGATCAATCCTGTGCATGTTGGAGTAAAACTCCTAGATAAGCACGAGAGGACAGGTGACCGGGACGTCACACAATGACTCCCATCCCTTACTTGGAATGACAAAGGGAAGGTCGGTGTCAGCAAAGTCCGATAGAATGACTTGATTTTCCGAATGAATGCCTCATCTAGAGAAGTTCTCCGAAAATGCCTTAAAGGCGTCATCATCACGGAACCGAACATGAGAAGGTGAAGGATCAAAAAATGAAGAAGCACCAGAATGAAGAGGGTTCCAAGCTGGAGTGGATTTACGCTTAGATGCTATAGACACGACTAACGTAAACAGAAAGAGAGGGAGAGAAAGAAAAGACAATCAGAAAAGTTCCAAGCAGTATCAAATATACCAAGTATATTGAAAAGAAAGTACGTTTGCATTGGAAATGCATGAATATGTGACATGCAAAAAAAATTGCATCATGGGCTCAGCCCAATCCAAACCTATCAGCACACAAACAGATAGGACACATCTAAATGCATGACAATACTATTATAATGCTAATGTGATGCAATGTATGAGGTTTTAAACTCATTTAAGTGAAAACCCATCCCAAAATTTCAATAATAACTCATCAATTTTGAAAACCCCCAAAATTTTTCAAAAACCCTAAAACCTAAGTTTCAAAACATGAAATGCATGAAGAATGAGAGACTAGAAGCTTACCAAAAGAAGAAAATCTTGAAAAAGCTTGAAAAATCACAAAGGAAGAGGTTTGGAGTGAGAGAGATAGTGTTTGGGAGATGAACAGGTGCGAACAGATCGAAAGAGATCGAAGAAATGAAAATCGGATCGCGAAGAACGCAAAATATATAGATCCTCAGTAAAGCTCGATAGATGCAGGTATCGAGAGGTATCGAAACAGCTATCGAGAAAGGTATCGAGGAAAATGTCGTCGACAACTGAGGTATTGAGAAGGTATTGAGGAACAACTCATCAAAACCAAGAACAGAAGCTCAATCGATTCGCCAGATGTCGAGAAGCTATCGAGGAGGCAGGAGCTTTCTCGATCTATCCACCAGGTATCGAGAAGCTGTCGGGAATGCGATAAGAAAAAGCTGAAGAAGCGCGACAGATAGCAAGGTATCAAAAAGGTATCGAGCCAGCTTTTAAAACCAGTTTTTCAAGATGTGAAAAATACAGACATGAATGCAATCCAACATGCAACTCAACCAATGATCCAATTAACATATTAAGCTCTCAAAATCATCTCTCAACAACAACTTTAAGCACAAAGATCTCAAAAACACACACACACACACACACACACAAAAACTAAGTCTAACCAATTTTTATATTTCAAAAAACAAATCAAGACAGTTTAGTGAGTGTACATTAACACATGTAAAACCTTCTGATGGCCAAATCATATTATACCTGCACATGTATCAAGAATAGCAACTAATATTGCGTGTTGTGTGTGAAAAACATCGCAAGATTGCATAAGTATATACATATTATGATGATTTGAGATATGAGAAAATCACCTTAACTCACATACAATCATAACTATTTGATAGGGACTATCACCTTCGAGGTACATCTTATAACTCCCACATCTCCTAGAATACACGCTTGCAATCATTTTTAAAGCATTTTTGATCTTTTTGCTTTTGATTTTTCTTTGCATATTTTTCTTTTAAACATATCATGCATGGGCATATTTGAGAGAGAAAAGAAATACCCAATGATATTTGACATTCCAATTTTGCTATGCCTAATCATACAAATGTTATTTTATGATTGGTGGGCAACAGTGGTGAGATGGTTATTAATGCCTTTCTCTCAGGATTTTTTAGTCCTTCCCATCAAAAAGAGTGATACGAGTGTTAAGTACAAGAGACAACTTAATCTTACTCATCACAAACAAGAACCACAAAGCTCACTTGCTTAGTTGTGTATAGATATGTTCATCTAAGCTACAAATGATACAAAGTTTAGAAAACTTTTTTTCAATGGCTATCTAAGGTACACAAGTACCAATGTACACAAAACACACTGTTTTTGTTTTTTTTTTTTTTTCCCCAATTTTTTTTTTTTTTTTGAAAAAAAAAAAAAACAAAACTAAAAAATAACCAAACAAAAACATGTTAAACAAAGCAAAGCATAAAACTAGACTAACTCAAAAATTAAAGCAAAACAAACAAGAAATGCAACCAAAAACAAGAAGATAGAGAGGAAAGTGATAAAATCACTTGGAACCCTTTTCCTTCCACACCCTAGAAGAACCATTCCTTTGATTAAACCCTTGAACCGATGGTAAGGGGGAAGAATTAAAACCGTTCAAGTTCGAAAGGAACATGAGGGCTTTGAGAAGATCTCCAAGAGGAGCAAGAGAGGATTAAAGCTAATTCTAGCTTCTAGATGCTATCATGCCATTGCTCTGTTGAGTGGCTAGCCACTTATAGCAATTTGGTCGAGTATGACCAGCAGCTCCACAATGATGACAAAGATGCCACTTCTTCTGTTTAGACTTTTCAGAGTTAGCATTTTTAGCTCTAGGGTTTTTAACATCTTTCTTCTCAAGTTTAGGGGGTGCTCCTAAGATAAATTTACCCTTGTCTAAGTTCTCACTAGCTAATTTAGTTTTAATCTCATTTTTCTCAATTTCAACATTATTGCTAGGAGGAACAAAAACAGTAGCACCAGTAGAAGCAATATTAGAGGAAGAGATATCATACCCTAAACCTGTGCAATCAGAAGCAGATTTCTGAATGCTTAGCATCTCATCAAACTTCACACTTGAAGTCCTCTCCAGTTGAGCTCTGACTTGAAACAGCTCCGCTTCAAGCTTCTTGATCTTCTCAGCCAAGAAATTGTTCTCGAACCTCAGTGCTCTAATGGTTTGATTTGCCTCATCAAACTTTGTGGACAACTCTTCACGGTCAAGTTCCACATTACTAAGTTTCTTGGTGGCCAGCCTATAGAGTTTCTCATGATTCTCAGAAAGCTTATACAGTTTCTCATAGGCTGTATGGATGTCATCCTGATCATCTATCTTCTCAAATTTGGATTCCGCCAATTCCTCGTCTTCAACCACATCTTCAACAGTCCCATCAATAGGATTAACAGTGGCAGTGAAGGCATTCAAAATTCTGTCATCCTCATTGTCAAAATTATCCTCAGGCTCGGTGTCGCTCAAGGTAGCAGCAAATGCCTTGCTCTTCCCAATGCTCTTAAGATATGTAGGACACTCATGTTTCATGTGATCAAAACCTTGACACCCAAAGCACTTAGGTCCTACAGGAACAGTGTACTGACCGCCATCCCTAGCATCCTTCTTCCCTTTGTCCTGACTCTTAAACTGAGAAGAACTGGATTGCTTGCGATCCTTGTCGAAGCCCTTTCCATTGGCATTCTTCATAAACTTCTTGAACTACCTAGTGATGTAGGACTTCATCTTGGAATCTTCATCATCTGAAGACTCATCTGTGTCACTGATCTTGGCCTTCAAAGCCATGCTCTTGCCTTTACCCGACTTGTCAATTCTTGTCAACCCTAGCTCGTAGGTCTGCAAGTTTCCAACCAGCTCAGTCAGAGGAATCTTGTCAATATCCTTTGATTCCTCTATTGCCATAATCTTGGCATGGAATCTCTCGGGTAGAGATCTAAGCACTTTCCTCACAATCTTGGGTTCAAGAATGGTTTCCCCAAGATTGAAGGCTGAGTTCACTATGTCCTTGAACTTGGCATAGAACTCATCGAATGACTCATCCTCCTCCATTTTTATCTCTTCAAAGCTTGTAGTAAGCCTCTGAAGCTTTGAGTCCTTGACAGCCTTAGTACCTTTATAGGTTGTCTAGAGAATGGTCCATGCTTCCTTAGCAGTTTCAAAATAGGATATCTTCTTGAACTCCTCATTAGTGACTGCACTGAATAAGGCATTCAATGCCCTGCTGTTGAAATTTGCCGCCTTGATCTTGGCTTCATCCCAATCGATCGATGCTTCCTTTGGCTTAGTCCAGCCAATCTCGACAGCTAGCCACACTTTTTCATCTAAAAACTGTAAGAAAGCTCTCATGCGTACTTTCCAGTATGAATAGTTAGTGCCATCAAATAAAGGAAGTATGATTAATGACTGTCCTCTATCCATGACAAACAGGGGTCAATGGATCAACACAGCAAAGATCAAACCCTAATCAAAGTGTGCCGGCTCTGATACCACTTGATAGGCCACAAACTGAATGACCCCTTGTGATAGAAATTAATTAATTAATTAGCCAAGTTATTAATTAATTAATTTATCATGCAAACACGTGGTAGCACAAACAAATCACCAATAAACAAATTATGCAGCGGAAAAATAAATAACACGGTGATTTGTTTACGAATGGGGAAAAACCTAACGGCAAAAACCCCACCAAGTGATTTTCAGGTCACCACTCTCGAAACTCCAATACCCAATTGGACTTGTTCTATAGTGACAGTTTCCCTTTTTGATGCACAACTCCCAAGTACGTGACTAACCGATTGTGCAGATCCCAGTACGCAACTTCAATCACCAACTAAAAAGATTGTTGGCTGCAAAGTTCTTCAGTTCATCCACACGATGAAGATCAAGAAGATGCTTGGTCACTAAACCCTACGGTGCAAATACACAACAACTTCTTCAAGAGAAAGAGATGAACTAGGGCAAGAACTTCATCTCCGGTCACAATTATCTTGAACAGAGTTTGCTCAATACTTGTGCAACTTGTGTACCATTTGACGGCCCTTAAAACAATCCTTTTATATATCTAGGGTTAGGAGAAAAGAAGGCCCAAAGACATATTCACGGATCCCAAGAAAATCATATTTGAATTATGAAATTCTTAAACCTCGATAGATAAGAGGTGTTGAGCAGCTGTCAAGCTTTAATGAATTTGCACTATCAGCTTGTTTTCTTGGACAGACTTGAAGGCTTCAACACTTAATCTTGAAACAAGGTTTCTTGAAGTATTTAAACACATCCTAAATCTACCCAAATACAAGTAAAGTGCATTTTGTCAAAGGATAAGCCAATTACATAAAATCATGACATATGTTCTTAATCATGTGAAACACATATGTCCTAACAAAACTCATCCACTTTATGGACAATAATTCATCCTCCTGGAATGAACTTGTCCACTTTATGGACTTACTAATAAACTCATCCACTTTATGGACATAATAATTCATCCTCCTGGAATGAACTCGTCCACTTTATGGACTTACTAATAAACTCGTCCACTTTATGGATTCATGAACTCGTCCACTTTATGGACTTAGTGATAAACTCGTCCACTTTAGGGACTCATGAACTTGTCCACTTTATGTACTCACTAATAAACTCGTCCACTTGTGGACTTGATAATATTTTGTAGAAAAACACATTAGTCATATTTGAATAAACTCCTCTTATTATGATAAACCATGCTTTCGTAGAAAAATTGTTCACTAAAGAAAAAGACCTGCCCTTTGGGCTTAAAAAATATTGTAACAAAAATTAACAAGGGTAAACTGAAAAAACTGAAGAGTATAGCTAAAATTAACTAAAGTAAACTGGAAAATGAAGAGTGTTGCTTTCCACGCTGTCAGCTCTACTGTAGTACTTCCGTAGATGCTCAGTGTTACATGGATAGTGCAACTTCCATCTGTCTAGTGTCTCTAGGTGGTAGGTGTCTTTCCTCTACCATGACGTAATCCTGTAAGGCTCCTCCCAGTTAGGGCCGAGCTTCCCTTAGGTAGGGTCTTTAGCGGCACCCATTACCTTTCTCAAAACAAGATCTCCAACCTGCAAGTCTCTATGTCTAAGCCGGGAGTTGTAATGCTTGGCCACGAGGTCCTACTACCGCATAGCCTCATCATTTTTGCTTTCATCGTGGTTGTCCACCCTATAGCTTGTAAGCTTGACCTCGGCTGGAATGATCGCCTCACTCTCATATGTTAGTCAAAATGATGTCTCTCCGGTAGGTGTTCTTGCCGTTGTCATGTACGCCCATTGTATGCTTGGCAGCTCTTCAGGCCATATACCCTTTGCCCCCTCGAGTGGGTCTTGATAATTTTAAGCAAGGATCGATTTTTGACTTCAACTTGTCCATTAGCTTGAGGGTGGGCGGGAGAGGAGTTGTGGTTTTTGATCCCTAACTGCGAGCAAAAATCTCGAAATGAGTCGTTGTCGAATTGTTTCCTGTTGTCTGAGACCAAGACCCTAAGGATCCCATACCTGCAGATGATGTACATCCAAACGAAGCTTTGCACGTTCTTTTCTATAATGGTTGCCAGGGCTTCAGCTTCCACCCACTTTGTGAAGTAGTCTATGCCTACTATAAGGAACTTTAAATGTCGCACCGTTATCGGGAATGGTCCTATGATGTCTAATCCCCACTGAGCAAATGGCCATGGGGCTATCTTCAGGGTCAACTCTTCAGATGGTTGTCTGATGATGTTACTGGACCTTTGACACTTGTCACAGGTTTTAACATAAGTCTGGGCATCCTTCTGCATGGTGGGCCAATAGTACCCTGCTCAAATCAGTTTGTAACAATCTTGACCCTGAGTGGTTTCCACAAATCCCTTCGTAGACTTCTCTCATGACATAATCTGCTTCCTCAAGGCCCAAACACCTTAGGTATAGGCAGGAAAAGCCCCTCTTATACAAGACGTCCTTTATTAGAATGAATCGAGCTGCTTGAACCTTCACCTTTCTTGCGGCTTCCTTCTCGTCTGGTAACACGCCATTTTTCAAGTAGGAGACTAATGGTGTGGTCCAGTTATTTTCAAAACCTATCTCTTGCACATCAATGGGATGATCATATGTTCTGCTGAAGCGGCTTTGGTAAGGCAGTTGGCTTACTCATTTTCCCCTCTATGGATTTGAACAATCTTGGCCTATAATTTGTCTACCTTTCTCTTTACTTGCTCCAGGTATTTCTTCATCCTTTCATCCTTACATTCGTAATCCCCATTTACTTAGTTGGTGACGACCTAGGAGTCGCAATGAATGACCACACTTGTGGCCCCCGCTGCTTTGGCTAGATCAAGTCCTGCCACTAGATCTTCGTACTTCACTTTATTGTTGGTGGTAGGGAAGTCAAGGCGAACCATACATTCAATCTTGTCTCCTTCTGGAGAAAGAAGCATAATACATGCTCCACCAGCCTGTTTGTTAAACAATCTGTCTGTATGTATGCTCCACCAAGGACATTCATCTACCCCATTGCCTTCCCTGTTGGTGAACTTTGCTATGAAATTAGTGACAACCTGTCCCTTGATGGCGGTACGCGGGCGGTACTGAATATCAAACTCACTCAACTTTATAGCCCATAATGCCAATCGCTCGACAGCTTCAAGGTTGCTCATCGCCTGCCGTAATGGTTTGTTGATTAGGACGATCACCATATGGGCTTGGAAGTATGGTTTGAGCTTGCGGGCTGCGGTAACTAAAGCGAAGGTGAGCTTCTCCATTGGCGGGTACCTTTCTTCTGCACCACGAAGTGCCCAGCTAGCGTAGTACATGGGCTTTTGAACCTTGCCTTCTTCCCTAATTAGGGCAGCACTGACAGCTGTTAGGGAGATGGCCAAATAGAGGAAGAGCTCTTCCCCAGGTTACGAGGGACTTAATAGCGGTGGGGAAGAAAGGTAGGCCTTTAGATCCTCGAACGCCTGCTGACACTTGGCCCTCCACTCAAAAAACTTTTTCAACATGCGAAACAATGGTAGACATTTATTCGTTGCTCTCGACATGAATTTGTTCAACGCTGCTACTTTTCCGCTGAGGCTTTGTACATCTTTCATGTTCTTTGGGGGTGCCATCTCTATTATGGCCCGGATCTTGTTAGGGTTGGCTTTAATACCCCTTTGAGACACCATGAATCCTAAGAACTTTCCTGCCGCCACCCCGAAGGCACACTTACTCAGGTTGAGTTTCATGTTGTAAGAACAAAGGGTGTCGAATGTTTCCTTGAGATCCTCCAAATGGTCATCCTCCCTTTGGCTTTTTACCAGCATGTCGTTGACGTAGACTTGAACATTCCTCCCAATTTGGTTTGTGAACATCTTGTTCATGAGCCTCTGATACGTCGCGCCTGCATTCTTGAGACTGAACGGCATCACTTTGTAACAAAATAGGCCTTGGCTGGTAACAAATGAAGTCTTCTCCTGATCCAATTCGTCCATCCGGATCTGGTTATAACCAGAAAAGGCGTCCATGAAGCTCAACAGCTAGTGCTGGGCCATGGAGTCTACTAGGACATCGACTCGTGGAAGAAGGTAGCTATCCTTTGGGCAAGCTTTATTCAGGTCCATGAAACCTACGCACATTCTCTATTTCCCATTGGCTTTCTGGACCATTACCACATTTTCCAACCAATCGGGATAGTATACTTCTCCGATGAAGCCCACCTCTTGCAATTTGCCACCATCTTCTGCTATTGCTCAGTCTCGTTCCTGGGTGAACACTCACTTCTTCTGACAAAAGCGTGGAAAAGATGGTAACACATTCAACCTATGTACCATGACTGAGGGGTCGATTCTTGGCATGTCTTCATGGCTCCAAGCGAATACATCCTAGTTTGCTCTGAGAAAAGTCGTAAGCGCTAGGCGAACTGTCGAGCTGACGAGGGTGGCAATCCTTATGGTCCGGTCTAGCCTGGAACCATCGAAGGGTATCTCCTCGAGTTTTTCTACCGGTTTCGCCATCGTCTGTTGATCTTCTATATTCATGGTTTGTAGATGGTCGTCCATCTCTAACATCGCAATATAACATTCACGTGCAGCTATTTGATCTCCTCACACTTCCCCTACTCCATACTCGGTGGGGAATTTGATCATTAAATGGTAGGTTAAAGTTACAGCCTTCCACGAGTTGAGGGTAGGTCGTCCCAAGATGGCGTTGTAAGCGAACGAGTAGTCGACCACCAAGAAAGTGACGTCCTTAGTGATTTGCTGAGGGTATTCTCCGACTATTACAGGTAATGTGACTGCGCCGAGGGGGTATACTTTTGTTCCCCCAAACCCTACAACTAGAGCGTTGGTTGGGACTAGACGTTCTCTGTTAATCCGCATCTGCTAAAATGCCCGGTAGTAAAGGATGTCTGCGAAGCTTCCATTGTCAACCAAGACCCGGTGAGTGTTATAATCCCCTACCCGAATGCTAACAACGAGTGCATCGTCATGTGGGTGGTGGAGACGTCAGGCATCTTCTTCCGAAAATCCAAAAATGGGATTGTCGATCCGCACCATTTTCAGGACAAAGCCTGTTAGGTGGACGTTCTGAACCATCTTGAGGTAAGTTTTTCGAGCCTTTTTGGATGAGCCAGTTGCCGCCGTGCCTCCCATAATCATCCTTATGTCTTCTAAAGGCGGCCTTGGACGCTCGTTGTCCCGTCGAGGAACCTACTCCTGAGGCGGATTCATTCTCTCCTTGCTGATGAACTTCTGTAACTTCCCTTGCCTAATGAGGGCTTTGATTTTTTTTTTTCAAGTCGTAGTAGTCGGCTATATCATAATCGCGGTCACAATGGAAATGGCAATATTTGTCCCTTCAGCTTGCCGGGAAAGGTTAGGGCCCTTTTGTCCTTAATCTGCATCAAGACTTAGTCGATCGAGGCGATCAATGGGGTGAAGCTTGTGAACTTCCCTGTAGGGGGCTTGGAACGTCTGTCCTCTCACTGTTCTCCGATTCTTGCCATCTTCCGCCTCCTGTTCGACCACACCTTCTCCTATCTTTCCCTTTTCTTGGGCTCCTCTTCTCAAGCTAGTAATGCGTCTTCCACATTCATGTACTTGGTCGCCCTGTAAAGCACATCTAACATAGTCTTCGGGTCTTTCTTATATAGTGAAAATAGGAACTTACCCTTCCGTAGCCCATTGGTGAATGCCCACAAGTATCTTGTCGTTCATTTCGTCGATTGAGAAGGCCTCCTTGTTAAAGCAGGTTATGTAAGATCTCAGCGTCTCAACCTCCCGCTATTTGATATTCATCAGGCACATGGTTGACTTCTTATATCTGTGCCCCCGATGAAATGTAAGGCGAACTGGGCGCTTAACTCTTTGAAGGTACCAATGGAGTTGGGTGTTAGCCTGCTAAACCAGATCCTTGCGGGTCCTTTCAGCGTGGTGGGGAAGGCTCTGCACATGATTTCATCTAACACCCCTTGAAGATGCATCAAGGTCTTGAAAAACTCCCAGTGATCCAAGGGATCCTTAGACCCGTCATAGTTTTCCATCTGCGGCATATGAAACTTTGGTGGAAGAGGGAACGAAGTGATTGGCGCTATGAATGAGGAATCGGTTCCTTCATCATAAAGTCCATCCATTCCTTCATCATCTGCATCTCAGCAACTATGTGAGGTGGAACCGTGTCAATAACGGATGGGCGACTCGTGTCCTGTCGTTCTGGCCTGCTTAGGACATTACTTCCTTCCAACCCTTCTTGGTTCCTTCCCTCAGCACTGGTGCCTTCTTGGTCTCCCACCTAAGTATTAAGGTCTGCATTCTTTTAACGTAATTGCTCCTCCAGATCATGGTTCTGTTTGGTAAGGCATTCCACGACTGTAGCGAGAGTTTGAACCTGTCTCTCGAGCGTGGTTCGTCTCCTTGAACGTCGTTAGTGTTTGCCATTGAGCGATAGTACGGCATATGAAACGTATATGAAACGTCGTTAGTGGTTGCAACTCTTTGTCTGGGAAGCAATAGTACGGCTTATAAGTCACAACTTCCCACAGACGACGCCAACTGATGATGCCAAAAAAATCACCAGTGAGCCACACAATCCTTGCACGCTCGCAATCATACCTGCACAACAAAAAGAGAAGACCTAATAGAGAGCACCGGTGTGGTGCCGGCCAAATACCCTCCGAAGGTTAAGTTAGAACTTTTCACAACTCTAGAGTGCTATAGTTGGGGTAAATTATGCGTACCTTGGTTTGTGAAGGTTTTGAGGTTTTTATGGTAGTAAAGGGTTGGCATCTCTTTCCTTGGTTTAGAAGTCCTTTCCTTATAGGAGTCTCCATGAGCGTATTTTTTAAGGAACCCTTTCCTTGTAGGAGTCCTTTCAATTAGCACTAAACATGGGGCACAAGATATTTCCTTATACATGCATGCATGGAGACCAAGTAGGGCCACGTCAGCACCGTCAAAGTTCGTATACTCCCTTCAGCTTATTAGCGTCAGCTTTCCATCTTCCTTGCCCAAGGTTCTCTCGTCAGCTTCGAGGTGAACCCGTAGACCTCCTACTGTCGTCACTTGTCAATGGACACAAGTAAGACCGACGGGTTTCTTTGGAATGTCGCCTTATGCCTTTTCATCGGTGAGTGTTAATATTACAATTTTATCCTTACGACTTAAATACCAGGACATTATATTTTCCAACCACTACCATATAATATGGAGCCCATAAGAACATATTATATTAGGTGCAACGACAACCCAATCCATGTCTATAATTCCTTGGTAGCAAGTATATTATAAACACCATGATTGATTGAGAACTATTCTCATTATTAGTGCTATCATGATAACTCTTATCAAACACTAATAATATGCCATATTAACTTTAGCCTCTAAGTAATAATGACATAGCTCCTTTGGGAGGTTAACATTACACTTAGTCTAGGGTACACCATTATTTGGAATCATGTGTAACCACATTTCATCTTCATTTATAGTGTTTAAACTTGTAGTAGCATGAAACAAAACACCCTCCTTTGGGATTGCGAGGCATATACGCCAAGACGAGGTGCTTGTTCACTCTACTTTAAACGGCTAAGTTCAATCTTGTAATAATATGAAGTAAATACCCTCCTTTGGGATCGCGAGGCATATACGCCAAGACAAGGTGCTTACCCACACTACTGTGAACCAATAATGGGGGCCATGAGATCCAACCCTTGTATCTCTCTCCCACTAGAAATTTTAAAACAAGTGGATTGTCTTGAAATCATTGTGATCTCATCACAATTTTAACCCTACACATCAAATGTGTTTAATTGTTTAAATTCGATGTGATGTTACTAAGTCCGGTCACAATAGCGTAACGAACATTCGTGCAATCACAAAGAAGTTTAATCATGTAATCCGAGAAGTAAATACCCTCCGCTTGGAATGCAAGACTCAAAGTCAAGACAAGTTATATATTCACATTACAAAAAACCTAACAAAAGGGTTATTTCAGCACTCCCACTCATTATTTGGTTTTTCTTTTTAAATAATTGTGATCCCATCACAGCTAATAACCTTGCACTTGTTGAAGACTCTAATCTCATTAGAATCACTAACTGAAATGGAAGTCCTAAACTATTTAGGGTTCCTCAAACACTAATGAATCAAAAATTAGTTATATAGAACTCTATCCTTAATTTACTAGATAAAGTATTTTAATATCATTCTATATAACTTTAATTAGAATTTTAATCTCATTAAAAAACCTCTAATTAAAATAAATTAAAGACTTTTAATCATAAAAAAATTTAGGACTAAGAGTTCTATTTAACTAACATCTTTGATCTTATTAGGTCTTTTAGTTAGATAATGATTAATAAATGTCCTTAACTTTTAAGGACTATAAAATTAATCACATAGCTTTGCTTTTTATCGAAGTTTCAACACTTATTCAAAAATTAGTGAAAATTCAAAATTCAGTGCCTTCGATCAGTCGAACCTTTTCTCGATCGAACGACAAAATGAAGAAAATCATCACAAAGCTTCTGCCTCGTTCGATTGATTCTCGATTCCTGTTCGATCGATCGAAATTAACATTCGATCGGTCAAAAGGAATTCTTGTTCAATCAAGACAATGAAGAATTTCATCATAGAGCTTCTGCCTGACTAGATCGGTTCTCGATTCCTCTTCGATTGGTCGAAAAGTACATTTGATTGATCGAAAGGAATTCTCGATTGATTGAAACTCGCAAAAGCTGAATTTTTTTCAAAATTTTCTAGTAACCGTTTTTGACATCTTCATTATTCTTCTATCAAAAACACCTTTTGATTTTATCAAAGAAGATTTACAGATCAAACAATAAGGTTTTTACGATCAAGGACCATAATAATGCTAGAAACCTTGAAAACATAATCCTAACCTCATTAGGAATAAATTTCATAATCCTAGCATTAACATGATAGCATGTATATCAGTAAACTGAAAAAGAAAATTCCTTGAAGTTTACATAGATACCTTTCCCAAAGGAACAACATGCCCACGGCCAAAATTAATATAGATATAGATTCCAAGAATGCAAACATTCAAAGAAATTAAATTGAAGTGGGCCGTATCATTAACTAATATTAGCAATAGACATTTACGTGTTCATTACTAAAACAAAGACTATCAAATGCATTATAGGTTTATGCATTTCAATGAGACAAGAGTGCTATCGTGTTCATTCCTAAGACAAATACTATCAAAACACGACACCATAACTTTATAGTCATGGGCCACTTCGAACAAAACAGGAGAATATTTATCCTGATAGTGAACACGATATCATCATGTCCCATATACGTTAATGGCATCGGCAACGGTTATCGAATAAAATTCAACTGCCAACTATATCCAAGCAATGCAAAACGAAATGCTCATGCTTGACCGATATACCAGTTTCATTTATATTCTTTAGACCTTAATCATGTCTTTCACAAAAGATTAAGATCAAGGACACAATCATGCAGAAACTTTACTGCAGAAAATTAAATTACCAAGAAAACTATTTTCTTTGATTCTAAAAACTCAATCACATGTTATACAAGCATGATATTGAAAACCTGGCTCTGATACCAATTGTTAGAAAATCTAGTTTTGCATTTCATACAAAACACACAGCAGAAGCAACAATCATGGATCTACTTCATTCATGAGAGAAAACATGTAACCTTGAATTCTAAAACAAAGAATAAAAAGCATACCTTGATGCTGTGAAATTCAAAACTAGGACTTGAGAATACCTTTAATCTTCATCTCAATTCCACATGGTGCCCAAGAAGTGTGGTCTTTCAATCAATCTTTATGTACGTTGATTCTCAAAGAAAATCTTTATTCTTCTCCCTTATAGAGAAAAACTGATTACTTTACTTATCATCATACCTACATTCTAACTACCTTGGTAGTTACTTTATTTAATAAAACTTATTAAATAAAAACTGATTATCTAATTGGGTTTGCCTTTTGGGCCTACCCAATTGGGTTTTAGCTTGTGGCTTGAGATGGGACCAAAGAAAATAAATAAGACTCTAGTTCCAATGGGCCTTGAGCTTTTTGTCAACTCTTGACAAGTCCAAAGTTACCATTAATTATATTTAATACCACTATATAAATATAATTGCACTCTAGGCCTTATTAATAAATTATAATCCAAGACTCTAATGATATCAATTGACCCCTCCATGAAATATTCATAGTGAACAAAGTCATAATAAACTATCACTTTGTAAACAACTATTTTATCATTGAGTACCCAATTTAATCTTTTAGTTATTCACATTTATTGAAATCCAATTTCAATAAATATAAACTTCAGTAACTCCTTACTAAAGTGGGCGCCTTAAATAACCAATTCCCATTAAACTTATCTCAAGAGGATATTTCATGTCTCTAGAAAAAAAGAGATTATGGATTCCATCTTGAGAATATGTGTTCCCTCAACACTATATGTGGTTACCTAACATACTAAGGTTTGACCATGAATATTAAATCTCACTCCTGATATATCAAAGTAACATACATTTCATGATCGGATTCACTATCCTCTCAGGATTGAGAGTTTATAAAATTAGAAGTCATGAGATTAATTATTCAAGTGACAATTGTTGATTGAATAATTAATCTCACAGCGGTCCAGTTCAATATGTCTTAACTCTTAAGACACATCAACTAAAAGTCTTCACTTTCACGATCAAAACAAACCATCTTAGTTGATGTGTTATAGTCTTCACAGATGAAACACCCAATTTCATCACTGATTACAAACTACGTTTTGAATTTACAAGGAATTTGTGATTTATATCTTCTATGACTAAATCACATACAATGCATCTCAAGAAATATGATAATGTCGCATTAGTTCATTTATAAATAGTCTCATATAATTAAACAATTTAATTATTTATGACATGCTATTAAATTGGATTTTAGGACATAAACCCCAACACATTCTATCCGCATTCTTGAGGATTACGTTAAAGGTCATCAAAGTGAAGCTAATACAAGTGTGATTTGTTAGGTTCTAAAGACTTAGGTTTTATGTATTTAAAATCCTAATTTGTATTGTTGGCAAACCATGATCAAAACAATGTATTTAAGTTGTTTTAGAAGTGCTCAAAGTTGGTTCTTAGTTGTAAAGTTGGAATGAAATACTAAGCTGATTAAAAAACTGTTTCAGTACATTTCGATTGATCGAAGCTTAAGCTCGATCAATCGAAAATCGTACCTGATGTTTTTTATTTAGTTTTTCCAACTCAGCCCTAAAGTGTTTTAATTGGTTTAGGTTTCTAATTTACCTTAAGTATATAAGGGAAACCCTAGCCACGTTTTTGTGTTGCTCAGATTGCGATTTATGTGAATCTCTTATGAGATCTTTAAGGAGGTTTCCTTCACATAAACTTAGGGTTTTCAAGGAGAAGATTTTTATACAACTTAATGATCATTCTAGTTGCTACCTTTGAAGCTTAAAGAAAACACAAGCGGGTGTGCTTATATTTGGTGGAGAATCCAAGAAAGAAGGAGTCCGTGGATTCAGAGCTTGCACGTGGTCGTGTCAGTAAATTCTACTGGTGGGTAGCAATAAGAAGTCGAGCATAGGGGCTTGTAATTTAGGTTTCTAATTTACCCTAGGTATATAAGGGAAACCCTAGCCACGTTTTTGTGTTGCTCAGATTGCGGTTTATGTGAATCTCTTATGAGATCTTTAAGGAGGTTTCCTTCACATAAACTTAGGGTTTTAAAGGAGAAGATTTTTCTACACCTTGATGATCATTCCAGTTGCTACCATTGAAGCTTAAAGAAAATACAAGCGGGTGTGCTTGTATTTGGTGGAGAATCCAAGAAAGAAGGAATCTGTGGATTCGGAGCTTGCGCGTGGTCATGTCAGTAAGTTCTACAAGTGGGTAGTAATAAGAAGTCGAGCATGGGGGCTTGTAAGTCTTATTGTATGAACTTCGATTCTTTCAAGATAGTGGATTCAAGTTTACCTTGAGGATAGCTAGGTTAAATCCTCCCCAAGTTTTTACCGGTTTGGTTTCCTGGGTGATTATATCTTTGTGTTCTTTATATTTCCACTGCTATACTTGATATGATTATTTAATTGTGTTAACCTAGATTTAATTAATTTGACTAAGTAACAACTTGGCTAAATTCCTAGGTTAATCCAATTGTGTTTTAAGGGGTCTAAAAACCAACAAGTGGTATCAGAGCAGGTAGCTCTCTTGTTTTTTATCCTTTGATCTTTGAGCTGATCCTTGACCCATGTTGTCATGGAACACGGACACTCTCTGGTTATTCCTCCTCACTTTGACGGGAATAATTATGCTTATTGGAAAGTAAGGATGAAAGCATTCCTGAAATTCATTGATGAGAGAGTCTGGAACTCCGTTGAATACAGATGGGAGAAGCCCACTACTCCTGTTAGTGAGTGGCGAACTTCTAAAAAAGAAGCAGCTGCGTTTAATAGCAAGGCTATGAATGCTATCTTTAACGCTATTTCTATGGAGGAATTTAAGAGAATCTTAAATGTTGAGGTTACTCATACTGCTTGGAATATCCTCCAAACTGTGCATGAAGGCACAAAGGCTGTCAAAATTAATAAATTGCAGCAATTAACTTCTAAATTTGAAAGCATTAGGATGTCTGATGATGAATCTTTTGATGAATTCTATGCTAAACTGAATGATATTGTTAATTCTGCTTATAACTTGGGTGAAATTTATGATCAACCTAAAATTGTTAGGAAGATTCTTAGATCTTTAACTGAGAACTTTAGACCCAAGGTGACTGCCATAACTGAAAGTAAAGATGTGGACTCCATCCTTGTTGATGAACTTGTAGGATCTCTTCAGTCTTATAAGTTGGACTTACCCAAAACTAGCAAATCCAAATCAATGGCTCTTAAGTCAGTTGATGATGTTGAAGTTGGTGGATTTGATGATGAGCTCTCTGCTACAGAGATTGCTTACCTTGCCAAGAACTTTAGAAACTTTCTCAGAAATAACAATAGAAAGGCAAGAGGTGTGAACATTGCTGAACCTAGAAATTTTAGGAAGAATGATCCCACTAAAGTTAACAATATTGACAAACCTAGAGAAAAAGTAGGACAATCTCATGTCAAGGGTATGGTCACATGAAATCTGAATGTCAGAATCTAAGGGTAAGGCTGTGGCTGTAACCCTTAATGATGGTGAAGTTTATGATGATGAGTCAGAATGTGACGAGGATGGAAACTTCATTGCTTTCACAGCTACTGCTGTAGTGAGTGAAAGCATATCTGCTAAAGAAAACCCTTCTGATGGGGAACTTTCTGAAGATGCAGATCTTCAAGAGGCCTACAATAAACTTTGCAAAGTTGCTGCAAAGGATGCTATGAGTGTTGAACTTGGCCTGAAAAAGATTGAATCTCTTGAGCTTGATAAGAAGAATCTTCTTGTTAAATTGTTTGATGCTAATGAACTTTTGAACAATGTGAAAACTGAGAATATGTTATTGCTTGATAAAGTTAAATCTTTGGAACTTGATTTATCTGTTGCTAGATCTGCTAGTTCTAAACTTGATCAACTGTTAAGTGTTTAAAAGTCTCCTTTTGACAAATCTGGTATAGGTTATGTTGAAAGCATCTCTGTGTTTGCTCCCCATTCCACACACTTTGTTCATTCATCTTCTTCTGAACCTTCTGTAAGTGAAGTTGTGAGTGAAACTGTCAAACCCCCTGTTAGTGAGGTAGTTAAACCCATTGAAGTTTCATCATCTAGGAAGATTAGGGTTGATTTGAAAGAATCCAAACCTAAAGTGTCTACCCTTTCTAAGGACAAGGTGCATGGTAAGCCTGCTTGGGTATGTCATTTTTGTGGGAAGTCTGGACACATTCGTCCAAACTGTTACAAGCTGTAAGCTGCTAAGAGAGCAAATAAACCAAAAGTGCTAGTGCCTCAAGCACAAGATCCTATAGCACTTATTGGTGAATTGGTAAAGGTGCTCAACCTTTATTCCAATCTTGGAGTTGGAAATCACTCTAATGTGAATACAAACTCCAATGCTCGTGGTGCATCTAAAAAGTTTTGGATGCAAAAGACTCAAACTAACTGAGTCTTTCTGACATGGTCCTTGTACTTCATTGCTTTATCTTTTGTGACCATTGTTCTTTGGTTTTTGTGTTTTTCTTTTTTGTCTCTAGGATTTGCATTGCATTACATTCATGCATTTCATTCTAAGTTTTTTTTAATATAAAAAAAAATAAAAATAAAAAAATAAAAGAAAAGAAAAAGGAAGCACATTATTGTTCTTGCACTATTCTCTTTGTCTTTGAAAACAAGGTTGGTCAATTTATTTTCACATGACATGTTTGTTGTACTTTGTTTAGCTTTGATGAGCTTATTTATTACACTTCACTAGTGGAAGCTTTGTAGAACATGTTGTGTGGGAAAGATGTTTATAGTGTTTATCACTTTGTCTTAATCTTGAAGTCACATGTTGTTTAACTGTCGGACTTGATCCTTTTGAGAAAGGTATAAATAATCATCTCACCACTGTGCACTAGCCAATCATGAACACCTTAGTGCATATCATAAGATTTTGTGCTCAAGAAAGTGTAGCACATGCACAAAAAGAACATAAGGTGAAGCCTCGGTTTAAATGATAAATCTCTTCATTAAAAATTGGTGTGTACTATTAGGCTAAAATGCCAAATCACTTAAATTAAAAATTGGTGTGTATATTATGAAGCAAAATTCAAGAAACTTACATGATTGCAAGCTTATGTTATAGGAGATGTGGGAGTTATATGATGTAACTCTTTAGGTGTTAGTCTCTTTTAAATTCTATGTGATGAATTATGTAGACTTTGTGATTGATTTCTGTTCTCATATCACCTCACATGTATCTCAAGCTTTTTGCTAGTTGCACACACAACACAAGTTATTCTTTTCTAAACTTTGTACATGAAATTATGTGTGTTTATGGTCTGACCAACCATGTTTGAAAAATACCTTGAGTTTTATGCAAAACTGGTTTTTGTTGCTTTAAAAATGGGGGAGATTGTTTAAAATCTAAATTTCTGGAAAATTGGGTTTAAATCTTGTTTTTTGGGAGAGCATTTCATCTCATACTCATGCATTTGTTTTGTTATATTCAATGCTTTGAGGTAAGTTTTCAAAAAATCTTATTTTTTCTCTCAAAAGGCTGTTTTTCCAGAATTTCGATTGATCCAATCTATTTTTCGATCAATCGAAATCTTGCTTTAAAATTTATGTGAGCCTCTGCCTGGTTCGATTGATCGAACCTGTTTTTCAATCAATCGAAGATCGTATTTCAGGTTTTTTAAAACAGTTCCTTGACTGTTTCAAAAACATCTTTTTCAAAAAAGTTTTTCAACTTTTCTTCTCTCTCCGACTTGGCAAGGATTCTCTACAATTTTTTTGTTGTTTTCCTCCAAAATTTTTGCAAGGATTTCCTCCTTCAAAGCCGGTAAGACCATTCTATCCCTCCTTTTGGTTTTATTTTCATGTTTTCATGCATATTTTCATGCATTTAGGGGATATTTTCGGAACTTTTGATTTTTGGGATTTTTGATGATTCAAGGCTTGTTTTCTGAAATTGATCATTGGGTTTTGATGGGATATTGTTATATTCATGATTGGTGTTGATTAATTTGATCAATTTGGAGTTTTTTGAAAAACTGAAAATTCTAGGGTTTATGCTTGAATCCGATTTGGGGATTTTGTTCAATTGAGTTGAAATTGATGAAATTGGCTTGTTGTTTTTGTTAGGATTAGTGCCCTTAAATCCTATTGTATGATATTATGTGTGACATTATGTATGACATGATGTATGACTTAATATTGTAATTAATAAATTTGTTTTGTTATTATCTGAAATAATGGTAACATGAATATTTAGACATTATCATATAGTCCATGAGATGCATAGTATGTGATTTATGTGAAAAGTCACAGAAGATATAAATTACAAGTTCTTTGTAAACTCATAATTTAGTTCGTAGTCGGTGATGAAATTGGGCGTTTCATCTACGAAGACTATAACATATCAACTAAGATGATTTGTCTTTATCATGGAAGTGGTGACTTCTAGTTGATATGTTGATATGTTTTAAGAGTTAAAACATATTGAACTGGACCGCTGTGAGATTTATTATTCTTGTAAAGACTGTCAATTGAATAGTAAATCTCACGACTTATATTTGCATGAACTCTTAATCCTAAGAGAATGATGGACTTGATCATGAAGTGTAGGTTGCTTTGATATATCAGGAGTGAGATCTAAAGTAACGGTCAAAACCTCAGTATATTGGACAGCCACATTTAATGTTGATGGAACATATATTCTCAAGATGGAATTCATAATCTCTTAACGGAGATATAAAATATTCCCTTGAGATAAGTTTAATGGGTTTAGTTATTCAGAGAGCTATGCCTAACCACTTTAGTAAGAAATTACTAAAGTATATATTTATGAAATTGGATTTCATAAATATATGATGAATAATTGAAAAAGATTAAACCGGGTACTCAAGGATTAAGATGTAATAATTTACAAAGTGGCAGTCTACATTAATGACTTTGTATTACTACGAATATTTTATGAAGGGGTTTGCATGTACAATAAAGTCTTGAGATATAATTTATAGATAAGGCCTAGAGTGCAACTATATTTATATAGTGGTATTAAATATAGTTAATGGTAACTTTAGACTTGTCAAGAGTTGACAAAAAAGCTCAAAGCCCATTGGAGCTAGTGTCTTATTGGTCCCTTTTGGTCCCACTCCAAGCCACACACTTAAGCCTAATTGGAAAGGCCCAAAAGGTCAGCTCAATTAGATAATTGGTTAGATACAAAGGGAAAAACGTACAAAATTTTATGGAGGAGAAACATCATTGTGAAATGGTGTAGGTGAATGTATATCACTCTCAAATTCTTCCTTTGTAACCAATTGAGAGACCACACTTCTTGGACATTAGTGGAATTGGAGTGAAGATTAAGAGTATTTCCAAGTGATTCGATCTTTGTTTTTGAAATTCACCGCTTCAAGGTATGCTCTCTTATACTTGAATTCTGAAATTTACATAGTGCATGTTATAGATTGTGAATGAAGTAGATTCGTTTAACTTTCCGCTGCATATATGCATATTTCCTTCAGTTTTGATGTAATTGATCCTTCTAATTAGTTTTCTAACTTGTGTAGTGGTCAATTAGTCAATTTATTTTGAAAAATTAACAAGTGGTTGAATTTTTTTTGGGTTTTAGTTAGAAACTCTATGCTCAAGCCAATTTGTGAGTTTTGAACTTCATTTGGACTTAATTTTCTGCATTAGCTCATGCATCATAACATTTAATCTGTTCATGCATCATATAGTTCTTCTTGTTCTATATTCTTTTTTGGCTAACTTGCAGTCTGCCCCTGGTTTTGCTGTTATTGTTTTTCCCATTGTTGTTGTGCTCTTGTTCCTTATTCTAGCACCATGCCTAGGAAGACTAGAGCTAATAGGGTTCCCTCTACCCCTGCTGTGTCTCCTCCTAGGGTTCAGTTGTTTAGGAATGAGCGTGCGCGTGAGACCTTTGAGAATCTTAATAGTAAACGTAAGATTTGGGCTGAGCGTTCTATAATTCTAGATGAGGTCGATCCAGCCATTAGGGCTAATCTTGAGTCTAGAGGTTGGCTGTCACTCTTAGAGATAGATCATCCACCCCCGACCGCTTTGATTAGAGAGTTCTTCTCTAACCTCACATGTCACATCTATGATTCCAACACCGTTGTTTGGAGTTGGATACGAGGTGAGGAGTTCACCATTACCCCTAGGGTAGTGGCTAAGGCTCTTGGGGTTTCGATTGTCACTGATCCGGTCTATCCTTATGATGAGCCACCTCCTATTGATGAGGTATTGTCACACATCACTGGATCATCTATCAAGTAGGGTTCTGATCCTCAGATCACGTCTTCTGCGCTTACTGAGACCGCATATTTGTTTTTTCGAGTTGCTTGTCATTCCTTGTGGCCCATTTCTCATCTCCACACCATCCCTCTGGAGCGATGTGTGTTTTTATATGCATTTATGTCTGGTGCTTCTATCAATTTTCCTCACTTGTTCCTTCATTCATTGAACGAAGTTCATAGGAGTTCTGCTGTAAGACATGCGCTTATATATCCTATTTTCATTCATAGGATACTTCTGTTTTTAGGTCTAGCTGACTTTCCCTCTAGTGAGCCTGTCCATGTTGTTGGTCCTCTAGGTGCTACTTTCCTTCATCAGAGGGCTGCTCATTTGAGAGCTGATACTTCGGTCTCTCATGGTGCATCCTCTAGTAGTGTCCCCCCTCCTCTCTCCTCTACAGGTGCTGCTGAGACTTCTGGTGCTGCTACTGCTACTGATGTTCCTCCACCGACTACTTCAGATGATTCCGACATTCGACGTACGTTGGATCATGTCTTGACCGTTCAGGCGGCTTAAGGACAGGTTTTGGTGGACATTTTGGATGAGATTAGAGGTCTGTGAGCAGATTTGGCACGGTTTCGGAGTTCTTCGTCGCCACCTCCTTTTGATGATGGATTTTGATTGCCCTTTGGCATTCCGTCACAAAAAGGGGGAGTACATATGAGAGATTTTTTGGCATACTTTGTATTTGTTTTTGTTTTAGGGGGAGATTTTATTTTTGATTGGTTTGAGCTTGTGGAGTTGTTTAGATTGTATCTAGGTGCTTCACTTTGTCTTGCCACATTGTCTTTACTTTGTTGGGTTATTCATGTTAGGGGGAGTATTTTTTGTGTTTCTTGTTTCAAACTTCTTATTGATTTATGATTATGAGTTCTTCATTATTATATGTCTTTATTGTTTGTGTTTGAAATCAAGATTTTTATTTTTCTTTACTTGTATTTTTTTCCACACATGCGGTTATGCATTTTGTTTAAGTGTTTCAGGAAATATACAGGTTGATTCATTTAAGCTGCTGTCTACTCTTGCAACTGATGGATAGTAGTTAGATTGAATTTGTGTTTTTGAGCATTATTTTGTAAAGGGCTTTTACTTGTAAACTTTGAGCTATTTAAGTTGTGTTTTGTCACGGATTGCCAAAGGGGGAGTTTGTTAGGTTCTAAAGACTTAGGTTTTATGTATTTAGAATCCTAATTTGTATTGTTGGCAAACCATGATCAAAACAATGTATTTAAGTTGTTTTAGAAGTGCTCAAAGTTGGTTCTTAGTTGTAAAGTTGGAATGAAATACTAAGCTGATTAAAAAACTGTTTCAGTACATTTCGATCGATCGAAGCTTAGGCTCGATCAATCGAAAATCGTACCTAACGTTTATTAATTAGTTTTTCCAACTCAGCCCTAGAGTGTTTTAATTGGTTTAGGTTTCTAATTTACCCTAGGTATATAAGGGAAACCCTAGCCACGTTTTTATGCTGCTCAAATTGCGGTTTATGTGAATCTCTTGTGAGATCTTTGAGGAAGTTTCCTTCACATAAACTTAGGGTTTTCAAAGAGAAAATTTTTCTACACCTTGATGATCATTCCAGTTGTTACCATTGAAGCTTAAAGAAAACACAAGCGAGTGTCAGTAAGTTCTACTGGTGGGTAGCAATAAGAAGTCGAACGTGGGGGCTTGTAAGTCTTATTGTATGAACTTTGATTCTTTCAAGATAGTGGATTCAAGTTTACCTTAAGGATAGCTAGGTTAAATCCTCCCCAGGTTTTTACCGGTTTGGTTTCCTAGATGATCATATATTTGTGTTCTTTATATTTCCGCTGCTATACTTGATATGATTATTTAATTGTGTTAACCTAGATTTAATTAATTTGACTAAGTAACAACTTGGCTAAATTCCTAGGTTAATCCAATTGTGTTTTAAGGGGTCTAAAAACCAACATGATTGATCTCCTAGCTTCCATTTTCATGGAAAGTAATTCTTATGACAAAGCTCTCCAACTTATTGAGCACGCAAACCTGGTCTACTCTTCAGGAAAAGAGCTGCCCTTGAATTTGACAATAAAAAAAGGAATCTGTCATGTTAACAATACAAATATGGAGAAGGCAAAGGTTGGTTGCACGTGTAATATTCTTTTTCTCTTTTTTACTTTTGTTGGTCTTAGTTCATAGGTGATTGCTTATTCTCTTACCACGACATACTTTAAGGACATCTTAAATGGGATTAAAAGATAATAATGATAAGCCAAAAACGTATTAACCCCTTGTGATGAATTAATTGATTAATTAGCCAAGTTTATTAATTAATCAAATTAACATGCAAAGTGCGCGGTAGCATAAACAAATCACCAATAACTAAAGTATGCAACGGAAAATAAATTGACATGGTGATTTGTTTACAAATAGGGAAAACCTACACGGCAAAAACCCTACTAGGTTATTTTAAGGTCACCACTCCTGAGAATCTACTATTATCAAAACAAGCAGTTACAAGTAAAGGAATCCCAGTACCTTATACCAACCGACAGTTGAACCCTTACCCCAATACCCAATTAGACTTATTCTGTAGTAACAATCTCTCCTTGTAATGCATGGCTCCCAGTACGTGACTAACCAATTGCGCGGATCCTAATACGTGACTTGATCACCAACTTGAGAAGGATGTTGGCTACAAAGTTCTTCTATTCATCCCATGATGAAGATCATGAAGTTACTTGGTCACAAAATCATATGGTATAAAAACACAGCAACTTCTTCAAGAACTTGGGCAAACTAGGTTTCTGGTCACACTTCTTCACTCTTGTGAAATTTGCTCTTATGCAATTGTGCATAACCTTTTTCTGCCCTTAAAACAATCCTTATATATGTTTAGGTTGTGAGAAAAGAAATCTCAAACATATACTCACGGATTGGATGAAAACAGAACTGAGAAATCTGTTTTTCATAAACCTCGACAAATACCTATCTGTCAAGCAGCTATCGAGCCTCGGGTTGAAACAGCTCTCTTTAAATCTCGATAGATGCTAGCTATCAAGCTTTAATGAACATCACTTTTCAACTTGATTCTTGGATAGATTTGCATGGCTTTAACACTTGAACTTGAAACCTTATTTCTTGAAGTATTAAACACATTCTAGATCTGCCCAATTACAAGTAAAGTGTGTTTTGTCAAAGGATTAGTCAATTACATAAAATAGTGACATATGTTCCTAACATGTGAAACACATATGTTTTAACAATCTCCCCATTTGGCAATCCATGACAAAACCACAACAAACAAATGAACATATGAGAGAAGTCATAAATCACTCAACTCATACCCACTTGTTAAGTACAATAAAATCTATCCTAACACCAACTCTTAAAAAACTTTGCAAGAAGAGATTTTATGGCAAGTAGACTTTGACAACCTGTATTTCTAAAACGCTTTAAACAAAACTCATTAAGGCATCTTAGTATGAACCAAAAATAATAGATTGCATACATAATATAAGAAACATGTGTATAAGGGTAGAAAAGAAACAACACATGTAAAGGGTAGGTGAAAAACATACATCAATATATAAAGAATATAAGTACAATGCATGTCAAAATGGTCACAAGACCCATGTACAAGATATAATGTATCTAAAATAAAGAGAAAAGAAAAAGATAAATCAAATCCAAGATACATCAAATCCTCACTACATCCCTCAGTGTACACATTCCCCCTAACAAAAATCTCCTATTCTAACCCTTCCCCTAAGTATGACTACTCACATATCCAAAACTACTCCCCCTTTTTGTCACAAGGACAAAGGGTAAGAGTAACAAGTAGACATCTCGTCAGTGCTGGAAGAGCTAGCATCTCCATCCTCATCATCATCATCGTCACCAGAGTCATCATCGTCCTCGAATGCCTCAAATGCCTCAGGAGGTGGAGAGGAAGACTCCACAAAGCTACCAAGGCGAGCCTACCACAAACATCTCGTCAATACGGCCAACACAGGTGTTCACCTGATACAACTCAGTAAAGAGTGTATCAAGGCGAGCATCCATGTGCTGAAGCTATGCCATGATCGCATCCAAAGTCACACCTGCCGCAGAAGTAGAGGGAGCGGAGGTGGATGGAGCTGAAGGAGTGGGAGGAGCTTCTAACTCGGATCGCTTAGAACGAAACTACGCCTCACTCCATTTATCGGTATCAACGTCAATGGCACGCATAATGTGGAAGTGGTCAGACATGGAAAAGGGAACAGAAAAATGGCATATCATGGGTCACGAATAGCTGAAAGGAAGATGAGCTTATCATGGATCGCCGTATCCCTATGTATATCTGATAGTTTTTAGACCCCTTAAAAACACAATTGGATTAACTTAGGTAATTAGCCAAGTTGTTACTTAGTCCAAATTCCAAATCTAAGTTATCACAATGAAACAATCATATCATGCAAAGCAACGAAAAGATAAATAACATAATGATATGATCACCCAGGAAACCAAACTGGTAAAAACCTGGGAAGGATTTAACCTATTTATCCTTAAGGTAAACCTAAATCCACTATGAAAGAATCAAAGTTGTTCAACAGGACTTAGACCACTAACATCCTATTACTACCCACCAGTAGAAACTTACTAACACGGCCACGTGCAAGCTCCGAGACCACAGACCCCTTCTTTCTTGGATTCTCTAGCAAGTACAAGCATAACTGCTTGTGTTTCTTTAAGTTCTTATTGTAAAAAATAAATGATCATCAAGTTCTTGAACGAATCTCCTTCTTGATAATCCTAAGCTTGTGTAAAGGAAAGCTCCTCACAGATCTCACAAGAGATTTACACAAACAGCAATCTGAGCAGTACTAAAATGTGGCTAGGGTTTGCCTTATATACCTAGGGCAAAACATAAAACCCTAAAACATTTTAATGAGCTAGGGCTGAGTTGGAATTCTACAGAAAAACGCATCTGACCCCATTTTCGATTGATCAAGCCTAAGCATTGATCGATCGAACCAAGCCAAGAAGCAATATTAATTTCTGCATCATCTTGTTCCAACTTTACATAAATGATACAACTTTGAGCAAGTCTAAACACGACTAAACATCTTGTTTTGATCATGGTTTGCCAACAATACACATTAGAGTTCTAAATACATAAGATCCTAAATCTTTAGAACCTAAAAAACTCCCCCTTTGGCAATCCGTGACAAAACACAACTAAAAACTCAAAGTTTACAAAGAAAATCCCTTTTTAAAAAAATATGCTCATAAAAACAAATCCAACCCTAACTACTATCCATTAGTTGCAAGTGTAAATAGCAGCTCAATTGAATCAACCTGTATATTTCCTGAAACACTAAACAAAAATGCATAACCGCATGTGTGGAAAATAAACAAAAAACAGTAAATCAAAAAATATGCAAACTAACTCTCCCCCTAAGTTAGATACAACAAAACATACTTTTATTTTCCACTATCATAAACAATGAATGTATCTCCCCCTAAACAAAACAAAACAAATAGGATTCCCACATTTCATCTAGATCTCCTCATTTTTGTCACGTATTGACAAAGACAACTCAATAAAGAGTAAACATACGCAAGAAAGGATAAGAGAAAAAGAGAATCAAGGGAATACAAAACAATTCAACTCTATATAAAATAGAGACAACTCCCCCTATGAACAACAAAGGTTAAAAAACAAGCTTCTCCCCCTATAAAAATAGGAAACACAAAACACGAGTTGGGAAAAACAGTTGTGGGGAAAATTTAGGAGGTGGGAGAAAAAAACACACACACACACACAAACCAAACTTAAAAACTAAGTTGCTGAGTTAAGGATACACATAAAAAAAATATTCTTTCTATCAATAAATGCAAACATGACACTATGTGACCCATAAACAATTGCATGAGTAGAGAAAATATTTACACATTGATTATCCATCATATCTCTTAGGAAAATATTTTCTACAATTCACACATAAAAATAGCATATACTAGAATGTACAAAGGACTCAAAAATTAATCAATCAATTTTTAAATCAAGTTGAGTACCCAATTTAGCAAAATGTATGCATAGTATGTGTGAAAACAATGAGAGATATGACTGCAAAACTGCAAGATGGATATAGAAAAACAATGCAATGCATGTGAATCCTAACTATAAATGATTCACGGAAGAATAGATTGGTCAAATACTTAAAAACTAAAAAAAATTTCAGTTTCGATTGATCGAGCATCAATCGAATGCCAATCGAGTCAGGCAGATTCAAACCAAAAATTTTATCACAATTTTGATCGGTCGAGAAACAGCTTCGATCAATCGAAAATCTAGAAAAGTGAAATTTTGAAAAACAGAGCAAGTTAATGCAGAAACTCCTCAAAGCACATTGTTTTATGAATAAAATGCATGAGTATGAGATGAAAAGTTTTTCAAAAACACTTGAATTCAACCCAAGTCTTCCAAAAACAAGTTTTTCAATTAAATTGTCCTCAAAAACTCAAACATTAAGCACATTTTGCATCAAAATCAAGTAACTTTTAATCTTGGATGGTCACAACAAGATCACACACAATAGAATGTACCAAGTTTAGCAAAGAGTAACTTGTGTAGTGTGTGCAACTAGCAAAAGTTTGAGATACATGTGAGGTAATATGTGAATAGAAATCAAACACAAAGTCTACAAAATTCATCACATAGAATTTGAAAGAGACCATCACCTAAAGAGTTACATCATACAACTCTCACATCTCCTAGAAAACAAGCTTGCAATCATGTAAGTTTCTTGATTTGCCTCATAATGTACACACCAATTTTATTTGATCAGAAACTTATTAAAATAGCCAGGATAATGTATACACCAATTTTATTTGTTTGATTTAACATTAAGTCTAATAAAGTACATACCAATTTTAACATTTAAACTGAAGCTATACCTTATGTTCTTTTTGTGCATGTGCTACACTTTCTCGAGCATAAAATCTTACGATATGCACTAAAATGTTCATGATTAGCTAGTAAACAGTGGTGAGATGATTATTTATGCCTTTCTCAAAAGGTTCAAGTCCGACAATAAAAGACATATGACTTCAAGATCAAGACAAAGTGATCAAAACCATAAACATCTTTCCCACACAACATGCACTACAAAGCTTCAACTAGTAAAGTACAGAAAGTAAGCTCACCAAAGCTAAACAAGGTACAAAAGACATGTTATGTGAAAATAAATTGACCAACCTTGTTTTCAAAACCAAGAGAATAGTGCAAAACACAATTTGCTTCCTTTTTCTTCCTTTTTCCTTTTTTATTAAAAAAAAACACCTAAAATGAAATGCATGAATGTTATGCAATGCAAATCCTAGAAAACAAATAAAAAACAAAAAACTAAAGAACAATGGTCACAAAAAAGAATAGCAATAAAGCACAAGGACCATGTCAGAAAGACTCAATTAGATTGAGCCTTTTGCATCCAAAACTTTTTAGATGCACCACGAGCATTGGAGTTCTTATTTACATGGGAATGATTTCCAACTCCAGGATTGGAATAAAGGTTTAGAGCCTTTACCAATTCACCAATGAGTACCATAGGATCTTATACTTGTGGCACAGGTACTTTTGGTTTGTTTGGTCTCTTAGCAGCTTGCAACTTGTAACAGTTTGGATGAATGTGTCCAAACTTTCCACAAAAATGACAGACCCATGCAGGCTTATCATGTGACTTGTCCTTAGAAAGGGTAGACTGTTAGGATTAGTGCCCTTAAATCCTATTGTGTGATACTATGTATGTTATTATGTATGACATTATGTATGACTTAATGTTGTGATTAATAAAGTTTCTTTATTATTATTATCTAAAATAATGGTAACATGAATGTTTGGACATTATCATATAGTCCATGAGATGCATAGTATGTGATTTATGTGATTTAGTCACAGAAGATATAGATCACAAGTTCTTTGTAAACTCATAATTTTGGATCGTAGTCGGTGATGAAATTGGGCATTTCATCTGCGAAGACTATAACATATCAACTAAGATGATTTGTCTTGATCATGGAAGTGGAGACTTCTAGTTGATATGTTGATATGTTTTAAGAGTTAAGACATATTGAACTGGACCGCTGTGAGATTTATTATTCTCCTAACGACTGTCAAATGAATAATAAATCTCACGACTCCTATTTGCATGAACTCTTAATCCTGAGAGAATAATGGATCTGATCATGAGGTGTAGGTTGCTTTGATATATCAGGAGTGAGATCTAAAGGCACGATCAAAACCTCAGTATGTTGGGCAACCACATTTAGTGTTGATGGAACATATATTCTCAAGATGGAATTCATAGTCTCTTAATGGAGATATAAAATATTCCCTTGAGATAAGTTCAATGGGTTTGGTTATTCAGAGAGTTAGGCCTAACCACTTTAGTAAGAAATTACTAAAGTATATATTTATGAAATTGGATTTCATAAATATATGATGAATAACTTTAAGGATTAAACCGGGTACTCAAGGATTAAGATGTAGTAATTTTCAAAGTGGCAGTCTACATTCATGACTTTGTATTACTACGAATATTTTTTGAAGGGGTTGCGTGTATAATAAAGTCTTGGGATATAATTTATAAATAAGACCTAGAGTGCAATTATATTTATATAGTGGTATTAAATATAATTAATGGTAACTTTGGACTTGTCAAGAGTTGACAGAAAAGCCCAAGGCCCATTGGAGCTAGTGTCTTATTGGTCCCCTTTGGTCCCACTCCAAGCCACACATTAAAGCCCAATTGTAAAGGCCCAATAGGCCGGCCCAATTAGATAATCAGTTAGTTATAAAAGGGAGAAACATACAGAAATTTATTTTAAGAGAATCATCATTGTGAAGTGGTGTGTATGTGCGAGTGAAACCACTCGATTATTCTCCCTTAGAAACTGATTGAGAGACCACACTTCTTGGGCGTAAAGTGGAATTGGAGTGAAGATTAAAAGTGTTCCCAAGAACTTCTAATCTTTTGTTTTGAATTTCACCGCACCAAGGTACGCTATCTTGTTCTCAAATTCTCAAAATCACATAGTGCATGTTATCAATCATGAATGAAATAGATCCATGAATGTCGCTTCCGCTGTGAGTTTTGTATGGGATACAAAACCAGATTTTCCTTCATAGACTGCTTAGGTTTAAACTCTTTCAGATCAACCATAATCTTCCTAGGAGGTGTAACTTCTAAGGGTTTGACAACCTCACTCACAACCTTACTCACAGAGGGTTCAGAAGAAGATGAAGGAACAAAGATAGTGCAATTGGGTGCAGACACATTGATGCTTTCTACAAAACCTAATCCAGTTTTGTCAAAATGAGACTTTTGAACACTAAGCATATGATCAAGTTTGGAACTAGTAGACCTATTAGATTGTTCTCTTGCAACAAATAATTCAAGTTCCAAATTCTTAACTTTATCAAGCAAAAGCATGTTCTCAGTCTTTACAATATTCAAAAGGTCATTTGCATCAAACAGTTTAACAAGCAAATTTTTCTTTTCAAGCTCAAGAGAAGCAATTTTCTTTAAGCCTAATTCAACATTCATAACATCCTTTGCAGCAATTTTGCAAAGTTTATTGTAGGCTTCTTGAAGATCTGCGTCTTCAGAGAGTTCCCCATCAGAAGAGTTCTCTTTAGCAGACACACTTTCATTGACTACAGCAGTAGCAGTGAAAGCTATGAAATTTCCATCCTCGTCACAACTAGACTCATCATCAGAAACTTTATCATCACTAAGGGTTACAGCCATAGCCTTACCCTTAGACTTCAAGTAAGTAGGACACTTAGATTTCATGTGACCATACCTTTGACATCCAAAACATTGAAGACCCATAGAATTATTTAAAAATTGACCTACTTTTTCTCTAGGTTTTTCAATGTTATTAACCTTAGTGGGATCATTCTTCCTAAAATTTCTAGGTTCAACAGTGTTCTTATCTCTTGCCCTTCTATTGTTGTTTCTAAGAAAATTCCTAAAGTTCTTGGCAAGGTAAGCTATCTTTATAGCAAAGAGCTCATCATCAAATCCACCAACATCAACATCATTTAACTGACTTAAGAGCCATTGATTTGGATTTGCTAATTTTAGGTAAGTCCAACTCATAAGATTGAAGTGATCCTACAAGTTCATTAATAGGAATGGAGCCCACATCCTTGCTCCCAGTGATGGCAGTCACCTTGGGTCTAAAATCTTCAGTCAAAGATCTAAGAATCTTCCTAACAATTTTAGGTTGATTATAGATTTCACCCAAGTTATATGCAAAATTAACAATATCATTAAGTTTAGCATAGAATTCATCAAAAGATTCATCATCAAACATCCTAACGCTTTCAAATTTAGAAGTTAACTGTTGCAATTTGTTGATTTTGACAGCCTTTGTGCCTTCATGCATAGTCTAGAGGATAATCCAAGCAGTATAAGCAACCTCAACATTAGAGATTCTCTTAAATTCCTCCATAGAAATAACGTTAAAGATAGCATTCATAGCTTTGCTATTGAACGCGGCTACTTCTTTTTGAGAAGTTTGCCGCTCACTAACAGGAGTAGTGGGCTTCTCCCATCCGTATTCGACGGAGTTCCAAACTCTCTCATCAATCGATTTCAGGAATGCTTTCATCCTTACTTTCCAATAAGCATAATTATTCCCATCAAAGTGAGGAGGAATAACAAGAGAGTGTTCGTGTTCCATGACAACAGGGGTCAAGGATCAATTCAAAGATCAAAAGATCAACAACAAGAAAGCTACTGGCTCTTATACAACTTGATAGTTTTTAGACCCCTTAAAAACACCATTGGATTAACCTAGGTAATTAGCCAAGTTGTTACTTAGTCCAAATTCCAAATCTAGGTTATCATAATCAAACAATCATATTATGCAAAGCAGCGGAAAGATAAATAATACAATGATATAATCACCCAGGAAACCAAACCGGTAAAAACCTAGGGAGGATTTAACCTAACTATCCTCAAGGTAAACCTGAATCCACTATGAAAGAATTGAAATTGTTTAACAGGACTTAGATCACTAACATCCTATTGGTACCCACCAGTAGAAACTTACTGACACGACCACGTGCAAGCTCTGAGACCACAGACTCCTTTCTTGAATTCTCCAGCAAGTACAAGCACACCCGCTTGTGTTTCTTTAAGTTCTTATGGCAACAACTGAATGATCATCAAGTTCTTGAATGAATCTCCTTCTTGATAATCCTAAGCTTGTGTGAAGGAAAGCTCCTCACAGATCTCACAAGAGATTTACACAAACAGCAATTTGAGCAATACTAAAACGTGGCTAGGGTTTGCCTTATATACATAGGGCAAAACATAAAACCCTAAAATGTTTTAATGAGCTAGGGCTGAGTTGGAATTCTACAGAAAAATGCATTTGACTCGACTTTCGATTGATCGAGCCTAAGCGTCGATCGATCGAACCAGGCTGAGAAGCAATATTAATTTCTACATCATCTTGTTCCAACTTTACATAAATGATACAGCTTTGAGCAAGTCTAAACACAACTAAACATCTTATTTTGATCATAGTTTGCCAACAATACAAATTAGAGTTCTAAATACATAAGATCCAAAGTCTTTAGAACCTAACAACATCTATGATAGAAAGAATGAAATGAGAGGGAAAATCTATAGAGAGATGCTCTAACAAAGAAAGCAAAAATCAAGCACAGGGCTCGGTAATAGAGTTATAATGAGAAAGGTGATGCAAAACAAAAGTCATAACCATGTTAAGAAAATGAGGGCCTTTAGCAAAGGCCGAGCAAGGAGTGAACTGACGATCACCCCAATCAGAAGGATGCTCACAAAAAGCAGATATAAGTTCGTCTTTAGACACGGTCTTAAGACGATCACAACCATGGTAGTCAGGATGCGCTACCCTAGGGACATGGAGCACATCGGATACAATATTCGGTGTGACCACTATGCGCCTTCCTCGAACGCGAGTAACAAAAACAGGTACTGAATAATCAAATCCATGCATGTTGGAGTAGAACTCCTGGATCAGCACGGATGGACACGTGGCCGGGACGTCACACAGTGACTCCCAACCCCTACTGTGAATGACAGTGGGTAGGTCAATGTCGGAGAAGTCCTACAAAATGACTTAGCGTTCCGAATGAACGCCTCGTCTAGAGAAGTTCTCAAAGAAGTTTGTTTTGACCTTCACATCACGGAACCGAACATGTAAGGGAGTAGGATCAGAAGAAGAAGTGGATGCCCCAGAACGAAGAGGGTTCCAGGACGGAACAGACTTACGTTTAGGTGTCATGACGCATTAACGTAAACTAGAGAGTGAGAAGGGGAGAAAGAAACACTCAAAAAAGTCCCAAAACAGTTCAAATATATAAAAATATATAGAATGTAAAGGACGTATGCATGAAAATGCATGAGCATGCGATATGCAATAGTAATTGCATCATGGGCTCAGCCCAATCCAATCTTACCAGCACACAATCAATTTAACATATATAACACACATCTAAATGCATGAAAATATAGTTATAATGCACATGAGATGCAATGGATGAAGTTTTTAAGATCATCTTAATTTTAAAAATCCCAAACATTTTTCAAAAACCCTAATTTTTAGGTCAAAAGATATGAAAATGCATGAAAATGATGGATTAAGATACTTACCAAGTGAAGGAAACTTGATTAAGGCCGAAAAATCCTTGAGAAACAGGTTTGGAGTGAAAAAGAGGTTTAGAGAGGTGAAGAGTCTAGAGAGATCGAGCAAAATGAGTTCTGGATCGCACTGACCCTATATATAGAAGCTCAGTTATTCTCAACAGCTATAGGTGTCGAGAGGTGTCGAGCATTAAAAAGGTCGACAGATGTAGCCATCGAGAAGGTGTCCAGAGGTGTCCACAGCAAAAAGAAGCTTGATGGATTGAGGAGCTATCGAGGAGCTATTGAGGGGACATAAACTTTCTCAATTGATCCACCTAGCCATCGAGAGGTGTCAAGATTGTGATAAAAAGCAACTGAAGAGCTCGATAGATAAGTTTGGTATCGAGAGGTGTCGAGGAGCTATCGAGATTGCTTTAAAATAGTTTTTCAAGAGGGAAAAACACAGACATTAATGCAATCAAACATGCAACTCAACCAAAGATCCAAATATCATTTTAATCTCTCAAAATCATCTCTCATCAATAAAATTGATAGGAATTTAGATCCCAAAACAAACACACATACTAAACAGGTCTAACTAATTTTATATTTCAAAAACAAGTTAAGACAGTTTAGTGAGCATACATTAACACATGTATTCCTTGTAATGGCCAAATCACATTATACCTGCACATGTATCAAAAGTAGCAAAGAATATTGTGTGTTGTGTGTGAAAACATCGCAATATTGCATAAGCGTCTACATTTTATGACAATTTGAGATATGAGAAAATCACTTCAACTCACACACAATCATAACTATTTGATGGGGACTATCACCTTTGAGGTACATCCTATAACTCCCACATCTCCTAAAATATACGCTTACAATCATATATAAAGCATTTTTATTCTTTTTGCTTTTTATTTTCTTTGCATATTTTTCATTTTAAGCAAATCATGCATGGGCATATAAGAGAAAGAAAAGAAATACCCAATGATGTTAGCCATTTTGATGTTCCACTTTTGCTACATCGATGCATACAAATGTCATTGACATTACACTTTTGCTATGCCGAAGCACACAGATGTCATTTCATGATTGGCGGGCAACAGTGATGAGATGATTATTTATGCATTTCTCTTAGAATTTTCTAGGCCTTCCCGTCAAAAAGAGTGATACGTGTGTTAAGTATAAGAGATTACTTAATCTTACTCATCACAAACACGAGCCACAAATCTCACTTACTTAGTTATGCAAAGAGATGCTCATCTAAACTACAAAAGATACAAAGTTTAGAAAAAATTGTTTCAATGGCCATCCAAGGTACACAAGTACCAAAGTACACAAACACATTGTTTTTGTATTTTTCAATATTTCAATTTTTTTTTTTATATGAAAAACAAAATAAACAAAACTGAAAAGAAAACAAATAAAAACTGTTAGGTTCTAAGACCTTAGGAACTAATGTATTAGAACTTCAATTTGTATTATGTTGGCAAACCATGATCAAAACATAGAGTCTAGGTTTAAGCTTGCTCAAAGTATGTTTATTTATAAAATTGGAATCGAGTGATTGCAGAACTTATTGGACTAAATCTGTAAGACTCAATCGATCGAAAATTAGACTCGATCGATCGAACCATGTACAGATTTATTTTTCTGCAGAGTTCCAGTTCAGTCCAAACTCTACTTAAACGTATTAGGGTTCAAGTAAAACACTCCTATATATAAGGAAAACCCTAAAACATTTTTATAAGTTTTTTAGAGAGAAAAGAGTGTGCCTCCTTTTGTATTTAGGGTTTTGTACCCAAAGGCTCTCTAAAGTCTATGTTGCTCATATTGCGATTTATATGAATCTCTTGTAAGATCTTTAAGGAGTTTTCCTTCACATAAACTTAGGGTTTTCAAGGAGAAGATTTTTCTACACCTTGATGATCATTGCAGTTGCTGCCATTGAAGCTTAAAGAAAACACAAGCGGGTGTACTTGTATTTGGTGGAGAATCCAAGAAAGAAGGAGTCCGTGGATTCAGACCTTGCACATGGTCGTGTCAGTAAGTTCTACTGGTGGGTAGCAATAAGAAGTCGAGTGTGGGGGCTTGTAAGTCTTATTGTATGAACTTCGATTCTTTCAAGATAGTGGATTTAAGTTTACCTTGAGGATAGCTAGGTTAAATCCTCCCCAGGTTTTTACCAGTTTGGTTTCCTAGGTGATCATATCTTTGTTTTATTTATATTTCCGCTGCTATACTTGATATGATTATTTAATTGTGTTAACCTAGATTTAATTAATTTGACTAAGTAACAACTTGGCTAAATTCCTAGGTTAATCCAATTGTGTTTTAAGGGGTCTAAAAACTAACAAGTGGTATCAGAGCGGGTAGCTCTTTCTGTTTTAGATCTTTTGATCTAAAGAGCTAATCTTTAACCCCTGTTGTCATGGATAATTTGAAATGTCTTTTTTATCATGTTTCTGCTCATGCTTCTGCTGATTTTATTGATGCCTGTGGAACTCTTCGTAAGGAATTATTGAAATATATGAAAATCGCTAAAAAATTCAAGGAAGAGTTAAAATTGACTAATCTTGAAAAAGAGGAATTGGTTGTTAGATTAGATGAATCTAATAAAAAGAATGAATTTTTGGGAAATCAAATTTCCTCTCAAGATGAGAAGATGAAAAGCTTGGAACAAGAATTAGTTGAATCTAAAACTAAAATTAAAAATTTGACTTGTACCAAGTCTGCTGTTGATAACTGAAGTGTTTCTATCTCTCTTAAGCCTAAAACTGAGAAAGTTTATATCCCTCCTTTCAAGAGGAATAATAAAGAAAAGGCTTATTTTGCTAGGTTAGACAAAGGTAAAAGTTTTGATGTAGACGCTTATGTTTCTAAACCTAAGTCTAAACCTACTATTAGAGAGCATAATAAATCTGTTTTTGTGCCTACCTGTCACCTTTGTGGTGTTGTTGGTCATATTAGACCAAATTGTTCTTTGTTGAGGCAAAAACCAAAATCTGAGAATAGATTTGCTGTTAGGAATACTGATGTTCCTAAATTTGTTCCTGTTTGCCACTTTTGTGGTGTCCATGGTCACATTCGTCCTAATTGTCATAAATTGAAATTTAAAAATTTTATATTTCAATCTAGGATATGTGATGATATTTCTCCTGCCATAAGTCCATATAAATTGTTTCATATTCTTTTGAAAAATTTAAGCTTGTTGGCTTGTGAAAGGAATTTGCAGGATTTTAGTCTTTCTCAGAAGATTGGTGTAATTCCTCAAATACGCTCTGCTTCACATGGATTTTCACCTACAAAGCTGAAGACTCGTGCTATATGGGTGAGAAAAGATTCTCTAAGGTAAGTATTGCTGACTTGTCCCTGATTTAATTCTTTCAATTGTTTGTGGACATGTCTTGATTCTGCTTTTTTGGTTGTTTTGTTTTTTGAGGTTGTTTTTTTTTATAAAAAAAATCCAAAAACATTGAAAATTTTCAAAAAGACAAAAATATTTTATTTTGTGTCTAGTTTTATTTTTCTTGAGGATTACATGAATTATGATATCTCTCTCTTGATTTAGAACATGCTTGACATTGTGGAGAAACTTGAATAGTATATGTAATATAAGTGCTAAGCTATTTCTGATTTTGTGTGGGTATGTACTAATTTGTACATGTACTCAAAGGTTAATTAAGAAATTGATATTTCTTGTTTGTGTACCCTCTATAGCTTAGTTAAGCACCGTCATGCATTGCATTTGCATTGTTCATTTAGCATAATATGTGCTTCTTGTTTTTGGTCATAAATTTTTTTTAAAAACCAAAAAGATTTTTGTGTTTTGTATTTTACATCTTGGATTTATAATTAATGATTGGCCATTTTATCTTTACATAACATGTTTATGTATCTTGTTTAGCTTTGATGAGCTTATTTTCTTTGCACTTGACTAGTTGAAGCTTTGTAGTACATGTTGTATGGGAAGATATTTATGGTGTTTATCACTTTGTCTTAATCTTGAAGTCACATGTTATTTGACTGTCGGACTTGATCCTTTTGAGAAAGGCATAAATAACCATCTCACCACTATTCACTAGCCAATCATGAACACCTTAGTGCATATCGTAAGATTTTGTGCTCGAGAAAGTGTAGCACATGACAAAAAGAACATAAGGTGTAGCCTCGGTTTAATTGCTTAATGCTTAAAATTGGTGTGTACTATTTAGGCTTAATGCCAAATCACTTAATTAAAATTGGTGTGTATATTATGAGGCAAAATTCAAGAAACTTACATGATTGCAAGCTTATGTTCTAGGAGATGTGGGAGTTATATGATGTAACTCTTTAGGTGATAGTCTCTTTTAAATTCTATGTGATGAATTTTGTAGACTTTGTGATTGATTGCTAGTCACATATCACCTCACATGTATCTCAAACTTTTGCTAGTTGCACACACTATACAAGTTACTCTTTGCTAAACTTGGTACATTATATTGTATGTGATTTTGTTGTGGCCATCCAAGATTAAAAGTTCCTTGATTTTAATGCAAAATGTGTTTAATGCTTGTGCTTTGAGGACAAATTGATTGAAAGTCTTGATTTTGGAAGATCTGGGTTGAAATTGATGAAATTGGCTTGTTGTTTTGATGTAATTGATCATTCTAATCAGTTTTCTAGCTTGTGTAATGATCAATTGGTCAATTTATTTTGAAAAATTAACAAGTGGTTTAAATTTTTTTTTTTTGGTTTTAGTTATAAACTCTATGTTCAAGCCAATTTTGTGAGTTTGAACTTATTTTGAACTTAATTTACTGCCTTAGCTCATGCATCATGTCATTTAATTTGCTCATGCATCATTTATGTTTAGGATTCACATGCATTGCATTGTTTTTGTATCCATCTTGCCGTTTTGCAGTCATATCTCTCATTGTTTTCACACATAACATGCATACACTTTGCTACATTGGGTACTCAACTTGATCAAAAATTGATTGATTAATTTTTGAGCTATGTACTTTCTAGTATATGCCTTTTTTATGTGTGAACTGTGGAAAATACTTTTCTTAAGAGATATGATGGATAATCAATGTGTAAATATTTTCTCTACTCATGTAATTGTTTATGGGTCACATAATGGCAAGTTTGCATTTATTGAAAGAGAGAATATTTTTCTTCATGTGTATCCTCAACTTAGTTTTTTTTTTTAACTTGGTTTGTGTCTTTCTTTTCCCCACCTCCTAAACTTTCCATAACACTATTTTTCCCACAACTTGTTTTGTTTTTTCCTATTTTTATAGGGGGAGAAATTTTTTTTAACTTTTGTTGTTCTTAGGGGGAGTTGTTGCTCTTCATAGGAGGAGTCATCTCTATTTTCTATAGAGTTGAATTGTTTTATATTCCCTTGATTCTCTATTTTCTCTTATCCTTTATTACGTATGTTTACTCTTTATTGAGTTGTCTTTGTCAATACGTGACAAAAAGGGGGAGATCTAGATGAAATGTGGGAATCCAGTTTGTTTTGTTTAGGGGGAGATACATTGATTGTTTATGATAGTGGAAAATACAAGTATGTTTGGTGTATCTAACTTAGGGGGAGAGTTAGTTTGCATATTTGTTGTTTTCTTGTTTTTCTGTTTATTTTCCACACATGCGTTTATGCGTTTTGTTTAGTGTTTCAGGAAATATACAGGTTGATACAGTCGTGCTGCTGTATGCACTTGCAACTGATAGATAGTAGTTAGGTTGAATTGTATTTGGGCTATTTGTAACTTTGAGCATTCCATGTTCGTGATGTGTTTTGTCACGAATTGCCAAAGGGGGAGATTGTTAGGTTCTAAGACCTTAGGAACTAATGTATTAGAACTTCAATTTGTATTATGTTGGCAAACCATGATCAAAACATAGAGTCTAGGTTTAAGCTTGCTCAAAGTATGTTTATTTGTAAAATTGGAATCGAGTGATTGCAGAACTTATTGGACTAAATCTGCAAGGCTCGATCAATCGAAAATTAGACTCGATCGATTGAACCACGTACAGATTTATTTTTCTGCATAGTTCCAGTTCAACCCAAACTCTACTTAAACGTATTAGGGTTCAAGTAAAACACTCCTATATATAAGGAAAACCCTAAAACATTTTTATAAGTTTTTTAGAGAGAAAAGAGTGTGCCTCCTTTTGTATTTAGGGTTTTGTATCCAAAGGCTCTCTAAAGTCTATGTTGCTCATATTGCGGTTTATGTGAATCTCTTGTGAAATCTTTGAGGAGCTTTCCTTTACATAAACTTAGGGTTTTCAAGGAGAAGATTTTTCTACACCTTGATGATCATTCCAGTTGCTGCCATTAAAGCTTAAAGAAAACACAAGCGGGTGTGCTTGTATTTGGTGGAGAATCCAAGAAAGAAGGAGTCCGTGGATTCGGAGCTTGCATGTGGTCATGTTAGTAAGTTCTACTGGTGGGTAGCAATAAGAAGTCGAGCATGGGGGCTTGTAAGTCTTATTGTATGAATTTCGATTCTTTCAAGATAGTAGATTCAAGTTTACCTTGAGGATAGCTAGGTTAAATCCTCCCCAGGTTTTTACCGGTTTGGTTTCCTAGGTGATCATATCTTTGTGTTATTTATATTTCCGCTACTATACTTGATATGATTATTTGATTGTGTTAACCTAGATTTAATTAATTTGACTAAGTAACAACTTGGCCAAATTCCTAAGTTAATCCAATTGTGTTTTAAGGGGTCTAAAAACTAACAAAAACAAATTGACCAAAGCAATGCATAAAACTAGACTAACTCAAAACAATAAAACAAAACACATAAGTAATGCAAAACAAAAACAAGAAGAGGAGAGAAAAAAAAATGACAGAATCGCTTGGAGCCCTTTCCTTTCCACACCTTGGAAGAACCTTTCCGTTTATCAAAACCTTGATTTAGGTAAGGGGGAAGAGTTAAAACCATTCAAATTCAAATGGAACATAAGGGCTTTAAGAAGATCTCCAAGAGGAGCAAAAAAGGACGGAATCTGATTCTGATCTCCCAATGCGATCATGCTATTGCTCTTTTGAGTGGCTAACCACTTGTAGCAATTAGGTCAAGTATGTCCAGCTACTCCACAATGATGATAGAAATGTTGTTTTTTTTGTTTTGGCTTTTGAAAGTTAGCCTTCTTAGCCCTAGGGTTTTTAATTTCTTTCTTGTCAAGCTTAAGGGGTGCTCCTAAGATAGATTTACCCTTGTCTATGTTCTCACTAGCTAAAACATTTTTAACAACATTGTTCTCAGTTTCAATATTATTAGCAGAAGGAACAAACACAGTAGTATTAGTAGAAGCAATACTAGGAGAAGAGAAATCATACCCTAAACCGATTCAATTGGAAGCAGATTTCTAAAGACTGAGCATCACATCGAGCTTAGCGCTTGAAGTTCTTTCCAGCTGAGCTCTGACTTGGAATAATTTTGCTTCAAGCATCTTGGTCTTCTCAGCCAAGAAGTTATTCTTAAACCTCAATGCTCCAATAGTCTGATTTAATTCATCAAATTTTGTAGAGATTTCTTCTCACTCAAGCTCCACATCACTAAGCTTCTTGGTGACCAACCTATACATCTTCTCATACTTTTTTGAGACCTTGTATAACTTTGCATAGGCTGTGTGGATGTCATCTTGTTCATCCATCTTCTCAAACTTAGACTCCACCAATTCCTCTTCTTCATCCACATATTCAACAATCCCATCAAGAGGATTGACAATGGCAATGAAGGCATTCAGGATTCTGTCATCCTCATTGTCGGAATCATCCTTAAGCTCGGTGTCCCTTAACGTAGCAACGAGTGCCTTTCTCTTCCCAATGGTCTTGAGATATGTAGGGCACTCTTATTTCATATGACCGAAACCTTGACACCAAAAGCACTTTGGTCCTGAGGGAACAGTGTACTAACCACCATCCCTAGCATCCTTCTTCCCTTTGTCTTGGCTCTTAGACTGAGAAGAACTTGACTGTCTACGGTCCTTGTTGAAGCCCTTTGCATTGGCATTCTTCATGAACTTCTTGAATTGCCTGGTGATATAGGACTTCATCTTAGAATCTTCATCAGCAGAAGACTCATCAGTATCACTACTCTTGGCCTTCAATGCCATGCTCTTACTCGATTTCCCAATCATTGTCAAACCCAACTCATAGGTCTGCAGATTTCCAACGAACTTTGTCAAAGGAATTTTGTCAATATCCTTTGATTCCTTAATCGTGGTGATCTTGGCATGGAATCTCTGGGGTAGAGATTTTAGAACCTTTCTCACAATTTTGGGTTCAAGAATGGTTTCCCCAAAATTGAAAGCCGAGTTCACTATATCCTTAAGCTTAGCATAGAACTCATCGAATGACTCATCCTCCTCCATATTGATCTCTTCAAAGCTGGTAGTGAGCCTCTGAAGCTTTGAATCTTTAACAGCCTTGGTTCCCTCATAGGTTGTCTAGAGGATGGCCCATGCTTCCTTTGCAGTTTCAGTGGAGGATATCTTCTTGAATTCCTCATTAATGACTGCACTGAATAGAGCATTCAATGCCCTGCTGTTGAAGTTTGCCGCCTTGATCTTCGCATCATCCCAATCAGCCAATGCCTCCTTCGGCTTGGTCTAACCTATCTCAACAGCCTACCACATTTTCTCATCTAAAGACTGCAAGAAAGCTCTCATGCGTACTTTCCAGTATATGTAGTTAGTGCCATCAAATAAAGGAGGTATAATAAGATATCGTCCTCTATCCATGACAAACAGGGGTCAGTAGATCATACAATAAAAATTAACCCTAATCAGAGTGTACCTGCTTTGATACCACTTGATAGGCCAAAAACGTATTGACCCTTTGTGATGAATTAATTGATTAATTAGCCAAGTTTATTGATTAATCAAATTAACATGTAAAGCGCATGGTAGCACAAACAAATCACCAATAACTAAAGTATGCAGCAGAAAATAAATTGATACGGTGATTTGTTTACGAATGGGGAAAACCTACACAGCAAAACTCATGTGACTTGTAACCTTTAGGCAGTGGACTTGGACGAGGTCGAGGTTCAAATGGGCCAAGATGCCCTTCAAATTTGAGCTTTTCAAACAATTGGCTCATAGGCATGTGGAGTTCATTGAACTTTCTTCGAGGCCTAGAATTGATAGTTGATGATATTTGGGGAACTACAACATTGATTACCTCCTCATTGGTAGTGTGGGCTGTAGCTTTCTCAAAAACAAAGCCTTCTTCATTCTTTAACATGCCATTATTGATAGCATCTTCCACTTGAGTACCAGCTATGATCAAGCCTTTGAAGTTCGGAAAGTATTGGGCAAAAAGATGCTTGCAGAATATAGGTAACAAATTCTTCACCACCATTTGGATTTGCTCTTCTTCACTAGGTCTTGTGATCATCCGGGCTGCCTTGGCTCTCCATTTGGTTATGAAGGTAGAAAAAGACTCATTCAACTATTGTTTAGTGGTCTCCAAATCTCTTCTTGTCACATCCACCTCGATGTTGTACTTGTATTGATAGTGAAACTCATGACAGATGTCCTCCCAACTTCTTACTCTTGCATCATCCAGGTTGAGGAACCACCTAAGAGCGGCTCCAGTCAAAGTGTTTTGGAACATCTGAGCAAGTACTTCCTCGGTCACGCCTAAGGGCTGCATAGCCTTAATATACATCTTCAAATGGGACTTTGGGCAGCCAGTCCCGTCGAACTTGTCTAAAGTTGGCATCTTGAATTTGGGATGCAATCTCACATTTGGGAAAAGTAAGAAGGAATCGTAGTCCATGAAGTCTTCCATCTTACAGGCTCTTCTAATCATCTCCTCCATTTTGTTCATTCTTTCATTGATCTTATTCTCACTCTCCATGGTTGGTGGATTATGGTCAACCTGGTTCTCCTTTTGGTTAGTCTTTAGACTTTGAAACTGTTGCACCATACAGTTCATGTCTTCCCTTAGTTGGATTTAACTAGCTACCATAGTGTTGAGTAGCTCTTGGGTGTTCATGGGTTCCTCTGTGTTTGGGTGTTCTCCCTCTTCTGCCATGTTACTAGGAGTTTCAAACTTCTTGTGGCTTGAACTGTCTTGGAGGTCAAAGATAGGGTTGTGATGTTGCAACAGCAGAGTCTCTTCTATGCTTGAAGGCTTCGGTATTGTGATGGGAGTGATGGGCTTGGAACTAGAGCTACTAGCTTGAGTGTCAGCCTTAGGTTCTCTTTGCAACCTTCCTTCGAATCTTGACCAAATTCTCTCCTCTTGCTCTCTCTCTCTCTCTCTCTCTCTCTCTCTCTCACTAGAACAGGCTTTTTTGGGTCAATTAAAGCTAGGTCACCATTTGCATCAACCAACCAAGCAAAACAAACACATACAACGTGCAATGCAATTTTAACCGGGACCAACCTAAGGGTAGGTTCTAAGTCATTACGTTGTAAGGTGGGTCTGTTGTTTCATTGTTTCCCACAACTAGGACGTTACACCTCCCAACTTGTAATGTAATGAACATTACGTTGGTCCAAATGGCATGGTTTGTCCATTACAGTCAACAGGAAATGATCCAGTGACTTTAGGCCATGAGTTTGTGAGTTCGCCACTGGATACTTGAATTTAATGAAGACCAGTGATCCATGGTTACTACCACCACAAAATTGTTGAAAAGGGGTGCATACATTATTGTTTGGATGGCAAACACTATGACAATTAGGGAAAGATTTTAACAACCAAAACAAACACCAAAATATCATACCACATCCCATCAAACATAAATAAACAAACAACTATATCATGCAAGCCCATGCAAAACAATGGTACACCTTTGGTCACTTAAGTCTAATACGAAACTTAACCCTCAACGTCCCCAGTGGAGTCGCCACTATGAGAGACCTCGACAAAAGAATATCCCTCAAAAAAGAGATTTAGGTACCTTTTAGGGCACCTCTCTTTTTGGGTAAGTGGTATGGAGTCACCACTTTTTTTTTTTTATACAAAAAAAAAAAAAAATACTAATTACAAAATACATGACTGAATAGTTTCATTCATTGATTGAATAAAATTACATATCTAAAAGAAAATTAAAAAGTCACATAGCTTTGGGTCCTAGTTACAGTCTACCAAATATTTACATGGCTTGTTATCCTAGTTACATTCTACCCAAAACAAATGAAGACAAGGCTAGATCTACTAAACCAAAAGCCTGATTTCGGAGGCTAGGTTATGGAATGGGAAGGTGTTAGGCACCCATTCCCCCCAGAAAAAGTCTGGTCTTCTAAACTCTTGTGACCAATGTACTTTCTTATGCATGTCATGAATGATACGTTGAACATATGAATGAAAAACTAAATCGCACAAATTTATTTATGAATGAAGTTTCTTCTTTTATTAAAAAAAAAAATTAGATCTATTTTTATTGATTAAAAAAGTGGTTTTGATTTGTCAAAATATCAGATCTATTTTGTAGTATTAAAAAAATAATAAAAAATTAAAAAAAAAAGTGGTTTTTGATGATAAAAATTCAGATCTGTCTTGTTATATTTAAAAGAATGATTTTTTTATAACAAAAATTCAGATCAGTTTTGCTATGTATTTTAAAAAAAAAAAAAAAAATTCTAAGAAGAGAATTCCACTCATAATCTAAATTTATGCAATCATAAATTAAAATAAACACAAACACAGTAATACATAATTTCTTTCTTTATTTCAACAATTTGCATGTATTAAGAAAATCAAATTTGCATCTTAAGAAAGATGCAAATCAGTTTTGATTTGAGAAAAATTTAGATCTGCGTCTCATAAAAATGCAAATCTCTTTTTGTTTGAGAAAACTCAGATCTACATCTAAGGAAGATGTAGATCTATTTTTATATTGAGAGAAACTCAAACCTACATCTTATCAAGATGCAAATCTGTATTTGTATTGAGAAAAATTCAGATCTACATCTTATAAAGATACAAATCTGTTTTTGTATTGGGAAAAATTCAAATCTACATCTTGTAAAGATCCAGATCTGTTTTGTTTTAAGAAAAATAATTGTTCACATGCAAATTTATTGACATTCAAGAAAAGGATTATAACAATCACATAAAAAACAATCATGCTTTAACAAAACAACAATTTACAATTCATGTTATGGATATTACATCATCACATCACAATAAAAAGGGTGAAGGAAACAACCTCTTGCATGAGCACACTTTGTTCTTAAGATGTAGATCTATTTTTATATTGAGAGAAACTCAGACCTACATCTTATCAAGATGCAGATCTGTATTTGTATTGAGAAAAATTCAGATCTACATCTTATAAAGATGCAAATCTATTTTTGTATTGAGAAAAATTCATATCTACATCTTATAAAGGTGCATATTTGTTTTTGTATTGAGAAAAATTCAGATCTACATCTTATAAAGATGCAAATCTGTTTTTGTATTGGGAAAAATTCAAATCTACATCTTGTAAAGATGCAGATCTGTTTTGTTTTAAGAAAAATAATTGTTCACATGCAGATTTATTGACATTCAAGAAAAGGATTATAACAATCACATAAAAAACAATCATGCTTTAACAAAACAACAATTTACAATTCATGTTATGGATATTTTGAAAAAGAAAGAGATATAACATACATCATCACATCACAATAAAAAGGGTGAAGGAAATAACCTCTTGCATGAGCACACTTTTTTCTTAAGAGGATGTTTTAGGGTTCAAAGAAATTTGTTCAATTCTCTTTGAAACCTAAAAACCCTAATTTTGCAGCAACACTCAGAGAGAGGATTAGAAAATATGGGTGGTTTAAGAGTCAAAAATGTATGCCTCTCAAAGCATAAAAAAAGGTGCTAAATTATGAGGTTCAATCTCTATTTATAGAGGCTAGAAGACTCTAAAAAATAGGCACAGACGATTAGGGTTTGAATCCGGACGCATCCTTTTGTGAAAAGATCGAAAAGGGTATGCATAATCGTCACCCGAAGGCCGTTTGGCCAAAGCCCACATCAGGGAAATTCGGCCCTTTTAGAGTGCCATTCGGCCCTCCAAAAGTGCCGAATTGGCCCTATGGCTCCGAATGCACTTTCGTGTTCGAGTGCCGTTTGGACTCCTCTTATAGGGTTTTTTGGCCGATCCTTGTACCTAGATGTATTTTCATCCTCCGTCTATGATTTTTTATCTCTTTTCTGGATAATTCAGGCTATTTAAGAATAATTATCTTGATGATAAATACCCTAAAATAAATCTAGAGAAAGTTCAGATTATCCACAATTTTATTATTATCCAATCATCCCTTTTATTCCCATGCATGCATCCCTATTTTAAACACTAATTATCAACCAATCACAAAATTATTTAATTAATTTTAATTGTTTAACCAATCAGAATTAATTTAAATTGATCATGTGCGGTCGATTCTACCTAGACACAATGCATGTTAACCGTGCAAACTTGATCATGGGATATCTTTCAATCCGATAATCCAATTTGATAACCAGAAACACCGCTGCGACTGTTAAAATCTCAAAATCATTTTTATGATATGCAATGAATGAATTAATGCATGTAATGCAAAGACAAAATGATACATGTAATTCAATTATGATTTTTGGGGTACATGGATTGGTCATTCAAGTCATTCTCCTTGACTAAATCATGGGTGCAAAATTGAGTGTTTACAGGGAGGGTGCCCAAGAGTTTATAAACATACCACCACGCTTCACAACTAATGTCCACGACGACTCACTCTAGCAACATTGACTCGATGATAGCCTTTTCTCTTTTGGCAGCTCCACTCAACTATCAGTAATTTTAATCTGGCCTCTAGGTCGCCCCCTCCAAAATCTGACCGTAAAGCCGCAACTCATTTGATCCCATACTCAATGAGCTACCTCAAAACCGCAACTCATTTGATCACATACTTAATGAGCTACGTCTAATTACTCAAGGCGGTGGTTGGTTCTGATACCAAATGTTGAGAATCTGATTATGGAATTAGGGAAGAGAGAATTGTGTAGGTCACTTCAAGGGGACCTGGGCCTCCATACATAGAGAGAGAGAGAGAGAGAGACAGAGAGAGAGAGAGAGAAGATTTTCTAATAATGTTATTCATCAATGAATTATACATTCAGTTCTTGTCCCTTTATACCAGTAGGTAGTCCTTTCTTAACAACTAATAGAATGTTAGTTAGTTAGCTAAGTAACCACTTGCCTAACTAACTCCTAAGTCCAAATCAACCAATCAACCAATTAATCCAACGGTAACTAAACTACCTACTACAACAATCATAGTACACATGTAAATGATACAATGCAATTGAGGTTCCTAACAAATGTGAATAACACAGTGCTTCCAATGGTTCAAGATAAGATTTTCTTGATCCCACACATTGATTTTGTTATTCCAGAAGAGTTTGACATTGGGGAATTCAACGTTTTTCTCTTTGTGCTCTGTAAGATGATTCCAGACTTTAAGCAAGTGTTACTTATCAACATCCTAATCCTTCAATGCTTTAAAACTCAAGGTCGAGTTTTCTCTAACCAAAGGAGAATGATGCAGGAAACGTAAGAAGATTTTTATTTAGTATTTTTTATGTTTGCAAGCCAATTGTATTTTTATATTTTATATTAGGCTATGAGGATTTTAATTGGGGAGATGTTATATCAATGGAGTGAATACTATACCGTACCGGCTAGTACAACCGGAATATATCCTACGGGTCAGTCAAACGGTATAATGACACCATCGATTCGTATTGCCCAAAATACCAATCAGTATTGAACTATACCAATCTTACCAATGAATATCGATCATTTCGGCAGGTAAATCTAATCCGGGTCGGTACACAAAAAAAAAAAAGGGAAAAAAAAAGAAAGAAAAGAAACCAAAAACTAGTCATTGCTGTCACACCACTCACCACAACGTCGCCAGCCGTTTCCAAACGATAACATGTCCTGGAGCAACTTTTCCCCAACTGCCGTTGCTTCTTCTTCTTCTTCTTCATTTTTTTTTTTTTTTTCGTTCTTCTTGTCTCTGCATTCTTCTTTTTTATGTTTCCTTGTTTTGTGTACTATGCTGAATAGTGAATACTGGTGTGAATAAATGAAAATGAAACAATCAAAAGCATTGAATATTTTTCAAACTTGTCTTTAGTATCAGATCATTTCCACCAACCACGTGGCCTAATGCTCTAAACATTTTGTTTGCCCCTGTACTTTCTTTTTCTTTCATTACCAAGGAATCAAGCACATGTACTGATGTATATATACATTCCTATAATTATTTTTCCTGATTGATATTTTATTTAATATAATATATTGGTTAATGTACTTAAGCTAATATGTAGGCTTATAAAATATGTGAATTTTTAAATTTTATGTTAATAAATATAAAAATTAATAAATTCATTCTTACATAAATAATACAAATATATATATGTATGTATGTATAGAAATATATAAATAGCGGTAATCCCAAATGGTACACCAGTATTAACTGGTACCAAACCGAAACAACCTCCGGTACGAAATTGACTCCCTTGTGTTATATGTTTTTTAACTAAACATATTTACTACCATTAGTTTATTAGTTATATAAAAACACTTATTATCTATTTTATGGGGAAATTGTAGTAAATCCACCTATGATTTGGCCTAAAATCACTTTGGCTACGCCTGTTTAATAAGTGTCTCTTTATCCATTTAAGATAAGTTTCATTTGTCTCTCATAATCCACCTCTGTTAAAAATAAGAGTAAATAGGTACGTGGGTGCCTGACAGGCTGGGTTTGGGGTTAAGAAAAAAATCTATTTAATAAACAGGTCGAGTCCAGGTTTTCAAGGCAGACCTGTAGGTCGGGTTCAGGTATGAAATAACCTGATCCGAACCCAACCCGTTGCCATTCCTATACATGAAGTACTGGTTTGCTTTGTAAATCTAGGAAGTAGGCTCTTCTCCAAAGAATCTTGGAAATTCAAGTTTCATAGGTCCTGACAAGTTTGGAATCAAGTTGTGGTTGGTATGATTTCTTGGGGAGTGTGAATTCTCAAGGTTAGGTTCTCTATTTTCTGCAGCATTCAACTTCTGCAAAATGGTGAACTCATCTCATTCAAGGTATGCGTGTGAACGCTAGTGATTTTATGGATTTCTTGTGGGTCTTTGGTGTGCTGATCTTAGGTGGATTTAAGGGAAGCTATTGCATCATTAACAATGGCAGAAGGTCGTGTTTCAGTCTCCGTGTTTTAGTCATGGTAGAATGTACAAATTGCATGGATACAACCGGCTCTGATATTAATTGATAAGATCCAACATCTAATATGGAATAGCTGAGTTCAAGGATAGCTAGCCTCCAAGAAGTTTGGGGAATAAGGAAGAGAAGAAGAGAGTAACTGGTTTCTTATTGCTTGATTCACTACTAGGAACAAGCGTGTATTTATACAATCATTGGTACCATGCCTAACTAACACAATGATTACAACTCACATTCAGTAACTAACTAAACCACCAATGATGATGTAATTAACAATGAATTTACTATAGTAGCAAGTCCCCAGTAACCGAATTAACTAACTAATTGTCCTAGAACTACTCTATCTAAGTTAACTGACAGCAATTAGCAATCTTGTATCGATAAAGTAGCTCTTCAAGAGATACTCTTAGAATAATACCTCACAGGTAAAGATTTCTTGGATTCAAATTCAACTAGTTACAATAAGGGTAGCTTTGATTATTTATAGCTACATAAGCAAGCAGCTGAGTTAGTTACAAAAACCTAACATGTGGCTACCATGTGATTGGCCAAAACCTAACAAACTTCTCTAACTAACTAGGAAAAAAAAAAAAAAAACTAACTAATAGGCTATTGCACCTATCACTACCAATCTATCAACTTTCTATTACAAGTGAAATGAACTACTTAACATACAACATAAGCACTAGTAAACATCTACCTTTAAAAATGAACTACATTAGATTACCAAACAATCACCTCTCCCATATCCTACATACCCTTACAAGTTTTGTACATTGAGTATGACCTATTTAATAACATATTGGATCCAGTTAAACCGGTATTAAAGCAAATGAGATGCTCTAACAACAATTTCAAAGTGACCCAATCCATCACTGTACTCATCAATGTATGTTTCCAGCCAAAAAATAAAGTGCTTGTTTCAAATTCATGTTTTATAACGTATCTGCTGTTGCAAATGAAATTGCAGGACTTTGAATTTTTCACATGTGAAGAACTTTTCAATCTTCAATCCCATAGAACATCTGATTTTCTATAAATACTAGATATCCATACCTTCTCATGCCACACAATTGAGAAAATCATCACCCAAATATATTCAATCCAACTGTGAAGTAGGGCTGTGCACTTCTACAAAGAATAAAAGATCCACTTTGTATTCCTATAGGCACCTTCTTAGAATTCCATGAAATGACAGAGTGGACTTCATAAGATTGCAAAACAAAGTACACTACAAGGAATTAATATTGTGAATGATGATGCCAACGACAAGACATCCATTGTAAGAATCAATAGTTTCTAAAAAACCCACGCCTGAGCAAGTGCCACCCACCAACTTATATTATGTGCTTCCCCATCATGTGATCAATCATAGCTGATGGTTGTATCAACTATCAAGTGTATGCTCTGTCTTATTTCAATGTCACATTAGGTGACCCCCCAAGGCTTTGCAAAATTTTCACAGTTTGAGAACTTGGACGTATATGTACTTGCAGCAAGGAATGAGTAAAAAGGCAATGGAGTTGAGTCCCACAGTGACCTGAAATATAATTTATTTTCCCATTTGCTTGTAATCTCGAAAGCTGTACGAGCAATTGCACAAGGAAATTATGATCCATATGTGATATCAAGAAGCAAATGAAGAGGCCACATGCCCTAGACGAATCCTGGTAGGTAAAGGCCTTGCAACAAGCCCATCTGTGACCCAACCCATTGACTCCCCATCCCTTTTAACATGATTGAACTCCCTTTGCACATACTCTAGAGATATTTGCAGCCTCCCTCCATATCTGCAGTCATTAGAAACACTTCTTGCTTCAAATCCAGCATTTTTCTCCAACCAGTACAGATAATTGACATGGAACAATGCCTTGAGCATGTCATGAGGTGAGGAACTTTCTTTTAGCACCACCTGATCCATCCCAATATTTCAATTACAACCCAAAAAGAAATAGTAAATAGTAATAGTTAGTTTGCCATCGTGTACCCAAATCATGCATCACAAATAAGGGCAACAGACGCCAAAGTTTGTTTACTGTCTTCTATTCATTCATATATGCACATAAGGGAAACCAAAAGTCAATGCTACCATTGGCCTGTATTAATTTTTTCAGTCTCAGTTTTTTTTTTTTTTTTTTTTATTCCCCTTAAACAATTGGTTTATCATCATAGTTGTCAATATGGTACGATACGCAATAGGTATCGTACGATACATATTGTATATAAAAAGTTCCATATCATATTGGCGTATCATAAATGCTCATGAATTATACGATACAGTATGCGTATCGTATGAATCGTATCGTATCGTATCGTATCGTATCGTAAAATTGTACGTATCATATGATACATAGACAAATACTTTAAAATAAGATTTTTTGTTAAAATTTGTACTTTTATTTGAATCTAACAAGTTGTTAAACTTGTTTTTTAACACACAATTATTAGTTTACTTAATTTTTCCTATTAAAATAACATATTTATTAAATTTTTTCCCCTCTCCTACAATTGGCTATACAGTACACACTTACCTTTCACTTTAATATTTAAAATTTTTTATTTTTATCGTTATTGTTACAAGTCCAAGAAACTAGAATGCCAAAAAAAAAACTATAAAAAATTATTAAAATAAAAAGAACAAGAAGAGATAGTAAATGTTAATGACAAATGATGATGAAGAAAATTTTAATAAAGAAATAAATTTGCAAAATTATAAACATGATGATAGCGTTGACTTAAATGAGGTTGACTAGGTAATTTGATGAATATGATGAAAATAAATTATTATTTTTGGGTCATTTGTAATATGTTATCACTTTTGAATTTAAGTAATTTGAAAGTGTATGTTATGAACAAATGTTAGTTTGATTTATTTAGTTAGCTTATTAAATATTATTACATAAGTGATGAATAAATTAGTTATTAGTTAAATATATTCAAAATTTATAATGAATATACCATTTATATATTATATTTATAATTTTTTATAAATTTTATTAAGTGTTTGTGTAACTTACGATACACGATACGATACAATACGAAAAAATTATAAATCGATTCACGATACGATTCACGTTTTGATAACTATGTTTATCATAATGGAATTATCAGGTGTCAAAAACAGTTCTTTTTTTTTTTAATACTTCCGAATACTCATTTCAATTCTTGAATTATTAGGCTATCCTTTAGAGGAAGTATGCAAATATATATGTGTGTGTGTGTGTGTGTGTGTGGGGTTTAGACATTTAGAAGTTGAAACGGTATGTCAAAGAAAAATCCACAAGGACTGAGTAGTGATTTGGCCCTAAACCCCCAAACTTGCAAGAGATGCAAGGGCTTTGAGAGGCAAATGTTGGCCTCACGTGCATTGTTGCGTGTGCCTGGCCAAGGTGACAAGTACTACAAGAATTCAATAAAAAAAAAAAATTTAGAAAAAGGCATGGCAATTATAACGACAAAACAAAAAATTAGATAAATACACACAATAACCATACACGTGCAGAGAATGAGCAACCCCCACTGGCCCACCCCCTCTTGGGTGGCAACCCAAAACACAAAAATAAATCAATTTAAAAAATAATAAATAAATGGGTAAAATATTATTTTGGTCTCTAAATTTTGCCAAAAGTTTGTTTTTCGTCCCTATACTTTTAGAAGTTTGTTTTCTGTCCCTAAACTTTGCAAAACATTTACTTTAGGTCCTTCCATCTAAATTCATTAGTTTATATCCCAAGTGGCCTAATAGAATGCTGACTTGGACCAAACCAATTTATTTTAAAATTATGGACACATGGCACACGTGGATTAAAAATTTCGGTGAGACAAAATTACCCCACTCCTAAACCCAGTCATGCTGCGTTAACTCAAAATGCCCAAAAACTGAAACCCAACACCCAGAGAAGTCACAATCCCACCCTCATGGAACCCATGTTCTTTGTCCCAAGAACCAGACAAAACATATCACATATGAAAGAAAATCTCCAACCAAATGTGGAGTTTCAAAGAACAAACAATTCATTCCTTGGCATCATTACTTTATAAACAAACACAACGAATTTCAACAAACATTAATTTCAAATAAGCCCAAAACACATAAGCCCTTCATTTTTTTTATATCAAAATAATAATAATAATAAAAAGTTTGTTCACCAGGAAGTCTTTTCTCTATGTGGGTGGTGCAGTGGTGTAACAAAGAAAAGTGCGGCCCAACATGAAGATTGCCGATCTTTCCTCTGGATTACCTGTACATGAACAACCCATTGCCAAAAGGAGAGAAGGATAGTGAGGGGAAAAAATTACCTAGTTTCAGATCTGGATAGAGTCACCGGTAGGAGAGAGGGATAGTGAGTGGGAAAAAAAGTACCCAACACTGCTCTTCAGATGGATCCCTAGAAGTTGATGATGGCAATGACTCCTTGTGCCACAATTCCAAAGCTGCTTCTGTTCAAAGTTTTATCTTTTAAAACGAGCTTCCAACTCCCAAAGAGACCAAAGCACCAGAGAAAGAGAGAGGATGAGAGAGAGAGAGAGAGAGAGAGATTAGACTTAGCACTATTTAAACGGAGAACAATCCATAACTGGTTCTGGGTCGCCAGTTGAGGGCGGGACTGTGATGTCTTTGGGTGTTGGGGTTTTAGTTTTTGGCATTTTGAGTTAAAGTAGCACAACTGGGTTTAGGAGTGGGGTAACTTTGTCTCACCAAAATTTTTTAATCATTGCGTGCCATGTGTCCATAATTTTTAAAATAAATTGCTTGGTCCAAGTCAAATACCCTGTCAGCATTCCGTTAGGCCACATACAATATAAACTAACGGATTTAGATGGAAGGATCTAAAGTAAAACATTTTGCAAAGTTTAGGGATGAAAAAAAAAAAAAAACTTCAAAAAGTGTTTAGGGACCAAAATAATACTTTACCCTAAATAAATAAATAAAATCATAAAGAGAAAATGAAGATTTGAAAACCAAGGGGACAGTTGACTTACATAGAATATTGCTTTGTGTTCAGCCAAGATGTAGCCTTCATTTCTATACAAATCGAACAGTGCAAGTAAATCCTCCTTTTTGCTGACAACATCACTGAGCTTAGATCCTAACTGCAGCCGATGCTCAATTTCAGCAGCTGCATCCTTTGCCTTGGAAGATAATACAGTTGGTTGTGCCTAAGGAGGAAAATCCATGAAATATGATGCACAAAAATCAGACAATGCGGCAACTATTAGAAACTTTTTTTTTTTTTATTAATATGTTACACATGCGCCCAATGGATCTCATATCCATGACTTTACCCTCCATTATTATGGTAGAAAGATCTGTCATTTGAGCTAGAGCCCATTAGCAACTGTTACATACATTTTTATACGTCTATCCTACCATGCATTGCCTAGTTAATCAAAGAATACAATTTTCTAAAAATCAGAAATATCAGAGGCATCATTAATTTGCTGCATCATATACAAAATATAAGTTACTTTGCATCATTAATTTATGTCTTTATCAGTGCTTAGTCTGGTGTATTTTGCTCAAAATCAGTCTCAACCCCCCACCCCCCCCCCCAAAAAAAAAAAAAAAAAGAAGAGGTAAGTTGATGGCACTACATTGGACTCCAAATGCAAAGAGAAGTGGAGGATTAGGTTGGAAGTTCCTTATCAGTGTCACGCTACATCAGAGCCTGAGTATTATAGAAATTTGGGCAAGGGTTCTCACACTTTGATGGATGGGCAAGGGTAAAATTAGGATAAACAGGAATTGTTTAAGGATAATTCTTTTGCACACACTGCGTGCAACAACAGAAATCTTGATTCTAATTCACAATTTCAAACTTGAAACGATTTTGCATACAGTCTGTAAATACACATTGCAACAATCACTACCCTTTGTATGTCACTTGAAACATATGGCATTTAAGAGGAAACAAATGGAAATAATAAATACAATAATTACAAGGAGAACGCACATACAAGAGATAAATTATAGTGTACAAGAAAAGATAATAATAATTGTTATGTACTTAAAAATTTTTGTAATGCCATCATAATTTTATTTAGGTATTATGTCCAAAAGGAGGAAAAATATCCCCCCAAAGAAACCTCCCTAGGCTTTGAAAACTTGAAGTTTTAGAAAGTGTATGAGAACTGCGTAGGGGTTTTTCGTATATAACTAATTGAAACTTTTCATTCAGAATATAGAAACATCACAACCCATGTACACAGGAAGTTTACAAGGGTTGTTAATAAAAAAAAAATTTTATGTAAGTAAAATGTTTTATTAAAAGATAGGAAAGCTCAGAATGGTAACATTCCTTAAAGAATCCCAGCATATTAGAAAATGAATGACTACTTAAAATCATTGTAGTGTCAATAAAATAATCTGGAAAACACATCCAAAAAATTCCTACATACTAGAAAAAGAATGGATACTCATCCAATCATACTTAGAATGTAATAACAACAATTATAACCCCAAAGATGATCAATCTTTCCCTTTAAACATACCATTGTTGTGCTCTCTAAATAGTCCACATAACGCACAAACAAATAGCATGCCCAAATATCAACAACATAATATCTTCCAAAACCTCCTCTCCAACACTCCAACAAATCCAAGACCATTTTAGGCACAACCCAATGTATCTCTAACAAACATAACACCCTTTTTTATATAAGTAAAAAGTTTTATTAAAAATTTAATTACTTCATGTTCACAATGATGAAGACGAAGTATCTAGCAAAAAACTCAAATAGAAAAGCTAAGAGAACTATGAAACTTGTTAGAATTACGGTTAAGTGATTAAATTCACCATTTCCTAATTGTTTAAATTTTTGAAACAATCGGTAATTTAACATGGTATTAGAGCAGGAGATCCTAAATTAGATCCATGTATTTGCTCTACCTCTCATTTCAAATGTTAAAAATCCCACATGTTGGGCTCCCACTTATTAAGGGGAAGTTTAGGCCCACATGTGAGAGAGTTTTAGAATTATGGTTAAATAATTAAATTCACAATTTCCTAATAGCTTAAGGTTTTGGAAGAATTGGTAACTTAACAAAACTCAATAGCAAAAGTATAATGTATAAAGCCCCAAGCCCTAGACCACTCAAACAAGGTACGAATCAAAGAGGATTTCAAATTGATTTCAAATGATCTAGGGATGTCTAAGCATCCTTAAACAAGTAGGAGTTGCAACTTGATCATAAACACTAGTGACCATAGAATTTTTTTTTTTTTTTTATAGGTAATAAGACTTTTATTAAGAAAAAATTGAACATCATGTTCACAATAAACAAGCAGGAGTTGCAACTTGATCATAAACACTAGTGACCATAGATTTTTTTTTTTTTTTTTTTATAGGTAATAAGACTTTTATTGAGAAAAAATTGAACATTATGTTCACAATGGTGAACACTTTGAACAAGAAAACAAATACAAAAAGATCATGAGCTAAAGGAAATAGAAACTAAAAAATCAAATACAGCAGTATAGTTTGTACACCCCCAAACACGAGCCCAAAGAAATAGAGTACGAAAAAGGAGACATTTTAGATGTTCTAATGTTCTTGCCTTGTCTTCAAATATGCGGGCATTACGTTCCCACCAAACTAACCAGATTAAATATGCCGAGACCATATTCCAAATGGTTGAAAGATACTTTCCGAACCAGTTTCTCCAAATAAAGAAAAAAGAGCTGACTGACCTTGGCATTACCCACTGGATCTTCACACCATAAGGCATGAGAGAACTTACAATGAAGAAGAAGGTGGTCAACTTATTCCCCATTGCAGCAACATAAGCAACACTTATTGGCCAAAGACTGACATTTCTTAATAAGATTATCAATGGTGAGTATCCCATTATTATCTACTGTCCATAAGAAGAAAGACAAATGTTTAGGCACCTTAATACGCCAAATACACTCCCAAGAAAAGGCATCAGTGTTAGGACTAGATAATAGCTTATAAAAAGAGCGTACATAAAAAACACCAGACTTAGTTAATCTCCAGACCAGCTGATCATCCCCCTCACCCCTCGGCATAAAGGAATAAATAAACTCAAAAAAGGAATAGACAATGGCTGCCTGCCAATCCTGAGGACCATGACGGAACAGCAAATTCCAACTCCTACCTCCTTCTGAAATAGATACAACCAAGTCAGAGACCCCTGCTTCTTTAGACAAAGAGCAAGCATACATAGTAGGAAAGAGTTCCTTCAATAAAGGAATAAATAAACTCAAAAAAGGAATAGACAATGGCTGCCTGCCAATCCTGAGGACCATGACAGAACAGCAAATTCCAACTCCTACCTCCTTCTGAAATAGATACAACAAAGTCAGAGACCCCTGCTTCTTTAGACAAAGAGCAAGTATACATAGTAGGAAAGAGTTCCTTCAAAGGAGTAGCCCCACACGATGGGTCATGCCAAAAACTAACACGGCTACCCTCCCCCACATTATACAGAATTTGGCTAAAGAACTTCTCTATTCCTTCTTTAATACTCCTCCACATCCCACACCCGTGGGAACCTCGTACCCCTCTAGTGCACCAGCCTCCTCTTGCCTCCCCATATTTGGCTGCTATAACCTGACACCATAATCTATTATTTTCTTTCCCAAAACGCCACAACCACTTCCCAAGCAAAGCCTTGTTAAACAACCCAACCCTCCGGATCCCCAAACCACCACATTCAACTGGCAAGCATAACTTATTCCAAGCAACTAAAGGATACTTAAAATCATCCTCTGAGTCCCCCAAAGGAAATTCCTCTGAATCATTTCTATTCTAGCTGCCATAACCTGAGAGATAGTAAACAATGATAGAAAGTAGGTGGGAAGACTCGATAGAGTACTTTTTAACAAAGTAAGCCTACCACGTTTCGACAAATAAAGTCGCTTCCATCCAGACAGCCATTTCTCCATCTTTTCTATAATAGGAATCCAAATTGACGAATCCTTGTAATGTGACCCGAGAGGCATGCCCAAATATCTCATAGGCAGAGTGCCCACCTTGCAACAAAGGGTACGCGCCAAACCATTCAAATTCCCAACATCACCAGCGGGAACAATCTCACTCTTGCCTAAATTAACTTTCAGGCCCGTAATGGCTTCAAAGAAGGTCAACACCATCCGCACGTATAATAACTGTTCCCTAGAATCATCACAAAACAAAATAGTATCATCAGCAAAAAGAAGGTGAGAGATATGGATACCACCATGTCTATTGGACCCTGCTTGAAAGCCACCAAGAAAGCCACCATTTTCTGTCCTCTTCAAAATTCTACTCAACACTTCCATAACCAGAAGAAATAAAAGTGGAGACAAAGAATCCCCTTGGCGAATACCACGAAAGCTACCAAAAAACCCACAGGAGATCCATTGACTAAAACTGAGAATTTAACTGTAGAGATGCACACCTTAATCCACCTACTCCACCTTGCCCCAAAGCCCATCCTTTCCATAAGGTAAAATAATGCATTCCAGTTCATATGATCATAAGCCTTCTCAATGTCCAACTTAATTATAACACCAGAAATACCACTCTTCAACGTGTTATTTGCGTTCATTGGCAATTAGAACCAAATCAAGAATTTGTCTCCCTCCTACAAAAGAATTTTGCGTCGAATATCAATTTATCCAAAACCCCTTGCAACCTATGAGCCAACACCTTAGCCAAAAGTTTATAAAGGCTGTCCACAAGACTAATAGGACGAAAGTCTTTAATATTTACTGCATTAGTCTTCTTGGGGATCAAACATTGAAAAGTGGCATAAAGAGATTTCTCAAAAACACCCTGGCAATGAAAATCTTTGAAAAAAGCCATTACATCAACTTCTAAAATACTCAAGCATTTCTAATAGAAAGCCATAGTAAACCCATCTGGCCCAAGGGCCTTATCACCCTCCGCCTCCTTAAGAGCCTCAATAATCTCCTCCTCAAACTCTCTTTCCAACATAGACCTCTCAGTTTCATCTAGACAAGCGAACTCTAACCCATCAATAGTAGGCCTCCAAGCTTCCGGTTCCTAATATAATCTCTTATAAAAAACCACCACCTGATCTGTAACATCTGACTCATCCTCAAAGAGAACACCATCCACCTCCACTCCCCTAACTTGATTGGTTCGCCTATGGAAATTGGCAATTCTATGGAAGAAACATGTGCTATTATCACCTTCTTTGATAAAAAGAGCCTTGGACTTCTGCCTCCAAGAAAACTCTTCCAAAGAAGCCAAAAAATCTATATCAATTTAACCACCAACCTTCTAGCCCTATTCTCAAGTCAACACTTGCATCTCTTCTCTCATGTCAATGTCTTAAAGCTCAATTAGTAGACTCTTTTTTCTAAAAGCTACATCTCCAAAAACATGCTTGTTCCAATGCTTCAAATCCCCTTTAAGGGCTTTCAACTGACAAGCTAGAACAAAACTAGGAGGTCCCATGAAATGATAACCATTCCACCAATGACGAACCTTATCCACAAAACCCTCCAATTTTAACCACATATTTTCAAATTTAAAAGGACTCTTCCCACTTGATATACCACCTGCCTCCACTAGCAAAGGACAATGATCTGACACCACCCTAGGGAGAGTCATTTGAGTCACATCTAAGAAATGCTCTTCCCAATCAGCTGATATCAAAACCCTATCAATTCTAGACATAGAAGGAATATCAGTCTTGAAACCAAGTATATTCACCTCCCACCAAAGGCAAATCAATCAATGAATGTTTCGCAATAAAATCTGAGAATTTAAATATAGCTAGACTAAAAGAATTACAACCAAGTGTCTCTGCCAAGTAACGGATAACATTGAAATCACCAAACAAACACCAGGCCCCAACCCACCATGATCTCACTAAATCCAATTCTGCCCACATTGCATCCCTAAGACTTCCGTCAGTTGGTCCATACACCCCTGAATAGATCCATTCGAAGCCATCTAACACTCCCTTTAAGAAAACTAAAATTGAAAAACTTCCAACCACTGAATCAACTCTCTCAAAAACCCTTCTATCCCACATCAGAATTACACCCCCAGCTATATGCACAGCATCTAAGGCCCCCCAATCTACAAAAGGGCTACCCCAGAGGCTTTTAACCAAGCTGGAGCTGGTGCTATCCAATTTAGATTCTTAAAAACAAACAATATCACACTTCCATTCCCTTAAAAGATTATTCACCACATCTCTCTTATGAGGATTAATCAAACCCCTCACATTCCAAGACAATTTTTAAATTCATTGACCAACAAACGAACCCAAACCAGAGGATTTCAAACTACCTATAGAACTTCTCTCAGAATGCCCGTCATAATTAATAGAAGAAAATAAATTTCTTAACTCCCTCATACCTTTTTGGTTTGAATTGCTTACCTGACAAGTAGCAATAACAATCGCTTGCTGCTCCCAAACCCTCTCAAGTTTTTGAAAGAAATCAATACACTGTCTCTCACAACAAGCAATTGGGAAACCCACAAAAGTACTAAAACCTCTAATCATCCTTCTCACCCATTCTAAAGGCTCCAAAACCTCTTCCACTGAAGACCCATCTGAACCATCTTCCACAGAGACGAGATCAAGAAAACCATTTGGGTCCCACAAAGCCAAAGGTGTAATGACCTCAAGATTAACAGCCTCCTCACCCTTATCCGAAGACAGAGTCATCCCAAATCAATCTAGGAACCTCAAAGTCAATCAAACCACAACCCACCTCAGAAATAAGAATATTTTTTGATAAGTAATAAGACTTCATTGATAATAAAAAAGAGACACCCAAGCACACAAGGAGTATACAAGGGAGAACAAATCAAGAACGAAAATTACAAAAGTCAAGTAAATCCAAAAGAGAAAAAGAATGGTTTCTCCACACAGAGAACCATTCAATTAAGGTTCGGAATAAGAGAAGCTTGATGTCGGGTATAGCACGCTCAAAGTCTTCAAAGCATCTATTATTCCTCTCCTTCCAAATGCACCACATCAAGCAAGGAGGGACAATCTTCCAAATAACTCCATTGCGGAGGCGACCAAAGTGACCTTGCCAGCAAGCAAAGAGACCAACCACAGACGAAGGCATGACCCAACTAACTCCAAATAAACCAAACACCATATCCCAAACCTCCGAAGCAACCGGGCAATGAAGGAAAAGATGGTTAACACTTTCACTGTTACACTTGCACATATAACACCAATCCAAAATGCAAACCTTTCTTTTCCTTAGATTGTCAATAGTCAAACATTTCCCTAAGGCTGCGGTCCAGACAAAAAAAGCCACTCTAGAGGGAATCTTCTGTTTCCAAATGCTTTTCCAAGGGAAAGAATGCTCATTATGGCCAATAAGGAGATGGTAGTAAGCACTAACCGTGAACCCCTTTCTCCTACAAGGCAGCCAATATCTCTTATCCTCCTCGGTTCCCCTAACAGGAGTGCTATAAATGGAATGGATAAAACTCCTGAATGCTTCCATTTCACGATTGTGCACCTCCCTACAAAACTGAATCTCCCAATGGAGGACTCCATTGGAAAACCTCATAAGATCCACCACACTTGCCTCTTTGCTGCAGCTTAACCTATATAATTCAGAATAGCGGGCAGCGAGAGAAGAGGACCCACACCAACAATCAAGCCAAAACAACACTTTTGAACCATCTCCAATGTCATACATAATGTACCGAGATAAGGAGTGCCACCCCTTCCTAATATTTTTCCATAAGCTGACTCCATACGGACCAGAGGACGAGCTAGAACACCAACCACCCCACTCACAACCATACTTGACCTCTATCACTTGACGCCAAAGAGCATCCCTATCTTGCCCAAATCTCCAAAGCCATTTCCCTAAAAGAGCAAAATTGAAAGTTCTCAGATTCCTGATCCCTAAACCACCTGAGGAAAGCGGGGAACACACCGATGACCAATCAACCAGATGAAATTTGGGCTCATCTCCTAGGCCACCCCAAAGAAATTCCCGCTGAAGCCTAGCAATACGATTGGCCACGGAGGCAGGAATTGGGAATAGAGAGAGAAAATAAGTAGGAAGGTTAGAGAGAGTGCTTTTAATCAAAGTAACTCTTCCTCCCTTGGATAAGTATAATTTTTTCCAACCTGCTAATTTTCTTTCCATCTTCTCAAGAATTGGATTCCAGATGGACTTATCTTTGAATTTTGCCCCCAAAGGAAGCCCCAAATATTTCATTGGGAGAGACCCTTGATTGCAGCCTAAGACAGCCACCAAAATCTCCATGTTATGAACAGCCCCCACAGCCACTAGCTCAGACTTACCCAAGTTGATTTTCAAGCCAGACACAGCCTCAAACCAAATGAGCACCATACGTAGAATCAGCATTTGATCAATATTAGCATCACAAAAAACTAGTGTATCATCAGCGAAAAGAAGATGAGAAACCAACAAAGATCTAGCATTCGAAGTTCCAGCATTGAAGCCTGACAAGCGACCTTGAAGGGCGGCCTTATCCAACATTCTACTGAATGCCTCCATAACCAGAATAAATAAGAAGGGAGACAAAGGATCGCCTTGCCGCAATCCCCTATGACTTCCAAAGAACCCATGGGAAGTACCATTAATAAGGATAGAAAAACGGACAGTAGATAGACAAAAAGAGATCCAGCGCCGCCACTTCTCAGGGAAGCCACACCGCTTAAGCAAGAGAGTAAGAAAATCCCAGTTCACATGATCAAAGGCTTTCTCAATGTCTAGTTTGCATAACAGCCCAGGATTACCAGACTTCAATCTACTATCAAGGCATTCATTGGCAATGAGAACAGAATCTAGAATTTGCCTATTAAGAATACAGGCATTCTGAGGAGCAGAAATTATCTCGCCTAAAACCAAGCGAAGACGAGAAGCCAAAACTTTAGCAAGAATTTTATAAACTCCCCCAACAAGGCTAATGGGCCGAAAGTCTTTTATTTCCACTGCTGCAGCTTTTTTTGGAATGAGAGCTATGAATGTTGCATTTAAGCTTTGCTCAAACTGACAAGTGACATAGAAATGGTGGAACACAGCCATGATGTCAGATTTGAGGATCCCCCAACAAGCTTGAAAGAAGGCCATCGAGAACCCATCGGGGCCAGGAGATTTATCCCCATTAAACTCCATGATGACATTAAGAACCTCAGCTTCCTCGAAGGGCTTCTCTAACCAAGCCACATTGTCCCCAGAAATACAAGAAAAGTCCAAAATATCCGGGAAGGGGTGCTACACTTGTTGCTCAGAGAAGAGGTTCTTAAAGAATTGTTCAACATGGTCAACGATCCTATCCTGGTTGGTGGACATAGCCCCATCCATCATAAGGGAATCAATACAATTGTTTCTTCTATTAGAATTAGCCATTCTATGGAAAAATCTCGTATTCGAGTCACCCTCCTTTAGAAACAATATTTTGGACTTTTGCCTCCAACTAATCTCCTCAAGCAAGGCTGCCTTCTCCAAATCGGCTCTAAGAGTGGATTGCTCCCTTTTTTCCTCATCGGATAAGGATTGAGAGTCCTCTTTTACATCTAAAACATTCAGCTTGCACCACAGCTGCTGCTTCTTTACTGAGATGTTGCCGAAATCTGACTCATTCCACTTCTTGAGGTCGGATTTTAGAGCAGCCAGCTTCTTGGCAAGAATAAAACTGGGGGACCCTTGGAAAAGGTAATTCTCCCACCAAGATTTCACCTTATCTAAGAACCCGTCCACCTTCAACCACATATTTTCAAAACGAAAAGGAGTACAACCTCTTTTATGCCTCCCACTCTCCAAAAGAATAGGGAAGTGATCGGATAAGACTCTAGGAAGCCTTTTTTGGGAGAAGTGAGTGAAGTGATCTACTAAAGCTGGAGAAAAGAGGAACCGATCAATTCTAGAGGCAGAGGAGGAGTTAGACCAAGTGAAAAGACCTCCCTCTAAAGGGGAATCCATAAGCCCATGAAGAGAAACAAAATCCGAAAAATCAAACATGCAGCGAGAGAATCTTCCCTCCCCTAATCTCTCTGAAGGAAAGCAAATAACATTAAAATCACCTCCCAAACACCAAGGAAAATCCCACCAGCTATTCAAGCCAGCCAGCTCTTCCCACATAAATTGACGCTTTCGGATCAGATTAGGACCATATATACCAGTGAAGGCCCACTCAAAATGATCACTGACATTTTTGAATTTACAAGAGATCGAGAAATTCCCCACTGCTTCCTCTAACTTTTCCACCACCCTTCTATCCCACATGAGGAGAATACCACCAGAAGCAGCCTCAAAGCCCAAATATAACCAATCTAAGAAAGGGCAGCTCCAAATGCTTCTAACTATACCTCTAGTTACCCATTCCAGCTTTGTCTCTTGAAAACAAACTACATCAGCCCTCCAAGAACGTAAAAAATTGTGAATCAAGAGACGTTTTTTCTTGTCATTCAAACCTCTAACATTCCAAGATAAAATTTTCAAATTCATTGGAAAGCAAGAAGAGCCCTATCCTTACCATAACTAGAGCGTCTTGAGGGCGTAGAACCATAATTAACAGAGCTGAATAAGCCCCTTAATTCCCTAATTCCTTTCCTGCCTGAGCTCTTCTCGGATTTGTCTATTTTCTCCTTGAAAGTCCTCTGCTGAATCTCATTTTCCACCGCCAACAGAAAATCCGCTGCTGGCTCTTCTAAACCTTTAAGGGAAGTCCCAAGAAAATCATGAAAGCCACTAAATTTGTCCTTAAACCATTCCGAGTAACTTCCCTTACCCAGAAACGTGTCATCTACCAGGGGAGCTGGCTGATCAGAAATATCCGTGGCATCCGTCGGTAAAGAGAAAGCCAGAGGATCAATATTGAGGGGAGTTGAGGAATCAGTGTCTTGGGAGGCTTTCTCGGGACTGAAATCTGAAGACCAATCCTCCACAAAAACATCCATCCCTTTATCTAACTCAGCATTAAATTCCTTAGATTCCGTAGGTCTCCCCGGAACTATCGCTAATGGGTTAGAGTCGTCCACTCCTACGATGTCCTCTCCCGGCGGCAAGGAAATTTGAATAGGAGAGCCACCCTTTTCCCATCTCGTAGTTCGAGAACCCATTGCTCGGAATTTCCCCATTTTTTGATTACCTCGTCGGTGTGCTGATGAATGATTTGTTGGATGCTACATTGTAAATCCCCATCATCATCGGAGCACATGGAATCTTCCAAGGAAGAGTCGGAAGAAGCATCGTAGGATGAAGTCTCGCTGACGGAGGCTTCGGAGATGTCGGGGACAGAGGAAAGCTGCTCAGAGCTCATCGGAATCTTGTGGGTCGATGAGAGCTCAGCGTCGGAGCTCTCGCTGCCCAGAACAGAAGAAGAAGAAGAGGAAGGGAGAGAGGAAGAAGCTTGCGAAGCGGGATGCTGGGTCAGAGAGTGATATACGTTGGGTCGAAGAGATTTGGGTTTCCAATTATAACTTTTGGGCTTTGGGTTAGGGACTGGGAGGGTATTGGGCTTAGAATTAGGAGGCCGGGGGTTCGCAATGTTGGGCTTAGCATTAGAGGGTCTTGTGTTTCCGGAATTTGGGTTTGAGATGGGTTTGGGCTTAGGAAAAGAGATGGGTTTAGGTTTAGAGATAGAAGTGGGTTTAGGCTTAGAAGTGGGTTTAGGCTTAGTGTTAGAGATGGGTATGGGTTTCAGATTTGTGATGGGTTGATAGGATTTGGGCCGAGAGTTAAAACTAGGCTTAGCTGTATAGAGTTGGCTGGTTGAGGGGGGTTTGGGCTTAAGGGTGTTTGTTGGGCTTGAGGGAAGTTTGGGCTTATGGGGTTGGTTGATAGAGGAAGCCACCTCAAATACCTTGGACCAGCTGACCTCCCACGTGCCAAGAGGTCCACGCATCAGTCTGAGTTGGAGGTCTACAAATAACTCCCCTTCAGCCCCATCAGAGGCAACAATAGGAAGCTACAGACCGATCACATCCTTCTCCTTCCCAAGGCAGCTGTTGCGTGAAACCTGGGTCTGAGAATCCAGATTTGCAGAGCTAGGATTACCCAAATTCAAAAATGGAAAGTGAGGGTTAGCTTGATCGCCAGAGCCCTGGGTCACCTCCGCTGCCAACCTATGATCTTTGGGCCCACTCCGATGGTCTTGCACCACCGCTGCAGCGTAGGAAGTGTTGGCTCTCAATTCAGCCCCCGGTAGGGATAACGGAGACCTATCTGAGGCCTGAATCCCCGGAGCTAAGACCTTCTTCAGATGCCACATAAAACCTCTCCAACCATGGCCCATTCTTCCTTCCGGGATAACCAAGAACCCTTTCCGTCGGCCATGTAGCAGTTCAGAAATCATCAGGTAATACCCATGCGCATTGGACCCTGATTGAATAATAAACACCGTCTCACCTTCTCTAACAGTACGAGCAAAGTGATCATGAAGCTCAGAGAGAATGAACTTCTCCATAATGGACAACATTCTCTTAGCACATTCTTTTCCCATGAACACTGATCGGAGAGAGTTTTTGCCTCTCTCATAGATGCGCAATAAGAAAAAAGAACCCCCTTCTTCAACAGAAAATTCGAATGATTTTGATTCAACAAAGCAGAAGAGCGAGCCACCCATGATGAGGATTTTTAACTACTATAATAATAATAAAATTACAGAACCAGCACAATATAGTAAGCTCTCATGATCAGAGATGAAAAAGTTACAGAGGAAAAGTTCTCATCCAAACAAACTCATGAGCTAAGATACTACTGCTTATACTGCTATATTCTAAAAAGAACAATGATCTTCATGTGACATTAAACATTTCAATCATTTCTTATCTAACATGGCGACTGCAAGAAAAATGGCATGCGTACAACATGCAAATTCAGGGCACTAGCGCAACAAAGTTGTAACAAATATATATATATATATATATATATATATATTTGATAGTTAAGAATAATTTTATTGAAAAGAGACTACTTCATTAAAAAAGACACAAAGTAGCCTTAAGAATTACATCATGAGACTCAGAAATAAGAATATTCAAGTCTAAACCCACCAAAAGTTGGCTCTAAACCAAAACTGGACACCCAGAATTTTCAACAATTGTCAAATGAACTCCAAAAGGTGTATCGGCAACCAAAAACCCAACCCCTTGGTCCACGGTTTGATTAATGACATCAGGGGAGTGGACCAGTTCTCTATCGGTGCTCAAAACTGCCTCCACAACAATACCGTGAACATCTAATCCTGCACCAATAGAATCAGCCACCAAAACATGGTCATCAGGCTTCGTGACAGCGACGAGAGGGCAGCCCAGTCTCTCGCCAGAGCTTTGGACCTCCCCTGCCTCTTCCTCGTGAGTCCCCGCTTCCCCATCGGGCTTCGTGTTAGTAGCAGGAGAGCCGCCCAGTCCCTCGTCGAAGCTTGGGATCTCCCCTTCCTCTTTCTCATGTGTCTCTAATCCTTCCCCAATCACCCACCGATAAGTGTGCAAGTTAACGAGCCCATTGCCAACACGAGCTTGTCCTGAAATGTCAAACAGGGCAGGCTCCACCCATTCTCACGATTGGAGTAACTAGTGACCATAGATTATGCGCATATGAAGGAGGATGATCTATAAACTTTCCACTTCTCTTGTACATACATCACCAATCCACTGTAAAAATATTACTCTTACAAAGATTATCCATCATAAGAATTTTTCCCCTAGCTGTTGTTCATGTGATAAAAAAATTTTAATTAAATTAAATTTATAAATAAAAATAATAAATAAACCTTCTTTTATGCGAGCCTTTACCTTCCAAATACTCTTCTAAGGAAAGGATTGAGAGCCCCTAGTAGAAAGAACCTTATAAAAGAATTTTATCTCAAAAGTGCTACTTCTAGTTCTAGTAGAAGTTCAAAATATGCAGTCTTCTCTATTCCTCTTGATATTAATGGAACGAGGAAGATCAAAAAAAAAAGATCAAAGGGCTTCCACTGCCATTCATCAAAATATCCCAACGAACATCCCCATTGTTCCAACACATACAATCAGCCATAGAGGCCTCTTTAGCTCAAGCTATACGGAATAGATCCAAAAAGGCATCCTTAAGCATCATACCCCAACACCAAGAATCATGCCAAAAACAAATTCCAATACCATTGCCAACAACAAATGTAATAATCCTAGAAAAAAATTTTCATTCGCTACTAATATGTTTCCAAAGGCTAACGCCAAGTGGTTCATTAATCACCACCCCTAAGGACCAACCATCCCGATTTGCCATAAAGCTTCTGTTTCCATTGCATAACTCTAAAAGTATTTCCCCAATAAAGCTTGATTGAAGCATGTCAAGCTTCTGATGCCCAAACCTCCACTTTGAACTAGTTTGTATATTTTCTTCCAATTTACCGAATGGAATTCGAAATAATACACATATAAAATTCCATTGCAACTTTTCACCGCAACATGCAACAATAACAAGCAGGGGAAACAAAGAAAGGAAATTCGTTGATAAGCTAAAAAGTGTATTCTTAATCAAAGTTTTAGAAACTCCTATAGGTATATAGATAATAATTGTTGTAATGTTGCATTCAGTTAGTTAGGCATTTAGTTAGTTAGTTGGTTAGTTAGTTACAACTCCAAACATGTTAATCACATTTAACAAATGTTGGAATTATTAGTACACATGGGGAATAATAAAAACATTAGAATAAGGTCATGTGAGCCAATAGAATAGTTTTATGATCCTATAAATACCTACTTGTAATCACATTTCCTTTTATTGAACCACTAGGTTCCTAACAAAAAGTGATTCTCCCTCCCATCAATAAATAAATCTTATTCTACTATGCACAAAAAATTAGTCAATATGGGTGGCTCTATTTTTTTCTTCGTGGAATCAAATTCATTTGAGTTTTCAGTTGAGGAAGGTGGTATGTTTTACCAGCTGTGTATTTACGAGAGAGGCAGAGATTCTCTAAGGTTAATATTTATGGGAAAAGGAAGTGCAAAGAGACTGTTGTTCAATGTGGAAGAACTGATCTCTAGGCAGTCCAGTGGGGAGTTTGCAAAATCTTGCCGTGAGGGGGATAAATGCTTTATTCTTCAGTTGGGTTTCAACTCTCACAGGGCTTTCTTGTTAATTTCGGAACTCACTCATGGTTGTCATAAGGGTTCTATAGTGGTGCCTAAAGGGAAGACGGGGGAGTGGCCGGAGAGGTTTTGGGTTACACCTAAGGAAGGCGTTAGCCCCGGAGTCTCTAGCTCCCAATCAAGCTACCACAGGAATTTTTAGAGATGCCTCAAAATCCTTTGCGTCAGTGGTGGCGGGGAAACGGATTAACAACAGTGGTGGAGATGATAAAGGGAAGAAAAAAAATGTATTGATTCAAAATACAAATTCTGAGCAACCTGGGGTGAAGAGTTTGTTAGTCCCCAGCCATAATAATAGTGAGGAAAGTATCCTAGGACAGAGGGAGCCTCCTGGGGTGAAGATTTTGTCAGAATCCAGCCGTGTTAACCGGGTTACCTGCAAGGATAGTACTCTGGGACAGAGAGATCAAATTGGGGTGAAGATTTTGTCAACAATAGATGGGATTGAAGATAAAGGTATTAAAGCTGAGTTGACTTTGGATCTGATTTTGCGTATGGAGCGTGGGTTAGATAGGAATTGGGCTGTTATGTGGTCTGAAGTTAAGGAAGTGGGCCCAAAAGTGGTGCAACCTAAAAAGCCCACTATTCAGGATTTTCAAAAGGTTAGTAACTCCGGCCCATTTAATTATGTCAAGCCCAAACTTGTTTGGAGGCCACGCCAAAGCCAATCTTTGGCAAACCCAGACCACAGGGAGGAAATTCTAATCTCGTAGCCTTGGGTGTGAATGAGTCTCAAGTTCTGCCTCCAGGACAAGTGGATGCGAGCTCGAGTGACGATGGTTTGACGCCGATAAGAGTATTGGACACTCCGGCGAACGGAAAAAAGTCGGCGGCAAGGTGTAGTTCTGTTTTAGGCATTCCCAACTCCGGCAAGGCTGCCTTCTCTAGGTTCTCGGGCTCCGATGCCAAGGAAACTCAGGGGTTAGGTAGGTGGGATGCTGGGTTCACCGGAAATCTAGTGATTAGCCCGACAGTGGCTGGGATTTAGCCTCCGATGATGAAAGAGGGGTCGCTGATCTTGTGTCGGCAACCATGGGTGGATCATAATAGATTTTCCCCTCTCTCAAGCTTCGGTTTTGGTTTGGAAGCTGAGGTTGGGGAAAGGGAAGCTCACGAAGAAGAACGGAGTAGTGGATTAGTGGATTTCGTTGGGGATTTTCAGCCAGATTTTGGGCTGCACGTTCTCCCGTGGGAAGCCAGTGGGGTGGATGTCAATGGTTCTGACTCTAGTGAGAAGGATAATTGAGTGTTGGATTGTGAACCTTCGTCTCGATGGGAACCTTTGGCTCTGGACTCTATTGAGGGAACACAGGTGACGGAGTCTAGGCCACCTTCGAATTGGTTGTCATAGTTGATGAAAAAATTTTGTAAAATGATGGGTTTCCCTATAGTGAAACATGAAGTTGAATGTTTGGCTCTATTTCGCATCTTGGAACAGGAATGTCTCAAGGTGAATGATGTAGGGGTGTCTAAGCGACCTACAAACTCAGGGACAAGAGGTCTCAGGGAGCTTAAGGGGCTTATTTCTTATGTTAATTACGATGGAGTCTCTGCTAGGAATAGGAAGGGGGGTGTTGATTTGGGATAAGAGGGTCTTTGAGAAGTTGGATGTTATGGTTGGACAGTTTTCTGTCAGTGTATTATTGAGAGGAGTGGTGGATGACTTCGTTTGGGCTTGTACAGGTGTGTATGGTCCTAATGACAATGGTCAGCGATCTACTTTATGGGAGGACTTATCCCAGGTGCGTGCCAAGTGGCCCATGCCTTGGTGTATTGTAGGTGACTTCAATATTATCAGGTTCCCTAGTGAAAGGATTGGTTGTGAGTCTTTTAGCCCTACTATGTTCACATTCTCGGATTTTATTAAGAATAATTCTTTAGTTGATTTACCTTTAGAGGGGGCCTCCTTCACTTGGTTTAGAGATTCTGGTGTCCCCTCTATGTCAAGAATTGATAGGGCATTGGTTTCTCTTGATTGGGAGGAACACTACGTCAATGTATCCCAACAGGTGCTTCCCCGCGTTCTTTCTGATCATTGCCCTCTTTTGTTGGAAGCTGGTGTTATTCGGCATGGTCAAAGTGCCTTTAAATTTGAAAATATGTGGTTGAAAGTAAAGGGTTTTGTTGATAGAGTAAAGCATTGGTGGGATGGATACAGTTTCGCGAGCTCTCCAAGCTTCATTTTGGCTCAAAAATTGAAGGCTCTAAAAGCAAATTTAAAAAAATGGAACAGGGAGAAGTTTGGTGATTTGGCTTTCAGAAAGAAGTACTTGCTGACTGAGCTGATGGGTTTAGATGCGAGAGAGGAGTTGATGGGTCTTTCAAATGAGGATCAGATTCGCCTACAAATCAAAGGTGACATTGATCAGTTGGCTTCTCTTGAGGAGATTTCCTAGAGGCAAAAGTCTCAGGCCTTGTATGTGAAGTAAGTCGATAATAATACTCAGTTCTTTCACAGATTAGCAAACTCTCATAGAAATGCTAATCAAATTAAAAGGATTGAGGTGGATGGTATTCTTTATAAGGATGAGCCTGATGTTCACTCTTAGTTAGTTCTTTTCTATCAAGGACTGTTTAAGGAAACTGAGGTGGGGCGTCCCACTATGGATGGGTTAGATTTTGCTTGTATCAAAGAGGGTGAGCAGTTATTGTTAGAGAAGGAGTTCACGAAGGAGGAAGTCACCCAGGTTTTAAGGGAGATGGAGGGTGATAAAGCCCCTGGTCTTGATGGTTTCACCATAGCTTTTTTCCACATTTGCTGGAGTGTGGTGGAAAATGATGTTATGGATTTTTTCACTCATTTTCACCGACACTCTAGGTTTGAAAGGTCTATGAATGCTTTGTTTATCACTTTAATTCCTAAGAAGTGTAATGCCGTTAACATCTAGGATTTTTGTCCCATCAATTTGGTGAGTAGCGTGTACAAGCTGCTGTCTAAGGTGTTGGCTAATAGGTTGAGGGTGGTTTTGAACAAGCTCATATCTGAGACTCAAAATGCGTTTGTTGGCGGAAGGCAGGTTTTGGATTCAGTGCTTATTGCAAATGAATGCCTGGATAGCAGGTTAAAGGGTAGAAGTCCAGGGGTGGTATGCAAGCTTGATATTGAAAAAGCTTATGACCATGTGAACTGGGAGGCCTTGTTTTATTTGTTGGACCGGATGGGTTTTGGGATGAAATGGAAGGGGTGGATTAAGGCTTGTGTTACGTCTGTCCGTTTTTCTGTCCTGGTAAATGGATCCCCTGAAGGTTTTTTTGGATGCTCACGTGGATTGAGACAAGGGGATCCACTATCCCCGCTATTGTTTCTCTTGATAATGGAGGTTCTAAGTAGACTCTTGAAGAAGACAAAGGAGTGTAATCTTTTTCGGGGATTCCATGTGGGAGATGTGAACGCTGTTGGTGTGCATATCTCTCATCTGTTATTTGCTAATAACACTATCTTATTTTGTGATACCTCTACGGAACAGTTGTTGTCCATAAGGTTGGTGTTGTCTTGTTTTCAGGCTTTTACGAGGTTGAAGGTCAATATCGGGAAAAGTGAGATCGTTCCCGTTGGGGAGGTGAATAATATAATTGCTCTGGCTAATATTCTTCAATGTAGAGTGGGCAAGTTGCCTATGAAATATTTGGGAATGCCGTTGGGAACTTCTTTTAAGTCATCTGCGATTTGGAATCCTATTTTGGAGAAAATGGAGAAGAAGCTAACTGAGTGGAAGCGTCTCTATTTATCTAAAGGTGGTAGGCTCATGCTAATAAAGAGTACTCTCTCAAGTCTCCCTACATACTTTTTATCTCTCTTTACTATTCCTAAAGCTGTGGCAACTAGATTGGAAAGTATTCAGAGAAATTTTCTGTGGGGGTCTTCTAAGGGGAGTTTCAAGTATCCGTTAGTGGCTTGGGATAAGGTGTGTTCTCCCGTTAAGAGAGGCGGTTTGGGGATAAGAAGTGTGGTGTCATTTAATCAAGCACTTTTAGGGAATTGGCTATGGAGATTTGGTCATGAAGCTACCCATCTCTAGCAGAGATTTATCTCCACAAAATATGGTGAGGGTCATGGGGGGTGGTGCACTAAAGTCTGCAGGAGGGCTCATGGGTGTGGTCTTTGGAGAAGCATTAATGAAGGGTGGGAGAGCTTTTCTAAGCATCTATCCTTTGCAGTGGGAGATGGAACTCGTATCCGCTTTTGGCATGATAGGTGGATTGGTGAGAATTATTTAAAAGATCGCTATCCTAAACTTAATGCATGTTCAACAGTCAAGGATACTTGCATCTCTGAGGTTTTGTGGACTCCAAAAGGGGGTACTGTTAGAGTGTGGAATTTAAGGTTTTATAGAGTGTTTGAAGATTGGGAGTTGGATGCTTCTTATTCTCTATTTCAGCTTATCCAACCTCGAATTCCTCGAGGTGTTAGGAGAGATGCTCTTTGCTGGAGGCTAAAAGGAGATGGAAAGTTCGACACCCGGTCTTACTACCATGAAATTCGGGGTGCCTCGAATTCTTTATTTCCTTGGAAGGGTGGTTGGAAACCAAAGATTCCTAAGCGTGTGGCGTTCTTTCTATGGACTGTTGTACATGGTCGGATCCTCACTTTGGATAACCTAATGCTTAAGGGTCACCCTTTGGCTAATTGGTGTTGTATGTGTTGCTGTGATGGGGAGTCGGTAGACCACCTTCTTCTTCATTGTCCTGTTACTCATTCCCTATGGGCTTTCATACTTTAGGTTTTTGGTATTCATTGGGTTATGCTGGGTTCAGTGGCGGGTTTGTTATCTAATTGGCATCAGTGGCTTGGGAAGCATAATTCGAAGATCTGGGATTTGGTTCCAGGGTGCTTAATGTGGATTGTGTAGTTGGAGCGAAATCATCGATCTTTTGAAGATAAAGAGAAAACGTTGGAGGAGTCAAAGATTTTATGCCAACACAGTCTAATGGAGTGATCTCATTGTTGGGGTTTTACTAAGTGTTCTTCTCTCTCTGAGTTTATGCCTTCCCTTAGCTTAGTTTCTTGACATCTCTCTGTGTTGCTGTTGTGTTGTGTTGTTGTTCATCATCATGAACATCTTGTAATTCTCTTTTACTTTTTTCCCTCTTTAATATAAGTTTTCTGATTACCTATCAAAAAAAAAAAAATCTTATTCTACCCTAATAAACTTCTTTCCATCTTCTCTTAAAAGAGATCAATATCACATTGGACTTAAATTTAGCCCTCCAATTGTAAGCCCAGATATTTCATAGGCAAGTTAGATATCTTACAACCAAGAATATCAACCAAGGCTTCAACCTTTGGAACCTCTTTGTTATGGTTAAATGATAATATTCACTATTTCCTAGGAGTTTAAACTTTTGGGAGAATAAGTAATTTATCATAGTATCAAAGCAAGAAATCCTAAGTTTGATCTCTAGCATTACTCTACCTCCCATATAAAATGTTAAAATCCCATGTGTTGGACCCTAGTTGTTAAACAGGTAGTTTAGACCCACATGTGGGGGGTAGTGTTAGAACTATGGTTGGAATGATAATTATTCCCCCAATTGCTTGCCCAAATATTTCAGAGGCAAGCGAGATATCTTGCAATCAAGAATATCAACTGAGGCTTCAATCTCTAAAACCTCTCCAACAAGAACTATCTCCATGTCACATTGGACTTATATTTAGCCCCCAATTGAAAGCTTAGATATTTTATAGGCATGTTAGATATCTTGCAACCTAGAATATCAACCAAGGCTTCAATCTCTAGAACCTCTTTTTTTTTTAAAAAATAATCAATACATGGAACCTCTCTAACAAGAACCATCTCAGACTTAACTAAGTTCATTTTTAGTTTAGATGCTACTTCAAAACACATTTTAAATAGCCAGGTTGGTCCAGGGAACTCCAAAATATCAACAGGTCATTTATTTTCCCCCACATAGTAAACCTACTCATATAGTGTCCATCTACTGTCTTTTTTTTTATAAGTGATATAGTGCCCGTTTGGTTTCAGCTGAAACCTGCGTTCAAGTTTTGCGTTTTCTGTTTTTTTTTTTTTTTTTTTCCTGCACGTGAACAGTAAAATCACATGATTTTACTGTGCAGGGAAAAAACACTGTTCATGCATTGTTCATGCACTGTTCACAAGTCCCACAACACTATTCACACATTTAAAAATTATTTTACTACAGTGTTTTCAGTTTTCAGTTTTCAGTTTCAGCAACAATAAGTTCAATCTAAACAGACCCATAGTGTCCATATACTGTCTTTGAGATCAATCTACTCAAAGCATCTATCACTATCACACATAAAAGAGGCAACAACAAATTGCCTTTCCAAAGGCCCAGTGAATCATAAATAAAATAAGTAAATAATAAATAATTAAAAAAATCCACCTAAGCTACCATTAACAAGGATAGAAAATTTAACAGTGGAAACACAAAAATGGATCTAGCTTCTCCATCATTCCAACATATATACCAAATATTTCCAATCGACATGGTCACATACCTTCTCTGGATCCAACTTAGACAAATACCCCTAGAATGCCAAATTTGAGTCTATTGTCAACACATTCATTCGCAATAAGAATAGAATCTGGAATCTGTCTCCCCTTGATAAACACATTTTAAGATTCTGATAGAAGCTCCCCCAATACCAACTTCAGTCTATTTGCTAGCACCTTAGCCATAATTTTTTAAACACTCCCAACCATACTAGTAAGTCAATAGTCCTTCAAATCTAACGCCCCAACCTTTTTAGGAATAAGAGCAATAAAAGTAGCAATTAGGCTTTTTCAATTGGGTCTTGCATATGGAAATGTTGAATACATGCATGATATCTTCTTAAAAAATGTACCAGCAAACCTAGAGGAAGGCCAAAGAAAATCCATTCAAGCCCAGTGCGTTTTCTCCATTCATATTTTTAATTGCTGTGAAGTATTCCTCTTTCCCAAACTGTCTTTCCAAGTCCGTCACTAATTTTGTAGAGTCGTTGCCTTGCTATATATAATTCTCTTATTTGTAATTCCCTATACTCCTTTGCGTTCATATTTCATGTACATGCAGTAATCTTCTTTCAATAAAATTTTTATTTACTTATCAAAAATAAAAACTAAATTGGACTCAAAGGAAATAAACATAAGATACTTAAAATCTCATAGAATATTCTAGACTCAAGTCAATTACCAATATCCTTAATTCATAGGGATTGCAAAACTTACTGTTTTTCCCCTGATTACAAAACTAACTACTGTAACAATAACCAAGTCTTAGTCCTAAAACTTTGGAGTTTAAAATATTATTACTTACAAAAAAAAATTCCTTCACATATAAAGTTCCAATGAAAACAAAACATATCTCCTGGAATATCACATATGGTGTCTCATCTTCTTTTTGCAGATGATAACTTAATTTTCTATGATGCTATTCCTAATCAGATAGATAAATTGAGAGAGATTTTATCTTCCTTTGAGGCAGACTTCAATTTTTCAGATGTTGGTTTGTTGTGGAAACCAAGCAAAGAAGCTTATTATTGATGGGGGAAGTTGCATGAATGTTGTGTCATCTTCCACGGTTGAACACCTTAAGCTTCTAATTGAACCTCATCCTCAACCATACAAAGTGGCTTGGATGGACAACACTTCTATTCCGGTAACTCATAGGTGCCTTATTTCTTTTTCTTGTGGTATTTATAGTGATTCTATCATGTGTGATATAATTCCTATGAAAGTTACACATATCCTTCTTGGTCGACCTTGGCTCTTTGATCGAAATGTAAAATATTATGGGAGAGAAAACACCTATGCTTTAATGGTTGGTAAGGAGGTCGTTTTGAAACCAATGACTTCAGCCGAGAAGAATAAATTTAAAGTATCAAAGCCAAAAGTTATTGAAGGAAAAGATCTAGAAGCTAAAAATTCTGGTGTAGCAACAGAAGCTCCCAAAACAGCAGCTGATCAGCCTATAGAAGTGCCTCAAATTCCAGCAGATTTTCCAAAAGATTGCACTGATTTTTCTTTGAAAGATTTATCAAAGCCCTTATGTCCTATGCACGAGTACTCTACTGACTTTGTCAAAGGTACAAGTTATCTAGTGAGCAACATAGGGGATGATGAGTTGAAGGTAGATGCAAGTGATCAAGGGAAGCTTGAAGTAGATGCAAGTGATCAAGGGAAGTTTGAAGTAATGTAACAAGACTTGAAAGAGATGGAAACTGTTGATGAAGTGGTTGAAATTGAAAGGGCAGCGTAACAAAATTACAAGGCAGAAGTGAAGACTATAACACTCGAAGCATCTTATTCCCAAGTTCATGTTGCTTGCCAAAGTAGGGTTCTATTGCCTACACCAACTTTTCAAGATATTGATTTTGTCATTCCTGAAAAGTTTAATGGGTCAATTGAATTGGTGGGTGTCTCATTATCATCATTGCTGCCACAAACGAAGAAATAAAAGGAAATTCGAATTCAAAGTGTTTATTCAATGTCAAGGATGCACTTCAAGAAACCAAAATTCTTTTTACTTCAACACTTCAAAACTTGAGGTCGAGTTTTCTCCAACCAAGGGAGAATGATGCAAGAGGCAATGAGAAGACATTTATTATATTTTATTTGATTTTATGTATCAAGGGCAATTTTGTATATCAAGGGCAATTTCGTAATTTCATAATATTATAGGAATGGACTGTGCTAACAGTCCATTAGATCTTCTTTTGGGCTTTATTTTAAGTTTGGTTATATAGTTGGACTTAGTAGTAAAAGTCTGAGTCCAAGTCCAAGTCTTATTAGGGTTTTAAGAAATCCTAAGTATAAGTCTTCTATTTAAAGAGTTGTAGTTCTTTCTATTGAGTTAATTAATAATGAATGTTTTCAGAATTTAAAAGCTATGAAGCTTTCTTTTATGGTTTGTGTGATGCAACCTTCTTCAAGGTGTGATGCCAAGGAACCCTAGGTGTGATGCTTAGGAAGTCTAGGTGTGATTCCTAGAATTTATCTATTTTCTTTAATTTCATGTTTACTATTCACAGCACAGGAAACCAAGGGCAATTTTGTAATTTCATAATATTATAGGAATGGGCTGTGCTAACAGTCCATTAGATCTTCTTTTGGGCTTTATTTTAAGTTTGGTTATATAGTTGGACTTAGTAGTAAAAGCCTAAGTCCAAGTCCAAGTCTTATTAGGGTTTTAAGAAATCCTAGGTATAAGTCTTCTATTTAAAGAGTTGTAGTTCTTTCTATTGAGTTAATTAATAATGAATGTTTTCAGAATTTAAAAGCTATAAAGCTTTCTTTTATGGTTTGTGTGATGCAACCTTCTTCGAGGTGTGATGCTTAGAAAGTCTAGGTGTGATTCCTAGAATTTATCTATTTTCTTTAATTTTACTATTCACATTTACTGTTCACGGATTACTGTTCACAGCACAGGAATAGCCACCCAAACCTTGATTGTTTTCCTTTGTTTCATCCCCAAACCCTACTAATCCTTGTCCCCTTTGGAAACCCTATTATCCCTCTTATTTTCTAGCCTATTCCCCACCAAAACCTAAACCTAAGCCCTCAAAACAGAGGTAATACCAAATCTGCCCCAAAAGTTCTAAATCAGATTACCTTGTTCCCCCTTGTCCTACATCAAGCAGTCTAAGTTGCATATTAATCTGGCTAAATCAGAATTGGTTCCAGTTGGAGAGGTGTCCAATATGGGGGAGCTTGTGGCCCTATTGGGTTGTAGGCAATCCTCACTGCCAATGACATATTTGGGGCTTCCATTGGGCGCTAAATTCAAGGATAGGCAATTTGGAGCCCTATTCTTGAAAAACTTGAGCAAAGACTAGCAAGTTGGAAGCATTTATATTTATCAAAAGGTGGTAAGGTTACTTTAATCAAAAGCACTCTCTCAACCTCGCCAACTTGTTTCCTATCCCTCTTTCATATTCCAGTGGATATTGCTAATCGTATTGAGAAGCTCCAACAGGATTTTTTATGAAGTGGTATTGATGAGTCCCCTAAATTCCGTCTGGTTAAGTGGGCTCAGGTTTATAGCCCTCTGAAGTCTGGTGGTTCGGGTGTTTGGAATTTGAGAATTTTTAATCAAGCTCTATTAGGTAAATGGTTGTGGAGGTACAGTACATAGACAATACATGAATGGCGGCAGTTTATTGAGATTAAGTATGGGAATAATTAGGGTGGTTGGTGTACAAGAGGAGTAACAAATACTTATGGTGTTAGTCTTTGGAGAACCGTAACACAAGGCTGGCCAGCTTTCTCTAAATCCATTATTTTCAAGGTTTTTTTTTTAAAAAGAGTTTCAACCTATGACGTCCACTCCTGATGATAACTCTTTATCATCAAACCAAGACACCAATCAGTTTTTAGTGTAGGCGGGGATTGAACCCCAAATCTCTTATTCAACCATCAGAGACTCTACCAATTAAGCTGGCTGGAACCCACCATCATTTTCAAGGTAGGTACTAGTAATAAAGTTAGGTTTTGGCATCATTTGTTGTGTGGGGGTTGTAATCTTCGAGAGACATTTCCAGAAACTCTATAGCATTAGTTGTAACAAGGAATCTTTTCTTGCGGATGTCATGCTTTTTCCTAATCAAAGGCTTCATTGGGATCTTCAATTTTGTAGAGCTATCCAAGATTAGGAGTTGGAACATTTAACTTCTTTTTTGGACCTTATTTATTCTATGCCTCTTACTAGTGAAGGACATGACAAGCTCTGTTGGAAGCCGGCAAAGAATAAGGTTTTAAGGTTAGTGAGCTACCTATCCCTTATCCCTCTCCTCGAACCCTGACACTCTTTTTCCTTGGAAACATGTGTGGCACTCAAAGATCCCTCCTAGAGTTTCTTTCTTCAAGTGGACTACTACTTTTTGTAGGATTTTGACTCTTGATAGATTATGGGATAAGGGAGTCCCAATTATGGATTGGTGTTATATGTGTAAAAAGAGCAGGGAATCAGTAAATCATCTTCTTCTTCATTGTCCCATTGCTTTTGAGCTACAGTCTATGGTGTGGGCCCTTTTTGGAGTTCTTTGGGTTATGCCACAAAGTGTTACTAACTTATTTTCAGCTTGGCAAGGCCCTTTCGGCAGACATCAAAACATATATTTGTGGAGGGCTGCCCTGCATTTTATGGCATATTTGGTGAGAAATGAACACTAGATGCTTTGAGGGAAAGAAACAGTCTATTCTCAAGATTACATCTTTCTTTTTCCACTCTTTGCTGGATTGGAGTTCTGTTTTTAATTCTTTTTCATGTTCTAACTTTTTAAATATGCTTGATCATTGTAATTTACAAGCTTGATGTACTGCTACCCATGTACACTTTCAGTGAAACTGAATATTTTGATTAATGAACTTTCGTTATTTATCAACAAAAAATATATATCACGCAAGATACAGCCAAGTGCAATTAACCTATCCAAAAGTCAAATAGAATTTCTTGAGTTCAACACTTATATTTTCCCACGTTAGAAGAATTGCAAGCCACATAGAGGAAGTGCAGAAGTTACTCACTTTGTATGAGGATTTTACATTTAAAAATGGTAGAGCTGGGAAAAGTGGTTCCTCATCATTGACTTCTTTGATTGGAGGTGCTTGACCACTAAGGAGATATTCACTAAAGACCAAACCTGATAAGACAATTAAAATTAAAGACAAGTTGGCCATTGTACAATGAACTATATTTCCCTAACAATTATTATAAAATTCATCATGATAATGTTCGTCAAAATTGTCTAAATTACTCCTTGATATGGACAAAAATAGATGAAGCTTTCACTTTGTTAAATAAGCAACTTTCAACCATTCCAAATTATCACTGCTGAACTGGTAGCACACTTGTGTCAGCAGTAGATATCAACAATGTAATGGCAGCAAACCTCTAAGATGTCATCTAGTTCATTGGTAAGGGGCCAAGGGACTAAAGAAGATGAACAACATAAAGAAGGGAAAGCCAATTAGAGGGAGTAGAGAGGAATATGCTTTTATGAGGTCAAAGATTTGGATCAAAAACAGTGTACATGACTGTTTTCTGCTTTATGTTGATAATGCTTACATGGTAATCAATGATTTTATCCCCCCAACTCTGTGTGCGGTTTGGCTGGGTGCAACTTGAGAAAAAACTTAGAAAGTCAAACACAAATTTCAAAGGCCCTACCTAATGCCATGTTAGAGCAACTAAATCGGTTGATGCAAAAATTTTGTAAATTTTGCCAAAAAAAAACCTACTTTTTCTATTTTACACACTTATTTTTACAAAACACCCACATCAGTTTGTCCATTCTACACATTTATTCAATAAAATATTCATTATTTTACAATTTTTTATTATTTCCTTCACCGTTCACACTTCTCTCTTCTCTTGAAATCCTCTCACACACAACCCAAGCCACCATCAACGATCAATCAACCATCATCAAGCACAACCACTACAGACCATGCACCATCATCAGCCACTAATCAAAACCCAAATCATCAAGCACCATCATCAAGCTCTCCCTTCACCCACTAATCAAACAAAGAATAAAACCCAACAAAACCCCAAAAATCATCAAAACCTTCAAAAATCATCAACACCATCAAAACCTTCAAAAAAGACTCAATCTTGCATTGTTTCTCTTAATTTTCCCACATTCTCTTGGTAACCAAACAGAAAACACAGCAAAAAAGAAAAAAAAAAAAAAATCAAGAACTAGGAAATAAGAAAAACTCGACCTGGAGGAGAATTTTCTAGGACTCAGGATGGAGATCCGACCACTTGAGGTTAAAACAGCTATTCTTGTTGTGGTTGCTGTGGAGTAGAAAACAGTGAAAATGCCATTGGGCCGGTGGTGGGCATTTGGGAAAAAACATCCTCTTTCTTCCCCATTGACCACGACTACAGAAACGAAGGGAAAGATTCGGACCCGAAAAGGAGAAGGGCCGGTGGTGGGCAATTGGGAAAGCCAGGCCGATCAGGTGTCTTCATTCAAGGAAGAGGGAGAGGCAGAGGGAGAGAGAAAAGTCAAATGGAGAAAGAAGAGAGGTGAGAGAAAAAAATATATAAAATAGTGATATGCACAGCTACAGTAACCGTGCATATATGCACGGTTATTGTAGCAATTGTGCGTAAATGCATAATTTTACACCCACTGATGTGAGTGTTTTTTTTGCTCAAAATGTGTAAAATGAGCAACTTTTTCTATTTTGCAAAACTATGCATCAACTGATGCAGTTGCTCTTATAGTAAGGGGTGGGAACATTGAACATGATCTGACACCTCCCAAAAGCCCTACCTACTTTATATCCAATTATATAACAATAGAGTTGGCAGTTCTGCATTGCAATTGAATAGGCCCACTAGTGCTTCTCTCAACTCCACGCAATCCCTCTGTACGGTTGTAATGTACCACATTCTCCTTTTCTAAATCATTATGAAGGCCTAATATGTGACACTTGTCTAACTCCTTTATGCTCATAAAAACCCAGTTCTAGTTTTCGAAGTACAAATGATGTGAACGTTATAGTTAGTATATCATCCACAATAAACTTTTTTTTTTATAAGTAATAAACTTCATTGAAAATCAATATTATGAAAAAATAAAACAAGGCACACAGGCAATGTGCTAAAAGGCCAAAAATAAAAAAATAAATAAAAAACTAAACAAGAATGGAAGTACAAAAATCCATCATATCAGGAAGAGAAATGAAATTAACAACACCCAAAGCATTTGCCCATTCAAACAAAGTCTGAAAGAAGAAGAGCTTCAACTCATGAATTGACCTTTCATCACCCACAATAAACTAATTCATTCCAATTACTGCATTAAGGAGATCATAATGACAACAATTTCATCTAATAAAAAATTGAGAGAGAGAGCAAGAGAATTACTTGCACGATAAGGGTTTAAAGTTCTAAGTTGAATTGATTGATATGATTTCAGATTGCAGAACATGTGAATCCAAGTCACCACACTAAAAGAAGCAAGGGCAATAGATGTAGAGGAGCCTATGTTGTTAGCCAATCCTATTCCAAGCATGATACCAATAAACTTGCTCACCATTCCTTGAGCTTCACCCTTGGCAATTACCTACAGTGAATAACTCCCCTCAGAAAAGAGGTATGACAGACCAATTTGAAAAGCACATTAAAGTCACATTCTATTATCAGCAAAATAGATGTGGCATTTGTGCTGCAAATTTAATTCCATGCTAGCAAAAAGAAGTTATTAAGAGGAGGGGAAAAAACTATGTTTCACCTCAGCAAAGTTCCTTTCAACAGCAAAACCAGCATAGAAACAGCTCCTAGTAGCAGCCTGTGCAATGATAGGTTTCAAGTCTCAGTCAATATACACAGCCATTATTTGGATCAAGTAATTTTGAGGGGGGGGGGGGGGGGGGGGGGGGTGTTGCAGAATGCTTATAATAAGAATTGAATAACCTGGATGAGTGCAGCAGCAGAGCGACCAGCTCCAGCGGTAGCACCAATAGGAACAAAAAGATGTGGAAAAGCAGGAGTCAGCATCTCCAACCCGAAAGCAGCATTTTCCAAAAGATCAGCAAACAGCCTCCATCCTTTGGGATGGACATCAAAATGACGACCATACTTGGAGAGCATAATTTTGCTAAGATAACCAATTCCATCCTTGAGTACCCAATTGACAGCAGCAGCTGTAGGAATAGCTCCTTTCCCCAAGCCAACGGCATAGAGCAAGGCCTGTGTGGCAAGGACACCACTGATTTGGCTGGCAATACCCTGGACTCCTCTCCAGAGAGAGTATTCGAGGTAATCATTGGTTACACTGTGGGGAAAGCCTTGAGGGAGCATGAAACGGGAGAAGAGTTCAGTGCAGCACAACCACAAGTTGTGAGGGAGGAAGGATTGGGGGCTAAGAATAGCATTAGCATTGGCAAGAATGAATGCATCTTGAAAAGGGTCAGGGATGAGCTTGGTCCTTTTACCTCCACTCACTTCCCAAACAGAAGAAGACTTGGTTGAGTCAGAGTCCTGAAAGGTAGAGGAATTGGTGGTGGTAGTAGTAGTAGTAGTTTTTGCAAGAGCAGATTTGGACAAATGGAGGTAGCAAAAGCAGCATAAGATAGAGGAGCAAAATAAGATGATGGAGAAGAGGGAAAAGGGGAGATGAGAGCCTCCTCCAGAGGAATTTTCATGCCACCACCAAGAACATGAACCACCATTGTTGTTATTGTTGTTATTGTTGTTGTTGTTGTTGTTGTTATTGTCATCGTTGCCATTACCCCCGAGTAGCAGAGGAAGAAAGAGAGAAGAGTTTGGTTTGAGTTTGATATTTTGAAAAGGATGAATTTGTTTATTAATAATACAAGGGGTGGAAATGGAAAGAAATGGAGATGGGTAGTGGAGAGGAGGTGAAAAGAGAAATGGCAATCTCTTTTTTGTGTTGAGAGATTGGAACCCAAAACTTGGCCAGCCAACGCTACTACTACTACTATAATAATTATTAGTACAACAACAACCAAAGCACTCCATCGACAGACAACTCCTGAAACATTTTATTATGCCAAATACTCAGACAGGGCAGATATCAAAATCAATACTTACAATAATGTACTACTAGTCACTACTCAAATCTCAAACTTATCAAATTAATAGGCAGCAGCTAATAATGAATAATAAACTTCATCTTTAGAATTTTCTCCCAACACATTGTAAGGAAGGAATATGAAAATAGGGTTTAAAGAACAGATGTTTTATTTTTTGGTTTTCTTACCTTTGAGATAAAAAGGAGTTGTCCGGAGAAGGAGAATAGTAGCGCCGACTCGACGACTCAGTCCATGATTATGAAGAATGCTCTATCTCTCTCTATACTTTCGAGTGAACATCTCCTCCATCACTCTCACTCACTGCCAATTACAACGTTCGAACCTTAAACGGCCACAGACACAATTCCTGGTTTATTATTATTGAGGGAAATGTGTACTTACCAGCCTGCAGCCATAAGCTTTAATGCGGGTTTCGGTTTTTTAATATTTGATTTGTGGGCTGGGTTTTCTTTTGTAGGTCTTCACCTAGGGCATCCTTTTTGTTTTTTTAGGAAAATGTGTGTTTTTGTTTTTTTTTTTTTTTTTTGGTATTTTATTTTACCATCGGGATTCAGCTTAATCGGGTTGACTAACAATATTTTATGATTTTTTTTTAGTTCTTTTTTTTTTTCTTTAAAGGAATGTATGTTCTTTATTTCAAAAGAAGGAAAAAAAAAAAAAAAAAAAAGTCTTTTGGCTAAAAATTGTAAAAAACGGAATTTATTGTTGTAATAGGTACTGTTCAAAGTTATTTGGCAAAATGAGGAGAGATATTGAATTTTGGCAACGATGTTGCCGAAATTGCAAGAAAAAGTACAATGTATCAAGAGAAAGAGAAAATTGAATTTCAGTAATAAGATTACCGAAATTCTTGTCTTGCCCGAACTGCCCAAAATGGAAACCAATTGTGGCAATGGCTTTACTAAAAATGGAAGAGAAAAAAAAAAAAAGAATTGTGGCAACTAAGTTGCCGAAAATGGGGGAAAAAAAATGCTACGTCCACAACATTTTTCACAACAAATTGCAAGTGGTTAGTTGTTATTGGTTCAAATTTGAATCTAACACTAAAATTACTTTTTTGCCCCAATAATAATAATCAATGACAACCTGCCACTTAAAATTTGTTGTAAAAATGTTGTAAACGTATCATTTCTATATTAAAATTGTGGTGCCGAAATAGAAGGAAAAAAAAAGTGACAAATTATTTTTTTTTCCCTCTATTTCGGCAACGCCAATATGCCATTGCCAAAAAACAATTTGCCACTTTTTTTTTCCTTCTCTTTTGGCACCACAATTTTTTTTAAGAAATGATACGTCCACAATATTTTTACAACAAATTCTAAGTCGCAGATTGTTACTGATTGTTATTATTGGGACAAAAAAGTAATCTTAGTATTAAGTTCAAATTTGAACTAATAACAACTAACTGCCTGTAATTTGTTGTGAAAAATGTTGTGAATGTAGCATTATTTTTTCCGTCCATTTTCGGCAACTTAAGGCCCGTTTGGTACATGTGTTTAAAAATTGAAAATTATTGTTTAAAAATTTTTATGAAAATATGTATAGGTGAAAAAATGTGTGGAAATACGTGAAATATTGTTTAAAAACTGAAAATTGTTATTTGAAAACACTCACCAAACACCCCCTTAGTTGCCACAATTTTTTTTTCTCCCATTTTCGACAATATCATTCCCACAATTGATTTCCATTTCGGGCAAGACAAGAATTTCGATAACCTCGTTACCCAAATTCAAATTTCGGGCAGGACAAATTCAATTTTTTCATTACCGAATTTCGGTAACCCACTTTACCACTGTTGTTGCCCAAGGTTTTGAAACCCGGACCGTTCATTGAACCGTAAAAGAAAGAGGTTTAAGGGTTTTAAGGTCGAACCGAGGTTGAACCGGGATCAAACCGTGATGATGTCATAATTAATTTAATAATAAAATAAATTCAAATAATATAATAATGAGCAATATTGATTTAAAAATATATAGAAATTAAATAATTTTCAAGATATTATCACAAATTTAAATAATAAAAAATAATAAAGCATAAAACAATACATTAAAATTACCATTAATCAATGTTTAATGTTCAAGTTAAAATGATTATTTTATTAGTATGTTTAATGTTTTATATAACACTTTAAAGTAAATTAAGAGAGGTCATTTTTTTAGGAAAAAAAAAGTAAAAATAAAAACAAAAGCTGAATCAATAAAAATAAAAATATAAAATTGTCAACTCATTAAAATCAAATGTCACTACTCATTGTCAGGTCACCTAGGGCCCTAGGCCAAGTCTCAGCACTTACCTTTTAAGTTTAAACTAAAGGTAATTTAAATTTAACCAAAAAAATAAAAAAAGGTAATTTAAATAAATAATGAAAAGAGCCAACTCACTCCCCACTAAAATCACGGTTTCCAAGCAATCTGATCCAATTTTCCATGCAATCTGATAAACTCCTTTCCAGTCCATGACTTTGTCCTCCTAACCCACCTTTCAATTATCGTCTCTTCCTCTCCCTCACTTCTTTGTCTCCGTCTTCCCCAGTTCCTCAAAAAATCTGTAACAACAAAGTCTCTCTTTTACAGGTTCGGTCTTCATTTAGTCTACCTCTTTCTCTCTCCGCCTCACTCTTTCTTCTTTAAAGAACAGATCCGGCGAATGGGAAGCTATTTTATATGAAGACCGAAACTATCCATCACCATTTTTGCTGTGAAATTTTCCAGAGAAGCAGCCGGTAAACCCGTGTCCGGTTTTGAAAACCGCAAGGTTTGACCGCGGTTCAAGGGGTTCACTGCAAAAATGGAATTTCCGGTTTTATAAGTTTAAAAAACCGGAGTGTTCACCGGTTTCCGGTTAATCCGGTCCGACCGTACGGTCCGGTCCGGATTTAAAAACCATGTTGTTGCCCCCACTGCCAATAAACAGTCAAGCACTTAATAACACTATTATTAATTCTCTACTATATGACACACACTCTCTCCGTAACATATCTCATTCTCATCTCACAACTAGTCACAACACAAAACTAAGCAAAAAATCAAAAAGCAACAGCCCGAGAATTCACAATCACAAGATCACAACCATAAACCCAAAAATAAAAAACACAATCACAGAACAGTAGTATACTAGTCTAGCAGACTAGCACAGCCTTATCAGTTATCAAGTATTAGGAGAAAAAAAAATCATAACAGTTAAACACTTGGAGTTTTTTAAAGAAAAAGAAAAGTACTTGGCAGATAGAGGGCGGCGACGTGCTGACCGGAAGTGGCGATGTTGGCAGTTGGGTCTGGCCGGCTGGCCCTGTGTGACTACGGTTTGGGTAATGTCTGTATGCCTCTCTCTCTCTCTCTGAATTTGATATTCTAATTTTCCCTTTTTTTAATTAATGGGTAAATTCTGACTTTATTGGGCTGGGTTTTTATTTGTAAAAACGGTTGAAGATTGTTTTTTTGGACTGGGTTAAGATTTTAGTTTCAGAGAAGGGGCAAAGCTTTTTGAAGCAAGGGGGGCCGACTCTATTTTGTCTTGGGTCTTAGCAATATTATAAATAAAAAAATTCTTTTAGGAATATCAGGGGGGGCGGGCCCCATGTAAGTCCGTCCTAGTACGACCTGAGAGTTGAGACGATGAGAGTTTGCTTGGTGGGGTTTCGGTTTTCTAATAATTGATTTGTGGACTGGGTTTTCTTTTGTAGGCCTTCACCTAGGGCTTCCTTTTTGTTTTTTTAGGAAAATGTTTTTTTTTTTCTTTTTATTATACCATCAGGATTCAGCTTAATCGGAATGACTAATAATATTTTATGATATGGCGGAACTGGCGACAATCAAACAGGGCCTGGAGATGGCTTGGAACATGGGCTTTAAGTACCTATAACTTGAACTGGATTCAAAAGTGGTTTTAACATGGCTGACAAATACCTGTGTAAATTACCCGACTAATATGATGCCTTTAATTTGTGATTGCAAGAACCTGTTAGCCCTGGAGTGAGAGGTGCACGTGCAGCACGTGTACCGTGAAGCAAATGGCTGTGCAGATGATCTAGCAAAGCAGGGACTCACCAACGGAACTTGGTGTCGTTTATAGTCACTATCCTAGTTTTGTTGATGTATCATATGTTAGGGACTTAACTGGCCTGGGGGAAACTAGACTTTGTATCCCAGGCGCAAAAGCTGATGTAATATGAACTTAGTTCTTTATAAATAATACCTCCCGTTTTCTATCAAATATATATATATATATATATATATATATATATATATATATATATATATTTTATGAATTTTTTTTTAGTTCTTTTTTTTCTTTTTAAGGAATGTAAGTTCTTTATTTCAAAAGAAGGAAAAAAAAATGTAAAATACAAAAGTCACCTGGAAATTTGGCTAATGTTAAGTACTTCCAACACCTTTCAAAAATATTCAATTTCCTTCCTAAACATAAACGTCACCAATGTTATTCATTTCATTCCATTCTAGTTGGAAATGGCCAGAATTTCTCGTGCATGTGTGCAATCCATAATGGTACTACCACCCATTCTACCTCGGGTCAAATTTCGGCCTGTTTCAGGGTGCTTCGGCCGTTCTGGTCAATTCCGGCCAATTTTTGGTGGAATGGGAATTTCGGCCAATATTGGTTTGCCTTTTAAAAAAATTTCTATCTCGCAACTATAGTGTTTTACATCTCAAATCAGATATTCACAGATCCATTCACACATGAAAAGCTTTTATTTTGACAAGATCTAAAGCTTTAAATTCAAAAGAAAATAATCACAACCCAAAAAGAAATTAAGAAGAGAGAAGGAAATTAACAACAATGGCAGTGTCTAACCTTCATCTGTATGCTCGATCTTTTCATTTTTGGCTTTATTTTCTTTTTGCACTATGTTTTCTCGCTTGCTTGTCTTCATGTTTTGTCAAACCTTTAGAGTGCTAAGAGCTTGAAACTTTTTTTCTTTGCTAAGCTGAATGATAAGAACCTGAGACTTGTTATTTTTGAACAATGGTTATTTGGTTTGGTAAAGTTTTGAATGGCTCCTGCTTCTAAGAGCACTCACAGTAGTGGTGTTATATTGCTATATTGCTATATTTTAGCTCCTCAAACACTAATAATTTTTTATTCCTTGCCCCCGATTAAAATATTACCTCTCTCTTAACTTTGATCATCTCTCAACTCTCACCTCTCTCTCTCAACTCTCTCAGCTCTCTCTCAACTTCCTCTCACCGTTGCCAGCCCACCCCCACGTTGCCGACCCATGCCACTAGCTCACGCCGCAGACCCCGCCGCCAATCCACACCACCAACCCATCTCGCCCTTACTTTTTTTTTTTTTTTTAGGCTATGGTGTGGTGGTGGTTGTGGTTGTGTGGGTAGATCAGCGTCGGTGGGTGGCTGCGTTCGTCGGCATCAGTGGGTGGCTCAGGTGGGTTTCGTGGTGGTGGATGTGGGTGTTGTCGCCGATCAGCCTCAGACCCACGCCGCCAATCGGAGTGCTTGCTCGTGGTTGTGCTCACTCGTGGATATTGGGTACCTAACTGGATGTTTTTTGGGTAGTGGAATATATTATTTTATTGTAGTGGTTATATTATTTTATTGTGATTTTTATATTATTTATTGTGTTGAAAGCTAAAATAAATCTACTGCTGCAGTATATGTGTAGGTAAAATAGATAAGGTAACTTTTGGTAGAGCTAAAAAATTAAATTTTTAACTCCACATGCTCTAAGATATAATTGTATTTTAGTGAATTTGAAAATTATTATTTTATTTGATTTTTGAATGGTGTGATGGGTTATTACTTATTAGTGCGTTAGCATATGATTCCTTCAAAAAATTTCATTTTTATTTCATTTTACCATTTCAAAAGCTATTTTATCAATTATACCATACCATTTTAAAACACACCCATCATCCCAACTTTTATTTTCCAATACAATACTTTAAAATAATATATCTACACAATATAATATTTTTTTGTCTCTCTTCCTCCCCCCCCCCCCCCCTCTCTCTCTCTCTCTCTCAACCACTCATCACCTCCATCACCACCATGAAGACCCAAAACCCCCAGCACAGAAACTCAAACAAACCCCAAATAAACCCTCAGAATAGAAACTCAACCCAACCATCAACAACGCAACCACCTCTCAAACCCAAATCAACCCAACCATCAACAAAACAACCACCCACTGATCCACCCAAAACTTTCCAATCACCACCCACAAATCCACCATCAACAACACAACCACCGCCCCGATCTACCACATCAAACCCATGAGCTCCACCAACACATGAGACCCATGGAGTCTTGATTCAAAGGGAGAGAGAGACAAAAAATGAGCTCCACCAACCCATGAGACCCAAGCTGCACGCCTGCACAACCACCTGCCCACATTGCTGCACCACCAGACCCACGCCACTGCACCCATTAACTACCACTACCCACCAAAATCACACCTATTGAAATCAACCTACACCACAACATGACCCATAACCTCCACACAACCCCACGTAGCCACCACCTGACCCACGCCATCCAAACTCACCACCTAACCCACAACCTGCTGCCACCACCATCAATAACACAACCACCACCCCACCACTACTGCACCACCCAAATCAACCCAGAAAATCACAACAAACCCAAACGCTAACAAAACACAAAACTCAAACCTCACCGTAGCATCCACCATATCTCATCGCCACCACCCACCGACCCAAAACCCACTCCCACACAAATCACAACCCACCTAACCCACACGGCCCACCTAACCCATGCGACCCACCACTAACCCACCACGACCTCTATCACTAACCCACTGTGAAGCCACACAATCTTCGCCCACAAAAACCCAAAATCGAGAAGCTCAATTTGTTGCTAGGTAGCTCGATTTTGTTGAAGCTCGAAGGAAGCAAATTTGCCATTTGGAAGCTTGAAGAAAGCGGATTTTCTTGAAATTTTTGAGGACTTGGATCAAGGAATGGTGAGTGACTTCAGCCTAGCTTTGTGATAGGGTCCGACCATGATGGCTTTGAAGAAATGAGAGAGAAAAACATGATGGCCTTTAAGAAATGAGAGAGCAGAACAAAAGAGAGAAGGGAGAGAGAGGAGATAATGGTACTGTAGCACAATTGTGAAAAATTTTGGTATTGGAAGACCGTGTTATGGGCTATTTTCCTTGATGCTAAAATATACCAACATATGACATATGGAAGACAGGTGCTAATACTCTTTAGTATCTATTTGCCTATTGAAATCCATTGAATACAGAATTTAGGTGTGGAGTTTTCCTTATCACACAATGTGAGGGCATTAATTTATTATAATAATAATTAAGAAAAAAATTTATATATATATTATTTTTTTAAGAATTCCGAAACACCTTGAATTGGTACACTGAAAGACACCGATACCGAAATATTTCGTTCTGCTAGACAATGAATTAATAACATTGACTGACACTAAACATCATTTATGCTCTTTTCTCCAAGAACCATCTCCATATTTCATTGGACTTGTATTTAGCCCCCCAATTGTAAGCCCAAATATTTCATAGGCGATGCAATCAAGAATATAAATCAACCAAGGCAAGAACATCTATTCAAGCCCAATGCTTTGTTTCGATTCATACTTTTAAGTTTTAATTGCTACGTGGAATTCAAAAATACAAATAGGTGAGTAGGGGGTGCTCAAGCTGAGTTGCAGTCTTGCAGGAAGTTTATCTTGCAGCATTATGCCTGGAGGCTCGGCTATCTCAAATTAGTCAGAAATATTGTTCCCGGTTCACTTTTTTTATGTTCTAGTTCGACATGGGTGGATTTCTCGGTTTTTATATTGAATCGAAGTTGTTTCAATTGGTGGTTGAGGAAGGGGGGAACTTTTTCTCCCTTAAGATTTTTGAACGAGGGAAGTATTTCATGCAATTAGTTTTTATGGGTAGGAATGCGGCACATTGGTTAATGCAAAGCTTGGAACACACGGTGATTAGGGTCAACCCCAAACACTTCTTCACGCTCAAGGAAGGAGACTCTGCATACACGGTGCAACAAGGCTCTAACTCGTTTAGGCAATATTTGTTAGTAACAGAGTTAAAAGTTGGCGGGATGAGAAGATCGATCATTATTCCTGCAGGCAAGGCACAACAAGGTTGGAAGGCCTTTGGAATTGAGTTAAGGAGAATGTTGGAACCTTCTCATTATGCGTTGGGTGGTCCAAAAGCTTTACCGTACAAGTCTAAGTTGGGTTCAGAGATTCACCCTTCTCGGTCCTTTGCTGAAACGGTAAAAACGTCTGTGCAAGGAAGGAAGCATTTGCACCAGCCCTCCATTAGAGAGACAGAGAAGATTCAAGTAGTGGAGAACACAATGCCATATCCGAGAGACGAAGTTGGGATTCAAGTGGTGGCTTTTGAAGTTCCGGCTGATAATGCTATATCGATTACCGTGGGTGGTGTGGAGGGGAGTCACCGTGGTATTAATGGAGACGCTAAGATTAAGGAGAAAATCCCGAAACAAAATAAATTCAGATTGAATAATTTGAATTTGAAAGATGTTGATTCTGGTAGGGAGCGTCAAATTAAGAGGTCTAGCTGGTTAAGGAAATGTTTGATTGTGGAAGTAAATGAATTTGGTAAGAGGCGGGTGTCTTGGCAATGTTAAAGGGGTGATAAGCAAGCTGTAAAGTGGGTGGCACGTGAGGATCATTCTACCCAGGTTGGTATTAAAGGATTGGACAATGGGCTTTCTAAAGCCCATACACCTTGGTTGAATAATATTAAGAGTGGCTCAGGCCCACTATTACCTAGCCCTTTTATTTTTGAGGTAGGGGCTTGCTCCAAGCATTCCCAAAATAAACCCAGCCCAGGTTTTACGGGCCTATTTGTTGAGGATGGCAAGTTAGAGTCAAGCATCTCAGGCCCGAGCTCAATCTCGAATGGTGCGAGTGCTAGTGTGTTCCCGGCGATGTCAGAGCTTGATTCTCTACCACCAAGTAGGACGGCGATGGCTTCGATGGTCACTGGAAGTTGCTGGCGGGAGTGGGTCTAACGTCCAGGTGAGCCCGAGCTGGCTTACCTAGCCCCCCACCTTGTTGATATTGTCAGCGGAGGTGGTCCAGGCTTCATGCGAGCTGGGTTCTTCTCCATTAGCTTCGATATGTCCCTCGGTGGAATCGGCGGTGATGAAAGTGTTGACTTTAGGGGACCTGATAGAAAAATTGGTGGAAAAGGAGTCATCTCCAGTGGTGATGAAGGATGAGGATGATGAATTATTAGGTACGGAGGTAAGGACTTCTGATTGTAAGGTGGTATTTAATTCTTCTCCCACTATTAGGGAATTGGTCGGTGATTTGGACAAATCATGGGGTAATTCCAAAGAATGGATGCTACAATTGCGGGATGGTCGACAAATAGTGATTCCGCTATCTCTATATCGATCTCCAAAGAGTGTGTCAGATTGCTCAGCCACTGATCTGAAGACTGTAACAGGTAATGATTCTTTTATCAATGACAGTCAGATGATTAACTGGGTAGAGGACTGTGATGGGTTAGTTGATTCTTTGTCTATTCTTAATGAGGTAGAGGAGGAGATGTGGGATTTTGATGAGAGTTCGATGACTTGGGAGTGTAGTGGCAAGCCTTTAGTTGTGGCGCCTTTGGCCACAGAAGATCCTTTGGAGTTGGAGTGTAGTTCTGAGCTGGGGGTTGGGTGTAAGGAGTCGGTTGATGGTAATAATTTATCTCAATGGGTAACAAATCGGATTAAGGCTTTAAGAAAATCAGTGGACACTTCTTTGGAAGGTTTTGAGGAGCAGATTACAGGATTGCTGCTAGCTATAGAGGCCAAGAAAAATAATAAAAAGCTTAAGGCAGTAGATGATCAAATGAAGTGCGGCAAGTCGAGGCAGAAAGGTCAGCGGGAGTTGAAAAATTCATTGACCTCTATGAATGTTGAGGTTGGTTCATCGAAATCAAGGAATGCAAGTAAAGAGCGGGCTATGGTGGTTTTATCAATGAATTTGAAGATTATTTCTTGGAATGTTAGAGGGCTGAATGATAGGGATAAAAGGCTTCGGGTTCATAATATGGTCTGGATATGGGGGCTAGATGTTATTTATCTTTAAGAAACTAAAATGGAGTTGATAACTAGAGCTGTGATTCGTAGTTTGTGGCGGGGTCAACATGTTGATTGGTCTTATCTAGGCTCTTGTGGAGCATTTGGAGGGGTGCTTACTGATGTGGGATACATGGGTTGTGAATAAAGTGGAGGAAGCTGTGGGGCGATTTTCGATTTCTTTTAGATTTACAAATGTGTCAGATCAGTTTGTTTGGGCATTTACTAGCGTTTATGGTCCTAATTCAGTGAGAGACAGAAGGTTCTTATGGGAGGAATTATTTGGTTTAAACAGTTGGTGGAAGTTTCATGGTGTGTGGGTGGTGACTTTAATGTTGTAAGGTTTCCTTCCGAGCAATCTGGTTCTGCCTCCTTTATTGCTGCTATGCGGGAGTTTTCCAATTTTATTTCTGAGCAAGGCCTTATTGATATTCCGCTTCAAGGGGGATCCTTCACTTGGTCTAATACTCGTGAAGTTGCTTCGAAGGCTAAGTTGGACAGATTTTTGTTTTCTGTAGAGTGGGAGGATAAGTTTCCATCTGTCTCTCAATAACACTTCCCTAGGCTGTTATCTAATCACTTCCCGATTGTTCTTAAGGGGGGTTCCTTTCAAAGAGGTAGGAGGCCGTTTAGATTTGAGAATATGTGGCTTAAAGATGAGGGTTTCGTGGAGAGGGTGCGATCTTGGTGGGAATCTTATAATGTCCTAGGAGCTCCGAATTTTTTTTTGGCCAATAAATTGAAGATCTTGAAAAATGATTTGAAGAAATGGAATGTGGAGGTTTTTGGAAATGTTGAAGATCGGGTGAAAAAATTATGGCAATAGTAGTGATTTAAAGATGATTGAGGATAGTCGAGCTTTATTGGAGGAGGAAAGGCTGGAGTTGGAGAGAGTTCGGGGTGAATTAGAAAAAGTTACTTTGATGGAAGAAAACTGTTGGAGGCAAAAGTCTAGAGTCCTTTGTATTAGAGAAGGAGATAGGAATACTAGATTCTTTCATCGTATAGCTAACTCTCATAGAAGATTTAATTTTATTGATAGGCTTATGGTGGATGGAGAATTGTCTTCAGATCCGGAGGCTATAGCAGGTTGTATCTCTCATTTTTATAGGCAACTATATGCTGAAATTGTGGCTCATAGACCTTTATTAGATGATGTGGCGTTCTCTTGTATCTCGGAGGAAGATGCACGTTGGCTAGATAGGTCATTTGATGAGGAAAAGGTGTTTTGGGGTGATTAGTGATTTTAAGGGTGATAAGGCTCCTGGCTCGAATGGCTTTTCTATGGCGTTTTTTCAGTCTTGCTGGTGTATTTTGAAGGCTGAAATTATGGGAGTGTTTCAAAATTTTCATACTCAGGCTGTGTTTGAGAAAAGCATTAATGCTTCTTTCCTTGCTCTTATTCCCAAAAAGGTGGATGCTGTGGAGATTAAGGATTTTCGGCCTATTAGCTTAGTTGGTGGGATTTATAAGATTATTTCTAAGGTGTTGGCCAATCGTCTTAGAAGGGTGGCACATGGGATTATTTCAGATTCTCAGAATGCATTTGTGAAAGGTAGATAGATATTGGACTCTTTTTTAATTGCTTCAAAATGTATTGATAGTAGATTGAAGTCAGGTGTGCCTAGAGTGTTGTGTAAGTTGGATGTGGAGAAGGCATATGACCATGTGAGTTGGGGTTTTCTAATGTATATGATTCAACGCTGTGGGTTCTCAAAGAAATGGAGAAAATTAAAAATGTGTTGCATCTCTACTATTAAATTCTTCATTCTAATCAATGGTAGTCCTTCTGATTTCTTTGGTAGTTCCAGGGGGATTCGGCAAGGGGACCCTTTGTCTCTGTTGCTATTTGACATTGTTATGGAGGGTTTGAGTTGTATGTTGGATATGGCTGCTACTACTAGTCAGTTCTCAGGCTTCTCTGTAGGTAATACGGCTGGTAACTCGGTGATGGTGTCTCATCTTTTATTTGCTAATGACACTCTTATTTTTTGTGATGTTGATCCTACGCAAATAGCTAGTTTAAGAGCAATTCTAGTGAGATTTGAAGAAGTCTCAGGTTTAAGGATTAACTTAGGGAAATCTGAGTTGGTTCCTATAGGGGTGGTGCACAATATGGATGTTCTAGTGGGGATGTTGGGCTGTAGGCAATCCTCTCTTCCATTGAGATATTTGGGGTTGAGGTTAGGAGCTAAATTTAAGGAGTTATCAATTTGGAATCCTATTTTGGAGAAGATGGAAAGGAGATTAGCAGGGTGGAAGAGATTGTATCTATCTAAGAGGGGTAAGGTAACTCTTATTAAAAGTACTCTTTCCTCCTTATCTACATACTTCCTTTCCCTTTTGCCTTTACCTGGGAAGGTGGCAAATCGTATAGAGAAGTTACAATGAGATTTTCTGTGGAGTGGTATTAGTGGTGACGCTAAATTACACTTAGTCAGTTGGGCTCAGGATTGTAAACCGCTGTAGGTTGGAGGGTTGGGTATTAGACGTTTAAGGAGTTTTAATTATGCCTTGTTAGAAAAATGATTATGGAGGTATGGCATGGAGACCGATGCTCTATGGAGGAGGGTTATTGAGGTCAAATATGGGAATGATTGGGGTGGTTGGTGCACGAAGAAGGTGACCAGTGCTTATGGTGTTAGTTTGTGGAGACATATTAGGAGTGGTTGGATGAGTTTTTCTAAACTACTTCTGTATGACGTGGGGGATGGTACTAGAGTGAAGTTTTGGAAGCATGTGTGGTGTGGAGATCATACTCTCCAAGAGGCTTTTCCGGAACTTTATTGTATTAGTAGAACAAATGATTCTTCAGTAGCGGAGGTTATGTGTTGGTCTGGTGGGAGGATCCATTGGGATGCTAAATTTCATCATTCTCCACAAGATTGGGAACAAGAATCCTTTTATCTGTTTATGGATATGGTTTACTCTTCGACGGTACGGGGATTGGGTCCAGATCGGGTGTGTTGGAAGCCGGCAAGGAGTAGAGGTTTTGAGGTTAGAGGATTCTATCTTTCTTTCTACCCTCCTACCATCTTATCCTTTCCTTGGAAGATGATTTGGAAATTGAAGGTTCCTCCAAGGGTAGCTTTCTTTTCATGGTCTGCTTCCTTAGGTAAGATTTTAACAACAGATAACCTTCACAAACGACGTGTGCTAGTTCTTGATTGGTGCTATATGTGTAAAAATTGTGGGGAGTCGATGGATCATCTTCTTCTTCATTGCCCCATTGCTTGTGAGTTGTGGTCGTTGGTGTTTTGTTTGTTTGGAATTCATTGGGTTATGCCTCAGAAGGTTATTGAGTTGTTTGAGTCTTGGCAAGGTAAGTTTAGACGACATAGAAATATAGAGTTGTGGAGAATTGTGCCTCATTGCTTGTTATGGTGTATTTGGCGCGAAAGGAATGCTAGAAGCTTTGAGGGATGTGATTAGAGATTAAGTCTTTTTTTTTTACACACTCTCCTCGATTGGAGTGGGGTCTTTTGTCATTTTTCTTGTTCTTCCCTTCCTGCTTTACTTGATTGTTGTAATCTTGGTCGCTGATTTATGCCCCCATGGTACATTCCCAAAGTACTCGGGTTGGCTGTTTTTCGTTTTTTAATAAAATTTTCGTTACTTATCAAAAAAAAATTGCTACAAGGAATTCTTCTTTCTCAAACTGTCTTTCCAACTCCACTAATTTTTCAGAGTCGTTCTTCTTTCTCAAACTGTCTTTCCAACTCCACTAATTTTTCAGAGTCGTCCGCGATTCTCTTATTTCTAATTCTCTCTAGACTCCTTTGTGTTCATTTTTCATGAACATAAAGTAAAAAAAATTTCAATAAAATTTTATGATGTCCCTGAATGCAAATCTCTTTATGATCAGGCAACACAAATCCATGGTCCTAACTCCTAAGCCAGGATTATTTGGTTACCCTGCAATCATAAAATGCATTAGAATGGTATGGTTAACAACATCACATCACAAAACATATACATTCTTCTGCAGACTTGCCTTTGAACACAGTAAAGAGCATTAAGAAATAGGGTGCCAACAAAATGAGTCATCCAATCAACATAGAACATCGAATTCTCCCAGGTAGTTCATGTTCACAAGAGACCAGGAAAAATAAAAATAAAAATAAAATAAAACTGCCACGACACTTTGTCACAAGATACTAAGGATGAACATAGAAGATTCTAATTCTTCGACCAACACCACCAGCAGAACATACTACTACTTCTTGTAAAGGCTTGATTTGAAAACCCATCAACTGAAAATTAAGAGAAGGAAACTAAGTCCCATAATAGTCAACCCTGTTCTCCCTTTTTTTTTTTTTTTTAATAAAGATATTTTTCATTAAGGTTTTAGTAATGAAGGCAGATTCATCACTTGGCCATCATCACCTTGACAAACTCCTCGTAATTTATCTGGCCATCGCCATCAACATCAGCCTCCCGGATCATCTCATCAACTTCTTCATCGGTGAGCTTCTCCCCAAGGTTGGTCATCACATGGCGCAACTCAGCAGCAGAGATGAACCCATTTTGATCCTTGTCAAAAACTCGGAAGGCTTCTTTAAGTTCCTCCTCTGAGTCAGTGTCCTTCATCTTCCTAGCCATGAGATTTAGAAACTCAGGGAAATCAATAGTTCCATTACCATCAGCATCAACTTCATTGATCATGTCCTGGAGCTCTGCCTCAGTTGGGTTCTGGCCCAATGACCTCATCACAGTCCCAAGCTCCTTAGTAGTGATGCAACCTGCATTTCAAATTATTAAAATCAATTCTTAATTCCAATCTATTCCGGTTAGAGAAACAAACACCAAGTCTACATAGGTTCAAACTTGAAAATTAACTACACGCAAACTATGTCCAAAACATTACAATCATTTTCAACCTCTATCAAAACCCAAATTTAACAAGCAAACAACGCAGAAGTGGAAAAACATATTTAAAAATCCTTGGACTTGAAGAAACATATTCTTTATCTCAAGGAACAACCACAATTTTGGCCCATCTGGTTGCTAACGCTAATGTAACGACCACTGAAAACATGTTTGCTACCCAGAGTAATTACACAAAATTGCACAAAATCAAATAATTTGTCTGACAGATACACCAAAACAATGAAAGATGATGAATGAAGTTCAAGAGTTGTGAGTGTGTGCTCATGTTGGAAATGAAAACATTAGCAATGACACTAAATAAAAATTAAATTCCAGTTGCTTCAGTATCTCTATGAACTGCTAATTTATCTATCAATTAAAAAATACACCACCAATTTCAATACATAGGAACAAACTTATGATCTACAATGGCAGATCTTATGCTCCTATAGTAACATGGTCTTCAAAACGTTGAGTCATGCAAAACAAATGCACAAATTACATTAGAGCGTCCAGACAAATAATTCATATAACAGTTAAAATAATTTTTATTAACAAAATTATATATATCTCACAATTTCTCGATGAGAATCTAAAAAAAAAAAAAAAAAAAAAAAAAAAAATCAAATCAGCTAACAATATCATCACAATGTAACACACATATACTATTCCAAGGTTAAGGTTGTTTCCTTTAAAAAATAAACACACAATTGAGCTCTCTGGTGATAGAAATGATTCAAGATTTTTTGGTAATTTTTTATGGCAATTTCCTAAAAATAAACAAATCTGAGATTCGGTCAATCTCTTACTTCCCAGCAAGGGAACGGTGAAACAACAAATCAAATAAAATCAGATAAAAAGGGGAAATAATAATTAAATTGTCTAGTAACCCAGAAATGATCATCTAAATCAACGATGCAGATATTATTGAAAAAAACATGGAAGGCGGAGAAAAAACGCTGATCTATCAAAGAAGTAGATCTGATAATTAATGATAATCAGAGAGAGAGAGAGAGAGAGAGAGAGAGAGAATCGGACCGTCGCCATCCTTGTCAAACAAGCTGAAAGCCTCCTTGAACTCAGAGATCTGGTCGTCGGTGAGTTGGTCTGCCATTTTCAATTCTTTCCTTTCAAAAAAAAAAAATAAAAAATTTATTTGGCTTTTTTCTTTTTGTTTCTCTTTGTTTTCTGATTTTCTTTTCTACGAGAGAAGAAGAGATATGATATGATTATGAGGTGTGCTGTGTACTGTGCAATTTCAATTTAGTTTAGGACAAAAAAGACGCGGTTTGAACGCGGAGTATGTGAGAGAGAGCTCGAGTTGACTGCCACGTCACCCTATTCTTAGGCGCCCTTATCGAATCTTTCTTTATTTTTAGCTTCTTCTTTTTTTTACTATAGACCATTTTAATTCCTCCAATCAAAATACAATCCTAACCATTTTTTCTTTTTAATCCCAACTTTAAACATCAAATCAATCATTTTAAATTTGTAAACTGATTGTTTATTTTATTTAATACAGTATATAACTTATCTTGATGACCTCAAAAGAGAAATAAGAATAAATAATTCTTTCTTTATTAATGTCTAAGAGATTTTTTTTTTCCCCTCACAAATTGAGTAGTGATGGGGGAGGTAGACTTGAGATTTACGCTTAGGGGACCTTTTTCATCTATTTTTATTCCTCTTCAACATATTTATTAGTTAAAGAAAAACTTAGGTATTCTCCCAAATCATTAAGGAGGAATTTGGATGATGACTTCATAAATGTGATCCTAAGAGTTAAAGTATTCCTTTTATGATGGGCTTGGCCTCCTTGCATCTCTCCTCTTATTTTTTTTCAATATATTCAGCAAAAAAGCAATGCTAACTTGTATAGAAATTAATCTATTTTTTGAGAATGAGAAATTAATCTATGTAGTAAAGACTTTATACAAGTTTGCGTATATATTTAGTAAGATAAGTGTTCTATAAAAATAAAAAATAAAAAGAGTAAGATAAGTGTACTAGTAGTAGTAATGATTATGGAAACAATCTAGATAGCAATAAGTTTATACAATAAAGCAACAAGTACAACAAAATGACCACAACATTTTCATAATAAACCCAGTCACATCACATGTCCAAGTCCACCACAATTAAAACCAAAAAACAAAAAAGAAGGTGAAAAAACAAAAAGGATCTAGGTCACTCATGTGTGCGAGTCTTCTTAGATCTCCTAAACCTAAGCAGCCACTTTAAGGAAGTTGGAAGAGAGGATCCCAAACCCATATCTCCCACTATTCCAGCCCCATCTATTAGACCCACACACATTTTGACAAGTTAATCATTTTCTTGCCCATTTTGCATTGAAAGAAATAGCATGAGTGTTAACATAGAACAAATTAAGAAAGATCTAAAAATAAAAAATTAACTATTATAAAAAAAATTAAAAAAGCAACAACAACAATAATAGAGGCCCAAAATTTGCATATCTTATATTCTTGTTTGAGTTATAATGTTCAATCATAAGTTCAAGATCAAGTGTCCAAATCCAACTCAAAAGAAGGTGTATTTTGTAATCTCGATTGCCCTTCGATTGTGCCTTGATCAATCAAATCTGACCTCTCAACACACTCTTGAACGAGGCTCACTTAATCAAGACACATGAATCTTGATTCTAAGAAGTTTTAAATAAGACAAAAATTGACTTGGAAGACATGTCCTACATGCATATCTATTTAAAAGGTTCATTATAATTGACTCATTAAGAGATTTTTGTGAGGATTGTCGTGTACCAACTACCAAGTTTAAGAAACATTGAACCTCTATTTTCACCATAACTCGTGAATGCAAAAAGTAAATCTCAAGACAATGTTACTGATTAGTGAGGCCGAAGACATGCTCTACTAGTGTGTTTGATGTAGGGGTCGAAATCTTCAATGTGGTTTTTTCAGTCACGAACGCAATTCATGAAAGTATTTCAAGATAAAAGAGTCCAAGTGATTTAGAGTTGATCGTGGAGTCACATTAGTAAGTTTTCTACTGGTAGAGTTTAGAATCATGAATATCATTTAGATTGTAAAACTTCAATTATATTATTGATTTTCTTCCTGGGGTTTGGGAACCCTTATAATGTTTTTCCTTAGGATGTGTCCAGTTTTAACCAATATTAATGGCTAATTTGGATGGAGGGAGAGAGAAGAGAGTAAAATAGAGTAGAGCTGGCCAAAAATTGGTTGCAATTTTTAGCCAACTCTACTCTACTCTACTTTCCCTCCATTTAAACTAGCCATAATTGAACTACATAACTGGCTAATTTGTTAAATTGATTAATTATGCTATAAAATCAATCAAGGGGTCTAACGTTACTTTTCAACTGTTATCAAAGTTAATTATGCTAAACCCACGAAATAAAACCAATTTTAGACCTCCACCGTAGCACCTTCCTTTGTTCGCCGCTATCTAGGTCATGCTGGAAAGCTTCTTTGACCACCACCGGCATCTCAACTCCCTACCAAGAAGCCCTCCTCATGACTTTCTTTTTTTGTGCGAGATGGGTATGAGAGAAGGGAGAGAGGGCCACTAATGGGCGACGCCGGTTGAAGTTGGAGCTGGCTGGTGGTGCCTCAAACCTTGGAGCCGGTGATTGATGGGAGAGTTTAAGTGCAAAGTGACAGTGGGAGTGAAAAGAGTGATAAGTATCAGGGTGTAAGGGAGTGAGCAAATGTAAAATGTTTTACCAAAATTTTAAGTGTAAAATATTTTACATAAATTTGCTTAGGTTGATTTGGTTAACTGAAAATATTTTACTACAAAACAAGCACGGTAAAACCGGAGCATAAATGGAAAACAATGGTGAAAGATGACAAATAAAAGTTCTCAAGACTGTAACTCTGATATCATGTAAAGGTTTTATTAATGTGTGTCCTTAAGACATATATCAGTAAACTATTTTAGAAATTTTTTTATGGAAAAACAAAAAAGTTACCAACTTTTTTTATAGCTTTTTCAATTCTCCATAAAATGTTTCCAAAAATGGATAACTAATATATGCTCTTAGGGCACACATTAACCGGACACATAATGTAAATATAAAGGTAATTATTGTAATTCACGATTTAACTTATTAACTATGCTAGAGGGCCTCTATATAGCATAATGACTTATAGGTAAAATAGTACAAAATTACGATTATTTATTTATTTATTTTTATATATTTTAAGTAAAGTGTAGCATGCATGCATGTTGACGTTGTTATAGTCATACTAGAACATTGAACCTTCTCATCAAAAAAAAAAAAAAAAAAAACATTGAACCTAATTTTTAAACAATACAACGGGCTTAGACATACATTCTAACACCCTTATATATTGCTGAATTGGATGAACTGCTTTAAATGCTGTCATTTTACTGCTGCAATGGTTAGTGGTCAATTTCAAAGGAATGCCATGGTTCATGAAGGAACAATGTGGACCGAAGAACAGATCAAGTGAAAGCATTATCAAGGATGTTAAAGCTCGGCTGGTATTTCAAAAAAATTTCTAGAAGTGAACTTTAAATGCTACCATTTGTTGCGGTTTGATCTTAGGCAGCCCTGTGGTGCAGTGCTAAGTGCTGTCATTTTACTGCTGCAATGGTGTGCTGCTTTTGTTTTTCTTTGATTTATTGTGCTGCTAGTTTCTTTGTAACTTTTAGTTTGAGGTGCCCCTGTTAAGGTTCCTTCCCTGCTCTGTTTTGGGATTTATTCAAGTATGTGTTCTCTGTTTTGTTTTTTCATGAAACATAAGCTAAAGAAGTTAAAAAATAATAATAATAATTGTAAAAAATTGTGTCCTAGCCCATACCCTATCTTTATGAGAAAAGAATTTGCAACGATTAGTTTTTGAAAGCTTTTGAAAAATCAATTAGAGAAAGGAATGGCTTTTGGAAAGCAACGGTCAGGTTGAAGAATTCTCTGCATATTATGATGTTTCACCGACTTTGGCGACCATGTATGACGTGCCAAAATTCGTGCCTAACTGAAGCCATTATGATTTTATTTCCCATCATTAATAAGTGGTCCCTGCCCTTCGGAACCAAAATAGAAAGAAAAATTAAGGATATTTTAGCCCACTGAAAAAACGGATTAAATTAAACCCAACTCACTTAAATGGACAGTCAGGTTGACCCATGGTTCAAGTGGGTCGACCTATCTTCTAGGGAAAAAAAAAATCTATTTTTCCTCATTGATGATGTGTTGAAATCGTCAGTGAGTTGTAAGGTTTAAATCACTCCAATGGGTACAAGTGGAATAAGAACAAATGGACCAAACAGAAGGTGTACCGGCCAAAAACCCTCTGAATGTCAAGTTAGCGAATGAGAAATCTCCAAGAACTCTATAATGAGAGAACTAGAGATTTCCTGTGTATTTGAGAAAAGAGGAGGTTTAGTGCTTATATAGTGGTAAGTAGTGAATCAAATTACTTAAGAGCGAGAATTTTTCCTTGTAGGGAAGATCTAATATTAGGGTTTCCGAGATTTTAGGATGCCTTTTCATACAAGGGAGATATGAGTGAGTAGTAGGGTTTTTGTGCGAAATACGCAAAATGTTTCCATATATAAGTATTCATGAGGATCAAGTAAAGCCACGCTGGACCCGTCGTCTTCTTTATTTATCCCGTTGGCCTTTCATTCACCCCATCGGCCTTTCATCCCGTTGGGTTTTAGTGTGGCTTCGTCGCCTTTCATCTCGTTGTTCTAGATCTTCCGTCTACTTCTGTGGAACTGACGAGCCCGTAGGCGTCGTCAGTTTCCTTTGCATGGTGTGTTTAGGATTATTGAACCTTAGTCAAAAATACCCCTATCACTCATCTAGATACTGTTGGAGAATTTACCAAATTAAGGAGTAATTGTGAAAGAAAAAATGAACACATCAAGCAAAAGAAATTAGTGATTGACTTGGAGGCATAATTAAATGTTATCCTTAGACAATATTTGTCTCCATACGCAAGTTGCTAAAGAGTTTCTACAAACTTGTCCTCAGGATACAATCAAGTTTATTGGGTCCTACAAATAGCAATTTTGGAGAATACCCACAGGATTTTTTGTGTTTCTTTGTAACCTACTATTTTAGGGAGATAACCCTTCAAAAGGTACGTATGGAGAATTAAAATGTTTCATAAAACCATTCACAAGGCTTGAAACATCTTCAACCTTTCTAAACAGTCACCAGAAAATTCAGTTTTACAAGTTTCGATCGGTCGAGAGGTCCTTTTGATTGATCAAATGCTCTTTTCAATTGATCGAACAGGAATCAAATAGCGATCGAACTATCCAGAAACTCCAGGATTATTTTCTTACTATTTCGATCAATCGAGCCAAAGTTTCGACCGATTGAAAGAGCTAAATTTCGAATTTTCACTTAAAAAATTTCAGAACTTGAATTTTCACTCTAACAACTTTATGAAACAATATTTTTCAAACTCAAACATCATTATTACAACTGTGGGAACACTTCCCCATTATCCGGATTTATCCGCTTTGGGGAGCCAGTCCCTCACGGTTTATCGGCTCGTCCCCGAGTGTGGGCAGGACCAACCAAGGGCTAGACCTTGTAGTTGTAATCGCAAGTCCCACATCGGTTAGAGTTCCCTCCCACATATGGTTTAAATGCTTCTGGAGCGACCATATGTGTACCACCACCTCTCACACATGTGTGGGAGTGGTGGTACACATATGGTCGCTCCAGAAGCATTTAAACCATATGTGGGAGGGAACTCTAACCGATGTGGGACTTGCGATTACAACTACAAGGTCTAGCCCTTGGTTGGTCCTGCCCACACTCGGGGACGAGCCGATAAACCGTGAGGGACTGGCTCCCCAAAGCGGATAAATCCGGATAATGGGGAAGTGTTCCCACAACAACCTATCCATGTATATATCTATATACAACAGATACTGACTTTGTTTATTTTACAAATTCATACTCACAAATCTCTCTTTCACTTGCTTGCTTTCATCTTTTTATTCTTATCAATTTTTGTTTTCTCTCAGCGGGAACCAAGTTGAATTGTGTGGCCAAATCTTCCTCAATTTGCATCAGTTAAAAGAAATGATGTTATTTAAAACCCCATACAATGTTGTATATTATATAATGAATTATTCGTAAAATATTTAGACATAATGGGAATTGCATGTTAGTCTTTGACATAGTTTGAACATATAGTTAAAGTGTTCTTTTTTAGAGAGATGAATTGTGAGGTGGAAAAGTGAAGTGACAAGGGAGCAATATCATTTAAGTATTAAGTTTAAAAAAATTGTAAGTCTTTAAATAGCTCACTTTAACTCTCTTAATCGTACTGATTGCCACTGAAATCCCATTATGGAAAAACTCACTACTTTCCAAACACTATCTATCTCTTCGTCTAAGTGAAGAGATTAAAAAAATGGGCTATATGAGTAACCTAGAAACAATTATTACAATATGTTAAGCTTTAAAGTGTGGCTGATTCCATGACAAAGTTTGTATTTAAATATTTGAAATTGGTTGAATTTGGTTATTGTAAAAAATTTGTCAAGAGCTACAATAAAGTAGGGGTGTTCATGAGTCGGTTCAGTTTAGGTTTGTGCTCAACCCGGAACCGACCCGATCTGGTCGGGTGGCAGGGCGACGAACCTACCGCTGACCATGAAAAATCACGAGTCGAGTCGGATCAAGCTTGGGTGCACAGTGGTCGGATCCAATTTCAACCGAAAGACAAAGATCAAAGACCACAAATTTCACAAATCTGAAAAAACAAATCTACACTGAAGAACAGATCTACAAACCCAAACACCAGTAACCCATAAATCCAAAGAATGCAAATAGAAACTAGACTTACATGAGACTGAAACAAAGAAATAAAGAGAAAATTAATGAAAACTACAACCTTGACTTGCAGATTGGAGATGGTGAATGACAGAGATTGCAGAACAACGATGGTGAATGGAAGAGAATCGCAAATCGGTGATGATGGAGGTTGAGAGATCAGTGCAGATTGGCGATGGAGGTCGAGAGCTCGATGTAGATCAGCGATGATGGAGGTTGAAAGCTCAACGATGTTGAGATATCAGTGTGGATTGGCACATATCAGGGATGTTGAGAGATTGAGAGAGTGAGAGAGAGCCTTAAGACTGAGAAAGAATGAGAGAACTGAGAACCTTGAGCACTGCAGATTATATATCATGGTCGGGTCAGGTTGATAGGGTTTTGGAAAGGAAGAATCGCCACTCGACCCGCTGGAATTGGTTTGGGATGGCAGGAACCCGCCACCGACCACCAAGTAGTCGGGTCGAACGACGGACGGTTCATGTCTGGTCGGTTTAGCCGGGTGGATCGGGTCTTCAGTTTTGTTAGACAGGCCAACATTTAAGATTTCCAAGATATCACTTAAGTGAAACTGGGTGAAACATTAAAGAACCGAAAGTTCGCTTGTTACTCACTCAAGCAAAATTGTGTAAAACAAAATTCTAATTCTGTATGGAGAAGGATTCGTTCTAGCTTTATAACCAACCAATATTTACTCACTCATTGCATAATTTTCAAGCATAAAAAAAATATTAAACAAAAAGTTGTCATCCCAGAGTAATATAGAGAAAACCTCTTCCATGCACAAAACTGCAAAATGTTAAGATACAACTAACTCATCGGGATCCCAAAGAGAGTGATTGTGAGGTTATTTTCAAACCATAGAAATTCTTTTAAGTGAATTCACAACAACAAATCTTCAAGGAGATCCTTAGAAGTGTAAAAAATTCTGGTTTTTTGCAAGCGTGGTAGTCATAAAGGAAATTAACTTTAGAAGATTTTAAAGATTCTTTGGTTACTACCGTCATTTACAAATGTGCAATGATTTGTTTGGATACCGCTTATTGCTGAAAATATTGTAACAAAATAATTTTTAAATGTGTAAATAGTGCCTTGAGACCCAGGTTAGAAGTTATATTTGCTGAAAGCGGTATTTGTGGGTCCCGTGAACAGTGCACTGGACCCATCCAAGGAAACGCAGACGCGGGGATAGCAATGCAAACGCGTTGCTATCCAAACCCACACAGAGTCTGACTATGCATAGATTTTGTGAGTAGATCATTTGTAACTACTATTCCTATTGTAATTGACTCCTGATCGAAGTGATATTTCTTTTGAAGAGGTTTTTCAAAAGTTTTCCACTAGATTATGCATAAAGCTGTCTGCTGGGAAATGAACTACAGATTGTGGGTGAGAAATCCTGTGTTTAATCTTGCATGTGCAGAATGAAGATTACTAGCGAAAACAAAGAAGCTGGAAAGTTCTGACCTAGTGAAAAAAATAAAATTACAGTAGTGAAACTAGAAGGGCTTAACAAAAATAGAAGTGAAATATTCATCGAAAAAAAAAACTGAAAACGCAATTCATTATAGAAGAAAAGATGAGTTGTAAGGTACACATATGATTTAGCTCTACTTTCTAATACTAATACTAATAATATATGCTATTTGAACCACTACTATGTTGCTTTCTCCTAATCCTCATTGAGATAAAGCTCTCTGATAACTGATAAGGGCTAGTAATCCCAGTCACATTTTCTGATCAGACACTGGATGATTTAGACAACTAAACGACAGCTGAAGTTTGTGATGTGCAGGAGCAGGACTACATCGATCATATCTCACACTCAAAATTAACTTAGTACATTAACTTAACTTGTATTCTATTCTATTCTATGTCATCCATTTTCACTTTTTTGCTTCTGCTTCTGCTGCTGGCTTTGGCTCCTCTGGAACTCCACCATCAATGCAACTCCTACACCTCCTTTCTACCCATCCTTCTATATCGTTCACCCCATGCCTTCCACCGCACAGTCGGGCAATGATTCCTGCTATGACACCTATAATAGTGATCACTGCTAAAACTACCACCAGTGTCTCGATTGATCGGTGTGTGTAGCGATTTGGCTCCACCACCGTTAAAGTTGGTGGTGCCTCAGTTAGTGGTGGCTGCTCATCACGTAACCTTGCCTCTAGAGTCCCCAACACCAAGGACACAACCATGACCATGAACATAAACTAGTTGTGTCGGACTCTTTTAAATGTATCCTCTATATTTTGTAATTGATTTTTTATATAAAGATGGACATAAGTGATGATGTAGAGAAAGATGTGAAGATGTGACAAGGAGTAACTAAAATAGATAAAGAGTATATATATGGGCGGGAGTGAAAGAAAGTGAAGACTGGAGAGGGAAATAGAAAGAGATTGAGCTCGATTGAAAACTTGAGAAGGTAGGTAGATGGAAATAAATAAATAAAAGGCACACAAAGCTATGGAATCAAGAAAATGAGAAGATGAGATGAGAGTGAAAATTGAAACTATAGAGAGGCACGGAAGGTAAAGAGGTTGAAAAATGAAATGAGAGAGTGAAGATACTGTTTAGCTAGGAGTTTGGAACAACAAATGCTATTCGGTACATAATAATGTGGAAACCGAAAGACACGCGAAATGTTTGTTTAAAGGTAGGAGATGGAGATGAAATAGGATTCCAGTATTCTTTGGCCGTGGAAGTGGAACTCTAATTTCTTTTTGGCACTTTGGATCTTCTTTGGGTGATTATTTCCCTTCCATCTTTTCTTACTTTTTAATCTACTTTGGCTTTTCTATTTTTTTAATATTGAATAAAAGTCACAAAGGCTAATTTCAACCTTGTCAGTGCGTGACCTGACCGTTGAATTGCACTTTGACGCCAAAAGTGAATATTTAGTGATTCCTTTTCCCAATTTGTCCTCAGTGAAATCACATGTCAATGTTCATTTTGTGACCCCGAAAATTATGTTTATTTTTCCTTTGGTGGCTTTTCCTAGTTTGTCATATGCTCTTTCTTGCTGTTACCTTGTCTTATGAGACGTGCAACTCAGAACTTTTAACTCTCTCTGTGTCACGCACACAAACATACACAGTGACCAGTCAGCTAGGGGGTGTTTGATTTGTGTTTTCAAACAACTATTTTTAGTTTTTAAACAACATTTCACGCATTTCAATACACTTTTTCACCCACACGTATTTTCACAAATATTTTTAAACAACAATTTTCAGTTTTTAAACACACATACCAAACGAACCCCTAATTTATCAGCCAGTAGAAATATGGATAGCCAGATAGGTATGATGCACCTGCAGAAGGGTCAATCAACCAATAAGATGACCTTTTTCGGGTTAGGGTAATTCATCATAGAACAACCGCTGTCCAAGCAGCCTGCCCTGCACACCATGTGCGGAATACAGACTCATGAGTAGATAAAGATAAAGAAAGTATTATAGTTGCTTATATTTTTATGTATCTTTTTTTTTTTTTCTTTTTTTTGACCGAAATGATAGAAATCTATCTTTGAAATGTCACTTTTAAGACAAAATACTTCCAAGTTCTAAGCGATGATATCGAACCTCCAATAATTTTATATAGACAGACATGCATAAAGACAAACATGTGTCCCCTTTGGATTTCAGGATCGACTACACGATTTGACGACACATGTTTTTGGATGTATACACTTTATGGAAATGGGGAACTTATTATGGTAAATTCGTGTATAAATGTTTGTCACCAATAATTAAAATTTTAAGGCGTGATTAATCATTTATCTCTATTTTGATTTTAAAATTTATTACCAAAGGTCTCAAAGATTCCTAACCTAAGTAAAGGTTAAAATCATGTTTCAAACTAGAAACATGAGTCTCGAAGTAAGGTTAAAAATAGGAAATGTGTTTTTTTCAAACCAAAAAAAAAACATAGAAAATGTGTTAGGGGGTGTTTGGTTTGTGTTTTTAAACAACTATTTTCAGTTTTTAAATAACATTTTATGTATTTCAACGCACTTTTTCACCCACACGTATTTCCACAAATGTTTTCAAACAACAATTTTCAGTTTTTAAACACATGTACCAAACGGGCTCTTAGGCACTCCCCATAATGTCTATCTTATGATGATACATTATTTTGACCTATTCCTAAGCTTTGCTTTACTAATTGACAAATTAATTGGACTATCAGTATTTAGGTTTTGGTATGCAATGTCCCATTGTGCCACGATATGTGACATAATTTTACTGGAGTAATATATATATATATATATATATATATATATATATATATATATATATATATATTAGGCTTTAAAGAGAAATTTAGGGGTTGGAAGATATACTTGAATATCAAGAGACCCCTACGGCCTATTTAAGGGTTTTCTCATTTCTTCCCATAAGAGCATTCACATCAATTTGTCTATCTATTTTAGCATAAGAGCTTGCTTTTCTTTTTTTTTTCTTTTTTTTTTTTTGTCTATTTTACTTACCCACTTTTACAAAACATACACATCAAATTATCCATTCTACACTCCATTCTATTTATACAATCATTATTTATTTATTTTTTATTATTTTACCTTTATTTTCTCCCATTTCTCTTCATCTCTCAGTTATATCTGATCGAGATCTTGCTGGATCTTGCTAAGATCTCCTTAAATAAGCGGAGTTAGAATTCGAGCTTAACAGATTTTTTACTGTAATTTGCGATTTCTGACGAGGAGAGAACAAGTCTTCGAGCGGGTTGAGTTCATCACTTTCTTAGACAACTAAACCGCCACTTGAACCGACAGTATCAGGTCCTAGCATCGGTGACCCACGACCGATCGAATTATCACTTGGATCGAGCGATTATTGGGTGGAGAGCATTAGGTTTAGGTGGGCCTTCGGGTCTGGGCGAATGGTGGACAGCCCTAATCGTCCTCCCTCTCTCTCAATTTGACCCACCATCAAACCCACCACTATCCTTTTCTTGATCTGACCCAGCCAAGACCCAACTTCTTTCTTTCAATCTGATCAACAACTCTAAGGAATCACGGGTACATCATGCCATGACATCAACTCTCTCTATGTTTATCGTTTGATCTCACACGACTCAAACATGGGTTTTTTGGGTTGTGATGAAATAGGTCAAGATGAAGTTGGGTTGAGGTGAAATGAGTTTTCTACATTGAGGATAAATGCTACTGTCATTTTTTGTTGAATTTCTATTGATTTTGGGTTGATTTTTGTTGTTGATTTTGCTTTAATTTTTTTGTTGATTTTGGGTCAATTTTGTGTTCAGATCATTCTTGCTTTGTGGTGAAGAGAATGAGCAACTAAGAATCACTGGAGCTGAGATGGGTGAGATGGGAGAGCTAAGGTGGAATGCACGAAGAGGGAGAAGAGAAGGAGAGGAGTTTAATTGTGTAGAGAGAGAGAGAGAGAGAGACGAACCAAAATAAAGGATAATAATAAAATAATACGATAGAAAGCTACAATAACCATGTGAATATACATAGTTGCTTACATATTTACACAACAATGCAATGCACTGTCTAATGCATGTGAATTTTAGGCATATTATGTAAATTTTACAACATTTTGTATTTTGCACTCATGATGTGAGTGTTCTAAGCCTAAATAACCATCCTCGAGAGAGCCTATTGGATATACACAAACCAAAAGAGGAAAATTTAAAAGAATATCTTTTGTGTGCAATAAAACCCATGTGTGCGCTAACAGCTTTCACCTTGGGCGTACACATTGGTCCTATCATCAAAATGGCCCATTTAAAAGGGGTTAGCAGACCCATACAGATATTTACTAACAAGTTTCATATAAAGAAGTGCTTGAAAATTATGACTAACATCCTCGCTAACTAATTTAAAATATGGAATGTGTTCATCAAGTGCACTATTTTGTGAATGTGATAGCTCCTTAGATTTCACTTGAGTCGCTATGATCTACCGTGTGAAATTCTCGTATATGGACCAAATCACAAGGAAACACATAGGTTAAAATTTCATGGAAGAGTAACTGGATATTATAACCATTATATAGTGCTTGGATATTGGGAGTTTTGAGACCTAAAAAAAAAAACACAGACAAATAATTCAGACCAAGGACTAGGAGAGATCCAGTTCAGCTTATTATAACCCAATCCCAGGCTGAAAAATATATTATTTCAAAACTAAGAGAGGCAGAGAGAAGGATTACTATCAATCAAAGAGAAGGCGAAGCTTGTTTGACTGGTTTTACATGGGTGAATCCAAAGGGACTTCTGCGAAAATGATTCCTTAAGAGTTTTTAGAAGAGGTAATTTGCAGAATAGCAGCTGTTTGCCACAATATATAGTTAGTTAGCAAGAACTTGAAAGAAATGAGGAAAATAACATCTTAAGCCTGTGAAGCTCGAGTTCGGTGGAAAAATCGAGCCTCCAAGACTCAAGTTCTGATTGCTGAGATGGACAAGTACTCAAGTCTTAAAGACTCGAGTTCCAAAGAAGAAGGCGAACAAAGATGACGATGAACATGAAGAACTAGAAATGGGAAGAAGAAGCAGAAGTACCAGATCCAAAAACCTCTTTGGAGAACGCAGATCCAACGAAGAAGAATCAAGGGCTGGAGAACGCAGATTTGACGAAGAAGAATCACGGGCTGAAGGAAAGAAGAACAGGGGAAGAAGAAGCAGCACAGGTGATGGGAAAAGTAAAAGGTGGAACTCAAGTCTTAAAACTCGAGTTCCACGTGGATTTTTTTTCCACATCAGTTTCCACGGCTTGCAACTCGAGTTTTAAAAACTCGATTTCTATCTTAGAATTCAAGTTTTCGACACTCGACATGCTAGTTTGCTGAATAATTTTGCAAACTAGACAACTAACTAAAATATTATAAAAATAAAGCTAAATGCAAAAAAAAAAAAAAAAAAAAAAAAAAAAAAATTCGTTTAGAATCTCTGGAGAGTTGATTATTGAATATAAAGTAAAAAATTAGCCCCCCCAAAATTTTGTAAGCCCTAAGAACTAGTTTGTTATCTCCATTCCTTCTCGCTCATCATAGCCTTATCTTGCTGAAAATTTATTAGGTACCAGAACTAACTGTACATGGATTTATATTATGAGCACACATCAAACATGAAAATAAAAGAGAGAGAATGAGAAACTCACGATTTCTTCACATTTCACAGCTTTATCAAACCAACCCATAACTGGGACACATTTCCTCACTTACATTTACTTAGTTGGGTTCTAGTTAAGTTTCACTCTCTCTGAAACGAACCCATGTTCACACACTATCAAACAAACCCATAACTGGGACGAGTACAGGAATAAAAGTGCAGTAAAGACATCAAGATCTGAACCAAGTTTAAAACAGGAAAAACATTATGGGTTTAGGAGTAGGAAGTTTTATTAAATATGAACAATAACTGAAAAGACGAAACCTTCAAGATTCAGTAGTGCGGGACTTGACAATGAAGTTCTGGCGGCTGATGGGATTCATTACCACAGGTGGACCTGCAGTGCGAGGCAATGCCTGGAATTTCCTGTCAGTTTCATCCCACCATTCCTTGTTTGCAACAGTTTTTGGGGTAGTTCCTGAAATGGAAAAATAAATCAACTAATGGTATTAATTTTAATTTAAACCACGAGATGCAGTAGCTGAACATATATAATTAAACCGGTGAATTGGAGGAGCTTCCCTTCCTGTCAAAAAACTAAAGCTACACGCACTCCTCATGTGTTTAGTCTTCAATTGGCTGGGTGTTTCGTTTGTAGTCCTTTTTCTTAAGGACTACTACTCTAATAGTCTTATGTGATGTGCACGTGGTAGGGTAGTTACTTTTTTTAGCAGTTGAGTGGAGTGGAGTGGAGGGGAGGGGAGTTGAGAAAGAAAAGAACTTGCCTCCAAAAATCTTCTTGTCAGCAAGAATATGGTCGAATGCAAATGAAATTGCAAAGGATCCCAAAACTGCAGATATGATGTACTTGGCTGCACCACCCATCTTCAAACTGCATCCATTTCCATTTCAAGCTAATTAAATAACTTAATTAATATATATATATATATATATATATATATAGTACTTTAGAGTTTGAGAGTCTAATAATTAATACTCGAATTTCATCATAATAAGCAAAGAAATAATTCACTCCCTCCCAACTAAAGTTTAGTAGAGTTTGTGAGAGAGAGAGAATGAGAGCTAAACCTTTTGTAATTAAAACTTGAAATTTAAAAACCTTGTATTTATTAAGTTCAATTCTGCAACAGATGAAACATCATCGAGTCGCAACCATACAAACAAAAAAGACAAATCTTAATTGAGAAATTGGAACCCTACACTACCCAGGAATGGAATGGAATAAGATGATGTTTCTTATTATTATTACTATTAAAATTAAAATTGTTCAAACAGAGAGCATAAGCCATAAGAGTTACGATTATTCAAACAAACAGACCATACATAAAGATAAAAGAAGATATGGAAGAGAAAGAGAACTGACCAGCACACTACAGCACTTGGCGTTTCGGTGTTCCTGACTCCTGTTGATGATTCTTGAAGCTTCCTGAATTCGTTTCGATGACACCTTTACCAATATATATATATATATATATATATATATATATATATATATATATTTAGTCTTATAATTTAGTCTATACTTTCTTTTCTAGTTTCTACCGCCAAAAAGAAAAACTAGTATTTTGTATTTTGCAACTTGTAAACCGCTGGGCCTGGACCAGACCAGGACCTAGATCACATATCCGGTTTAGGTTTTACATTTTTTTTTTTTTTTTTTTTTTAAGGCACTAGTTTTACTTTGAGCCCTACCTACTCTACATTTAATTTCATCTATGTGTTGAAAAGCAGTTTAAAAAATAAAAAAGAGCGAACTCTCTCAACTCAACTCTCTCAAAAAAAGAAAAAAGAAAAAGAAGAGCGGTGACAATTGGACATCACATCCATTGGGTAGTCACTCCACTCCACTGGGTTGTGGTTCTTCTTCTTCTTCACCAAGGCAAGAATTAATTAAGGCAGTATCCATTCTTCTTTTGAGGTTGAGGATCATTTTTATTATTATATTTGCTGAAATGAAAAATTGACTTTCTAAATTTCTTCAGATTTTATTTCAGTCCTCTAACTTTGTTTTTATTCATTTCAGTCCTCTAACTTTCAAGTTTATTCAATTAAGACTTTTCCATCAATTTTTATTATATGTTGTGGTTAATTTTTCAATTTTATAAATATTTTTTCAAATTCTTTAAATTAAAAAATTCAATTAATGATTGAAAAATATTTTTCAGTTTTTTTTTTTTTCAAAAATTTGTAACAAAAGTTAACGAAAATATCTTAATTGAATAAATCTGAAATTTAGAGGACTAAAATAAATGAAAGTAAAATTAGAAGGCTGAAATGAAATCTAAAGAAAGTTAGAAGGTCAGTTTTGTATTTTAGCCTATTATATTCAAGCCCAGTATCTTCAGGCTGGTTGACCATATTTGGGCTTCCAGAAAAGAACTTGAACTTGTTTGGGCTTTACCGAACATAGTATACCCGTCACCTTACAATCAACTCCAGCCCAGCAATCTGACGTTGTCGTTGTGGAGGAGCAACAGGCTTTGCCCCTACCTTTTATCACAATCTCTTTTTCTATTTTGCAATAATATGACATGAGCTATAATAACAATCATAATGCAATATTTTATCCATTGCACTAGTTCAAAAAAATTCTAATAACAATAATAAAGAATCTTACAATCCAATTACAAAAAAATTTCTTCCCTTCAATATAGTAGTAGAATTGAAGCCAGAGTTTACTTAGAGAGATTGGTTTGATATCCCAAAAAAATTATACATATATATTCTATAATCAAGCTGAACTCTACGTACACCAAATTGATATGACTTTTTAAATTTTTACATTGTAGGCAAAGAATTCAACTTGTTGGAATGAGAAACTGTCAACCACAGCTTTGAAACTCATCATACCTAGGGAGGAGAAGAAGCAAGAAGAAGACCTCATCCTGAATCTGGACATCTATAAAAATAAAATGGATAGCAATTAAAGAATAGGATGTGAAGAAGTAACAACCTCAGTAAATGCTAATTACAAACAGTGATTCTGCAACACACTAAGAAGCAATCACAGGCTGTAGAGTAAGAATATTGATTTTTTTCTCATCTAACCCACCAAAATGTGTCTTTACACTTCAAGACACTCAACAGCCAGCAGCTTTTAGAAAGTTATCAAATGGACTTGATGCCGGTAGTCTGAACAAGTGGGGATGATGCTGGTATTCTGCTGCACACAGCATCGGAACAGGACCAGGGGTTGGTTGGCCTGAATTGGCAACAAAGTTTTCGTCAAGGAAAGGATTGCCAGCCTGCATTTCATTTGAGTCGACAATGTTAGAAGCTTCACTTGAGTGAAGGCATTAGGCAATGTTTTAAGACCTTTAAGGCTTTAAGCCCAAACGTGCACCTTTTTAAGACTTCTAATATATTTGCATGCAAATGGGAAACAAGAAGAGTACATATGCATACAACACAACCTAGTCCCAACTAGAGATGTATGTTGCACGGTTCAAATGGTTTATATATCATGCAAGTACGTGCTCAATTCAAGTTTACTAGAACAAGAAAGTACCCCATAATAACCCACATCAACCTGGGGGTAGGATGACATCTTCTTCACCTCAGGCTCATGAATTTGCAAAGTAAAGTTCTTCCCACTTTCCTGTTTCTGTTGGATAATCATCACATTAGACATCTTCTGCTGCTTTCCCATGAGTAGTGCCTCACAGTGGCGGGCCATTTCCTTGTAAGGCACATCAGGTGCTGTTGAGACAGAAATTCTTCCAACTTGATGTGCCGTTTCCAAGACCTGTGCATATAAAGCACACTATTAAAAATTATGTTGCAAGAAACCAATTCTCAATCTGAATATCCCTTACATTGGTACCCCATAAAGGATGAAATGGCTAACATACTGATTCTAGAAATTGATTGACACTCAAAAGATAGGGAATTTCTGTCGCCAACTCTGAATTATGTTTGGTTTGACTTTCAAATGAATCTGCCAACAAATCATCATCCATTGAAAAAATTGGAGCAACCTGCAAGACAACAACAAAGTCATGCAAGTCCAAGCATTAATGGACATAACTTGAAGTCGTTACCTCCTTAACAGATTCACTATTCTTCTGATCAACCTGACAAATTTTATGTGGACTACCCATGAACAACTGGCTTCCTAGTGGACACACATCCTCGGGTAAAAATTCATGGAGTAGCTGCTCCCTTATAGTGGACAACTCAGACTGCAAAAAATGTCAAAAATTATTATAATAGAAGATAACAATATAAACAAGTTATACATTCAAGGCAGTCTAAGATGTGTAAAATTTATATAAACGCTTTACTTCTGATAAATTTTCCAAGCTCTTTACAATCTCAGAAGCAAAGGACTCCCTAGTTTGGTCTTCAGTGATATCTATTTCTGAAAGAGATTTCAAAGCTGAATTATCATCTTCTTCAGATCCATAAACGTTTGCAGGACGGTGAGATGCAGTTTTAACAGCCTGTAGCTTACAATCTTCCACCAAACATAGGAATGGATCAACCTGAGTCCAGCATGATTTAAGGCAAACATTAAGAAATTTGACTAGAGAGGTGTTTAATCACCACAATCCATGAGCTTGATATTCATCACTTTAACAATTAGTCACATGAACAAGTTAAATGTATCTAGTCCTTGCAAAAAATATTGGAACTTTTAGGCCTGCTATTGCTAAGTAAATGAATAACAATGTTAACCAATGATTACAGCTTCACCAGCAATGACTCATACCTACCATTTTATCTGTAAGTGCTGTCTTGGCCCTATAAACAAGAGGAAGAATATTGTATGCTTTTGACGAAAAAAGAATCATTGAAGTTGCCAAGGTAAAGAGGGATCTGCAACATGAAGGTGGCAGTGACCCTGCAATAGAAGTGAGATATGGTTTTAGCTGAAGAGTTGAGATCCAATAAATGTAAGATCTAGCTTGTTCATTCTTTGCTTCATGAGTATGCATGTAATTGACTAAAAAAAGTGAAAAATGAATAAACCACAAGTTAATTATACCCAAATCCAATCACTTTGTCAAAAGAGAATTAAAAAGTCCAATCAGTTCTTAACAGTTAAACATTCTAAAGCCTGTATATCTATGCCTACCAATGGCATTGTTGTAGCTTCTTACTCGACTCTCCCCATGTTATGCAACAAGTGCAAGCTGTAACTAGACCATGCAATACATACTTGTCCACTGGTAGGATAGAAAATTCAAACCTAGGCCATCTAGACATATGGGATTGAAAGTAGAATAACAAATTCAAGATCTGACCTCTTTCATTAAGAGAAATGTCTCGCAGTGTAAATGCTAACTGAAAACTTTGAACCAGAACCTCATTACTGGAATTCTGCAAGACATGATAAACCATAATAGAATGGAACAATAAAGCTCATTAAAACTTAATACATAATTAATGTAAAAAACACAGGAAGTTCCTTGCCAATGATCCTTCAGTCACTTTACACCTCCTATCATCTCTAGGGTAAAACCCCTCTAACCTCCTAACCCCTCCAAAAAAGAAAAAGAAACATTTTAATGTGGCAAAGAAAAACATAGGAGGTTCCTCCAAAGTCATTTCTGATAAGTAGAATATATGATTACTAATACTATTCTAATTTATGTGACTAGAAGTCCATCCAAAGAACTAGTTCTTTGTGTAAGTAACTATTTAAGGCTCAACGTATATGTATTTAGTAGTAATGTCCTCTATTTGTACCCCATGGAAACCTAGTAAGTTGCAGGCATCATTTGAAAGTTTAAATCGCAGTTCATCCAAATTGCTGTTAACACCGTCTATGAAAGATGGAACAAGCTTTCTAGAAGAACAAATAATAAATAAAGCCCAAGTAAGGTTTGGTAGAGAAATCCAAACTAATTGAGTATTTTGCTAAGCAAAAAAAAAAAAAAAAGAGAGAAGAAAATTTCACACTCCAGAATCTTCACAAAATTCAAGTAAATGACCTGCCCTCTTTCAAAACTAATTGTAGATATGGAAAGCTTTACTATCATTCTTCTGGACTAACATACTCTAGAAAAGATTAAAGCCACTCTCACAAGTGTTTTGAGGTTCCTAGGAACAGTTGGAGTTTATGAAGACTAATTGGCCTGATTAATAAATTATGCTCCAAAAACATGGCATTAATATCGTATCTGAACAACCCAAAAGTGACATGAACATACCCAAAACTGCTTCTTGTAATTACAAAATAGTGTTATGACCCAAATACCCCTATAAAATTGATATCCTAGCTGTAGATATGCTTCAGATGGCTTCTTTGATTAACATGGCAATAATTATTAGTATCCCCTGGTTCTGACTTCTGAGGGACATAGAAACGCATGAAGCACTTTCAAAAGTACAGCGCAAACATGCTAATAACAAGGATTATTATCAAAAGAAAAGAACCTGACCAAAAATAGCAGCATCAGTTTATATAGAAGAAAAGCTAAACTCTATTTAACATTATTTGAGCAATTACCTTGGCTCGAGAGAACAGCACTACAAGACTGTATGTATGAGAAATTGCTTCATAGTTATCAGGAGAATTTGCAGGAGAGATGGACTGAGCCCAAATTGATGAAAGCAACAGTGTAATCTGGTGGCTGCTGAGCCTCAGGGAATTAACCTCCTGAAGTTTAATATTCATAAAAAAAAAGTCACATTGGATTTGATGGTACATCAAAGTAAGATCATTTTTTAACAACTGATAACTGACAGCATGAAATCCGACCTATAAATTACAGAGGGCCTTGATATAGATTAGGGCCAGCAATTTGTTGCATTCCTATCCAATCCCAGTAACCCTGATAGCAAATATATAAAGCCTAGGCCCCTATTCCAGACAAAATTTTGGCTCTGAACTGATTCCTAGGCCAATAAATATATAACTTTAGATAGCAATTGAATCAGTGCTACAGATTTTAAATATAATGTATTTAAGGAGACTACCCTCTACTTCTATGTGCCCAGTGACATCCAACACCAACATAAAGTACAAGTCACCCTTAGGAGCAACAACTACACTATGACTATATGACTGGGTGGGGTAACCAGGGCATGCCTTAATGAGCAAGCCCTATGATGTAATGGATATGGATACCTGAGATGGTAAAGACATTTCCAAAAACTTACCATTTCTTTATTTGAATTGATCACAGCATTTCCATCGGTTGTCATAGATACAAGGGGGCTTTTCATACTATATACTCGACTGTAGGATGATTTCAATCTATTCAGCATATCATTATTAAGATTTCTTGGTTCCTCCTCACTAACACCATTTTCTTTGCTGTCCTGACAAGCATTTTCCTTTGACAAAAACGTGTCCTTCCTTAGCTTCTCAAAAAGGGCAGCTGAAGAAGAAAAGACAGAGACGGTTCTTGAAAGCGTCCGTGGAATAGATGAGGATGGACGAGGGCAAACCGAAGATGGCACAAGAACAACAGAAAAGATTCGATGTGCACCAACTCGTGTTTCATGGTCTGGATGGACCATAGCTGGGAGTAATTGGTGAAACAAAGCCTCAGGGAAAGCCTACAGAAAGAAAGAAATTTTAAATGCAGAATTATATCTAAACCTAAAAAGTAGTTGAGGATGAAAAACCAACAGAAAAATAGGTGCTGTGCCTTGCCTTATTTTGATATGACAAATTGGGTAAGGAGGCTACAATTTGAGCAGTACGGTAAACAGCTGAAATAGTAGTTCTGGCTATAACTGTAATAGTTGAGATGTTCTCCAACATCACAGCCATATTATCAAGAATTGGGCCTGCATCACCAATCTGTGGGCCAATTGCAACTCAGTTTTATTTGAAAACTCAAATAATGACTAATGAGAGTCAATGTCAGGAATCACCAACACAGGATATGTATATAATACAATACATACATCGGGATATGTCAATTCTTGAAAATTTTAGAATGTGATATAGCCTGGATACTTCAATCAATTAACATATAAATCAACATTTTAAAGTACATGTTATAGTATTTTATAGTATAAAAGATAAACACCAAATACTAACAGCGTAAAATATGACTAAAGAATAAATATATTAGTTTCATTGTATAAAAGATATCTCTAAATAAGTGAGCAATATTAGTTTCATTGAATAAATATATTAGTTTCATCGTATTAGTTTCATTGAAAAAAGTGAGCGAGAAAGAGGGAAAGGAAAAAAAAGAAAAAGAAAAAAAAAAAGATGTATCCTATGGTATCCGAGAGTATCTGTATCAGCTTAAATTTAGATATGGTGCTAGTTTAAAGTATCCATGCTTTGAAGCAGTAGAACATGAAAAATTGAAAAATTACACAAGCTCATTAAGTATTTGAAAAGTGAATAAAAACCAATAACAAGCATCAAGAAGTAATTCTAGACCATAAAATTTTGGATATTAAATTGATTTAGGAGCTTTGGAATATAATTACCACCTTATGTGATAACTGTACAAGGCAGTCATCCACCACTTCCCTAAAGCTTCTATTCCAATTTATGATGTCAGCTCCAAGATTCGCATCATCAAGTGAACAATGTATGCTCTTCCGCACATGCCTCATGACATCACTTAATGCACCGATCATTGCTACAGAAGGGTTGACCTTTGCATCTTGAGCAAGGGAGGAGGTAACCTGAACAATGTCAAGCTGTATTTTGGGTTGTTTAAGGACATTTTTATGATCAAGATGCTTAACTAAAATGGAAAGCAAGAAATGTGTATTTTGCCCTGCAAGAGGTAAAGAAGAAAAATGCAGGAGCTGTTAATCATCAAAGTAAAAATGAAATTGAAGGGTAGGGCAACAGCATTAATGTTTAAAAACAACAGTAAAGAACCTCAAAATCCTAAATGAGTTGAGTTATAAATACCAGAATTATCCATTAAAAACTGCATATCCTTTAGGACTGGCAAGGCAAGACCATGTTCAGGAGACCATAAATTCTCACTGTCAAAGTAACGGAACAAAGATTCCAAAACACGCCGCATTGTTGTAGCCTCCTTGGCTAGCTTGGCCATGTTATGCAGGCAGACCCTGGACCAAAAGCAAGGATTCTTGGCATCTTCTCTGTGGAAGAAAACCAGGACAAGTCATTGACAGTTGAAGAATTAAAAACAAAAATCCTATGAAGCATTTGCAGTATTTGGTGCCAACAGATATTATACTGACATATGTATTTCGCTTTTTTCGTTCGCAATTGTTCTCCAAGAAGGAACCCTAATTGTGATATCTGGTGAATGAGAGACATGACCCTCATTTTTTAGGACTTCTTGCACCCAACGATTCTGTGGACCTTGCTTGTCATGGTCCATGTTCTCTGACTCTTTATTAGGACCTCCATAGTTTTCCAAGACCACTGAAACAACCTGTTTTGTTGAATATCAAAAGAACAAAAATGTCAAAGGACCACATAGGTTATCAAATAGCATTGTGTAATGAAATGGTAATGAACAGGAGCTGCTTCACTTGTACAAATTTACATGCAATGTCAATAAGATATAAAGAAATAGTGAGCTAAACTGTTCTAGACCCTCCAATATCAGTGACACATCTATATTTTTCAACCTGTAAATCCGGAGCTAAATGATAAAGTATGTGACAATTATTACTTATTAAAGTAATTGAGAAATTAGAGAACGATAAATTTAACAATCTTAATTGTGGTAGAATAATTCTTCCAGGATAATCACGGTTAAGTGTATACATAAAACCCTATAGAGTCCTATAGAAGCTGCAAATTTTTTTTATTGAGGATACAACAAACCACAATAGCTCAATAATTTCAGTATATAACAGGCTACAAAACAGAACTAGGACACAAAGGCATAGATATCAGGTAGAGGTTCATAAGATTTTTCCAAAGTTGAACTCTTATTTCAGACACAATTAAGTGCACCAGTCATGTAGCAGATACCCAGTGAAAAATAGAATGATCGTGAGTGTATATGTATTCTACATTAAATGCTCTGCTGTGTATGCATGTCAAACACAGATTATATTTATAACCAAGAAGCTGCTCTGTGCAGTTCAAAAAAGAAGTAGATAAACTTGGATTAAGATTTGAATAAGTCTGAATCTCCTTACATTATCGAACTCGACTGAAATGTGAGAGTATTCGCCCATAAACCAAACCTACAAAGAAAAATAGATAATCCAATCCCATTAAAATATGGTATGTGGGATGCTAACAAGGGAGAATACATAGCTTTATAAAGGGAAAAACAAAAATTAAAACAGAAGATATGGGTATTTCTGCAATGATTTCAACATACTCTTAAGGAAAATTACACATAGGGATCCAATCTTTAGGCAAGATGAAAACAATGAAATGAAACATCAGTGAAGTCAATTCAATAATTATGATGAAACAAAGATACCGCAAAATTTTGGAACTAAGGTTTGGTTGTTGCATGATGAAACAAAGAGACATGAAAGAATTAGTTTTGCATACGTCATAGCATAATAATGCTTTGCAAAAAAAATTGAGAATAAGCATGAGTTGAGCACAAGTGCACTCTTTCCCAACTTTGTAAGAAGAAAAAATTGAAATGAAACATTAGTGAAATCAATTCAATAATTATGCCCTCTTTATTTTTCTTCTCCTAATTGGACTTATCAGAACATGTCAAGGCATATCCAGAAAGAAGATTGCAACCATCCAAACTTGTTTTTTTTTTATAGATAATAAGAGTTTTATTGAAGAAAAGGAACAATGTGTTTACGATTGTAAACTCATTACCCTTGAAACAAATACAATCAAATCAAAAAGAGAGCCTAATAGAGAGAAGGAAATCAGACAGTGAACTACAATGCGTAAGACCCCAAATACGAGACCACTCAAACAAAGTCCTAGCCATCAAGTTCTTCACCATATCTATGGATCTTTCACTGTCCTCAAAAGTTCGGGCATTGCGTTCCTTCCAAACTTGTACTAAGCATAAGGCAAAATTATGATCATCCAGCAACCTTCTGTTCCTGCCTAAACCAAGGCCAGCTTCACACCAACTTGAACTCATGCCCCTATATTTTTGAGCTGTTGACCCATTCCATATGCAACATTCCCTAACCCCTGGAGGCCATCAGGAGTGACATGTGCCATGATCCTCAAATTCCACCACCAGCCACAGCAGTGACAAGGTATCTGTAGTATGCCCAGTCACACATATAACTAATTTTGAGATCCGTTCTCAAGGTATCACCCTAGATCCTCATATTTCAAGCAAATGCAAAGAATGTTATCTTGAAAACAAAACTCAATGGCCAACCTTACAGGCTTACATCACAACTCACCTCTGCAGGGGTAGATCAATACTTGTATGCATATCCATAATGAACCCACTCTGCACTCAGAAAAATCCCAATGCAAGGGCTACCTGTCTGATCTCCAAATTAGAGTGCTCCCCTAAAAACCAACTATTTGCTCTAACCAATCTCACCAAGACTAAGTGTTGACCAAGCACCTAACATTCCTTTACTAGGGTTAGCCTAAGTCAACAAAGGCTACCGTAGACATCCTTTTTGTCTAATCAAATAGTTAGGATTGATCACAAAATTTATATAATTGTTTTTTAAAAATTGAAGACGTTCATATTATTCTTCTAGCCTAGTCAAAGCTAGCTTTCAGGCCATGAACAACCATCACATCAAAACGACTTTGCACACAACAATTATTTGAATCCAAGCATCATTAGTGATGCAGAAACGACATAAGTTCAGAATTACAGCCTTTTTTTTCTTAGACATTGATAAAATAGAAAATAAAAGTTCAAATCTTAGATCTTTGTTATTTGAAATTCTCTCCCACCCACCTTCAAATAAATTTTTTTTTTTAAAAGGTGTAAGATTCAAGATCTTGTATTTTTTTCCCCTCTGTTTCCTCAATAACCAAACAAAGGGTGATTTATAGCCGTGAGTCTAAAAGTACAATAGCAGCATGATGAATAAAGTACCATTGAAGAAAGGGCTTGGAGCCCAGCTGAACGTAGACTTTGTGCCCTTTCATCCTCCCCCACTTCTTGAGCTAATTGACACAGTTTTGGAATAAAGGCTTCTAAGTTAAACATATACATTCCATCACTCTGCCAAATTCAATACAATGAAATCAGTTTGAAGTTTCTGTAGGGAGAAAAAGGAAGAGCTGGAAATGAATTACAACTGAAGCTGAATATCCTGCATTTGAAGAATACATTTTAAAGATCATAACTAAGCACCACCCAGGGAACCGACCTGATTATTTACAAAGTCAAAAAGTGTTTGGCATCCTATAATTTGCATTTCATCTTGCCGTATTTGATCCAGCAGAGTGTGGATAATGCTTAGTAAGCTACTCGCAAACAGAGGCCTGTGAAATTGTCAACCTAGGGTTAGTAGACTTTTAAGGTGGTCTTGTAGCTTCCAAAAGTTAAGACTTCAATTTATAAATTTCTTCCAACTAAAGCGGGCCAATATAACTTTCCTGTTTCAAAACACATAAACAAAAGTATAAGCATGGAAGAAGGATAAACTCACATTTGCTCCGTACAATAAATTAATAACTTCCTGTAAATGCACATGACAATTTTTGCAGATTGAAAATTCTCATTTCTCAATTCCTTGTAACACCTTTGCTCAAGAGACTTTGTAATCTGATCACCATAATTGCAACTTTCATCAAAAAAGCAGTAAATCTGAACTAATTGATAACATATGAGCTATTAATTAAAAAAGTAATCAGAACTATCTATATAATATGGTTTCTACAAAATATAAAATATAAAAAACTGTAAGAATAGAGAATTGCCAATAAAACAATTGAAGTAATGCATAAACTATGAATCAGAACTTTCTTGCATATTGCTTACATATCTTCTAGATTAAATTTTGGAATATAATAACATGAAAAAACCTAACAGTAAAGTTTTTTCAACTGGTAAGTAACTCATGCACTCAATGGGACTTGAACCAGGACCTCACCCACCAGATGTGCCAGTTGACCAGAGGCCATTGGCAATATGAAATTCCTCACACATTGGTCATGCACTCAATGGGACTTGAACCAGGACCTCACTCACCAAATGTGCCAGTTGACCAGAGGCCAATGGCAATATGAAATCCCTCACACATTGGTGCACTATATTGAATCACCAATGGCAACAATGGAGAGAATTAGGAGAATAATACGAGGGTTTAACCAGTTGAATGGTCTCACAGTAAGGCAATATGAAGAAACTGATATGAAATAATTTCTACCAACCTTATACCAAATCTCCAACTCATTATTAGTCTGGTCACATTTATCTCATTCTGATGTAACATGACCAAACTTTATAATGTCTTTTATCTGCAAGGCTATAATCAATACCTGAAGTTCTCCCTTATTAGAATGGATAAGCCTTCTTGTTTGCAATTGGTTTCCTAACATGGTGTGAGAGACCTCAACAACTATCACATTCACTTCTAAGCAAATGCACCAGTAAACTGAAGCTGTCCTTTCCTGGCCACTTATGTGCCTGATGGGATCAAGTCAATACTTTGGTCTTAGACTTCGTTGTCAATCTATAGAGCTGTCACCACTCATATAGAAGAAATGCCACAATGCTTTGTTGTGGCAATTGGAGTTCCACTTTGACTACAAGCCAAGCCAGAAGCAACTCACTACTATTCTTGTTGGGATTGGATATAGGAGGGGAATCTATCGATCATAGTAGTTCACCAACCTCTCAGCCAACAGTGTTCCACTCTACTTATTATTACTCATTAGTGCCCTTCACTTCAACCGATACTACTTTACTTCCAGCTTACTCCCAAATCAAAGCTACTTGCATATAAGAGCAAGGTACAAAAGCCTGTGCATGGTGATTCACAATTTACAACCCCAGCATAGGTTTAAGTCATTTCTATCTTTGGCCATGGATACCCTTTTTTTATGTTTCAACTCCACTCTTTCTTCTGCTTGGACACGTATCAGGTATGCATAATGCATGTTTATCATCAATAAAACAACAAAGTTATCATTAAAATGCAAGCTATCATGTGTTAATTGGCTTCTTGATGTAATTTGATCATATTGAAGGGATTTCACATAAATTTGGGTTTGGCTCAACCTTCCATAGTACAAAGTATCCAAAAATGATCCTGAATTATCAATAGCTCAGCCAAATATGGCCAATCCATGGTAAGTTTAATGCAGATTTAACCCATTTTGCACCATCAGTTTGTAGTCTAATGACCATAGACCGTACAATTCTATGAAGTTTGTTGAACACCAGGATCCTTGTTTTCAATTATCAAACATTTAATTCTAGCTTTTGAAAGGTCTGTGACTTATTTTTCATGTGGGTGAGGGAATCTCATTATCTTTCATGCTCAATTTCTTTAATATTTTTACCCTTCAACTTCAACCAAGCTTTACTTTCTAGAGAGTTTGTGTATGACGAAGTTCCCAGGAGAGTTATCGAATCAAGATATTGAGAGAGCACAACAGTGGGAACAAAGCTTACAAATATTATTTCCATGAACAAAGATAAGAATGTTTAGCATGTAAGATCCGAATTCACCATCTCCATGGGAGACAATTCTTGGAGAACCTTTTCAACAACTATTAGATAATAACGCTAATTTGTACTTGCAGATTTTGACATCAGTGAATATCAAGACGCTATTAGATATAACACTTTGCACAAACCAATTATACCTTTGGGATACGCAATGGATTTTTAGCAGCATATTCACAAAGCTTTCCTATTTTCCGGTCATTTGGTCCTTCCTCCTATCAAAATATAAGGAACAAATCTTAAGAATTTAACACAAGGAAAAGATTGAACAGTCAATTATGAAAGAGAAACAATAGTGGTGCTGGCAACTTGAATTGAGGTACACGTGAAGCATGCTTATAAAGAGAAAGCTACTTTTTTTTTTTTTGTTTGCTTTTGATAATAACTACCAAAGTCCAATAGAAAGAGCAGAAAACAGAGTGTAGATGGGAAACCCATTATTCATTTCACATGTATCTTTTTCCCCCTTTGTTGGTGTAAGAATAGCATGTAAGACCCAATTTTGGTTATATTACGAGTATGATACAATAAATAGATCTCTAGTGTGTTATGAGTCAAGCAATTAGACTGCTTTACTATATATATATCCAATAAAGAACAATGGTTATAGTAATTATAAGATTACAAAATATATTAAATCAACAAATTGTAGTGAAAAAGATAGTAGATGTTGACTGTTGAGTCGGCTGCATTGAAATGGAAAAGAATCATAGTAAAAAAGAAGATGGAAGGATGAATGTGATGTGCAAGTGTTTTAAAACATGAATGAATAGAGAGAGTAGTAGCGTACCAAAAACCTTACGATATAAACAGAGTATTTATTTATTAATAAAAACAGAAAGAAGCAAATTGTAGATGTTTTGTTGAGGCATGATATATGATAAGTAGTAGCAGTAGTGTGAGTAACAAAATTAAAGAAGGAGAAGGAGAAGGAGAAAGACCTGAAAACGAGGGAAAATATCAGCGATAAGCTTCTTGTACCTCTTGACAGGCTGTCTGGACCTAGCCCTCATGGCGGGGCAAAAGAAACAGAGACCACCGCATGCCGGCAATACTTGGCGGGATATCACACCCGAAACCACGCTCATTTTCGATTTGCTTGCTTTCCTTCCCCTCTAAACCAAATAAAGTTATTATTAGGCCAGCCAAGCCCAGCCCAGCCCAGAGAAGGGACTGACTGACTGTGTCTCTCTCTCTCTCAAATCCAATCACCAAACACCACCCAGCCTAGCCTGTAATTGCAATTGCAATTGTAATTGATTCACATTCACATTCACATTGTGAGCTACAAAATTAATATAACAATTGGTTGTAAACAATACAGAAGAAGAAGAAGAAAATTAAAAGGAAAATGGATTTTACCTCTCTCTCTCTCTCTCTCTCTCTCTCTGGAAGGGTTGGAAGGAAGCAGGACAGGGCAGAAGCTGGAATTCCGGCTAAGCCAGCCACCATATAAACAATATTATAGTTTTTGTTGTACCGGGATTCCAGCGTTTTCTACCGCTATAATTAATACATATGCTCTCTCCCTCTCTCTCTCTCTCTGATTTCTGTTTTTAAATTTTAAATTTTAAATTTACTTTATGATAATGACAATGAGTATAAAAATGATAAATGTGTGGGGGGTTAGGGATGGCAATGGGGGTGGGGTGGGGTGAGGTGAAGGGTGGGGTTTTCGTCCCCGTCTTGTATGATTTTGTCTTGTCCTATCCTTATCATGTCCCGCATGATGGGAAAAACTTTCTCACCTTATCCCTATCCCTTGGGACTCCGCGAAGCCTCGCCCCACTGCATAAAACTCTACTTTTTGTTAATTTGCCCTACAACTAGTACAATTTTTTTAATAAAACTTATTTCATTCATAAAAATATACTTTAAATTACAATTAAATTTATCATATCAAATCAATTCAATTTTTAGAAAAAATAAAATAATATATCCAAGTGTTTAACAAAACAATCATAAAAAATAAAAAATAAAAATCTTATAGTATAACATATAACAAAATAAAGACAAAGAATCATATTAGGTAAAATTAAATAAGCTAATATTGATATGTTTGTTTAAATAGTAGGGTTTTAAAGTATGACAAATTTACAATTATAATGCTTAGCAACGCGGGGAGGGGCGGGGCGGGGATGGGGAGGGGAGGGGCGGGGTGGGTCTAAAAAGTTTAAACCCATCACCGCCCTACCCCGTGGTGCGGAGCTAAAATCTTGCCCCATCCCCGCCCCATTACCTTTGCGAAGCGAGGAAAACCTATGCGGGGTGAAGCGGGGAAGGGCGGGTCAAGCAGGGTGGGAAAAAATTGTTATCCCTAGTAGGGAATGAAAGAAAGAAAGAAAGAATATATATAGTAAGTTTTAGTTCGATTGGGTGGCCTGGCCTGCCAAATGAAATGGTTTGATTGATAAAGTCATATACGGATGAAAATTATAAATTATTTCATTATTCAGTTTATTTTTATTATTATTCATTGACTTCACTACACTTTTTAGCACTATTTTAGGGTTCTATCGTACTATTTCAAATACCTTTTACCTTTATTTACAGTATTTTTAGTAATAAATTTTTAATTTCAACCAAATAAACTATTTGCCCGTTTGGATTCAGCATTTTCCGCTAAATCTAGAGCTGCATTTTTCCACTTTTTTTTTTTTTGCACTTCACGCGTTCCAGGGGACAACTAGCATTGTAGCAGTACTGTAGCAGCACCGTTCATCACTGTTCACAACACTGTTCATGCACTAAAAAATATTAAAAATGGATCCCACGATACTATTCACACATTTAAAAATTATTTTGTTACAGTACTTTCAGTTTTCAGTTTCAACAACAAATAAGTCCAATCCAAACAGACAGTTATATCTTAACAAACCTAGGAACTGAAAAATGTCCAAACGCGTTTATTACGGAGGGGAGGGGGAGGGGCATTCTATTTGTATTTGTATTTCAAAGTTCAAACCCAATGTTACTTGTCTTTGTCGCCTTTTTATATTATTTATTTATTTATTTGTTGTTGACTTGCCGTCAAATAGGATTTGTGGGACCCACCATTACTTGTCACTTGACTTGGCACCGGAATGAAGAACGAACGTGTCTTTAACTAAGACCGTGTGCTGTCTTCTAATCTTTCACATCTCCCTCTCTTATTAATTTTTTTTTTTTTTGGTTAAATCCCTCTCTTATTACTAACTATCTCTAACTAATCCCAAAGTATTATTATAATAATTTTAATTTTAGCCACCAAATGAACTGTTTATTTACCGTTCGGTCTCAATTTGAAAAAAAAAAAATTTATTTTTAGTTAATAAGTAAATCAAGTTCAATTTTAAGGTTAAACTCAACCATTAAACAAGATAATTATTCAATATTTCGAGAATATAACAAAATGATATACTCTACTCCCACGTAATAATAACTAGCCTCTGTGCACGCGCTCACGCGCGTGCTCAGAGGCTCTTCTATTTTTTGGGTAAAGATTAATAATTTGGATTTATTATTATTTGAATTTTCTACTTTTTCCAATCACAATAAAAAAAAAAAAAAAAAAAACCTAGGGTGTAATGAAATTAAAAAAAAAAAAAATTTGAAAAAAAAGGATGATAGAAGAAACAAATACATCATGATGAAAAAAGAAAAAAAAAATGAATACGTGAGTTTTGTAGATTGGAGGAGTTTTAAAACTAACAAAAGAGTAATCCTATTTTGTAGGGAGTTAGTGAGTAGAAGTAGGAATTTAAATCAACATAAAAGTAAGAGTTTATTAGAAACAAAAAGACATTTCAACGTAAAAGTAGAAATTTATTATTTTTATCAATTTACTATTTTAACCCTATTTTTAAGTTTTATGTAGGGGTATTTTTGACAATAAAAAAAGCAATAACTAACTTTCTTTTTCTAATTTACTATTTTAACCTCATTTTTAAGTTGTTGGTTAATTAATTTAGGGGTATTCTTGACAGGAAAAAAAACAATAACTAACTTTCTGAATCCTCTTAATATATACTTTTTGACAATAAAAAAAGCAATAACTAACTTTCTTTTTCTAATTTACTATTTTAACCTCATTTTTAAGTTGTTGGTTAATTAATTTAGGGGTATTCTTGACAGGAAAAAAAACAATAACTAACTTTCTGAATCCTCTTAATATATACAGATAATAATAATATATTTTGTAATTTCTACACTCATTTCATTGAGTCCGCACTATCCTAAAAACTAGAAAATCTTATTTTCCATTAGATAGTAAAGTAAGTCTAAACCTATTTGCTCACCCAAATTTACCTAATTATTAATTGACTTAAATGATCATCAATCTAATTAAATCTAATAATTATTGGGTTTAAAATAAAATATCATTGAAACCCATTTAACCACAAATAATATACCTAAATTTAACCCAGCAGTTTCTCAAAAAAAAAAAAAAAAACCCAGCCCTTACCAAAAAAAAAAAAAAAAAACAAGAAACCCAGCCCTCTGACGTTTAAGGTTTCACGAGGGATTTCATTTTCCCTCATTTTCTCAGCCTCCAATCAACAACCCTCCGGTTCGTCCTCTGTCTCCCTCTTATTTGTTAAATTTAGCTTATTTGATTTTGGATTATTGATTTCTGTGTGTGTGTGTGTGTGTTTTTTTGTTGAAAATTTTGTTTTGATTTGAATTGGAGATTGATTACTTTTGGGGGATTCGATGGGTTGCTTTGAGATCGGAATTTTTGGCTCTGATTAGTTTTTTTTTTTTTTTTTGAGGGGGGGTGGGGTGGGGTTAATAATTAGAGGTTGGGCTGTGTTTGGTTGCTGAGAAAACGAAGGAAAATCACAGTTTTTATTGGTTTAGGGACAAACCCATGAATCCTATTTGGGTTCTTAGCTAAATTCAGCTATTGATTTTGCTGAAGAAGAAAAAAAGAATCCTAATCTTTTGGTTTTAGCTTATCAATTTTTAGTTATAGTCAGCTTGATTCTTATCAATATTCAATGAAATTTAATTGTTGTCTTCTGATTGTTTCCGTGGAATTTTTTACCTAAAATTGAAGTCTCGTGAATAATTTTCTTTCATGATAAAATGTTCCATTTGATATTTTGGGGTTTTTAAATAAAATTTTCTCTACAATTTTTGCTTGCACTTTTTTTCTTCTGTAGGGAATTAATTGCTTAGGAGTTTTGATTGAATTTCTAGCTTGGGTGGTCTTTCAATTCGCGAGTTTGTGAATATTGGTTCAGGCTTATATTGGAATGGAATTATATGGGGTTTCTTGTAGGAGGTTTTTTGTAGTTGCATTTTGGGCATCATAGTAGCTAGGCTAGTCATGAACATTGTATGGGGTGTGTGGATATCTAAATCTCATAGCTTTTCATCAATTTTCTTTTGGGCAATCACCTACTGTGTATGTTACGAGATAAAGGCTTATAGATTACCCATAGTCATTTAAGTGGTATTTCTGATATATTTAAGTGTGTATTTACTGAGTATCTGCAGAAGAATGCTTTGAAAATATGGTAATCTTTCCATCAGGAAAATGTTCCCCCCTGATTTAGTTTCTAATGCAATACTGTGTCACTTTTTGCTGAGTTCACATACAATATCTACCGACTATTCATGAGTAGTATTGGGTGCTCATCTCATCTGTATAGAGGGTTGGGACCAAGTTGTGTGAAATTGGCCCCTGCTGCTGGGATATCTTTCATGTGCTATGAGGCATGCAAGAGGATACTGGTTGAGAAAGAAGAAGATGATTAACCTTAGAAGAGGCAGACTTTATTTTTACCTTTTTGAATAAACAATAGATGGTTGAGTTCTAACAGTTTCTAGGTAGGGAAAACTAAGGTTTACTGTCGGCGAAATTGGTTCACAGGTCACATATTACATCCATTTTGCATTTCTTTTTATTACAAGGATGTAGCTCAAGAATCTCCATTTAAGATAACCTATAAGATGTCTTCACCCGACCACACAAGAAGAGTTGTTGGTATTACTTTGCTGTTAAATCATTTCAGCACAGAATTACTTGATCACCACAAAGAGAATTCAATCTGGAATTTGCAATTAATCTATGCTCTATGTAACTTTTTATTAAGAGCCTTTTCCCCTCAAGTTGCATTTCATTTCTAAAAGATGTGTGCCTTATTGCTTACACTATCTTATAGAATGTTTTTGCTTTTCTTTATATTAAAATGACTTATGCTATTCTGCTGCTGTTTTTGAATATATTTGTAAAATTATGATTTCTGAAAATTCAGTGACATATTCATCATGACAGATCCTATATTTTAAATTTTAATGCATGACTATCTTTGCTTGTGTATACTTCAAATAAATCTAGTTGATAACATTTGAATTCTACTCATTCTCTTTTTTCGTTATGGTTTTTCAGAAAGTAGTTTTTAATTATAAATTGTTTGTAACCTATCAAAAAATAATTATATAATATTTATGCTTATATATGTCTAAACCATGCAGAAGTATTAGGTTATTTCTAGAGTTTCTCCAAAAAGTATGCTGTTAAGTGAGATTGAGTTTCAAGTAAATACTCGAAAAATTGAAAATGAAAGAGTGAGAGGTGAACAATCATGATCTCATTTTGGATGTTTTCTAGTGTGTAATTGTGGTGGTCTTGGAAGCCCAAAGGTTGTATTGTAGACTAATAAAATTGCTAAACTTGGGATTGAGTTTGCATAAACAATCATGATCCTGCTTTATCTGTTTTGTCACTGCCTCATGTGGGGCATCTGGCAGGAGAGGAATGCGTGTAATTTTGAAAGAAGTGAGAGATAAATTCATGATTTGAAGCTTTCTTTCTTTCAAGCCTTGTTCGTGTGGATAAATGCTTCAGGTGTATTTACTTTTAATTCTTTGGCTGATTTGCTTGATAGTTGTACTTTTCATGCTTTATACTTTTATTGTATTGCTAATTCCTTAGTACACTGCTGTGTGCTTTGGTTCTTTGTATGATTTCATCTTTTTTCAATGAGGCATTATTGAAAAAAATGATTTTGTTTGACTGTTGCTAGCATGTTATTGTGGCCATAAATATCCCAGGGCTATTGTTTTCCCTCCTATTAGTAAGTTACACACACGTGGGATTAACCTAAGAGCTCACCATCCACCTAGAAGTTATATGAGGAGGAGGTGCCTATTGAGTCATAGCTCATTGACATAACCCAAGGTTGCCTTGTAGACTAATGGATTTGAGAAACCTTAGCTCCAAGTAATTGGAGTTAGAGCTGATCGGGTCAACTACCCTTATTTTTTTTTCTTCTTTTATGCAACTCACTCTCTCTAACCTATACGCATTCTTAAAACCCAAAACCCTAACCTTTGAGCGCTCTCTCTCTCTGCTTTGTCTTGGGTCCTGCTGTTTCCCCTTTCTCTCTTTATTCCTCAAACCTCTCCCTTACAAGCCATTCCCATTTGCTCATTCGCTCAGTTTAAAGCTTTATCTCAGCTTGCTTTGCTCGCTCTTCGCCGATTTCGGCGTATTTTCAGGTAATCTATACGATTTCACATTGGATCTGAAATTTTCTGCTTTTTTTCATTAAAAAATATACAGATTGCATCAGATGGTTGAATTAGAACTTTGTTTCAAAAAATTAGGGTTCGTTTTCTTCTTCTTCTTCTTCTATTTCTTATTTTTTGAGATTTTCGATCAAAATCGCATAAAGTTGATTTTTTTTCTTTATCAAACCTAGGGTTTGATTCGATTAATTAGCAATCAATTAATGCTGAGTACTTCGACTTTTTTTTTTATGTGAGTGTGTGTTTGGATCTGTAAAACTATTTGTTGATTTGAGTAAAATCTCTATGGATTTTCAGTGGACTATAAATTTAACTAGGGTTTTGTAAATTTTGTTCCGTTACTGATCTGCTTGATTATGATTTGATCTTTTTTTTTTTTGGTTGGATTTTTTTTGATGAACCGTTTGGTCTTCACTACTCATTTGATCTGTTGAGTTGATTTTGCTTTTGAGTCTATTTAATCTGTATGTATATTTATGTTCTGTTTGTGTGTATATGTGTACATACTATTTGTGATTTTTTTGGTAAAAATAGATATGTGGTTTGGTATTTGCTGTTTCATATTTTGCAACAAAGTGAAAAAAAATCGAGTTAATGCTTCTATTTCATCGTAAGATTTTGTTTTTTGGTAGATTACTTTATGCTTCCTGAATCTCATTCGAAGTAATTTGGTGATTGATTGATATTTTTTGGCAACATGTAAAACCCAAAAATATGGAATCATTGATTCAATGAAAATTATTAATGCAGAAAGACTAATTGCACAATTTTTATGAACATTTTCTATCAAATGTAAAATAGCATATATAGCCACCAAACAATCTACAGCTGACATGAAAAACAAACTGAATTTCTGTCCCAACATAAGACAATATACAAAGGCTGAAATTCAGTGCCACCAAAATTAAGCCTTTAATAGAATGGAATGGAAAGCTCTGTTTGTATAGAGGATAGAATGAAGGAAATGAAAGTCATATTACTTGAAATTGATTTACTTAATATTGGGTTTCTTCCTTTTAAGACTTGTATGAGCTTTATTTTAGAATTGCTTGAATTAGTGTATGATATTTGTGGCTTTCAATACATAATGTGAAGCAATGCTTGAACAGAACTTGCTTTCTCAACTCCCCTAAAAGTGTTCAAAGAAATGCTTGAATAGAACTTTTCATCACCATATTTGATTGGATTGGTGTTGATTGCTTGCTTTCTAATTTTTTGGGGTGCATATACTTTAAATTTGTAGAATTTTAGTTTTTTGTCTATTTTCAGTAAAACTAAACTAAGGAGGTTGTAATAAGATTATAGATATAATTTAGCAAATATAAACATTCATTAGGTTAGTTGTAATCAGATATAATATATAGTGAAGCAACGAAGAGATCAATTTAGTCCAGTATTAAAAGATTAAATGCAAATCATATTCATTTTAAAATATAATGTTATAGCAGCAATATAACCCATGCATTACAAGGTTTGTCACATTTTACACTTAGAAAAAGTAATGCAGCAAAATGGTTGAAATCATGACGAAACCAATCAGATTTTAAATTTATTAAGAGATTAGTAAGGACTCTACAGATGTTCACAAATTCAATGGCCCACCACTACAACCAATGGATCGAATAGATAATTAGATTGCTAGGATAATATTGATGCTACATCTTGTGCTACACTATCTATAGAGGTTTGCTTTGGTATTTCAGGTTCTGCAGCTGAATCTAGGCATGTACATTCATTCGCTTTACAAGTTTTCGAAAATAACGATTAGTATGTGTAAGTACGGGTATGGTGGAAGATATGAAGCTTTCATTTTTAACAATTTTTTTTCTTTCTATTTCTTCTATATGATTTTCGTGAATAAAAGGCAATAGAACAACTTAAGTTTATATACGCTACACAATCTGTTTGAGAAATTTTGGCTCTTTCTTTGTATTCAATATTTCAAGTTAGGGTAGGTAGATTAGTAGATATATAGTTTAGTGATCTAGGGAGGTGGATGAAAATTGTGACTAAGATACTTGGAAGATTCTTTCAAACATTGTGCTTTCAACCGGGGTGAGTAATTGGTTGCCATACATAGAGCTGAACTTGGAAATTGGTGCTGAAATATGTTCAAAGAACTTCATCTTTGAGACTTATTTAAGTTTTTATGTCGCTCCTCTTTCAGATAATGATTCAAAGTAGTTGATTCTTCAAGTGATTTTTATTTGAAACTGATGTAAATTACTTATAGTTTTTGATAACGTTTTAGAGAAAAAGAATGATTGAACTTTTACTTTTAGTTTTAATATAGAGTTATATTCCATTTGCAATGAGATGCTGACTCAAATTCCATTGATGACTTACATTAGTCCCCTCTCTATACTTGTCATCAATAAGTTATTTATGGAATGTTTTCCGTATTATCATTTGACCCTTTTCAAGTTTTATACAGGTAATTTCCATTATTAGCAAGTATGCAGCCATGAAATGCAACAATAACTTTTGTTCATGAGCTGCAATGCCACTTGGGTTGATTACTTGATGGACAAAGTAGTCTCTTATTGGTTCTTTTAGCCTTTTCTTTTACTATGAGGTTGATTAATTATCTTTTTATTTAACTATCCCATACATCGCACAGGTTAGCGACTAGGGGATTTGAGAAACCTTAGCTCCAAGTAATTGGGGTTAGAGCTGATCGGGTCAGCTACCTAGGTTTGTAGTTTATAAGCCTCTAAATCCACAACTAAGATTTTTGAATCTTGAGTGGAATCAAGGATGGCAGTTGAAATGTATTTCTGCAAAACCAACATAAAGTGCCCTTATTCAAGGTTGTTGTTGTTGGTTTTTTTTAATTAATTATTATTATTTTTTACTTTATAACGTAGAGATCCTTTTCAAAGTAGAGCCCTTTGGAGTTTGGAATCACCTCTAGCCAATAAAACCTATGGGCAACTAACCCTACCCACCATAACTAGTTGCCAGGTAATCCAGGGCATTCACTCCTAATGGGCTAAGCAATTTATGCTCATACCCATAAGCTTCTTTTTTTAACACATGTTTAATCTTTATTCGAAATTTGTGAATTTTAGAGATTAACTCCGCATTGTTATGCTCTAAAAGCATTGTCTCAGAGTGCCATAAAGTCCTCAAAGTTTAACCAAATCTTTTCTTTTTGACTCAGCAAGGTGAAGTGAGGATGGCTACTGGCAACCTAAAGAATATTCTGGCTACGGCAGTCACTAGAGGAGTGACCGAAGCAAGGGCAAGGATATTTGGGCACATACTTAACCCAACAGGCCAGAGATCGCCCCACAAGCTGTTACGCAAGAAGCTCATTGGTGAAAAGGTTGCCGAATGGTACCCACATGACATCATGAAAGATGATCCTCTAATCATGGCTCGTCGAGAACAAGAGTAATCTCTCTCTCTCTCTCTCGTGCCCATCAAATATTTGTTTAGGTTTCTCACTTAATCTCTTCTTCATGGAACTTATTACGAATGTCAAGGAAAGGAAAATCATGAGCTTCCTCTTCATCTTAAAATTATTATTTGCCTATTATAAAAGAAAAAGGGATCTTTATGGGCAAGAGCCTTTGTAGCTTAACTGGTTAGCATCTACTAATGTTTCCAAACGGAGACATACAGGGGTTAAATCCCCTCACCCCAACTACGGAATTATCAAAAAAAGAAAAAGGGATCTATAAGCATTTTTGTGTCTTTTATTTGTGAGGATTTTGCCAATCATTAAAGTGTCTGTTATGGTTGCCCGTTTTGTACGTACAAGCAACACCTTAAGAGCATAGTAGTTGAGCAACTCAATGGGCATGCCACTATGATTAATACTAAATATGGTTTCTCAAATAGGGCTATTGTACACAGTAGCATGGATTTTAATGAATGAGAGAAGCAAACAATTACCTTTAGATTTCATATAATTTAACATGTGAGAAACTGGTCAATTTCTGGTTAATTTTCTACATTAACTACTGAATCATGTTCTAGCACTATTCTTCTAGTTAGGCCTTTTCTGCTATGTTTAATCTTTGACGTTTCTTTGTAATCTACTATTGATTCTCTAATTAGAAAGTTTGAAATTAGCTTACCTCAGATTTGAAAATGCCCATCTTTCTGGGAGTTGTTCTACCATATTTTAGTGTGATATTAGAAGTGTATTTGGAGGGATCTATTCCATTGCCAATGTTTGCTCTACAGCTTTTTGTATTAATTAATTTCTATTGGCAAGTTATACATATATTCAACTGGCCACCCGAACTTTACCTTTTCTCACGTTCTGATAAGAGGAGGAGATGCCATTTGAGACTATAAGCTCCTTAATCTATACCAACTAAAAGGGTGTGCTCTATCTTGAACTTCTATTAGAGCCGCATACCCTACTGAATTTCTTAAAATATCCATGCAATACATTGATTATTTTAGCATATCATCATTTCCTCCCACACCTCCCCCCCCCTCCCCCCCCCCTCCCCTCTCTCATTTTTCTAGAAGTAACTATATGATGAAATTGCTTGTGTTTCTCTACTTGTATGAAAATTATTCTGGCGAAGCAATTTCTTTAAGAAGATTTTCTCCCGAGTATTTTTGTGAAGGTTGATGATTAGTACGATAGGAATGGTTTGTAGCTTTAAATGATCATGTGGAACTGATTCGTGTAAATTTAAAACGTCTGACAAATACACACATTGTGCTTTGCTCAGGCGCTTATCCAAGCTTGAAATGCTGAAGCGTCGGGGAAAGGGACCACCCAAGAAGGGCCAAGGAAAGCAAGCTGCCAAACGTAAAAAGAATTGATGTCTTCTTGTGTTCTTGGAATTAGATTATCTTTTGAACAAAAAGGCTGTTAGCCTATGGAATTCTTTTGAGGAATCATCGCATTTGCTTTTGAGTTACTGCCCTTTAGCCCTGGATGTAGTAGAAAATTGCGACTAAATTGAGTGGTTACTTTCACATTTACATGTGTGTTGTTGCATGCCATGCGTCTTTTACATTTTGCCTTAAATCAAGATCAGTGACTTCTGTTAAAAAAAAGAAATCAGTGGCTAATACACTGTTTGTTTTGCTACTAAAGGAGACACAAAGGAATAATTGCAACTTTATAACACCCGTCATTTTCTTAGTAAGCAAAGGCACCATAGCTAATGAATGCTATTCCAATAATGTCAAACTAAGACAACATCATGTACAAGCAAATTCAGGTCTTTAGTAGTCCAATCTCTATCTGAGACTACAGATTATCTGTTTTAAGTCCGTCAAAAATTCTTCAGACATTTTCATATATGCTTAGCTGCAATCACTTTAAAGATCAAATGTAGGTTTTTATCATTATGTTTTTGTCAAGAGGTTTCTAGTGAACTCTGTTTTATTATGTGTGATCTTCAATCGATTGTGTTACCTCTGGGGACCAAAATTTGCTTTTACATACATACATACATACATACATACATATATATATATGTGTGTGTGTGTGTGTGTAAAGTGAGGTGGATAGGTTGAGTTTCACTTGGGCTTACAATCTATTTGTGATATGGGCTTGAATTTCCTACTTTAGGTAGTTCCTTATACAGAGACCCAACAGAGTTGCCTCTCCCCCTGAATTATTTTACTCTCTCTCTATTGTTACTACACTAGGCTGATACTTTCTCACTCCTACTCTCAGTTTCCTTCAGAACCTTTTCAACAACCCCTTTTTCTTCCTTAGCTTCTCATATTTATAGCCAGAAATTAGTGGGGTGTGGCAAGAGTGGCATTGGAATTGGTTCCCACCTCATGAGTGATGTTCGGCAGAGATACTTCCCCGGGCGATACCGAGTTGCCGGGATACAGCGTTTCCGAGCATTCCTACCCTAGTCTGAGATGTGATTTGTCGGGCAACTCCAATGCTATGAACTAAGATGAGCACATATTACAATGGCTCGCTTAACGGGTTTTGGACTGGGCATAGTGACATGAGGCCCAGGTCCACGGCCTTAGCAGGCCTTAAGCCCATCTTCTGACAGGGGTGTCGAGACCATGGGCCACATTGTAAAGCTGGGGTTCAAGGCCTAAATAGGTTTGGAAGTCCTGTGTCGTACATATATATATATAAAGAAAAAGAAAAAAGTGAGGCTTATTATTATTATTATTATTATTTTGAGCAACTGGAACATGGTAATTGGTTGGAAGTTTATGATAGAAGCCATGGGCAAAGGTTCGTTCTTTCTATGATGCTTTTGCGGATTTCGATAGCAGTTATTTTCCTACTGACAGACATTTGGAAAGCCAGGGTTCCTACAAAGGTTGGATTCTTTGGGTTGACAGCAACTTGTGGCAAATTATAAAAATTTCATCAGACATTATTGTCATAACATGCTAGTAATGTACGTGTAAGAAATCTAGGTTGATCATCTTTTGCATTGTCCAGTGGCTGGAGAGTTGTGGGCTCTTGTGTTCTCTATGGTGTATGATGGATTATGCTCAAGAGCGTGCCTTATGTTATGGAGACCATCTGGCAGGAACATAGTTGGAATTTTGAGGTTGGTGGAGCATATGAGTTTTGCAATTAAACTTTTACTTTTTGAGAGTGTTATATGATTGGACTAGTCTTTATGATAGTTTACGCTTCCACTTCTTTCTTTGATTTCTTGATCATGTGGATTTCAGATATCAATTCTTATGGACTTTCTTGCACAATTACTACGAATAAGAGTGCCTCATCTTGTTCATACATTTTTTTTTTCCAATGACATGCCCAAAAAAGCAAAAGATTAAAGTGAACTGGTATTGGTAAACAAAGGCCATTCCTTAAAATATAACTTCTGTTTTTTGTAGTATGATTATAGACATTCTCCACTTCAATAACCATAAATATGAAATTCAATCATTCATTAATAGATGAGATGGACAAGGGAACTTCTTAAGATCTTAGTTATTTTACTACATTATTCTACTCAAATTTCTTCCCCTTGAGCTTTCCCTTAGGAATCTTGCTCAAGAGACCAGCATCTAGCTTCCGATAGTTATGCTGAATCTGTTCCAGGACTGCATATACAAAGCTGTCAACTTCATCTTCGTACCTCTCGTATCAGACTGGCAATGTGTGGGCAGCAACAAATTGCCTAATAATAATTTATTTTCATCATATTGCCTTATCAACCCCATTTAAGTCAATGTTATCGTGCCCCTTGACGAGATAATGAGTGCTCTAGACCACCCATAGGAGATATAAGAATGATCGTAGGGGGCACGACTACTGGGTAGACAAAAAAGCCCGTAAGACTTACCTCAGGATGGTTCAAAGCGTCCAACTAACGGGTTCCATACCAAAGATGGCGCGGATTGGCAACCCCATTATCGGGTTCTCAGAAGAGGATGCTCGACGTCTTCACCACCCGCATGACGATGCACTTGTCATTAGCATACGGGTAGGGGATTACAATATGCACCGGGTTATGGTCGACAATGGCAGTTCAACCGACATCCTTTACTACCCAGCATTCCAGCAGATGAGGATTGATAAAGAGCGACTAGTTTCGACGAGCACTCCGCTCGTTGGCTTTGGAGAAACAAGGGTATTCCCCTTGGGTGCGGTCACGTTGGCCGTAACAGTCAACGACTACCCCTAGCAAATCACTAAGGATGTAACATTCCTTGTGGTCGATTGTTCGTCCACTTACAATGCCATCCTAGGACGACCTACCCTCAATTCATGGAAGGCGGTGACCTCGACCCACCACCTAATGATCAAGTTCCCTACAAATTATAGAGTAGGGGAGCTACGTGGAAATCAGGTGGCTGCACATGAATGCTACATAGTTATGATGGAGATGGACGACCACCTTCAAGCCATGAACATAGAAGAACACCGAGCGGTGACAGAGCCCGTTGAAAAACTTGAAGAGATAGTTCTTAACGACTCCAAGCCTGATCAAATGACAAAGATTGGTACCCTCACCAGCCCTACGATTCGCCAAGCACTTATGACTTTTCTCAGAGATAACCGGGATGTATTTGCTTGGAGCCATGAAGACATGCCGGGAATAGACCCTTCAGTCATGGTGCATAGACTGAATGTATCGCCCTCCTTCCCGCCCATCTGTCAGAAGAAGCGAGTATTCGCCCCAGAACGAGATCAAGTAATAGCGGAAGAAGTTCACAAACTACAAGAAGCAAACTTCATTCGAGAGGTTTACTACCCCGACTGGCTCGCAAACGTGGTGATGGTAAAAAAAGCCAGCGGGAAATGAAAGATGTGTGTAGACTTCACCAACCTGAACAAAGCGTGCCCCAAAAATAGTTATCCCCTCCCGCGGGTTAATGTTTGGGTGGACTCTACGGCTCAACACCAGCAATTAAGCTTCATGGACGCTTTTTCGAGTTACAACCATATCAGAATGCACGAAGCCAATCAGGAGAAGACTTCGTTCGTAACCAGCCAGGGCCTCTTCTGCTATAAAGTGATGCCATTTGGCCTCAAAAACGCGGGTGCAACATATCAGAGGCTCATGAACAAGATGTTCGCATAGCAGATTGGGAGAAATGTCCAAGTCTATGTTGATGACATGCTGGTAAAAAACCGAAGGGAGGAAAGTCACTTGAAAGACCACAGGGAAACATTTGACACCCTACGTTCCTACAACATGAAGCTCAATCCCGAAAAGTGTGCCTTCAAGGTAACAGCAGGAAAGCTCCTAGGATTCATGGTGTCTCAGAGGGGTATCGAGGCCAACCCAGACAAGATCTGGGCCATAATGGAGATGGCACCCCCGAGGAATATGAAAGAAGTACGAAGCCTCAATGGCAAAATAGCAGCCTTAAACAAGTTCGTGTCAAGGGCAACGGACAAGTGTCTACCTTTCTTCCGCATGCTGAAGAAATCTTTTGAATGGACCACCAAGTGTCAATAGGCGTTTGAGGACCTTAAGCCCTTCCTAGCCTGGGGAAGAGCTATTCCTCTACTTAGCGGTATCCTTGGCGGCCATCAGTGCAGCCTTAGTCAGGGAAGAAGAGAAGGTGCAAAAGCTCGTGTACTACGTAAGCCGAGCACTCCGAGGCGCAAAAGAAAGATACCTACCAATGGAGAAGCTTGCCTTCGCTTTAGTTACAGCAATCTGTAAGCTCAAGCCATACTTCCAAGCCCATACAGTGATCGTCCAAACTGACAAACCTCTACGACGAGCAATGAGCAATCCCAAAGCTGCTGGACGGATGGCATTATGGGCGATAGAACTGAGTGAATTCAACATACAGTACCGCCCGCATACTGCTATCAAAGGCCAGGTGGTTGCTGACTTCATCGCGGAATTCATTAACGTAGAATGCCAGGAAGCAGGAGAGTATCCTCAGTGGAGCGTACACACGGACGGTTCGTACAATAGACGGGTTGGCGGGGCAGGCATTATACTTCACTCTCCAGAAGGTGACGAGATTGAATGCATGGTTCGCCTTGACTTCCCTACGACCAACAATGAGGCGAAATACGAAGCACTAGTAGCAGGTCTAGATCTTGCCAAAGCAGCGGGAGCCGCGAATGTGGTTATTTATTGTGACTCTCAGGTTGTCATGAACCAAGTAAATGGCGATTACGAGTGTAAGAGCGAGAGGATGAAGAAGTACTTTGAGCAAGCAAAGAAAAGGGTAGACGACTTACAGGCCAAGATTGTTCAAATCCTTAGAGAAGAGAACGAGCAAGCCGACCTTCTTGCCAAGGCCACATCAGCAAAGCACGTGGTCATTCCCGATAAGGTACTTTCCTTTATTCAGCTTACGCCATTGATAGATGTCATCAATGTGCAAGAAATAGGTTCTAAGAGTGATTGGACCACCCCTGTAGTCTCTTATTTGAAAGACGGCATGTTACCCGACAATAAGGAAGCCGCAAGGAAGCTGAAAGTCCAAGCAGCACGATTCGTTCTAATAAAGGACGTATTGTATAAGAGAGGCTTTTCCCTCCCATACCTAAGGTGTTTGAGTCCCAAGGAAGTAGATTATGTCATGAGAGAAGTCCACGAAGGAATTTGCGGGAACCACTTAGGATCACGGTCATTAGTACATAAACTGATTCGAGCCGGATACTACAGGCCTACCATGCAAAAGGATACCCAGGCTTATGTCAAAGCCTGCGACAAGTGCTAGAGGTTCAGCAATGCCATCAAATAGCCGTCGGAAGAATTAACTCCGATGACGGCCCCATGGCCATTTGCTCAGTGGGGATTAGACATCATGGGCCCATTCCTGGTAGCGGCACGGCAGTTGAAATTCCTTATAGTAGGTATAGACTACTTCACGAAGTGGGTAGAAGCTGAAGCCTTGGCCACCATCACAGAGAAGAACGTGCGGAGCTTCGTCTGGAGGCATATCATCTGTAGATACGAGATCCCTAGAGTCCTGGTCTCAGATTACAAGAAGCAATTCAACAACGACTCTTTCAAGGACTTTTGCTCGCAGTTAGGAATTAAGAACCACTATTCCTCCCCCGCCCACCCTCAAGCCAACGGGCAGGTTGAAATCACAAACCAATCCTTGCTTAAATTATCAAGACTCGGCTCGAGGGGGCAAAGGGTATATGGCCCGAAGAGCTTTCAAGCGTGCTATGGCATACTGGACAACGGCCAGAACACCTACAGGGGAAACACTGTTTCGGCTAGCATATGGGAGAGAGGCGATTATTCCAGCAGAGGTCGGGCTCACAAGTTACAAGGTGGACAACCACGATGAAGAGAAAAACAACGAAGCAATGCGTCTATAGCTTGATCTACTGGACGAATTCAAGGCGAAGGTAGAGCAGAGACTCACACGATACCAGGACCTCATGGCCAAGCACTACAACTCCCGGGTCAAACACAGAGACTTCAAGGTGGGAGACCTTATCCTGAGAAAGGTAATGGGTGCCGCTAGAGACTCCACTCAAGGAAAGCTCAACCCTAATTAGGAGGGACCTTACAGAATTACGTCATGGTAGAGGAAAGACACCTACCACCTAGAGACATTAGACGGGCGAAAATTGCACCATCCGTGGAACGCCGAGCACCTACGGAAGTACTACCAGTAGAGTTGACAGCGGGGAAAGCAACACTTTTCGTTTTCAGTTTACTTTAATTAATTTTAGCTACACTCCTCAGTTTTCCAGTTTACCTTAGTTAAATTTTGCTACAAATACTTTTTAAGCCCAAAGGGTAGGTTTTTTTTAGAGAACTACTTTTCTACGAATGCATGGTTTATCATAATAAGAGTTTTATTCAGATATGACTAATGTGTTTTTCTACAAAATATTATAAAGTCCATAAAGTAGGCGAGTTCATCAGTCCATAAATTGGACAAGTTTATTATCCAGTCCATAAAGTGGACGAGTTCGTTAGTCCATAAAGTGGACGAGTTTATTACTAAGTCCATAAAGTGGATGAGTTCATCAGTCCATAAATTGGACAAGTTTATTATCCAGTCCATAAAGTGGACTAGCTCGTTAGTCCATAAAGTGGACGAGTTTATTACTAAGTCCATAAAGTGGACGAGTTCATTAAGTCCATAAGGTGGACGAGTTTATTATCAAGTCCATAAAATGGACGAGTTCATTAGTCCATAAAGTGGACGAGTTCATTAGTCCATAAGGTGGACAAGTTTATTATCAAGTCCATAAAGTGGACGAGTTTATTAGTAAACTCACAAAATAAACGAGTTCGTTCCAAAAGGATGAATTAATAATTGTCCATAAAGTGGACGAGTTCACAAGTGGACGAATTTATGATTAAGGTCCATAGAACAGACGAGTTCATCCTATAGGGATGAGTTAATGTTGTGGTCCAAAAAGAGGACGAGTTCATCGCCAAAGTGGACGGCTTCATTATGCAAGGATGACTTAATATCTACAAGAATGACTTAACATGACTTAAAATGACCCATAATTAAGGTGGACGAATCTGCAAGTAGACGGGTTCATAACTTAGTCAATAAAGATGACGGGTTCATCTCCTAAGGATAAGTTAATACTACAAAGTCCACAAATGGACAAGTCTATTGTAAGGTTTATTAGCCCACAACTTGGTCAGTTTGGAACAGACGAATCAAAATTCTTAAGTAAAAAAATAGACGGATTCACGTGGGCAAGGGATGAACATACACATATTGAAAGCGATGAATATAAAATGCCATAAATAAAAATAAAGTGTTTTACAAACAGGACCCAAAAACAAAAGGGCATTAAACATTGTTCGGAAATTAGATCGAAATTACAACAAAGAAAGAACAAAGGCAAGGTTCAAGAGGCCGGGGGGTCTTGTGGGATCTTGTTGCCTTGAAAGGAAGGTTTTTGGCTTCTTGAGTTGGAGGATCTTCAGCATTCGAAGTGTTGGCCAACGAGATCAGAGGAACGACGGGCTTATCCGCAACAGGCTGAGCAAGAATGACACTATCATCCTCTGGATTCGCCTCAGAATCGGTAAAGTCGTCATTCTCTTCAAGAGTAGTGTCACCTGCAGGTGTCGACGGCACGAGATCATCCATTGAAACCTTAGACAAATCCAGGTAAGGGTAGATGGATTTGACTTGTTTAAGGCAATCCTCAAACCCGACACCATAGTATTCGGCACAGGAATCAACGAATGTTTGTGACGCCCTGAATTCGTTCACGGTGTCAGCCTTGGCCGTCTCCACCTGACTTAAAAAGGCCGCCAACTCTTTTTCCACCGTCTCCTTAGCCTCTTGCTCTTTCTTCTTCTGGCGATCCTCCTCCTCCAGCTTCTCCCTTAACTCTTTCACCTCCTGGTTAAGGGTTCGGAGGGCCTCCTTATACTGTTTTTGCCTGTCGGTCATGTTCTTAATGCGCTTATGCAGGCACCTATCATGATCAACCCTTCTTTGGCGACGCCCTTATCCTGCAACACCTTCATACAAACCAGCACCTATAAAACGGGACTTCTGTTAGCTTTTAAGCATAAGAAAGAAATAAACAAAGAAACAAAGGAAGAAGCATACCCGAGCAAGGTCAAAAAGACCCGATGCCCCCAACTCATCCGTCCCTTGCTTAGCACAAGGGTTAACATCCTTGTCCCTGATGATGGACTCCACCATCTCTAAGGCATAATCCTTGTGAGTGAGAAGATGACAGTCAGGATCCTGAATGACGGGCCTGACGTCATCATTAGCCCTTTACCTACCCCGTGCCTAGGCTTGGGAGGCGACGACTTCTTAGGAAGCTTCTCCCTAGGAGTGACGAACACCTTTTTGGACGAGTGGTCGTCCTTCCCGTCACCGTTCCTCTTAGCCGCTCCCTTAGTGACAGCTTTGGGAGCTGACAAGGACGTCCCCTCCTTTTCCTTGCCTTCCCCCCCCCCCCTCTTTCTTATGCGCGGCAGCAGCTCTTACCTGCACTGTCAGTCTAGCTGCCTCCATTTCTACAAAAAGGCAAATAAAGGATTATTAAGACAAATGACGGCCTTATACAAGCCAACGAAAAGAGAAAAAGTGTTAAAGTGAGTAACTTCTAACGGGAGTAAGCGTTAAGACGACGGGCTTCTTGTGTTGGCTCTAGGCCCCTGCAGTAAGCGTGCAAAGTGTCGAGTGTAATAAGATCCCGACACTTCCACTCGTCCATCAGGATCTCTGTTACCTTACGAATAAAATCCTCCTGCTCGCCTGTGATATGTGGACGAACACTAGCTGAAAGAAAGGAAAGGTAAGCGATGTTAGAAATTTGAAACAAGTAAACTGAAAAAAGCAAACGGGGTCAACCTGAATCCTTGACATAAGCCCAAGTGTTGTCAAAACCATGGGGCATCGTCTCCCACTCTTCCTGACAACATACCCAGTTCGTCCCTTTAACAAAGAAATATTTGCCCTTCCAATTCCTATTAGAATCAGGCATATCAAACAATAGCCTTAGCTCTTTCTTCCTTGTAGAGAAATGATAAATTCCTTGGGACGAGAAAATGTGCTGTGGATGATAGCACCAGAAGAACTCGTTTAGAGTTAGTTGACGGTTCCCTCCACTTAAACGACCCCACAAAATTTCAACCCTAATGAATATCCTCTGGGCATTGGGGGCAATTTGGCTAATGGACAAACCCAAAAAATTGGCCAACAGACGGTGAAGTGTCATTAGAGGCAGTCTCAATCCTGCCGCGAACATGGCGTCATACATGCCAACGTTTGCGATCTTCCCTGTATAATACTTCTCAAACTTTCCAGGGAGACGGATTGGGATGTTGTCCAAAATTTAGAAACGAGCACGTAAAGTTTTGAGAACCTTGTCCGACATCGTCGACAAAAAGTCATTAACTATCCATTCTTCAAAGAGAATGAAGGGACGATCATCTCCTGGGCTTCCTGAGGTACTCTCTATGACCTCCTTGTCACCATCACTTTCATCCTCGTCACTCCCTCTCCCTTCCTCCTCATCATCCTCTTTCTCGCCCTCATTTACTACCTCATCTTTTCCTCCATAACTTTCCATTTCCTCATCAAAAGGTTGGGCTGACGTTTCCCTTTGTGACGACTAGGAGAAGCCCTCCTCAAGCTCATGACCTGATGGGAAGACCTTGTCGTAGCCCGCTCCTTAGCAGACTGACAACTGTTCACTTGTCGCTTCTCTAGACATCTGACTACCTATAAGCGATGGAGGTATTCTAAGAACCTAAGTTGACGATCTCTCTAAAAAGTTTCACAATCAACTAAGATAAAAGTAAAAAATGAGAGGAAGTAAAAGTAAAAGTGACTTACCAAGTAAAGCAGACGGTTTCGTGAAAAGAGACGGTCTCAACAAAAGTAATGAAAGCACGATGACGTGAGTGAAGTCCCTGAAGTGACGGGTTCTCTTTGATGATCAACAAGAATGAAATAGGAGAAAATGAATGAGGAAATGAGGTATATACAGGGTAAAAATGCACAGAAGACGAAGCGACACCCTCGTCCAGGAGCAAGGCCAATCAGCTCGAGCCGCATGTTCTGACAATTATGGCTGCTCGAGGAGTCAGACAATAAATGCCCCATCTGCCAAAATATATATATATATATATATATATATATATATATATATATATATAAGTACTCCACAACCCGACAGCTGGAACTGACGGGATTACTGAGTAGGGGGCAACTGATAAGTATAAATCCTGAAGCATAAGTACTAACTGACTACCCTGTAATAGCTGACAACCCTAAGGAAGCTGACGACTTTGCTTATGTTCTCGTTACTGACCCCAAAAGGTTGTCGACCCGTGTTGGGGATGACGAGAGCAACTAAAGGTCATCAATGCATGGGTTGGAGACGACTAGAATGATGTTTTATAGAAGGATAAGTTGACGGGATGAAGTTGACAAGTCCAACATGTCTTTTGCGTGGTTCGCACACATAGGTATATAAGGAAATATCTTGTGCCCTACACTTAACCCTAATCAGGAAGACTCCTATAAGGAAAGGATTCCGCAAGATACGCGGAATAAAGAGTTTCTCTCTTACAAGAAAACATCTTCTTAATCAAGGCACAGATGTCAGTCCTATATTACTATAAAAGCCCCAAGACCCTCACAAATCAAGGTACGCATAATTCACCTCAGTTTTAGCACTCTAAAGTTATGAGAAGTTCTAACTTGACCTTCGAAGGATATTTGGCCAGCACCACACCGGTGCTCTCTGTTAGGTCTTCTCTTTTTGTGTTGTGCAGGTATTGTTTTGAGCACGTGAGGACCTTATGACTTATTGTTGATTTTTCGACATCATCATATATAATCATTTTGTAATTTTGTTAATTTAGAAAGGGTAAATTGGAGAATTCATTTGGTCAATAATTTATCTATTCTACTTTCCCTCCAAATCTCTCCGATTTGGGGGAATTAAAAATGAGGGGTTAGAAGTAGTTGAAACCTCTCCAAATTCTTCCCCCTCCTTCTTTAAAAAACTTTCAAACGAGGTAATTGAATAACTCTCCCTCCCTCTACTCTACTCCCCCTCCTTTTTTAAACATCCAAACAGGCTGTAAATGTCTGAGGGCTGGGTTTTTTTTTTTTTTTTGTGTGGTAAGGGCTAGGTTGAATTTGGGTATATTGTTTTTTGTTAAATGGGTTTCAATGGGTTTTTAGTTAAAACTCAATAATTACTGGGTCTAATTGGGTTGATGCTCATTTAACCCAACTAATAATTGGGTGGGTTTGGGTTTAATTAAAGTGGGTGGATTTGGGCAAATGGGTTTGGGCTTACTTTGCCACCCCTAGTCTCACATCTCAATCTTTGTCTCTCTCTTCGTGTCTCATTTCTAGCTTTTATTTATGTTTTGAAATATATTATTTTATTGTATAGATATATTATTTTAATGTGTTGTATTGTAAAATAAAAATTGGGATGTTGGGTGTATTGTAAAATGGTATGGTATAATTGATAAAGTTTAATTAGAGTGGGTGGATTTGGGTGGGCAAATGGGTTTGGCCTTACTTTGCTACCCCTAGTCTCACATCTCAATCTCTGTCTCTCTCTCCGTGTCTAATTTCTAGCTTTTATTTATGTTTTGAAATATATTATTTTATTGTGTAGATATATTATTTTTATGTGTTGTATTGTAAAATAAAAATTGGAATGTTAGGTGTATTGTAAAATGACATGGTATAATTGATAAAGTAGTTTTATGAGATGATAAAATAGAATAGGATAGAAATTCTAAATAGGATAGAAATTCTAGATAGGAATGCTCTTACTCATATAAATTCACCATCTTACAATTGTAGAGACTCCCATCAAATTTTGAATTAATTGGATACAACATAGAAGTATTATACAAAGTTTGGTGGAGTTTGGACAGATGAATTGAAAATTTTTATTTAAGAGCCGAAAGTAATTGACATCTACCATCATTTAAAAGCCTCAAAAGTCTAATAAACTACTTGAAAATTATAACTATTTATTAATTATCAACAACTGTTTTATATTTATAGTAACAAATTAAGTTTTATATATATATATATATATATAAACAAAAAAATATGCATTTTTCATCTAAAAGAAAAAGCATTTTTCCTAAACCCATTTAGGCATGCCATACAATATAATTCCCAAATTAAGATTATAAATAAAAAAAAATTAAAAAAAAAAATTCCACACTTGATTGCTCGTATTATGAAATTCAAGTATCTGGTACACCATATATACTATAGATGCACCAAATTTTTACATTGGAAAAGTGAATCCTACCATAGAAGAATTCTAAATAAAAGTTTCTAATGCATTGTGGAGGATTTTCTCCCAATCAAGGTGATTTCATTCCTGTTTATTAAAAAAAAAAAAAAAGTCATTATTAGAATGACAATGGAGCTCGGTGACAAAATACAACCAACAGTAATGCCATGTGGCAAGATAATGGAGTGCCTTGTAAGCAACAGAACCAACTAACCAACCAACGAACTCCAACGTGACAGGTAAGTCAAGAAAAGGGGATTTCATTTTCATTTTTTGGGTTCGGGGGTATTTTGGTCATTTTTTGGGTTTCAGGGATATTTTGGTAAATTTCTAGGTTTAGGAGGTGTATTGGTCATTTTTTGGGTTTCGGGAGTATTTTGGTCATTTTTTGGGTTTCAGGGATATTTTGGTAAAATTTTGGGTTTAGGAGGTGTATTGGTCATTTTTTGGGGTTTGGGGATATTTTGGTAATTTTTGGGTTTTGGGGGTATTTTGGGCATTTTTTGGGTTTTAGAAGGTATTTTGGTCATTTTTGGGTTTCGGGGGTATTTTGGTTATTTTTTGGGTTTTTGCGGTTATTTTGGTCATTTTTTGGGTTCGATGATATTTTGGTCATTTTTTGGGTTTTGGGGGTATCTGGTAATTTTTAGATGTGGGGCTATTTTGGTCATTTTTGAAGATTTTAGAGTACTTTGGTCATTTTCACTTTAGTGGCATTTTGGTAATTTTGATAATTGGGTAATTGGGTGGGTTGAAGTTTACCCATAATAATTGGGTTGAGTTGGATTTGGGTTAGAAGCAATTAGTTAAATGAGTTTTAATGGGTAAATGAGTTTTTTATACCCAACTCAATTATGCCCACCCCAAACCCACCCATTTGACACCCCAATTTCTATCCTACAAATAGGAGTGTATTTGGCCAGACCCTTTGGGGGTCAACCCAAGGTACAAGCTTTGCTTCTCACTCTCTCGTTCTATTTTCTTTTTATTTTTTCAGATACGCCCAACTTGGCCATTTCTTGAGCTTATCCTGATGAGCTTTGGAGTGCTTGAAATTGCATATGAATTTTAGGGCTTGTTTGGTAAAAAATTTCTAGTAACGTTGTTTAAATGTTGTAAAAATACAATGTTGGTGAAAAAGTGTTGTGATGTTTAAAGTTTAAACAACGAAAATGGTTGTTTAAAGAACAGTACCAAACGGGCCCTTAATCATTATTTCCCATGCCCTGACTAAATCCTGCATTATTTTACAATATAGTTTCATTAAATCCCATATTTGCGATAGAGAACCATTAAAAGTTAGGACTTCAACTCTCTTTCATTTATTTATTTTATCTTCATTGATACGTTTGTTGGTTCTTAACTTTTCATTGATTTGGAGAACACAGATTTTACTAATAGTAACACCAGCTAACAACTCAAGTTAATGTGAAGGAGAAGATTCGAGATTACTGATAATTAGTTTTTGTTCCTTGAAGCAAACTCAACAATAATTTACTGTTGTGATATCCATTATACCCTTCCTATTCCAAGTCTCTTTTCGATTAGAAAAAATTAATTGCCTCAGCAATTTCATTATTAAGATAGGGTAGCCCTCACAATAGGCCATGACTCAATGGCTTCGAATAATTTCATAGCCATGCTCCCAGAATAGGTCATGGCTGAATGGCTTCCAATTATAGGTCCATTCCTCTTTTTGGAGAACCTGAGCCATAATCTAGAGCAACATAATGTTTTCAATTATCACATTGTCATGTACCCCTAAACTACCATATATTCCAATATTCCTAGCAAATTATTAAAAAAAATAATGGGAGAGGGAGAAGAGGGTTCAAACCACAGACATGAGGCACCACAAAAAATGTCATTACAACTAGGTTATCACTTGAACCCCCATGTTAATGTGTCAAATATTGAACTCTTAATTGTATAATGTAAACAATAAACTCAAATTTCTAACATATAGAAATTTCCAAACTAGAAATAGCTCCCTTCTACAGCTAAAGAATCCATTAACATATAAAATCTTTTCAACTGGATGCTGAATTCGATACTGAATTCACAACAACAGTTGTTGTTGCTACCTTGCTACTTGCTTCCATTATCTTTTTTGATAAGTAAGCTTGCTTCCATTATCTTAGCTTTTGGGGAAATGTTATTTAATTTGTATAAGTATTAAAAGGATAGCTATAATTATTTACTTATTTATTCATGTCTCCTTGTCCTAGTCCTTCTCCTCTTGGGTTCTTATACAACAGACTCAAATGAAAGTAAAACTAAAAAAAAAAAAAATTGTTTCTACTCCTAACCAAAATATTACAAGACCCAGAAAACTTCATCATAAGGTCACCAACACAACATAGGAGAAGAAAAGAATTTGACATGTCACAATAATTCCAAATAGGTTGATGATCTCTGCTCATTTCTATACCCTCTTCACAGGAAAATAGGCCGCCAATAACAATTAACTAGAAATACAACTTCATGGTCAATGATTGATTTCACGATGGACAAAGCATTTTGCATTAAAACTTACGATTTAACAATTCCAATGATTAATTGAATGCTCAGAAAATATTTGCATTTTTCAGAGTCTTAAATCCAAGCAATGTGAAAAAGTATATGCAATTTCTCCAAAAATACACTACACTTTGCTGTTTTAACAATCATACCTAAGTTCTTGAAGTACCACCATGGTCCCTCTCAACATGCTGCACAAGAGACACTGGATCACGAAATCCCCTACTACACTTTGGGCAGACATCAATTGTCACCTTCTTCACCCCAGGTCGATTGCCATTCCTTTCATGGACTTTCTCCACATGCTCCACCAGAGTTGTAACAGAGGAGAACTTTGCACCACACTGTGGGCACTCCTCTTGTCCAATCCCACCACTGCTGCTGCTGCTGCTCTGCCCCATCCCATCCTTTGCAATCTGCCACTTTTGGCTAATTTCAGTGCTCAATTTTGACATGCTTGCTTCAGCTGAGGCTCGAACTGTTGAAGCTGCATTAAGAATGCTTGTAGCCCACGCAGAGGAAGATGAAGTTGGAGCTCGGTTGGGTTTTGACTCTTCTTTTCTACTCCTACTTAAAAGACCCATAAATGGGAAACCTGCTTCTGATTTCTTCGGCCCAGGACATTTGTGGTCGGGTCCAAACCTGTGCTTCAAACAATGGTCTACCAAGCAGTCCCTGCACTTGATTGTGTTTGAGAATGTTAGGATATCCTTGCAACCAGGGACAGGGCATTTTTTCTTCTTTGTGACTTTCTCATAATTTGACGGATCACACTCGGTGTTGACATGTGTCTCCCAAGTAATGTTTGGGTCTTCATCAGGAATTAGGCGAACTCCTTTGGCACAGAGTGGGCAGATGACAACAGTGACATCTTGTCTGTCAGCATTTGGACAACTGTGTTTGATGTAGCTTCGGTGCTCCAAACAGAACACCTGTAAAAAAAATTTCATGTTTTAGTGGCATGAATCAAAAATTCCCAAGAAGAACATACAATGCAAGAGCTCAATGGTCCACAATTTGAGAAGATTAAGGAGGAAAGATTTGAAAATAAAATTCTTGTATACCCATCCATAAAATACAAGATAAAATACAAATGTAAGAAAACCACAAGGAACACAGCACCAGCCAATCCTCCCTAAAGCTCTCATACATCAGCACCAGCACAAAATAACAACAAAAATTAAATCTCACATGAAGTAGTGGAAGTCAAATGCCACAGTAAACAGGAAAGAATCGAAAGATAAAAACACATTACCAGGCACCAGCCTAACCCACTAAAGAGCAGGCACAAGATAACAACAACTACCTTGACTAGTCTGTAATAATTTTAACCAATGAACATGCCAATGAAGACAAGACATAAAGGATCTAAAATCACTTAATACAAATACCATCACAAAGGAATGTGGCCCATACATATTTACACTGCGCTTTTAACATCAAAATGGTTATTCTTCTATGTTTATTTGGTTACAAAACAACTACTATTTCTGAAATCATCTAAACACCAAAACGTTGGTTTTGGATAACAGGAGCTACAATTCAAACTGGAACTACTATTCCAACTTTTATTTGCATACCAGGATCCTTTAACTTGTTTCCAAAGACAGAAACAAGCATAGAACGCATAATGCGATGCCTTGACACTTCCATATGGAATAAAAACTTATTTATCAATTCCACTGCAACAAAAGAGCAACCACTGAAATGATGACATAACAACAAAAGAGAGAAAACAGGAGCTATACAAACTGAACTATCAAGAGTGGGAAGATTTATTGTATGCAGAAAAAAAAATGTTGAAGTTGTCATTGTGGGCGTTAACTGTGTGATTGGTGCTTTGATATAGAGCAACATTACTGCATGTATACATCAGTGATCCCTAAAAATCATTTATACAATTCCCTAGGGGAACACCAATATTCAAAGTAGTCAATTAATCAGATCATTAACATAATTCACAAACCTTCTTTACCCACCACCAGCTGTGTGATTTTTGATACAGGCAAGCAGAAGCAAAAGCAAGTAGGAGATAGACCAAAGGAAAGCCTATTTGATAGAGTAGAAAGAAAGTAGGAGTAAGGGGGTTCCAATTAGCTAAACTAGTAAAGTCTCGTCTCTTTCTTTTTTCCTTTTTTTTTTAATTAAAGTCTCTTGTCATGGAATAAGTGACATGGGTTCAAATCCTGCCTACAAAAAAAAAAAAAAAGAGGTAACCAATTGGTGTGTTAGCCTAGAGATAAAAATAAATCATAATGAAGCAGGTGTCATAAGTTTCAATTCCAATTCTTGTATCTATCAAAAACAAAGTAGGGGCAGAGAGAGATTGTGATCATGCTCGTGGTCCTACAGAGGAGCACATCCTCCTCAAATTGTGAAAGCATGCATGCATGGATCTAAACGATTAATTAAACAAAACACACACACACACATATATATATCCTGATCCTGATGCGAAAATCAAACAAGTAGAAGGGGTTTAATTTAAGAACAATGGTCATAAGTTGAAAAACCCATATTCCAAACAAACATAGAATGAATGAATGAATGAGGTGTAAAGTCATAAAAACATAAATGAAAGAAAAGAGAAATGGGGGGTGACCTGGCGGCAGCGATCGCATGTGAAGGGCAAGAAATCGATGAGTTTGCAATCGTCAAAGGAGCAATGCTTACCGAGATCTGGGAATTCCGGAGTTCCCATTCTCGAACTCAAAATAATTCAGTCAATATTCAAATCCACCTATCTATATCTATAACCTTTTTTTTCTGTAAGTAAAAGTAAACTATACCCTTATTAGAGAAGAGAAACAGAGATATATGGAGAGTGGACTTGTCCCTGGATTTTGGTGTCCAGAAGCTTTCGGCCCGGAACCGAAAGAAAGACAGAAAGAGAGAAAGAAAGAGTCCTTCGGCTGACGGACTTGGAAATGGAGCAGGACCAGAAAGTCTCCGTAATTCCAAATTAAAATTAAAATTAAATTAGTGTTGGACTTTTCAATGAAACGAAACGACCTTAAGTTGAGATCACAGCCCGTGATTGTCCATGGCCCGGATAACTCGGATTAGATTCACTAACAATTTACGGCCAAAATGGCAAAATACCACAAATTTTTGAAATATTTTGTAAAAAAATACTATTTCGGAACAATATGGAAAAATACCACTTTTTATGGAACTCGAGTTTCTTAAACTCAAGTTCCTAGGAGTTTTGCCACTGTAGCACTGCTGAGATGAAAATTGGGCCATTAAAAAAAATTATCAAGCTTGAGTTCCTTATAACTTTTTTTTTTTTTTGGATTATTGACAAATAAACATAAACATAAAAATAAGTAGCTTTTTTTTATGTTTTTATTTATTTAAATAGAAGCATTGTAAAATATAGAGATTTTAATTTCAAAATATGAATTTAATTTCTACATTAAGTAAAACTGTTCACTGTTTTCTCATAAAAATTTTCCCGGGGGCGTTGCCCCTAGATCCCTAAGAGGCTTGTCCATGAGAGCTCCGGCATGGGCTTGTCGACCCAAGCCTTTGCTCCATGAACTAAGCCTCAAAAAATCTTCTATTAAAAACCACACAACATTATTCGAGTCAGGTCAGGTCATCAACATGAATCAAATGATACCCTTAAAGTGTGGATGAAATGTTTTATAATACTTAAATTTATAAAAGATACTAGTGAAAGTTCCATGCGTTGCATGGCTTTAAACCTAAATTTTCTTTATATATTTTTTTGAGAAATTATAACTAAATGAGTTATTATTACATAATTTTAGAATTATTTTCTAACTAAATGAATGATTATTATAATATAACATGCATAATTTTGTATATTTGTCCTTATATATAATATCTTTAATTAAGATTATCAATAAAAACCTTTCTATTTTTTTTTATAACTCCTTATTTATTAATGAAGGAGATGATTTGAACTCAAGCAATTAAATCTTTTATAATACTTGCATATTATTGTTACTTGCATATGCGTAAGTTGCAACTAAAAAAAAACCACAATCTATTAGTTCTACTAAGGTGAGTTTGGTTCAACTTTTTCAAACAGTTCTTTTGGAAAAAGTGGAAGTTTTAAAAAGTAAAATATGAAACTGAGTTTTTTTTTTTTTTTTTTTTTTTTTAAGTAGCATGTTTGGTAAAAACTATCAAAAAATGTTTTTTGACAAAGTTGAGTGTTTGACTAATACTTATAAAAGTGGCGGTTTGAGTCGTAAATTACCAAAAAAGACAAGATATATATAAATATATATGTTTTAATTACCTCTCTTAATGCAAGTTATGGACACAATATTTTTTCAAAAATTTCACAATAAAGTCTGCATGACAAGTTGTTAATGGTAGGGAAAAATATAATGTCACTAATAGGTCCAGATGAGAATTAATAACAACTTATTGTGTAAACTTTATGACAAGTTGTTCACTCTCTTTTCTGCGTAAATTATTTTATGTTCACTATTTAAAAAATTGTTCACTGTTTTCTCATAAAACACCTAGTGAAATCGTGATTTCTAAATTTAAAAGCCAAATCTAAATGCTTTTTCATGTTTGAATTTCACAATAATCGAATCTCTTTTTCTGCATTGATAAAATATGTTTCTACATTAATAAAATTTCCTCTCTGCACATCATGTTTACTGTATATTCGAATATGCTTACTGCATTCATAAAATCTGTTTTCTGCATAAACTATTTCTAGTATTCTGTATAAAATTATTTTCTGTTCAGCATTATTTAAAAAATTGTTTACTCTCTTTTCTACGTAAATTATTTAATAATGTGTTAAAGCTAACAAAATAACAAATACCTGAATATAAAATAGAATTTTATGAGAAAACAGTGAACAATTTTACTTAATGTAGAAATTAAATTCATATTTTAATATTGAAATCTCTATATTTTACAATGCTTCTATTTAAATAAATAAAAACATAAAAAAAGCTACTTATTTTTATGTTTATGTTTATTTGTCAATAATCCCAAAAAAAAAAAAAAAAAGTTATAAGGAACTCGAGTTTATTAAACTCAAGTTCCTTACAAGGTACTCGAGTTTGGTGAGCTCGAGTACCTTTAAAAAAAAAAAAAAAAGCATTTTATTATAAAATGGTACTCGAGCCTGGTATACTCGAGTATTGTGTTGCATGGTACTCGATTTTACCATGCTCGAGTACCACATAATTTTTTTTAATGGCCCAATTTCCACCTTAGCAGTGCCACGATGGCAAAACTCCTAGGAACTCGAGTTTAAGAAACTCGAGTTCCATAAAAAGTGGTATTTCCCTATATAGTTCTGAAACAGTGTTTTTTTACAAAATATTTCAAAAATTTGTGGTATTTGGCCATTTTGGCCAACAATTTACCATATATTATTCTAGCTACATTTTCCTCTAGTGTGTATGTAATTGTTTCAACGAGTGTTTTTTTTAATATACGAAATTGAAACTTTATTAACATAAACGAAAAGAAACTACATTAGCTGAGAGAGCATGTTCTAATAAATAAAGACTCTCCCCAATTTAAGTAATAAATTGCCTAACATCCCAAACATGTTTTGCTAACAAGTGAGCTACCTAATTACCATTCCTAATGTGAAATAGGAAAACTATGAAAAACATAAATGTTTAGGAATTTTCAATTTATTTTATTTTGAATAAGATTTTAATTTTATCAAACTAAATTATATGTTTAAGTTTGATTTATTTTCTTATAAAACAAGTTCGAACTTGTTTACGAGTTACTTTAGTTAATTATATAAAATATATTTTTGTTATCAACCTTGTCAAATTTCAAATAATAACTTGATAGCTTATATACATAATTTAATCGCTTATGTACATAATTTAATCACAAATCTATATAAAAATATAATATTGCATATATTTAAATAGAGGCTTATTTCAAAAGTTTTATAACTTAATTAACTCCTCCTGATGTTTCTAATATAGAAGTTCAAACGAATAAATAAAAAATAAATAAAAAATAAAACTTATTTACAAAAAATTATTATGTTGAACTTAACTTACTTGGTAATTGAGCTTAAAGTTAGACTTAACCCTGACTCATTTGCTAGATAAATGAACATAATCAGGTTTTTCTTCAAGCTTGGCCCAAACTATTTATAAATAGCTTTTTCAGAAATACCCACATCATAATTTTTATTTTATAGATAGTTTCATCCTATATCATCAAACTAAAATTCATTAGAAGTTAAGCTAACTCAAACCCACTGCCCACTAATTATATACTCCAAATTCTATTTCATTAAAATATCAATTTTCTTGATTTTTTTAATTATTTCTTTTTTTCACACACAAGAACCATCACTCACTCTCTTTCCTCATTCTCGAAATAAGTAAAAAAAAAAAAAAATACAAAAAACTAAATAGTGCTATTGTAAATTTAAAAAACTTTAGTATTTTTATAAATTTTCATAGGTATTGTAGTTGTGGATCAATTTTACACAATCATATATTGTATGTTAGAAGAGTATTGCTTATTTATACTATCCTTTTTGCCATCAAAAAATCTAGTACCACAATCTTACCACAACTTTGATGTGACAAAATGTAATTCACTTTAATCGCTCTGGTACAGCTGCAGCTACCAAAATGCAATGTACCATGAAAAGGTTCAAGCAAACAGAAATCAGTGGCCATGCACCTTAATTTTCCCATGATGTGAAACATTTCAAACGGAATCACATTAACTCTCTCATTGGATTTCATATAGCATAAATATTGAAATATCCATACAAAACTAATCATAAAGCCAAAAATAAGCACAAAATCATCGGATTTGATAGTCCAATACCAAAACCTTGAATGAAATAGAAAACTTCTCAACCAGCAACATGTACTCAAAACTCAAAAGTCTCTAAAAAAATATTTGTCTCGTCATTGTTATAACCAAACTAGCTCAAGCCTCAACCCTCTGGCTCTCAGGCTCCTCCAGGATTAGCTTACCAACTGGTTTTGACAACAGATCTGTGTGCTCTTGGAATGGGGACTTTGTGAAGCGAGTTTCTTTCCAAAACTCGGGAGTGAGGAACCCATAAGTTTTCAGCAGACATTCAAAAGTTGCCTGTAAAGAAAGAAAAACAGAGACATTATGACCCACAGATTTATAACTAGCACATTAGAACTTATAACCGCTAACCACCTTTTATGTTAATTTTTTTCCTTCCTGATGAATTAGTGAATTTTATTCAAAACAGACAGATGCATGAGTGATGTATGAACTGGACAATAGAGAAAGGTGACTAATTGAAGGTGAAAAGGGGAGACACATCTTAAAATACATCAAAATATGGACCTTAGGAAAACTTTAATTGTGTATTTATGGTGGATAATGGAGTTTAGACCATTTTTACAATCCTTCTTTGGTTTCTTTAGATGATTAAGCACTAAAGAGCAAAGATGCTTGATATTAATTAATTCCAATGGCAAGTAATCTCGTAGATTATAGTAGAAATTATGCATTCCAAATGCTAGTTACTAGTTATGAAGGCTTATCTAACATCGACTAAGAGTCTAAGATCATGGAGTCAAAACTTAATTGGCAATGTGTTTCTGCAGTTGTAACATAAAAAAGTCGTTACGTAAAACCATCAACTTGCCCACTGCTGTCAAGGATACTGATAAAGACCTATACATTTCAAAATGCAGTAATTCCGTAGATACAGATGCTCACTTTACATGATAAGGCGAACAATAAGTACTATTTCAAAGTCAATCATAATTCAGTACGTTGCAGTAATAAAAAAAACAAACTTGATACGAGTAGCAAGGTTAAAAAATCAGATTTTGAAACAAGAGGGTTAGATTTTAGCATGTTTTCAACAGTCAATAAAATCATAGGCATAGAGACATTAAGAGGCACTATCTGTATAGAAGAAAATCAATTGAGTAATCAATTCACCAATACAAAAAAGAGCCCACTTCTGAAGTTAAGTCATACAACCCAATTCACTTAAAAAGAATCGCATAAACAAAAGTAAGCTATAGTTATGAAATGATTATGGTATTAAGAAGAAGAGAGAGAAGCAACCTTGACAAAGTTTCCGAGTGTCTTAGTTGAGCCCCTGGAAGAGGTGAAGACATCATCAATCCCTGCAAATTGAAGCACCTTCTTGGGAACTCTAGCGGCGACAATCCCGGCACCACGTGGCGCAGGGACCATACGGACGGTAACGGAGCCACACTTTCCGGTGACCTTACAGGGCACTGTATGGGGCTTCCCAATCTTGTTCCCCCAGTAACCCCTCCTCACAGGGATGACAGACAACTTAGCCAAAATGATAGCACCACGAATGGCGGTGGCGACTTCCTTGCTGCACTTGACGCCAAGTCCAACGTGGCCGTTACCGTCACCGACGACGACGAAGGCCTTGAAACGGGTACGCTGACCGGCACGGGTTTGCTTCTGAACAGGCATGATTTTCATGACCTCGTCCTTGAGGGCAGGGCAGAGCTCGTCGATGATTTGGTACTCCTTGATTGGGAGGGAATGGAGGTAGATCTGCTCCAAAGACTTAATCTTGTTGGATTTGACGAGACGTCCGAGCTTCGTGACTGGGACCCACTTCTCCTCCTCCTCGCGACGGGCCCTGCGCCTTCCACCGCGTCCCCTGTCTCCCCTGGGACGTCCTCCGCCGAAGCCTCTGCCGAAGCCACCGCGTTCTCCTCCACCACGCTCAGCCATGATTTCTTTTGGAAATGAGAGAGAGAGAGAGTAGTAGAGCAGTGAGCAGTGATGAAGGAAGGAGAAACCCTAGCAGAGGATATGAGAGATTTTTATATGCGTGGACTGTGTAGACTGTGTAGTGTCATCTAGGGTTTTGGAGGTGTGGGTTTAGGATGATGTTTGGTTCTGCGGATTAGTGGATTTTAGGGCTTCTATGTTGGGCTCACTAAGTGGGCCAATACAACTATTGCACTTAGCCCAAAATAAAACTCAGAAACACTTCTCCAGTTTTGAATTTCGACGTTGGAATTAATTATCAAATCCTAGGTGTTTTTTTTTTTTATACAGATACATAGGTTTTCTTTTTCTTTTTTAATTATCATTATTATAGATACTTAGGATTTGAATCCATGAGTCCACTCCATGATGATTACTTTGGTTCTGCTCTCATATTTTATTATCATGGAGATGGTATATAAGATAAAAATACTTGACCTTTTTCTCCCAAAAATATGTCCTATTAGTACTAGATAATTATATGTTCCTATAATTGAGCACAAAGCTGTAATTTCACTCATATGTAATTGATTGGTTCAAATTTCATAGATAATTGTCTCAACTCAAATGCCTGGAATTTAGTTTATCAAGACCCAAGAAGATAACCAACCGGTGCATAATACCCTAACATGAATCAAAGCTAGAATCCTGTGCTCAGACGTAAAGCTCCATATGATCAAAATAAGAACTTCAGATTGCGCAAGTACTCTCATTTTGGTTTTACAATAACAAGGGGAAATCATATTATGTAAAATAGAGAATCCAACATCTGTAGAGACCTGGGCAGAATTCAATTCATTTAAAGGTAAGAAAAATAGTACCATGTATATGCGTACTTCACAAGCAGATTGTAATGGACTATGGACATGCATCTAATTTCCCACATACAACTTCTGAAATAACTTCATTACTTTCAATTGTGAGCCTATTGTATGACAAAAGCTCGACAGAGTAGTCCATTTCTCTTTTGAGGACTCCCCTTGCATTAAGTCTTACTACCTAATTTTGCTTCCAACTCAAAACAGATTACAATATGAGATTTCTCATAAAACCCTTTTTTTTGGTACAGAACAAGTGGGCAGATCTTCCTAGTCTACAACACTAACCAGCCTGAACCAATGTGTAAGGACATGACATGCATGCCACCTTCTATGTGGAATTCAGAAATCGAGCTTCAACATTTAAAATATGACTCCCATTCTTTCATGATAATGAGGATTTCGCAATTTCCAGAGCCCTCCTATTGGTTCACAGCATAAAAACTCGTATGACAATCATCCGTCACTTCTGCCTTATTTCTTGAAGCATTTCCACTACCTTTTTCATTTTTGGTCGTTTGGCTGGTGTACTGTCAGTGCAGAGTAATGCAACCTTCAGAGCTGCAAGCATTTCCTTCCTCCAACCAAAGGAAACTGTACTAAGTTTCGCATCAAGTATCTGCTCTGGGGTTTCCCCTCTTGCTGGAGCACTATGAACCCACTTCACCAAGTCTACCCCTTCACCAAAAGCCTCATCAACTGGCAGTCGGGTAGTAAGGATCTCAAGCAAAACTACACCATAGCTATAGACATTTCCCGGTGCTGTAACTTGCATTGTATATGCATATTCTGAAGGCAAAAACACACACACAAATAAAAGGGTCAAATTGAGAGAAGGGAGCAGGTGGTGTAACAATTTCATAGAAGCAAGACTACAGTATTTATACATGAGCTATCAATTGTAGAATGACTGAAGTTTGACTGCTAACTGCCATAAGAAATACCTGGTGGAATATAGCCAAATGAGCCTGCAACTGCACTAATACTTGCAGTGCCTCTGCATGGATCTAAGAGCTTTGATATCTCAATCTCCCCCACCAAAGGCTTGAAGTCAGCATCCAAAAGAACATTACCAGAAGATATGTCAAGATGGATAATTGCGACATGATGAAGGAAAGCTAACCCTTCTGCCACTCCAACAGCAATGGAGAGTCGTGTAGGCCAGTCAGGTTGATATTCAGGTTGCTTGCTAGATTCATGAAGAAGCTGGGCTAGTGTCCCATTGGGTAAGTAATGATGTAGTAAAAGGGCAACATCCTCATAGATAACAAATCCAATGGGTCGCATTAGATTATCGTGACACAGTTTGCTCAGCCTTTCAAGCTCTCTAATCATCTTGTTCTGGTGATGAATTATAGTCCGATCCATGGATTTCAATCTCTTAACTGATAGAATCAGCCCAGAAGGCATAACTGCCTTGTAAACTGTGCTGAAAGTCCCACTTATGAGTTTATTTGCGTCCTTCAACGTCGCTTTCACAACTGCATCAAGATCTACTGCTTGCCTGAGATTCTCAACAAACACATTGCCTGCTATTATCGCTGGTCGATTGTTGGTTCCATCATCTTCAATCCCTGCAGCTTTGGCTGCTTTTTCTTGTCTCTCTCTTATCATAAACAGCAGAACAACCACGGTTACAGATAAAAAAACTGCCAAACCAGAACCAATAACAGCTAGTATGATCTTGTAAGAAACCTTGTGATGGTAATTCTCACGGCCAGAATCACTAGAGGTTCCACATGCAGAGCTCAATGGCTCTCCACAGAGCCCTTTGTTACGTAAAAAGCTTGAATTTGGACTCTTTTGGAATGGTACAAAGTTGGGTATTGGGCCAGTGAGCAGATTATTAGAAAAATTAACCTCTATCAGGCTCAACATGCCCTTGAGTGCAGATGGGATATTACCAGAGAGTCGATTATTAGAGACATCCAGAGAAACCAGCTTGTCTAGTTTCCCCAACTCAATGGGCAGTGGACCATGGAGATGATTGAAGCTCAAATTTAACGCAATCTGTAAGTTTTTTATATGACCAATCTCAGGAGGGATCGTTCCAGTTAAGTAGTTACTGCCCATTTCCAACTCAAGCAGTTTCACACAGTTTCCAATTTCATGAGGTATCTCCCCTTGTATTGAATTCTGACCCACAATCAAGTACTGCAATCTTGTCATGTTGCAGATTTCATTTGGTATAGTGCCATTAAATCTATTATTGCTCAGATCAAGCTTGTTAAGACTCCTGCACCCAAGAATTGATTTTGGGATATCCCCAAACAAACTGTTGCCAGAGAGAATCAATTCCTGCAGATTCATGAGCTGTCCAAGTTCCAGAGGAATAGGACCGGTAAACCCATTAGAGGCCAAATTTAGGAGGGTGAGATTAGAGCATCGACCAAAATCCGGGACAACCTCACCAGAGAGCTTGTTGTTATCTGCTTCAAAGTATGTAAGGCTACTAATATTTCCAATTGCCTTTGGAATGATGCCTACAAGATCATTGTTGCCTATTCGGATATTAGAAAGGCCTTTGCAGTTCCCAATTTCATCAGGAAGATCACCACTCAATTCATTCAGGGTCAGAATCAGAACTAGCAGCTTTCCTGAAGCAAAAATGCTCTTAGGTATCGAGCCTTCCAGGTGGTTGGAATGCAGATTCAGCAATTCAAGCTCAGAAACTGAGCCCAGATTATCTGGAATTTTACCCACTAAAGCATTCTCATAGGCTGTGAAAACTCTCAGGTGAGTCAAATTTCCCACCCAAAATGGGATGGAGCCACTCAATTTATTACTAGAAATTTGAAAAGCCTGTAACTTTTCTAGTCTCTGGAGCTCATCTGGTATTTCTCCTACAAGAGAGTTACTGGATAGGTTCAATGTTTTAAGTTTTGTGAGACTAGCCAATTCTATAGGAATGGAGCCCTCAAACTTATTGGATGACAAATCAAGAAATTCAAGGTCAGATAAATTTCCAAAAGCTGTAGGAATCGACCCATCAAAATCATTATAAGAAAGGTCAAGCCACTTCAAAGCTTTGAGCTCAGAAATCAGAGTCACATTACCTCGGAGTTGAAGGCGAGAAAGATCGAGCCTTTCCACCGTTGAATGGTTCCAACTGCAATAAATGCGGGTCCAAGAGCAGTAATCTGAGCTGTTGACACCCCAACCAGGTACTACAAGCTCTTTATTAATAGCCAACAATGTAGCTTGATCACCGAGCTCAGCACCCACTAGCTCTGACACAAACCCAACTAGCAGAAGAGAGAAGAAGCACAAAATTGCCATTAGAATACCACTTCTCTTTACAATTACTTGCTTCTTTCTCAAAAATTTCCCTTTCTTGCTGTTTGCATCACCCACTTCAGTGGACAATCAGAGCTCCTGGCGAGAACCATACAAGGCATTCACCAAGAAAAGGAAAACAATAATAATAATACCCAGAAATCCAATACCCAAGTCACTTGTAAAGAAAACCCATTTGAGATTCCCGTGAATTGCAGAGCACACCGATTCCTTAGTTTCAGGGGGGGCAAGTGTACCAACCAATCGGGATTTAGGACCAAAACTCAAAGACCCATATATGTTTAATGTTTTTGACAAAGAGCTTCAAAGAACAAAAAAAAAGAGGGCTTAGAAACAAACAACTAAAAAACAAAAGAGCTACAAAAGGACTTGCATTATTTACGGAACATTTGTTGAGCCTAGCATGGAATGGCAATCCTATTATCAAAAGAGAACATGGTTTGCACTTTGCAGAGCCAAGCAAAGAAAATGACTGAAGAGAGGTAAGGCTGCTCTGCCTCTGCTGCCAATGAAAGTAAAGAAATGACTGAGAAAGGAAAAGAGTACTGAGTACGTATCGGTACAGGTTTCACGGACCAGGAGTTTTTATCTTTCTCAAGAACAGAGAGAGAGAGAGAGAGATTTGTGGGTCTGTGACTGTGAGAACAGGTTAGAAAGGAAATTATGCTCACGTAGGCTTTCACGAGAACTGAGCAGTCATGAGTGAATGAATTTAAGGCTACATAAGTCATAATAAACACTCACTCACTGCAACTATCAATGTATCATTCATGGGATACCAAATCTAATGTATGAGTGATGTAATATTTTACTCTCAACTCTCAAGCTCATTTTCAACCAAACCCACAACCATTTTTCACTGCTCTTTTTTTACCATATTATATATATATATATATACATATGATTACTTACATGTCATTGATGCTTAATAAAAGTGATGTTAATGTTAGACAAAATAATGCTACTCTAATTATAATATGTCATCTTAACAATTGCAAGAAGTATTGTGTTTCTATCATGTTGAATTTTTCGCTAAAACTGAAAGAATATCATAAAAGAGGATGTCACTTTTTTTTTGTACATCAAGTCATCAATAGTTAAGAGTGGGAGGTTTTAACTCGGTCGAAAACACAAAAATATGACATTTGATCTATAAGATTTTTTGGCAAAGGAGAACATTGCTTGGAACTTCCCTTCGCAATGCAAACACAAATAATCCATCACTTGGAACACAACCTTGCTTTGATACGACACAAACTTGTAGGCAAACAAACCCATTCCAATTTTTCACATCAAGCAGAGGAGGCAAGAACACGTGGCGATGTTTATGATTGTGGTGGTATTGAATCCAGTGTTGAATGTGGAGCAATAGAGACCAACGATTTTATCTGGTGTGTGAGATATGTGATTGTTTGATTACTATAATAGTGTAAGATGTCTTATCAAAAAAAAAAAAAAATAGTGTAAGATGTATTTGGTTTCAACTTTGTCGTGTACACAACTTTTTTTTATAATTCATTGAGATAATAAGTTGTGTGTGTGATGAATAATCATGTAACACTATTTTTATTTTCCAACACTCACAACCTATTACTTTAACACAAGAAGTGAAAAAATTTATGAATTATCCCAAGACTTGTTCATTTTTTCTTTTTTGCTTCGCAAGACTTGTTCATTTGGTTTAATGTGAAGTGTAATTTTTTAGTTGGATTTCAATTGCTTGATGATTAATATACATGTATTATTTTTATTGGACTACGTAATAAACATTATATGGATTACATATTCACCAAATACACGTGATACGCCACCCTAAGCTTTACTCTTTTTTTTTTTTTTTTTTGAGAATCTGCTTTACTCTTTTCAAGCATTCAAAGATGGCCTCAAGTCAAGCTTAGTTTAATTTTCTTGAAAACCGTCAAAAACAAAACAAAACATTACTTCAAAAAACTTATTTCAATCTTATCCACACCAAAAAAAAAAAAACGTTATTTCAATAGTTCAAAACTAATGAAGTTGATTTAGTTTCTTGAAAAATGAAATTTAAAAACAAAAACAAAAAAACTTTGTTTCGATGAGCAAAATTTACCATACATAAGAAAACATTAATTCAAAAGTTCAACAAAAATTAATTTATTTTAAGATTCTACTAGTAAATTCAAAGTCTTTCAATCGAGAAAAACGAAGAACAGTGTGCTTTTGAATATTAAAAGTAGCAGAAGAAAGATTAGGGTTAGATATGGGGCAGGTTTTCCTTGGTCACTCAAGAATCACTATTTAAAAGAATCAATTTTGGCAAACCCAAGACCAAGAGACTGTACGAGGATTTTTGTAGATTTGAGAAGGAAACAAATTTGTCCAGATTCCATACACGAACCTAGGATTCCTTCCTTCTGGGCTATGCTATCATATGTTAATGGACATTTCAGCCTTTTAAATTCCACTTTTCAAAACATCCTCTGTCAAATTAGACAGAGAAATTTTTATTTAGACCAATAATATTTTTGTTGAGTAAATTTGAAAGAGATGCGTAAATCAAGTCCATCAAATATACTTCTAAACTCATCTCATGTAATTCTAATAAATACGCATATATATATATATATATATATATATATAGTCAAAACTCTGAGAAAATCTAATTATATTTAAATTGGGTTCTCAATTTTGCGCTATGTAGTTTATTCAATTTTTTATTTTTGTCCCAAGTGAATTATTGGGTGTAAAAATCGAAGAGTCCAAATTTAATTAGATTCTAAATTAATTAGATTTCAATTAAAGTCCAATTTTGAGCATGTATTCATCTATTTTTTATTTTTTATAGCAAGTGAATTATTAGGTATAAAACCAAAAAATCTAAATCCAATTAAATTCTAAATCATATCACGACAAACCATTACATATTTTAGAAATGTATGGTTTAAAAAAGATGTAAGCTAATACCATGTATAATTTGAACATCTTCTTAAAAAAATGTATAATTTGAACTGTGTAATTGTGATTATTTTTAATTATACTCGTACATATGTACGGAGTTATACACTAGTTTTAATGAAATTAAATATGTTTGTGTAGGGATAAGGGTTCAAAATCATATATTGGGCATTGGGTTTTGTCTGAAGACGTTGACAGGCCCAAAGAGGGATAAATAGTCATGAAGGATTCTAGTTTAGAATCTCATAAATAAGAAATGAATGGAAGGCAGTCCGAGGAGAAATTCCTCCTCGGATATGATAAATATAGCTCAGATATGTGTTCTAATGATGAAAGTGACCTCCATAGAAGTTTCAGTGATAGGAACATGCCTCATGAATAAACAAGAAGGAGGGAAACCCAAAAATATCTAAGTAAAAACTGCTACCACCGCATTAAATGCACTGAAACTACTTTTCTGGCCACATTTATGTAGAGAAGACCCCTGAACAGTGCTGTTTTGGCTACCACAACTCACAGAAAACCAAAGAAAGTGTTTGATGGGATGAACACTCAAGTAAGGGTTTAAACGATCAACAAGTGTAGGATCAGAATGGTCCAAAAGGAGCTATATAATGAAAGAAACCCTCCAAGATCTGCCGATGACATTTTTTCTCATTAAAAACTTGTTATCTCCCTTTCTTTGACTCCAAGATCTGTTTACTTGTCGTTTAATTCATTTGAACCCAGTTTTCCAACTCATTCTCTACAAATTTATTATTTTGGGTTTTTTGCATCTTAGCCCACGTATCTTTTGGGCTAGAAGTTCAAATCGGGTCCATACAGTTTGTTTACTTCGTTAATATGTGTTATTTACCGTCGTCATGAAACAAATGTCATAAGAAAAAAAAAATTGTGTTTATAATTTTTAATAAAAAAGAAAAAAAAAGGGATATGCTAATGCTAGCCAATGTAGGGTTCTCTCTCTCTCTCTCTCTCTCTCTCTCTCTCTCTCTCTCTCTCTCTCTCTCTCTCATTTTTTTCCTTCCTTCTTCTACTTTGTCCCATTCAGGGGGTCCCTACTGCCCGGACCAATTAAATGGTCGTAGTCAGCCAAACAACAGAATGATTAATAAAATCCTGAGATGACAATTTTTGTATTTCCAAAAAAAAAAAAAGATGACAATTGTTGCAAATTACTCTTTGTTGGTCGCATAAGTCGAATTCACCTTGCTAGTATGCCAATGTCACTCCTAAGAAAACACATTTTAGAAACCATGCTGCCATAAAAAATGAAAGAAAGAATAAGAGGATGTGGTTCATTAAAAATAAAAAGTTCTATCACTTTTATATATATAATGCGAAAATAGGATGTGATTCACAAACTCTCACAATCCCCCTTCATTCTTGAGGCTTATCAATCACATGGTAAGATTGATAAATAAGATATAAAAATATAAAGGCTACGAAGGATAAAAAGATAGTGTTAAAGATCATACTTTTCAGCAGTGGAATAAGAGAAGAAAGGGATAATACCGTTTACATTAAGGGAAAAAATAATAATAAAAACGAAAGCAAATTTCAAATTAAAAATAAAAATAAATAAGAAGAAGAAGAAGAAGGGAAGCTTCTAGTAGCTAAAATTTATGTGCAAAGTTACTAGCACTAAAATAATTAGAATCTCCTGTTTACTTATAAATATTGTGGGAACGAAAGCTTGAACTCTTATATTGGGCCTTACGTCCCATTTACTGATAAGAATACGATCGAGAATGAGTAAATGTTTGGAAAAGCCTCATAGGGAGTAGCCGTGTAGGGAAATGTTTAAAGACACTGGTTCGAGATGGTTATCCTCCTCGGACTTGACGAATGTCAGTCAGGTGAGCTTTTGCTTGACTTGGGTAAGCTTCCAGGATGTTCCAGCAACGAGGATAGACTTCAAAGGTGTAAAGAAGGGATAAGAACACAGAAATATCTTGGGAAAAAACTGCTACCACCGCATTAAATGCACTACAGCAGCTTTCCTGACCGCATTAATGTGGAGAAGACCTCTGAATAATGTTTTCAACTACTACCGCTTACAAAAAACCAGAAAAGCTGCTCAGTAGGACATATACTTGAGTGCAAGGTTGGATGATAAACAAGTAGACGATGGGAATGAATTGGTGAGAATTATATAATGGAGGAGACACTCCATAAGAGGGGGATTGGAAAAAATACAAGCGGAGAAATAGTGAAAGAGAATTACTGTACCACAGTGAAGAACTAATTTTCAGGAATAGCCAATTCATCTAAAAACTTACTCCTCAGACATATATTTGATCCTAAATTATGTGTCTTTTCATTCTCGGACAATCTTCAAATCTCAATTAACCGTTAGAAAACTCATTAACAGCCCAGTTCTTTCACCCACTCTTTTACAAATTTATAGTATTGGGCTTATTCCCCAATTCTTTTGGATTTGGGCTACAATTTGTGACCCTATAAATATATGTGTGTGGCTTTTCTTTTCCAAATGTATAATTTCAGGTCATATAAATGTTCTTCATTGAGAACAAATTTCTCATAAGCAAAATAAGGAACATGCCTTACTTTTGTTTTTTGTTTTTTTTTTTTGGGTTAAATTTAAATTCTTTAAGTTTGAAATTATTTTTAGTAAACCAATCTATCAACTTTCAAAACTTGCAATTTACACCATCTACTATTATTGTCAATATGCCATTTCCGCTATTAACGGTCATATCTCTCTATTAGATAGCATAAAAATAATATTTTTTTATTTTTTATTTTTAAATATATCCAAAACTTACGTTAAAAACAAAATTCGAATGGATGATGGGATGGGATGGACACATTGATAGTGTTGTAATAGTCAAAACCTTTTTTTTTTTTTTGAGAGAGAGAGAGTTTCAGGTCATATTTCTCTATTAGATAGCATAAAAATAATATTTTTTTATTTATAAAAAAAAAAATCTATCCAAAACTTACGTTAAAAACAAAACTCAAATGGATGATGGGATGGGATGGGATGGGATGGGCACATTGATAGTGTTGTAATAGTTGAATTTTTTTTTTTTTTTTTTAGAAAGAGAGTTTCAACCTATGACATCCGCTTCTGATAATAGCTCTTTATTATCAAATCAAGACACCAATCAATTTTTGGTGTAGGCGAAGATTAAACCCTAGATTTCTTATACAACCATCAGAGATTTTTCCAGTTAAGCTAACTGGAACTCATGTTGTAATAGTCGAAACTTGAAAGTATAGAACATAAGTTTTCATAGTTAAGCAACCAATGTAGAAAAAATTTCTAACTTAAATAATGTTGTGGGGAAGCAAAAACTTGGGCCCTTGCATTGGGCTTAAGTCTCACCTTTTATTAACAATACGTCCGAGGAGAAGAAATCATGGGGGAACCTCGTAACTAATAGTAGAGCATGTAAATGTCCAGGAATATTGGTCCGAGAGGATTATCCCCCTCGGATATAGCGTATGCCGGTAAAGTGGGTCCTGTCTTACCCTAGCCCACCTTCCAGGAAGTTCCAGCGATGAAGACAGACTACAAACGTACACGGAAGGGATAAAGATGCAGAAATATCTAAGGAAAAAGCTGCTACCACCGCATTAAATGCGTTACAGCAGCTTTCCTGACCGCATTAATGTGGAGAAGACCTCTGAACAGTGTTTTCGACTACCTTTACCCCCAGAAAATCAAAAAGCTGTGGGAGGGGAAGCAGAAACTCAAGTACCAAGACGGATGGTGGACAAGTGGACGGTAGGATCGAACAAAGAAGGACTATATAATGGAGTAAGACCTCCAGAAGAAGGGGATCACGAGAAAAAAAAGAAAGAACATCAAAATAGAGTTACTGTAGCATCTGGAATAACACCATCTGAAACCACCATTTTATCTAAGAACCTACCCCTCGGACATTACTTAAAACTACCAATTCATCCAAAACTTGCTCCTTGGACCTGAGATCATCACTTACTTGTGTTTTTTATTCTCCTCGGACAAACTCCTAACCTCCACTAATTGTTGTAAGACCCTTTATCAGCCCAATTCTTTCACCCACTCTCTTACAAATTTATTGTATTGGGCTTATTGAGCTCATCCCCTATTTTTACCTGGGTTTGGGCTACGATTTGTGACCCTACAAATGTAATTAGATTTTTTTTTTTTTTATACTTTTAAAATTTTGCTTTTTTTGCTCCTACTTAAAGAGGTAGCCAGAGTTTTTTCACATAGAGATGAACCCACCAAGATGAATGATTGATCGATTATCGACCAATTAGGGGGAATTACTAAGACAATTATCAGATGGCAACGATCAAAACAACAAATTTGTGTATAATTTTTTTTTCATTTACTGTCATTTTATTATTATTTGAAGAAAATAAATGAAAATAGGAAAAAAACAAATCTTGGGAATTGTTGTAAATGACATTCTTCATCTAAAAGACAATGAGGTGGATATTTCTCAATGAGTAGACTTGGCAAAATTGGACCCAGAACCAATTTCCCGCTTGAAGTTGAACAAAAAATTAGGGTATGGGTCACAATAATAGCAACCCGTTTTGGTTTTATAGTATTTTAACCAATCTCGACCGGATCAAGCTATACCCAACCCACTCATCAAGCCCTTATTATAACATTTTAAATTTTTTTTTTTTTTTTAAGATTCACTTTCCATATATGTTTGTATACTAAAATTATATTAAATTTTCTATATTGCAAATTAATATACTAATTACATTACTCATCAACTTGTCAAACAATTCTCAAATTCAAATGATTTCACAGTTCTACTAATAATGAATAGTTTTTAAATAAGTTCATTATAGAATTTATTTTCTAATTATTTACTTTAAAGCTGTAAATATTGAATGAGTTCTAATTAGGTTTTTATTTATTTATTTATTTAAATTTTATACTTTTTTTGCTTAGTTGTTTATATATATATATATATATATATATATATATATATATATATATATATATGTTACGTTAGGGTTTTTCACATAACATTTATGTACTTTATTCCATGACAAAAAGTGTTGTAATTACATTAATTTATTTCCTTGTATTTTATAGGATTTAATTGTAATGGGTTTAGTCTTAAGTAGTGAATTTTGCTCAAGAAGTTGATCTCGCGACTTAGCTCGCGAGTGGTGCAACCAGCGAAAGTCACATTAGGAGCACATGCTGGAAGCTGAAGAGTTAGTATGTTTCGTGACTCATCTCGTGACTTGGTTAACCCACGAGATGCACTAACTAGCTGGATTTTAAGTGTAACATTTCCTTTTCTTTACCCACACTATATATACCTTCGTTACCCACAAAATTTTAAGGAGTCCATTTTGAAGAAAACCCTAGAAAGAGGTTTCTACAACACCTACCTTGTTAGAGAGAGCTACTCATTCTCAAAAGAGAAATCCTTATAGTCTCTTCTCCTCTTCTCTCCTATTGTTATACCTTGAGATTTGTACCCAAACGCAACCCACACCTATTTAGAGTGTAAAGAGTATTTTGGAGCTTAGGAAGCATTGGGTATTTGCCAAAATAAGCCGGTGAGGCTTGGCAGATGCAATCGGGTGGTATTACAGGATCCAGATAACTAGTGAAGACGATACTTTGAAAAGTTTGTTAGTAGTTGGAACTTGGAGGGCTCAAGTACTTTGGGTAAATTAGGCTTTGAGGGTTTTTTTGGTATCCTTGTACTCCAAATATTCATTGGCTTAAAAGGCTGCGGAAAGTCTTTTTGTTGAGTTCTTCGATTTCCTCTTCGATAACATATTGTCTTGTTATCTTTGGTTTGCTTTTCTTTTACTTATTGCCCTTTCTATTTTAGCATTACACTTATTTGCTCATCCATGCAATTGTTGAATGTTTCGATCGATTAATTTGCTAATCACGTATATTTCGCATTAAGTGTGTTTAGATTAAAATTAATCAAGCCGTAATTAAAATTGGGGGTCTAAACAAGCCCTAGTTCTTTTATAATATCGATCTTTCAAAATATATCATTTTAAAAACCTTAATATTTTTTAGGGAAAATTACAACTTACCCATCTATAGTTTTACCGAAATTTAAGTTGCTTACCTATGGTTTGAAATTTGAAACTTTACCCACATAAGATTTGACTGAAATTTAAGTTGCCTACACGTGGTTTGAAATTCCATAATGCAAGTGTTTCATTGGACTCTTTTTGATCTTGTATTTTTATACTTTTTGTGCTTTTGGAGGAGAGAGATGTAAAGTGGAGCAAAATTATATATTTAATCATATTTTTAATAAAAGTGAGTTACAGAACTCTAACTGGTCAAACCTTAAGCAGGTAAAATATCAAATTTCAAACCATAGGTAAGCAACTTAAATTTTAGCCAACTTAAATTTCGGCTAAATCATAAGTAGGTAAATTGTAATTTGCTTTTTTTTTTTTTTTTTTTTTTTTTTTTAAGTACAACTATAATTTTACCAACTTTCAACAAATAAACTTTTAACAAAAAGCTAATTAAATATAACACACTTAGTGCTAGTTTGGATAGCACTTATTAGTGCTGCGTCTGCATTTCCTCAGTTTTTTTTTTTCCCCTTCTTTTTAGCCGCAATGGTTGACCCGTTCTTTTGTGAACAGTGCACTTGTGCACTGTTCACGATCCCACAAACTCCATTTTTTATCAATTTTTTTATTAAAAATAGGTCTCACAGTACTATTCACACATTTAAAAATTATTTTGCTACAGTGTTTTCAGTTTTCAGTTTTCAGTTTTCAGTTTTAGCAAAATAAGTTCTATCCAAACAGACCCTTAATTTATTGGTGATTTTTAGATTATTTCATATTCATGTCTAATGTGTATACGCGTTTAATTTCTTCGTTTGTGGAATTAATTATTACCATTTTTTTTTCATTTTGCAAAATGAATTGTCTTGAATAATTTAAATTTATATATTTATAAAAAGTTGCAACTGAGTTTAATGATAAAGTATGACGTTTCAACCAAAACTTCAAAAGTGCTTCTCTGAGATAAGATTAGGGATCAGATTTTCAAGGGTGGCCTTTAATTTTTTTTTTTTTTTTTTTTTTTTTTTGTTTTTAAATATCATAAGTGGGAAGGGGTCCATTAGAAACACAATACCAAATGAAGCTTTAAAGAAGGGATAATCTAAAATTTCACAATAGACTAATACTATATATCTCTTCTTTCATATACACATGACTATAATCCATATAAAAAAAAAACATGTTGTTTTAGCATCATTTTCATTTTTCGGCTATGAATCAGAATGTGTAACTTTGTTGATTTGTAATATGTCTGTTGATCCATGAAGTCCACACCATGCATAAGAAAACAAATTAAAATGAATTATTTTTCCATACATATTGATATTGATATGGTGGTGTGGGAGTGGGACCCTGGCAAAGGGCATCTCACAGACAAGTAGGGACAAGACATGTCTGTATGACAGTAGGCCTGGCTGACCACCACTATTATATGTCATCATATAAGATAAAAGGGTCACAACATTAATATTAAACATTGCAAGGCCTCCCGCCTCCTCAGAAAATAAAAAAAATATCTTTCGGCTACATTAGCTTTCAAGTAAAGAACAGCAAAGACAACATCATCATAATGTATGCCCTATCTACCACCTTTTGCTCATGACTATGGTAAATGCACTACAACACCCTTTTTTTTTTCAATTGTCAAAAACAATACCTTTAAACCATTTTATTAACCCACTTTTAAAATATAATTTATTTGTTATTAATGAATCAATTATGTTACTTACTTTCAACGTCATGACAACTTTAAATCAAATTTAACAACAAGCCAAACGTAGATCAAGCCGGGAATTGTGCATGAATCAAGGACTTTGTACTACATGCAATCCAACGTGGCAACCCTTTACCAAAGACAAGGGTTCTTTTTTTTAGAAGAAAGACAAGGATTCTAAATTCTAATGATTTTCTATCACTTTTTTTAAATTAAAAAAAAAAAATTTGTTAGCATTTTCTTTGTTTTATCCTTTTTCATTTTCTACTTTTTCCTCGGCTTCCAAGTAAACATACTGCAATCTTTACCTTGTGATTTGAAAACAAATGCAAATGTTTTTGCTAAACTTTTTAAGAAAAAGCTTTCTTTCAAATTGTCAAGGGTCTTTTAATTCAGCTAATATTTTATATGGTTTTCATCAATATATTTAGTGAGTGTTTGGATAGGACTTATGTGCATTTGCATTTTCTATTTCATGTTTCTGGATTTTTTTTTTTTTAAAGTCGCAGCTTTTGACTATTCCTTTGTGAATAGTGCATCTGTGCACTGTTTATGAGTCCCACAAACTTCACTTTTCAGTCACTTTTTATTAAAAATCGGTCTCACGGTACTATTCACACATTTAAAAATTATTTTGCTACGGTGTTTTCAGTTTTCAATTTTCAGCAAAAATAAGTTGTATCCAAACGGATCCTTAAAGTTCAAATTTTCTCTCCTCCATTATTATAACTAATTTTTTTCTTTTAAAAAAATTATGGAGATTCTCCAGCTTATTACATGACAATTTATAAAACTATTTATATGTACTAAAATTTTAAATAAATCACATGATTATTACGACTAAAAGTATATATAAATAATCTTTTAAATTGATACAATGAGATGTAAAAACTTTCTTCAAAACCAATTTGAAGGAAAATTTTATCCAACTTTTAATGTGTGGAAGCAAATTTCAAATTTTATATTTATAAAGCTTTTTAAAAAAATTTCGTTACAAATAGATATTTTTTGAGAATGATGTGAGGATTTTATTAAATAAGACATATGATACACCACAACTCTACCCATATGCAAGAATGCAATCATGTTATATATAATCAATGAGATTTTTGTTGTTTAATTATATAGCACTACTTGTCAATATCCTTGTGTTTCATTGACATCATCTCTATCACGAAAACCTAAATTTGGATCTATCATCCACCATTTGTTGTAAGCAATTATACATATAGAATTACTCTTTTGTAGTTGCCTTAAACTAATTCAATTGTGTATGTTCATCCATGCGATAATAACACAAAACCTTGTAATCAATCTGTAATTTTCCCAATTTTAAATATTAAATTTTAGGCTTTAATTGAACATATTTGTAAGATTTGTTGGTCAAGGTAATTCTATCATTTAGCTAACAAAAATATTAATTAACAGCAGGTTACATTAATTTATAAATTCTTAAATAATTATAGGGTGAATTCTTAAAACCCTTCTTGATACTGACCACCGTAAAAAATGCCACCTATGTTTAAAAGTAAAAGATCACACAAAACCAAAAAGAGCGCTTGATAGCATCATGACTATTGACTATTGACTAGCACCTTGCTATTGACTAAGAAAGGGCTCATGGAAATCTCTTTCCCTGCGAGCAAATTATCAGTGTGCTAGAAAGAAGGAATTGAAATTTAAAAACAAATTAAGATGGATAGAATGAAATAGAAAGATTGGTCTTTTTTTTCTTTTATTGTTTTTTAGATCTAAAAGTGAACAAAGTTTAACTATAAATTTGGTTATTGACAATGACTACAATTCCCATTAAAAAAAATTAACATAGTTATATTTTTTGAAAATCTAACTGTGAGATTGCATATTCTTTATATTCTTAATAAACATGTCAAATTTTGTGTTAATTAAATTTTATTTACTATTTAATTCACAAATTTCTTTTTTATGAATAATTTTAAACTACAAAATAAAACTTAAAATTTAAATATTTAATTGATAACATAACTATTGATTTTTAATTTTTTAGAAATTTTGCAAGTATAGAGTATCTAAGAAGAAAATGTATTTTATAAAAAAAAATAATAATCTAACGATGAATTTTTCAAAATTTACATCCAATAAAAAGATATTGAATTAAGGTGTAACTATTGACTATAACTAAGTTTATAACTAAACTTTGTTTTTTATAGATTTAGAAACATATAATTGATCATATCAAATAAGAAACTTATACTTTTGTATCACATATTCTATTTTTTATTTATCTTTTATTGATGTACGATTAAAATGTAAATTTGATCGTAATCAATAGAGGGAATGTAATTGTTCTGTTCTGTTCAATTTAGGACAAACGCTTGTCCATTCCCTTCTTCTGTTTGGCTTTTTTTATCTTCCAAACCATCATTTTATTCAAGTTCCATTCCTTATGAAATGACAATTCCAAATCAGTCTCTTAACTAAGCCATTGTGGTAGGATGCTAAAGGTGCCGACCCCTTTCGGATAAATGAGTTCTATTCCAGTTCCATTCCTTGTGGAATGCCTACTCCAAATCAGTCTCTTACTAAGGCCATTGTGGTAGGATTGTAAAGGTTCCACATTTATGTAGTTTTGAGTCTTGACCAATATAGTGTGAAAGAAAAGATATATACAGTGCAAGGCTTTTTATATATATATATATATATATACACACACAAACACTAGCAAATAAATAACCTTTTTTTTTTTTTTCAGATTTTCTTTTTGGATAAATGATTATTGGCTTCAATTAAAGCAAGAATGGAATATTCATGCTAGATTTCTATTAAGTTCATCCATTTTTGTGATGGTACAGTTTGTTGGTTTGGTTCATGGTTCGATTTTTAGTGGTGATTTGGTGTCCGATAGTATTTTCAGTAGTCTGACGATGGGGTTTTGGTGGACCGATCCATCTAATGGTGGCTGATTTTTTTTTTTTCGATGGTGGTGGATGGCAGTGGGTGATGGTTTGCTGGGTTGAAAAGGAGGAGGTGTGAGTTTGTTGGTGTGGAGAAGGAAGGAGGGAGACAGAGACAAAAAGGAAGAGAGAGAAAGAAACATAGAGGAAGAAAAAATAAAGAATAAAGAAAGAATATTTAAATAAAGTTGATGATGCCGTAAATATCACCAGTGAGCTACAAAGAGAGAAGACCTAACAGAAAGCATCGATGTGGTGCCGGCCGAATACCATCCGAATGTCAAGTTAGAACTATTTTCACAACTCTAGAGTGTTAGAGTGTTAGAGAAGGGTAAATTATGCGTTCCTTTATTTGTGAGAGTATTGAGGCTTTTATAGTAATAGAAGGTTGACATCTCTTCTTTGGTGTAGAAGTTTTTTCCTTATAGGATCTCTTGAATAGTCCCAAACGTGATGGACAAGATATTTCCTTATAAAGAAGATCTTCATTAATGCGCGTATCTTCCAGAATCCTCTTTGTGCTAGGATTCCATTTACCTTGGGATTCTATGGTGGCCAAGTGTGTGTCTCAAGTATTTCCCATCTAGGGTTTCTAGCTGCCACGTGGGTGCTCGATCCGTCCCTATTGCATCCGTTCATGCAGGATCTGTCCATAACAGATCTTGCACACGTTGGGCCCGTCCTCTATCGACCTATGGATGTGAAACTGTCAGGCCCATTTCATGGAGATCCATCAACCTAGATTTTTACCCTCTTCAAAAGTAGTAAAAAAAAAAAACATTTGATGTTAGATACATTGTAAAGTGGGGTATTAAAATAGATAAGTAGCATGAGTTGCTAAAAGCTAAATTTTTTAGAATCATCACTATGAAAGCTTTGAATGGTGAATTAGCTGAAATTGAAAAAAAAAAGGGATTTTCAAACCAATTTTGGCTAAAAGAGATTGATCCTAATGTGAATGCTCTAACAAATAATGAGGTAGATGGTCTCCCTTCCTTAGGCTCGTGTAAGCTTTTATTAATATAATAGTGTTACTAGGAGGTAAAAGGTGAGTCTCAAGGCTCTTATTTCTTTAAATTCTGTAATGAAATATAAAAATGAGTTTCGTAATGAGTTTGTTTGTACGAATTATATGTTTGTCTAATAATACTTTGAGCGAAAAAGCTAGATACCATAATCATAAGCAAAAATGGGTGCAACTTTAATTATAGAAGTTCTTTATGAAATGTATGGGACCTTTATTTGCTAATATTCACTTGAAAGGGTCTTTTATTTAAAACCAACCCCTAAAACATACAATAATAATTGTGATTACATCCCCTGTGCTGTGTGTTAATTGTACTAACACAAAGGAACAAGTAAAATAGATCCTACAGGCATAGATATCCCAGCTTTTCTCTTTGGCACCTTTCCACTTTCAAAGGACATGACTCCACTCCCCTTTCCCCACCACCTTATACCAATAGCATGTGCATGGGTGATGGGTGTGGGGAAGCCACTTTAGGAGATTGTCATCCATATGGCCACAAAAAAATAAATAAAGGGACTGAAAAAGCAAATGGGATTTCCCTGTAGAATCTCTATTGATTGAGATTGGGCTATCCCTTTACTAGACATTCATCATGAGCCTTGTATCATGGATTGTCTCGCCTCTTTGGGGGCATCAGGGGTCAGGGTCATGGGAGCCTCATACTCTACGTGATTTAAATTCTTAGGATGTATTTTGAAAGTAATTTTTAGGTACTTTCAGTAATGATAATCCCTCCTCTAATATTTATGGCGAAATCTACTAATTAAATTCATGGTAAGGTTTATAATAAATGTAAGAGGAAGAAGCTCTATTTTACTATACTCCATGAGTATTGAATATTTTTAATATTTTGAAGTTACCTTTAAACCAATTTCTTATCTTAATTCACCATTAGCATTTGATTGAATTATACAAAATTTATATGACCAGCAGAAATCAGCTTACCTATTGGCTAATACAAATTTGTAAGTGTCACTTCAAGAAACTCCGAATTTTATATAATGCCCAGTTTTCAGTGGCCCCATACATGACCGCAATTTTGCACCTTTATATGTTCTGTATGGTAGATGGGTTAAGTCTACAAGTTAGAACTCCTATTCCAGACAAGATAATTCCCCAAATAGGGCCTAAAATTCACTCAACTTATTTGCAAAAAGAAAAAAAAAAAAGAGTGATGGATTGGACGATTGTAAATGTAACTACGTAATAACAAATTCCTTTAAAATAGCAAATGCATTATTTTTACCAATGTGACAGGTGCTCTAGTGGCCAAGTCTTGGGACAACAAAACTTATGTCTTTTGTTTGAGTTCTCTAATTCTCACTAGTGAGCAGTGCCAATCTCTCTCCATGTTGTCCAGGGCGCATAAGGGTTGCTACCCTTCCCCTCCTATTCATTTTCTTCTACCCAACAAAAATAATACTAATAATAATAATAATGCATTGAGACATCAACTCTTATTTCTGTTAGGTTTTGGACTTGTAATCATGTACTGTCAGGAGGCGATTCTCAAAAAAAAAAAAAAAAAAAAAAAGTATTGTCAGGTGGCAACTGTTTGGGCCATAATTCGGCCAATTGGGCCACCTGTAGTTCTTTTGGGGTGTGAGGGAGATGGGGTTTCATTCTCGGGTGGGTGTTTTTATTTTTCTTCTAAAAAAAGTTGAGTAATTCGAAAAAAGAGAGAAAATTTCATTGTGCTTTCAGACCCTTCTTGATGTTCTTTTGATAATGATTTTTTTTCTTGGATACAATTTTGTAAATGAATTTGGACATGGCTGATGTGTACTATACTACCGTGAAAAACAATTTCTAATTGCTGTTTTAGTAGACTAATCGAGATTGTCAGTGCCCGAAAGCGAGCCCATTGTGTATGGGGTCCAATACCGTAGGTCAAACCCAAAAAGCTCTTGGAAGTATTGGGCTTAATTAATAACCCAAATATTAGAATAAGTTGTTTATTTTTTTTTTTCATTGATGAAGTGGTATTATTTTACAACACTCTCTCTTTTGGTACACATCATCATCTGCTACTGGAATCAGTTGTCGCATTGCTTTCACAAACTAATATACACGTTAAAATATGGAGAAATGCCATTCCTACCATTTAAAAACGCTATTTTGAATGGCATGATAAAGATAAACATAAACTGGAAATTTGAAAAAAGCCAGGTACCTAATTCATTGATTGATACAAATGGGGTGTCTACTCAACACGGATCATAGTCCTATTCTTCTTGATACAATTGTGAATTTACGGGTAGCTAAAGCCTGGCATAATGAAGGATTTTCCAGCTTTTCAATTATTATGTTATAGATTTTAAGCTAGAAAGAGAGCTTGGAGGAAGTACAAAAGACTACGCTGAAAGAATAACTTACTTAGAAGCTTTAGGATCAAGCTGGTCGCTCTGATCAATAAGCAAAGCAGCTACAGAAGCTGAAATCAATAGTCCAGGGTTGACTACATCAACAAGTCTCAATACTTTGTAGTTTTTCCATTTGTCTATTATTACTGCTTTGTTAATCACTTTACATCTTTGTTTCATCATCTAATGCACATATATGATTCCCTCAAGGATTGTCAGATCTCATTCCCGACTGTATAACAGGAAGGAAAATGAGCTTCTATGCATAATACTACTTTGATTATCAAAAACCAAAAGTAATCATGATGTTCAGCATAGACAATAAATTAAGGCTTGTAACAGCGGAAACGGATCAATCAAGGTTGATTTTCCTTTTTGGTGAATAATAAGAAGTTTTTTTGAAGAACACCAGATTGCAGAAAACAAGAGGAGCTAGCCCATCAGCCCACTGGACCTCCAAACCAGAGAGGGGCTGGGATAGTTCCCCACCTTCCCAAACAAAAGAGCCCACTGGGCTAAAGCAATCTATCTAAGGTTGATTGACTTGAATAAAAGAATCATAATCACAATCACATGCAATGTAAGTTTGTAAAAATCAAAATGAGTTCCAACAAACTTGGCTAAACAAATCTATTAATTTGTCCGAATCCGTTTTACAACACTGCTGAAACCAAAGCTTAGCACATGCCTCTTTTTTAGTTAGTCAAACTTTGTACGAAACTTGTACATCTATAATCTGTGAATTGTGATAATCAATCTAAACTATAATTACCCTATAATCAAGACATGTGTCATGGCACGTGGTTGGATTTTGAATGAGTTGAACTTAAAATGGTGAATATCATAGGAGCAAATCACGGCAACTAATGGAGTGTCATGACTCATGACTCATGTGGTGTGGGTGTGTAACAAACAAATTAAGAACTAGCTAGTTGGAAAAGCGAGTCAGAACTTTGGAAAAAAAAATAGAGACAGACCGACACATTGCCCGCCTAATTTGGTGGCCATTTAACATGGGGGCTTCTTATCTTCTTCTTTGCTTCCTTCTTTCTTTCAAACTTTAGCATATAAATATTGTCCCACCCTATGCCTTTTATTTTTAAAATCTTCCACTTACTTACTTAAAGCCTTCTTTTTCTTGGTCTATTTAAAACACTTTCTAGCTGCTTCTTCCACCGCAAAACAAAACAATATGGCTTTGTTTCTGTCTTTTTGTTTTGTGTTTTTCTTCTCTCTGTGCAACGGTTCTGCTTCTGCAGCTATACCTCAACATCTTGATGGTAATCAGCGCTAACTCTTTTTCACTTGTTCATATTGTACGACATTTATGCAAGCAGAAATTTTTGCCCCCTCAAAGGGAAACGAATCAAAGATATAGCATAACTTTTCTCTCCTTGTTTATTTTTACATTTTGCATTGCAATTAGTTTAGTACATAAACATTTTTCACAACATTTTAAATAACTTGCTGTCATGATACATCATAAAAATTGATCAATTAATGATAAAAAGGATATTCTCAAAAGGGAGTTTATACATAGACATAGTGTGCCATGCATAATGAATATGTAATAGTGTTTTCTGTATTATTAGTTGTTTCCTTCATTCTCATATTTGTGTGTACGTGTTGCTGTTTAGACCTCCTCCCAAATGGGGACTTCGAAGAATCACCAGCAAAATCAAACCTGAAGAAGACAGTGATAATAGGGAAATACTCTCTCCCAAAATGGGAAATCAACGGCTTGGTGGAGTACGTGTCAGGTGGCCCCCAGCCAGGTGGTTTCTTCTTTGCCATTCCTCGTGGGGTCCACGCGGTGAGACTGGGCAATGAAGCCTCCATCTCACAGAATGTGACAGTCAATCCAGGCTCAATCTACTCTCTCACGTTTGGGGCTACAAGGACCTGTGCTCAAGACGAGGTTCTAAGGATCTCGGTTCCTGGTTACTCAGCAGACCTTTCTATTCAGACCCTTTATAGTAGCGATGGGGGTGATACTTATGCTTGGGCTTTCATGGCTACCTCTAAGGTTGTTAAGGTCACATTTCACAACCCTGGGGTTCAGGAGGACCCCACTTGTGGACCCCTCTTGGATGCTATTGCAATCAAGGAGATGCTGCCTCTCAAGTATTCTAAAGGCACGTTTCCTAATTCCTTCATTTTTGGTTTGGGTTGGGTTGGTCTAATTCCTGATTCTTGCTTTTACTTTTTGGTGGGCTTAAAATTCATTACTTTTGAAATTTTTTTTTTTTGTTGAAAATTTTACCTTTAAACTTTTGATTTGCTCAGCATATGTTTTATAATGTGGACACATTTTAGGCCCAAAACAATTCATGATTCATCTTTGGTTTGGTTTGGGCTGGGTTGGTCTGATTTCTTTGACATTATGATTCTTGCTTTTACTTTTTGGTGGGCTTAAAATTCTTTACCTTTGAACTTTTGATTTGCTTAGCATATGTTTTATAATGTGGACACATTTAGGCCCAAAACAATTCATGAATCATCATGCTTTTTTCTTTTTCATTACTCTTTTTTCTTTTATCCATTAGATGAAGGTTAACAGGTTGTCCCCCTTTTCAAATCAAAACTAGGGTAGTTTCCAAATAAGTATGCCACCTAAAACAAAATGAAATTCAGTGCTAACCAAAAATGTAGAATAATGAAATACTCCCTCCGTCCCACTTTGTTTGTCCTGTTTGAAAAGTCAAATTTTTTAAGGGAACATCATTTATTGTCTTGTCTACCTTTCAAAAATATATAAGTTTCCAAAACTAACCTTAAATAAATTTATCAAAAAATTGAATTAGCAAATTAATAGGGGTATAATAGAAACATTAGTAAATTAATAACTTTTATTTTTAGAAACAGGACAATATTTTGGGACATCCCAAAATGGAATAGAGGACAAACAAAGTGGGACGGAGGGAGTAAATCTTAGCTTCCTCCCATGGTGGAAGTTAAGCTCACTCCCCACCTCCAAAGGGAGAGCCGATGAATCAAACCCGGGCTCATCCTTTTTGGGGAGTCAAGAGGCCTCACTAGCCTAAGGTCTTTGTCTCTTTGATAAGAAACAAATCATAGCTAGTTCTTTAAGAAATACATGCAGTCCTCAAATGGTCATGCAATGGTACAGCCTTAAAATTTTGATAATATATTAGGAAATTTATTTTCTTTAATAAGTGAGTTTTAGTTAAACTAGTAACCTCCACTTTATGAGACGTGATCAAAGTTAAATTTTAACTTGGATAATTTGTGTTCTCCATGCAGGTAACCTAGTAAAAAATAGTGACTTTGAAATTGGCCCCCATGTGTTCAAGAACTTCTCAACTGGAATCCTCCTCCCTCCCAAGCAACTAGACCTAATTTCACCACTTCCCGGCTGGATCATTGAGTCCCTCAAACCAGTGAAGTACATTGACAAGAAGCACTTCTTCGTACCCTCAGGACTCGCTGCAATTGAATTGGTTGCAGGGAGAGAAAGTGCCATTGCCCAAATCATTAGAACAGTTCCCAACAAGTTCTACAACCTCACATTCACCATTGGAGATGCAAAGAATGCCTGCCATGGCTCTATGATGGTAGAAGCCTTTGCTGCTAAGGAAACTCTTAAAGTTCCATATGAATCACAAGCAAAGGGTGGGTTTAAAACTGCAAGTTTCAAGTTCCAAGCTATTTCTGCCAGGACAAGGATAACATTTTTCAGTGCCTACTATCACACAAGGCTTCATGACTATGGTCATATGTGTGGCCCTATCTTGGATAATATTAGGGTATTTCCTGTCTATTAGCTGCTAGTATGGTAATTGTTTATCAACAATACAGGGGGTTTTGGAATAAATTGGTAACCGCAAAATGTTTCACCTTTCTTAATGTTTAGAAAGGTCATCTGAGCTCATATATAGTTTTTATTTATCTTCGTAGTTTGATTTGAACTTCTCTTAAAATCTGACCGATAGGTTACAATACTATGCTCAGGGTTCTAAAGCTTTTCTTTACTTTCATAAAAAAGATACTATAGTTTAGTGCGTTGTGATGTATTATTCTTCCTATCCATCTTCCCTTCTCCTCTTTGTCTGGTCAGTCAAAAGATGCACTTTATGAAATGTAACCCCAATTGCATAGGTACGACATTGCATATGAATGACATTTGCAGTAAAATTTGAATTTTGGTGCGTTAGAAACTACATAGATCAACAATGTTATGTAATATTGGCATGAAAAAAAAAAAAAAAAGCCCCTTATGAATCGACATGGAATGAGAATATCAATAGAAACTCAGTAACACATGTAGAGGTGGGTGGATATTGAGAATAAGAAGCACAACAATAATTCCAAAAGAGCGAGGAGGTTGGACGACCTGGGATTCGTCGGCTGGGGACCTGTAAAAAGGAAACGACCTAGGCTAAAGACCAACTAGTCTTTTTTTTGTTAAACAAAGACCAACTAGTCTTGGTACTGGAGGCACTCTGACAATTTATTGAATTAAGTAAACAAAGGAAAATTTGAAAAGAGTTTGGTACTAGAATTAGGCAAATGCAATGGTAGTAATATTGTTGAGACTTTAATTCAAAGAGAAATAGTAAACTTAAAAATAAATAAATAAAGTTAAAAGAAAGGGAATTGAAATGATTTTTGGGTTAAAGCTGTAATTTGAATTTGGGGAAAGAATCAAAGACAGTTTTTCATTGTGTGGACAATCATGAACAAGTTAACTCTATTATTATTTGATAATAGCCAATTAACATCTCCTAGTGTTTTTAGTCAAAACAGGGTTTTTTAAAAAAATAACTATAAAACCCAAACTATATTATAAGTTAGGCAATGTTTCAAACAAATTTTGTTTCTAACAATTCGAGTCCTCCCAGCAGCTGAGGTGGACAAAGTAAGAAACCGAGTTCATTGAACTTGGTTTCTATACATAGAAATCGAGTTCATTGAACTCGGTTTCTATGTATAAAAACCAAGTTCAATGAACTCGGTTTTTGTTCATAGAAATCAAGTCTAGTGGACTCGATTTACTAGTCTCATCCCACTGCATCAACAGTTTTTGGTCATGTGGGTACTGAGCAACAAAAGCAACAAAAGAATGTATAACACCCATCTAGAGCTCAAACCCAGCAACAAAGGGGGTCATCCTAATTTTGTTCTTCTAGTTAGGAAATGAATATTCCACTTGATCTATAATTAGACTGATAGGATATGCCATAGAATTTTGTCGTGTTTATTCTAGTTACTAGTGATTAATTGATCAAATTTAACTACGGATGACAGCATCATGAACAAAGGAAAGCAATTAACACACTGGTGGAGAATAGTAAATTTATTCAATAACAAAATTCACATACACATTTAGATGGGGTGCTAATCCTAATGCATTTTATGCTTATGCTGTCTCGTATAGTGTCTGGTATGTGGAGGAGGGGGTATTGGTGAGGCTCCTCGCGTTGCTGCAAAGATGGAGTTACAACCAAACAATGGATTACACGAATTATAATACCAACCATAACAGCAGTTACTCAATATTCATCACATTAAATGACTTGTCATATCATGGGGCCAGACTTGTGTCCTGCTTTATGACCACTTGTCCCACAAGGAGGTGCTTTTGTTGTGTGTTTAGGTCGATCTTGTGGGGGTGACTGTAACCCAACTGCCTGCTCATTCTCAACATGCACATCTAGTTGATTTGTTTGACTCCCAACAACTGAAGATCCTACAACTGCGGGGGAGGATGGTGTAGCAGATGAAATATGGGTGAGGCCCGTAGTCATAGGATCTATATGCAGTCTAGGAGTGGGCATGAATGACATGAAGTGACTATGGGGTGGTACATGGTCTATATGACCAATACTATACGAGGGGGATTGAGTGTGCATGACAGGAGGGGTCTGACTGAAATCAAGGCCGAGATCAAAGGATGGCGGAGTAAATGAAAAATGAGCGGGGTCAAAAAATGTACGTGGGGTGTGTGAAGGGATCTCGAGGTGAGAAGATGCATGAGCAGTGAGTAGAGGGATCTCTAGGTCAGGAACTACATGAACAGTACGTGGAGGGAACTCTGGGGGAGGAGATGCATGTGGGGGTGGCAGGGGATCCGGCCTATTGACAACTTGATGGGATGCAGTACGCTGACCATGGCTATGGCTGGCACGAGTTGAGCTCGTGCTTGGTTGTCCAATATCTTATAACACTTCTAGATTTGCCCCATCGATCTCTTCCAACGGAAGTTGGGCAGTTATATGGTGAAGACGTTCCATTGTCTTAAGTACAGCTGAAATATGCTTATACTCAGAACTGCCTACTATATAACGCGTCAACAACTGCTTATGATTGGCAACCTGCAAGTAAATAAATACAATTAGTACATCTAACACAAAAATGGTGATACGCAACAAAAATTGAAAAGAAAGGTCGAAACAATTATCATAATAAGAAGTGCAACCGTAGTGTGGTCGACGAACCTCCAAGTCACCCTACCGTACCAATCGAAGTATGGATAAGCAGGCGACATATCACCCTTTAATTGTGCTCCATGACATAGAGATCGTGCTCGACTATTCCATACTTGGATATGGCCATAATGTCTGTCCCTCCAATTCACCGTCATCTTCCCCCTCAAGTCAATGGCATGAAGGGCTTCGTCAGTATCAACATTTAGGGGGATTTCTTGTACCATCTCAAACTGACGAACAACACGGTCCGGTGTATGTTTCTCTACTAGACATAAACATACAAGTGGCATCCTCGCCATCCATATGTCCCTTCCTGCGACACAGAACATAGGCAGGCGGGCTAATTCAGCTTCATATGATTGCCACACCACCTGAGCTCTTTTACAGTTATAAATACAATAGTCATAAATAATAGAAGAAACACAATTTGGGTACCTGCTTGGGATGCATAGAATCTAAAAGCTAACAGTATCGGACTAGACAAATTTCGGCGGGGCTATTCAAGGTGCTCACGACCCACACGGTCCTATAATTAAGAAAGAGGGAGTCAATACTTGGAATTGAGAATTTGAAGTAATCAACAACAATAAATGATGAGCAATCGTAAATTTAACATTACATACCACTAAGTTTATATCAATAAATGATTATCTAAACATATGATTAGTGGTAGAGCTAGAAATTAATAACACTTGTATTATACATCAATCATAACATATGACCTCAGTGGTTGTAAAACAATATATAAAAATAAATAAAAATCCTATTAATTTTCAAAATTTGAGGAATATCAAGGTTAAAGTTTTATTTTCTATGTTTAAAATTATGGATCTATTTCCAATAGAGAGAATCGGTCAAAAAAGAGACGTACTTAATAGATAGTGGAGAAGGTGCAAATGGTGGGCCATATGCACCATCTGGTGGGAGGTCCATCCTTGGGAACAAAAAAGGGAATCTGACCCATGCTCAATACTGAACCAGTATCAAGGCCCCACCAATCTGACTGGCACCTCTATTGGTTGCCCTGCATAACTCTCTGTACAACCATGCAAGGCAAGCACTCCTCCAACTGTACTGAGGTGGATTGTAAAGGTCCCTTAACATTTGCAACCACATCGTATGCACCCTATCGCCAAACTTGTCGATGAAAATTGTGTGTGCCAGGAGTGCTAGAATATAACACCGTGCATATTGATGCATAACCACCTCTGCTTTACCATCAGGAAACCCTTGGTCAATTTTTTCTAATAGCTTCTTAATTAGGATCCTTTGTCCTTTAAGCACCACACCATTAATAGCAATTCCAAGCATACTCTAACATTCAGTAGTCTATGTCAAGTCAGTTGTTCCAACAATTGCCTCACTATCGATTGGAATCCCCAAAAGAACTTCCATATCTTGTAATGTGATCGTTGTCTCACCATGTGGCAGGTGGAAGGTGTGGGTTTCAGGCCACCATCGCTCAACAAATACCGTTATCAAGTTATGATCAATCTCTCTACATGGGGTCCTATACAGCCCATCTAATCCAACTCTCTTAACAATATCGACAACGCGATCATCCAACATTATCTGGCGTCGTTTTCGGAACTTGTCGTCACGACCGCGGCATGTCAGTGCCCCTGATTCCTACACATGATAGAACCATGGTGATGAGATGCAATATGCCATAACATTTGTATATATGATTGTAGCTATTGATCCCAAAAAACAAAAATAAAGCGGTTATCAAGGAAAATTAAAATATCATCCCAAAAAAAAAAGCAACAACAGGAGAAAAATAAAATGATGCAATGCACTTGATACATTTGTCTAGTAATGAAAGGCTTCCCATGCGAATAGCCTATTGCTGTCTCTGAACCAGGAAAAGTTAGATGGAAAATAAACAACCTAAATAGGGGAAAGTAAAAGAAACTAAATGCAAAGACTAGCATTCTCAATAATAACAAGAAAAATGCATGCAAAAACCACAAGTTGAACAACTTCTTGCCAAGCAACAATAAAATTATCACAAGTCACATTGCTTCAAACAAAAATAACTCTTATGAACCTAGGATTGCTTTGTTCATCAACCTGTTTTCAATTACAAAAAAAAATAAAAGGCTAAAGAGATGCTTACTATAGATGAACTTCGATAATTTTCCCTTCCAAATAAGGTAATATATTCATCAGTGAACTAAAATGGAGGCAAAACTTCTTGAATACTTGCATAGAAAAATTATTCAACTTAATGAGTGCTTTTATATCTTTATAGAAAACATTAGAACAAAATGTTGTAACTTGAAGACAAATATAACCACTCAAAACACTCACTGTAACAATGAACTCATCAACAACTAGAAAACTAAAATATTCCATATAACAAAGAAGGGAAAAGGGAAAATCAATGGATGGCATATGGTATGATAGATGGCAACTAAAGGTACCAATATTGCAGACTTATAGTCCTTGATGAGTATGTATGTGAACCTCCAACACCTACACATACAAATATTTCGTCATTATAGATTAATTAAATTCACGTCAAAATTTCCCTCTATTGGCGCCCATTTTTCAGATCACAATAGTGACGAAATTTATTTTTCGTCACTAAATGTTATAATTTTTTTCATTATTAGTGACGAAATTCATATTTCGTCACTAAAGCGGTATTTTTAGTGACGAAAAATATTTCCTCACTAATTTTCCTCACTAAAAATACATTTTGTTGTAGTGAAAGGTTTCCGCATCATCCAAGGAGAAAATTGGTCTTCGCCAACAATTTCAGGTAATATGATGATTTAGAGCTCAGCTGTGACTCTTGATGATATAAATGTTTTTTTTTAGAATAAAAATAAAAATAAAATGGTCCATACATGCAATGTTCAACTAAAGACAACAATTATGAACATAGTGAATTGGAAACCTGGAAAGGCAAGGAGGTCTACAAACTACTTAAACATGGAAAGCAATTAGATAGGTTGCCTATGATGGATTGGTATGAGATCTTATTTGTTATGCTTAGTCCATTGCAAAGTATTGTTATTTATATAGCTTGCTGGCCATTAGGAACAAGCTCCTCAGTAGACAAAAATAAACATAATCAGGGTATCACTTGTCTCTTGAGTGTGATATTTCAAAGGAATTGGTTATGAGTTCAAACATCAACCTGCAGGTAATATGCACTTGGAACTATATTGGTTTAAGGGAGGAAAAAAATCAAAGGTAAGAGTTTATTAAAAAAAAATTTACTAGAATGATTTAAGCAACTGTAATATATCACGTTCCAAAAGATTGGTTAAGAGGGCTTCACGAAAATGGTAACAGAATTATGGCATAAAATAAGATTCCCATGATAGCAATTTTATAATAATAAGATATCTTGTTACTCAACAAAGGGCAATTGTAAATACAAGACAATGAGTTCCAAATGAAAATTAGACAGTACTTTATCACACAATTCATGTAAAAAAAAGAACACAATTACAATATAACATCAACTGTACTTTACAATCAAACAAAACATTTAACAGTATAGCCAAAGACACCACAAAACACTTTATGAACTAATGTTTGTATCATCCATCAATATACTCTCATTAATACATCCCTAGCTGTTGTCTGTTAGCTAAGGGTATTTGAGAAAAATATATATATTCTTGAGTGTTTAATGTGACTTATTTGTAGTGTGTTATCCCTTCCTCAACAATAATTGATCACCCATATAATATTTTCACACATAACACTAATTTCCTCTTTATTAAATTACTTGATACAAATTTTTAACCATCCTAAAAAAGATAGCTTTTACATAAAGAACAATTTAAGAACATTAACACATTATAAGATGAAATAATTTTCAGCATTATATAGTACCAAGAAAGAGTTGTTAGCTTATCTTCTTGGTATATTTTTTTGGGGAGTTGTGTTAAGATTTTGGATTGATTTCCATCTTTGTCTCATTGGTGTGGGATGAAAAGATGTCTACAAGGAAAGGCTTCCCATGCTTATTGCTGCCTCTGAGTATGGTAATTTTAAGTTGATGTCTTCTATTTTCCTAGTTTGTCTCTTTATTGTTTCCACTGGTGTTAGCTTTTGCATCTACTTAGAACAATTGTGTAATAGAAATGGAATCAACAAAACAATACACCTTAACATAACTGCGTTATTGGGACTAAAAAAAATTAATGCAAATCATGCTAAGGAAGGAATGATAACAAAATAGTGCCTCAAGAAGAGTATAAACTAGTCATGAAAATTCTTAATAAGCAAAAAATACTTGCTGGGGGACTACTTTCTCAATAAACATTGTTCTATGGGAATGTTTTACAATAAGAAGATATGTATCTAAGGCAATAGAAGATTTAAAAATTTTCAAGAAGTTTTTTTAGCATAAACAGATTACAGATCAAAGTTTTTTTTTAAGTAATCAGTTTATTAATATGAAGAAAGAAAATAGAGTGACTTATCAAAAAAACAAAAAAAAACAAAATAGAGTGATAACATCACAGTACATAAGAAGTGTACTAGCAGTGCATCAAACTAAAGAAAAGTACAGTAGTCAACTTAATTTAACAAACTTGAGAAGAAATGACTACTCATAGAAGTAATCTATTTGTATAGAGTGAGCAGAATGATTCGCTGCACCACTACCACAATTCAATTTGGTTATCTTAGTCCAATGCTAAAAGACTGAAACTGTAAAACCTCTCTAAATCTTATCAATGGTAATGTCTTTAATGATCTAAGTGTAACCTTTATGTAAGGGTGTGCAACAGTCAACCAATCTAACTTGACCCAACTAATGGGCATGACTATGCATTCAAAGCTAGTAATACCATTGATAAACTTAGAATTTCAAAAATGGGAAGAAAAAAAGAAATCAGCATAATGTAAAAGGATAAGAAGAAAACATTCAGCAGGTGGTCGGTTTTAGTTTTACCTTACCTTCCCAAACAGCGCACGCTCAGTGTTCTTTTACAAACCTTAACACCGAATCCTCAATGGGACCAGGACCGAACTCATCAGGGATCTGAGCAGAAACAACAATCATACTGCACGAGGTTTAGGGAGTTAAGAGTAATATAAGCACATGTTAAATTGACAAGGATCTCAATGTATAGCCTAATTTCTTGCACAAACGATAAGTATTACAATCAACCACGGGGAATAAACATACATATAAAAAACTTAATATGCTGCCAAAAACTCAGTATGAGCTAATTAATTAAGCCTTCTACATTTCTTCATTTTCATTCAAATGTGTTCTAAGGAGTTAGAGCAATGCTCTGACAAATCAGAACATTACAGTTTTTTGGTTTTCATAACAATCTGTATTTAAAACACTTCATAGAAAGGAGAAAGTAAAATGGTAATGTGGATAGAGTCTAGGGAGGGGAACAGAAAAAAGAAAAAAGAAGAGTATGTTTAAACTCTAAAGGTGCTGCTATGTACATTTTAATAAATTTTGCATAGATTGCAAAATTTTCAAAATTACACTTAAGACTTGATTTCCAAATAATATTTTAAAAATTGGAAATTATGTTTTATACACTTAAATCATGTTTTGAAAACACAATCTAAAGACTAAATGTGGTTTCATGTATTTAATGAGTTTAGTAGTTATTGATTTAGGTGGGTGTAACATTAAATTTGTACTAAACTTTCAAGGCAAATGTGTTTACACTAGACTTGTGCCAAGAGCCTTAATAGTTTAATTGGTAAGTGTTTATAACGAAGAAATTTAGGATCCAATTTTTTTTCACCCTCAACTTTCGTTATATTTAAAAAAGAAATTATGTTTTCAAACACAATATCAATGAAAAATGTAAATATATATAGAAACCATGCATGGGTATATAGATTTTAATATAGATGATCATAGGGAAGACTATCACCATATGCAAACATATAGTTCTGTTCATTGTTTATGTTGCTATCAAGTACAATGCATGCCAATAGAAAATCATCCATTACCAATAAACCCAGAAAAAAGGAGTAATCAAAGCAAGCCCATATATCAGTTGCAAGGAATAGAGAGAGAGTCCTTACTTTTGTGATAGACTACTAGTGGAGCCAACCAAAATCAGTGTTTGCGGAAGAAAGGCTGAGTGAGGCGGCGACGAAGCGATGGAGCAAGAGGGGGCGACGGTGATGGAGTGATGGAGCGAAAGGGCGACGACGACGAAGCGAGAGGGCAGGAGAGGGAATGAGACTGAGAGCAACGGACGGCGACGGAGCGAGAGGGAATGAAAGTGAGAGATGGAGCGAGAGGGAATGAGAGTGAGAGTGAGAATGAGAGTGAGAGAGAGAGAGAGAGAGACTGAGAGTGGGAGGGAATGAGAGTGAAGACTGTGACATGTTTTGAAAGTTTTTTGAGTGCGATCTGCAGGACACATGGAGGGCCGAAAAGAAATTGAGTCCAATGGACTCAATTTCTATGTATAAAAACCGAGTCCACTGGTCTCGGTTTATATGTACAAAAACCGAGTTTAATGGACTCGATTTCTATGTACATAAATCGAGTCCAGTGAACTCGATTTCTGGGCGTACGTGGACACTTTGTCCACCTCAGCTACTGGCAAAATAGGAAACTCGAGTACAATATACTCAATTTATAACCCGAAAATCAAGTCCACTAGACTCGAATTGTTAGAAACAAAATATATTTGAAACATTGCCTACCTAATAATATAGTTTGGGTTTTATAGTTATTTTTTAGAAAAATCTGTCAAAACATCTTCACATCCCTTTCAGTTTTCCCCACCCCAATTATCATTTTTTTTTTATAAAAAAATTGTTACAGTTTCAAGTGAAAACTAAAAATTGAGAGCAAATAGACCTAGCAATTGAATCGGGTTGGATTAATAGAGTTTGGCTCGAAAGCGGGTTAATCTAAACTCAATTAACCCATATACAGGTCAGGTTACAAGTTGATTTATATTTTTTCACATGCAAAATAATAATAAATGAACAAAAAAAAATACTAAATGTCAAAAAATAACAAAATACTCAAAATTAAAGTTAAATAGTGCATACACTCCTAAGTTGACACAATTGAAAGTTAACTAATAATATCATCTTTACGAAAGTTAGGTGATTTGCGGTTAATTGTGCCAAAACAACGTTGTTTTGGTGTTTTAAAAATTTCTTAAATTAAAAAAAAAGATTTAAAAAAGAATGAACAATAAAGGCTCATAACTCTGGTGGTATTCTCTCGGGCAGTAGCGACGTATTCCTTCAATACTTGTCATCCTAGATACAAACTTTGTTATGCTTTGAGACGTCGAAAGAGATGTTGGTTTATTTGCTGTATATGAGAGTCTGAGACTGACAAATGATAAGGATCTTATGAGCTTATAGTATAAATTTGGGGTTTAGACCAATATTCTAAGCTACTTGATATTTAGCAAGCAAAAAAAAAACCAAAAAAAAATAATAATAATAAAAATCTAAGCTACTTTTTTTTTAATGAAAAAAATCTAAGCTACTTGATAATTTATATTGTAAGTTCAATTTATTTGAATTTTCTATTTTTCTTACCTCGGTCATATTAAAAAGAAAACTTTGTGATGGGTGCTATTTGATTCAAAGTAATTATTAGCTTGAAATAGTTGCGTTCATATTTGGAGTGATTTGCTAGTATGATTCTAATAGAAAATAAGAATAATGTTAAAAAAGGGTCGGATGGATTGACTTGATCTAAAGAAAAACGAATTCGGTCACGGGTTATCTTTGATTCGGATAAGGTGTTTTGTTTGGATTCAAGCCGGTTACCGGGTCTGGGTCCAATTTGGTGAGGTCCAGGAGCATAAACCAATGACAATGAGAAAGGAGGAAAACGGCAGGGAGTTGAATTTGATGCGTTTGACTCGCAATTGAAGAGGAAAGCAGTGTCTATCTCAAAACTCAAATCCAATGTGAGTAAGACTAAAATGCTGTCTACTCATGTCATGTCACGCTCTATAGTATTCAGTCTTCTTGTTTGTTGATAAATGAATATGATAGAATAGATCGGTGTGTTGTTGTTTACAGATGTCAAAATCTGGAGCAGTGGATCTTGCTTCCGGGGTTGGCGGGAAGCTTCAGAAGAAGCAAGTGCTTTCAACTGTTCAAAGGTACCTACCTTTCCTTGTTGAGAACGCTTATGCTCTGTTTTTGGTTTTTATACTGAGAGTGAGAGTACTTTTCTTGCTTTTTGGAATGTCAAATTTGCTTTGGTAGCGTTCTCAAAAGCAGTGGTGAATGCAAGTACCTCCAAATATTATTGTTTTTTGAAGCACCTATAATAGTTTAGCCTCCTGTTGGTTTTGAATTCATTCAACTCTCAGACAATGATTACCTCATCTGGGTCTTCAAAAAAGTACAGTGCATAATGTACCGATCCTTTTTGTATGAGTAAAATAATAAGTGAGACTATATAAATCTTTCACAGCGCACAATGTACCTTCCTTTTTAATTTCTTGTTTCTTTTTGTAAGAGCAAAAGTGATGGGGTTATTTATCAAAAAAGAGTAAAAGAAGTGGCGTTGTAACAAAATAATTTTACCAATTTGTGTTATGTCTGATGGAACATATTGACTAATTCTTCAGTGATTGCTAAAAAATGATACTTTTGAGCCACACCCATGTTGTAGAATTTGGTGGTCTGAGCGTAATGCACACAATATGCTTCCATTTTGCTGGTATAATTGTTTTGTGATAAAAAAAATTTGGTGTGGAATTCAGATATGAGAAGTATCACGTACATCATGGAGGGGATGAGGAAGAGAGAAAAGCTAACTACACGGACATGGTAAGAAAACTTTCTAGTGCGTATATTGATGATTGACATGAAACAAGTAAAGATTATTCCAGTATATATTGTGATGTTGTGGTTGGCTATTTACAATCAAATGATTTTGGATACTTGTTAAATGATTATATATATAAAATTTCATTCCTTCATTTCCATCCCAACTTTTTGTCTCAAACATCTGGTATTATCATTAGTGGTAAATGCTTTTTATGAACCTATCCAATGGAGATGACTTTGAAAGACAAGCCATATGCTTCATTATCCCTTATGTAGCTGTTTGCAAATTGCAAGAAAATAATACTGTTGATGAAAATGATATGTATACTGTTAAATTTTGTTTTCTCTTTCCATTTTTCTTCTTGGGGGAATAAAAAGTGGCCTCATAGGTTTAAGGCTTGTTTGATCATTTGAATGTGAAATTGATGAGTTCTTTGATAATGCCTGCATATGCTCTTTATCATCCATTTTTTATGCATCCATGCACTGGATTTAGGCTTCAGTTTTTGTTTCTTCTACATAAAATGCATAAAGATAAGGAGACTACCAGGATCCTCCTTTTAATCCTCATTATGTAATACATCACTGCTGATGTGTATCTATAAACAATTCTTAAAATGGTTCAGAATTTTAAACATTTCAGATATCTGTCTATGGAGGAATACTATATTTCTAAGTTTCTGAATTTATAGTAGGTCATTTTTTGTCAGTTGGACAATATTGGGTGGATGTCATTGCCTCTTGTTAAATTTGAAACTATGATGCACATATCGTCATTAATGATGCGTCTGCATTTCTGATCTGGTAAAGATAAGTCATCTGATCAATTGTAATGCCCTTTCAATTCTAGGTTAACAAATACTATGATCTTGTGACAAGCTTTTATGAATATGGCTGGGGTGAATCTTTCCATTTTGCAGCTAGGTAAGGATGAATTATTGGCGTAAGTTTCCTTTGTCTTTTCTATCTCTATGCATACATGCAATTGCATATAACTACATAGTGAAGATTGTTAAAAATAAATAGTGAGAATCTTATTTTGGCAGATGGAAGGGAGAATCATTAAGAGAGAGTATCAAGCGACATGAGCACTTTGTTGCTCTGCAACTGGGTTTGAAGTCAGGACAGAAGGTTTCTTTCACTATCCTATTACTACAATTTAAAAAATAATATTATCTAAGATAACACAATTCTTTCCCATCCAATGCAAATTAGTTCATCGAGTAAATTTCTTGTCATTATCAGGTACTGGATGTAGGATGTGGAATTGGTGGGCCCCTGAGAGAAATTGCTAGATTTAGGTAACTTTCTTATCAAGTAAGGAGGTTATAGAGAGTATGATTTTGGATAGGATAGCATGGTGGAAAAAAATACATATGACCAACTTTGATTGTTTTGTTGAGGATCCATAATCTACCCCAAAGTTTTGGGACTAAGACTTTTTTGTTGTTGATGATGATGATGGCTCTTGCATTTAATTATACATGGTACTGGATTGGAAACTCTTCATTTTAAAGATATAGTTAGAAATTCATCTGTTATACCAAGAAGAAAAAAGGGTAGTTTTTTTATTTTATTTTTTATTTTTTGTAGTAATAGCATGTCCAATACTTTTCTCGTCCTGTCTATCTTTGTGTTTCCTGCTTTTACAAGATGTATTTGGTTATCTAGGTTTTGGTTATTATTAGACTTATGGTTAAGTGATTAAATTCACTCTTTCCTAATAATTTAAGTTTTTGGGACAATCGGTAATTTAATATAGTATCAGAGCAGGAAATCCTGAGTTCGATCCTTGACTTTACTCTACCTCCCATTTAAAATGTTAAATTCCCACTTGTTGGGCCCCCACTTACTAAGGGAAAATTTAGGCTCACAAGTGAGGGGGAGTATTAGATTTATGGTTAAGTGATTAAATTCACCATTTCCTAATAGTTTAAGCTTTTGGGACAATCGGTAATTTAACAGTTATAAACATTGGTCTTGTGTAGGTTACTAATCAGAGGCATGATCTAATAACATTTAAAGTCTAAACTATTGCTTTTGTCATGAGATTGGACTTCTCATGACAAAGCACAATGCATATCTTCTACATGCTTTTAACAAATTGACTACTCAGTTGTCTAGTGTGGAAGCCAAGATTGGGGAGGAGGATTAAGCCATTAAGCCCTATTGTCTTCAACCTTGCTTTTACCTTCATATGATACTGTGCTGACTACCTTGTTAGTCAGTAAGGAGACACGCAAGTTTGAAGAGGTTACAACTGTTCTGTTAGAGACAAAAATTTCAAAACTCTCCATCATTTTCAAGCAAAGTCTTTTAGTCCATGCATTTGATTAATAACCTCCACAGGTATGAATGAACTGTTCTCAAAATTTAATCCTCCAACATCACGTGTGTCCAGCCTTTGTTCCAGCTTGTCATCTATGCTTCATATAATTTGGTCGTGCTTGGCCCAGTCCATACCCAATTCAGTCACGATTTCCTTCAAGGTTTCACCTTTATTTTTTCAAACTCAGGTTGTCTTCAAGCTTCCACCTTGAATTTGAGTTTGGGGGGGGAGGGAATATTAGAGTTATGAAGGCCCAAGTTTGGTATATAATTCTAGTCTAGGTTCATCATATCTAATCCTACCTGTAGTGCAAGTAAATTGATCTTAATATTACTTGGAGTACAAGCAAATTTATCATAATCCTACTTGTAGTGCAAGTATTGTAACCTTGGGTTTGTATATAGAAGTCTAGGATTTAGCTTACTATAAATACGATCAAATTAGGTCATTGTAAAACATAGAGCTTAATAGTAAAAATGTAACCATCAAGGGCCTTCTGCTATGGATGTAAGCTCTAAGATTGAATCATGTTATCTTCTTTATATTTTCTCATATACTTTATCATGGTTCTAGAGCTATGTCTTGCCTTTCCTAACATGGTATCAAAACTGTTTTAGCTTGTCAAATAGAAAGGGGAAAAAATACAGAGCTTGTGTAAACAACATTCATTCCTAAGCCTCCTGTTTTCTACCGACCTAACTTCTAAATCTAATGTATCTGTTACAAACCCATGGGTAGAACTTACCCCTAAAAACCGGCTTGCAGTAATTTTAATCTAGCCTCTAAGTTGCCCCTTCTGAGATCCGACCATAGAGCCGCAACTCATTTGATCCCATACTCAATGAGCTATGTCCGATTACTCAACATGGTGGTTGGATCTAATACCAAATATTACAAACCCATTGGTAGAATTCACCCTTGAAAATCAGCTAGCAAGGAGAGGGTGCCCAAGAGCTTATAAATACACAGCTAAGTTTACACTTAATCTATGTGGGATGTTAGCATCATAACAGTATCTCCAAGGACCAAGGCCTGCATTTGAAAGGAAGAATTCCACATACTTGTTTGGTATGTTATCAGAAAATATCCATTAGGATTTTCTCAAGTGGCATGCAGCTTTCTCTTTTAGTTACTCTGAGTCATAGTAAGTATGCTCCTGGTAAATTATTTAAATTTGGTTGTAATTTACCAAATGCTTTCATTTTCTGTATATTAGCCTATCGAGAAAAGGAAATTATGTTTGCATAAAACTGAAGATCATAATGTTCATCCTCATTTTCATTGTTTAAATGATTGTTTGTGTGATAAAGGATAACCAATGGTTGCTAGTGCTTTCAACTCTGCTGTAGAGGTTTTCACCAACGTTTCTGAAATCACAGAATTTCTTTTGATTGTTTTCTATATTTATCAACTGAATCTGTTTGAAATTCTGGTTATTTCTTTTTCCTGCTAAACTTTGTGTAGTGGTGCATCAATTACCGGGATAAACAACAACGAATATCAAATAACTAGAGGAAAGGTACATGAAACTTCATATTGGGATAGAATATATAAGTTTATTTTCTTCCTCTCCCCTTACCCTTCTCCTCCTTCTTGTCTATTTCTATTTTACTAATTTTTTCCATTCATGCAAATGGTTTGAGTCATGTTTGTCATTTGTCAGTAATGCTTGGAAGGTTGGTTACTTCACAGGAACTAAATCGCATTGCAGAGGTGGATGAGACCTGCAACTATATTAAGGTTGGATATGTCTAATCTAACGAAGATGAATTTTATTTCCTCCTTCCTTTTTGTGCTGGGCTGGGTGAATTTTTACTTTTCACAAGAGAGAATTACTTCTTTAAAGTGTTTTTGCCTATGCTTTTGTTCGCTCATAAAATTACTGCTACTTCTAATATGACACTAATAATAGCTACTGACTGAAGTTGGACTTTGCGGGTTATACTTTTTGTTGATTCAGGCAGACTTCATGAAAATGCCATTTTCTGACAATACTTTTGATGCAATATTTGCAATAGAAGCCACATGCCATGCACCAGATGCGGTATGTCATAAAAGGAGTCTAAAAAGGCTAATGATATTCAGTATTAGCCTTTTCTGGTCTTGTCCATCTAGTTGTTCATCAATTTTTTTTTTTTTGACATTTAACTTTCTTTGTTCTTTGTTTTGTGAATGGAGTAGGTTGATTGTTACAAAGAGATATACAGAGTGTTAAAGCCTGGCCAATGTTTTGCTGCTTATGAGTGGTGCATAACTGATTCTTTTGATCCCATGAATCAAGAACACCAAAGGATTAAGGTCATGTAGGGACAATAATGTTCTTCCATTTTGTTGTAATATGTAATAATGCACTTTTGAGAACAAGCTTATATTCATGGAAACAGGGTGAAGTTGAGCTTGGCAATGGACTTCCTGACATCAGATCAATGGGACAATGTCTTGAAGCCTTGAAAGTTGCAGGCTTTGAGGTGAGTAGCATGGTTGTGGTAGTTTCACTTTTTCACATATCTCCTTGTTTGAACTTTAAAATACAAATTTTTTTGTGTAATTATGAGAGAAGCATTCATTTAATGTTTTGTTAATTTGTGTAAAGATCATATGGGAGGAGGATGTTGCTGTCAACTCGCCTCTCCCTTGGTATTTGCCTCTGGACAAAAACCAGTTCTCACTAGCTAGCTTCCGAGTAACAGCTTTTGGACGTTTTATCACTCGAAACATGGTAAGAATGTTAAAACCTGTCCTATTTGCTAGTAATTACCTCATACGTTCTATTTGCTGCATAAGCAACGGCTTTAAAGGCAGTACAACACTACAATTTTTGTTTTTGCCAAGAGTTGCAACAAAAAAAGTGGAACAAGGAATTCGATTTTCTTTTTCCATACTGTCTTCTTTGTTTTTTTGTTTTTGGTGGTTGGAATGGACTGTAGCATTGTTGTGTTAATGATGGAGAAAGCATAAGAAGGAAAACAAAACGAAGAACCTGTCAATGTGCTAGTGAAGGTACTGGTGACACTAAAGAAGTGAGGATCAGAAGACATAATTTGACCAACCTCCCTCCTCCACCCCAAGCTGCTGCCAAATTTTTTTCTTATCTGCAAAATTTTGGAATAACCTACAACAGACTTTTTCTTTTAAACCTGTAGGTCAAAACCTTAGAGTTCTTGGGCCTTGCTCCTGAGGGCAGTCAAAGAGTTCAGTCCTTCTTGGAGCAAGCAGCAGACGCTCTTGTTGAAGGTGGAAGGTGAGTTTCTTTGCACTCATGTCCCGTTTTTTCTTTAGGCCCGTTATTCACACACCATATAATAATATGAACCTTAAAAGCATAGAGTTCTGGAATCCCTTTTAAAGTGCATGAATATATATGTTTACATTTCATCGCCTGTAAGATCACATTCATATCCCATCTTTGTGTAAGGTATTGATCATTAGTGTTTATTTGTTTATTGTTAGGAAAGGGATCTTCTCACCAATGTACTTCTTCTTGGTCCAAAAACCTCATTCCTAGCCCAGAATTTGTCACGTGCAACTGAAGCTTCACGGGGCTTATTATATTTTTATTCTTGTTATTGCATTGCTTGAACACTTGTAACTTAAAAATTGATTTTGGCAAATTACAGCAACATTTCGTATGCTTATACCTCAACAAATCTAGTGAAAATTAGCAACAGAACACCAAGAGTGCAGAATTAAGAAAATTGCCTTGTGAAACATGTAGTATTCTTGATAAGTGGTAAAAACTAAATCCACTATTCATCAAAAGCCCCTCGTATGTTTTCACTACCTGAATATCTCAGTTAAAAGGTGATATTCCTTTGTTTTAGAATCTTTATTGTGAAGTGCGATTCCTGAGTAGGTATACCTCTGCAGAATCCCTCTTTAGTGTCATAATTGTGAGTTTCTATTAATTCCACTTATATCAATGTTTAATGCTATGCATTGTACCAAAGATAATGCATATAAGGTGTCTTTCAAGTCAAAATAGAAAAGCTAGCAAATGGATGGATTTTTTTGTTTGTTTGACAAATGTGGTTGTAGCTTCAATTTATTTTTATTTATATATATTTTAATTTGTGGTTGTAACTTGTAAGACCCGCAACGTTTAGACAGGTATTGAATTGTATAAAATCTGCGGGCGAGATACATATTATAAATCTAGAGTAGTCCTCTTTTTTTTTTTTTTTTAAATAATAATGTGTATGGGGGACAAATTTGACTTGGTAGATTTGAATCTTAATTGTAGGGAAAATATTGTTGCACACACTGCCATATACACCATGTAAAACACAATTTCAGCTCATGTCACCGTGTGTGTAGACAGTTAGGGCTATAAATGAATCAAGTCGATCATGAACAACTCGGGCTCAACTTGATAAAAAGCTCATTCATGTTTGTTTGTTTATAAATAAGTCAAGCTTGAGCCTTAATTTTATACTCGTTTAATAAACAAGCCTAACCCAAGCAAAAAAAATTGTTCACAAACAAGCTCGTAAACTATAAGGCTTGATATAAAACAATTCAAGCATAGACTTATTTATAAGTTTATATGTGTTAGCTAGATATACTCGTTACACATATCTAATGGCACGGCTAACATGGGACCACTATTTATTACCTTAATTTTTTCCTTCCCTCTAAACTAACTAAGAACTACTTTAGACTTTAGTTACATTTAAAAATAAATAAATTAATTAAGTAGGCTACATATGATCATTCCCCATCAATCATCTAATGTAAAGTTATGACACATGTTAGTATTTTCCCATTCATAATAATTACAAACAAGTATTTTTCTAGTTCTTCATTATCTAACGTGAATGTAAAAATTCTATTTTGAACAATTGTTGAAACCGCAGACAACGAAGGATATATGAATTATTTTAATTATGTAACATTTTAATTTGAATAATGGCTAGTCATAAGTAGGATTAGCTCAAGCTTAATATCAAGCTCAAACTCGAGTTTAGGTCAAATTTTTTGGCTTTCACACAAGCTCAAGTTCAAGCTCAAACATTATTTTTAGGCTTGTCACGAGCTTAAACCAAGCTTGAGCTTTTAACTTTCCCCAACGAGCCAAACTTGAACATGCACTACTCGACAAAACTCGACTCGTTTATGACCTTATATATGGTGAGTGTACAATAACTAGTGTGTGATAATCATTGCCTATAAGGAGAACGAGGTCATATGCCCTCCCAACCCAATAAATAAATAAATATAAAAAATAAAAATAAAAATCTACATAGGAGGTTTGGTGTACTTTCCCTTTAAAAAAAGGCACACTCTTCAAAACACAATTTCAGCCCACGCGAAAAAATAAATAAATCAAAATCAAATCAAAGTCATCTGTAAGAAGAGATAAAAATTTTACTTTAACCTAATTTAAGTGTATATACATAAACTCTCTCCTTATGATTTGAACCTTAACCCTTCCCACAAAAGCTTGTACTTATGGAGTGACTATTACACCAAATGTATGATAATATTTCATTTTTAATAATAAACATACATAAAAAGAATTGCTGATTTTTTAAATAATAAAAATATTTAACTTATCGCATTTTTAAAAAAAATTAAAACCTCCTCATTTAAGTATGTTAGTTGTAGGGTAACAAATTGTAGCCCAAACCCAAAAGAACTGGGTTATAAGCCTAATAAACTCAATACAATAAATTTGTAAGAGAATGGGTAAAAGAACTGGGCTTTTAATGAGTTGTCTAACGGTTAATCGAGGTTATAAATGTATCCGAGCAGGAAAAGACACATAATTCAGGATGGAAAATATGTCCGAGGAGCTAATTTTGAGGTGAAGTTACTATTTCTGGAAATTAGTTCTTCACTGTGCTACAGTAATTTTCTTCCAATATTTCTTTTCCAATAATTTTCGATCCCCCTCTTATGGAGGGCTTCCCCCATTATGTAGTCCCCTCCAAGTCATTTCCATCGTCCACTTGTTTATCATCCAACCCTGCACTCAAGTATATGTCCTATTAAGCAGCTTTTCTGGTTTTCTGTGTGCGGTAGTGGTTGAAAACATTGTTCAGAGGTCTTCTCCACATTAATGCGGCCAAGAAAGCTGCTGCAGTGCATTTAATGCAGTGGTAGCAGTTTTTCCCCAAGATATTTCCATGGTCTTATCACTTCCTTACGCCCCTGAAGTCTATCTTCGTTACTGGAATCTCTTGGAAGATTACCCAAGTCAAGCAAAAGCTTACCTGACTGACATTCGTCAGGTCTGAGGAGGATAACCCTCTCGGATCACTATCTACGAACATTTCCCTGCACGACCATCCACCATGGAGCCTTTCCAAACATTTGCTCCTCCTTGAACGCATTTTTGTTAGTAAATGGGGCTTAAGTCCCAATATAAAAGTTCAAGTTTTTGCCCCCACAATAGCCCCTCAAAATTTTAATTTTTCTCTCTTACCCGAGGAGAAAAAATATAATTTTGACTTGCAAATTTAATCGCAGTTAAAACCGCAAAGACATTTAAATTTACGCACGTGGAAGGGTCATTTTAGTCATTTCACTGTTGTTTCTGACGCTTCAGAACTCGCGAAACGTCATTAAGTATTTTGGGCGGCATTATGTTCCTGGCATCCAACGGTGGGGTTCTGATCCAACGGTCTGGATTTCTCTTCAAGATTTGGGTGGGATAAAATCCCCATCGTTTTCAATTTCCTATATAAAGGCCCATGAATATCATTTCCTTCTTTCTTTATCGCAGTTCATAATCTTCAGAGCATTCAAACCTCCAAACTCACTAACCATCAAATCGTTCGTCATACTTTCAAAAAGACTTCAAAGATCCTCAAGAACTTCAAAGATTAGTTCTTGTTTCAGTCTACGTAAGTTCTAATTTCACATCTCTTTTTATCTCCTCGGATAACCTACTCGACTCGTCATTTTCTCTTCTACGAACTCGGAATGGGTAGATTTTAGCGTTTAGTGAAGAACCCTGCCTTAATAGAACTGTTCAAAGAAAAGTATCACATACCCCAGGAGGTATCAATACGATATTGTTCCCCAGAAGGGTTAGCATTTGACCGAGAGGTGGGAGAAGTCACAATCCCAATGATTGCCTTCATAGAAGGAGGCATGACTATCCCCATGGGTAGGATTACAAGGGACTACTTACGTGCCCATAGGCTTTGCCCCCAACAATGTGTACCTAACTTCTTTAGAATTCTAGGAGCAATTGACGCTTTGGACCGACATTTAAGATTGGGGTTAACTTGGTATGATGTAGTCCATCTATACGAAGGCCACCAAGAAGCACGGGCAGGGTTTTACCTTAAATCTCGATCCAATGCTGTTAAGCTCATCTCATGTCTCCCCAAGTCTAACAAAGGGATGAAATATGACTTCCTCATCATATTAGGCCCTTGGCATAATGGTCTTCCTTGCCCAACCCAGCTGGGAGAGCCAGGTGAAATACCTTAGATCTAGGTTTTCTAACATTAGATTTAAGGCATTTGTTCTCGGCCTTGCTTTGTCATACCAAAGTCTCGTTTTTTCCGTTTATCATCATTTTTCCTTTTTACATTGAAGTTAGGGTTTCTAATTGTTTGATTCTTTTACTTAACAGATGAAACATATACCAACCCTCGGCTCAGCTTAATCAACGTACCTGCGCTTAATTACTTGCTAAGGTCTCAAATTTTCGTGAACGACAACGGATAGCTCCGTGCCGCTCACTTAATTCTAGACTACGAACCAATCTCAAGAAATTTCTTAGACGTCGGCAACTCTATCAGGGCAAACGACTATCGTTTGGCTCATATAGATGTCTCTCGGCCAGGCTTTTTAGTTCCGCACGACCTTCCATCAGTCGATCACTCTATTCCACAAGGAATTCCTTTTGCCGCTCAACCATTTCAATAAGTGCCACTTGAACAAGCTATTGTCGAGGAATGGACTGCATCTTCCTCTTCTCTTAAAGAAGAAATTGATAGGTTCTTATTTGAGGAGGAAACCATTGTTATATCAGAGGTCGAGGAAGAAGCAGACGAGTACTCGTGAGTTCAGACCCCTGCCTCGATTATAACTTACGTGGGTGACTCCTCAAACAACGAGGAAAAAGATATGGCCCCCAAGACTGGCCCAAGCTTGAGGGAACTCATGAAGGGAAAGAACAAGGCACCTTTTCCTTAAGAAAAAAGCAAGTCCAAGTCTCATGTGAATCCTCCTCCTCCTCCTCCTCAACTTCCTGCTGATCTTGGGCTAAAGCCCAACCCCGATTTGAGGAGGAAGAGACACACTGAGGCTCTTGAGGAAGGTGAGATGGCCCTTCCAAAGGGAGCAAACAGCCAAGGCAATCACAGGACCAACGGAGTAGGAGATTCGGCTCTGTTGATAGCCGAGAGGAGCTTCCTGTGGCTCAAGTGCACCGTCCAACCCGCACTTGGTCACCTAAGTTGGAGGTAGACGGTGTGCCCATTGCCTGGGATGCTTCCCTTAAGCATTACCGTGGGGGGCACGCCGGTCATGTAGCCAAGGCTTTGGAGCAGCCCCTCATTCTTCCAAAGGATATGGAGGCTTACAGGAACTTCAACCATTCAGAGCTCTTTCTATCCCTTTAAAGGGATCTGGCTATGGTAAGTTATTTGATTCATTGTTCTACTTTCATACTTCTCCATTTTCTTACATTTTATAATAAAGGTAAATCACCTTTTGTTTTTTAGGTCACACAGCAGGTTTTCGTGGCCGAGGAATGGGTGAAGAACGCTCGTGGTGAGGCCAGGGCTGCCTTGGATGCTCGATCCGAAGTGGAAGTGGAGCTAGGCGCCCTAAAAGAAAACCACGCTAAGATGGCCGAGCAGCTAAAATAAGCTGTTAGGGCGAGAGATAGTGGTGAGGTGGGCTTAAGGACAATGGAAAAGCAATTTGAAGAAATGCGAAAGTAACTACACTACACTGAAATAAACATGGCAACAGAGAAACAGTTGGTGACAGAGTTTTGCGAAGAACTTTGCAAGGCCAGGGAGGCTGCCTAACTATTTAAAGAGGCGGCCGAGGCCGAGAAGCAAGATGCGTACACTCTTGGGGTGCAAGAGACTCAAGACAGACTCACAGAGGAGTTCTCCGCTGTGGATGGGGATTACTGCGATATCTCTTGGGGTAAAGCCCTTGATGTTGCTGGGGTCCTTGCTGACTCTGGCTTGAGGCGACCTGAGAGCATCTACTATGACCCAAAGACTCGCGAGCTCTCAGATCCTAATTCCTTCCTCCTTGAATAAACCACCCCAGTGTTTGAACTGCCAAAAGAGGCTGAAACTCTCTAGGGCAAGGATAAGGGCAAGGACAAAAAGGACTCTTCCAAACCCGTTGAGAAGGCCTCAGACACTGCTATCTCTCAGCCCGAGCAAGATACTGACCCAGGGGCTCCCAAGGCAAAAGCTTAGGCATAGGATTTTATCTTTTGTAGTATATTTATTTTTTCATTATGTTTACTATTTTTGTATCACCTTTTTGTTAACGAAATGTATCACATTTTTGTTATCAATGAAGATGCCTTTCTTTTGCTTCATACGTCATGATAAGTAATGCAAGATTGATCTGCTGTCATTTTCACTTAATTTGAATAGAGTATATTGTTATATCATGCAAACAGAACATATTATAAGTTAGGTTCAATTAAAAGGCTCAGGACTTTAAGTCACAACGCAAAAGTTACATAAGCATCTTCAAAAGTAACATGGTAACAATAATTCATTCAAATCATTTGATCCTAGGATTTTTAGTATAATTGAATCTCAAGTTAATTAACCCAAATTGTCTGGTCCGAGGACTTCAGTTATGTCTAGGTTTAAGTTTAAATATTTAAGGGAACCTAGAGTGAGTGTTAACTAACCCAAATCATCTGGTCCGAGGACTCCAGTCATGATTGGATTTAAGTTTAAACACTAAAGTGAACTTAGAGTGAGTGCTAACTAACTCAAATCATCTGGTCTGAGGACTCCGGTCATGATTGAATTTAAGTTTAAACACTAAAGTGAACTTAGAATGAGTGCTAACTAACTCAAATCATCTAGTCTGAGGACTTCAATCATGATTGAATTTAAGTTTAAACACTAAAGTGAACTTAGAATGAGTGCTAACTAACCCAAATCATCTAGTCTGAAAACTTCAGTCATGATTGGATTTAAGTTTAAACACTTAAAAGCACTGAGAACGAGTGTTAACCAACCCAAATCATCTGGTCCAAGGACTCCAAGTATGATTGAATTTAAGTTTAAACACTTAAAAGAACTGAGAACGAGTGTTAACTAACCCAAATCATCTGGTCCAAGGACTCCATACATGATTAGATTTAAGTTTAAACACTTAAAAAGACCAAAAGATGAACAGTATAAACACTTTATATAAAGAACACATAAATTGATCAAGTAAATACTTATTAATAGTAATACCTCTTCAGGTTGTTTACATTCCAAGGACGTGGTATTACATGTTCGTCCAGATCCTCTAAAAAATATGCTCCAATGCCAGTTTTGGAGGTGATACGATAAGGTCCTTCGCAATTTGACCATAATTTTCCCCAAGCTAGATTCTTTGCAGCGCCCACAATTTTACGTAACACCAGGTCACCAGGAGTTAAAGATCTTAGCTTTACGTTGGCATCATAACCTTACTTTAGTTTCTGTTGATAATAAGCCAACTGGACCATCGCATTTTTTCTCTTCTCTTCAATCAAGTCCAAACTTTTTCTTAATTGCTCATCATTATCCCTCGGGTTGAATGAATTGGTTCTTGACGTTGGGAAACTAGTTTCCAAAGGGATGACAGCCTTAGCTCCATAAGTCATTGAAAAAGAGGTCTCTCCAGTAGATCTGCGAGGCGTGGTTCTGTACGTCCAGAGTACATGTGGTAGTTCCTTTACTCATTTACCTTTCGCATCATCTAACATTTTTCTTCAGCCCACTTACTATGACTTTATTTACAGCTTCCGTCTGTCCATTCCCTTGGGGATAAGTAGGAGTAGAATACCTATTAGTAATCCCCAACTCGCCGCAGTATTTTCTGAACATCTTGTTGTCGAACTGAAGGCCGTTGTCTGAGATGAGCACGTGAGGAACTCCAAATCAAGTAACGATGTTCTTCCAAACGAATCTTTTCGCATCCACATCCCTGATATTGGCTAAAGGTTCTGTTTCAACCCACTTCGTAAAATAGTCTGTGCCGACTAGGAGATATTTTTTGTTTCCCACTGCCTTGGGAAATGGTCCCACAATGTCTAAGCTCCATTGAGCAAACAGCCATGGGCTAGATAGCGGATTAAGGATTTCCCCTAGTTGGTGTATGCTCGGCGTAAACCGTTGGCACTGATCACATTTTTTTACGTATTCCAGAGCCTCTCTCTGCATATTTGGCCATCAATAACCTTGGGTAATAGCCCTATGTGCTAAGGACCTGCCTCTAGTATGGCTTCCACAGATTCCTTCATGCAACTCTTCTAGAAGTGATTCAGTTAGCTCAGGATAGACACATAATAAATAAGGCCTTGAAAAGGAACATTTATATAGTTTATGGTTTTCAGATAACCAATAACTAGTGGCCTTCCTCCGTATCTTGTCAGCCTCCATTCTCTTCTCAGGCAGAATGTCCTTTCTTAAGAATCGCATAATGGAGTCCATCCAACTTGGCCCCACCCTAATCTGATGGATTTGAGCCGTTTCTCTTGTCTCTGTGGGTTTATACAAGTCCTCAACGAGAATTATTCGAGGCAAATGTTGTGCCGAGGACGTTGCAAGCATAGCTAAAGAGTCAGCATGCGCATTGCCACTTCTGGGGACATGTAACAAGTCGAAGGAATCAAACTTCAACTGTAGAAATTTAACTTAACTCAAATATCTCTGCATTCTTTCATCTTTTGCCTCGAATTCCCCTCTTACTTGGTCGACGACAAGCCTTGAGTCTAAGAAGAGCTTTATGGATTTTCCCCCCATTCTTTGAACCATAGTCATTCCTTCCAACAGAGTTTCGTACTTGGCCTCATTATTTGTGGCTTAAAAATCCAGCCTCAAAGATTTTTCAATGACAACCTTCTTAAGGGATATCAGTATTAGCCCAACCCTTGAGCCTTTCTGATTCGATGCTCCGTCTATATATACTTCCCAAGTCAGAAGGCGATATTGGGAAATCGTACCAACCAATTTTTCGTCAATGTTTCCAACCGATGGTAATTCTTCTATCTCGGGTTCAGTGAATTCAACCACCAAATCTGCGAGGACTTGTCCTTTTATGGAGGTACGGGGCATGTATTTGATATCGAAAGCCCCCAGAATTGTACCCCACTTGGCTATTCTTCCTGTGTAATCGGCACTTCGGAGTACGGTTTTAAGCGAAAGTTGTGTAAGAATGACAACTGTATGTGCCTGAAAGTAATGGGGTAGCTTACGTGTGCCAAGCACTACTGCCATGATAGCTTTCTTCAATGGTAGATAACACATTTCTGCTTCACGCAATGACTTACTCATATAGCAGACTGGCCGTTGTACACCATTATCAACTCGTATTAGTACCAAACTTACAGCATATGGGGTTACAGCGATGTAGGCAAAAAGAACTTCATCTGGCTGAGGACTAGACATGATCGGTGGCCGAGCTAGATAATCTTTGAGCTGTTGGAATGCTGTGGCACACTCTTCTGTCCACTCAAAACCCTTCTATTTGTTGATTAATAGGAAGAAAGGTCTGCATCTATCTGCTGACCGGGATATGAATCTGTTCAAAGCGGCGACCATTCCAGTTAGTTTCTGCACTTCCTTAGGATTCCAAGGAGCTCGCAAGTTGTTAATAGCTTTAATCTGGTCAAGGTTAACTTCAATTCCTCTGTGAGTGACCATGTAACCCAAGAATTTGCCTGACCCTACGCTGAATGAACACTTGGAAGCATTTAGACGCAATTTGTAGTTTCTAAGAGTTTCAAAGATAATTTAAAGGTCTCCCAAGTGCTCCGAAACCATTTTTCTTTTCACCACCATATCATCTATATAAATCTCGATGTTTTTCCCCAATAGCAACTCAAACATTCTTGTCATCATTCTCTGATAAGTGGATCTTGCGTTCTTCAACCTAAATGGCATTATTTTGTAGTGGTAGTTCCCAATAGGAGTAACGAAAGCCGTCTTCTCTTGATCGTCCAAGGCGAAAGATATTTGATGATAACCCTGGAAAGCATCTAAGAAACTCATTCGAGGATGGCCAACAGTAGCATCTACTAGTTGGTCTATCTTGGGCATAGGAAATGGATCCTTGGGGCAAACCTTATTTAAGTCCGTGAAATCAACGTATATTCGCCACTTTCCACTCTTTTTCTTCACCATCACAGTATTTGCTAACCATTTGGGATAAAAAACTTCCTTGATAGCTCCAGCTTGCTTAAGTCTAATTACTTCCACTCGGACTGCTTCAACATGCTCTTTGGATGGGTGCCAAGGGGGATGCTTCTTGGGAACGATTAATAGATTAACATTTAAGTGATGACAAATGAATTCTGGATTTACTCCTGGGGCTTCATAAGTATTCCAGGCAAAGATGTCAATGTTCTGTTTAAAGAACTCTATCAGCTCCTCTTTTTCTTGTTGAGGTAGCTGAGATCTGATTTGAAAAAATTTCTTTGGGTCATCCCCTATAGTAACCTTCACAAGATCTTCACACTTTGCCTCCTCGGTTGGCTTCTCAATGGATAACACCGAGGGTTTTAACTGCTATAAATCCTTTTCTCCTTGAGCCGAAAGTTCAGCTTTGGGCTTATGTCGGATGGCAGCGATCATGCACTGTCGTGCCATGGCTTGATCTCCCAATATTTCTTCAATCTGACCCTTGGACGGGTATTTAACCTTTTGGTGCAGAATTGAAGAAACTGCTCCCAAAGTATGAAGCCAAGGTCTGGCAACAATTGCTGTATAGGGAGAGTATGCATCCACAACGATGAAATCTACCTCCACCGTCTCCGAGCCAGTCTGCATAGGCAATCTGATCTGACCCTTTAGGATAATAACATTTTCCCTCAAAACTCACTAAGGGAGAACTATAGGGCGTCAGATCCTCAGCTCTTAAATTCAGCCCCTTGTAAAGATCAGGATACATTATCTCAACCGCGCTGCCCTGATCCACCATTACCTGTTTCACATCGTAGCCCCCAATTCGGAGGGTAATCACTAAGGCGTCATTGTGGGGCTAAATGGTTCCAATCTTGTCCTTATCCGAGAACCCCATGATTAGTGGCCGTTCCACTCTAGCTTTCTTCGGCTCCTGATTAATGCCCTCGAAAGACAAGCGAGCTACAGACATTACCCTGGTGTAAGGAAGATAACATTGATAGTTTCCAGATGGGGTCTTGAAGGAGTCTCTCTCTCAGGCCGAGAAGTGGTTTGTCCCCTCAGACCGCTGGAATGATGTAGCAGCTGCTTCAATTTACCCTCTCGGCCAAGTTGGTCCATGTGATCCCACAAACTCTTACAATTCTCTGTGGTATGACCATGATTCTAATGATATTGGCAATAGAGGTTACGGTTTCGCTTTTCGGAATTTCCTACCATCTTGTTGGGCCATTTGAAGAATGATTCGTTCTTGACTTTTTCTAATACTTGATGCACTGGCTCTCGGAAGACAGCTTCGACAACTTGGGTGCCATTTAACCCCGATTGCTCCACGTAATCCCTTCTCGGCCGGTTGTTGTTGTATCGGTCCAACCTAAAATCTCTTCTTTCTTGGGGGATAACCTTAGCTTTCCCCTTTCCCTGTTGTTGATCGTCTTCTATCCTCTTGTACTTATCAACTCGATCCATTAACTGGCGCAAACTTGTGACAGGCTTGCCTGTTAGAGACTTCCTCAAACCATGCTTGGGTGGGAGATCGACCTTGAAAGTTCTAATAACGACTTCATCAAAATCGCCATCAATTTCGTTGAACATCTCCTAATACCTTTTAGCATATGCCTTCATAGACTCCCCTTCCCTCATTGTCATGGACAACAGAGAATCTAGAGGCTGAGGAACCCTACTGCATGTAATGAATTTGGAACAGAATAATTTGGTAAGTTTCTTGAAAGAACTAATGGAGTTCGTTCTTAGCCCATCAAACCATCTTATCGGCATCGATCCCAAACTGGATGGAAATACTCTGCACAACAAGGCTTCGTCCTGAGAATGGACAGCCATCTTTTGCTTGAACTGGCTTACATGTTCTACAGGATTCGTGTGTCCATTATACATGGTGAACGTGGGCTGGTGGAAACGCCTGGCGAGCTTTGCCTTTTCTATTCCCCGGGTGAAGGGTGATTTAGAAATCTGGCTCAGAGCTTTCTTCATAACATTAGTTCCTACTCCCCTCCCAGATGGACTTCTTCGCCTCCTCTTGTGAGAATGTTCCTCCTCACAGGAATAAGATTCACTAGGTGGAGTTCTTGATCGTTGTCTGTAATTGGCATCTTCGTCGTCATTGGAGGAAACGTCAGAGCTGGACGGGGTTCGTTTTCGTTGTGCTCGACGAAGTTTCTTTTTTAGATTATCAATTTCTCGTTGCATAGCTTTTTCATCAGTTTGCTTATGTATTGAGTGACCTCTTCTTCTATAACCACTTCCACCTATGTAGAGCGTCTGCAAGCTACCTTCCTGTTCGTTGTCCATGTCATTTTCATGCTCAAGGTCGTGAAGCTCGCCCTGTTGATGAACATTAGCTGATTCTGCATGGTGCAGACTTGTTTGGTGTGGTCTTGATCCCGCCATAACCGTTATAGTCCACTAAAGCACTAGTTCTTCCCACGGATGGCGCCAATTGTAGGGTAACAAATTGTAACCCAAACCCAAAAGAACTAGGTTATAAGCCCAATAAGCCTAATACAATAAATTTGTAAGAGAGTGGGTAAAAGAACTGAACTTTTAATGGGTTGTCTAACGGTTAATCGAGGTTACAAACGTGTCCGAGTAGGAAAAGACACATAATTTAGGATGGAAAATATGTCCGAGGAGCTAGTTTTGAGGTGAAGTTGCTATTTCTGGAAATTAGTTCTTTACTGTGCTACAGTAATTCTCTTCCAATATTTCTTTTCCAATAATTTTCGATCCCCCTCTTATGGAGGGTTTCCCCTATTATATAGTCCCCTCCAAGCCATTTCCATCGTCTACTTGTTTATCATCCAACCCTGCACTCAAGTATCTGTCCTATTGAGCAGCTTTTCTGGTTTTCTATGAGCGGTAGTGGTTGAAAATACTGTTTAGAGGTCTTCTCTACATTAATGCGGCAAGGGAAGCTGCTGCAATTCATTTAATGCGGTGGTAGCAGCTTTTCTCCAAGATATTTCCGTGATCTTATCACTTCCTTACGCCCATGAAGTCTATCTTCGTTGTTGGAATCTCCTGGAAGATTACCCAAGTCAAGCAAAAGCTTACCTGACTGACATTCGTCAGGTCCGAGGAGGATAACCCTCTTGGATCATTGCCTACAAACATTTCCCTGCACGACCATCCACCATGGGGCCTTTCCAAACATTTGCTCCTCCTTGGACGTATTTTTGTTAGTAAATGGGGCTTAAGGCCCAATATAAAAGTTCAAGTTTTTGCCCCCACATTAGTATTTTTACATACTTTCAGTATATAAGCAAATAAATTATAAAATTTTAGAAAAATTACACTTTACTATCTTAAATTATACCCAATATTACACTTTGCACTCTGAACTTTTCGAATGTATGTTTTGCATCTTAAACTATGATTTTTGCTACACTTTGCACTTTGATATTAAATTTGTTGTTAAGTTGGATGGAATTCAAATTTTAGGGTGCAAAATGTAATCAGAAGTATAATTTAGGGTGTTGAAGTGTAATTTATTCTTTGTTTTTAATAATTGAGGAGATGAGTAATTAAGTTTTTTTCACGTGGTGCCATATTTTTCCTTCTAAGTTAACACCAAACTTGATGTTGGGGTACAAAGTGTAACAATGATCATAGTTTATGGTGCAAAACGTGTATTCGAAAAGTTTATGGGACAAAATGTAATTAGGGGTATAGCTTAGGGTGGTAAAGTATAATTTTCCCTAAAATTTACAAGAGCACACCAATTATTGAAACAACATGTTTAGGAATATAATATTTTTTTCACAATTATTGACATGACTTTCTATAATTGATTAAATAGAAGTGGTGTTAGTGATGGATCAAGCGAAAGGGTTGTAAAAGAATTGAGCTGTTCATGAACAGTTTGAGCTTGGCTTGAGAAAAAACTTGCTTTGGTAGATTTATTTAATAAATGAGACAAGTCCAATCCAAAGTTTAGGCTCGATAATTAAACAAGTCAAATTTCAAATATAATAATGTGCTTGTAAATAAGCCTTTGCTTGAGACTTGATTAATATATGTAATATGGTATGTGTTGATCTTGCCTTTGTAATATCCTACGTATAAATACATTTAAACATACTCGAATAAACTTGGAATATAGTTATATAAGTTTGTAAATAAATTCATAACATATATTATTACTTATAATTTAGTAATGATATAAATAATTCAATTTTTACTAAAGTAATATACAAATTTTAACAATACAAGGTTTTTAAATCTAAATTTTGTAAGTTCATAAAAAAATAATTAATATAATATTATTTAATTAATTCAAATAACATAATATTAATGATAATTTAGTTATCATTATTAGCATAGATTTATAAACAGGTAAGATATTTTTAGTGCTAGTTTTTACTTATATATATGGGAAAAGAACTTTATTATTATTAAATTTTTATAATTTTTTTATTATAAGCATATATATGAAAAGAAAAAACCCATCAAGTAAATTTGTGACCCATCATGAAAAGAAAAAACCCATCAAGTAAACTTGTGAAAAGAAAAAACCCATCATGAAAAGAAAAAACCCATCAAGTTAACTTGTGAACAAGTTGCTTGTTCAACAAGAAAAATAACTATACTTGAATATGTAATTTGATTTGGTAATAAATTTGAACTCAATTTGTATTCCAAATAATTTTAAATGAATAATCTGAAAATTTTCATTTATTAAAAATTAGAAGAATCCAGAATTCTTAATACTGTTTTGTTTTGGTTGAGAAGATTCTTAATCTAGTTCGATTATAAGAAAAGAATTGACATATGTAGCTAAAATAATAAATTGTATGACCTTGATAAATAAAGAAAAGAAAAAGAAGAAAAAGGATGTTGGAAGGAGCAGGTAGAAGTGTAGGCCTAGTGTTGGGCCCTTCTTCTCCTTCTTCTTGTAATTCTATTGGCTAACAAATCAAATTAAATTGATAAGTGATAGGTGGTACGATGAAAAAGCAAACGCCAAAAGTAGAGGACCCGTTATTCATTCGTCAAATGCTATTTTGCCTCTATTGTTTTGTACCTATCTATCAACACCAAAACCTCTCTCTCTCTCTCTCTCTCTCTCTGTCTTCTCTTTCTTTTTGAGTCAATATTTCATATTTCTTAAAAGTCTTTTGAGTCTTTGAGGGCAGAGCGAAGTTGTGACTCTGATCATCAAAGATGGCGGTTGGGAAAGAAGAAGTGGAGATAGTGAAGGCTCGAACGGACACCAGGGAGTATAGGAGGATCGTCCTTCCCAACTCCCTCCAGGTCCTTCTCATCGCCGATCCCGATACCGATAAGGCAACCCCCCCCCTACATTCCTCTGTTTCAAATTCACAATTCACTATTTTCTTAATCTTAATCTTAATCTTAATCTTAATCTTAGGGTTTTTCTTTCTTTGTTTCTCGTTTCAGTGTGCTGCTTCCATGAGTGTCAGTGTTGGCTCCTTCAGCGACCCCCAAGGCCTCGAAGGACTCGCCCATTTTCTTGGTTTTTCTTTTTCTCTCTTTATTTTTTATTTTTATTATACATAGCCTCTTATTATTCATTTATATACATGTCTATATATATTATTACTATTCATGTTACAACATCAAAGATTTCAGTCTTGAATTTTTAGAGATATTTATTGTTTGTATGCAGAGCATATGCTGTTTTATGCCAGTGAGAAATATCCTTTGGAAGATAGTTACTCCAAGTACATTACTGAGGTACTTTTATTTATTTATATTTTATGTGTCATCATTTCATTTGTTAAAGTCATGCCTACACCTTCATACCCTTCCTAACATAATTAACACCCAAATTTCTATGCATTTTTTTTAATCTTCTTGATGCGTAGCATGGAGGCTGCACAAATGCTTATACAACTTCAGAGAACACAAACTTCTTTTTTGATGTTAATACTGATGGTTTTGAAGAGGCTTTGGACAGGTAGATTCTGTTCTTCCTTTTTGTGCTGTGCCTGTGTGCTGTCTGCTCCCACAAAATGTAACCCTACAATGTCTTTTTTTTGGTTGTTGTTCAGATTTGCTCAGTTCTTCATTAAACCTTTGATGTCAGCTGATGCTACCACCAGGGAAATCAAAGCTGTTGATTCTGGTTTGTTCTTCTTTTCTGGCTTTAACGCCGTTAGTTGCCTCTTTTTTATTTATTGTTGATCTTCTCGCTCTCTCATTCTCATGCAGAGAATCAGAAAAACTTGTTGTCTGATGCTTGGAGAATGAACCAGGTACTGGTTATTGCCTTTGCTAAGCATATTTATAACTGCAAGATGCTGGATATATCAATCTTCAATGCTATATGAGTGAAATTCAAGGCTGTAGATAGTTTTTTAGGAAAAGTAGATCTTTGAAATGAGTGTAGAAACTACTCTCATATCTATGCTGCTACCATTGTTAATATAATTCATTGGTCCTGTATGGTCAGATTATTTTTAGATATTTAGATAGAAGCCACTTTTGGAATTTGGCCTTGTAGTGTTTTCCAATTTCATCATGAGTGTTTTTTTTTCCCCCCTTTTGGGTCAGCCCCCTATACAGCTCCCGACTTGAATTTCTTAACCCAGTGGGCCACACTTTGTTAGTTGGATCAACCCAACTTACTAGTCATTCCCTGTTTCATCAATGGTGATAGGAAGCCTTTTATAAGGGTGTCTCTATTGAACTTTGAATTGCTGAGTTGGCCCATCATCAATACCTTCAGTCTAGGCATACATTGTGACTTGAAACTCTCCATAGATAATTCTTGATTTTCAAACACCCTCCTATTCCTCTCCCTGTACGCATGCCACATCAAACGGTAAGGGGTGACATTCATGACTCAACACTCCAGTACTAAAAAACTTTGAACTTCGCCTCCAGCATTGGGATAAACCTATGATCATCTTAGGCATCACTACTTTTTGATAAGTAATAAAATTTCATTGAAAAAAGAGAAAGACACCCAAGTACACAGGGGGTATACAGGGGGAACAATCAAAAGCGAACATTACAAAAATCAAGAAAATCCAAAATAGAAGAAAAAGGATGGTTCCTCCACACAGAGAACCAAGCTAATAAAGTTCTGAAAAATAGGAGCTTGATGTCAGGCATGGAGTGCTCGATGTCTTCAAAGCACCTACTATTTCTTTCCTTCCAAATGCACCACAGCAAACAATGAGGAACAACCATCCAGATATCTCCATTACGGTGGTGACGAAAACGACCTTGCCAGCAAGCAAAAAGCCCGACAATAGACAAGGGCATAACCCAATAAACTCCAAACAAACCAAACACCATACTCCACAACTCCGAAGCAACCGGGCAATGAAGGAAAAGATGGTCAACAGATTCACAATTACATTTGCACATATAACACCAATCCAAAATGCAAACCTTTCTTTTCCTTAAATTGTCAATAGTCAAACATTTCCCCAAGGCAGCGGTCCAAACAAAGAAAGCTACTCTAGAGGGAATCTTTTGCTTCCAAATGCTTTTCCAAGGGAAAAACTGCTCACTATGGCCAACTAGGAGATGATAGTAAGCACTAACCGTGAACCCCTTACTCTTACAAGGCAGCCAACATAACTTATCCTCCCCGAACCCTCTTACAGGAGTGCAATAGATGGTATTGATGAAGCTCCGGAAGGCTTCCAATTCCCGATTATGCACATCCCTACAAAAAAGAATCTCCCAATGGAGGACACCATTGGTGAACCTCATAAGATCCGCCACACTTGCCTCTTTGCTACGACAAATCCTAAATAATTCAGGATAGCGGTCAGCAAGGGAAGAACCACACCAACAATCTAGCCAAAACTGCACTTTAGAACCATCTCCAATTTCAAACAGAAAAAACCGAGATAAAGAGCGCCACCCCCTTCTAATATTTTTCCACAAACTGACACCATAAGGACCAGAGGAGGGGCTAGAAACCCAACCACCCCAATCACAACCATACTTCACCTCTATCACCTGACGCCAAAGAGCATCCCTTTCATGCCCAAATCTCTATAACCACTTCCCCAATAAAGCTACATTGAAGGTTCTCAGGTTCCTAATTCCCAACCCACCTGAAGCAAGCGGAGAACACACCGAAGACCAATCAACCAAATGAAATTTAGGTTCATCTCCAAGGCCACCCCATAAGAAATCCCGTTGGAGCCTAGCAATTCGGTTGGCCACCGAAGCAGGAATAGGGAATAAAGCTATTGGGCAATACAATAACAAATGATCCAGATTTTCTTCATTACTTCTACACATCACACTGATCACACACCAATTTGCCAGCACAATACTCCTCTTGATGTGATTCTCCATAGCAAGAATTTGGAATTGGTCTTCAATATTTTAGGGATGAAAACTGAAATCCATGCAAACTTTATAGACGAAAACAATATTTTAGCTATTAGTATTTGAGTCTCAAAGGGTTTCTTCTTAGAGTGTTTGATGTTCTTAAAGAGCTTGCTATCCAGTCTACCTACTTATCTCTCGTTGTTTACTATCTTGACATTTGTGACATCGGAGATTGCAAAAAAAAAATTGTGGGTGTGGTGTGAGTGATGAGTTCAAATTTTTTCTTGTGTATCGGAATATAGTTTGTGCTCCAATTGAAAATCAGAGTGTGGGGCTGTGTATATTGGATACTTCTAATCAAGCCATGTTGGGTAAATGGCTATGACGACATGGAGTTAAAGGTACCCGTTTTTGGAGGCAAGTTGTTGGCTTGAAAGTATGGGTAGGATTGGGATCAATGGTCTGCATAGGATGTAAGCTAGGAAGCACGGGTGCAGCTCTAGGTGTGCTGCACCTGCGTCTGACACGCACGGACCGCCGTGCGGCTGTCGACGCGGCTGCACGCACATCCGAGGTGAATCCTTTTTTTTTTTTTGATTTCTGATTCAAGCCAAAACAGCTCCAATTCGGTCTGATTCTGTCCGAATAAGAAGAGGAAGCAGAAAGATCTGCTACCAAAAGATTTGTGAGAAAAAAAAAGGGAAGGAGAAGAAGAAAGATCTGCTAACAAATGATTTGTGAGGAAAAAGGAAAAAAGAAAAGAAAAGAAGAAGACGATGTGGAGATGTGGTGGATGAAGCTCAACTGCTGGCTGCTACCATCGAAACTCTCTCCTCTGGAACTTTCAAAAAGGAAAAGTTTGATGACAGATTACTGATGACTTTCAAATAAAGCCTTGGAATGTGATATTAATAAAGCAATGCATGTGGGTATTGATGGGACTTGGCAATGGAGCTTCTTGGAAGCTTCCTTGTTTATAAATATCCCAACACATTTGTTTATCTATAGTAAAACCTCCAAATTTGAATATCTTTATTATGATTTTTTTAAACACTATATTAAATTCAACCATTTATATCATTTAGCTTAATTGTTGCCAAACCATTTGGTAATTGTATCAATTTAAATAATTACTTATCATTAAAAAATAATATTATTTTGCAAAATTTACCCCCCTAAATATCAGCTATAAATATTAAATTGATCTCAAAAGTTCCTTATCTACTATTGCTCTTAAATTGGTATATGTTTACCATTATATGAAAAAATATGCTTAGCAGTATATAGAAAATATAAATATATATATATATATATATATATATATAATAATTTATTAATAAATGTATCCTGCCGCACTCACACCTTACTTTTTTAAAAATTGCTGAGTTGCCTCATCGCACTTGCACCTGCACCCAAACCCCAACTCGAACTCAAATTTGCACACGTGCTTCCTAGGATGTAAGGGGCAGCCATGGATGTAGTTTATGGAGGAGTATTAGTGGATTGGGATAAATTTGTGAGGTATGTATAGTATGCTGTAGGGGATGTTAATTGCATCAGGTTATGGCATGGTCTATGGTGTGAGACCCAACTACTAAGAGGCATGAATCTTGTGTTGTATGCCATTGTAGTTGGGAAATATTCCTCATTTAGCTCCTACTTGGGGACTTAGAATAAGGGGAGGACGTGCTCATTGAGTATCATGTTCATTTGTGATTTTTTTAATTGGGAGTTGGAGTTGGTAGACTCTACGTTAGATTTGTATATCCTAATATTCCAAGTAATGAGGCTCCTAATTCCATGAGGTGGAGGTTGAATAGCGATGGTATATGTAATGTTTATTTTTTATAATGAGGCTTTTAAAGGCTCAACAGTGTTGCATCTGGAAAATTAGGTTATCTCCAAGTGTTTTAGAGCTACTTTTGGTTGGAGAAACTGGTTTGATAAACAATACTCCCTTGTTTGGAATCTAGCCCATTGTGCCTGTTTTGGAGAGGGGCAGCAGAATCCATTTACATTTGATGGTGTGGAAACATCAAGTACTCAGTTTAAATTATCTTTATGTTTTATTTTTTATTTTGATAGGTTAGAAAACTTGTATTAAGAGAAGAATACCTCATTAGAAAAATGAAATAGCCAGAAAAAAAAATATGTACAAACAACAGAAAAAAAGAAAAAGAAAATTATGTACAGGAAGATAGGGAATCTAAAAACAGTGGAATGGATTCCTTAGAAGTAAAACTCCATGCACAAGACCAATCAAACAAGGTCCCTGCAAATAAAGCTAGGAGCTGATCCCTGGTAAGCTCCATATCAGCCACAGATGCCTCCCTATAAGTAGCAATCTCAAATAAAAATGGGAAGGTTATTATAAGATCAGTGTTTGAATGGTTTTCCTGTTTTGGGCTCTAGTGAGATCTCACAATAAGCATGCTTTCATGGTTGTTAGTATTGAGCAATAGTGGGATCTCACAATTAGCATTTCTGATCAATTTTGTTTCATCAAGTAACCTTATGTGGAAAGAGTCATGAAGGGTAGAGGGATCTGGTATTTTGTATAATTTTCTGATGTATTTGCTAAGGTGTGTAGTCTCCGATGGATATGATTTCCTCTTTTATGGCACTAGGCTGCACTTTGAGTCTCCCTTGTTACGGAAGTTTCTTATTCCTTGACTTGATTAACATCTTAACTTAATCAAATAAAGATGAATTGCCTAATTATTTTGATCATAGATAATCATTCCTCTAGTGTCTCTTAGGTTGTGTTCAGTTGGCAAGAATTTAAGTTGAGAATCTAAAATTCTTGGGAGTTACCAAAACTATGGGTGCTCGGTTGGGAGGATGGATTTTGGTGGGCCTAGATGGAAAACTCCTCCCACTCCATTTTCCATCCTCTCTCATTTCCACCAAACCAAACATTAGAAAATTCCCATTTTCCTTCATCCATTTTCCTTCCTCCCTTGTTTCCACCCAACCAATTGGACCATTAAAGACTTGGTGTTCCTATGCTAGTTAGAATGACTAAGGAAATGGCAGTAACTTCTTGCTTGAGTTGTCTTTTATTTCAGCTTTTGAGCAAGATAAACTAGTGCTTAAGTTGCACAGAGGAAAATTTAATGGCCACCATTACGGATTATGTATTTTTATTCATTTTATTATCGCATTTTCATGTGAATCAAACCATGTTGATTAGTTTCCATAGTGGTACTGGTAGTGTTCATTTGAAAAATATGCTTCTAATTGCATTCTCCATGTGAAATTTGTTGCTTATGTACAGCTTCAGAAACATTTAAGTATGGAGAGCCATCCATATCATAAATTCAGCACAGGTCAGTAGTTTAATTATTATTTTCTTGGAAGATTTGTGTTTTAATTCAAAGTTGTAATTTAATTCCATAGTTTAATTCATATATTGTGTAGGCATGTATAATTTTTTCTGATATGTGAAGTCATTTTTCATTTTGGTGGAGTTAAAATTTTTTATTGAAACTGAAGGACCACTGGACCAAAATAAGTGTGAAGAAAGAAACTGTCCATTGTTTTCATTTTTACTTCTGGTTCTTGAGCAAAAAATGAAAAGAAATATAAATTATTAATTTAATACTGATTATTCTATAAGAAACACTGATGTTTACCCTTATATTGTAGTTCACCATATATATCATTTCTTATGGTTGCTAAATATCTTTCATGTACACATCCTGTGTATGTGGTCTATTTTTTTTATATCAATAAAAGTTTTACATATATATATCTTTTATGTGTGAAGGGAACTGGGATACTTTGGAGGTTAGACCAAAAGCAAAAGGATTGGATACCAGACATGAGCTTATTAAATTTTATGAAGAAAATTATTCTGCCAACCTCATGCATCTGGTTATATATGCAAAAGGTAAATAACTTTTCCTATAGTAATTCTGTGCTTGAGGATGCTGTAGTTTCTTTAATCATCAACAATTAGAATACCTATGTCATGGATACAGAAAAGCTTGATAAAATTCAAAACATGGTGGAGGACAAGTTCAAGGACATTCGAAACACTGACCGAAGTTGTTTCCATTGTCCTGGTCAGCCTTGCACATCAGAACATTTACAGGTATGCATACAAGTGATAAATTTTTTACATGCTAAGCTAAAGTTGCATGTGTTGAACTTCTGGAGAAACTTTTTTGAACATATGCAGTAAAGTTTTTATGTTGTGTATGGATTGTTTTTAGCTGTGTTTTTGTTTCAGATACTTGTCAGAACTGTCCCAATAAAACAAGGTCATAAATTGAGAATTGTATGGCCAGTAACTCCGGAGATTAGACATTACAAGGAAGGGCCATGCAGATATCTTGGTCATCTTATTGGCCATGAAGGAGAAGGATCTTTGTTTTACGTCTTGAAGACATTGGGTGGGTTTTGCATATCCATTTTTCATACTATCAATTTCTAGCAGATTTCATTTGTATATTCTAAAAAGTTGAAATTTTGATGTAGTTAGAACTTTCCCATATAATAATTATTTCTATTGCTACACATTGAGACACTTCTTGTAGAGTTGAGATGTTGTGTCTATTTTATTTATTAAAAAATGAGGATTAGTAACATGTTTCAGCTTTGTACTTACTGTGACCTTCGATTATAATTCATTTCAATTACAGAGATAATGAGCCTTTTCTTGTTCTCCCTCTCCCTTATTGACATAAATGGGTTGTTTGTTTGTGGTTTTTGTTTTTTTGGTACACAAATATTGAAATTTGTCCTTTTTCTAGAAGCAGATTGTTTTTAGATTGTATTTTTTAACTTCTGAATTTAGATCTGAACTTGGACGGACAAGGATTTTTATTTATTTATAATGGATTGTCCCCTTTTCTTGCATATAAGAGTTACTTACATGAGTATCCAAAAAGTGTTGCAAATATTTATTGTGTTTATTGTACATTAAATGCATCTTTATTCATTTTTTTTTTGATAGGTAAGAAAAAATATATTCAAAAAACTGCTAGATGCAAATTAGCACCAGCAAAACAAAAGTACAAAAAATATGGAAAAGCAAAAACCATAAAAAGACATTAATTACAAAGAAAGAGAGCTGAGGAATAGAGGAAGAGAGTCACTAGACGTGAGTTCCCAAGCCCTAGCCCAATCAAACAGAGAACCAAAAAAGAGAGCAAGCAGTTGGTCCTTAGATCTATCCAAATCCTCAAACGTCCGCCTATTGCGTTCCTTCCAAATACACCACATCAAACACAACGGAACTAAGTTCCAAATGTAAGATGAATGCTTCTCCAACCAATTTCACCAACTAAAATGAAAATCAGACACCTTACATGAGGGAACCCACGAAATCCCAAAAATCCTAAAGACAAAGCACCACAGCCGATAAGCCTTTCTACAATGTAACAACAAATGATCTACTGTCTCACCACAGCAACAACACATAAATGCATCTTTATTCATTGAAGTGTATTATACTCACTTTGGGGCAATCCCATTCCTCTACTTGTGTATTGTACTTTGTCATTCCCTTTTGGGGCAATCCCCTTTCCCTACTCGTGTAGTATACCCACTTTTTACACACAAGATTTTCGTGCAGTAATGTGTAAGTGAAGATATCACTATTAAAGCAATTAAGGCTTCTTTATTTATGTATTTGATTAGTTTATAAAATAGTTTTGGTGACATTTGTCAAAATGTTGATATTTCAGTAATGCTTTCTGTCTCTCATCTTCATTTGGTTTTTGGTGGGTGGAGTGAAATTTTTTTGCTAGTTGCTTATTGAATGTTTATGTGTGCTTTGGGTCATTGTATTATGTCATTTTTTTTTTCAAGGAAGTTAATTATTTATCAAAAAATTATTATTATTTTCCCTCTTTGAGCCACATTTATGATTTTTCTTTTGTCTCGTCTCTCTGTCATCTTTTTATTTTTTTCAAATTAAAAAAAAAAAAAAAATATATATATATATATATATATATGGGAAACAATCTATATTGTCAATACTTAGTATACGTCCATGAAGGACTGATTTTTTTCCCCTGATGAAAGAGCAAATTTATTACCACAAAGAGGGCTCAATACAGATCAAAGAATCAGAAACAACAAAAACTTCAAACTGGCAGAGCCAGTAGCACAAATACCAACATCAGTAAATAACCAGCACAATAACAAGTTAAACTAACAGCACCTATAACCGAAAAAGACAAAAGCTATTGCCCCATAAGCAGCAAACAGTCCTATTAAGGATAGAATTGCAGAAATGACCACCTGACTCAATCCTACATTTAACTTCCCATCTAATTATCTTCAGTATGCCTTCCTCAGAATTGATAAGTCCCTGGTGTAGCACTGCATTCCTTTGCCACCAGATGCAATAAACAGCAGCCCACCAAGCTAATTTACATACTGTTGCTCTGAGACCATTCCCCTTCCAGTAAGAGACACGCCATTCTAAATACCATTCCATTGTTACCGTGGATCTACAACAGGAGACCATTTCATGATGCACAACCAAATTCTTCTAGCAAAAGAGCATTCAAAGAAAAGATGCTCCCTATTTTCAAGCTGTCTCCTACATAAAACACAAAGAAAATCCCTTCTAAACCCTCACTGAAGCATTATATTCTTAGTTGGCAGCCTGTTCAAATTAGCTAACTAACCTATAAAGGCATGCTTACGAATGGTTTCTGGGAACCACAACAATTTTCACCAACCTCTAGTCTACTCTTCTAATGTAATTCCAGGTTTATGAGGTTGTGAACTGACCAGACTTCTATGGAATCCAAAGCGGTCTGTCCTCAACCATTCCTACGAAGCTGAGTTTACTCTGAATTGCCACCAGATCATCAGAACGAGCAGGGCTCCAAACCTAATTGCCATCTCTCAACATTCTATAAAGCTTTGCATCCAGTCTACTTGCAGCAGCATAAACAACCCTATGACCATATTTAATATACAGCACACCATCAGGGTGTCAACAATGGAGGACTGATTCTCCTCTGGAATTGGTTAAGGCGCATCTTATGATGCCAGGGACTTACCTGCTTATAGTCACATGTGGATCTGGAGCATATCGAGATCCAGCACCATTCGATCAGTCATTTCATGACTTGACTGGTGAAGACAAGTTTTCTTGTAAAGCCTAATGGCATCATACCAGAGACCTTTGAGTAAATCACACTTTTTTAAAGATGGACCTTTAGTGATGGGAGGGGGACTTATCATTCTGTAGACCATTGGCCTACTGACCTCCAATGAACTAAAAATGCTGAGCTAAGTGATGGGCAACTAAGAACAGATTCTCCGCAGAAATATATAGCTTAATTTTTATTTTATTTTAAATTTTATAAAGTAGTAAACTTGGAAAAGTAAATTTTAGTATTATTTGAAGCAAAACCTAATCGCTCCTTTTATGACAAGCTTCGAAGTCCCCCTCCTTTTACTTTTCCTTGGAAAGGTATTTGGAAGGTTAAGGCCCCTACGCACGTCTCTTTCTTTGTTTGGACTGCTGCTTGGGAGAAGATTCTTACAGGGGACACTTTGCGGTGCAGAGGCTTTGAGCTGGTTGATTGGTGTATTATGTGTCGTTGCAATGGGGAGACGGTGAATCATTTGCTTCTCCATTGTGATAAAGCATATAAGTTGTGGAGCTGGATTTTGAGATCTTTTGGGATTTCTTGGGTATTGCCTAGATCGGTTGCAGAAATGCTTTTCAGTTGGTGGAACTGGTTTGGAAAGCACTCTTCTAGTATTTGGAATTTAGCCCCGTTGTGCCTAATGTGGTGTATTTGGAGGGAGCGGAATTGGCGAACTTTTGTGGACAAGGACAAATCCGATGACCAGTTGCTCGCCTATTTTTGTGGTTCTCTTTTTGATTGGTCTAGGGCTTGGGGACTCACCGCTAGTGATTCCCTCCCTTTGTTCCTTTGTTCTCTCCTTTGTATTTAGTTCTCTGTTGTTTTCTGCTTGCTTTCTTGTTCTTTTTTCTGTTTGTTTCTCTCTCTGTATGGTCTGCCCTGCCTCTGTTTTCATGAGGTAGTTTTCTGAATATACTTCTTTATTACTTATCAAAAAAAAAAACCTAAGAGTAGTCCCTGTTTGCTGAATACGTCACTCAAGATGCTGCAAACATGTTCAAAGTGGACAAGGGACAAGATTGTTTTAGAAGAGGGTTGTTTATGTAATTTTAAGGCATAATTTTTTCTGGGATGTGTCAGTCTTGAAGGAAATCAAATGAAGTTAGGAACTACAAATTCAGATTCTAAGATTCAAAGTGTAGTGCCTAAAGAAGGAATATATTTATGCATGGGATTGATGGATGTTAATATTTTGACTGTCCTGCTTACCTTATGGGAGTGATGAGGTGCATTTAACATAATTGCTCTGGATGATCTTGCTTGAGTTAACTGTGTACAAATTATAGTTTCTAGGTTATGTTTATGCTTGTTTATCAGTTTATGGTCCATGTTAATCTCATAATATTTGAAGGCCGTCTAATACAGTTCCTCCATTCCCCCCACCCCTTCCCAAAAAAAAAAAAAAATTTCCAGGATGGGCAACGGGTTTGTCTGCAGGTGAAGCAGAATGGACTTTGGAGTTTTCATTCTTCAAAGTAGTAATTGATCTTACTGATGCTGGTCATGGTTAGTTGTTCTGCTTCCCCCCACCCCTTTCTCTCTTCTTTTCCCCTATAGCTTTTATTGGATTTTTCAATAAGCATAGACTTATTTTATTATGACACAGGTTACATAACTTTTCGTACATAGTACATTTTATACTGTGGTGAGCTGCTAATAATCTGGATCATATAATCATATATTTGATTGATTACTATTAAACTGCAGAGCACATGCAAGATATTGTTGGATTGCTATTCAAATATATTGACCTCTTAAAGCAGTCTGGAATTCACAAATGGATATTTGATGAGGTATTATGTGCATATAGTTAGTATGTTTTTATGTATGCATGTGTAATGTATATGAAATATTGTGTTTGTCTTTATGGTTTTTCATAGAACTAAGTCAACTTAATATGTTAATGAAGCTCTCAGCTGTTTGCGAGACAAAATTCCATTATCAGGACAAGATTCCTCCTATTGATTATGCGGTCAATGTTGCATCAAATATGCAGGTAATGTAGGCAATTTTTGTTATTTGTATACTTCTTTTGCTTTGCTTTATATATGTTATCATCTTTTAACGGTCTTTATCATTTGTTTGTTAAAGTTCATCTATAAACATTTTGCTAATATTTGGGAGGATTGTCCTATTTGCCGTATCATGTTATAATTTTTTAAAAATTGCTCATGTTGTTGTATTGCACCCGTACCCGTGTCCGTGCATCCTAGGCCTATTATCAAAAACTGTACCTAGGTCATGTTGTGTCAACTAAGCTTCGGCTGGTTGAATGGTCCAGCAAAAACAGAACATTGTATTTCTTCTTGGGTAAATAAAGTGGAATGATCCTTGTTTAACTCACATACCTGAAACTTGGAAGAGTGCATTCACAGTTCTTATAACGGGTTCATATTAATTGATCTAGAACTAGGGAATTTAAAAAATAAATAAATAAATTATATTCTATTCCTGATTGACATTTATAAACTTGTTTGCTCCTTTTTCTGTCTATTTGTTGGGCAGGGAGAGTATTGTCACTTGTAATAAGGAAGTTGGAGCCTATAATTGTTATTTCTGTTACAATAATCTTGATTGCATGAGAATGGCACAGTAATAATTTTTCCCTTCTTTAATTGATTATTTGAAATTGTTTTGCAGATATATCCCCCAAAAGATTGGCTGGTGGGCTCATCCTTGCCTTCTATGTTTAGTCAAGGCAGTATCCAAATGGTACTAGAGGAGCTATCTATTGACAACATGCGGTGAGTTGTTTATTACAGCTCAGAGAAGCTGCATAGATTATAGTGGTATATTCGTGATGCAGGACAAACCAAAATTGATGCATCATATATATATATATATTTTAATATTTTTTTATGACGTGGAGCCTCAACAAGCTAGGACCCTTTGGACCCACCCTTGGGGAGATACACAACCCCACCCACCAAAACCGTGTATTAGGTAATACAAGGGAACTCCTAGTTGGGATCAAACCTAGGATGTCTAGGTCTACAACTAATCCTAAGCCTCCAACTGCTAGGATGAACCCTGACAAGTTGATGCAACATGAAAAAGAACCCAAAAAAAAAAAAAAAACTAGTGTATGAATCAATACAAAATGGGTAGAAAACCTAAGAGTCAGCACCTAGGGTGGAGTCGATACTAGGTCATTAGAAAATTTTCTAATTGAAATTTTATCTATCATAAACTTGTCTCCATAGCTGTACAAAAGCACCCTTATATAGACTACTAAACTAAACCTAAATCTAATTGACTTAGGAAAGCCAACTTATTGAATTACAAAAATATCCTTGACTCTAGGATATAAAATAAAATATTAATTGATTTAATTAACTAATAAAACCTTGCCTCACTGGTATCTTATCTATTTTTTTGATAGGTAATGAATTTTTTATTGAATGAATTACATCATGTTCACCATGGTGAACAAATTCATGTGGTTTAACTAAACAAAAAACTAATAACACCTATAATAAAATTCCATTGACCCATTAAAAATACAAGTGGACTTGCAACATTGAATAAGACTAAATTATTTGCTTTTCTCGCATCAATATGAAGTATGGGACATTTGGACGTTCCACTATAGCATTTCCTTCCTTTGCACTTATATAAAAAAAAAAACTATAGTATTTCCTTCCTTTGTAGGCTCCTTTGTTTTTGGTTCTTTTAACACTAATTTTTTGAAAATAACATTTGTAGAGGTAGTTAAAAAGAACATGTCAATTAAGGAAGTGATAGAGACTATGACCTCGCACATAATAGAATGGAGTAGAAGAATACATGTGACCGACCCTGATCCAGGGTCCTATCTTTTATTGATTTCATTGGAGAGTTTACGCTTTTTGTCTTCTAATATGCATTATTTATTTATTTTTGATAAAGTAAGAAAGCCTTTATTTATTAAAAAGATACTCAAAACTACTGGGAATATGTGTAAAACAAGAATACATTCAACCAATAGTTGGATTCCTTATTATAATTAGGAAATACTGTACAAACCTGTATCGTTAGTAGGCCATTTGTAATAGACAGCCTTACCTTTGGCTCCCCGACCATGGTATGAGTGGCTGCCACATAATTTTATATAGGAATTACACATCACTTCTTTGCCAGTATGGCACTAGTAATTGTGCCGTCATGCTCATATTAAGAATGCAGATTCAATTCAATGGAAATGATGTGTATCCTTCAGCAGTTTTGCCAAAATTCTAAATTTAAAATTTGATGGTTGCATTCGGAAATGGGGATGAAAGGTGTAGCCATCTTTTTGTGATCTTCTTAAGTATGCGCATCTTCTGCTAAAATGGAATGGATGCAGCCATAAGAATTTTTGCATATAGTTCAAACTTTATCAATGTTAATTACAATTTCTCAATTTCTCATTATACGATATAGTCCTTTCCATTTTGCATGTTCCATTATGGTTGAGTCATAGTAGTTCTCCTAATGAGCTGTTTCTACAGAATCTTTTGGGAATCAAAGAAATTTGAAGGTCATACCGACAAGGTTGAGCCATGGTATGGAACTGCATATTCCATTGAGAAAATTACCAGCTCCATGATTCAGGTTTGTAGACGAGTTGGACTTGAATGAGTTTTCTTGCCTTTTCAATTGATTTTGTCATGTCCTTTAGAAACTTAAATTGTGATGAAAGTAAATATTGACTACTCTTTTAAATTATATATATTTAATTACAGGAATGGATGCTTTGCGCTCCTAATGAAAATTTGCATCTACCAGCTCCCAACGTGTTCATTCCCACTGACTTGTCACTTAAGAGCGCTCAAGAGAACGTATGATGAATATTATAATTTAATTTCATGTGACCTTGTCTCTTCTCTTTTATTTTTCCTGTTAATTTTGTTATTGACATTGAAACAGGTCAAATTTCCAGTTCTCTTAAGAAAGTCATCATATTCCAGATTATGGTTCAAGCCTGATACAATGTTTTCTACGCCTAAGGCATATGTTAAGATAGATTTTAATTGTCCCCATGCTGGCAACTCTCCTGAAGCAGAAGTTCTAACTGATATTTTCACACGGTTGTTAATGGATTGCTTGAATGAATATGGTAAGAAGCTGAAGCTCATAAGATTTACTTAAATCAAATGGGGGATTCTTATTTTTTTAAATTTTTTTCCCTGAGTAGTTTTTATCAGAAAGAAGGCAGTACAACTTTATGTCAATAGTATATCCTGTAAATAGAAGATTCAATGCTATATTTTGAGGGGTTTTTTTTGGAGAAGAGCTTATTTTTAGTTGTTTATTCCAGCATACTATGCTCAGGTTGCTGGTCTATATTATGGCATAAGCCACACAGATTGTGGTTTCCAGGTATCTTCACAAGACTCTGTCAATTTCCTATAGGTTAATTTTCTATTTACGTGTTGGATTTTCATACACAAATACTTTATGTTCTCCCAGATTCTCCTTGCATTGACCTTACCTCAGGGTGTATATTCCAACAATTGTAAAATCAAAATTTCTAATTTGTTAGGTTTTAAATTCTTATACTCCAAATTGATACTCAACTTTAAATATTTTGTAATGCGCTTATCTCATAGGGATCTAAGGAAGCTTGAAAAGCGTTGTCTATAGGACGATTGCACATCTAGAAAAATAGTAGATTGTTGATTTGATTAATACATATATGTTTAAGTTAAAGTTTGATAATATGATTGAAGTACGTGGCAGATCATCAAATGAAAGTTCGGAATTTAGCACGGGGACTTTCACAGAAGTTTCTGAGTGCTCTATTTCAGAAAAAATTTAGTTTTAATACAGTAAAGGAACTGGAATCATTATGTTCGTGGACTAACTAGAGTGACTCATAATCTGGAAAGAGGGTCTAAAATGGGTTGATATAAGGTGGTATCAACTGGTTTAGGTCATAGAGCTTCTAAAATGTGCTCTTCTAGGCCTCTAAAGAGAATTTCTAATATCTTTTAACCATTCCCACAGTCCAAAACTATTAAGCTTTTTGAGTTGCTTGGATAATCTGATTCTGTAAATACCTTTCATTGATAAAGCACTTCAATGCTAATGAACTATAGCTCAATTGACACTCTCTCCTATAATAATTGGTTGTTGGGTGAGGTCGTGGGCTTGACCCACTTGGTGTGCGATCATTAATAATATAAGTGATTTGGGATGGACCGGTTGGTGAATAGAAGTGTTTTGATTGAGAAAATTTAAAGGAATTGGATTCATATGACTTAAAAGTAGTTTCCACATTTTGTATTATTTCAGTTTTAACATTTCTGCATTATGTTCATGATTGGAATAAAATTTTTCAAACTGAAAATTATTATGAAATCCATCATTCAGTTGTAATTACTCTTCTTTATCTTCCCCTTCCACTTCTCTCTCTAAAAAAATCTGTGGAAGCATGATGCTATTTGTTTTAACCGTATGGTTTACTTCTTTAGGTGACTCTGGTTGGTTACAATCACAAACTGAGGAATTTACTGGAAAGTGTAGTGGAAAAAATTGCAACATTCAAAGTAAAACCTGATAGGTTTTCTGTGATAAAGGTAATTCCCATTCTTCCTAAAAGATCTCAACTGTTTGCTGCCTGCAAATTTTGCTGATTTTGCTTCGCAAGTGCTCTGAGCATACAAGAAAATCACCTGCCAGATGTGTGGCACAATTATTGAAATACGGTATTCTAGCCTTTGACGTGATTTATCTTGTTCTGTTTTCCCATAGGATGTGGCTTAGTTATGTTGCACTCTTAATTGGTCACATGGATTTACAGTGACAAAGAAGCTTGGTCCATGGATTCCTTTTCTTTCCTTACGTTCCTCAATAATTCCATGCACATAGTCACATAGTCACATATGCATAGAGAGCTTTACCCTTCCAGTTGAAACATAGAAGTAATTTTTCCAGTGGATCAGCTTTAGGATCAATCATTTGGATTTGTTTCTGTAGATTGATGTTTGTCTAATGAACTAGTTTTAGTCTCTATTTCTTTATCTTTGTTTTTCCTGCTTTAGATTTTGACAATACTGTACAGCTGATCATTTGAATTCCTTTAGATTTTGTTCTCTGAACACAAGTAGGACACTTCAAAAACCCTGGTGTGTCAATGTCCAATGACAGGGTCACTTCTGCATGCGTGTCCTTATTGAGCTCGGAGAAAAACATTTTGTTATTTAAAAAAACAATACTCCTTTGATTTTAGATATGTTTAAAATATATATATATATATATATATATATATATATAAATTAATTTTGATATCCCCAGTGTTGTGTCCTAAAATTAATATATATTTAATTTTGGTATCCCCACAATGTCATGTCCTAATTTTTCAACAATTTTTGTGTAGCCATGTCTTGTGTTGTATCATGTCCATGTCCATGCTTTGTAGGTTATCTCAAAGTTCTGATGGCAGACTTTTGAAAACAGAACTATATCAATGCTTTTAATTGCATCCTTACAATTTGTCTTTATCGCAAAAACACTTAGCAACAAACTCCACCTTGTTTTCCTCTTTTATTTTTGTTTGATCATTGTATTTTGACTTGATTGTACTTCTCTCTTGGTACACCACCGCTGTGCTAGGGTTTTTCTCTTCCTAATACAATTTTTGGTTACTTACCAAAAAAAAAAAAAGTTCTCCAGAATCGACCCCCTACTCATCCAGAGTATATTCTTCCATTATCTTGTGTTGGGTATCCAATATGCATAAGAGAGAAACTTGTTGCTTCTTTTTGTTTAATGTGAATTTTTAGTTCTATTATATAAAAGCACTAACTTGAGTTGTTCATTTCCCAAGTTCAAAGATATTAGGATTCCTTTTAATTAGAGAGACCAATGTCTTGTGAATACTATTGTTCATGGTTCCTTCTTTAGCGTATGTTTATTTGGAAGGATTTTAGGGAGGATGAAAAATTGAGGAGAGAAAATTGGAGAGATAGCATTTTTAGTGGTTGTTTGGTTGGGAGGGGGGAGGGAAAAAAAGTGGTGGGGTGTTTTCTTCTTGCCATCTCTTGCAAAGCTTGGGGTAAAATTTCTGTATAAAATGTTGTGCTTGTATCTCACTAATCCCCCTAGAACTCCCGAAAAAACCAGTTGGGGTGCCATTAATCAAATGGAGTATTTGGATGTTCTATCTTTTGTTATGTGATAATTTTTTGTCTAGATTGCCTTTGTCGTACATATCAGAGGCCCGGCTACCTCAAATTAGCCAGAAAATTTGCAGCTTTCTTCTTTCGATCTTTCTATTATGGGTGGTTCTCGCAGTTTTTTTTTATTGCATCCAAATTTATTCAACCGGTGGTAGAGGAAGGGGGGTGGTATTTTTCTTTTAGGATTTTTTAGCGGAGAAGGTACTTCATGAAGTTGGTCTTCATGGGTAAGAATGCGGCACAATGGCTGATGAAGAGTATAGAACAGATTGTCGCTGGAATTAGTCCGAAGTATTTTTATATGTTCAGGGAAGGTGATTTAGCCTACACCCTCCATCGGAGCTCCAACTCTTTTCGCTTGTTCCTACTATTGACTGAATTTAAAGTTGGCGGGTTTAGGAGGTTCATTATTATTCCAGAAAACAGAGCAAAGAATGGATGGAAGGTTTTTGGGTTAGAATTAAGGAAGATGTTGGAACCCAAAAACTATGTGAATGGTGGTTCTGGTCATTCGAAATTTGTAGCTCAGCTTCATAAGGATAACTTAGGGGTTTAACCATTTAAAACTTTTGCCAATACGGTGCGTGGGCATTAGGTGCAGGTTAGGGGCAGAAATCAGCCAAATCTTTTAAGCATCCATGATAAAGGGAAATTGCAATTAGGGGATAATAGGAGGGAGAAGCAGAACCCAGTAATAGAACAAAGGAGGTTGAGCGAAATGCCGGTGAGCATACCAGGTGCGACGACTCTAGGAGGAGAGATGTGGGTTCTCGGCACATTAATGTGGAATTTAATTTGGGAGAGACAAATCTGGTAGGAAATAAAAGGAGGTTTCCGTTGAAATTCATTTCAAATTTGAATGAATCTGTTTATGGAAAAGAACATGAACTGAGGAATTCTTATTGGACAGGAGAAGGCTTGACCGTAGAGGTGAATGGGGAAGGAAAAAGGCATGTTGCATGGAATTCTAATAAAGGTGGACTGAGGACTTCTAAATGGGTCACAAGGAGTCAGAGGGAGCACGTGGTGGGTCCTTCTAGTGGGTTACGGGTTCAAAAAGATCCTGTGGTGGGCTCAGACCAATTTAGGCGTGTTGTAGGGAATTCTAATAAAGGTGGATTGAGGAGTTCTAAATGGGTCACAAGAGTCAGAGGGAGCATGTGGTGGGTCCTTCTAATGGGTCACAGGGTCAAAGCTTGAGTCCCACGTTGGCCCAAATTGGTTTAGGCTCTAATCAGTCTAATGAAGTTTGCTTCTCGGGCCCAAGTATTCATGAAATGGGCGAGCCCTCTTCTAGGGATGGCAATTTTTGCCCGACTCGTGGGTACCCGGCCCGGCTCGACCCTAATGGGCCTGATTTTACCCGGTCCGATAAGGAATAGGGTCGAGTATGGGTTTTTTTTTATTTAAAAAAAACCCAAACCGGATTCGGGGTTTATCAAAAAAATCCGAAACCCGACCCGAAACCCAACCCGGATATAACCCGGTTTTCTTGAAATTACCAAAAAACCCCCCCTATATATATATAGCTATAACTAACCCTAAAATCCCTCATTTCTTCAGCACTCAGCAGCAGCTAGCAGCTCTCGCCTCCCTCACATAGAAGCACACTCACAGTCACGCTCACGCCTCACCTCTCAGGTGCCTCCTCTCTCTCTTTCTCAAGATCTTTGCCACCCTTTCTCTCTCTCTCTCTATCTCAAGCTCTCACCGCCGACCACCCTCTCGGCCGTAGACGATTTTGACTGAATCCTTGGAGGGCTTACAAGCATCCCTTCTGCCATATTCAGTGCTACCCTCCGACGATCGATGCCGGCGGTGTATGCAGCGACGCAGACCTCTTTGTGGCCACAAGCTCCGTACGCAACCCATTCAAGAGCATCGGCACACACGGCACAGCTATCGTCCATGTCTTTCCCTTCCCCCTCTTTTTCACAAAACCCTAATCGGACGTCGAAGACGAAGATGGAGATCTAAATTTCTAGGGTTTAAAGAAAAGGGGCGGCTCTGAACAAATGACCCAGATTTTACTTTTAGATTTTTTTAGTGTTTGTGATTTGTGTTTTCTGTTTTTTGTTTGTGATTTGTGTTTTTTTTTTTTTTAGTAAAAAATTTGTATTAACAGAGAAGAGTAAAAAAAAAAGTTGTTTATGTTTGGGATTGTGATTTGTATTTTTTATTTTTTTGATGGTGAAAAATCTGTATTAACAAAGAAGTGAAAAAAAAAAAAGCGTTGATTTGTTTTCCTTTTTTTCTACCAAAAAAAAAGAGGAAAAATCTTACACTTGCATATACTTATACTTAAGATCTTACACTATGACAATCCAGTGTTTGACAAGCTGATTTGGTGTAAGATTTTTTTTTTTTTTTTTTTTTTTTTTTTTTTTTTTTTCATATTTTAAGCTGATTGGGCTTATTTTAGGACTATTTTTGGCATCTGGGCCTTAAAAAAAAATTTTGATTGTGATTGGGCCATGATTTGGTCCGAGAATTAGGCCCAAATTTGGCCTAGTTGGACGGGGCCCGCAGGGCCCACGGAGCCCGGCAGGAGCAGGTCCGGGCCCTGGAAAAAAAACTCGTTTAGTAAACGGGCCGGATTTGGGCTGCAGGTCGGGTTGGGTATGGAAAAACCCAGCCCGAACCCGACCCGTTGCCATTCCTACCCTCTTCTATGACTAGCCCAACACCCTGGCCCTCTCGATGACACCAATGATATCTCCTTCAGACAAGCTTGAGTCATTGATGTCCACTATCAAGGTGTCTGAGCGACAGGTAGAGCCTGCGTTGCTCGTTAGTCGTAGCTGTTCTGATGGAATCAGCTCCGATACTCTCATGGTGGCTGGGATAGAGGCTGGGATCAACTCCAACGGTTTCGTGGCGAAGCTGATGGAGGATAATAATAGCTGTCTTGATGGGAAAAGCTTCAACAGCACCGCGGTGAATGGGTTGGAGGTTGGGACCAACTCCGATGGTCTTGTGGTGGCTTCGATGGAGATTAATTGCATTTTCTCTACTGGGTTTAACTTCGGCGGTCATGCGGGTTTCGTGGATTTTGGTGTCAATAGTGTGGATAAAGTTGGAAGTGAGTGTAGTGTGCTTTTGATTCAAGGGGCGGACAACAAGGGCACTAGGCCGATAGATATGGGTGAGATTGGCCAGCCCAATTTAGCATTGATGGAATTGAAGTTATATTGTGGCCTGTCTATTTTGGGTGTCTCGATGGTGGAGGAAGTGGCTTTCTCAGAAGTGGTTTTGGGCGAGGAGAGTTTGACCGATTGTAATCTGTTGTCTACTGTTATCCCCCCGGGGTTGGCCTTGTTGATGGAAGTGCACAACGATTCTGAGGTGCTTGATATTGGTGGTACGCTGGATGTCTCTAATTGGGTGAAGAACAGAATCCAAGGTTTTAGTAAAATGATTGGGCTTTCTGTGAACCGTCATGAAAAGTTGTGTATTGCTTATCTTCAAAGGCTAGAAAGGGAGATGGAGGTTATTAACTAGTAGCGGAAGAAAGCAATTGCTAACCAAAAAGTAGCATCCTCCACGGGTAAAGGGAAAAGAGAGTTGAGGAATTTAATTTCAACGGTTAACTATGATGGGAGATAGTGTGTTGGAAGTGTGGTAGAGACAGTTGTGGGGCCATAGAAGTCTTTATGAAGCTGAAAATGGTTTCATGGAATGTTAGAGATTTGAATGACTCCCAAAAATGTCTGGTAGTGAGAAACTTGTTACGTGAGTGGTAGTGTGATGTTGTATGCCTTCAAGAAACAAAGCTTGCCAGCATAAATAGACAACTGGTTTGCAATTTATGGGGCTGTCTGTATGTGGATTGGCCGGCTCTAGATGCTGATCAGACGGCTGGTGGGGTCTTGATTATGTGGGATAGGAGGGTTTTAGAAAATTTGGAGGTTTTGGTGGGCTCGTTTTTGGTGTCGGTTCAATGGAAAGATGTGGAGGACGGTTTTATTTGGGCATGTTCAGGGGTGTATGGCCCAAATGATAACAATTTGAGGGGTGATTTGTGGGATGAGTTGGTTGGTATTTAGCAGTATTGGAATGTTCCTTGGTGTTGTTTTGGGGATCTTAATGTTGTTCGTTTTCCTAGTGAACGGAGGGGTGGGTCCAGGCTTACTCCGGCTATGCAAAATTTTTCTGAATTTATTGAAGATTTAAACTTGATAGATTTGCCGTTGGAGGGAGGGAGTTATACATGGTCTAGTGGTACTGACTAGCCATCCATGTCTAGGATCGATAGGGCTCTAGTGTCACATGACTAGGAGCAACACTTTTCGGATGTGATCCAACGGATTCTACCACAACCTGTTTCAGATCATTTTCCAATTCTTTTGGAGGCAGGGGGTATGGCGAGGAGGAAAAGTCCCTTCCGGTTTGAGAATATGTGGTTGAAAACGAATGGGTTTGTTGATAGAGTAGATTCATGGTGGAATCGCCATTCTTTTTCGGGTACTCCTAGTTATGTGTTTGCTAAAAAGTTGAAAGTTTTGAAAGAAGACATTATTCAGTGGAATTGCCAAGAGTTTGGCAATGTTGGGGGGGCTCTAGAGTTACTAGATGCTAAGGAAGGGTTCTTGGACTTGTTGACGGAGAGAAATGAGAAAAATAAAGTGAGATCGCAAGTAGAGCATCTTCTTTGTCTAGAGGAGATCTCATGGATACAAAAATCGAGGATGCTATGCATTAAGGAAGGAGGGAGATAATAATACTAAGTTCTTCCACAAGATGACCAATTCTTATAGAAGGTATAACCATTTGAGTTTCTTAGAAGTGGATGGGGTGATTTATGAGGAAGAAGCAGCAGTGGTTGCTCAGGTAGTTCAATTTTATAAAACTCTGTATTAGGAGTCTGAGGAGTGGAGACCTTTTGTGGAAGGACTGGAGTTTGATCAAATAGGGGAGTTGGAGAGGAGATTTGAGAAGGATGAGATTCTATCAGTGGTCAGAGATATGGAAGGGGATAAAGCTCCAGGTCCAAATGGCTTTTCTATGGCCTTTTTTCATCATTGCTAGAGAGTAGTAGAAAGAGATGTTTTAGCAGTCTTTGAAGAGTTTTTTCAACATTATAAGTTTGAGAAATCTCTTAATGCTACCTTTATAGCTTTGATTCCTAAGAAGATTGATGCCTCTAACATTCGTGATTTCAGACCTATTAGTTTGGTGGGGACTGGGGAGTTTATATAAAATATTGGCCTAAGTTTTGGCAAATAGATTGAAAGTGGTGTTTAGATCAACTGATATCTGAATCTCAGAATAGTTTTGTGGGAGGTAGGCGGATCCTTGATTCAGTTCTCATTGCCAATGAGTGTGTTGATAGCAGAACGAAGAGTAAGATTCCGGGGGTGATTTGTAAGTTAGATATTGAGAAAGCTTATGGCAATGTGAATTGGGAGGAACTTCTGAAGTTGTTGAAGAAAATGGGCTTTGGAGAGAAATGGTGTAGCTAGATTCGAACCTGTATCTCTACAGTGTAGTCTTTTATGTTGGTCAATGGGTCCCCAACTGACTTCTTTGGTAGCTCTAGAGGTTTGAGACAAGGGGATTCGTTGTCTCCCTTATTATTTTTAGTTATGATGGAAGTGTTTACTAGGATGGTGAAGAGAATGGAGGGGGCAGGTTTACTTAGTGGCTTTAGGGCGGATGGTAGGAGGGGTAGAAGGGAATGTGTTTCACATCTGCTATTTGCAGATGATACTATTTTGTTTTGTGATGCAGAGATGGGGTAAGTCCTACATGTTCGACTGCTACTACTTTGTTTTCAGGCTGTGACTGGTCTGAAGGTTAACGTAGCTAAAAGTGAAATGGTTCCTATAAGGGAGGTAAATAATGTGCATGCTTTGGCAAAGATATTGGGTTGTAGGATTAGGGCCTTGCCAATGACTTATCTTGGTATGCCGTTGGGAGCGTCCCATAAGTCTCTATTTGGAACCCTATTTTGGAAAAAATTGAATGGAAGCTAGCAGGGTGGAAGAAGTTATATTTATTGAAAGGTGGTAGGCTGACATTGCTTAAAAGCATGCTATCTAGCCTCACCACTTATTTTTTATCTCTATTCAACATCCCTACACATGTGGCAAACAAAATTGAGAAGCTGCAAAGGGACTTCTTGTGGGGAGACCCTAAGACACATTTATTAGGTTGGGATAAGGTGTGTATGCCTATTGCTAATGGAGGTTTGGGTATTAGGAAATTGACCACTTTCAATAAAGCATTACTAGGAAAGTGACTTTGGCGTTTTGGGATTGAGGAGAATAGGCTTTGGAGGAGAGTGGTAGCTTTGAAATTCGGGGAAGAATTGGGGGGTGGACCACTAAGTTGGGAAGGGGTGGTCATGGTTGTGGTTTATGGAGAAGTATCCGGATGGGCTGGGGAGTTTTTAACAAAAATGTCTAGTATAAGATTGGGGTGGGGGATAAAGTGAAATTATGGAAAGACAGGTGGTGTGGAGATCTTCTTCTACAATTGGCTTTTCCAGTCTTGTAGAATTTTGCTGCACACAGAGAGGCTTCCGTAGAGTCATCTTTGATATGTCAAGGGGCAGGGGATAGGAGAACTTGGGATGTTCGTTTCATTCGGGGTCCTAATGATTGGGAGGCAGATGTGGTGGATGAGTTCTTTCAATTCTTGGCATCCAATTTACCTTCAGGGACTGATGGTGATCGTTTGAAATGGAAGTTGAAAAAAAACGGGGATCTTATTATTTGTTCATATTATCATAAGTTACATGGCTCTTTTTTGATAAGTAAGTTACATGGCTCTTCTTTTGTTGTTTTTCCATGGAAAGGTATTTGGAAGGTTAAGGCACCCCGACATGTCTCTTTCTTCGTTTGGATAGCTGCATGGGATAGGATCCTCGCGGGAGATAACTTGCGGCTTAGGGACTTTGATTTTGTTGATTGGTGCATTATGTGTTGTTGCTGTGGTAAGATAGTGGATCATTTGTTGTTACATTGTGGAAAGACTTATCGGTTGTGGTGCTTTGTCTTTAGGATTTTTTGGGATCTCATGGGTTCCCTCATGTATGGTGTCAAATTTTCTATTTAGTTGGTGGAATTGGTTGGGGAAGCATTCATCTTACATTTGGAACTTAGTTTCGTTGTGTTTGATGTGGTGTGTTTGGAGGGAATTCAATTGGCGATCATTTGCGGATTTGGATAGATCCGAGGACCAAATGCTTGCTCTTTTTTCTGGTTCCCTTTTTGATTGGGTTAGGGCTTGGGGACTCACATCTAGTGACTTTCTTCCTCTTTTCCTTAGCTCTCTTTCTTTGTAATTAATGTCTTTTTATGTTTTTGTTTTTTCTTCTTTTTTGTACTTTTGAAATGCTGATGCTAATTTGCATTTAGCAGTTTTCTTGAATATACTTTTTCTTACCTATCAAAAAAAAAAAAAAATCTTCTTGCCAAGTTCTTTCTTCTTCTTCTTCTTCTTTTTTTTTTTTCTTTTTTTTTTGGGTTTCTTCTTCTTAGCGTCATTCTTGCCCCTTTTTTTTGGTTCCTTTATTCTTTTTTTAATACTTGTTTGTTTGTGTTTTTTTTTTTTTTTTTTTTTTTTTTTTGTTTGTGCTCATCTTCCTTTGGCTTATACTATTTATTTTATTTTATTATGAAGTGTCCTTAAACAATTTTTTTAATAAAAAAATGTGTTACTTTTTATTTTATTTTAATAATGGGGGGACATAGTTTTAAATTTATACCAACTTCATCTTTCATCCTCTCATTTTTCTTCTTAGTTGAACAAATAAGTTTTCCATCTCTCCACTTTTCCATCCTCTCAACCAAACACTAATGGGAGAAAACTAAATCTCTTCTATCCTCCCACTTTTCTATCATTTTCCCATTTTTTATCCTCCCATTTTTCTACTCCTTCAACCGAACGGACTTGGAAAGAGGCCTCAAACTAACCAAGCTTAAAAAAAAATCTGTATTCTTCTAGGGTCATAGTACATCAGGCCAGATCTTGAAAATTATTAGAATGAAATACACAATATCCTCTATGGTATAATGAAGTTTTATTTGACACCTAAGATTCCATTTATTCTTATCACAGCCCTTATGATGTAAATTGTCTAACCAAATACTTTGTCAACTTCTTAAACTGGAAATTAGTCATTCAAGATGCACACGACTGTGTATACTCACTCACCCACATCTCTCTCTAATCACACACCTTTTGGTGTCCAATTATTCTCATTTAACTAATTTGCACTAATAATGTTAGCCTGAAGTGGAAGTATTTGGGAGGCCATGATAAAGTTATGAACATAATCATACACAACAAGGTGGTCAAACTTTATTTACATTTTTTTGGCAGGCTTTTGGGGGGAGAGAGGGGGGGGGGGGGGGGTGTTCATAATAATCTGAGTAATAATACACGACACCGTCCTATTGATATCTCATGTGTTTTCAATTTTTCTAATCTACTCCTTATGCGTAGATATATATTTTATGGGCTCATTGATGTTTCCATGATGCCATGTTCCTTGGGAGGCCTTTTTCTCCACTTGATGGTCCTTTTTTTTGTTTAAATTTAAATTTCTTGATTGTTTTTTCTCTTTTTATTCTTTATCGTGTAATTGCTATATTCTTTAAGGTATGGTCTTTTGTAGACATCATGTGCATTTGGGCTTAAACCTTTTCCCTTTTAGTTTATCGTATTAAAAAGAGAAGGGTTCATACATAGAGCCTATAACTTATGGGTTCCATAAAAAATCTCAAGCAGTGTATTTGACAAAAGCATATTACATAATATCCACATGTTCTTTATCAGGAAACGGTAACAAAGGAGTATCAAAATTACAAGTTCCAACAACCCTATCAGCAGGCTATGTACTATTGCTCTTTAATACTACAAGATCACGCATGGCCTTGGATGGAAGAACTTGGCGTTCTTCCTCATCTTGAAGCTGAAGATCTTGCAAAATTCGTTCCAGAGATGCTCTCAAGAGCCTTCCTTGAGTGTTATATAGCAGGTTCTTATAAGTCTCTTAATTTTTTATGCAAATTTTATTTAATAATAGCCATTCTTTATTATTGTCACATTATGATCCCAAACGTATGAGTTAGGCATGTGACAGCAGCCACGCGCATGAAAGAACTTCACCTTTCGGTGTGCAAGGCCCTATATTAGCATGCCTGTAAACGAGGTGCTCTATCAACTGAGCTAGAGCCCTTGATCAAATGCTATAATTCTCCTCCAAAACATGGTTCTAGAAATTATTCAAATCCAATAAAATTACAATAACTGTTTCATCTCAAATAATCTTATTAGCTAAGGAAATAAACAGGAGCTCTTTTGAAGACTCCTTACAACCAGTAGAAGTTCCACAAATGCAAATTTTAAAAGTTATTTAAATGTCAACACATAACACTTACTGATACTAGCCTAAGCTCCTATCACACACCACCCACAACACTAGTCCAATATGATTGCTTTTCTTCAAGATCTATAAGAGAGAAAGAAAAGGGTGAGTTCAACAAATCATTAATTAACCACTAGCCTTAACTATCTGTGGATCAAATACAGTAATAAAAACATCATATTCACAGTAAATAAAGTTCGTAGGTTTGTAATCAATAATTAAGTTCATTTAGAACTAATAATCACACAGCTGAAAGCAATTAACAATAATTGAATAATATAAAAAATTCACCGAACTTTGTAAATAGCACAAACTTTTTAAAACATTACATATAATAAATAGTTATGACTGTGGTCAACTGGTAGTGCTATATCCTTGTGATAGGCCCCCGAAGTAACTAGTTCTATACCAACATAATTCCCATTTGTGGGGTCCAAAGCATAGTTAGACTGTAATTGTTCATTTTCCCAAAACAAATCAATTTTCATTGTAGCCATATCCAAAATCATATATGATAACATTTCATTTAACAACAAAAACCATCTTATATTTCTATTTCATTCAACTTTCGGTTCTTCTCACTAAACTTTTCACATGCTTGTTCCAAATTTGAAGGATGTAAAAGTGTGCTAGCTAAAACCATTTTAATACAAAATTTTATCATTTCAAAAGGTAATATATTGCTCAATTGAGTTTGAAATTATACAAATTTTATCGTTCAATTGAGGTGTTAATTGAGGTGGTTCGAATTTTTCCCTTAAAAGCACCTCAATTGAAAAAGTACCAAAAATATATTGCTTCTGGAACTGTAGAAAGACTACCTTAAAATTTGGCCTAAACATTTTGAGTGTGTCTATATAAAACAGTCTTTTAAACTTCATAATAATTTAGAAATCACATGTTTTAGGATGAATTTTGGCCCAATGTGGGGTCCACTGCTCTCTCTCTCTCTCTCTATTTATTTATTATTTATAATTCAATAATTGGGAGAGGGGGGATTTAAATTCTAGACGTCTTCATTTTTAACACCAAGAAGTACCCATTGAGCTACAAGGCTCTAGGCAAGTACACTAGACTATTCTAGGCAAGTGGGCCATAATGGGCTTTTTTCAGGCCTAATTGGGTGAAGGAGTGAGCCTCGCTCTACCGCAATCATGTGGCCAGCAAGGAACCCTTAGTTTCCATATCTTTATCCAATTTCCCAGATTTTTTTCTTTCCATAATTTTATTTATTTATCTTTAATTCCTTCTTACGAACCAAATCAAGTTCCCACCCAAATTTTTCTAGTAGAATTCAATATGCAGTATATCTATATATATATATATATATATATTTTTTTTTTTTTTGAAAATTCAATGTTAAGATCATGTTTAGGGTTAATTTGTTTGCTAATTCCCTTAAAAAATTAAGTTGTTAACATCATAATCTTTTATTAACCCCAAAGTGAATTTATTTAACTACCTTTTTTTTTTCTTTCTTTTTTTTTTTTTTCTGGGTATTACAATTATGAACAAACATCCTTGTCTTGATTTTAATTAATTTCGTTACTATTCTTACCAACCCCCCCCCCCTCCCCCCTCTCTCTCTCCAAAAATCTGCTCTTCCCAGGAAACATTGAAACCAGTGAAGCAGAGTCAATGATTCAGCGTATTGAAGATGTTTTCTTTAGTGGTCCAAAACCTATATGCCAAGCTTTACTCCCGTCCCAACATGTGACAAATAGAATTGTTAAACTTGAAAGGGGCATGAGTTACTTCTACCCTGCAGAAGGCCTTAATCCAAATGACGAGAATTCTGCCCTTGTTCACTATATTCAGGTACGTGCTTATAAAAGATGGTGTGGTCCAGTTTAATGCTGGAGTGATTTATTCTTTTAATTTTTACTCTCTGAGTCTGTCACTAACTTAATGGTTCCTAGGGGGAAGTTAGCAATTAACTTTTCTGTATCGTTTTATTCTCTCCTGCTTTACTGCAGCATGGTAAAATATCCTCAAGAAGGTTCTGTCTGAAATTGGCAAAATATTTTAAGCTGCCATTTTCTCTGCGAAAATTTTAAGGTTTTTTATATTTTGACTTATTGACTCCTATGGAAAACTTCAATGGAAGTATGCACTTAGCAGTTACTAATCCATGCAATCCTTTACACTGTGTTTGGTTGGGGTGATTTAGTGGGGATGGAAAACATAGAGCGGAAAACTGAGTAGAAAACAGTGTTTTCCATTGTTTGGGAAAGAGAGGAAAATAGGGAGAGTGGAAAACCCGGGAGAAAATTCTCTCTCGGGCCCACAAATTTTGTCTCCCCAAATCGGGAGGAAAAGCTTGAGTGGAAAACTGATGAAGAAGACTTTGTCCATAATGCCCTATGAATCAAGTAAAAAAAAAAAAAAAAAAAAAAAAAAAACACAGAGAGAGAGAGCGCTGGAGAATGAGAGCTGCGCATGAGGGAGAGAAAGCAAATAAAGGATGGGAGATAGAGATATAAGGACAGCGTGTGGAAGAAAAAAAAAAAAAAAAAAAAACAGAGAGAGCGAACTGGAGAAAAAAAAAAGAGAGAGTGCTGGAGAATTTTTTTATTGAAGAAGGTAGGAGAGCTGGAGACTTGAATGAGGGAGAAAAAGGAAAAGAAGGGGGTGGGGATAGAGATACAACATGTGTGGAGGAGATAGCGTAGGAAAAAATAAAAGAAAAAGAAAAAGAAAAACGTATGGGTGAAATAAAAAGGGAGAAAAGAGAAATAATATAAAGAATAAAATATCCTATTTGAGAAATGTTACTATAATATTTTCACAATAAATTTTAAGTAACAAATTGTTATTAGTTAATATTGGTGAGTAAAAAAATAATTTCAATAGTGGGTTTAAATTAGAACTAGTAACAACTTTCCACATAAATTTTGTTGTGAAAATATTACGAAAAATGTTGTGGACGTAACATTTCTCATTGAAAAATATAATTATTGGTAAATTTTATATTATTTAATGAGTACAAATAAATCTATTTCTTACCTATTATTTAACAAGGGTAGAATAGTTAATTTATATAAATTACATTTTCTATCTTTTCACTTTTCTTTTCAACCAAACAAAAGAGTTTTCCACTCTCCCACTTTTCCATCCCTCCAACCAAACACACACGAGGGAAAACTAAATATTTTCCATCATCCCACTTTTCCATCATCCCACTAATTTTCCATCTTCCTAATTTTCCACTCCTCCATCCAAACGGACTCTTAAGCTAACCACATTTAAGAGAAAGTGAAAGACAAACTGATTTATAGCATAGAAAGGTGGGATGGGAAGCTTGTGTGTAGCATCAACACCTCTGGTATGTTATTGTTTTAAGAATGGAACATGTAATGCAAACTTCTATTTAGTGCATCATTATAGAAATTTATATCCTTGAGACCTGGATGTAATATCACAGTGGTGGCTCTGATACTGTTCTTTTATGCAATCCTGTTGAAACAATGTCTAGGTTCATCGTGATGATTTTGTGCTGAATGTGAAGCTTCAGCTTTTTGCACTTATTGCAAAGCAACCAGCATTCCACCAGCTTAGAGCAGTTGAGCAACTTGGGTACATAACCGTGCTCATGCAGAGGTTTGTAAAATATGTTCCCCCTCATTATCACAGCTGCATGGATATCTGCCTTCTCTTTAATATCTAATTTTTACTCAATGTAGGAATGATTCTGGTATTCGTGGAGTACAGTTTATCATCCAATCCACGGTGAAGGTATATAGTGTGGCCCTTTCTTTCTACAATGTTGACCCTTTGCTTAATCCTCATATACTTCTCTTAACATTAACAGGGTCCTGGAAATATTGATTTGAGAGTTGAGGCATTTCTCAAGATGTTTGAGAGTAAACTTTATGAGATGACCAATGAAGAATTCAAGGTGAGAACTAGTATTTAACAGGTCTAATTTTTTGTCTGTATGTGGGCTTTATCATGACCTGTGCACCATGTTAAGGTGATGTTTCTTTACTCGAGATATAGGTGGTAGATATGTAACAGCATTTCTGTGGATGACAACCTTTAATCTCCTCAAAATGGAAATGATTCATGCATCATGTTTAGGATGACAATTTGTGCACACATAATTTGGAATCAGAGTTGAGTAATTAGAAAAGTACAATTTACATTCTCATATGCAAAGAGTTCAAGAGTTTCTTTTCATGATTGTCAAGTCATATCAATTATTTTCAACATGAAAATGGAGGGTTTCTAAACACGAGAATGGACTTTTGACTTACCTGGATTTAAAATATATTTTGAGTAACTATTTATAATAGCCACTTATTGGCCAGTCAAGCCAATAATGTAACATTTGAGAACATTTTTTACTAAAAGGTTATCAAATGAATTGTTTGTGTCCATTTGGTAGATCACAATATCTTATACCCCAAGTAAAATGACAGCCAGAACTTCCTCAGTGCTAGGTGGTTTGGCAATTTTATATGATCTGTGTTCCAAATGATCGTCAGATTAGGATGCTGGACAGATGAGCATTATGGCTGTGTGCCTTGGTACAGTTATATTAGGACATTAACAATCATATTAAAAGGATTGTTAATGAAAGAGATGACAGAAAGCAAGATTCTGGAAGGATATAATAGTAGAGATAAAAACAAGTTGTTGACCCTGATTAGTCTGTTGCAAATCCATAATTGAACCCAAAATTTTGGGGTTAAGGCTTAGTTGTTGTTATTGCTTTTATTTTTTATTTTTTATGGGTCCTTTTTTGGGTGTAAATTAGATAAATTATTGTAATTTTTTTTGGGTGGAATATCATAGATGGAATTGGGTTCAAATCTTGATGTTTTTATGTGTACCGAAGGGAAAGTATTTTTAGAGGCTTGATGATTGGGATGGCCTTAGCATCATTCTTGTTTTTATCTTAGCAAAAAAGAAATTAAATAATAATAATAATTGTTATTATTTTATATATATATATATATATATATATATAAAAATTCTGGTTTGATTTGGTTTCACGGTGAATTGACTGCTGAATTGCTTGTCATGCAGAGCAATGTGAATGCATTAATTGATATGAAGCTTGAGAAGCACAAGAATTTAAGAGAAGAATGTAGATTTTACTGGGGAGAAATTTCTGATGGGACCCTCAAGTTTGATAGGAGAGAATCTGAGGTATGAACATCTTCTATCTGATCGTTTTTTGTCGAGGCTCCAAGCAGTCCTACCCTAGTATCATAGTAATAGTAATAATAATAATAATAATAATGACATAGTGTAAAGAATCTCTTGGAAATTTTTGAATTTGGAGAGGCAAAACGTCATAGATGAGTTGACAATTTATTCTTCATATAAGATTGACAGATTCAAGTAGTTGATCTTTGTGGATGATGTTGAAACAGGTTGCAGCCTTAAGGCAGCTAACACAACAAGAATTGATAGATTTTTTCAATGAATGTATAAAAGTTGGTGCGCCTCAGAGGAAGACATTAAGTATAGGAGTGTATGGAAATCTTCATAGTTCGGAGTACACTGCAGAGAAAAGTGAACCAGTACAACCCTACTCTATGAAAATTGATGATATATTCTCTTTCAGAAGATCACAGTCTCTTTATGGTTCATTCAGAGGAGTTTCCGATCATTCCAAGTTGTAGATAGTGAAGCTCCAACAAAGTTGGCAAAGAATCTGGGAATTGCAAATAGAACTTCCTGTCATCTCAATTCACCAAAGTGGTGAAACAAACGCCTAATTCCGCAAAACAACACAAAATTGGTCCAGAAAGTCCATTGATGGAGCACGGTGCAGGTCGCAGTTGTTCTCAACAATGAAAACTTGTATCCTGCATTGCACCAAAATCATGAATTTCATATATGGTTTTTCTTTTGAAGAAATGGCACAGATTTTTAACTTTAGAAACAGTAGAAATATTTAAAAATGAATAAATTTAGGCCACAAATAAATTCACTGCAGTATGGTAATTGGCCGGATATGAATTATGCTTTAAAAGCTTGATTTCTGGACTTACAATAATAGCAAATAAATGACAGATGACGTTCGAAAGTTTTTGTTTATTTGACGTGGGTCAAAGTGGTTCATGTGGCTAGTTGTTACAAAAATTTGCCATTCAAGATTATATAAATTTCTAACTCTTGCTGCCATATATTTACGTTGACTTCTACTTTATTTATTTTGTCCAACAAGTTGATAACATGTGACGCAGAGTTAGTAGACCACATAGAATAGCTTTTGAACAGATAGTCGAACGCTTAAAAACATAAGTCTGAAATCGGAAAATATTAGCTACTTTGAGAGTTGTTCAGCCAGAGTCATTTTGCCAAGTGAGGTTACATCTCTACACGTTCAAATTATGAATATTTTCTAGTAAATAATAATTTAGCATTATTCTAGTATTTAATCATTTTCTTAGAGCATGAATGTTATAACACCTTAGTAAGCCTCAATGAAAGGGTGTCACAAATTTATGCGTGTGGCACAAATAGATTAGATCATCCCAATGACAAATCCTGTCGAATTTAGGAGCGACTAGACTAATGTGTGAAGTGTGGATATATGAAAAGGGTTATGAAAAACCATAAAAATTATTGTAGCAAGTTATAAACATGAGTGGAGTGTAAGATGTGATGCATCTAACCACGATCTTGATCATTAAAAACCATGGGCGTGTGGTGCTCATGGAGAAATTTCAATACCATAGAGCCTTTTGTTTCACACCTTAGACTGTGATTGCCTCCAGCTACATTTGTTTGGTTGCAGAGTCTCACACGAACGAACGTTACACACCGCTCAGACGTGGTGCACCATAAGCAAAATAGTGCTAGTGCTAGTGCATGTTGTATGCGTAGACACAAAACTTTGTTGAAATTCCATTGTGACACCGATTTCAATGAACTCGATTTCTAAGCATAGAAACCGAGTCTGTTGGACTCGATTTCTTTGTATCAAGCACTGCCAATTTCCATCGTTCTGTCTCATCACTCCCATCCCACAGCAGCATCAACTCCCCACAGCAGCAACATCACGTGGGCATAACAATCCCCCCCCCCCCCCCCCCCCCCCCACAGCAGCATCAGTCCCCAACCCTCCACGTGTCTGTGGGTCCCAGCTGGACTTGTCCTTCCTTGCCATGGGGTCTCTCATAACTTCAGAAACTCAGCTCTTACACCTCTATGAAACTCACTCAGCTCACTAACATATCACTCAACTCTTACCTCTACTAACATATTCACAAACTCACTCAGCTCTTACCTCTATGAAACAAGTTTTCTAAACTCACTTGCACTCACAGAACACTCATCTCACACAACACTCTCAGGTAATATTTTTACAATATTATGATTATTTGCTAGGTTTTTTTTTTAAAGAAAAATTTAAAACATATTAAGAAAAGTTTTGTTTTTCTTATTTGTTAGTTACATATTGTGTGATCAATTTATTTGTTAGTATATTGTGATTATTTGCTAGATTTTTTTTAAAAGAAAAATTTAGAACATATTAGGAAAAGTTTTGTTTTTCTTATTTGTTAGTGTAAATATTGTGATTAATTTATTTGTTAGTATATTGTGATGCTAGGTTTTTTTTTTAAAGAAAAATTTAGAACATATTAGGAAAAGTTTTGTTTTTCTTATTTGTTAGTGTGTAAATATTGTGATTAATTTATTTGTTAGTAGTATATATTGTGATTATTTGCTAGGTTTTTTTTTAAAGAAAAATTTAGAACATATTAGGAAAAGTTTTGTTTTTCTTATTTGTTAGTGTAATATTGTGATTAATTTATTTGTTTAGTATATTGTGATTATTTGCTAGGTTTTTTTTTTAAGAAAAATTTAGAATATATTAGGAAAAGTTTTGTTTTTCTTATTTGTTAGTGTAATATTGTGATTAATTTATTTGTTAGTATATTGTGATTATTTGCTAGTTTTTTTTAAAAAAAAATTAATATTACGACACATTTATATAAGATCATGAATCTACTTAATAAAAATATCTATAATGACTAGTAATATTATGATTAATTATTGGGAATATTTAGTAAATAATTGTGATTAAATTACAACATATTGGGGAATTTTTTTTTTGTTAGTGTAAATATTGTGATTAAATTATTTGCTAAGTTTTTTTTTAAAGAAAATTAATATTGTGATTATTGGGAATATTTAGTACCAAATATTGTGATTATTATGTGAAAAATTGAGTACTCTAGATATGCAATTTTTTCCTTTTTATTTATATTTTTTCATTTAAGAGAATGTATAAAACTTTTTTGACTAAAGGTTCGAAGCTCAAAATCTTATAAATCCAATTTTTTTTTTTTTTTTAAGGAAGTTGCAACAGTAAAATTGTAGCATGAATCTATGTGATAAACACATGGTCATGACCATGACCATGACCATTCATGATGGTGCAGCACAAGCACGTATAGTTTGTTAAAAATTTACAAATATTTGGTGTTGTTACCATTTGTAACATTCCAAGTTAGGAAAAAAGGAGCAGACTTTAAAAATAAAAAGAGAGCAAACGATGTCCATTTCCATAGCCCTTTAGGCTTTTAGGGGATTAGAAGAAGGCAAAAAGCAGTCATTGGGGATTTTTTAGAAAATAACTACAAATATTGTGATTATTGGGAATATTTAGTACCAAATATTGTGATTATTATGTTATTACAATATATGGGAATATTTGTTTTGTTTGTTAGTGTAAATATTGTGATAATATGCTAAGTTTAAAAAAAATTAATATTGTGATTAATTATTGGGAATATTTAGTACTAAATATTGTGATCAATTGTTAGGAATATTTAGTACTTTTAGGTCTTTCTCATGGATATGAAATGGATTATGAGTTTGATACCTAAGATAATAGTCTTTTTACCATAAATTATTTCAAGATATATTTGTTTAAGATTTGTAACAGAGATTTCAATGGATATATAATATTTTTGTTCATCATAATTGATTTGAATGGGTTTTGAAAGTCATGCCCCTAGAATGATTTAAAATTTTTAAAGAATATGAAATTGGTAATGACTATTTTTGTAAGATTAGTAAAGGTGAGTATATGCAAATTTGGTTGAGGTTAGTATTGTTGGCATTTCATACGCAAAGTTTTGTGATTGATGTTGATTGAGCATTATAAATTTGTCACTAACACAATTGCACTTGATGATCTATAGGTTGACAATGATCTATATAAGTATATACTACGGTGGACCCCTTAGCAATGCCAACCCTTATGACGGAATCTCATTTCAAGGTCTGGGTATCCAATGCTACTATATGATGATACGCCGTAAGCTAAAGACCCTGAATGAGCTGAAAGTAAAAATTATGGAAGAGTTGAAAGTGAACCCTGCTTTGCATGACATACATATTACTTTCCGTTCTCCATATGAAGTCCTCAATCAATGCATTAATTATAGATATTTGGCAATAATAGAGGACAAACATGTGAAATTCATGTTTAGTAAGATGGACAAATGGAAACAAGCAGCAGATTTTGAGTTGTACGTCACTTTGGAGCCGCGTGCAGAAGTCGTCATAGAGGAAGAAATTGTACAAACAACTACATCTCTACAGTTTGCAGTCCTAGATGATCGATGCACCACATTAGGAGGCTATACACCTCCTTTTCAAGAGACACCGGTAACAATTGAGAGCGAACCTGGAAATAGATATGAAGATCAATTTTGTACACATCGAGGTGAATCCTCTACAGTTCCAGTAGTTGAAGATGAAGATGAAGACGAAGACTGTTTTGGGGAAGATGGTGAGGATAGAGATGAGTATGAAGAGAGGATTGACGATGGTGACTTTGACAGGGGTCTTGATGACCATGAAATTACTCCCATTCCTCATGTTGATGATATGGCTGAATGTGATGAAGATGATGAGGACGCTAATGTTAGAGCTCAGCATGTTACAAATACGACCCCCGTTTATGAACCTCCTGCCTCATCATTTTATGAAAATACTTGGGAAAATATGGTTGATCCTGAAGTTGTTCAGCAAGCATTTAGTTCTTCTTGGAATGCAGACATGAATTTTGCGAAAGGGTTGGTTTTTGCTAATAAAGAGGCGGTGAGACATACATTAACAATTTACGCCACAAAGCATAACAGAAACTTTATGACTAATAGGTCGACCACAAGTAGACTGTCTGTGAAATGCAGCGATGAATCATGCATGTGGTACGTTGGGGCAGTTGCGAAGCCTGAACTCGGACTATGGATGGTCATATCTTATAAGGGTCCTCATAGTTGTATGCCCCTTGCCACCCCCCTTGATGGTAGAATGATGGATTGTAATTTTCTAGCAGCAGAATTTGTTCCATTGTTGGAAGAGAAACACACGGCAACAATTTATCACCTCAGACATTTCATTAAAGGGAAGTATTATGGGCATAATCTTTCTTACTATAAGATATGGGATGCGAAACAACGACCTATTGCAAAGATATTTGGGGATTGGGAAGAGTCTTACCAAAGGTTAAGAAAGTTATTGTTGGCATACTGGGATCAAGAACCTGGCACCCGTTTCTGGTTTCACACCATACCCAGGGTCGAGTTCGGTGATACAATATTGCGCTATATATTTTGGGCTTTCGCTCCATGCATTGCAGGATTCAGACATTGTAAGCCAGTGATCAGTATTGATGGGACCCATTTGTATGGTAAATATCGAGGGGTGTTGTTGATTGCAATGGCCACCGATGCCAACAACAAGGTTTTACCTCTTGCCTTTGCCGTTGTGGACAAAGAGTCAGGGCCTAGTTGGGGGTGGTTTTTAGAACGCCTCAGGAATGCACTGGGGGATGTGATAGCAAATAAGGACATCTGCATAATTTCTGATCGACATAAGGGTATTCAAAGTGCAATTGCAAACTGGCCTAGACATGATGATGGACGACAATGAGTAGTTCACAGATATTGCCTTCGACATATTGCTAGCAACTTCAACACGCATTTTCAGGACGCCACTTTAAAGTCGTTGGCCTTCAAAGCGGGGTATGCTACTTAGGAAGCTAAATTTGAGTTGTACATGCAACCTATCAAGGAAGCTGAGATTGAGGCCTTTAGGAAGAAACGGAGAACCGAGCAGCAGGAAAGTCAACCCGACTCATCCATCATGCCATACACATATCTAATGAACGAAGATCTAGACAAGTGGACCCAACTACATGATGGTGGATATCGTTATGGGGCTATGACAACCAATGTCTCGGAGTGCTTCAATGGAGTACTCAAAGGTGCCCGTGGCCTACCCATTGCTACAATGATTGAATTCACTTGGAGCAAACTTGTTGTGTATTTCCATGATCGACACAAAGAAATTACTCATGATCTCTCAAATGACAAGGTATGGACTAAATATGCCTTAAAAATCTATGGACAAAACCTACAAAAATCAATTTCACACCAAATAAATCCGTTTAATAATCTGAATGGTATATATCAAGTAATTACTGCATACAACATCTATAGCTCTAGAGGGGGACACCATAGTTATGAAGTAAACATAATGGCCAGAACATGTGGTTGTGGAAAGTGGCAAATGAGAAAGATCCCTTGTTCACATGCAATTAAAGCTTTTCAGCACTTGGGGCAAGATGCGACTACATATATTGACCCATGTTATAGTTTGGTGAACGCCATTCACACCTACTCACATGCATTTGTGGTGCCAAAGTCAGATTCATTGTGGAGGGATGTGGATGGTCCAAAGTGGGTGCCTGACCCAAAACTGTTGTGGGGCAAAGGTCGACCTGTGGCGTCTAGGATACGAAATGAGATGGATGGGGTCCGGCTAGAACCTGGAAGCCGGAGGCCAGATTCTGACTTGAGGGAGATTCAGCAAAAGCAGAGCTATGGACTGTGTCATCAACATGGGCATAACCGTAGAAGATGTCCGCTTTCCCGTGGGGCTTCGACAAGCAGTAATAATCCAAACTAGGTAAGTGATGCTTTTATATAAAATGCTATGATTGTATCAATTAGCCAAGTTGCATAGATTAATACGTATGTTTTGGGTTTTGGTATCTAACAACAATATTTGAATTTTTGCTAGGCATGCAAATTCTCGAGTTTGGAATGGCATTGTAGATGTAAATTGGGGTTCTGTTTATTATGTATTTGAACTTACTACTGGGTTGTATCGGCACAATTATTATTTTGTTTGTCACTGAATGAACTTGTAATCGAAGTATTTTATATCCAATGTACCTGTTTCTAGATTGTGATATTATGACTGTTTAATTTTCTCTTTCAATTTTAAATCCCCACAATTTTGTAGTTTATATTGCTTACTACTCACTAGAATTCCTTGTTCCCATAAGCATTTAGCATAGAACTTTTGGCAGAAGAACATAAATGGCTTTTTGAATGCTGTTTTTGAGCATCTCTAGGTGCAAATTAATCATAACTATAGAAGATCGATGGAATGTCAAGCTTCTGATGATCCATATGCTAGCAGGACAGGTTGTGGTACTAGACCCAATTAGATGTGTTCAACAAGTGGGTGGTCCTTTTCTTTCCCAGCATCCCTGAAAAATATTTTCTTTCTTCCCTTAATGTTTCATAGTAAAAAAGGAAGAGAATGTGGCATATATTTTGAACTTGCAGCAGGACAAGGATGTTGAATATTGGGGAATTGACCTGCAGTCAATAATAAAAAGATGTCAAGAACTTGGACTCTGACACATGAGGAGGCCTGTAAGTAAAATTTTCTTGTAGCACTACTTTTTAAATGATAATAGATACAAGTGATTTGGCATGAACTGTAGTCCTACACTGCTGAATTAACATGATTTTCTATTATTTGTGGACCAACTAAGATGTGTTTTCTAGGCAATTGATCTACTTGGAATCAAAACTTTGGACAAAGATTATGCTCAAAACTCAAAATTCTTTGGGATGAATGATTTGTTAAGTTTTTTCTTTAGTATTGGTGGAAACCCATAGATAAATTGATTAATCAATCACATTGAGATCTGAGAGATCTATGGTGTTTTGAGTAATTGAGTTACTATATATGAATTGTAGTCAAGAGACTTTGATCCAGATTCATTGAGAAGTGGATTACCTAAAGCTGTTTCATCACTGGAATGGGCCATTTTTGAGGGGAAAGGAAAAGTGTACGTGCACTGCACTGCTGGATTGGGGAGGGCACCAGCTGTTGCAATCTCTTACATGTTCTGGTTTTGTGGGATGAATGTGAGTCTTTCACTCTTTTGTATATTGTCATGCCTTTTTCTTGAAAAGATACGTGCATAATCGCTATGTTCATTCCTTCACATGCTCTGGAAAATACAGCACTTTCTACATTTATAGCAGCTTAGTTTTGAGGCTGAGTTGAAGTTTAAAATGTTACATGAAACTGATTTGAATTCGGAAGTATGTGTATATAAGAAGCAACAACCCTCAGAAAAATTAATGTTTTAGAACTTAACAATAAGTAATGTTAAATTCTCTCTTTTTGAGCAAAATAAAATAAATAAATAGATGAGTTTGGATTCATAACCATCATTATTTGCAGTGAAAAATGAAAGAAAAAAAGTGTACATCTATGAATCTGCTTGTAGAACATTTCAAAACTTTAAAATTTTATATTTGTATCCTATATCCTGCAACTAATGTACATTAAAATTTTACAACATTTTAGGAAGTGGGGGAAGTTTGTAGCTTTGAAAGCTGAGCTTGACGGCGTCCTAAATGGAATGCAGTGACTATCCACAATAAGCACACCTGAGTAGTGGAAACAAAGGTGAATAAATTCTCCAGAATCTCACCTTAACCAAAAAGAATATAAGGAACAAAAAAGAAGAGAAGTAAAGTTAACTATACACATACATGTAAGGCATATATTGAGACAGTTGATGTTCTCCCATCGAGAGTGCTAGAAAGTAGCTTGTACATCCCTGCAGCGGTAGCATCTCCAAGTCTTTGAACAAGTACATCTATACACACCTGCAGTAGCATATACTCAGAGAGTGTATTGATGACCTTTGCTATTAACCCTTTATGTGTGGCATCCAATTAATGTAGCATAAGTCGCACACTGAAACATTGTATTCCTATAACAGATGGCATGTTCTGAAGCCATGTTTTCTCTTTAGATCAAAGCCCTATCTCAACTTGAGGAACCTCTAAAACTAAATTCAGGACTTCTGAATTTACATAAACACAACCAGCTGCCAATAGTTTCTATGTGATTAAAACAAAAAAATAAACTAAAACAAAATAAAAAATAAAAAAATTCTGGGAAAAAAAGGGTAATGCCTTTGCTTTGTATTTCTCATCCTGTGAGACAACTGTAAATAGGAGTTCTCTTCCAGGCCTGGTCACAACATAAGTAACAACCTGCACAATAATAAAGTTGGAATTTTTAAAACCTACTTAACAGTCATATATTGACCTTCAACTTCAGCCATCTTTCTTCCTAAACACAACATAATGTCCCTTTAAGAATGTATATGTGGAGAGTGAAATTTAGTCAACAATAAAACCAGAGGATGACTGAAGAATGAGTAAAAAATGGGTCTAAGAAGGAAAACACAACTTGCATTTACACAAGACATACCTTTCGCAAGGTCTCAGACACAGCAATGGCTACCCAAGTTGGCCAAACGACAATAGCAATCAAATTTAAGAATGAAACAAAAGGAGAAGAGCAAATAGCCATGGTAACCCCAGCAACAGTAAGAATGCGCCCCTGTATTTTAACAAATGAAAGCAACATAAATAACAAATAACAAAAGTTAAATAGATGATGATACATTTATTTCATTAACTTGCAGGACATATATATTACCTGGAGATATTGATCCTATATCCTATTGAATTTAAAAATTGCAAAGTCTGGGCACAATACATAAAACTGCAGAAAATTTATACCACTTTAAGATGATAAAGGCTCCTGGGAAAAATGTCTTTGTTTTTCCTCCAAAAAGTTACGTATTTTTTCTCAAAGATGCCTTATAGTGCATGGAAACTCATTACATGTCTAGAAATAGGAACAGGAATCACAATTCCAATATATTTAACAAACATTAGTACGTGAACAACTGCATACAACCTGCATACTCCTTAGATTCTTCTTTCATACATTTGTTTCTTTGTTACCTCTATAAAAAGAGGGAGGGGTGGAGAAAGAGAGAAATTCCATTTAAGAGGTTTACAGAATATAAACATAGATTCCATGATATATACCCATCAGCTGCCAACCCAATACTTGTCATTTTTTCAGGCCTTAGATGAGATATATTTTATAATGTTACTCAAAAGGCGTATTAGTTTCATTATTGAAGAGAAAACCTCAAATTCAGATATAAGCATAAAACTAACCATGAGGCATGCATCCTCAGGAGGCGAAGATCTAAGTAAGTTCTTTAGACATTATTTCTCATATTCTCTGTTGTAACACCATGATATAACATCTAAATGACAGCCGAAATTCATCTTATAAATAACATACCGTCAAGGTAAGTTGTCCGGCAAGAATAAAAGCAGCAATGAAACTATTTATCTGAGCAAACAATCTTCTTCTCTGAACAGAGCTAGTAATAGTTGCAGCGATTATGCTCGCTTTCTGCAGAAGCAGAAAATGAATACAAATTCAAATTAATAATTACAAGAGCAACAGTGGTTGACAAATTAAGCACAGCAAATTCAACCCAACTGAATTCAACCAAGGTGTAGATCCCAACTGAAAATCAAGCACTAAAAACATGACTTTGGACATGGACATGAATTTCTGTACAGACACACATCCATATCTGGTGTGGGTTGCTTGTGCATGAAAGAAGACATGTCTTCTTTTTAACAGATTAATATAATATGTGCTAGCTATTATAATGTATGGTAATCAACACCAATAAAAGAGAAAACATAAAAAAAATTTAAATGGAATGAGAAGAGATTTAGTCTAATCCCAAAAAGAGGACAGCAAACAAAGTTGGCTAGAAAAATATCAAATGAGTAAGCCATTTCTTATGCTTCCTTTCCCTTTCCTCATTCTTCCTAAGAATCAGAGGGTGGTAAAGATGGCAAAGGGAAAAAAAATTAGTACTTCAGCTTTTTAAGCACACAAAGAACAATTCATGTAAGTCCAAATCACACAACATATATTGAGAGGTTTATTCTAGAATCAAAGTACTTTTTTTGCGACTGAGAAATAACTTACTTGGAAATAGAAGAATGAAGAGACAACTGCACTAAGCCACAGGAACAAAGACACGTACAACAAATAAGTTGAAGACAATATGAGCCGGAGTCCATCTAAGATGGTCCAAAGCTGAGGCTTTGCCATGGAACACTTAGTAGAAGAATTTTTGAGAGGTTGTGCAGTCTGCCGATCACCATGAACCTCGTTTTGCTCATCAGGATCAGCTTCCCTAGAAATAAAAAGAAACCAAGTCAAGAAATATGAGGTTTAGCCCTTACATCCTGTTGAAAAAAGACAGCTCATTTATCAACTCTTTTTTTATGTTAATTCTATTGAAAAAAGGAACTCTTGGGTACACATGATGTATATACAAGTTACAAACATTCCTAAAGAATTAGGAAGAGAGTCAAACAAAAGTGGAAGGAATTCCTCCCTCTCACTCCACAACACATGCATTACCATGATTACCAATACAAATATGCCACCCAGGAAGTACATACACATCTCCCCAAAAAAAAAAACCAAAAAACTAAAATTTATGATGCAGACAAAATAACTAGTCACTTCTAGCAAAGTTCACAAATACAATAATGAAAAGAATCACGTACACATGCTCACAAGGAGAGATCTATGCACATCAATAATATTAAATCTCCCCCACAGCTACAAAGAGGAGCAAGTGTATACTTGAACAATAACTATATTAAATAAATACTTGCACCGCACAGTCTAACCAAACATTTCTAACCTGTAGAGTAACATAAAATTTCAGTCCCTCATTGATGTTCTCCTTAATCTCTCGGAACTTTGCTATGGCAGCTTGAATCTGCTTGTAACATTTCTCACGAGATGCTGGAAAAAATAGCAGGGAAAAGATCAACACAGAAGCCAACAAAAACTGACATGCCAAAGCAACATGGTCTACATGAAAAACTTTGAGCCATTCATTACACTCTAAAAAGTACAGTAAGAATGTAGATTTGTTACACATTAATGATACAAAAATGCCAGAAAATTGAATGAATGCTTAAAAAATACACATTTGCCAAACAGATAAAAATAGTTATATATATATATATATATTATAATCCAAAAAAAAAAAAAAACAAACCTTTATAATCTTCAAGATTAAAGATGGCTGAAAAATCATCATTCTTAGCCTGAAAGAAATGTCAAACAATTATTTGAGGATCATGAAATCCCTCTTAAAATCTCTCCATTTTTTTAACTGAGAAGATATTAGAGACTAACAATTATATGCATAAAGATGTCAAATTTGGTTCATAACATATTCTCCAGTCAAAACCAATTCTATTTGGTAAAACATCACATTCAGTACAAGAAAAAAGAAAGCTGATATTCAAAGAAAATAAACAAAAAAAAAAATGCAGTCAAATAAAGAATTAAACCTGGATTTGCAGCAACAGTTGTTCTTGTGCCTCAATATTGCGGGCAATATCTTCACTACTGCGATCATATTTTGCTGTAACTCTGCTATCTGGACCAGCATTTCCTGTTTGACCCTCCTCAGATCCCTAAGTTGCTGTAACTCTGCTTCCAAACCAGCAGGGCCCCCACTTATCTGCACTGCCTCCACATCTTCTTTGAGCTCCATTGGGAGAGTGAAATTCCCTTCTAAAGCTAGAATGGAATCAGGAAGGTCCATCTCTTTGAGCCTTACTCTATCTGCAAACTCACTGGCTTGTTGTAATTTTTCAGCTTGTGTTCTGATAACATCATCAACCATTTCAGTATACCTAGAAAGTGCCTTTGCACTGCTGTCAGGAACAAGGCTTGCAAACATCTTCTCCTTGCTTGCATCCAATAATGTTAACTTGCTAATTGCATCCAGAAGTTGTGCTGGAGCCCCCTTTGCAGATTTCTTTGACTCCGTTATAGCACTAACCGCACTCCTCAACCATGCAATTTCCTCAGCAATCTCTTCTTTCTTGTGTAGCTCTAAACTGTACCTATAGCAAGCTTCTGCATAAAATAGAACCGCCTTTAGTTGGAAAAAGGTGATAATAATTGTAAGAACTAACTACATATTTGACTAAAATTTAATTAGAAAGTAATGCACAGACAATAACATACATTCACATCCTAGAATTTTTGCTAACTAACACCTTATATCTTTTACTAGGGGGGAAAATGATTCACAATTACTTTTGTAAGGTCATATGTTCTGGAGCCTTACAACTATAGGTTTATAAAAAATAAAAATAAAAAACTCCTTACCTCCTTTAACTTTTCAGGACCCACTTCCACCAACTCTTCAACTGTGCTATAATAATCAAGATGAATTACAGTGTGCTGAGCAGGAACACTTACTTAAGCTAGGGGGTAGATAAATCAACGCACAAAAGTAAAAGAAATGTAACCTTGGCAAGTCCCTCCCCTTCATTTTTTGCTAGGGCCTTTGTGTTAGCCTTAACACCTGGATACGGGTACTTTAGCAAGAATGGAGTATCTGTATTTTCTAGCCACTAATTCTTAAGTTTAGAAGATTTCTATCTCTATATTGCTTGTAGATTTATCTGAACGGTTTTGACCAATAAGTAATCTTACCGATCTATAGAAAAATGAATGAGGCCACATCATAAATTCACAAATTGATCCAGGAAATATTATCATATGGTTCAACAATTTCATAGAAACTATCAATGCAAAACGAAAAAATTATATGGAATCACCAAAAAATAAAAGTGATTAGACCATTAGATTACAAACAAATTATGGACAATTCCAATATCATAACAAATTTTCTAATAGGTAACTGTTAAAGAATCCCATATTGGTCATGTATAGAACCTAATGTTAATTTATGTACTAGTTGGCCTTTCTAAATAGCTTAAGCTTTAATGACGCATGCTCTAATATCGAATCCCAGTTTGTTCTCTCTTCACTCCACATGGCAAGCCTGTTTGTTTTTGTTTTGGTTTCGGTTTGGTCATCCACCCCATTTGCCTCAGTTCTAGTCTAGGTTGGACTTGGAATCGAGAAGATGTGCTAAGAAATCCAGATTGGTTGTGTTTGGAATTTGATATGGGCTTACATACTGGTTAGGCATCCCTACTTAATAGCTTAAGCTTTTAGGTTGTATACTCTTAACAATAACAAAGAGGAGCTACACTTTCCTAATTTTTGCTATTCAATAAACATATTTAGAAATTTTTTATTATTATATAAAATAGCTAATTAACACAATCAAAACTACTACACTGGAACATAAAATTGGAACTTGTCCTGATTTCAGGTTATTGGAAATCTAGATTGAGAACATATTGAAACCAAATTCCATTGACGGGATGAGTCATGATGTCAAATAGAAAAAGTAATTAAATAATGCAGGCCAGTGGTGAAGGGCAATGATGGAGGGGGAAGTGGATTATAAAAGAGACTCCATGATGGTATGGTTACAAAGTTGGAATATATGGTAAATATTGGACTGCCGCCATAGTTAAACTCCACCTTGAACCAAACTCATTCTTCACAAAATCCATGACATCCGTAGTTCCTGTTTCCAGACCTCCATTTGATCTTCTGCCAAAATAATATACAATTTGGAAGGTATCCTAGTATATAGTACCTATATGTTAGAGATTTTTTTCCTACACTAGGGTGGCAAGTTTATAATTAGAAAAGATGGCGTAAATAAGCACAAAAAAAAAAGACTGTAACCATTGTCCAAGCAGCAACTATTTTTTCTTAAAAGTGCACACATTAAGATTCAACTGATACAAACAATAGTTACAGTCATGCCAAGAAAAATACCTAAATAACACGCCCAAAGAGATCAAGATGAATACCACAAAAGGAATTAATTGGCTACACTAATCGAGTTGAAGGAGTCAAATTATATGTCAAACATTATATAAAATGAACAAACTAGAAACATAATATTTTGGCAATTCAAAACTGTAACCCATACTAGATGTGGAAACACACAGTGCATGTGGGGTATTTTTTTTTTTTTTTGCCTTTTTCAACACTATTTAAATATAGACAGTGCAGTATTTTTTTCTTTTCTTTTTCTGTTCCTTTTTTCTTTCTTTCTTTTATTTTTGGCTAAAATAGACAGAGTGTAGTTATAATCAACTGGCCTAGAGTGTGTGTGTGTGTGTGTAGCTAAAGAGAATGTAGCACAGCGAGCATAAGACATATAAGGAATTATGTGAATAGATGTGGGAAGTTATTTAGTAACATGAGAGAGACAGTGAGTGAGTGAAGGAGAAACAAGGGAACATAAGTTAGAAGTTTACTAAAAAGCCCATATTATTAAGTATTCTTGAGTTTTTCTTCAACTATTTTAATCTTAGTTGCACATCTCTGAACTTCTAATAAGTATTTAATTTTCCCTAAAGTTGTTTTGGGTATTCAAATGATGACACCAAATGAGAGGAATTATAATAGTACAGATAACTCTATAGAACCTCAACTCCAATTCCATGAAAGAAGAGTTTAAATGCGGAGAAAAGCCATAAGGAGTAGCTTACCATCAAATCAGGAATGACCTTAACTTTTGAAAGCATGATTTCACAATTATATGCTCGCCTTAGCTCAATCTGCAAGAACCAATAAATTCAATATGAAATAGCAAAACTAGACGTTCTAATGATGATGACTAATGATTTCATATATATATATATATATATATATATAAAATACGAGATGCTATAAGGCAAAAATCATCAAACATGCAAAAAGATACTGTCAACGGATGCTTAACCTCTTCACTACTAGATGCAGCATGATCATGCAATAAAGCTGTAATGGCAAGGGCTGAGGGCGCACTATGGTATCTTGATATAGGCACAGGTGAACCTTGCAAAGAATTAGAATATGAAACTGGAGCAGATAGGGAAGTTTAAGGTCCTCCTTGGGATATGATCTTAGGTTGGGCAGGCCGTTGGAGAGCAGACCATAACTCTTGGGGTTCAATCTTCTTCCTAACTAAAAGAGAATCTAGAGATGATTCAAAAGAGGATGTAGCTTGTTTTCCCTGGTCCATCAACGTGGGATTCCTGGTGATTTTTTCTGAGTACTTTAATTCTGATTTTAGATTTCTTGGAGTTGAATCCAGCAACAAGCTACCCATTTCTGCAGAATGCATGGGATCCAATATTTTCTGAATGGCATTTGATACTTTGATTTGTTGGAGCATATCCACCATGATGTGAGGCACCTGATGTTGTTTTCAGAGGCACTGGATTCTGATTTTAGTTTTTCATGACTTGAATCTTGCAACGAGCTACCTGTTTCAGCAGTGAGAATAGAAACAGCCTCCAGACTTTCCTGAAGAATATTAGACGCTGTGATTTGTTGAAGAACGTTTAGTGCTGCATCAGCGTTTGGATCTAGCCAATCCACATTGCTGAAAATCTCTTGAACTTTAGCAAATGCTTCCACAGGAAGCCCTTCTTTCTCCTCAAAACCAGCCAAATCAATTGAAACAGGAGGACCAACAGCATCCATATCCGAAAAAAGAACCTTAAAAAGAGGTCAGATCAAATAAGAGAAGTAGCAGAATTCACATAAATTGCCACTAAATAACAAATTTGTTGTTGTGCCAAGCATAAGTGAAGCTTTATTTCATTTCTGTGTTTTTTCTTCTTCTTCCCCCCTTCCCCCTTTTTACAGCCACTCAAGTTGATTAGTCGACCCCCACAAGTCAAGTTGTTTACTAAAATGTCAACACCATACAGGATTTCATAATCATGATTGACAAGTATCCCAAGACGAAATACTCTTCTTCATATGTCAGTTACTTGCAAGAACAAAATTCAATTGCAATTATCAACCAACTAAAAAATGGAGATACAAATGGTATATGCAAGTAACACATTCACCATGTTATGCAACACCGTTGTGAATCCTTCTAATAGAAGTTAGAATTGAACTACAAATGACTTAGTAAAGACATGACACGCTTCCAGCTAATAAAATATTCTGTTCTTTTCTTTTGTGAGTTAACAACAACTGTACAAACAACAGAAACTCCAAACAAAACAGCAAAATAACTGTACCAGGTTTCAGATCCCGGTGAATGATCCCATGGGAGTGTAAGCATTCCATAGCACAAGCAATATCAAGTGCAAACCCGACTGCCACATGCATATCCAAGCAGCTTGGCCGCAAATTCAACAAGTATCTACGCAACGTCCCATATATTGAGAAGTTCAGTTACTATCACCATAACAGGTTCCTTGCAAGCACCAATAAACTGGTAATACACAAGTAGACATAGTCGTGTCAGATATTGATTAAATGCTCACTTCAATGGTTTCTTCTAATCACTAACAATATTACTTAATGTTCTTGCCTCTGTGAGAGCATAAAAGAATTGAATTTTCTCGCACAGAGTGGCAAGGAAAGAAATAGTTAAGATAGTAATTGTGAAGCCATTTTTGCATTTCTTTCCTTTTAGGCTGTTTAGATACTTATTGTGTCCTATCTGCTGCAACACTATTGTTAAATTCATAACAGCCCAGGCAGAAGCTGCAGTCAATATCTACACTAAATCAAAGGGATAAGAACCATTGTTTTTGTACAAAACTCCTTAATAGCTGCATAAAGTCCCAAAAACAGAAAACCATGGTTGACTCTAGTAAGGTTGTATGCAGTCACATTGTTTGAGAAATAAAAAAGATTCAACTCAGCGGCACATAAAGGGGCACAAACCTAGTACATGGGGGGACTATACAAAGAAAATGCCCAAAGAAAGATGTAAAGCAGTCCACTATAACTCTCCAAGAGTCCAAGTTTTCATGTTAGTTGTAATACTTTCTTTGAAGTGAAACCATCAGAAATTCCCTATCCCTTATGTTATTAATAGGTCTATTCCCTCAGCATGCAAATCGAAATACAATGGCAATAATAACTTGGTAAAGAAGAATTATTATCCTGTAATTCTAACACTAAACCTTTTGTTTCACAAAAATGATTGATAATGTACCACACTGAAACTTTGCAACAAAATCAAATTGAAAACCCAATAACAAAATTCACATACACATTCAGATGGGGTGCTGATCCTAATGCATTTTGCGCTTATGCTGTCTCGTATAGTGTCTGGTATATGGGGGAGGGGGTACTGCACCTCCTTCGTGAGGCTCCTCGCGTTGCTGCAAAAATGGAGTTACAACCAAACGATGGATTACATGAATTCGAATACCAACCATAACAAAGAGTATACTATATGCTCCATGCATTAAATGACTTAACATACCGTGGGGCTAGCTTTGTGTCCTGCTTTGTGACCACCTGTCCCACAAGGAGGTGCTTTTGTTGTGCATTTAGGTCGACCTTGTGGGGGTGATTGTAACCCAACTACTTGGTCATTCTCAACATGCACATCTCGTTGTTTTGCTTGACTCCCAACAACTGAAGATCCTACAACTGCGGGGGAGGATGGTGTACCAGGGGAGATGTGAGTGAGGCCCGTAGTCATGGGATGTGTATGCAGTCCAGGAGTAGGCATGAATGACATGGACTGACTATGGGGTGGAACATGGTCTATATGACCAATGCTATACGAGGGGGATTGAGTGTGCATGACAGGAGGGATTTGACTAAAATCATAGCCGAGATCAAAGGATGGCGGGGTAAATGAAAGATGAGCGGGGTCAAAAAATGTAGGTGGTGTGTGTGAAGGGATCTCGGGGTGAGAAGATGCATCAGCAGTGGGTAGAGGGGTCTCTAGGTTAGGAACTGCATGGGCAGTACGTGGAGGGATCTCTGGGGAAGAAGATGCATGTGGAGGCGGAAGGAAATCTGGTGCAGGAGATGCATGTGAGGGTGGAGGGAACTCTACCGCAGGAGATGCATGTGGGGGTGGAGGGGGACCCAGCCTACTAACAACCTGATGGGGTGCAGCACGCTGACCATGGCTATGGCTGGCACGAGTTGAGCTCGTGCTTGGTCGTCCAGTATCTTCTGGTGCTTCTGGATTTGCCCCATCAATGTCTTCCAAGGGAAGTTTGGCAGTTATACGACAAAGGCGTTCCACTGCCTTAAGTACATTGGTAATCTGCGTGTACTTAGGACTACCTACTGCATGCCGTATTAACAACTGCTTGTGACTGGCAACCTGCAAGTATTCAAAATACAATTAGTATATGCTCCATGCAAAAATGGTGGTACACAACAAAATTTGAAAAGAAAGGTCGAAGCAATTACCATAATAAGAATTGACGCAGTAGTGTGGTCAATGAACCTCCAAGTCACCTTACCGTACCATTCGAAGTATGGATGAGCAGGCGACATATCACCCTCTAGTCGTACTCCATGACATAGAGATCGTGCTCTTGTATTCCACACTTGGATATGGCCATAATGTTTTTCAAACCAATTCACATCAATCTTCCCCCTCAGGTCTATGTCATGAAGGGCGTTGTCAGCATCAACATATGAGGGGATTTCTTGTACCATCCCAAACTGACGAACAACACGGTCCGGTGTATGTTTCTCTACTAGCCAAAAACATACAAGCGGCACCTTCGCCGTCCATGCATCCCTTCCTGCGACACAGAACGCAGGCAGGTGGGCTAATTCAGCTTCATATGGTTGCCACACCACCTGAAGTAGCCAAATAAAAGGGCAACACATTATGTAATGTTCCATTATTTTTTACTATGACCTATCTTACAGTTATAAATACAATAGTCATAAACAATAGAAGAAACACAATTCGGGTACCTGCTTGGGATGCATAGAATCTAACAGCTGGCGGTACCAGACTAGACAGATTTCTTGGGGGTTATTTTTCGTGCTCACGACCCACACAGTCCTAGAGAGAGTCAATACTTGAAATTGAGAATTTGAAGTAATCAACAACAATAAATAATGGACAATCGTGAATTTAACATTACATACGACTAAGTTTATACCAACAAATGATTATCTAAACATATGATTAGTGGTGGAGCTAGAAATTAATAACACTTGTAATATACATCAATCATAACATATGACCTCAGTGGAGAAGGAAGAGACTTACTTAATGGACAGTGGAGAAGGTGCAAATGGTGGGCCATATGCATCATCTGGTGGGAGGTCCTTCCTTGGGCACAAAAAAGGGAATCTGAACCATGCCCAATACTGAACTAGTAGCAAGGCCCCACCAATTTGACTGGTACCTCTGTCGGTTGCCTTGCATAACTCTCTGTACAACCATGCAAGGCAAGCGCTCCCCCAACTATACTGACGTGGATTGCGAAGGTCACTTAACATCTCCAACCACATCATATGCACCCTATCGCAAGACTTGTCAGCGAAAATTGTGTCTGCCAGGAGTGCTAGAATATAACACCGTGCATATTGATGCACATCCACCTCTGCTGCATCATCGGGCAACCCTTGATCAATTTTGTCTAATAGCTTCTTAATTAGGATCCTTTGTCCTTGAAGCACCGTCCCAGTAGGGTTGATTCCAAGCATACTCCGACATTCAGTAGCCCATATTTTGTCAGTTGTTCCAACAATTGCCTCATCATCGATTGGAATGCCCAAAATAATCTCCACATCTTGTAATGTGATCGTTGTCTCACCATGTGGCAGGTGGAAGGTGTGGGTTTCAGGCCGCCATCGCTTAACGAAGGCCGTTATCAAATTATAATCAATCTCTCTGCACGAGGTCCTATACAACCCCTCTAATCCAACTCTCTTGACAATGTCGATGACGCGATCATCTACCACTATCAGGCGTCGTTTTCGAAACTCGGCATTACGACCACGGCATGTCAATGGCCCTGGATCCTGCACATGATAGAACCATGGTAATGAGATGCAATATGCCATAAGGGTACCCAATAGTCTGCCAATCTAACCAACAGTATGCCAATCTAACTTAACCCAACTAATGGGCATGACTATGCATTCAAAGCTAGTAATACCATTGACAAACTTAGAATTTTAGAAATGGGAAGAAAAAAAAATCAACATAATGTAAAAGGATAAAAAGAGAATATTCAGCAAGTGGTCGGTTTTAATTTTACCTTGCCTTCCCAAACAGCACACGATCGATGTTCTTGTAGAAACCTTAACATCGAACCCTCAATGGGACAAAGACCGAACTGATCAGGGATCTGAGCAGGAACAGCAGCCATACTGCACAAAGTTTAGGGAGTCAAGAGTAATATAAGGGGTATGTTGAAACACTATGTTATTGATGTACATATCAATCAAAAAAAAAAAAAAAGCAAAAGGTTTGCACCAACCCTTATATCTCTATGTAATTCATGAAAATGGTAAGAAAATGTGCAATTAAATAGGTCAAATTCCCAAGTTATAAGAATTTAATACCATTGCATAATGAGCACTAGTACGACTAGCATAAAACTAAACAAGCTTTTGCAATCTATTAATTTTAGACTTAGTGCATACTTATTAGAAGCCTTTTTCAAATCAGTGTCAGGTGCTGGGTGGTCAGTTTGGTTTTCTTAGTTCTGCCTACACCCCTATCATGAGCTATCAAGTACTTCTAATCACATAACCTATAACAATTTAATTTTACACCTCCTTGAGACAATACATTGATGTTTAAGTCGGTATATTTATGAGAAACGACTTTCTAGTAAACACATATTTCTTTTCGTGGAAAAAAGAAGGGAAAGGAAGGGAGTGGTTAGTGATATAGTTCAGCAACTCACACTAAGAGATAATTTTGAGAATAACCATAATCTTATCATAAGAAAACAACATTGAAAGCCAAGAGCCATAATGTATATGACACTAAAATATGATGGGGACCATCACAAGCATGATAACATTGGGTCATACACCAGTATGCCTGTGCAAGCAGAGCTCCACATCATACTTTCATAAAATATAAGAATAAACATCTTGTATTTATGAAAAAAGAAAAAGAAAAAGAAACAGAACAAGCATTAACAGGTCACACTTAAGTTTTCGAGTTTAAAATTATCTTCCTATCGTTTAGGATCCTCCATCTGCATTTTATAGCCAATTCTTTAAAGCTCAAACTAAATCTTCAAAGTAGTTACAAGTCACACTTTTGACAAGCATTAACAGGAAAGTTCCAATTTCAAGTCAGTCTTATGCAAGTAGCAAGGATAGTCAGAAAATGAAAATAAGCATTTAATAGGTTAACCCACTTCTGAATTCTGCAGAAGGTTATAAGCTGTAAGCATCTCAAGCTTAATGGGCAGTCTAGCAAAATTACAATGAAATTGTGCATTAGCGAGGAATTGATATGCATCTCACAGCAGATATGGCAGCAAAACTCTGCACCCCCAAACATCAAGTACAATGCATGCGGATTACCAATACACCCAGAAAAAAAAGAGAGTCCTTACTTTGTGAGGTAGTTTGCCAACCACTGAGGGAGAAAGACTGAACGATGCGGAGACGGACTGACGGAAGCGAGAGGCAGCGACGGCGACGGGAGCAGTCCGCGACAGTGCCGGCGACGGAGCGACAGGCTCGGAATGAGAGTGTGAGAGTGAGAGAGAGCTCGACTTCTCGTGAGAGGGAGAGACTGAGAGTGAGAGGGAATGGTGTAACGTTTGAAGTTTGAACTTAGTTTTTTCAGTGTGTTGGTTTTTTTGTGTGCCTGAAGAGTCCTGCGATGGTTGACACGTATACACAGTTTAAAACAAACCGAGTTCAATGAACTCGGTTTGCAAGAATAGAAACCGAGTTCTTTGAACTCGTTTTCTAGTCTTACAAAACGAGTCCAATGAACTCGATTTCTGGCATATTGGGTCCCACCTCAAATACTGGCAAAATAGGCAAATCGAGTAAAAAATACTCGATTTTATAACCCAAAAATCGTCCCCTTTGAACTCGAGTTGTTAAAAACCAAAACAGTTTGAAACGTTTCCTAACTAATGATATTGTTTGAATTTTATTGTTATTTTCTAAAAAAATCCGGCTATGCCGCTCTGGGAACTACGTCGTTGGAGGCACAGAACAAGATGTTCATAATGGTAGAGCTACCATTAATCCAAAATTGAAGGAAATGCGAGACCAAAAGGCCTTCAAATCACGCCTGAGTCCCGCATTTATGTCTATGAGCTCCTAAAGATGCCACCAGTTGGGAGCCATATTGGCAGCTTAGTTAAGAATTTGTCTAAATACTTGAGGTTTTTTTACTTTCTCGGAAAAGTTAGATTTTGGTGTTTGTTTGGATACAGAAGCAAAGGCAAATTGAGGAAAAATATGGCAGAAAGTTACAGGAATTACAAGCAGAGTTGGCTTCCTCCAATGAACTTCGGCAAAAACTGGAATGAAAGGTTTGCGCTCAACCTACTCGACGAAATGCCCGTGATAAAAAATCTAAAGTTATTGTTAGTAATAGGATTTTTCTTTAATGGTATTTGTTATTGAATTAATTATTTAATTATTTTACTCTACACCTTTTGAGAAGCAGTTGCAAGAAAATGAATTCAAGCAATATCCTCTCTACTTCAACAAAACAGGTGTAAGAAAGTTCCTCTTTCCATTGTTGAAGAAGGAACTAGGGGCTAGGGGAATGATGTCGTTCCTTGAGTCCTTAAGTTGTTTTTTTTTTGTTGTAACTAAGGTTTTTCCGTTTAAAAAAAAAAAAAAAAGAAATTAAAAAAAAATCATCCAAAACAACGTCATTTTGGTTATTAAATGGTAATACTTAACAGAAAGCCAACGGATAATTGAATTAACAATATTTAAAACTTAAAAAATTGAAATGACAAAACTGAAATTTAAAGGACTGAAATGACAAAAGGTAAAATTTAGGGACAATTTTGCATTTTAACCAAAATAAATTAAAGAGTTGGAATCACACCATAATAAGCATGCCAATTATAAATCCTCACTTCAATGGTTGTGAATGCCAATTGATGCGTTTGACTCGCAATTGAAGAGGAAAGCAGTGTCTATCTCAAAACTCAAATCCAATGTGAGTAAGACTAAAATGCTGTCTACTCATGTCATGTCACGCTCTATAGTATTCAGTCTTTTTGTTTGTTGATAAATGAATATGATAGAATAGATCGGTGTGTTGTTGTTTACAGATGTCAAAATCTGGAGCACTGGATCTTGCTTCCGGGGTTGGCGGGAAGCTTCAGAAGAAGCAAGTGCTTTCAACTGTTCAAAGGTACTACCTTTCCTTGTTGAGAACGCTTATGCTCTGTTTTTGGTTTTTATACTGAGAGTGAGAGTACTTTTCTTGCTTTTTGGAATGTCAAATTTGCTTTGGTAGCGTTCTCAAAAGCAGTGGTGAATGCAAGTACCTCCAAATATTATTGTTTTTTGAAGCACCTATAATAGTTTAGCCTCCTGTTGGTTTTGAATTCATTCAACTCTCAGACAATGATTACCTTATCTGGGTCTTCAAAAAAGCTTTCATTTCAATATGGGACTATTCAAGTTAAAAATGACTACAAATACAAACACTTGATCTAGATAAAAATTATCCCCACACATAATATTAATGATAATTTAGTTATCATTATTAGCATAGATATATAAACAGGTAAGATATTTTTAGTGCTAGTTTTTACTTACATATGGGAAAAGAACTTTATTATTATTAAATTTTTCTAATTTTTTTATTATAAGCATATATATGAAAAGAAAAAACCCATCAAGTAAACTTGTGAAAAGAAAAAACCCATCAAGTTAACTTGTGAACAAATTGCTTGTTCAACAAGAAAAATAAACTATACTTGAATATGTAATTTGATTTGGCAATAAATTTGAGCTCAATTCTTATTTTTTTTTTTTGGTTGATTGAGAAGATTCTTAATCTAGTTCGATTATAAGAAAAGACTTGACATAAGTAGCTAAAATAATAAATTGTATGACCTTGATAAATAAAGAAAAGAAAAAGAAGAAAAAGGATGTTGGGCAGTAGTAGAAGTGTAGGCCTGGTGTTGGGCAGGAGTACTTGATGCCCTTCTTCTTCTTCTTCTTCTTGTGATTCTATTGGCTAACAAATCAAATTAAATTGATAAGTGATAGGTGGTACGATCAAAAAGCAAACGCCAAAAGTAGAAGACCCGTTAATTCATTGGTCAAATGCTATTTTGGGGGGAATTTGCAGACTAACCATTAATAGGGAATGAATATAGTAAGTTACGCACTGAAGGAAATAATTAAGAAAACTAGCATCTCGAGTTTAAGAAACTCGAGATGCTATTAAAAAGCGAGTTTTAGAAACTCGCTTTACAAGGACTAAGTTACTGCTGAGTTGGCTGAAAGTGGCCTACGTGGATCTCGAGTGTTAAAGACTCGAGATCCTTATAAGAAAACCGAGTCTTTAACACTCGAGATTTACGTAAAACAAAACCGAACCTTTTCAAAAGAACTCGAGTCTATAAGACTCGAGTTTCACTGAAACTACACGTGGTATATATTTACAACCTCACTAACTCTCACCCAAAAACAGACTTCTAACCTCACTAACTCTCACCCAAAAACAGACTTCGAACCATTATTGCTCAGGAATTCACCATTACTCATTGCCATTCAAAAGAAACATCTTGCTCTGTGATTCCACCTCACAATATCACACTTTGGTTTGTCTTTTTTATCTTTTATCTTTTATCTTTTATCTTTTCTGGGTTTTGTTTGTTTTGCAATTATTATGTATGTGCAATTCTCATTTTGATGTAGTGTGTTTTGTGTTTTTTGGGTATTGTTAATTTTGTGATATTCTTTTTTTGGGTGATCCTTATTTTATGCTATGGATTCTGAGACTGAAACATACTAAACATTTATACGAGGGACAGTTATCATAGTTTCCATCGTTGGATTGGTTTAAGGAATAAAGATCCTTTGGATAGTTTGGTGATTTCATATTGCTCATTTGCAAAGTATTTATAAATTGAGAAATGTTAATGATTAAATAAATAGGATAAATGGTATAAAACTGATTTTAAAGTCTATAAAACTGACAAATTATTGACATAAAACTAGGTAACTGAAAAAAATTATGACATAAAGTTAGGTATTAACACAACTTATAAATCAAAGCTAATTCATTTTTAAAAAACTAAAAACTAAATTATTTGAAAAAAAAATTAAGAGAAAAAGCAAAAAAACTAACAAAAAACTTTTTACCTTTAGCATTACTAGACCAAAGAACTAGGCAGTTTCTATGAATGAAGAAGCTACCTGTAGTGTGTTTGTAATGCACAGAATATACTATGGTAATGTTAGGGAGAAATTCAAGAGACAGCCACATTGGCATAGAGAATGTTCCACATATATAAGCCATGTGCGATTAAGCTAATCTTTGACATAGAGGAGAAGAAATGGGAAGAACAGAGGGATTGGTGCCATTGATAATATTGCAGGAATTTCTCTCTCTCCATTAAACCTTCTTAATTTTTTATTAGAAAATTCTTAATTGCTACACATATCAAACACCCAATTGTGTGTATTTAGTTTAAAAAAATGTTTTGAAAACATGGCTCTAAACACAATTTTTTTTTTGGTTGCATTATGACTTATGAGTACTCTAAACACATATTTTCAGTACACTTAAAAAAAAAAAAAAATCACATTTATAGTGAAGCAGGAGATGGAAATATGTTTAATGCTGTGTTATTGCTGTCCCTTTCGCACTTGATTTCCTCACCATATATACGAAATATACTAAAAATCCTCATGCAAGTTCTGCAGTTCTAGTAGAACTTTGGTGTTGAATTGTTACAAAAGCCTTGCGTTTGTGCTTTTTAATGAAAGTGTATGTCCCAATACTTAATACCAATGTTCTTGTACCATTATCGTACGAAGTGGGGTGTTTGGACCACCATTATAGTCAAAGTAAATTGATGTTCTGTTTCGTAGAATGCTAAGAAATTTGTAAAATAATTGTCTTGATTGATCTTATAACACTAATGTGAAGAACATAAGATAAGATAAGGTTGTCATGTCTTTTTATTAGAAAGTTAAATACTTGCTTCATGTTTCTTTTAGATTAGGGAACTTGTTCATGTTTTGTTAACTAACATAGTGACTTGACTTTAACAGGTTCACAATGCCTGAAATTGAGATAATCCTATACTACGGTGGTCCATTGAAGAATGCCAATGCGAACAAGGGATTGCCATTTGAAGGGCCGGGTATAAAGAGCTATTTTACCCAAATTGATCGTAGGTTCAAGACCCTTGACGAATTGAAGATGATGGTTATGGAAGAGTTGTGTGAGAATCCTGTTGTGCACAACATACAAATAACTTATCGTATGCCAAATGAAATTCTAAAGCACCGGATCAATTACAAGTATATGGCGATAGAAACAGACAAACATGTGAAGATAATGTTTGACAAGTTGGAGAGAATACCGGAAGTAACTAACATTGAGTTGTACATACAGTTGGAGCCGCGTGTAGAAGTGGGTATCGAGGAAATCCAACAAACACAAGCAAGTTTACAAGTTACAGTTCCGGATGCTCAATATGAGTATTTTACACATGTAGAGCGTGATGATGTTCATGCCAATGATGACGATGATGATGATGATGATGATGATGATGATGATGAGGGTGATGATGAGGACGACAATGATGACGATGACGATGATGATGACGATTATGTTGATGAGAGTATTGCCATTGACGGTGAAGATCTTGTCGATAGAGATGAGATTGAAGATAGAGTTGACCAAGGGGACTTTAGGGACTTTGAGAGGGACATTGATGATGATCAGACATTTGACGGTAGTGAACCTGAAGCAAACAATGTTCTTATTGTCCAAAACATTGCAGACACAATCCCTGCCTACACACCTCCTGCATTGTCATTTTCTGCAAATACTTGGGAAAATATGGTTGATCCTTCACAAGTTGAGACACCATTTGTGTCTAGTTGGAGAGAGGGGATGAATTTGTGCAAAGGCTTGACTTTTGCCAATAAAATGGAGGTGCACCGTGTGTTAACAATTTGTGCCCTGAAGGAAAACAAACATTTTATGATTAGTAGGTCGAGCACGACAAAACTTTGTGCGAAATGCGTTGATGAGTCATGCAAGTGGTATGTCTGTGCAGTCATGAAACCCAATCTCCAGAAACTATGGATGGTCACCGTGTACAAGGGTCCTCACACATGTATAAGGACTGGGGTGCGAAATGATGGTAGAATGATGAATTGCAATTTTATTGCATCAGACATCCTTCAGAAGTTATGTGAGGATCACACTACCCCAATTAAGCATCTCAGATCTATGATAGAGTCGAAGTACGAGGGTCAAAAGCCTTCTTACTACAAGGTATGGGATGCGAAACAAAAGGCGATTGGGAAGATGTTTGGGAATTGGGAAGAGTCTTACCAAAGATTGCAAAAGTTGCTCATGGCATATGTTGATCAGGATCCGACTACTCAGGTGTACTATCGTACCACATCCACCGGTGAAGATGACTCTGTATTTTTACAATATGTGTTTTGGTCTTTTGGTCCAAGCATTGATGGATTCAAATATTGCAAGCCGGTTATCAGTATTGATGGGACCCATCTATATGGTAAATATCAGGGAAAGTTGTTGGTTGCAATGGCAACTGATGCTAACAACAAGGTATTCCCTCTCGCCTTTGCCGTTGTGGATTGTGAGTCAGGGTCTAGTTGGAGGTGGTTTTTACAATGCCTCAGAGATGCAATTGGCCACGTGATACCTGATGAAGGTATTTGCATAATTTCTGATCGACATCTCGGTATCAAAAACGCCATTGCAAACTGGCCCAGACGGGATGATGGAACACCACAGGTATTTCATAGATATTGCCTTCGACATGTTGCTAGCAACTTCAACACATATTTTCAAAACCAAACTCTAAAGTCAGCGGCATTGAAAGCGGGATATGCGACTCAGGTCGTAAAATTTGATACCATAATGGAGTCCATTAAACAAGTGGAAATGGAGGCCATTAGGAATAAGAAGAAGGTGATGGGGAAGGATGGCAAGGAAAAGAATCAAGATTATCTTCCATACACATACCTAATGAACGAGTCTGTGGATATGTGGACCCAGTCACATGATGGTGGAAGACGTTTTGGGGCAATGACAACCAATATATCAGAGTGCTTCAATGGTGTACTGAAAGGAGCACGGGGCCTTCCTATTGCTGCGTTGGTTGAGTTCACTTGGTCCAAACTTGTTCAATATTTCCACGACCGGCACAAAGAATACCAGTGTGAGTTGTTAGAGGGTAAGAAATGGAGTGAATATGCGATGGACACGTGGGACGGAAATAAGGGTAAATCTGAGAAACACTATTTGAAGGCATTTAGCAATGAACAGCTGATATATCAGATAGTTACTCAAGTCAACACGTGTAGCGCAGGAGGGGGAAACCACAGTTATGAAGTCCGGTTACGGGAAAGAAAATGCAGTTGTGGGAAATGGCAAAACATAGGGATCCCGTGTTCACATGCAATTAGAGTATGTGATTATTTAAAAATTGATTCGACCGCATATATTCACCCATGTTATGGTTTGGACTATGCCCTTAACACTTATGAGCATGCATTTGTGGTTCCTAAGTCACAGTCATTGTGGAGGGATCCCATAGGGCCAAAGTGGGTGCCTAATCTAGCATTGTTACGGGGCAAAGGTCGACCAGTGAAGTCAAGAATAAGGAATGAGATGGATGGAGTGAGGAATAAGAATCGAGAACCGGGATGGCGGAGGGAGGACGTAGATTTAATAGAGAATCAACCCAAGCACACATGTGGACTATGTCATGCTTCCGGGCATAACCGTAGAAACTGTCCGCAATCCCGTGGCGCTTCCACAAGCAGTGGTGTTCCACACTAGGTAGGTAGATGGCAAAATGTTATGCATCGGTTAAATAATTGTTGTTCATTCGAGGTTTACCTAATGTTTACTATCTTACCAAACTAACGTGATTGCTCCACGTTTTTCAGGCATGCTTCCATGGACGACCTTTTTCTCGTGCGGACCGCCGATCTTGGATAAGTGACTACGTTGTGCATGGCTCTATGTGAACTTTTTGGTTTTTGTTGAATGTACTTGTAATTCTGTATCCAATGTATCTCTATGAAGATTGTCATTTGACTAGTATGGTTAGAACGGTAAAGGTTGGGCATGTTTACAATGTTGATATTGAGAATGCCTTTTGTTGCGCTGTAAGTCAATTTGCATAGTCAAACCATGTTTATGCAAAGAGCGTAAAAGTTATAGTTTGGTGTCTATGAAGAACGTGTTTTGATGTAATTTAACTGCATTTTACATTTTCAGTTTTTTTGCTTGTGAGTGTTTATGGATTACATTCTGTTCCACCATACTTGCTTGTCCAGGAAAAACACACAAATATAAAAATCCCCAGTGAATGGTTTGAGAACAGAGCAATGCAAAGCAGAGCAAAACAGAATAAAAAAAAACAAAAAAAAAAATTTCCCCAGTGGATCTCGAGTCTATAAAACTCGAGTTCCACTGGTCAAAAACAGAGCAAAACAGAGCAACCTCTCGGACTAAACAGAGTATTTAGAGAATTTGATCTCGAGAATTTAATTTTCGAGATCAATAAAGAACTCGAGTCTATAAAACTCGAGTTCCTGTGCCTATTTTCTAACAATTTCAATTAAATTTGTCACTAATTTTTTTTATAGAACTCGAGTCTCATAGACTCGAGTTCTAATGTTTATTTTTTAAAATTAATTTATTAACTTTTTAAAATTAAATTTGAAATCTTAGATTTTTTTTATAGAATTCGAGTCTATAAAACTCGAGTTCTTGTATTTATATTTTGTCAATAATTTTTTATTTTTTTTTAAATCTCACAAATTTTTTTTCTCTTGTACAACCTGAGAACAGTTTTTCACGAAATTTAAGTAGGAGAAAACCCTCTCTAAAAAAATATATATAGAACAGAAAATAAATTTTAAAACTAAATCTTTGCTACAATGTGTTTAAATAGTAAAAAAGAAAACCTAGAGCAATTAAAAAGTCTAGGCATACCATTAAAGTGTATCAAACCCTAATTTGACTAAGCAACATTAAAGGTACCTAAAAGTAAGGAAAGAATAACTCTAATCTTAAAGATCTAAAAATTACATAAAATTACCCAAAATAACAAATCTAATACTAAAAATCTAAAAATTACATATCTGGTTTGGTCCGCTTAATTTCCATTTCTTGTTTTATCCGCTTATTTGATCACATGAGAGTTAACAATGATGAAAATAAATAGTAATCTCTATAACCCCTCAGACATTGTCTTTTACAGCTTTGATTCCACCACCATCAGGGAACTTTAGCGTCTACCCCAACTGCATCTAATTTTTTCTTTTTTCAATATATCTAGGCATACACGTTTACTACGGAACATGTCATTATAATATAATAATTGTTATTATTGGTGTCTATCAATTTTTTATTGATAAGATATATCATTTTTAAAGACTCTTAAAAGTCTCACAAATTATATAATAATTAAATAAAATAAGTTTATACCAAACTGTTGTTTTAAATAAACCTGATATGGTATTTTATTGATACCCACACACATTATTCTCTTAACCAAATGTATAATAGTTACCATACAAAATTGACCCCATTTGTTTTTAAACAGTAATCTCTTAGTTCAGAACTCTCCTCCCTCTCTCAACTCTCATTCATTCTCCAAATTTTATTTTTTTTTTGGAAAGAATTCATTCTCGTAATTGAATGAATAATATTAGGCATAATACGAATTTTGTTACATAAGTCTTATAACTATTAAGCGTCATCAATTACAAAAATAAATATGAACACTAACTTATTATACAAAAATTAATATAAACACTAACTTATTAATATAAAAAAGAAGAATAAAGTAAGTCAAAATCTCAGCCGAAATGGTCTTCATCATCTCCAGTACGTTCTATACATGATACTCGCTTGCTGGTCTTTTCCTTGCCTATAGCAGAGTTTCCCATATGTTAGAATTGTAAAGTATCACAAAATTTTAGTAACTCTAAAATTGAATTTATATCACAACTCACCAAATTTACTTGATTTTAAAGGGAACCAAAGAGATGATCCTTTTACTCTTAGCTCCCTTAATTGCTTGCTACTACTTTGTTTCTTGATTTTCTCAAGGCCGTTGCTACTTTCTCCCCTGTACAAATTTCTGTTCCTTTCTCAACAGAGGCATGTGTTCTATCTGGACTAATCTCTGGTCCTTTTGCATGACGACAATTAAAAACGCGAATGCTAAAGCTAGAAACAACAAATTAAATAATTATAATCAAAACAAAATTTTATACTTTGCAATATTTTATAATTACAGTCCACTGAGTCGGTGTTATATCTATATCTAACTTTAAAAAGAAAGTCATTTCTCCACTAGAATGTCAACAATTAATATGCACATGCAATCAGAAATTACAATCAAACTAAAATATCACTATTAAGTGTGCATCAGCATTGTACGAGAGTAGCTTGTATCTAAACAATGGTATACCTTGATGCAAGTTTGCTGCACACTTTGGTGCAGCAGAAATTTAAATAAGACGTGCCAAGCAACTCTTTGCACCAATTATGTAAGCAACTTTCAAATTCTTTGCATTAGCTATGAGAAGACATTAATATCTCAAAGATGGGAGAGGAGTTCATTCATGATCCTAAACAAAAATAATTTCCATTATATAAACTAACGCAACAAGTCTACACAAGGCCGACCACATGACTAAAGCAAATGATGAGTTTAAAAAGTATACCAACCAGAATTCGCCTTTCAAAGGCTCATATTCCGGGGACTAAAGTATGGTAAGTTTAAAATCACCAAATTCCTGGCTGCCATTATCAGAGAGGAGTTTGGACTTCATGGTTGGAAGGAAAACATATCCTATCATTACCTCAACAATCTCTTTGATGAACTGAGAGAACAATTTCCTCAAGATATGAGCCCCTCGGTGTGACTTTGATATTCTCCAATTAACTATGCATGCTTCATCCTCAAGTTTGGACTGATGATTCGGTTAGCAGTGAAACTTGATTTTCTCCTCTACATACCATTTCATCACCATATGAATCCATCAAAGGTTCACAAAACCTGAAATGATCGTTTTTAAGTTCACTTGGTGAAAAAAAAATTATATAGTTTCCAGATTCTTGGAAGAATCAAAATTGGTGACTGAAACTTGCTAATGTTTCACACCAATCACATGAAACCCCACCCCCACCACAAGACTCACACACTAGCAACTCCATGACATAAAACATATAATGACTCCATTTGTGATGCAAAACATTCAGTACCTTAGGTGCTATCACCAAATAGAGAAGTGCTACCAGGAAATCTATTCAATAACTAAAACTCAAGTAAGCCATTAAGAGGCCATAACAATAACCACCCTTTATGGTGCAGAATCTGCATGGTCTAGAAATATGTATACAAGGAGTATGATAAATGAGCCCTCTTCTCTTTTACCTTTCATTATTAAAATTTAAAAGTCACACTAGTAATTTACATAATAATGACTAAAAAGTCTTTATAGATCCCTCTCCTCAGTTCAAAATGGAAAAGGAGAGACATAAAAACTTGAGCATCAAAAAATGGAGAGACATAAAAACTTAATAGAGTCTCAAAAATGGAGTTCCTCGTATATATTTGAGCATCAATGTCCAAATTCAGCCCTACATATAGCAAGCGAAGTATCCACAACCTTACAAAATGTCAATTCACAGAGCTACTCCAGAAACAATTGTTAAACAATGGTATACCCTGCACACGTATTTACATAAAAGATACATATCATGAACCCAAAAAAGAAAAAAAAAGGAAGCAGCATAAGACAGAAGAGCAAAGATGTTTCTGCAGCAAAAAGAGCAATAACATTACAAATGCTTAATGCAGAAAGGAAAATTACAAACCAGCACATACGGAAAGGGCCAAAGTAATAAAATAGTCTTTTATTTTATATAATCTCAAGATCATGAGGACACAAATGTATCTAACCAAGAGATCCATATCCACAGTAGGCAGGGCACAACTGTAATTTCATATTGGTGGATAGAAAATGTCAATCACAACAAACATACAGCCACACTATAACATCAACATTGTACAGCAAGTGACCCACATCAGAATCCATATCATTACCATTGTTAGACACACAAAATATATATATATAGGCAGAAAATCTTATAGGTCCTAGCCAATGAGCAATACCTTATAGGCAGAAAAGATTTATGCTTTTTTTTTTTAAATCAAGGCAGAAAACATACTCAAGGTTCACCAATTTTGCGTTTTTTAGCCCTTGTGTAATGTTTGGCCGGGGGAGGAGGCTGCGAGGCATCATCCTTAGGCTGCAAAGACATTAGAAGCATACAATCAATATTGGGTTTCACTAGCAAAGAATAAAGTGAAGTACATAATTCGAAAACTACATTGTAATTAAGTTTATCATACCATAGAGCTGCCTGCACGACCTATTTTGTGTCCGCCTGTCCCACAAGTGGGTGCTCTTCTAGCACGTTGCGGTCTACCTTGTGGGGGTGAGGGCTGACGAGGGGGATGCTCGTCCGGGACATCAGCAGCTGGCTGTACAGTGTCACAAGTAACCGGAGGTCCTAGAGGGTCAAATAAGGATGAGGTAGGTGGGTCTATGGGCATAGTGGGTGCACTGGAGCAGGTGGGTGGGTATGAGGGTGTCTCGAGGTGTGTAGGAGGGGTCAAATGCAAATTAATTCCAATTCCAACACTGGGCTGCGAAGATGGCATGGGTGAAGGGAACTCGGGCTCACGAAATGCATCTACCATGGGTGGAGATGCATCTGGGATGGGTGGATGGACCTCGGGCTGAGGAGATGCGTGCGAGATGGGTGCAGGGAAATCAGGAGTACTTACAACCTGAGGGGTTGTTACACGCGGACCACGGCCTGTAGCTACATTTGTGCTTGGGCTTGATGTAGTAGGCCGACCACGGCCCCTAGGTGCACTTGTGCTTGGGCTTGCTGTACCAGACCGACCACGGCCCCTAGGTGCAACTATGCTTGGGCTTGCTGTAGCAGGCCGACCACGGCCCCTACCGGCGCTTGTACTTGGACTTGCAGTATCATGCAAAGCAGGGGTTGGTGTACTTACGGGTGCTGCGCTTCTGCTTCGGGTTGCAGTAGCTGCTGATTCAGTGTGATGGCCATTATTTGGCTGGCCATTGGCTACAGGACCACCACCAAGCCCAGCCACATGATTTAGGACCCGCCGGACATGGTCGTGAGGTCGGCTGCCTTCAGGAAGCATCTCCAACAGCGCTAAATGGCTTTGAATCTGAAACAGAGAAAGAAACTGTACAATCAGATTTAAGGGGCTTATGTATCAATAAATGAATGGACAGTATAGTACTTATTAATCTAGTCAAATACTCAACTAAGAACTAACAGTTTTATTAGAATACTATATGTAACAGAAACTGTTTAAGTGGATGTTAGTCACATCAAACCAGATTTAAATCAATTAATTCAACGGACTCAAGAAAAACAAACAAAGCAACCACTAAACTAATTTTCATAACACATTACCATTATATCTAATTTAGCGCTGTTGCGGTCGACATACTTTCGAGTGACCGGACGGTACCAGCGGTAGTAGGCATGATCGTGGGGCATCTCACCAATCTGAGGAGGTGCATGACAAATTTGTTGTTGTCTCATATCCCACTCAAGGATAGACAGTCTATGCTCGTCCCTCCAATTCTTTTCCACCTTCCCACGTAAGTCTATTCCGTGGAGTCTATCATCGTAAACAACATCATCAGGCGGCTGCTGTGCCAACCCAAACTGTCGAAGGACACGGTCCGGGTGGTGTCTCTCTACTATGCAAAAACATAGAAGCGGCACCCTTGCTGTCCATGTATCCCTCCCTGCAATGCAGAACTCAGGGAGGTGGGTAAACTCTGCCTCGTATGGCTGCCACACAATCTACAATAGAAACAAGTTCCAATTATCATAGCATCTTAAAATGTGAAACAAGGGAGAATACATAGATAACGGGAAAAACAAAAATTAAAACAAAAAACATGTTAAAGGATGAAGTAATCATATTCTTAAGGATAATCAACAGAACGAAACTGAATATTTGAATATTATTACCTGCTCCGGCCGCATTGTAACTAATTGCTCGCGATAGTGGATCAAGGCCGTGCTGGATGGCCTACTCTTCGGGCTTGGTACCCGCACCCACCTACAGTTAACGGATCAAGTACAGCATAAGATATGATAATACCATTTACTTACTAAGAAGAGCACATTATATAACACACTAAATATGAGGAAAAGACTTACTTAGATGCAAGTGGTGCATATGGCCATGGGCCATAATCACATCCAGGTGGGGGCTCTATCCTCGGGCACAAGAATGGCAACCTTGCCCATGCCCAATACTGGACCAAGGTGCACGCCCCACCAATCTGCGATGCCCCTTTCTCGCTTGCCCGACACAGCTCTCTATACAACCAGGCCAAGCAACCACTACCCCAACTATACTGTGGCGGATCACGAAGGTTCCGCAGGAACTCCAAGAACATCAAATGCACCCTATCTCCCGACTTGTCCATGAAAAGCTTATCCCCTAGTAGTGCTAAAATATAGCACCGGGCATACTGGTGTATCTGAATCTCCGTTGCGTCATCAGGCAATGGCTGTGCAACGGCATCAACAAGGCGGCTGATGAGAATTCTTTGCCCCACCAAAGTTTTGTTGTCATTCGCCGGAGTAAACCCAAGCAACTCCATGCACAGTTGACTCCAATTCCCATTCACCACAGCAGTTGGCCCAACCAAGACCTCACCCTCTATAGGAAGTCCGTAAATGACCTCCACATCTTGTAGGGTGATTGACATCTCACCATGTGGAAGATGAAACGTATGCGTCTCCGGTCGCCATCGCTCAACTAGGGCCGATATTAAGCAATGATCTATCTCTCTCGAAGGGGCCCTAAACAATCCTTCCAACCTTAGCAACCTCAAAATGTTAATCACCCGATTATCTCTCATCTCAATATTTGCCAACTCCTTAGTGCGACCACGGCACATAAGTGGGCCCGGGTCCTACAACATCGATACAAATTATAGCGGTTGTTAGAAGTACAACTACAACTTTGAAAGAAGTTGCTAACTAAAAGTGAAAGCTTAGGAAAAAATTAAAGTCGTTAGAATTAGATATTTCACCTCGCCATTCCAAATGGCCTCTGATCGATGATATCGTTGTCGTGTCAACAATGACTGCACAACCGGACCAGGGTCCAAGACCTGTGGCTCATCATCCATCCGAGGCTCCATACTGCAAAGAGAAAAAACAATGAAAAAGGTTAATCAAACCCCAATTTTCCTATGCCAATGTCTGATAAGAGTACATATATTTTCATTCGATTATCTTCAAAATTATATGTATATAAACAAGATTAAAATAACAGTTAAACATTACAAGTGCATACAAATGACGAGCTAGCTTTTGTGTGGGTCTGATATTCTTTAGTTCAATGTTGAATTTGTTACATGGTCCATTTATTCCCAATGAAATAAGTAATGCTGTAAGCATACTTAAATAAAAAATATGGAATTGTCAAAAAGTGTTATGGTAATTTATAAAAAAAATAGAGAAAAAAAAAAATTCAAAACCGGCCAAAACCAGTTCTGGTACACAGTTTTGGAGATTGAACCTCCTATTTACTGATTTTGACTGGTTTTTGAATATTTTCGGTTTTAGAGTAAACTGGTATAGGTATGTACAATGCATGTATTTATTATAATTATTATTTTTACTTATCAAAAAAATATTAATTCGTTTTGGAGGCACTTGTAGTCTTGTACAATTAACCAGTCGGACTAGCTGGTTGGGTCCAGTTTTGAAAATAATGTGTCACCTTGGAAATTGACAACTGACAATGTACATACATAAGGGAATAGATAGAATATTCCAGAAAGATCCCTTTCTATCCATTCCTTTCCACCCTTCGAAACAAGCTGTAAGTGATATCTATCATATATCGTAAACTCTACATGTTCCATGAAATTTTTTTATTATGTGTTTTGCATTGACTCTGATGACACGCTGCTTATTCTTCCTTTTGGTTATAACATTACAACCAACGTAGATGCTTAGACATGGTTCTCTTGTTGATGATTGGTGCCCTTACCTATTCTATATATTCACCTACCAAGAGAAACTTTTCTCAGAATAGAAATTAAGTGCTCTTGCATTACAGTTGAGGCAATGTAAAGAGAACTTTTTATGCAAAAATAAGTTGTACTACTTACATCATATGGTTCAAAATTGCTTCTTTAGTTTACTAATATCTAAATGACCCAACCTGGTGTTTACAACTAGGCCCTCATAAGCTAAGTGAGCAGTAAGGGGTTGATGATAATTGTGAATTCAGAGTTTTGCTCAGTCCACTAAATGCTATGGCAACGAGGTCGGAAGCCTTGTCATTTAATGCATCATGTTTTGAGATTTATCTGGAAAACGTCTTTAATCAACATACTTTTTTAGGATTAAATGCAAATATATTTACATTTAGGAGATTATGTTTCTTGGATGATTGATATACATATGCGAATCTGAGATGCTGTAGGAGAGTGCTAGTTGAGATAGCTAAATTTTGTTGTTTCAAATGTGACATCTCTGTATAATTAGTATTTGTGCCTCTATGAATTGTTAAAATGACATATCTATCTATCTATCTATCCATCTATCTATCTATATATATATATATAATTAAAATATCCTTATTGTGTCCTTTATGGTTTTGAATGAGTGAAAAAAGTGAGGAATCCTCTAGACTTATTTAATGGATGTGAAACTATATGATTCACTTGATATGGTTCTAGCTCCTATTCACATAAGCAGATCAGAAACAACTGTCATACTCAGCCTTCATGTTCTTATTCCCCCTTTATGCTTGACATGGTTCCTCACAATGCAAATATTAATGGTTGAAAAGGTTGGGACTACACTTAGCATTGATGTTCCTATTGTTTCTTATGATTTTCTGGTTTAATGAATTGCATTGACAGGTTCAGCCCGTGCCAATGAGCCAGGTGATGTCTGAAGGAGCATATATTTTATTTTACATGAGGTATGTATTGTCTGGTTCTAAAAGTCCTCACTTAATTTTCTTTTCTTTTCCCTTTTCTTTCCTTGTTTGTTTGGTTACTCTTGCCCTTTTTTATATGTTTCACTAAATTAACCCTGTATATCTATATCACTCAGAAGTACTTTGTTTGATAAGTAATGACAAGTACTTCCCAAACTATAGCAATGTAGATACTTTGGGCATTTCAAGGGAGATCAGTTCTACTTTTAGTATTACATCATATAGGCAAGTGTATGTTGGACCTCTCTTTTTTATCACTTATGTAAAAGGTCAAGCCTTGGTGTGATGGCAAGTGCCATCCACCAAATGCAATAGACCAGGGGTTCTAGTTTTTGAATTAGCCTCTCTAATAAGTTGGGGGTAAGGGTGCTTACTATGACCTCTCCTAGACCCACAAAAGTGGAAGTTTGTGCACTAGGTACAACCTTTTTTTATTTTCTTTTATATCAGTCTCCTTACAAGGATTTCACTGGATCCCTCCCCTGTATCTTTATGCCATGTCTTTTTGTATATATGCTCTTCAAATTTCTAAGTCTTCGTAAAGGTTAAGTTTCAAACAACCCACCCACAACCCAGATTACGCCCTTAATTCCCAAAACCCAAACAAAAACAAACAACACAAAGTTCTCAGTTCACCCACTAAACGAAACTGCAAAAACCCAAAATTTGAACAACCCAAAACAAAAAATAACTCAAATTTACAATAACCCACGACACAAAACAAAATATAGCATTAAAAAGAAAAAAAAAAAGATAACCCAGTACCTGAAGCAGAGAACGAACGGCGCTACAAACGACGGCGGGCTACGAACGGCAAGCACGAACGGCCGGCAGAACGGCGGGAGAACGGCGGGCAGAACGGCGGGAGAACGGCGGGCAGAACGGCGGGCAGAACGTTTTGGACTGAGAGTCAGTTAGTGGGTGAGTTTGAGAGTGAATGAGAGGAACATGAGAGAGGACTGAGTTTGAAAGAGCTCTGTTCTTTCAAAAGTGCCGTTTGAGTGCATTTGGGTTGATTTTAAATGTTGGCAAGAAATCGAGTCTTATAGACTCGATTTCTGTGGCTGCTCCACGTGGAATTTATGTCCACGTAGGTGCGTCTAAAAACCACAAACTCGAGTTTTTAAAACTCGAGTTCTAATTAGAACTCGAGTTTTAAAAACTCGAGATGTTATTTTTACATTTACTTCCAACTTTTGCCAACTAACGAATTTATTCTGTTAACGTGTATATTTGGCAAGGGTGTTCTGCTATTTTGCCTCTATTGTTTTGTACCTATCGATGTATCAAAACCGAAACCTCTCTCTCTCTCTCTCTCTCGGTCTCCTCTTTCTTTTTGAGTCAATATTTATTTCTTAAAAGTCTTTTTGAGTCTTTGAGGGCAGAGCGAAGTTGTGACTCTGATCATCAAAGATGGCGGTTGGGAAGGAAGAAGTGGAGATAGTGAAGGCTCGAACGGACACCAGGGAGTATAGGAGGATCGTCCTTCCCAACTCCCTCCAGGTCCTTCTCATCGCCGATCCCGATACCGATAAGGCAACCCCCCCTATATTCCTCTGTTTCAAATTCAAAATTCACTATTTTCTTAATCTTAATCTTAATCTTAGGGTTTTTCTTTCTTTGTTTCTTGTCTCAGTGTGCTGCTTCCATGAGTGTCCGTGTTGGCTCCTTCAGCGACCCCCAAGGCCTCGAAGGACTCGCCCATTTTCTTGGTTTTTCTTTTTCTCTCTTTATTTTTTATTTTTATTATATATAGCCTCTTATTATTCATTTATATACATGTCTATATATATTATTACAACATCAAAGATTTCAGTCTTGAATTTTTAGAGATATTTATTGGTTGTATGCAGAGCATATGCTGTTTTATGCCAGTGAGAAATATCCTTTGGAAGATAGTTACTCCAAGTACATTACTGAGGTACTTAATTTATTTATTTATATTTTATGTGTCATCATTTCATTTGTTAACACAGTGTAAAGTCATACCCTTCCTAACAAGATACAAACAGTGTAAAGTCATGCCTACACCTTCATACCCTTCCTAACATAATTAACACCCAAATTTCTATGCATTTTTTTTAATCTTCTTGATGCGTAGCATGGAGGACGCACAAATGCTTTTACATCTTCAGAGAACACAAACTACTATTTTGATGTTAATACTGATAGTTTTGAAGAGGCTTTGGACAGGTAGATTCTGTTCTTCCTTTTTGTGCTGTGCCTGTGTGCTGTCTGCTCCCACAAAATGTAACCCTACAATGTCTTTTTTTTTGGTTGTTGTTCAGATTTGCTCAGTTCTTCATTAAACCTTTGATGTCAGCTGATGCTACCACCAGGGAAATCAAAGCTGTTGATTCTGGTTTGTTCTTCTTTTCTGGCTTTAACACCGTTAGTTGCCTCTTTTTTATTTATTGTTGATCATCTCGCTCTCTCATTCTCATGCAGAGAATAAGAAAAACTTGTTGTCTGATGCTTGGAGAATGGACCAGGTACTGGTTATTGCCTTTGCTAAGCATATTTATAACTGCAAGATGCTGGATATATCAATCTTAAATGCTATTATATGTGTGAAATTCAAGGCTGTAGATAGTTTTTTAGGAAAAGTAGATCTTTGAAATGAGTGTAGAAACTACTCTCATATCTATGCTGCTACCATTGTTCTATAGTGCTACCATTGTTAATATAATTCATTGGTCCTGTATGGTCAGATTATTTTTAGATATTTAGAAGCCACTTTTGGAATTTGGCCTCGTAGCGTTTTCCAATTTCATCATGAGTGTTTTTTTTTTTTTTCTTTTCCCCTTTTGGGTCAGCCCCCTATACAGCTTCCGACTTGAATTTCTTAATCCAGTGGGCCACACTTTGTTAGTTGGATCAACCCAACTTACTAGTCATTCCCTGTTTCATCAATGGTGATAGGAAGCCTTTTATAAGGGTGTCTTTATTGAACTTTGAATTGCTGAGTTGGCCCATCATCGATACCTTCACTCTAGGCATACATTGTGACTTGAAACTCTCCATAGATAATTCTTGATTTTCAAACACCCTCCTATTCCTCTCCCTGTACACATGCCACATCAAACGATAAGGGGTGACATTCATGACTCAACACTCCAGTACTAAAAATCTATGAACTTCGCCTCCAGCATTGGGATAAACCTATGATCGTCTTAGGCATCACTACTTCACTCATCACTCCAAAAACTTCAAAATCTAAAATTCCATTAATCCAAAGCTATTGGGCAATACAATAACAAATGATCCAGATTTTCTTCATTACTTCTACACATCACACTGATCACACACCAATTTGCCAGCACAATACTCCTCTTAATGTGATTCTCCATAGCAAGAATTTGGAATTGGTCTTCAATATTTTAGGGATGAAAACTGAAATCCATGCAAACTTTATAGACAAAAACAATATTTTAGCTATTAGTATTTGAGTCTCAAAGGGTTTCTTCTTAGAGTGTTTGATGTTCTTAAAGAGCTTGCTATCCAGTCTACCTACTTATCTCTCGTTGTTTACTATCTTGACATTTGTGACATGGGAGATTGCAAAAAAAATATTGTGGGTGTGGTGTGAGTGATGAGTTCAAATTTTTTCTTGTGTATCGGAATATAGTTTGTGCTCCAATTGAAAATCAGAGTGTGGGGCTGTGTGTATTGGATACTTCTAATCAAGCCATGTTGGGTAAATGGCTATGACGAGATGGAGTTAAAGGTACTCGTTTCTGGAGGCAAGTTGTTGGCTTGAAAGTAGGGGGAGGATTGGGATCAATGGTCTACATAGGATGTAAGCTAGGAAGCACGGGTGCAGCTCTAGGTGTGCTGCACCTGCGTCTGACATGCATGGACCGCCGTGCGGCTGTTGACGCGGCTGCATGCACATCCGAGGTGAATCCTTTTTTTTTTTTTTTGATTTCTGATTCAGGCCGAAACAGCTCCAATTTGGTCCGATTCTGTCCGAATAAGAAGAGGAAGAAGAAAGATATGCTACCAAAAGATTTGTGAGAAAAAAAAAGGGAAGGAGAAGAAGAAAGATCTGCTACCAAATGATTTGTGAGGAAAAAGGAAAAAAGAAAAGAAAAGAAGAAGACGATGTGGAGATGTGGTGGATGAAGCTCAACTGCTGGCTGCTACCATCGAAACTCTCTCCTCTGGAACTTTCAAAAAGGAAAAGTTTGATGACAGATTATTGTTACTTTCAAATTAAGCCTTGGAATGTAATATTAATAAAGCAATGCATGTGGGTATTGGTGGGACTTGGCAATGGAGCTTCTTGGAAGCTTCCTTGTTTATAAATATCCCAACACATTTGTTTATTTATAGTAAAACCCCCAACTTTGAATATCTTTATTATGATTTTTTTAAACACTATATTAAATTCAACCATTTATATCATTTAGCTTAATAATAGCCAAACATTTGGTAATTGTATCAATTTAAATAATTACTTATCTTTAAAAAATAATATTATTTTGCAAAATTTACCTCCCTAAATATCAGCTATAAATATTAAATTGATCTCAAAAGTTCCTTATCTACTATTGCTCTTAAATTGGTATATTTTTACCATTATATGAAAAAATATGCTTAGCAATATATAGAAAAAAAAAAAAATATATATATATATATATAATAATTTATTAATAAATGTATCCTGCCGTACTCGCACCCTACTTTTTAAAAAATTGCCGAGTTACCTCATTGCACCTGCACCTGCACCCAAACCCCAACTTGAACCCAAATCCGCACACGTGCTTCCTAGGATGTAAGGGGCAGCCATGGATGTAGTTTATGGAAGAGTATTAGTGGATTGGGATAAATTTGTGAGTTATGTATAGTATGCTGTAGGGGATGTTAATTGCATCAGGTTATGGCATGGTCTATGGTGTGAGACCCAACTACTAAGAGGCATGAATCTTGAGTTGTATGCCATTGTAGTTGGGAAATATTCCTCATTTAGCTCCTACTTGGGGACTTAGAATAAGGGGAGGACGTGCTCATTGAGTATCATGTTCATTTGTGATTTTTTTAATTGGGAGTTGGAGTTGGTAGACTCTACGTTAGATTTGTATATTCTAATATTCAAAGTAATGAGGCTCCTAATTCCATGAGGTGGAGGTTGAATAGCGATGGTATATGTAATGTTTATTTTTTATAATGATGCTTTTAAAGGCTCAACAGTGTTGCGTCTGGAAAATTAGGTTATCTCCAACAGTGTTTTAGAGCTACTTTTGGTTGGAGAAACTGGTTTGGTAAACAATACTCCCTTGTTTGGAATCTAGCCCATTGTGCCTGTTTTGGAGAGGGGCAGCAGAATCCACTTACATTTGATGGTGTGGAAACATGAGCTACTTTATGTTTTATTTTTTATTTTGATAGGTTAGAAAACTTGTATTAAGAGAAGAACACCTCATTAGAAAAATGAAATAGCCAGAAAAAAAATATGTACAAACAACAGAAAAAAAAAGAAAAAGAAAATTACGTACAGGAAGATAGGGAATCTAAAAACAGTGGAATGGATTCCTTAGAAGTAAAACTCCATGCACAAGACCAATCAAACAAGGTCCCTGCAAATAAAGCTAGGAGCTGATCCCTGGTAAGCTCCATGTCAGCCACAGATGCCTCCCTATAAGTAGCAATCTCAAATAAAAATGGGAAGGTTATTATAAGATCAGTGTTTGAATGGTTTTCCTGTTTTGGGCTCTAGTGAGATCTCACAATAAGCATGCTTTCATGGTTGTTAGTATTGAGCAATAGTGAGATCTCACAATTAGCATTTCTGATCAATTTTGTTTCATCAAGTAACCTTATGTGGAAAGAGTCATGAAGGTTTGAGGAATCTGGTATTTTGTTTAATTTTCTGATGTCTTTGCTAACGTGTGTAGTCTCCGATGGATATGATTTCCCCTTTTATGGCACTAGGCTGCGCTTTGAGTCTCCCTTGTTACGGAAGTTTCTTATTCCTTGACATGATTAACTTCTTAACTTAATCAAATAAAGATGAATTGCCTAATTATTTTGGTCATAAATGATCATTCCTCTAGTGTCTCTTAGGTTGTGTTTAGTTGGCCAGAATTTAAGTTGAGAATTTAAAATTCTTGGGAGTTATCAAAATTATGGGTGCTTGGTTGGGAGGATGGATTTTGGTGGGCCTAGATGGAAAACTCCTCCCACTCAATTTTCCATCCTCCCTCATTTCCACCAAACCAAACATTAGAAAATTCCCATTTTCCTTCATCCATTTTCCTTCCTCCCTTGTTTCCACCCAACCAATTGGACCATTAAAGACTTGGTGTTCCTATGCTAGTTAGAATGACTAAGGAAATGGCAGTAACTTCTTGCTAGAGTTGTCTTTTATTTCAGCTTTTGAGCAAGATAAACTAGTGCTTAAGTTGCACAGAGGAAAATTTAGTAGCCAGCATTACAGATTATGTATTTTTGTTCATTTTATTATCACATTTTCATGTGAATAAACCATGTCGATTAGTTTCCATAGTGGTACTGGTAGTGTTCATTTGAAAAATATGCTTCTAATTGCATTCTCCATGTGAAATTTGTTGCTTATGTACAGCTTCAGAAACATTTAAGTATGGAGGGCCATCCATATTATAAATTCAGCACAGGTCAGTAGTTTAATTATTATTTTCTTGGAAGATTTGTGTTTTAATTCAAAGTTGTAATTTAATTCCATAGGTTAATTCATATATTGTGTAGGCATGTATAATTTTTCCTGATATGTTATGTCATTTTTCATTTTGGTGAAGTTACAAATTTTTTATTGAAACTGAAGGACCACTGGACCAAAATAAGTGTGAAGAAAGAAACTGTCCATTATTTTCATTTTTACTTCTGGTTCTTGAGCAAAAAATGAAAAGAAATATAAATTATTAATTTAATACTGATTATTCTATAAGAAACACTGATGTTTACCCTTATATTGTAGTTCACCATTTATATCATTTCTTATGGTTGCTAAATATCTTTCATGTACACATCTTGTGTATGTGGTCTATTTTTTTTATATCAATAAATGTTTTACATATATATATATATATATATATATATATATCTTTTATGTGTGCAGGGAACTGGGATACTTTGGAGGTTAGACCAAAAGCAAAAGGATTGGATACCAGACATGAGCTTATTAAATTTTATGAAGAAAATTATTCTGCCAACCTCATGCATCTGGTTATATATGCAAAAGGTAAATAACATTTCCTATAGTACTTCTGTGCTTGAGGATGCTGTAGTTTCTTTAATCATCAACAATTAGAATACCTATGTCACGGATACAGAAAAGCTTGATAAAATTCAAAACATGGTGGAGGACAAGTTCCAGGACATTCGAAACACTGACCGAAGTTGTTTCCATTGTCCTGGTCAGCCTTGCACATCAGAACATTTACAGGTATGCATACAAGTGATAAATTTTTTACATGCTAAGCTAAAGTTGCATGTGTTGAACTTCTAGAGAAACTTTTTTGAACATGTGCAGTAAAGTTTTTATGTTGTGTATGGATTGTTTTTAGCTGCGTTTTTGTTTCAGATACTTGTCAGAACTGTCCCAATAAAACAAGGTCATAAATTGAGAATTGTATGGCCAGTAACTCCGGAGATTAGACATTACAAGGAAGGGCCATGCAGATATCTTGATCATCTTATTGGCCATGAAGGAGAAGGATCTTTGTTTTACGTCTTGAAGACATTGGGTGGGTTTTGCATATCCATTTTTCATACTATCAATTTCTAGCAGATTTCATTTGTATATTCTAAGAAGTTGAAATTTTGATGTAGTTGGAACTTTCCCATATAATAATTATTTCTATTGCTACACATTGAGACACTTCTTTTTAGAGTTGAGATGTTGTGTCTATTTTATTTATTAAAAAATGAGGATTAGTAACATGTTTCAGCTTTGTACTTACTGTGACCTTCGATTATAATTCATTTCAATTACAGAGATAATGAGCCTTTTCTTGTTCTCCCTCTCCCTTATTGACATAAATGGGTTGTTTGTGGTTTTTTTTTTGGTACACAAATATTGAAATTTGTCCTTTTTCTAGAAGCAGATTGTTTGTAGATTGTATTTTTTAACTTCTGAATTTAGATCTGAACTTGGACGGACAAGGATTTTTATTTATTTATAATGGATTCTCTTTTTCTTGCATATAAGAGTTACTTACATGAGTATCCAAAAAGTGTTACAAATATTTATTGTGTTTATTGTACATTAAATGCATCTTTATTCATTGAAGTGTATTATACTCACTTTGGGGCAATCCCATTCCTCTACTTGTGTATTGTACTCTTGTCATTCCCTTTTGGGGCAATCCCCTTTCCCTACTTGTGTAGTATAACCACTTTTTACACACAAGACTTTGGTGCAGTAATGTGTATGTGAAGATATCACTATTAAAGCAATTAAGGCTTCTTTATTTATGTATTTGATTAGTTTATAAAATAGTTTTGGTGACATTTCTCAAAATGTTGATATTTCAGTAATGCTTTCTGTCTCTCATCTTCATTTGGGTTTTGGTGGGTGGAGTGAAATTTTTTTGCTAGTTGCTTATTGAATGTTTCTGTGCGCTTTGGGTTGTTGTATTTTGTCATTTTTGTTTTTTCAAGGAAGTTAATTATTTATCAAAAAATTATTATTATTTTCCCTCTTTGAGCCACATTTATGATTTTTCTTTTGTCTCGTCTCTGTCATCTTTTTATTTTTTTCAAATTAAAAAAAAAAAAAAATTTAATATGGGAAACAATCTATATTGTCAATACTTAGTATACGTCCATGAAGGACTGATTTTTTTCCCCTGATGAAAGAGCAAATTTATTACCACAAAGAAGGCTCAATACAGATCAAAGAATCAGAAACAACAAAAACTTCAAACTGGCAGAGCCAGTAGCACAAATACCAACATCAGTAAATAAACAGCACAATAACAAGTTAAACTAACAGCACCTATAACTGAAAAAGACAAAAGCTATTGCGCCATAAGCAGCAAACTGTCCTATTTAGGATAGAATTGCAGAAATGACCACCTGACTCAATCCTACATTTAACTTCCCATCTAATTATCTTCAGTATGCCTTCCTCAGAATTGATAAGTCCCTGGTGTAGCACTGCATTCCTTTGCCACCAGGTGCGATAAACAGCAGCCCACCAAGCTAATTTACATACTGTGGCTCTGAGACCATTACCCTTCCAGTAAGAAACACCCCATTCTAAATATCATTCCATTGTTACTGTGGATTTACAACAGGAGACCATTTCATGATGCACAACCAGATTCTTCTAGCAAAAGAGCATTCAAAGAAAAGATGCTCCCTATTTTCAAGCTGTCTCCTACATAAAACGCAAAGAAAATCCCTTCTAAACCCTCACTGAAGCATTATATTCTTTGTTGGCAGCCTGTTCAAAATATCTAACTAACCTATAAAGGCATGCTTACAAATGGTTTCTGGGAACCACAACAATTTTCACCAACCTCTAGTCTACTCTTCTAATGTAATTCCAGGTTTATGAGGTTGTGAACTGACCAGACTTCTATGGAATCCAAAGCGGTCTGTCCTCAACCATTCCTACGAAGCCGAGTTTACTCTGAATTGCCACCAGATCATCGTAGTGAGCAGGGCTCCAAACCTAATTGCCATCTCTCAACATTCTATAAAGCTTTGCATCCGATCTACTTGCAGCAGCATAAACAACCCTATGACCATATTTAATATACAGCACACCATCAGGGTGTCAACAATGAAGGACTGATTCTCCTCTGGAATTGGTTAAGGCACATCTTATGATGCCAGGGACTTACCTGCTTATAGTCACATGTGGATCTGGAGCATATTGAGATCCAGCACCATTAGACCGGTCATTTCATGACTTGACTGGTGAAGACAAGTTTTCTTGTAAAGCCTAATGGCATCATACCAGAGACCTTTGAGTAAATCACACTTTTTTAAAGATGGACCTTTAGTGATGGGAGGGGGACTTATCATTCTGTAGACCATTGGCCTACTGACCTCCAATGAACTAAAAATGCTGAGCTAAGTGATGGGCAACTAAGAACAGATTCTCCGCAGAAATATATAGCTTAATTTTTATTTTATTTTTAATTTTATAAAGTAGTAAACTTGGAAAAGTAAATTTTAGTTTGATCATTTGAACCAAAACCTAAGAGTAGTCTCTGTTTGCTGAATATGTCACTCAAGATGCTGCAAACATGTTCAAAGTGGACAAGGGACAAGATTGTTTTAGAAGAGGGTTGTTTATGTAATTTGAAGGCATAATTTTTTTCTGGGATGTGTCAGTCTTGAAGGAAATCAAATGAAGTTAGGAACTACAAATTCAGATTCTAAGATTCAAAGCGCAGTGCCTAAAGAAGGAATATATTTATGCATGGGATTGATGAATGTTAATATTTTGACTGTCCTGCTTACCTTATGGGAGTGATGTGGTGCATTTAACATAATTGCTCTGGATGATCTTGCTTGAGTTAACTGTGTACAAATTATAGTTTCTAGGTTATGTTTATGCTTGTTTATCAGTTTATGGTCCATGTTAATCTCATAATATTTGAAGGCCGTCTAATACAGTTCCTCCATTCCCCCCACCCCTTCCCCAAAAAAAAAAAAAAAATTCCAGGATGGGCAACGGGTTTGTCTGCAGGTGAAGCAGAATGGACTTTGGAGTTTTCATTCTTCGAAGTAGCAATTGATCTTACTGATGCTGGTCATGGTTAGTTGTTCTGCTCCCCCCCACCCCTTTCTCTCTTCTTTTCCCCTATAGCTCTTATTGGATTTTTCAATAAGCATAGACTTATTTTATTATGACACAGGTTACATAACTTTTCGTACATACTACATTTTATACTGTGGTGAGCTGCTAATAATCTGGATCATATAATCATATATTTGATTGATTACTATTAAACTGCAGAGCACATGCAAGATATTATTGGATTGCTATTCAAATATATTGACCTCTTAAAGCAGTCCGGAATTCACAAATGGATATTTGATGAGGTATTATGTGCATATAGTTAGTATGTTTTTATGTATGCATGTGTCATGTACTTATGGTTTTTCATAGAACTAAGTCAACTTAATATGTTAATGAAGCTCTCAGCTTTTTGCGAGACAAAATTCCATTATCAGGACAAGATTCCTCCTATTAATTATGCGGTCAATGTTGCATCAAATATGCAGGTAATGTAGGCAATTTTTGTTATTTGTATACTTCTTTTGCTTTGCTATATATATGTTATCATCTTTTAACGGTCTTTATCATTTGTTTGTTAAAGTTCATCTATAAACATTTTGCTAATATTTGGGAGGATTATCCTACTTGCCGTATCATGTTATAATTTTTTAAAAATTGCTCATGTTGTCGTATTGCACCCGTACCCGTGTCTGTGCATCCTAGGCCTATTATCAAAAACTGTACCTAGGTCATGTTGTGTCAACTAAGCTTCGGCTGGTTGAAGGGTCCAGCAAAAACAGAACATTGTATTTCTTCTTGGGTAAATAAAGTGGAATGATCCTTTTTTAACTCACATACCTGAAACTTGGAAGAGTGCATTCACAGTTCTTATAACGGGTTCATATTAATTGATCTAGAACTAGGGAATTTAAAAAATTAATTAATTGTATTCTATTCCTGATTGACATTTATAAACTTGTTTGCTCCATTTTCTGTCTATTTGTTGGGTAGGGAGAGTATTTTAGCTTGTAATAAGGAAGTTGGAGCTTATAATTGTTATTTCTATTACAATAATCTTGATTGCATGGGAATGGTACAATAATAATTTTTCCCTTCTTTAATTGATTATTTTAAATTGTTTTGCAGATATATCCCCCAAAAGATTGGCTGGTGGGCTCATCCTTGCCTTCTATGTTTAGTCAAGGCAGTATCCAAATGGTACTAGAGGAGCTATCTATTGACAACATCCGGTGAGTTGTTTATTACAGCTCAGAGAAGCTGCATAGATTATAGTGGTATATTCATGATGCAGGACAAACCAAAATTGATGCATCATATATATATATATATATATAGATATTTTTTAATTTTTAATTTTTGTGATGTGGAGCCTCACCAAACTAGGACCCTTTGGACCCACCCTTGGGGAGATACACAACCCCACCCACCAAAACTGTGTATTTGGTAATCCAAGGGAACTCCTAGTTGGGGTCAAACCTAGGATGTCTAGGTCTACAACTAATCCTAAGCCACCAACTGCTAGGATGAACCCTGACAAGTTGATGCAACATGAAAAAGAACCAAAAAAAAAAAAAAACTAACGTATGAATCAATACAAAATGGGTAGAAAACCTAAGAGTCAGCACCTAGGGTGGAGTCGATACTAGGCCATTAGAAAATTTTCTAATTGAAAATTTATCTATCATAAACTTGTCTCCATAGGTGTACGAAAGCACCCTTATATAGACTACTAAACTAAACCTAAATCTAATTGACTTAGGAAAGCCAACTTATTGAATTACAAAAATACCCTCGACTCTAGGATATAAAATAAAATATTAATTGATTTAATTAACTAATAAAACCTTGCCTCACTGGTATCTTATCTATTTTTTTGATAGGTAATAAATTTTTTATTGAACGAATTACATCATGTTCTCCATGGTGAACAAATTCATGTGTTTTAACTAAACAAAAAACTAATAACACCTATAATAAAATTCCATTGACCCATTAAAAATACAAGTTGACTTGCAACATTGAATAAGACTTAATTATTTGCTTTTCTCACATCAATCTGAAGTATGGGACATTTGGATGATCCACTATAGCATTTCCTTCCTTTGCACTTATATAAAAAAAAAAAAAAAAAAACTATAGTATTTCCTTCCTTTGTAGGCTCCTTTGTTTTTGGTTCTTTTAACACTAATTTTTTGAAAATAACATTTGTAGAGGTAGTTAAAAAGAACATTTTAATTAAGGAAGTGATAGAGACTATGACCTCACACAGAATAGAATGGAGTAGAAGAATACATGTGACTGACCCTGATCAAGGGTCCTATCTTTTATTGATTTCATTGGAGAGTTTACGCTTTCTGTCTTCTAATATGCATTATTTATTTATTTTTGATAAAGTAAGAAAGCCTTTATTTATTAAAAAGATACTCAAAACTACTGGGAATGTGTAAAACAAGAATACATTCAAACCAATAGTTGGATTCCTTATTATAATTAGGAAATACTATACAAATCTGTATTGTTACTAGGCCATTTGTAATAGACAGCCTTACCCTTTTATTTGGCGCCCTGACCATGCTATGAGTAGCTGCCACATAATTTTATATAGGAATTACGCATCACTTCTTTGCCAGTATGGCACTAGTAATTGTGCCCTCATGCTCATATTAAGAATGCAGATTCAATTCAATGGAAATGATGTGTACCCTTCAGCAGTTTTGCCAAAATTCTAAATTTAAAATTTGATGGTTGCATTCGGAAATGGGGATGAAAGGTGTAGCCATCTTTTTGTGATCTTCTTAAGTATGCTTCATCTTCAGCCAAATTGGAATGGATGCAGCCATTAGAATTTTTGCATATAGTTCAAACTTTATCAATGTTAATTACAATTTCTCAATTTCTCATTATACGATATAGTCCTTTCCATTTTGCATGTTCCATTATGGTTTGAGTCATAGTAGTTCTCCTAACGAGCTGTTTCTACAGAATCTTTTGGGAATCAAAGAAATTTGAAGGTCATACCGACAAGGTTGAGCCATGGTATGGAACTGCATATTCCATTGAGAAAATTACCAGCTCCATGATTCGGGTTTGTAGACGAGTTGGACTTGAATGAGTTTTCTTGCTTGTTCAATTGATTTTGTCATGTCCTTTAGAAACTTAAATTGTGATGAAAGTAAATATTGACTGCTCTTTTAAATTATATATATTTAATTACAGGAATGGATGCTTTGTGCTCCTAATGAAAATTTGCATCTACCAGCTCCCAATGTGTTCATTCCCACTGACTTGTCACTTAAGAGCGCTCAAGAGAACGTATGATGAATATTATAATTTAATTTCATGTGACCTTGTCTCTTCTCTTTTATTTTTCCTGTTAATTTTTTTATTGACATTGAAACAGGTCAAATTTCCAGTTCTCTTAAGAAAGTCATCATATTCCAGATTATGGTTTAAGCCTGATACAATGTTTTCTATGCCTAAGGCATATGTTAAGATAGATTTTAATTGTCCCTATGCTGGCAACTCTCCTGAAGCAGAAGTTCTAACTGATATTTTCACACGGTTGTTAATGGATTGCTTGAATGAATATGGTAAGAAGCTGAAGCTCATAAGATTTACTTAAATCAAACGGGGATTCTTATTTTTGTTTATTTTTTTAAAATTTTTTCCGAGTAGTTTTTATCAGAAAGAGGGCAGTACAACTTTATTTCAATAGTATATCCTGTAAATAGAAGATTCAATGCTATATTTTGAGGGGTTTTTTTTTGGAGAAGAGCTTATTTTTAGTTGTTTATTCCAGCATACTATGCTCAGGTTGCTGGTCTATATTATGGCATAAGCCACACAGATTGTGGTTTCCAGGTATCTTCACAAGACTCTGTCAATTTCCTATAGGTTAATTTTCTATTTAGGTGTTGGATTTTCATACACAAATACTTTATGTTCTCCCAGATTCTCCTTGCATTGACCCTACCTCAGGGTGTATATTCCAACAATTGTAAAATCAAAATTTCTAATTTTTTTAGGTTTTAAATTCTTATACTCCAAATTGATACTCAACTTTAAATATTTTGTAATGTGCTTATCTCATAGGGATCTAAGGAAGCTTGAAAAGCGTTGTCTATATGACGATTGCACATCTAGAAAAATATTAGATTGTTGATTTGATTAATACATATATGTTTAAGTTAAAGTCTGATAATATGAATGAAGTATGTGGCAGATCATCAAATGAAAGTTTGGAATTTAGCAAGGGGACTTTCACAGAAGTTTCTGAGTGCTCTATTTCAGAAAAAATTTAGTTTTAATACAGTAAAGAACTGGAATCATTATGTTCGTGGACTAACTAGAGTGACTCATAATCTGGAAAGAGGGTCTAAAATGGGTTGATATAAGGTGGTATCAACTGGTTTAGGTCATAGAGCTTCTAAAATGTGCTCTTCTAGGCCTCTAAAGAGAATTTCTAACATCTTTTAACCATTCCCACAGTCCAAAACTATTAAGCTTTTTGAGTTGCTTGGATAATCTGATTCTGTAAATACCTTTCATTGATAAAGCACTTCAATGCTAATGAACTATAGCTCAATTGACACTCTCTCCTATAATAATTGGTTGTTGGGTGAGGTCGTGGGTTTGACCCACTTGGTGTGCATTCATTAATAATATAAGTGATTTGGGATGGACCGGTTGGTGAATAGAAGTGTTTTGATTGGGAAAATTTAAAGGAATTGGATTCATATGACTTAAAAGTAGTTTCCACATTTTGTATTATTTCAATTTTAACATTTCTATGTTCGTGATTGGAATAAAATTTTTTAAACTGTAAATTATTATGAAATCCATCATTCAGTTGTAATTACTCTTCTTTATCTTTCCCTTCCACTTCTCTCTCTAAAAAAATCTGTGGAAGCATGATGCTATTTGTTTTAACCGTATGGTTTACTTCTTTAGGTGACGCTGGTTGGTTACAATCACAAACTGAGGAATTTACTGGAAAGTGTAGTGCAAAAAATTGCAACATTCAAAGTAAAACCTGATAGGTTTTCTGTGATAAAGGTAATTCCCATTCTTCCTAAAAGATCTCAACTGTTTGCTGCCTGCAAATTTTGCTGATTTTGCTTCTGCAAGTGCTCTGAGCATACAAGAAAATCACCTGCCAGATGTGTGGCACAATTATTGAATACGGTATTCTAGCCTTTGACGTGATTTATCTTGTTCTGTTTTCCCATAGGATGTGGCTTAGTTATGTTGCACTCTTAATTGGTCACATGGATTTACAGTGACAAAGAAGCTTGGTCCATGGATCCCTTCTCTTTCCTTACATTCCTCAATAATTCCATGCACATAGTCACATACTCACATATGCATAGAGAGCCCTTTACCCTTCCAGTCGAAACATAAAGTAATTTTTCCAGTGGATCAGCTTAAGAATCAATCATTTGGATTTGTTTCTGTAGATTGATGTTTGTCTATTGAACTAGTTTTAGTCTCTATTTCTTTATCTTTGTTTTTCCTGCTTTAGATTTTGACAATACTGTACAGCTGATCATTTGAATTCCTTTAAATTTTTTTCTCTAAACACAAGTAGGACACTTCAAAAACCCTGGTGTGTCCATGTCCAATGACGGGTCACTTCTGCATGCGTGTCCTTATTGAGTTCGGAGTAAAACATTTTGTTATTTTAAAAAACAATATTCCTTTGATTTTAGATATGTTTAAAAAATATATATATAAAAATTAATTTTGATATCCCCGGTGTTGTGTCCTAAAATTAATATATATTAAATTTTGACTTGATTTTACTTCTCTCTTGTTACACCACCGCTGTGCTAGGGTTTTCTCTTCCTAATACAATTTTTGGTTATTTACAAAAAAAAAAAAAAAAGTTCTCCAGAATCAACCCCCTGCTCATCCAGAGTATATTCTTCCATTATCTTCTGTTGGGTATCCAATATGCATAAGAGAGAAACTTGTTGCTTCTTTTTGTTTAATGTGATTTTTTAGTTCTATTATATAAAAGCACTAACTTGAGTTGTTCATTGCCCAAGTTTAAAGATAATAGGATTCCTTTTAATTAGAGAGACCAATGTCTTGTGAATATTATTGTTCATGGTTCCTTCTTTAGGGTATGTTTGTTTGGAAGGATTTTAGGGAGGATGAAAAATTGAGGAGAGAAAAGTGGAGAGATAGCATTTTTAGTGGTTGTTTGGTTGGGAGGGGGGAGGGAAAAAAAGTGGTGGGGTGTTTTCTCCCTAAAATGGGGAGAAAAGCTCAATCTTTGAGCTGACCAAAATGCCCATGTGCACTTGCACCTGGGAATTCTTCTTGCCATCTCTTGCAAAGCTTGTGGTAAAATTTCTGTATAAAATGTTGTGCTTGTATCTCATTAATCCCCCTAGAACTCCCGAAAAAACCAGTTGGGATGCCATTAATCAAATGGAGTATTTGGATGTTCTATCTTTTGTTATGTGATAATTTTTTGTCTAGATTGCCTTTTTCCTACATATTAGAGGCCCGACTACCTCAAATTAGCCAGAAAATTTGTGGCTTTCTTCTTTCAATCTTTCTATTATGGGTGGTTCTCGCAGTTTTTTTTATTAAATCCAAATTTATTCAACTGGTGGTAGAGGAAGGGGGACGGTATTTTTGTTTTAGGATTTTTGAGCGGAGAAGGTACTTCATGAAGTCGGTCTTCATGGGTAAGAATGCGGCACAATGACTGATGAAGAGTATAGAACAGATTGTCGCTGGGATTAGTCCGAAGTATTTTTATACGTTCAGGGAAGGTGATTTAGCCTACACCCTCCATCGGAGCTCCAACTCTTTTGGCTTGTTCCTACTATTGATTGAATTTAAAGTTGGCGGGTTTAGGAGGTCCATTATTATTCCAGAAGGTAGAGGAAAGAATGGATGGAAGGTTTTTGGGTTAGAATTATGGAAGATGTTGGAACCCGAAAACTATGTGAATGGTGGTTTTGGTCACATTCAAAATTTGTAGCTCAGCTTCATAAGGATAACTCAGGGGTTCAACCATTTAAAACTTTTGTCGATTCGGTGCGTGGGCATTAGGTGCAGGTTAAGGGCAGAAATCAGCCAAATCTGTTAAGCACCCATGATAAAGGGAAACTGCAATTAGGGGATAATAGGGGTGAGAAGCAGAACCCAGTAATAGAACCCCGTAATAGAATAGAGGAGGTTGAGCGAAATGCCGATGAGCATACCAGGTCCGACGACTCTAGGTGGAAGAGATGTGGGTTCTTGGTGCATTTATGTGGAATTTAATTTGGGAGAGACAAATATAGTAGGAAATAAAAGGAGATTTCTGTTGAAATTAAATTTAAATTTGAATGAATCTGTTTATGGAAAAGAACGTGAACTGAGGAATTCTTACTGGACAAGAGAAGGCTTGACCGTAGAGGTGAATGGGGAAGGAAAAAGGCGTGTTGCATGGAATTCTAACAAAGGTGGATCGAGGAGTTCTAAATGGGTCACAAGGAGTTAGAGGGAGCACGTGGTGGGTCCTTCTAGTGGGTCACGGGTTCAAAAAGATCCTGTGGTGGGCTCAGACCAATTTAGGCGTGTTGCAGGGAATTCTAATAAAGGTGGATTGAGGAGTTCTAAATGGGTTACAAGGAGTCAAAGGGAGCATGTGGTGGGTCCTTCTAATGGGTCAGGGGGTCAAAGCTTGAGTCCCACGTTGGCCCAAACTGGTTTGGGCTCTAATTAGTCTAATGAAGTTTGTTTCTTAGGCCCAAGTATTCATGAAATGGGCAAGCCCTCTTCTATGACTAGCCCAACACCCCTGGCCCACTCGGTGACACCAATGATATCTCCTTCAGACAAGCTCGAGTCATTGATGTCCACTATCAAGGTGTCTGAGTGACAGGTAGAGCCTCCGTTGCTCGTTAGTCGCAGCTGTTCTGATGGAATCAGCTCCGATAGTCTCATGGTGGTTGGGATAGAGGCTTGGATCAACTCCAACGGTTTCGCGGCGAAGCGGATGGAGGATAATAATAGTTGTCTTGATGGGAAAAGCTTCAATAGTACCGCGGTGGATGGGTTGGAGGTTGGGACCAGCTCCGATGGTCTTGTGGTGGCTTCGATGGAGATTAATTGCATTTTCTCTGCTGGGTTTAACTCTGGCGGTCATGAGGTGGCTCAGATGGAATTAAATGGTAGCTCCTCTGATGGGTTCAACTCCGTTGACTTCACGATGGTTCCGGGCAAGACCGACATGGTAAATTTGCAACTCTTGAAGGGTATTTTCTTGGCAAATCCTTAAGAGACTGTTGGCTGCGGGTTTCGTGGATTTTGGTGTCAATAGTGTGGATAAAGTTGGAAGTGAGTGTAGTGTGCTTTTGATTAAAGGGGTGGACAACAAGGGCACCAGGCCGATAGATATGGGTGAGATTGGCCAGCCCAATTTAGCGTTGATGGAACCGAATTTATATTGTGGCCTATCTATTTTGGGTGTCTCGATGGTGGAGGAAGTGGCTTTCTCAGAAGTGGTTTCTGGCGAGGAGGAGAGTTTGACAGATTGTAATCTGTTGTCTACTGTTATCCCTCCGGGGTTGGCCTTGTTGATGGAAGTGCACAACAATTCTAAGGTGCTTGATATTGGTGGTACGCTGGATGTCTCTAATTGGGTGAAGAACAGAATCCAAGGTTTTAGTAAAGTGATTGGGCTTTCTGTGAACTATCATGAAAAGTTGTGTATTGCTTATCTTCAAAGGCTAGAAAGGGAGATGGAGGTTATTAACCAGTAGCGGAAGAAAGCAACTGCTAGCCAAAAAGTAGCATCCTCCACGGGTAAAGGGAAAAGAGAGTTGAGGAATTTAATTTCAACAGTTAACTATGATGGGAGATAGTGTGTTGGAAGTGTGGTAGAGACAGTTGTGGGGCCATAAAAGTCTTTATGAAGTTGAAAATGGTTTCATGGAATGTTAGAGGTTTGAATGACTCCCAAAAACGTCTGGTAGTGAGAAACTTGTTACGTGAGTGGCAGTGTGATGTTGTATGCCTTTAAGAAACAAAACTTGCTGGCATAGATAGACAGCTGGTTTGCAATATATGGGGCTGTTTGTATGTGGATTGGCCGGCTCTAGATGCTGATCAGACGGCTGGTGGGGTCTTGATTATGTGGGATAGGAGGGTTTTAGAAAAGTTGGAGGTTCTGGTGGGCTCGTTTTCAGTGTCGGTTCAGTGGAAAGGTGTGGAGGACGGTTTTATTTGGGCATGTTCAGGGGTGTATGGCCCAAATGATAACAATTTGAGGGATGATTTGTGGGATGAGTTGGTTGGTATTTAGCAGTATTGGAATATTCCTTGGTGTTGTTTTGGGGATCTTAATGTTGTTCGTTTTCCTAGTGAATGGAGGGGTGGGTCCAAGCTTACTCCGGCTATGCAAAAATTTTCTGAATTTATTGAAGATTTAAACTTGATAGATTTGCCATTGGAGGGAGGGAGTGAGTTATACATGGTCTAGTGTTACTAACCAACCATCCATGTCTAGGATCGATAGAGCTCTAGTGTCACGTGATTAGGAGCAACACTTTTCCGATGTGATCCAACGGATTCTTGCACGACCTGTTTTAGATCATTTTCCAATTCTTTTGGAGGCAGGGGGTATGGCGAGGGGGAAAAGTCCCTTCCGGTTTGAGAATATGTGGTTGAAAACGGACGGGTTTGTTGATAGAGTAGATTCATGGTGGAATTGCCATTCTTTTTCGGGTACTCCTAGTTATTTGTTTGCTAAAAAATTGAAAGTTTTGAAAGAAGACATTATTCAGTGAAATTGCCAAGAGTGTTGGGATAAGGTGTATGGTTGGGGCCTTGCCAATGACTTATCTTGGTATGCCGTTGGGAGCGTCTTATAAGTCCCTCTATTTGGAACCCTATTTTGGAAAAAATTGAATGGAAGCTAGGAGGGTGGAAGAAGTTGTATTTATTGAAAGGGGGTAGGATGACATTGCTTAAAAGCACGCTATCTAGCCTCCTCACTTATTTTTTATCTCTATTCACCAGCCCTACACGTGGCAAACAAAATTGAGAAGCTGCAAAAGGACTTCTTGTGGGGAGACCCTAAGACACATTTATTGGGTTGGGATAAGGTGTGTATGCCTATTGCTAATGGAGGTTTGGGTATTAGGAAATTGACCACTTTCAATAAAGCATTACTAGGAAAGTGACTTTGGTGTTTTGGGATCGAGGAGAATAGGCTTTGGAGGATAGTGGTAGCTTTGAAATTCGGGGAAGAATTTTTGGGGGGGGGGGGGGGGGGTGGACCGCTAAGTTGGGAAGGGGTGATCATGGTTGTGGTTTGTGGAGAAGTATCCGGATGGGTTGGGGAGTTTTTAACAAAAATGTCCAGTATAAGATTGGGGTGGGGGATAGAGTGAAATTATGGAAAGATAGGTGGTGTGGAGATTTTCCTCTCCAATTGGCTTTTCTAGTCTTTTAGAATTTTGCTGCACACAGAGAGCCTTCCGTAGAGTCATCTTTGATATGTCAAGGGGCAGGGGATAGGAGAACTTGGGATGTTCGTTTCATTCAGGGTCCTAATGATTGGGAGACAAATATGGTGGACGAGTTCTTTCAATTCTTGGCATCCAATTTACCTTCAGGGACTGATGGTGATCGTTTGAAATGGAAGTTGAAAAAAAACGGGGATTTTACTATCCGTTCATATTATCATAAGTTACATGGCTCTTATTCTGTTGTTTTTCCATGGAAAGGTATTTGGAAGGTTAAGGCATCCCGACGTGTCTCTTTCTTTGTTTGGATAGCTGCATGGGATAGGATCCTCACGGGAGATAACTTGCGGCTTAGGGGCTTTGACTTCGTTGATTGGTGCATTATGTGTCGTTGCTGTGGTGAGACAGTGGATCATTTGTTGTTACATTGTGGAAAGGTTTATCGGTTGTGGTGCTTTGTCTTTAGGATTTTTGGGATCTTATGGGCTCCCTCATGTACGATGTCAAGTTTTCTATTTAGTTGGTGGAATTGGTTGGGGAAGCATTCATCTTATATTTGGAACTTAGTTTCGTTGTGTTTGATGTGGTGTATTTGGAGGGAACTCAATTGGCGGACATTTGTGGATTTGGATAGATCCGAGGACCAAATGCTTGCTTCCTTTTCTAGTTCCCTTTTGGATTGGGCTAGGGCTTGGGGACTCACATCTAGTGACTTTCTTCCTCTTTTCCTTAGCTCTCTTTCTTTGTAATTAATGTCTTTTTATGTTTTTGTTTTTCCTTCTTTTTTGTACTTTTGATATGCTGATGCTAATTTGCATCTAGCAGTTTTCTTGAATATACTTCTTCTTACCTATCAAAAAAAATAAATCTTCTTGCCAAGTTCTTTCTTCTTCTTCTTCTTCTTTTATTTTTTTTGGTTTCTTCTTTTGAGTGTCATTCTTGCCCCTTTTTTTTGGTTCCTTTATTCTTTTTTTATACTTCTTTGTTTGTTTGTTTGATTGTTTTTTTGTTTTTGTTTTTAGTTTTTAGTTTTTTTTTTTTTTTGTGTGCTCATCTTCCTTTGGCTTATGCTATTTTTTTATTTTATTTTGAAGTGTCCTTACACAATTTTTTTAATAAAAAAATGTGTTACTTTTTATTTTATTTTAATAATGGGGGGACATAGTTGTAAATTTATACCAACATCATCTTTCATCCTCTCATTTTTCTTCTCAGTTGAACAAATAAGTTTTCCATCTCTCCACTTTTCCATCCTCTCAACCAAACACTAATGGGAGAAAACTAAATCTCTTTTATCCTCCTACTTTTTTATCCTTTCCCCATTTTTTATCCTCCCACTTTTCCACTCCTTCAACTGAACGGACTTGGAAAGAGGCCTCAAACTAACCAAGCTTGATATGGGCGAAGATTAACGATTAGTTTCTTTTGTCAAGAGCTTAATTCATGAAAGGAAGCTTTCCATGGGTGATCAAGGTTGCTCATATTCATTTTGTTGCAAGTGACATACCATCATTGTTATTTTTCTTTGTTCCTAGCAGAGTCATAGCTGCCTAAATAAACCCCCCCCCCCCCCCCCTCCTCCTTCTCCTCCTCCTCCTCTTGTTGCTGGTGGTCCCCTTCCCAAATAAAAAATTCTGTATTCTTCTAGGGTCATAGTACATCAGGCCAGATCTTGAAAATTATTAGAATGAAATACACAATATCCTCTATGGTATAATGAAGTTTTATTTGACACCTAAGTTTCCATTTATTCTTATCACAGCCCTTATGATGTAAATTGTCTAATCAAATACTTTGTCAACTTCTTAAACTGGAAGTTAGTCATACAAGATGCACATGACTGCATATACTCACTCGCCTACATCTCTCTCTAATCACACACCTTTTGGTGTCCAATTATTCTCTTTTAACTAATTTGCACTAATGATGTTAGCCTGAAGTGGAAGTATTTGGGAGGCCATGATAAAGTTATGACCATGATCATACACAACAAGGTGGTCAAACTTTATTTACATTTTTTTGGCAGGCTTTTTTTTTTGGGGGGGGGGGGGGGGGTGGTTGTTCATAATAATCTGAGTATAATACACGACACCGTCCTATTGATATCTCATGTGTTTTCAATTTTTCTAATCAACTCCTCCTGCCTAGATATATTTTATGGGCTCATTGATGTTTCCATGATGCCATGTTCCTTAGGAGGCCTTTTTCTCCACTTGATGGCCCTTTTTTCCATTTAAATATAAATTTCTTGATCGTTTTTTCTCTTTTTATTCTTTATCGTGTAATTGCTATACTCTTTAAGGTATGGTCTTTTGTAGACATCATGTGCATTTGGGCTTAAACCATTTCCCTTTTAGTTTATCTTATTAAAAAGAGAAGGGTTCATCCATAGAGCCTATAACTTATGGCTTCCATAAAAAATCTCAAGCAGTGTATTTGACAAAAGCATATTACATAATATCCACATGTTCTTTATCAGGAAACGGTAACAAAGGAGTATCAAAATTACAAGTTCCAACAACCCTATCAGCAGGCTATGTACTATTGCTCTTTAATACTACAAGATCACGCGTGGCCTCGGATGGAAGAACTTGGCGTTCTTCCTCATCTTGAAGCTGAAGATCTTGCAAAATTTGTTCCAGTGATGCTCTCAAGAGCCTTCCTTGAGTGTTATATAGCAGGTTCTTATAAGTCTCTTAATTTTTTATGCAAATTTTATTTAATAACAGCCATTCTTTATTATTTTCACATTATGATCCCAAGCGTATGAGTTAGGCATGTGACAGCAGCCACGCGCATGAAAGAACTTCACCTTTCGGTGTGCACGGCCCTATATTAGCATGCCTGTAAACGAGGTGCTCTATCAACTGAGCTAGAGCCCTTGATCAAATGCTATAATTCTCCTCCAAAACATGGTTCTAGAAATTATTCAAATCCAATAAAATTACAATAACTGTTTCATCTCAAATAATCTTATTAGCTAAGGAAATAAATAGAAGCTCTTTCGAAGACTCCTTACAACCAGTAGAAGTTCCACAAATACAAATTTTAAAAGTTATTTAAATGTCAACACATAACACTTATTGATACTAGCCTAAGCTCCTATCACACACCACCCACAACACTAGTCCAATATGATTGCTTTTCTTCAAGATCTGTAAGAGAGAAAGAAAAGGGTGAGTTCAACAAATCATTAATTAACCACTAGCCTTAACTATCTGTGGATGAAATACAGTAATAAAAACATCATATTCACAGTAAATAAAGTTCGTAGGTTTGTAATCAATAATTAAGTTCATTTAAAACTAATAATCACACAGTTGAAAGCAATTAACAATAATTGAATAATATAAAAAATTCACCGAACTTTGTAAATAGCACAAACGTTTTAAAACATTTCATATAATAAATAGTTATGACTGTGGTCAACTGGTAGTGCTATATCCTTGTGATAGGCCACATGCTTGTTCCAAATTTGAAGGATGTAAAAGTGTGCTAGCTAAAACCATTTTAATACAAAATTTTATCATTTCAAAAGGTAATATATTGCTCAATTGAGTTTGAAATTATACAAATTTTATCGTTCAATTGAGGTGTTTTGAATTTTTCCCTTAAAAGCACCTCAATTGAAAAAGTACCAAAAATATATTGCTTCTAGAACTGTAGAAAGACTACCTTAAAATTTGACCTAAACATTTTGAGAGTGCCTATGTAAAACAGCCTTTTAAACTTCATAATAATTTAGAAATCACATGTTTTAGGATGAATTTTGGCCCAATGTGGGGTCCACTACTCTCTCTCTCTCTCTCTATTTATTTATTATTTATAATTCAATAATTGGGAGAGGGGGGATTTAAATTCTAGACGTCTTCATTGTTAACACCAAGAAGTACCAATTGGGCTATAAGGCTCTGGACAAGTACACTAGACTATTCTAGGCAAGTGGGCCATAATGGGCTTTTTTCAGGCCTAATTGGGCGAAGTAGTGAGCCTCACTCTACCGCAATCATGTGGCCAGCAAGGAACCCTTAGTTTCCATATCTTTATCCAATTTCCCAGATTTTTTTCTTTCCGTAATTTTATTTATTTATCTTTAATTCCTTCTTACGAACCAAATCAAGTTCCCACTCAAATTTTTCTAGTAGAATTCAATATGCAGTATATATATATATATATATATATATATATATATTGAAAATTCAATGTTAAGATCATGTTTAGGGTTAATTTGTTTACTAACTCCCTTAAAAAATTAAGTTGTTAACATCCTAAAGTCAATGATCTAAACCTAAAACCCAAAATTGACGTATGAGGTTTTATGTAATCAATTTGCTTAAATCCTCAAAATCTTGAAAAATCAATTTCCAAAACCTTAGATTATGGAAATGTGAAGAGATTAGAGTCCTTAACTCCTTATTAGAATTTCTTACCTTAGGGTTCTTGGATGCTTTGATATATCTTGGCTCCAAAGTTCCACCACAATCTACTCTCGTTTGTGAATTTTGAGACTCCTCTATAGAACTCTCTATAGCATACGTTAACTTTGATGAGTTTGGTAACTAACAAGGATTAATATCTTAGTTTTTTCTAGAAACCCCTAAAGAAACAACAACAACAACAACAACAATAATATAATCTTTTATTCACCCCAAAGTGAATTTATTTAACTACATATATATATATATTTTTTTCTGGGCATTACAATTATGAACAAACATCCTTGTCTTGATTTTAATTAATTTCGTTACTATTCTTACCAACCCCCCCCCCCCCCCCCCCACCCCCTCCCCTCCAAAACATCTGCTCTTCCCAGGAAACATTGAAACCAGTGAAGCAGAGTCGATGATTCAGCGTATTGAAGATGTTTTCTTTAGTGGTCCAAAACCTATATGCCAAGCTTTACTCCCGTCCCAACATGTGACAAATAGAATTGTTAAACTTGAAAGGGGCATGAGTTACTTCTACCCTGCGGAAGGCCTTAATCCAAATGACAAGAATTCTGCCCTTGTTCACTATATTCAGGTACGTGCTTATAAAAGATGGTGTGGTCCAGTTTAATGCTGGAGTGATTTATTCTTTTAATTTTTACTCTCTGAGTTTGTCACAAACTTAATGGTTCCTAGGGGAAGTTAGCAATTAACTTTTCTGTATCGTTTTATTCTCTCCTGCTTTACTGCAGCATGGTAAAATATTCTCAAGAAGGTTCTGTCTGAAATTGGCAAAATATTTTAAGCTGCCATTTTCTCTGCAAAAATTTTAAGGTTTTTTATATTTTGACTTAATGACTCCTATGGAAAACTTCAATGGAAGTATGCCCTTAGCAGTTACTAATCCATACAATCCTTTAAGCTAACCACATTTAAGAGAAAGTGAAAGACAAACTGATTTATAGCATAGAAAGGTGGGATGGGAAGCTTGTGTGTAGCATCAACACCTCTGGTATGTTATTGTTTTAAGAATGGAACATGTAATGCAAACTCCTATTTAGTGCATCATTATAGAAATTTATATCCTTGAGACCTGGATGTAATATCACAGTGGTAGCTCTGATACTGTTCTTTTATGCAATCCTGTTGAAACAATGCCTAGGTTCATCGTGATGATTTTGTGCTGAATGTGAAGCTTCAGCTTTTTGCACTTATTGCAAAGCAACCCGCATTCCACCAGCTTAGATCAGTTGAGCAACTTGGGTACATAACTGTGCTCATGCAGAGGTTTGTAAAATATGTTCCCCCTCATTATCACAGCTGCATGGATATCTGCCCTTCTCTTTAATATCTAATTTTTACTCAATGTAGGAATGATTCTGGTATTCGTGGAGTACAGTTTATCATCCAATCCACAGTGAAGGTATATAGTGTGGCCCTTTCTTTCTACAATGTTGACCCTTTGCTTAATCCTCATATACTTTCTCTTAACATTAACAGGGTCCTGGAAATATTGATTTGAGAGTTGAGGCATTTCTCAAGATGTTTGAGAGTAAACTTTATGAGATGACCAATGAAGAATTCAAGGTGAGAACTAGTATTTAACACGTCTAATTTTTTGTCTGTATGTGGGCTTTATCATGACCTGTGCGCCATGTTAAGCTGATGTTTCTTTACTCGAGATATAGGTGGTAGATATGTAACAGCATTTCTGTGGATGACAACCTTTAATCTCCTCAAAATGGAAATGATTCATGCATCATGTTTAGGATGACAATTTGTGTGCATATAATTTGGAATCAGAGTTGAGTAATTAGAAAAGTACAATTTACATTCTCATATGGAAAGAGTTCAAGAGTTTCTTTTCATGTTTGTCAAGGCATATCAATTATTTTCAACAAACATGAAAATGGAGGGTTTCTAAATATGAGAATGGACTTTTGACTTAAGTGGATTTAAAATATATTTTGAGTAACTATTTATAATAGCCACTTATTGGCCAGTCAAGCCAATAATGTAACATTTGAGAACATTTTTTACTAAAAGGTTGTCAAATGAATTGTTTGTGTCCATTTGGTAGATCACAATATCTTATACCCCAAGTAAAATGACAGCCAGAACTTCCTCAGTGCTAGGTGGTTTGGCAATTTTATATGATCTGTGTTCCAGATAATTGTCCGATTAGGATGCTGGACAGACGAGCATTATGGCTGTGTGCCTTGGTACGTTTATATTAGGACATTAACAATCATATTAAAAGGATTGTTAATGAAAGAGATGACATAAAGCAAGATTCTGGAAGGATATAATAGTAGAGATAAAAACAAGTTGTTGACCCAGATTAGTCTGTTGCAAATCCATAATTGAACCCAAAATTTTGGGGTTAAGGCTTAGTTGTTGTTATTGCTTTTTTTTTGGGTCCTTTTTTGGGTGTAAATTAGATAAATTATTGTTTAATTATTGTAATTTTTTTGGGTGGAACATCATAGATGGAATTGGGTCCAAATCTTGATGTTTTTATGTGTACCAAAAGGAAAGAATTTTTAGAGGCTTGATGATTGGGATGGCCTTAACATCATTCTTGTTTTTATCTTAGCAAAAAGGAAATTAAATAATAATAATAATTGTTATTATTATTATATATATATATATATATATATATATATATATATATATATAAATTCTGGTTTGATTTGGTTTCACGGTGAATTGACTGCTGAATTGCTTGTCATGCAGAGCAATGTGAATGCATTAATTGATATGAAGCTTGAGAAGCACAAGAATTTAAGAGAAGAATGTAGATTTTACTGGCGAGAAATTTCTGATGGGACCCTCAAGTTTGATAGGAGAGAATCTGAGGTATGAACATCTTCTATCTGATCCTTTTTTGTCGAGGCTCCAAGCAGTCCTACCCTAGTATCATAGTAATAGTAATAATAATAATAATAATGACATAGTGTAAAGAATCTCTTGGAAATTTTTGAATTTGGAGAGGCAAAACGTCATAGATGAGTTGACAATTTATTCTTCATATAAGATTGACAGATTCAAGTAGTTGATCTTTGTGGATGATGTTGAAACAGGTTGCAGCCTTAAGGCAGCTAACACAACAAGAATTGATAGATTTTTTCAATGAATGTATAAAAGTTGGTGCGCCTCAGAGGAAGACATTAAGTATAGGAGTGTATGGAAATCTTCATAGTTCGGAGTACACTGCAGAGAAAAGTGAACCAGTACAACCCTACTCTATGAAAATTGATGATATATTCTCTTTCAGAAGATCACAGTCTCTTTATGGTTCATTCAGAGGAGTTTCCGATCATTCCAAGTTGTAGATAGTGAAGCTCCAACAAAGTTGGCAAAGAATCTGGGAATTGCAAATAGAACTTCCTGTCATCTCAATTCACCAAAGTGGTGAAACAACGCCTAATTCCGCAAAACAACACAAAATTGGTCCAGGAAGTCCATTGATGGAGCACGGTGCAGGTCTCAGTTGTTCTCAACAATGAAACCTTGTATCCTGCATTGCACCAAAATCATGAATTTCATATATGGTTTTTCTTTTGAAGAAATGGCACAGATTATATTTTTAACTTTAGAAACAGTAGAAACATTTAAAAATGAATAAATTTAGGCCACAAATAAATTCACTGCAGTATGGTAATTGGCCGGATATGAATTATGCTTTAAAAGCTTGATTTCTGGACTTATAATAATAGCAAACAAATGACAGATGACGTTCGAAAGTTTTTGTTTATTTGACGTGGGTCAAAGTGGTTCATGTGGCTAGTTGTTATAAAAATTTGCCATTCAAGATTATATAAATTTCTAACTCTTGCTGCCATATTTTTACGTTGACTTCTACTTTATTTATTTTTTCCAACAAGTTGATAACATGTGACGCAGAGTTTGTAGACCACATAGAATAGCTTTTGAACAGATAGTCGAACGCTTAAAAACATAAGTCTGAAATCGGAAAATATTAGCTACTTTGAGAGTTGTTCAGCCAGAGTCATTTTGCCAAGTGAGGTTACATCTCTACACGTTCAAATTATGAATATTTTCTAGTAAATAATAATTTAGCATTATTCTAGTATTTAATCATTTTCTTAGAGCATGAATGTTATAACACCTTAGTAAGCCTCAATGAAAGGGTGTCACAAATTTATGCGTGTGGCACAAATAGATTAGGTGAGTGTTTGGCTTGCGCGTTTCCTGGCGTTTTGCTGCGTCCACGATTTCTGCCTTTTTTTTTTTTTTTTTTTTTTTCTGCGCGTGAACAGTAACCTCACATGGGTTCACTGTTTAGTACTGTTTAGCACTGTTTATGCACTGTTTACGCATTAAAAAATATTAAAAATGGGTCCCACGATACTATTTACACATTTAAAAATTATTTTGCTACAGCGTTTTCAGTTTTCAGTTTTCAGCAACAATAAGCTCAATCCAAACGGACCCTAGATCATCCCAATGACAAATCCTGTCGAATTTAGGAGCGACTAGACTAATGTGTGAAGTGTGGATATATGAAAAGGGTTATGAAAAACCATAAAATTTATTGTAGCAAGTTATAAACATGAGTGGAGTGTAAGATGTGATGCATCTAACCACGATCTTGATCATTAAAAACCATGGGCGTGTGGTGCTCATGGAGAAATTTCAATACCATAGAGCCTTTTGTATCACACCTTAGACTGTGATTGCCTCCAGCTACATTTGTTTGGTTGCAGGGTCTCACACGAACGAACGTTACACACCGCTCAGACGTGGTGCACCATAAGCAAAATAGTGCTAGTGCATGTTGTATGCATAGACACAAAACTTTGTTGAAATTCCATTGTGAAAATGAAGCAGAATTCTGCTGGATAATGGACTGCATCATCCTTGTAGGGTTTCCCACTCTCAAGAATAATGAGATTATGGCTTAGTTTAATCATTTTTATGATTTCTTTAAGTAGTAGTGGAATTTTTAGTGTATTCATTTCCTGTCACTCCCATAACAAAATATATAGCTTGTTGGCAAGTGTATTTGAAAACAGTCTTCTATTTTTATATAAAAAAATGTTTTACTTCACCTGTATTGATTTGTTGGGCACTTGTTTTATTGTTCTCAAATTTTACTTTGCAAAACAGTTTTTTGAGAATACCTTGGAGTTGTTATTCCTTTATGTAACTTATTTTTTTTGTTTTGGGTGGCAAATAAGTTGATGGAATTTTAGTAATATTTGTTATTGCTATTAATTTATTCTCTCCCTCTCTCTGGCAATGATGGCGAGTTGTTGGGTTTGGATGTCCAAAGACATGCTAAACCCAACCCACTTGACTCGGTTTGTGATCGATTGACGATTCTAGGAGGTGTTCACCTTCAAGACTTGGTAATGACAAGTCCCCTCCAAAATCCAACTCAACCTTATTTATCTGCGTAAAAACTCACAAATCCAATGAGATCAACTGAATTCGACGACAAACCCAATTATTCACTAAATCTAGTGAGATCTCACTTAATCTAATGAGATATTTGTCGGCGAATCCAATTATCCACTAGATTTGGTGAGATCTCACTGAATCTATACCGAATCTAGTAAGATCTCATTAAATCTTCGCCATTTTAAATAGTTCTTCACGTCTCTTTAAATCTTCGCCCGATCCACTGCTCCTCTCCATTCGAAGTCAAGACAAGTTTTCCTCCACCTAATCCTCTCCATTCGAAGTCAAGACAAGTTTTCCTCCACCTAATTAGATCGAGTCGAGTGCAGGTTAAGCACTAACTTGTCTCGACTCGACCTGACCTATAGACACCCCTACTATTTTGGGTTTGTGTTTAGTTTGGGGTTTGTTCAATGAGTTCATCATGGTGGTGGACTGGGGTTGGTGTTGGACTGTTGTGGGTGGTGGTCATTTTTTATTGGAAGAGAAATGAAAATTGAGGGGAAAAAACAGAGGTGAAATGCCAATCAGAAGGATTTCTGATTTGGGACGAGAAAACAACTTTAATAAATAGTTTTACAAAACACCAAAAAAAGCAAAAGGCTACAGAAAATTGATTTCCCCTTTTGTATTTAGTAAAATCCAATATAAATTAATATTATTTATTTTTTGAGCTAATATTATCTATTTTAAAGCATATTAATTTTATTGTCATCTAAAAACATCATTTTTCCCTATAAAAAAAAGTCTAAAAACACAATTTTATGAAATTTAACAAAGTCACAACCATTAACGAAATTAAAATCTGACGAAATTAAAGTCAATAGCAGTAGGTGAGACAAAAAATAGAAGACCAAAAGACAAAAAATGTAAAATTGAGAAGAGAAAAAACTAAACTTAAAAAAGAATAAGAATGAGATTATATTATGTTTTAAAACTCTCCCAATCATAATATAAATTATGTATGAAAGAATTCCGTACATCCAAAATTTGGTTGTTTGGTATTTTTTTTTTCTTTTTCTTTTTAGACAACAGTAAGAAAAATAAAGTCGGTGGAATCAGATCTAGAGCCAAAAGCTGGGTTGCCCTTGGCACTGCAACTCGTCATCCAAGCAGTAGTGTCCTCCTTGCTGTGAAAATCTTGGTGTTGGTTTTGATCTTCATGGCCGGCGGGAGGGTGGTAGTACATGCGCGCCGTATGGGGACAGTGGGAATGAAATCTTGCGGCTATTCTGACCCCCATGTCCAAAAGCTCCACAAACTTTGACATACTTCTCTTCTCTTGAGAGAGAGAGAGAGAGAGAGAGAGAGAGAGAGAGAGAGAGAGAGAGAGAAACTGTGTGTAGCTGTAGAATGCCAGAAAAATTGAAAGAGATCTGAATGCGTTTTTGAGGAGAAACATATATTTATATTTATATCATTTGCCTCTCTCAGCTTCCTTCCTCTTTCCTTCCTCTCTCTAGGAAGGTCTTTTTGCACATGCCTCCTTCTTGTTTCTACTTAATTGCGCTTTTCCCCTCTCTGCTTTTTAATTCTTCTTATTTGCTTTTATCACAAATTCTTTATTAATTTATACCCACCTTTTTTTTAAAATAAGAAAATAGTGTCTGAGCCTTTATTAAGATTATTCTAATTCATATCTATGAAATATTTTGAAAATTTTATAGGCTAATCGTGCAGTGGATTGAATATGAGACTTAGATTTATATCATGCCTAAAACCAATGAGCATACCACTCATTTAACTACATTGTGGCTTTTAATTAGCTAAATAGTAAAGTTTATACCAAGTTAATTTATATTTATGTGGTCCAGAAAAAATTATTTTTTATCAATAATAATCACATTTGTTACATGTATATTTAAATTTTCAATCCAAAAGTATAGTGTAGTTGAAAAAAATATATCTCACCATTAAGGTTATTTTGATTTGTCTTTGTTTAAGTTTTTTCAAAGCAAAATTTTTTTTTATGGTAGATTAGATGAATTATAGACCGGTGCAATGGACATGAAAGTTTAATAAAATATAATTTTATCTCAAAATATAATTTTTAATCTCTTATTTTGTTGTATAAAATATAATTTGATACTTAGTATAGTTTTTGTGGGGACCGGTTGCTTCTAGAGGTGCTGTCCAAGTTGGGTAGGCTAGGCCTGTGGTTCAATAACTTAGTCCGAGGACGCGTACAGATCCGAGGACTATCATTTAAGGAAGAGATAAAGGTTGTACTATAGGAAGAGTAAAAGGGTATTTATAGCGGACCTAAGTCTATCCGAGGAAAACAGTCACCTCGGAACTTTTGTCCGAGGTGGCTAAAAACATCCCAATCCCCTTAGTATACTATTTTAAGGGTACTTTACAACAGGGGGAGGGGTTAAATGCTGGATAAAGGATGAGAACGCAGGATAACAAATATCTGTAAAAGTTGTTACCTCCACATTAAATGCTTCCCAGTTAACTCTCTGACCGCATTAATGTGGATGTGATGCCTGAACAGTAAACAAGCAGCATTACAGTTGGTGGTAGAAGGTTCAGGGAGGTGTGAGATGGGACATGGAGAAGCTCCCATAACCTAATTTACACGTGTACAAGGGGAATGGTTCGAAAATGATGGTATATAACATGAAAATGTGTCCAAAGATAGAACACGAAAAAAAGAATAGAGAGACAGAAAGCTTAAGAAATACGACACTAGAAGGAAAAACTCCAGATACTTGATTATACTATTCTGGCTAGGCCGATGACGATTTTTATATCTTATTCATATAATTACTCTTCCAAACCATCCATGATTGTTACATCTTCTCTAAATTCAGGCTAGTTCTTTCTCCCCCGCTCTACAAATTCATTGTTTGGGCTTGTTGGGCCTGAATCGAATCATATTTTGGAGTCCAAGCCAAAACTGACCCTTACAGTTATTAATAAGTATTTATTATGATTGTGTTTGTATATAAAATATTAAAATATGAAATTTGATAATTATGGTAGTTGTTAATAAGTATTTACTATAATTTTGTTTTTATATGAAACTATTAAACATGTAATTATGGTAATTATTAACAAGTATTTTTTATAATTGTGTTAGTATATGAAAATATTTATTCTATTATATGATGTGTCAATATTTTAATTGAGAATTTAAAAAATCCTATTCTATATAATATATAAATTGTAGTTTATACTGGTAGATTATAGATTATATTCTCTTTATTACGAAAAATTTTAGACACTCTCAGAGTCTCCGAATATAGTGAAATTGTACTCATTACTCTCACATTTATGGTAGACAATTTCATAAATTTAATGAGTAGAACTCATCATAAATGTAAGAGAATGAAGCACAATTCACTATACCCAATAGTATCTAAAAATTATTCCAATGCTAGGATGACATTAGTTATTGTTTTTGTCACACTTACAAGTGTTAAGCCCCTTTCAAAAAAAAAAAAAAAAAAAAAAGTGTTAAGTTGTACTCACATTTAGCTTTTTGTTTTTTTTTTTTTCTCTTCTTCTTTTTGAGTCCACTCACTACGGTTAAGTTGTACTCACATTAAAGTATTTAAGCTATTCTATGTCTAACCACTTTATCAACATTTTTTTTTTTTTTCTGAGAAAAACTTTATCAACATTGAGACAGTAAAATTTAGTAGTGTTTTTACTATCAAACTCTCAAAGTCAATGGGTTGGATGAACGATAATTTTGGGATTGAAATTGGATTGGAAATTATATCTCATTCTCGTAGCTAGACCTTAAAAAAAAATTGATATGAATTGTTTTGAAATTGTAAAGAGAAAAAGAATGAAAGTAAGAGGTTGTATAAGTATATAATATTTTTGGGATAGAATAGAATTAAAAAAACTTGAGGACCGCCTTAAAAAATAAGGCAAAAGGCAGGGGCATTGTGTAGTCTATGATTAATAAATACAGTAAGTTTTACTAATTCCCGGCTGGCGTTTTAAGACACGTGAAAGTCCAACCAAAGACCTGCTCAACGTTCGGTGCTACGCGTACTTCTCATTCTGACGGCGCTGTCTAGGGTTTACTGTTTTAAAAGAATGGGGACTCGTCATATTCCCAAACCGCACTCTGCCTACCACACGAACCAACTCAGAGGTTATGACTTATGACCCCCATTTATTATTATTAATTAATAAATAACACTCTACCTATCACACCAACCAATGCACACACCACCCAACGCACAGGCTTTGAGCCATTCCAAATATGTTGCTCTCCAACAATAAGTGCATTAACGTTTTGAGAATAGTATACGTTAATTCAATTTAGTATAAAAGTACAACATATCTTCCGCATTCACTTGTAAAAAGTCAAGCAAGTTTGGTAAACGGTAATATATATTATAATATAATAGATATTTATATGGTATAATTATTCGGTTATATAGTTATGTTTTTATTATAATTAATAATTATTTTTGATAAGTAGTTATTTTTTAAAATGAAGAATAAGTATTCCTTATCAAAAGTACTGTATATCTATTCCTTTATCTTATGTAATAACTTTTTTTAAAAATTTCCTAAAAAGTCATTAGTTACCACATCTTCAAAAGGAAAGAAAATAAATTTTCTTTGTTATTAATTATTAGCTCTATTTTGAACACCTTAAAATAAGTGTATTTTAAAAAATTTGACTTAAAAATGACTTAATTACACATTCTTTTTATACTATACTAAATTGTAGATACATATTCAGAATTCTATTCCTAAATAGTCACCAAACTAATGAATAGTAATACTTATTACATTCTAACTTAATGTATTTCTTGTAATACTTATTTCTATTATCATGTAATAATCATTACAGTGTACCAAACATGCCCTTATTATTCTCAAAAAATTTGCAATTGTGATACAATGCAATTTTAAGAAGAGAAATGTAGTTGTGATTAAGTTTAAGTTATCTGATACTTTTAGAGCATTTGCATTCGAGGATGAAAAAAAATTTTATTTTACATTTTCAAACACAACTTTATCAATATTACTATCTCATTTTACAACTCACACAATATTCCAGTTTATACTTTTATGTACTACTCATTAAAATAATATAAATCATCCCATCAAATAATAATATAAATAAATATATATATATATATATAGAGAGAGAGAGAGAGAGAGAGAGAGAGATTGAATAAAATATATTATTTTAGTTTACAAACTCATGAATAGTAATTTCTAAATATAAGAACTTACTATTCATAGGTTGTAAAAAAATTTAGGTATACATCTCTAGATGGAGCTCTTTTTTAGATGGTTAGGGACTATTTTAGCAACTTGAGAGGTTTTACACTCCCAATACTAATGTTCTTAGGGTAATAGTTAATAAACTATAGCCTATAGGGTAATCGTTAATAAACTATAATAGGAAAATTTTAACACTCACAGAAATCACTATTTCTGAAAGATAGTTCAACGTTTATTGCTACAGTAGTTCTTATTCTATTCTCTCCCACTCAGTTTTTCCGATCCTCTCCTTACGGTGGGTCTTTTACATTATATAATCTTTTTTAGGTTATCTCCATCGTAAACTTATTCATCATCTAAACCTATACTTGAGTATATGTCTTATCAAGCACCTTCCCTAGTTCTCTGTGAACGGTGGTTGTTAAGACTACACTGTTCAGAGGTCTTCTCCACATAAATGCGGCCAGAAAAGTTGCTGCAGTGCATTTAATGCGGTGGTAGCAGCTTTTTCCTTAGATATTTCTGTGTTCTTATCCTCTCCGTACGTGCCTGAAGTCTATCCTCATCGTGAGATACTCCTGGAAGGTCACCTAAGTCACCTAGATACTTGCTTGACTGATATTCGTCCGGTCCGAGGAGGGTAACCTCCTCGGACTTCAGCCCTCCACCCTTTCCTTACGCGATTCTCTATTCTGGAGCTTCCCCAGTCATTTACTTCTCCTCGGATGTACCTATATTAGCAAATAGGGCTTAAGGCCCAATGTACAAATTTGAGCCCCTGCCTCCACAATAGCCGCTCAAAATTTTAATTTTCCCCTTTCATCCGAGGAGAAAAAATATAATTTTGACTTGCCAAAATAACTATGGTTAAAACTGTAAAAATATTCAAATTTACGCACGTAGGAACGTGATTTTAGTCATTTCACCATTACTTCTGACGCTTCGGAATTTGCGAAATGTCATTAATTACTTTGAACGGCGCTGTGTCTTTGGCATCCAACGGAGAGGTTTTGATCCAAAGGACAATATTTTCCTTCAAGGTTTGGGTGGGATAAATCTCACTCATTTTCAGTTCCCTATATAAAGCTTGATAAGAAAATTGTCTTTTCTTTTCTTCACCGTAGTTCAGAATCTCCAGCGCACTCACACATTTAAACTCATACCGATTATCAGATCATCCGTCTTATTTCCTCCAAAATTTCCAAAAATCCTTTTAAGGATTTCAAAGATCACTTCCTGATTTAGTTCACGTAAGTTCTAACTTCTTTGAATTGTTCTTTATTTCCTCGGACAGCCTTCTCGGCCTCTTATTCCTCATTACCCCATTGTCACTCCTAGAGTTTTCTCTTTTCTGCTTATTCGAAATGTGTAGATTTAAGTATTTAGTGGATAGCCCTGCTTTGATAGAAATATTCAAAGACAAATATCACATACCCCAAGAGATATCGTTGCGATACTGTCCCCTAGAAGGATTAGCATTTACCGAGAGGTGGGAGAAGTCATAATCCCCATGATAGCCTTCATAGAGGGAGGAATGACTCTCCCCATGGGTAGAATTACAAGAGACTATTTGTGTAACCATAAGCTTTGCCCCCAACAGTGCGCACCTAATCTCTTTAGGATCCTAGGGTCAGTTGACGCTCTGAATCGACACTTAGAGTTAGGGCTAACCTGGCTTGACGTAGTTCACCTATACGAGGGTCATAAACAAAAAGGGGTGGGATTTTACCTTAAATCCAGGTCCGACGTTGTCAAGTTCATCTCGTGTCTTCCCAAGTCTAACAGGGGGATGAAGGATGATTACCTAATTGCATCAGGCCTATGGCATGATGGTCTTCCTTGCTCAACCCAGCTAGGAGAGCCAGGTGGGGTACCTTAGATTTAGGTTTTCTAACATTAAATTTAAGTTATTCGTCCTCAACTTTGCTTTGTTATATCAAAAAGATTTTTTTTATTTTTATTTTTATTTTCTTTATGTCAATATATTTTTTACACTGAACTCCAAGCTTCTAACTGTTTAGTTTTCCTTTGTTTAACAGACAAAGAACAAGTAGCCACTCGGCTTAGTTTAATCAACATAGCCGCGCTCAATTATCTGTTGAGATCCCATATTTTTGTGAACGACGACAAACAACTTCGAGCTGCTCATCTAGTTTTGGACTACGAACCCCTTTCGAGATCCTTTCAAGACGTCGGCAACGCTATCAGGGCAAACGACTATCGTCTAGCTCGTATAGACGTGTCTTGGCCTCACTTTTTAGCCCCGCACGATCTTCCACCAGTTAATCATCCAATCCCATAGGGTGTTCCTTTGGCTGCCCATCCAATTCAACAAGTGCTTCTTGGACAAGCTGTAACCCAGGAAGGAATTGCATCCTCTTCTTCACTCGAGGAAGAAATTGATAAGTTCCAATTTGAAGAAGAAACACAAGGAGTAGAGGCTATTGTTATATTAGAGGCCGAGGAAGAGACAGATGAATACTCGTGCATTCAAACTGTATAAAATTTTTTTGTTATTAATTATTAGCTCTATTTTGAACGACTTAAAATAAGTGTATTTTAGGAAATTTGACTTAAAAATTATTTAATTACACATTCTTTTTATACTATACTAAATTGTAGATACATATTCAGAATTCTATTCTTAAATGGTCACCAAACTAATGAATAGTAATACTTATTACATTCTAACTTAATGTATTCCTTGTAATACTTATTTCTATTATCATGTAATAATAATTACAGTGTACCAAACATGCCCTTATTATTCTCAAAAAATTTGCAATTGTGATACAATGCAATTTTATCAAGAGAAATGTAGTTGTAATTAAGTTTAAGTTTTCTGATACTTTTAGAGCATTTGCATTCGAGGATGATAAAAATTTTATTTTACATTCTCAAACACCACTTTATCAATTTTATTGTCTCATTTTACAACTCACACAATATTCTAGTTTATATTTTTATGTACTACTCATTAAAATAATATAAATCATCCCATCAAATAATAATATAAATATAAAAAGAGAGAGAGAGAGAGAGAGAGAGAGATTGAATAAAATATATTATTTTAGTTTACAAACTCATGAATAGTAATTTCTAAATATAAGAACTTACTATTCACAGGTTGTAAAAAAATTTAGATATACATCTCTGGATGGAGCTCTTTTTTAGATGGTTAGGGACTATTTTAGCAACTTGAGAGGTTTTACACTCCCAATACTAATGTTCTTAGGGTAATAGTTAATAAACTATAGCCTATAGGGTAATTGTTAATAAACTATAATAGGAAAGTGTAGAGTCCTAATTTGGGAGGTCCTTTACTGTAGATGTGATCGAACCCGAACCCAAACCCAACAAGCCCAATACAATGAATTTGGTAAAAAAGTGGGCTCAAGAACTGGACCTTAGTAAGGGCTTCTTCAACGGTCTGACAGGATCGTAACGGATCGGGATGGTCAAAGGCGTAGAGAGGGGGTAAAGGCTTGTTCTTGGGTTGTGTCCGAGGATGAATTCTTCTTCTTCTTGGGTCTTCGGTGCTTCATGGTTAGAGCTTTCAAGAATCCTCAGAACTGCGATCTTTCGGCCGGCCCTCTTTGCGAGACCTCCATCATTATATATCCTTCTACCCCATTTATCTTGACCGTCCATCTGTTGATCATGCAGGTTGCTACTTGAGTACCTGTCTCATCCAGCGCTTTCCTCAACTTGCTGTGAGTTGCAGCAGACAATGTGACATTGGTCAGGGGTCATTCCTTCATTAATGCAGCCAGACTACCAGTTGCGAGCATTTAATGCGGAGGTGACAGACTCTTCTATAATTGCTCTTCCACCATGCCCCCATAGCTGTCCCCCTATGTTAGTCCTTTCGTTTGGGATGACTGGGAGGATTGCTTTGGATGGTGTGCCGCTCTTTCCTTCCATGACATCGGTTCGTCGAGGACCGTCCTCGGCGATGCCCCCCAGCAGCTTTGGGCCTTCCTTAGTCATCCTCGGACGTTTTCCTCCTCAGCCTGGGCCCTGAGCTTGATATTAAAATGGGCCGGGGTACCCAGATCCTTTGGCCTCACAGAAAGTTTTAACACTATTTTTATGGGAAATATAAAATGTTGTCAATAACATTTATTGTTTTATCATTCTCCCAATCAAATTTTTTTTAAAATAATTTCTAAACCGGTTAACATTTTCCAAAAATTAATTAGTTTTTTTGTTACATAATAAATTTTTAATTAAATTTAAATAATATATTTTTTATATAATTCAATAATTAAGATAGAAATTTGAACTATAGATATTATTATTTGAAAATATCATATTAAGATAGTGATTGAGTTACAAAAATCTTGACCAAAAAAAGAAGATAAAAAAAAAAAAAAACAAAAGACTTGTATCTAAATCATATTACTTAATTTTTTTTACCATGTAAATCAATGTTCAAATTTCACCTCTCCACTTATTTCAATTAAAATTATATATTTAAAAATAAAATAAAAAGGAGAAGGATAAAGAGGAGCAAAGTGGAGTATAAGCTTTAGAGTTTACACCAATCCATTTACCTCATATATAATCTTAAGCAATGCTAATACAACCAATTAAACTTAAAAAAAAGAAGAAAAGAAATGATATTTGCCCCATCTGACATGCTAGGAGTAAGCACTTGTCCTATCTGACTCTTCCCCCACAAACCCATCAAGGGGGTTAAGTTACTTCCTCAAAAATTTAATTAGAAAAGTAAATGATTAAAATACAAAATTCATTCTCTAAATTTTATATTTTATCATTTCAATTTTTTAAGTTTTAGTTTTGTCATTTTAATCATTTAAGTTTCAGATTTTGTCAATTCATTCATCTAGTAGCCTTTTGTTAAGTGCTGCCGTTTACTAACCAAAACGACATCATTTTAAATGATTTAAAAAAAATTTATTTCTTAATTTTTAAAAAAAAACTGAAAAATGTTAATTACAAAAAAAAGAAAAAAAAAAGAAAAATGAAAAGCAAAAGACAACTAAGGGCTATGCCGCTCTGGGAACTACGTCGTTGGAGGCACAGAACAAGATGTTGATAATGGTAGAGCTACCATTAATCCAAAATCGAAGGAAATGCGAGACCAAAAGGCCTTCAAATCACGCCTGAGTCCCGCATTTATGTCTATGAGCTCCCAAAGATGCCACCAGTTGGGAGCCATATTGGCAGCTTAGTTAAGAATTTGTCTAAATACTTGAGGTTTTTTTACTTTCTCGGAAAAGTTGGATTTTGGTGTTTGTTTGGATACAGAAGCAAAGGCAAATTGAGGAAAAATATGGCAGAAAGTTACAGGAATTACAAGCAGAGTTGGCTTCCTCCAATGAACTTCGGCAAAAACTGGAATGAAAGGTTTGCGCTCAACCTACTCGACGAAATGCCCGTGATAAAAAATCTAAAGTTATTGTTAGTAATAGGATTTTTCTTTAATGGTATTTGTTATTGATTTAATTATTTAATTATTTTACTCTACTCCTTTTGAGAAGCAGTTGCAACAAAATGAATTCAAGCAATATCCTCTTTACTTCAACAAAACAGGTGTAAGAAAGTTCCTCTTTCCATTGTTGAAGAAGGAACTAGGGGCTAGGGGAATGATGTCGTTCCTTGAGTCCTTAAGTTGTTTTTTTTTTTTTTTGGTTGTAATTAAGGTTTTTCAGTTTTTTTTTTAAAAAAAAAAGAAAAAGAAAAAGAAATTAAAAAAAATCATCCAAAACGATGTCGTTTTGGTTAGTAAATGGTAGCACTTAACAGAAAGCTAACAGATAACTGAATTAACAATATTTGAAATTTAAAAAACTGAAATGAGAAAACTGAAACTTAAAAGATTGAAATGACAAAAGGTAAAATTTAGAGGGACAATTTTGCATTTTGGCCAAAATAAATTAAAGAGTTGGAATCACACCATAATAAGCATGCCAATTATAAATCCTCACTTCAATGGTTGTGAATGCTATAAAAAAAAAAGATAATGAACACTTTTCTTTTGGCAAATTAAGGGTTACGTTGACCAGAAATATTAGAAATATATAAACTAATCGGTATATTGATCTAATAATAAAGTGATTTCATTATGGAGATGATACCATAAATTTGAAATACTATCGTATCTATATATAATATATATAAAAAAATGATAAAGTTTGACTACAAATTTAGTTATAATCTAAAGTTACAACAATTTATTAAATATCTTTTTATTAGATGTGAATTTTAAAAAATATTTCATTAGAGGAATACATTTTCCTCTTGTATCTTCTATACTTGCAAAATTTTTAGAAGTTCAAAGATTAATAGCCATGTTATCAATCAATTTATTTAAATTGAAAATTTTTGTAGTTTAATTAAGACTATGTATAAAAAAAAGTTTATGGATCATACAATAAATAACATCTGATTGGTATAAAATTAATTTTATATGTGTATTAAGAGTATAAATAACACTTTGCATAAAAAATAAGTTTATGAATCATATGATAAATAACACCCTATTGACACAAAATGGCATAAGTGTAAAAAGGAATTGTACAATCTAACAGTTAGCTTTTTAAAAAATATAGCAATGTTAATATTTTTAAAAGGAAGTTGTAACCTTAGGCTACGACCAAATTTGGTACATAAACAAAATAGAATGAGTACAAAAATTGTCTAAATTATAAAAATAGAGCATGAAAATGAAAGTACGACATAAATTAGCTCTTACAGGCCCCGTTTCAATGGGTTTGATGCCATTTTGGTCATGTTTAGGTGGAAGATACCAACTCAGGTTTCCCCCTCTACCTAAACTCTCTCTCCAGCCTAGCGTTTTCTCTCTAAACACTTTGAATTATATTATTTAGTTCTTAGTAAAATTAGTTTGATTTAAAGTAAACAATTTAATTGTAATTTCAAGTTTGATTTATATTATTATTACAAGTATTATATAAAAAAAAAATTTATAATCTGTGTGAAGTGGGGTAGGGCCCCACAGGGGCTTGTGAGATAGGGACAGAGCAAGACAACAATCATGCAAGATGGGAGTAAAGCACTCATCCTTCGGCCTGCCTTGCCTCATCACCGTCCCTAATTGAGAGATAAAAATAAAGGCATTTACAAAAATTAAAAAGAGTGGAGGAAAATACAAAGTTCGAAGGAAATGCTTCTATCTCAAACAAGCAAAGAGACCCGGATGAAGGCTATTGTTTAAACAATATCAACATATGCCATGAGCTACTTCGTGAAGAGGCAGGCTGAAAGAAAGATTCATTGGTTAAATTGGAGACAAGTCTGTGATTCGAAGGCACATGTGCGCATGGGCTTTAGGGATCTCCATACCCTCAAAAAGGCTCTACTGGTAAAGGAAGGTTGACGACTTGTCGACTTATGCTTGAGTTTCTTTACATGGGCATAAGCCAGAAGGTGATGAATTGGAGATGGCCAATATGTTTTGATTTAGAATGATAAATGGCTCCCAACTCCACCACGTACAAAGTGATCTCATCAGGATGAATTTTCTAATCAAAGGCAAACATATTTGAGCTAATAAATGAAGAGACCAAAAATAGTGGAATGGAAGTAATATATCAAGTGGTTATGCCTATGAAGCATCGGTCAATAAAAGGGTACCTTTAAGCCTTAGGCTCAAATTAAATATTCTGTTCCACAAGACTTTATGCTCCACCTCCACTAATCACAACCTATTAAAAGTAGTCTGTTCTTTCTTTATAAAGTAACCAAAGTTTCAAATGGAGAGAGAGAGGGAGAGAAATAAACACATTACAGTATATTATATTACAGTTTTGAAATATAAGGTGTAACACCAATATAGAAAAATTTTATATGTGATTTGGATTAATTGGAAATTCTAAGGAGGATGATATAAAAGTGTCTGTGTGTGTTTGCAAAAGATCAACGAAGCTATTTTCAAGTCAAACTCATCATTGAACACGGCACTAGCCATTCCAAAAAATTTTCCAGTCAAACTCAGTGACACTACAAGAAAAAAGGCCTATTACAACAAGTAATATTACAACAACAAAAATAATTGGAGTAATATATATACTATTGCATCTGTGAGTTGTTTTTTGTTGTAATAGTAACTTAAATTTATTACATCAATTAAGATTGTTGCAAAAATTACCTTGTTACATCTAAATGTGTTGTTGTAATAACTAAACCTTATTTTATTTTGAAATATATTGATGCAATAAGTAACCACTTATTTCACATCAAAATATATTGTTGTAATAGATGAAAAATATACTTTTTGTTGTAATAGTAGCTTAAATGTATTACATCAATTTGTGATTGTTGCAAGAATTACCTTATTACATCTAAATGTGTTGTTGCAATAAGTAACCACTTATTTCACATCAAAATAATGTTGTTGCAATAAGTAACCACTTATTTCACATCAAAATATAATGTTGTAATAGGTAAAACCTTGTTTCACATCAAATGAAGTTGTTATAATAGAGGTTAAGGACAGCTTGATGCATTTGGGGGTTTAAGGAAAAAGTTGAAATTGAGGCTTTTTATATATTTAAGGCAAAAATACACTTTTGGTCCTTATATTTTGAGCCAATTTTCATTTTGGTCTCTATATTTTTGAAGTGCCTATGTTGGTCCCTCAAAATTGAAAATCGTTACCATTTCGGTCACTACTGTCATCTCAATAATGGAAATTGTCTATGTAGCAAACCTTCAATCCAATTAAATTAAATAATAAAATATTTTTTTGTTGCTTTTCTTTTTTTTCTTTTTTTTTTTGGGGAAGAACATAAGAACATGTTCTTCCCCAAATCAAGACATATCCAATTGATCCGAGAGCTTCGGTGGTCTGCGATGGGTTATAGATCCCAAAAACCAGCTCCAACGATCGGTAGCAAGTTATAGATCCAATAAACCAACTTCGGTGGGTTGGTTGGCGAGTTCTCTCCTCTAAAACTCTCCTCAACCAACCTAACCAGAACCTTACCAAAATCCGGCGATTCAAGCTTTTTTTGGCAAGTTTTTGGTCAAAATACTTTAGATCCAACAAGATTTATGCCAGATTCAGGGATATCTCATTGAATCTAGTGAGATCTCAGCTAGATTTGGTGGAAATCTCATCGGATTTAGCAAGATCTCACTAGATCCGATGAGATCTCCGCCAAATCTGGCAAAATTTTTTCTAAAATAAGCTATTTAGGCTGGATTTTTCCACCGTGGACAGTTTATACTAAACTGGCCACTTTCTGGCACGAATCCAACGTCTCTAATCTAACTCCCTCTCCGATCGGCAACAGGTTTGAACTTCCTTCACTCGATTCTGTCAGGTAGGTCATGGGTTGGGCATAAATCAGACCCAGATCGACCCGTGGACACCCCTTCAAACCCATAAACCTAGTAAACAAACCAATCTTCAACGAACCCATAAACCTATAAATTTTCTTCAAAAACAAACACAAAAAACCCAAAAAAATTAGCTTAAATACAAAATAATAAATCCTAAAGCCCATATTTTCTCAAACACAAGCAAAATCGTCAAATTCTAAAGTCTAGTTAGCCACACCCTGAAATCTCCAAAAACTGACAACATGCCACACCCAAAATCTCCATATTTTTTTCATGTTCTTCTTCCCTAAAACCCATGGCCAAAAACCCAAGCCAAAAACCTATATTCCCTGTAGATTCATGCCGAAAATCATTCTTTCCCATAAACCCATGTTCGAAAATCATTTCTCTATCTCATGGTCTAATCCAATGGCCGAAACTCATGTTTGACGACTCATGGCCACACCCCATCAATTGAACTCTATCTTATCATATTTCTCTCTATCTCTTACTCTCTAAATATGACGTATATATATATATATATATATATATATATATATATATATATATATATATATATATATATATATATATATATATATTACATAAACTGTTGGGCTTTGTGAAGTCTAGTTGTGTTTGATCCGGATGACGACCTGACCCAACCCAAAATGATGTTGCGTGATTTTTAATAGGAGATTTTTTGAGGCTTAGTCCATGGAGCGGAGGCTTGGGCCGATAAGCCCAAGCCATAGCGCTCATTGTGAATCCTGTGCCCAGGATATAGAAACTGTTTTTTTGGTGATTAGGGTAGACACAAAATTTGACAAAACATTTCATACTTGTTGATGTGGTAAATATGGTTTTCAGACCTAGATCATTCAAACAACTTGAAAAGAGAAATGTTCAAAGTTTTTAAGGTTGGATCAAGGTTGAATTGAGGTCGAGCTGTGATAACGTTATAATTAATACTCCCTCCGTCCCATTTTTTTTGTCCTGTTTGAAAAGTCAAACTTTTTAAGGGAACATCATTTATTATCTTGTCTACCTTTTAAAAATGAATAAGTTTCCAAAACTGCCCTTAAAAAAATTTATCAAAAAATTGAATTAGTAAATTAATAAGGGTATAATAGGAACATTAGTAAATTAATGACTTTTATTTTTAGAAACAGGACAATATTTTGGGACATCTCAAATGGAATAGAGGAAAAAAAAAGTGGGACGGAGGGAGTATAATAATTATTTAAAAGATAAATAAATTTTTGACCTGTTTTGTAGCCCATTGTGAATCCTGTGCGCATGATATAGAAACCGTTTTTTTGATGATTAGGTAGACACAAAATTTGACAAAACATTTCACTCTTGTTGATGTGGTAAATATGGTTTTCAGACCCGAATCGTTCAAACAACTTGAAAAGATAATTGTTCAAAGTTTTTCAGGTCAAACCAAGGTTCAACTGAGATCGAACTGTGATAACGTTATAATTAATATAATAATTATTTAAAAGATAAATAAATATATTAAATTAGTAAAAATTGCAAAATTAACTAAAATAATCCAAATAAATATAAAGAATTATATTTCAAATACATTTCTTATGTCATAACTTTCATAATGCAAATAAAAAATATTAAATTCTAAGCATAATTGACAATCCAGTATTTTATTTTTTATGCTCATTCAACCATTTGTGAATTTAAAAGAAAAAAAAAATACAAGAGTGGAGTGGGCGGACATTGGTTTGTGCCAATTAAAAAATGGGTTAAATAGAGAAAAGGTTTCCATAATATTTAAGAATTTTTTTACACAAAGCATAAGTGAGTAACAGTAAAGCAAGCCTTTAATTAATAGTTGAGAGTAAAACAAGCCACTGCAATAGTGTTGAGCCGGATATTGTTGCATTATTTCGCGGGACAAGATATTATGTAGCGGGAACGTTTTATTTGAGAGAAAAAATTGGGGAGCGGGAAAAGTGAATTATTTTCCCAGTTTTTTCTCATCTATTCTGTTTTCCCCATATCCTCTCAGTTCCGTGTTTGTCTCCATCCATGATACCGTATCTCAATTTTGAAGTTTATCTCTACCGGCTTGAATTTGGTTTCTCTCACACAAACAACCAGAAACTATCCAAAAAAAAAAAAAAAAAGTATTTTGAGAGGCAAAAAAAAAAAAAAAAAAAGAAAAAAAAAAGTGAGATTTGAAGGAGGCAAAGATGAGAGATTATTGAAGATTGTGATTTGAGGAGCAGCAGAGGAGTTCATTCTCTTTTACTGGGTTTTCTTTGAGGAATTTCAATCTCTCATTTTGGTTGGTTTGAGAAATTTCTTTGACTTGTAGGTATAATCTTTTGCTTCTCTTTAAATTTAATTTTTATTAATATGTTTCTAGAGAAGACTTGGCAAAAGAAACGAAATTTTACTTTGGATTTTGAGCAATGAAGTAGAATCAAGTAGCCTGATACAAGAATATAGGTGTTGTTATTTTGGAATCTAATTTTTGAAGGTTTATTGGTGAATGTAAGGTTAAACTTGTGATTTTTTAAAATTCAAATTATGTGTAGTTTGAATTTATAGAATGCTCTGTGCAAAGATTCATTCTTTACACTGTTAGTGAGTGGGAAAAGATTTTGTTCATGTTTTTGGAGTTATATAGTTGTTCTGATGAATCCAACTGCATTGTAGGGATATAGTGAACTTTATTTATTTTATTTTTTTAACTATATAATTGGGGCTGTATTTGTGTGTGGTTTCTATGTATTGATAGGTTATATTCAAATTAATATACATGCAGAGATATATGTTTTGTTGCTTTAGAATCCAGTCTTCGAAGATTTTATTGATGAATGTATGGATTAGTAGAGTGCTCAGTCCAAAGATCTATGCTTTATAATGTGTTAGTGAGTGAGAAATGATTTTTTTTTTCTTCATGTTTTTGGAGTTATGTAGTTGTTTTGTTGAATCCAAGTGCACTATAGGGGGTCAGTGAACTTTGTTTTTATTTTAAATTTGAATTTCGGTTGTTTAAGTGGGTTTTTATGCATGTAGCTGTATGATTTTCTTTGCCTTTACTCACATATATTTAAGATGATTGTTGGGGCATTTGATAAATTAATAAACTTTATTGGAAAAGAAAATCACTAACCAGTTCATAGGATGTTAACTTAAATGGCATCAATGTCAAGAAAAAGTGCAACAACCGATAAACTTGTCACAATTTAGAGCTAGAAAGGTCTCTTAAATCAGACATCCATTTAAAAAAGGACCGTAAATGCATTTTCCTAAGATCTGTTTTACCCTCTCCAAATAGTCCACATAATGCACATTGGTATTGCATACCAAATATCATTGTTAAGAGGTGTAGCAAACCTCTCCTTCCAACATTCCAGCAAATCAAATGATAATGTATTATTGTGGGAATGGTCCTCTTAATCTGAGTTATCATGATATTTGCATGTCCTATTAGTTTGAGCATTCTGGCTTCAATATTATGAAGTTATTATGTTTCTAATGTTTCATGGAATTTATTATTGTAGGCTATCACTTCATCAGGAACAAAGAAAGGTGAGCTGTTTCTGGTTGATGAACCCCTTTAAAATGTATGTTTCGCACTAATGCATGCTGAGCTTTATTAGGCCAAATGCTGTTAGTGTAATGTACATGGTCCTTAGGCAGTCAATTAGGATATCAATGGTCACTGCTTTTTTTGTTTACTTTAATGGCATCCTAGCATTTTAGATATTAATAATTCCAAGGCTTTTGCATCCTCACCAGATCACAAGAAGGTAGGCAAGGGAAGATTAGAAGCTTGTCCTCAAAAGCAAGTAGTTAAGCAAGTGGACTAACACGATCAAGGTTAGCTTTTTAACCAAAATTTTGGGTTCATTTTCTAACCAAATAGGGAATGAGAGAACAATATTTTATTTTTTTAATGCTTATTTATTTATTTTTTTTATCTTATTGGACTATTGACCTTGCAAAGGCTGAGTTTCAAGTTGGGTTGAGAAAAAGGTTCTTGAAAATTGAACAAGTTACTTACTCCAAGTTGGTATCTTATTGGTACTCTTTTAAATGCCTATTATTTTTTATATAAAAAAAATTGTTCAAGGGCTCAATTTGCTCAATTTTAATATCTTACATAAACTATGTTATTATTATTATTATTTTGATAAGTATAAACTACATTATTATTTATCTATTTTTGTTACATTAAAAATACATATGCTTAGAACTAATTTTATATATATATATATATATATATATATATATATATATATATATATATATATCTATCATGCATAACATAACCTGATTGCAAAAAGAAGATGCAGTAGCATAATCCTAGAGTCACAGATAAGCTCTACCATTGAAAGTATCAAGAAACTGTTCAGAAAATTTCCAAACCAGCTGGTTAGTAACTGATTATAAGACAACTCTTAAGTGAGACTAAAATTGAAAAATTCAAGCAGAACATAATCCCTAGAAAGCTCTGAAACTTTGGCTCACCTCAAAAGGGCTCACCTCAAAATAATCCCTAGAATGCTAGACTCTTGGATGTTGATGTTTTTGGTTGTTCTATTGCTATATATATTCTTTCTTTTTGTTTAGTTGATTGAAAGTGTCATATATGGTGGAGACTTGCACTACTTCACTTTAGTTTATTGCTAGTATTAGACTTGATATACTATTAAAAATAAAACTAGTATTTATTTAATGTTAACAAAATGTAAGTAAAAAAAAGATATAAAATAATTATAAAAATAAAATAAAATAAAACAAATATTACAATTGAGAAGAAAAAAAGGGCATTGCGGCCAGGGGGCCCTTGGCTCCATGCTTCTAGACTAGTCCACAAATAACACCGCCACTCTATTGATACCTTGTGAAGATAACCATTTTTTTAAAACCGTAATCCAATGGGCATTGTATATTCTGTTTGCTTATGAACTAAATTAATATATTTTTTGGTTCATGCATGTGGAAAATGATGAAAGAAACGGATTAGATGGGGATTCTTATGTTCAAATGGTATATTTGAATTTGATTTTGCCCTTCTGGTTGTATTTAATTAACCATCCCCTTCTTTTCCTTCCCTTTTCTAACTTGAACATTCCATTTTTTGTTGTATGTGGCTTCCATCTTAGCAGCTAAAAATTATGATTTTTTTTGTTTGATATGAAACAAAATAGAACCATGTAATTCATTTTATAATTATCCAAGTACTAGACAATTTAGGAACCTAAAGTCTAGAATTTATGTGTTTTGTGTTTATTTACAGTGAAGATGTCAATAGATAAGGCTTGGATGTTTATTAAAGATAGGGGGTCACAAGAATGGCAAAATGGTATGAAAGCATTTCTAGATATGGCTTTTGCTGAAGTAGAAGAGGCAAATACAATTCGATGTCCATGCCGTAAATGTGTTAATGTGGTTCCTAAGACACGTAATGAGGTAGCACTAGATTTGTGTAAATTTGGAATGGATCAAAACTACAAGATATGGATCCATCACGGTGAAGAGTGGTATGATGAACCATCTAATGAAAATAGTGAGGGCATAGATAATGAAAGCAATCAGGAAAGAAGTGATGATGCTAGGGCATATGAGATGATCAATAATATGATGAGAGCTGAGAACTTGGCTAGTAGTACAATTGGTGGAGATGATGATTTGCACATGCGGGATTGCGAGGAACCAAATGATAATGCTAAGAAATTCTTACTATTGTTACAAGATGCGGGACAAAAGTTGTACCCCGGTTGTAAAAATTTAACAAAGTTATCATTTGTTATGAGGTTGTTTCAAATGAAGTGTCTATATGGGTGGAGTAACAAATCAGTTGAGGGATTACTTGAATTTTTAAGGTTTTCATATCCTGATGGCAATTTGGTTCCTGAGTCATTTTACAATGCTAAAAAAATTATTCGGGATTTAGGACTTGACTACGAAAAGATTGATGCTTGCATTGATGATTGTGTGTTGTATCGAAATGAGTATGCTGATTTGGAAAAATGTCCAAGATGCAAGAAGTCTAGATGGAAATCGAATGAGAGTAATGGTAATGTCATTGGGAAGAAAAAGAACCACAAAAAGGTTCCTCAGAAGATTCTACGTTATTTTCCATTAACCCCTAGGCTACAAAGATTGTTTTTGACAAAAAATATAGCTTCCGAAATGAGATGGCATAAAGAGGGTAGAGTAGATGACGGTGTGTTAAGGCATCCAGCTGACTCCATGGCATGGAAAAAACTAGATGAGGTTCACTCTTGGTTCGCATTAGACTCTCGTAATGTTCGACTTGGCCTTGCAAGTGACGGGTTCAACCCCTATGGGGTTATGAGTTCAAGCCATAGTACATGGCCTGTTATGTTAATTCCATATAACTTGCCACCATGGATGTGCTTGAAGCAACCTTTTTGGATAATGTCCATGATTATACCTGGTCCTACATCACCTGGAAATAACATTGACGTTTATCTACAACCATTAATTGATGAATTAAATCAATTGTGGGAAAATGGTGTCGAGACATATGATGTCTCATTGGAGCAGAATTTTCATTTGCATGCAGCAATTTTATGGACAATCAATGACTTCCCTGCATATGCAATGATGTCTGGATGGAGCACCAAAGGAGAGCTAGCATGTCCATGTTGCCATAAGGATACGGTGTCATTAAGACTTAAGCATGGACGAAAGCATTGTTATATGGGTCATCGCAGATTTTTAGAAGCTAATCATAAGTGGCGTAGGAATAAAGAAGCATTTGATAACACAAGAGAAACAAGAGAAGCACCAAAGCCATTATCAGGGGATGATGTGATTGAACAGTATAAAACTTTTGAGCAAGTGACCTTTGGCAAAAGCACAAGTAAGAGGAAACGAGATCAAGAGATAAAGTGTTATAATTGGCGAAAGAAGAGTATATTTTTTGATTTACCATAGTGGAAGACATTGTTACTTCGTCATAATTTAGATGTGATGCATATAGAAAAGAATATTTGTGATAGTATATTGGGAACATTGCTTGAAATAAAAGGGAAGACAAAGGATGGCCCAAATGCACGTCATGATCTTAAAGTAATGGGAATTAGAAAAGATCTACATCCAAAACGTAAAGGTGATAAGTATATTCTTCCCTTTGCATGTTACGCACTAACAAAAGATGAAAAACAAATGTTATGCCAATTTTTAAAAGATGTGAAGTTGCCTGATGCTTATGCGTCAAATATAGGGCGATGTGTAAAGATGAAAGACAATAACGTGGTTGGGTTGAAAACACATGATTGTCATGTTATATTTCAACATTTACTTCCACTTGTGATACGTGGTTTATTACCAAAGAAAGTTTGTGAACCTTTAATTGCTTTAAGTCATTTCTTTGTGGAAATATGTTCAAAAGAATTAACTGTTGAAGCATTGGACCAAATAGATCATCAAATTGCAGAAACCCTCTGTAGATTGGAACAAGTATTTCCACCTTCATTCTTTGATGTTATGATGCACTTACCGATTCACCTTGCATATGAAGCTAAGGTGGCAGGACCTGTGCAATATAGGTGGATGTATCCAATTGAGAGATATTTACGCACGTTAAAAGGGTATGTGCGTAATAAAGCTCATCCAGAAGGATCAATTGCTGAAGGGTATATTTCAGAGGAATGTATGACATTTTGCTCTTGGTATTTTGATGATATGGATACAAAACTTAATCGACTAGAAAGGAATGTTGACACTTGTCCAAGTGAAGCAGCATCTGGTTTAAGTGTATTTACATCGGTTAACCATGATAGGCAAAACTGCATGTTTGAAGCTTTTTGTAATACAGAGCTCCAAATGGCACATCATTACATTTTAACCAATTGTGAAGAAGTTTCTCCATGGGTTGAGTAAGTAATTTTATATTCGTATGAAGAAATTTTTTTTTTTTTTTTAATTTGTATTTGTTGATAATTGTTTTATTAATATTGCCTTTATATGTATGTAGCGAACATATTAGGGAGCTTACATCAATAAACCCTCGAAATGTAGAACAAAGACACAAAGAACAATTTTCAAAGTGGTTTAAGTCTCAAGTAAGTGGATTAATGTATACTAACGTTCATGTGTCCATTTCAAAAATTTGCAATCAACTGATTGTGATTGTAATTGTGTAAATGTAGATTGAACAACTTTACGACAATCAAGATGAACGGATAAATGAACAAATTTTATCATTAGCTCGAGGGCCAGATTCTTGTGCACGAGTTTATTCTCGATACACTATTAATGGTTTCTTATTTCGTACAAAGGAATGTGAGCAGATGTTAAAAACTCAAAATAGTGGTGTGGTTGTGAAAGGTGATGAAAGTACGGGGTATATAGATTGGTTTGGTGTCGTTAAGAAGATTATTGCTTTAGATTATTTGGGAAGTAATGAAGTTATTCTGTTTAAATGTGATTGGTTTGAGGTACCACCTCAAGGTAGACGCCAAAGTAGAGGGTATAAAAAGGATGCATATGGATTTATCAATGTTGACACAACATGTCTTCACTACAAAGATGACCCTTTTATCTTAGGAATTCAAGCAGAACAAGTTTGTTATGCAAAGGATGTTGAAAATCCAAATTGGTGTTCTGTGATAAAGTTAAGACCAAGAAACCTCTTTGCCATGCCAAATAGGGAGCAAGAAGTAGATGATGAGAATGATAATTCTAATTATGAGCCTTACGAACTAAACGAAGTTCTAAGAAGTCAACGTGATATGGGTGGTAGCGAAGAAGGTTCTGAAGACATGACTAGCTGGTGTAGAAGTGATATGGAGGGATTGGGTATTGAAGTAAGTGTTGACAAAAATATTCACTTGGAAGATGACCTTTTGTCTGACAATAACGAGACTGATATTGAAGAAGACGATGATGGTAATTGCAAATCAGTTGTCTTAACTTGTTTGTTCTTATTTTTTTTTTCCAACGTATGCAATATGATGCCTTTATGTTATGTTTTATTATTATTATTTAATAGTCTGTATATAATTTGGATATTTGATTCCATTTGAAATATATATTATGTAATTAGTTGTCAAATAATGAATGTAATTTCTTTATATTACATTTTCCTACTGTCATCTTAAGGTCAATGTATATACTTTGGATGTGCTCTCATTCCCATTATTGTGTTATTCAGTTTAGGTATCTATATGTTGGATGGCTCCACCACCAACATCACAGCGACGTCATCCACAGATGGTATCTTTACAGCCATCTACCCCATTACCACAACTGCTGCAACCATCTAGTGAAGTTTCAATGCAAATACCGAATGGGGCATCCTTATCTCAACTATTAGAGGACCCATCCACATTACCACCTTCACAAAAGTTTTACTCACATGCCCGTCGTCCACGTCCCGTGACATCAGGTTATATCATTATTTATATGATGAACTATCTCTCACATTTTTATTTCATATCATACATGTGTGTGCTTTTTTCTCTACATTGTTCATTGATGGATAAGTGTTAATTTGGGTGGTGTGGAATTTTTTTTTTCTCTTGATTGGAAATTATAAATAGGAATTTCAAGGCAATATATAGAGTAATTCCCACTGTTTGGTGATACTCCATTTTGGAATTTTGATCGCTTTACAAATCTATTCTAATAGTTAATAACTAAATTATAGTCAAAATTATATTATTTTAGTTAATTAGATTGAACGGTTTTTACCGATGAATTTATAAATATTAGATTTATCATCCTTGTGTTGTTAAAAATTAAATAAATTTAGCTATGACTGGACTGTTTATATTATCAATAAACTACCAATAAAAATTGATATTGTATGAACTTAATCACAAACTTGCACAATATAATCTTAGGTTTATATAAATATATTTTTAGATAGTATAAATATAAACACATAATATTATATAAACTTCAAATGAGTCTCATGTTTATGATCTTTCACACTTTTATTTCATAGCTTACATTACTGAGCATTTGAGATCTTGTTATTATATTGATTTATATTTTATAACATTCATGTCTATAATGATTTTCTTGTTTTAATTTAGATTTTTTTTTTTTTGGTTGAAAAATCTGTTTTAATTTAGAAATTATTGATGATATATAGATTCTACACCTATGCCCAAAAAGGGTCGTGGAACTCTTAAAGGATTAAAGGTGGCTAAGAAAGCTAGTGAGACTAGTGATGGGAAATTGTCAATTACTTTTTCAAGGAAGTTTGGTGGACCTATCGACATCAATTATCGCACTTTTGTTGATTCAGTGGTTGTTCAAGTAAGACAACATTTGCCTCTTAATGTGAAGAACTGGAAGGAAATACCAGATGAGAATAAAAACATCTTGAAGGCTAAAGTTTTGGTATTTATAAAAATTATGCATTAGCTAGACTTAATATTTTTTAATAGTATTTTTTTTTCTCTCTGAATAATTATATATTTATTGATTTTCAAATGTAAATGTATGTCATATTGTAATGATATTAGAATAAGTGGAGACTAGAAGATGATGTCGATACTCAAGCTAAAATTTTCAAGATTGCCAAAGAGAGGTATAGGGGATGGAGAGCTGATTTATCAGCAACATATAAGACATACAAACATGACAGGGAGGCTGTCATCCGAAATAAGCCTCAGGAGCTCAACATGGACGCTTGGTATGATGTGATCTCATATTTTGAGTCAGATGACTTTAAGGTAGATGATCCAAACTTTCATCTAGTTATATGGTTTGTTTTTATTAGCATATGATATCATATATTGTATCATTATACAATAACTTAATAAGGTGTGTGACAAAGATGTTTATTTTAGAAAATAAGTGATAGAAATACTGGAAATCGAAGCAAGCGAGAAAGCATGCACTGTACTGGTAGCAAATCATTTGCACAAATCAGCTTTGAAAATGTAAGATCAAATAACAACAATACTCAAAACATATAATGCTATTACTTGTAAAAGTGGGCTAATGCTTGTATTTTTTTTTTTTTCTTAGCGTGATCCAGAAACACAAAAGGAGCCTGACGATCTTCAAATGTGGGCATTGGCCTACTGTCCAAAGGGCCAATGGGCTAATGATACTCCAAAACATGTATATGTAAGTATATTATTTTTGTGTGTATTTAGTTCAAAGATTAACTATATTTTTGTTCACTTGACTAAAAACATAAATTTGTATTTGTAAATAGGAGGAAGCAAAAGAAAAAATTGCTGAAATGGAAGTGAATGAAGATCGAACATTATCCAGTAGTGAGCGAGATACAATATTCCAATCGGTTGTCTCCATGTCGGGCTCCAAGTCAAGCTCCAAGTCAAGATACGTCCTTGGTCGAGGATACATGGCAAAGCTTCCAACTTCTACGGAGCGTGTACGCAATGAACTTAATAGTGAAGTTCAATCTATGAAGAGTCAATTAGATGCAGAACGCGCTGAGAGGGTAGCTGAACGTGCAGAAATGGAAGCAAAATTTGAAGCAGAATGCGCTAAGAGGGTGGCTGAACATGCAGAAATGGAAGTACAATTTCAAAGACTTCGACAGACTATGCGTGAGGAATTTCTGGCAATACTAGCTAACCAATCTCAGGTACAACTATCTTATATAAATTTTTGGTGGGTTGTTTTGTTGGTGGTGGGATGTGGAAGTAGGTTGTTTTGTTGATGGTGGTTGTTGACAATATATATATATATATGTATATATATATGGTTATGTAGTTTCAAATAGTTTCTTTTCATTGAGTAAAAATTCTGTTTTGGTGAGTTGATTGTCTACCTTTTTGGCAACTTATTTATGTGCAAGCATGTGGGATCAATCTGTTGAGGCTAGAATGTTTTGATTGAGTTAAAAATACTGTTTTGGTGAATTGATCGTGTGACTGTTTGGCAACTTAATTCTATGCAAGCATGTGGAATTAATCAATTCAAGTTGGAAGGACTGAATTGTTTTCCTTGTTCAAATTGAATTTAAGGCTTGTCGTTGTTGTTGTTGTATATGATCACTCTTGTGTTTACATTTGTCTCATTGTTGGTATTGTTAGGTATTTTTTGGAGCTCATGTCATGGTTTTAAATGGAATTTTTGTGATAATGTCTATGCTTAGAAATTACCAGTAATAGAGTGTTATAAATCTGGTCCTCAAGTTCCTCTTCTTAAGGTTTTAAAGTTTATTAATGGTTATGGGCTCTCTTTCTACATTGTTTTTTTTTTTTTTCCTATAAAGAGTGGATTAGTGGGTTTTAATGATTAGGAGTGTAGATATTTAAAAATTCAAATGCCAAGGAAAAGCTTGTCGGGACTGGAAATAGAAAGTTTGACTGCAAACAGAAAGTTTTCCTCTTTATTATTCAATTCTAATATAGGCGTTGCATTATATTAATCTTGTAAGAGTCTAACATTGATAATCTTGAATGCCATTTGATTTTTTCATAGATGTTAGTCTATTGGTTAAATATTTTCTTGCTTTTAGCTTCTATTGAGACATATACGAATTGCAAACATTATTTTTTTCAATTTATACTTATTTCTTTTTTCTTTTCTTTTTTCCAATTGTATAGGGTGGAGGTCAATGAAGTGCTTGTGAAGCATGCATGGATATCACTTTCTGAAGGGAACTTTTCTTACAAGTTGTGTACATATTTGTGTATATTTACTTTTGAAACTATGTGTTTGATCGTAAACTAAACAATTTTTGTATATATTTGTGTTCTTGGACATATCAATTTAATGGATTACTTTGAATTTTGCATTTATTTAATTTGTATCTTTAAATTGTAGTTCCTAAATATAATGTTTTATATTATCTTATAATGTGTATATTGCAAGATAGGGTAATAGACAAATAAAAAAAAAAAAAAACATAACCTATTGCAACAAGGTTGTTTGTTGTAATAAGTTATGACATTTTTCACAAAACCTTTGAAGCAATATGCTATTGCCACAAAGTTATTTGTTGTAATAAAGAAGTTATTGCATCAATCACGTTGGAAGAAAGGGTAAATTATGTGGCCCATGCATTGCCAAGACTCGCGCCAAATGTAGACAATATAACCGTGTGGGTCAAAAATACCTCAGCATGCATTATAAGCCTGGTGCAAACTCACATGGACCAAATCTCTTATCAATACCATTCCACATTTTTTTTTTCCGATTTAAAAATAAAAATGGATTGAATTCAGAACACCTTCTTTTTTTTTTCTTTTTTTTTTTTAATGGAAAAATTGAGAACTCTTGGTTCCAAATAAAACCCAATTTGGGCCCTAGCTACAATATAAACCCGCTCCTTTTTTGGTTTTCATATATATATATATATATATATATATATATATATAAAAAGATGACAATCGTTATATTTTTGCATGAATTAGTAGATTCAAATTATTAATATCTTTGGTCATATCAGAACAGTATATAGCATCACTAAGTATGGATTGGATAGGGGAAAAAAAGTATACGCACCTTTTATTTTTTTGGAAAGAAGCAATAATTTTCAATTTTTTTCCCATTGTTATCTCTTATATAAGGTTGTGTTAATCCATTTAATACTAATTTAAATTATTGCAAGAATAAATAATTATTAATTTTGATGAGAGAGAGTTCACATCAAAGGTGCTAAAAACCCAAAATCCTAAAAAAAACCCATCATGTCAATGGTGTCAAAATCAAAATTCTAAACACTTAGGGGTGTTTGTTATTGTTGTTTAAATAACAATTTTTAGTATTTAAATAACATTACACGTATTTTCACACTTTTTCACTTACATGTATTTTTACAAAACAACAACATTCTAGAATTCTCTTACCAAACGGCCTCCTAGCTACTATAAATTGCCATTTTTGACACTTTATTGTAGCTAGATGGTAAACACAAAAAATATTATTTAAATGAGAGAGAGGGAGACTTGAGTGGTAAAATAAAGACTAAAAAAATTAAAAAAAAAGGAAAGAATATTTAAATAAAATGGTAAAAGAAATTTTTTTTTTTTGATATTGGATATATTGTAAAGTATTAAAATAGATAAAAGATTTTTTTGAGTTACTAACAGCTGAAATTCTAGAACTTTATGTGAATGCTCTATAGTCTATTCAATTTCTTTTACCATTTCACCTTTTAATTTTTTTTAACTATTTGCATTTTGCACTGAACTTCATCATTCTTCAATTCCATCTTGCTATCAAGAAATCTTTCAGCTCAACAGCCGCATCCAAACATTTATCAACTTTTATTTATTTATTTTCTTTTTGGTTTGGTTTTGAAGGGAAGAAATCTCAACATCTAGTAATTAGAATGCCCATTTAACTAGGATGCATAACATTCATGGACTCTCTAACATGCACAAAAGCGGGAAAGTAATCTATGTTTCTCATATAACCCTCTTGAGGAAAATAATAATGATCCCGTAACACAGTGTGATATAAGAAAATCTTTCATAAAGTTTGAAGAGTATTATATGAAAGTTTGGGATAGAAATGCTTCCATTTACACTTACGAACATAAATTTGGAAGTAAAATTTAATCAAAGATGCCATTAAACTATATTAGGTCTATATATAATATGTATGCTAAACAATATTTGTTGATAACATATTGTTATTAATTCTTACTTTCACCTCTCTGCCAGACCAAAACTTCCCTACAAGAGGGATGGCCCAAACTCTGACCGGGCCTTAATAACTCCTACTTTCCTCATGCTATCTGCACCCAAATAAAGAAAACAACACAACCAATTAAACTTACATTACATAGACAAAAATGCTAAACAACCATCATTTCTATAAGTACAGTAGGAATTAGAAAGGTATCACCCCCAAATAATTCAATTTGAACAAACGCTTTACATTACAACCTTTTTATATATATGTTGGCTTTCTCTTTTCAAAAAAACTATATATATATATATATATATATATATATATATATATATATATATATATATATTATGTTGACTTTCTTTATAGGGGGTGCAAAATTAGACTTAGAACTTAGAAGGCTCCAAAAATTGTGAGGAGCACAAATACCGTGTAAATATAGGGGTCTTGACGCCCTCCAGTGCCTGATCGTTTCACCTCTTCAAGCATTACCAACCTGCACAGATATTCAATTACCACGAAAATATAAAGATTTTTAGCTGTCATTAGTCTATACTCACATCATCCCTTACAATAAGATTAGGTACACAAAATTTTCTTCAATAGTTGTGAAATGTTATGACTAGTGCTAATAATGATAGTGTCAATAGTGGACCAAAGTAAAATAAATGTTAGCCCTATCAAAACTTAACATATCAACATGTTATAAAGAATATTGCAAAAAAGTTTGTGCCCTTATAATATTGGATACAAGAGTGAGTGAGGAGTCGATCAAGCCACTCAAAAATGTAATGCTGGAGACAAAGCATTTTTTTTTTTTTTTTTTAACTACTGATATTTCATATTGTGATTAGAGTAAATTTTTTTCACCTCATTTGGGTTGATTACTAACACCATATTTATTATGCACAAAATCACAATTCATGTCAATTATGAAAAATATTATGTTCTAAGATTTATTAGACTAAGTATGATTCAATGCATTTCAAACGGTTGAGGGTTGAAATGATCCAACTCTATAGTGTTTGTGCACTCACATCACAACTAGCCAAACAAACAAGCAGAGAGCTAAACGTGCAAATTAAGAGAGAGAGAGATCAGAGATATCACATTCTGAGAGCTTTGCTTGTGTCAGGGCTGTCACCGAGTGCTTGACGGATCTTCACTTCAGAGAAACAGCCAGCAGAGAGGAACTTCAAAATGGCGTCAGCTCGGCGGCGAATATGATTCGAGCCGACTCGCTTCCTCTTCTTCATCATCTCCTCGGGCCCGGGGCCCTGCCTTTTCGAAGTAGTGGTACCACCGTAGTGGCTACTTTCGCTTCGCGCGCTCGAATTGCTTGACAAGCATGATGCCTCTCTGGATACAGATTCAGAGGTCACCGTTGACGATTTGTCGGAGCTGATTTTACGTCCATCGGAGCTATACTGAATCTTCGAGCGACTCTTCCGAACAACCTGTGAAAATTTAAAACGATTAATTTCACGGATAACGAAATAGTTCAAATTAAAAAGAATTTGATTAATTAAACAAATAAACTATGGCGGTACTTGAACAGAGAGAGAAAATTAAAATTGAACGGAACCAGAGTGAAGTTTGAAGAAATTGAGAAATGAATTTGACCAGATTGGATTAGGAGGTGATGAATCCAAAAAAGGACTAAGGAGATTATTTTTGGTACGTTTCAATTGTCGATGGCAGCAAATTTCGAAATTCAAATGTAAGCGAAAAACAGAGCAACCAATACACTCCGAGCTTCAAATCCGAAAACAAGCTAGCAACAAAATAAACTCAGGTCTCAAAATTCAAAATCTAAATAATAAATAAATAAAGAAAAAGAATCACAAGCAGAAGCAACTTAACACAGGAATTCAAATATAAGCTTACAATCAAGAGGCCAAAAGTTCAAAGATAACGTGGAGCACAAGCTGCACAATGCAACCAAACAACAACTCTAAACGTCAATAGTTCAGAAAATCTGAATCAACCCGATCGTTGTACATATTAAAATCAAATTCAAAACAAACAAATTACATAGAATGCAAACCGATTAAGCAAAATTGAACTAAAACAAGCACAAAAACAGAAAACCAAAAACAGAGAAACAAGATGACCTTGAGATTCATTTGATGGTGACGAGCCATAGCAGAAATGAGCCTCATCCTACACGCTCGAATCTCCTCCGATGAAACCTCGCTGGTGAGCGACGAAGAGCAGGACACGGAAACAGAGCGCTCGCGGTAGTCGTCGTCCTGGAGTTGGAGTGACAAATCCTTGTTTGAATCCTTGAGCATCAAGCTCTCTCTGCAACTTTTTCTTTTCCTTCCATCCTTAAGCGACACGTCCTCACGATCAAACCTACACACAGAAAAATTCAAAAACAGAGAAAGCAGCGGCAACGAAGAGAGATCAAAAAGAAGAAGAGAAAATTACTTGGGAGGAGGGGAGATGAGAGAAGGAGGAGTGGCTCCTGAGACAGAGAGGAGAAGCAGAGCCGAAGCAACTTTGAGTTCGAGAGGACACGGGAACTTTGCCATTCAATTCTCTTTCTTTCTTTCTTTCTTTCTGTTTCTCTCTAAACTCTAAATCTGGCGGGGTGAGTAAATTTTCAAATTTTCCTCTCTCTCTCTAAACGGTATATCGTGACTGTCTTAGCATTCTGTTATAAAAGGAGATAGTTTAGGGTGACAAGCAGAGTTTAGACTATGTGACAGGTGGCAACTTCTCATACGTAGACAGGGATGCTAATTCTTTTTCAGTTTTTGGATCGATGCTTCTCCAATGGAATATGAATATCATGTATGGACTACGGTGTAGTGACTAGTGATTGGGCTGTTGTTATATTTTCATCAGGTGTGCTCACACACACAATCAATCTCGAGATACTTTGGGCTCGTTTGGTACGTGTGTTTAAATTATAGTTTTCAGTTTTTTTGAAAATATATGTAAGTGAAAAAGTGTGTAAAAATACGTGTAATGTTGTTTAAAAACTGAAAACATGTATTTGAACTCACGTACCAAACAGGTCCTTTGATTTTGTGGTTTACTTACTTACACACACAAATAACACAAGCACTTATGAGGTTGAGAAAATTTTTATGCAAATTAATGGTAAAGTTTGAAAATAACAAATGAGTCTATGTACAGTGATTATATCAAAGTTACTATACTTTTTGAGTGGAGTTGTGGTATAATATTAGAACCCGTTTTTCTCTTCTTTATGTGTTTCTTAAAAAAAGGAAAAAAGTAATATATAGTACAAGTTAGGTCTTCAATTTTTTTTATTACATTAAGTGATTATACTTTTTTTAGCCTAAGTCTTAAAGATATTGATCCCCTTTTCACTTTGTGTGTGTGTTTGTTTTAAAAAAAATATTGATATATACATAATTTTATTAGAATTTGAAGTGGTTTCAAATTCAACTTATGTCATTAATAAAGGCTCTATTGAATAAAAGTTTATTACAATTCAGATAAGTTGTGACCAAAACTTATCTAAATACAAAATATTATTACATGTGAAACTACTAATCTTCTAGTTTGTTACTATATTAGAAATCTTATATATGTCACACTATATACCTTAATGTCTTTCACATGTGGTTGGTTTAGGAAGCACTTGTGGCTCATCACCTTGCAAGTTCAAGGTTAGGGGTTCAAGTAGTGACAAGCCCAACTATTTGTTATTATTATTAGGGATAATTACACATAACCCATCTATTGTTTGGGCGAAAATCATTTTGCCTGCCCGTGGTTTGAAAAGTATCACTTAACCCACTTGTGATATGTTCCGTTTATTTTCCGTAACCCACCTCTGTTAAAATTAGGGGTAAATAGGTATTGTTGCTTAAATTTTATGTCTCTCTCCTCCCCAAACAAAAAATAGAGCAAAAATGCAAGAAAAACAAGATCAAAAAGTGATATTTGTCTCTCTCTTCATTCATACAAATTTTAAACATAAAGAACATGAAGAACTTACCCAAAAAAAATAAAAAGCCTAAGCCCCATTGCCTCTCTCACTCCTATTTTCTCAGAACCTAAACAATTCACAAACTAATTTTCATACTCTTTTCCTTTCTTAACAATTAAATAAACCAAACCACACACCAAAACAACAAAACAAATTACACTCCACCTTAAGTTTCAGCTCTCAAAGTCCCACATTGCAAAACAATCTAAAAACCCCATCCCCCCAAATACCCATTTATCTCTTCTTTTATTTCCCCCATTTTCCCACCACCCAAACACAACTCAAACTAATCTTCATGAGCCTCCTCAATGAGCTCTTCGACCTGGCCACAACCGAGCTTCTTCTCGATGAGCTTCTTCTCTGTCTCTCTCGGTTTAGATGCTTGAAGGCTGCAGCGATAGTAGAAGCAAGGGACGATGGCGGCAGGGGTAGGAAGACGGTGACAACAATGGTGGCTTGAATATTTTTCATTTCTAGGTTTTTGTTTCACTTGTCGTGGTCGTCGATAGTGGACTTTGCTCGCCATGGGTTGCGGGCTGTGGGTGGGGGGCTTTGCTCGCCGGTAGTTGCTGGGTGTTTGGGTGGCTTTGGATGTTGGTTTGGTGGTTTTTTGGGTGTTGGTTTAATTGGTGGATGTTTGAGGCAGTGGCTCTTTGGGTGGCGGTTTTGGGTGGCACAAAACAATACTGGGATATCAGGGTCCTATAGCTACTCTATCTCTCGGGTTTAGACTTCAAAGAAAAGGTCCAGTTTCAATGAGAGTGGTGGCTTTGGGCTCAAATGGTCATGCTGGTGAAGGAAACGTAGCCGTTTTTTAGAGAAGAACAAGTTGAAGGAAATGGGAGAAGAGTCAGAGTCACCCTCATCCTCATCTACATCATTTTCTGTACAGGATCTCCTTTAGCGATGTAAGCTGCACTAAACCCACAAATGAGATGAGAACTGACACAAAATCTGAAACCCTAAATAGAGAACAGACACAAATACCTTGATTTTCTTTACCGAAACTACCTTCCCTAGCTTCGATGTTGCGAAACTTCTGTTTTCTCCCCCTTTAGACACTCTAAACCACGAAGAACATGTTGATTTCACCATAGGTCTCTTTCTCGAAAAGTTTCCAAATTTTGGGTGTTTTGATTTGCGTTATGTTGTGTTTTGGGGTTAAGAGGTGTTTTTGTAACGGTTGGGCTTGAGGTGGGTTACAGAGATTGACAGAAACATACCACAGGTGGGTTAAGTGATACTTTTCAAATCACGGGTAGGCAAAGTGATTTTCGCCCAAATCACAGGTGAGTTATGTGTAATTATCCCTTATTATTATTATTATTATTGATGGTGTTACATAAAAGCACCAACTCCTAGACTCGTCCATATGGCTCGTGCATTGAAAGACCAATTAGGATGAAACAAACACATTAGGTGATCATCCCTAGCATCCTTAATGACCTCGTTCATCTTTGGACGGACGAGGTCCCATGAGAAGCTTGTCCATCCTCATAATTTTTTGGACGGACGAGCTCTACAGGAAATTTGGAAAAAATATAGGGAAAGTCGTCCTTAATAGCCTCGTCCGTCCTTAATAAAGGATGGACGGGTTCATTGAGTTGGACTACTATGCGCCAAGTTCTCCATTAACTACTATGGAACAGAAATCCAATTGAGGTAACTTCCATGGCGGTTATGGAAGTTACCTCCAAATCCTCCGGACTCCTCAACAATAGGAACGGTTACTAAACAAATAACCATTTCACACATGCTATATAAGCATTCTTCAATGAGAAGGTAAGGATTCATTTTTTTCATTTTTATTTCTGAAATCATTCCCTTTTTACTGGGAATTACAAATTCACGAACTTCATCATCAGAGGACTTTTGACCAGTCCCTATCGGTCCCTTCTGACTTAGTATTTGTTTTCAGGAAAGCCCTAAGATCATCAGCGTTCGAGACTTATCAACCTACTGATTTCCAGGGAACTATCAATTATTATTATTATTATTATTATTCCCAAAAAAAAAAAAAATTGGATGACGTCTTTTGTTTTGTTTTTTCTCCTTATGTCATGTTACATACTATAAGTATATTAAGATAATTAAAATAATTACTCTAATTGAAATGTTATTGCCAAAGTTTCAAAATTTATATAAAAAAATTACAACAGCGGGTGAAATTCTACTACCAAGGGTTCTTAAAAATTTAATAACAAAACAACAACCAAACCTAAGGCCTGAAATTTTGGGGTCAACTATAAATTCTCAATAAATTAATGAGGGTTGACCATATATACTTTTTTCATCATTTTATTTTATTTAAAGTCATATTCTATGTTATTTCTTGTAATTAACATTATTTTTTACTAATTCTATTATTTTTATTTTTATTCCTCCTTTATTTATTTATTTTTTAATTATTTCAACTTAGATTAACTCACTTTTTCCTCATTAGTATATTATGTTAAGCAAATAAGCTTAACCAAATGCATATAGACTTTGACCATTGCATGAGAGATTTTTTTATTTTCTTTTTGTTGTTGAAATCAAATTAGCAAAATAGTAAATACACATTATTGTTGGATGGCATGTGATTATGCTCATACTAAAATCACTCACAACTAGTGGAGTTCATGAGAAGATTAAGAAGGGATGTCCGGTTCTATCCAAAATCATTGACTCACATAATAGTGTGTCACTTTTTCTTATTAATTTATTATGACTCATGAATGAAATTTCTTATTACCTTTTTACATGGTCAACATTCGTTATCATTTTCATTTAAAAAATATTAAAGCTTCTACTAATGTGACAATAAATGTGACAATAAATGTGATTAATGTTTTTACTCAAAAGAAGAAGTTTAATTGGTATCAACATACTAAATAATGTAAAAATATCTTCATTAGAAGATTAAATGTAACCACATAGGGTTATCATAATTAATTAATTATTATATATTCAACATTAATTAATTTAATAATAATAAGAGTGAAAGATATATACTCATCCTATTAAGAAGTCTATTTGTAAAAAGGTGTGTAGCTAAACATTATTTGATGACCAATCACTTAAAAAAATAATGGTCAAAGAAGATATTAAATAAAAAGGGTTTTTTAAGATGTGGAGTATAAACTAGAAGAATTTATTCATAAATCACTATTTTGCATTGGGTTTTCTCTACAAATTACTTGAACAACAATGATACCAAATATGTAAATTTCTCCTATTGTTTTAAATTTCTTGAAAATAAAACTCTTAATTTTTTTTTATTATATATTTTAAAAGTTGACAAATTAATTTGTATGGTTAGTGTACTCAAATTTGTAATCATTGTAGTATCACACTTTTGGCTTTGAACAAAACTGGAAAAAAAAAAGAGTAAATTATCTCAACTTCAGTTTTGGAAATTATATGCTTATTTATTTATTTATTTATATATATACAATATATAAATTATACTTTTAGTTTAATCTATGAGTATATGTGTATGAAATTCATTTCTGAAAACTTGAAATATGATCTTTAACTTGCCATTTTTTTAATTGATGTAATTGGGCTGTGACTATGATGCTGTGGTCATTCCCACGACACCACTTCAATTGTTTCTCCTTCAAGACAGTTTACAATTTGCTTATCCGTTCTGTACTTTGCTAAAAGTGAATGTGTAATTTTTTATTTATTTAAAATCCCATAGAAAACCGTCTTGATTTGGATAGAATGCCAAAAATAGGCCAAATTAAAAAAAACCGTTGAAGTTGAGAGACTGCCAGTATGCTACCATTAGCAATGCTGAAATTTTTGTGTCTGATGATTGGTCAATCATTGAGTGCCATTTTTGGAGTTTGCTAAACAAAGCAAAGATCAAAACTGAAGTTAAGGTCTGATCAATAAGTGTGGCAAGCTAAACCAAAGTATGGATCACTCTAATTTGACGTCGAAGTCAGCTGGATTACCCTCTCTTCCTCTTCGTGTTAGAACTTAGAACAGAAGCCATTTCTCTTTCAAGACTCAAAAAGACATATGATAAAATTGATGATACACGTGAAAAATATTGGCATGGGGAGCTGAACCTTGGCAATCACTCAATCCTGCTCATTACGTTTGGTGTCTCTATTCTATAGTATACCAACATCTTTTCTCTCTTTATTTTATGATCCCATATGATATGTACGTGAGTTTCACACCTAAAATTTATGTTTATGTGAGAGGGTGGTGAGTCTAGTTTGCTCATTACCAACCATAGATGATGTGAGACCATTTATAACCGCTAGATGCGGTTGCATCAACGGTCCAGATCCATCAAAAGGGGTGGTCCCCAAAGACAGATCAGCAAACTCAAACCAAATTGCATTGGGATGTAGTGTAGCTTGCAGCACCTCATGTCCAACAAAGACACCCCGCCATTTCCCAAGTAATATAATCATCATCACGTTACATTATAATAATAAGTACACTTTATTAATCAATCCAACCAATTATAAATTGCCTTAAAAAAAAAAAAATTCAATCCAACCATAATAAATTGTGCCGTGCCAAAGATATTCCACATCACATGCAAATGGAAAAAAAAAAAAAAAAAAATCATAGAAAATAAAGAAAGCAAAACGTTAGGAGACAGAGACACCAGACCAAACCCCACACACAACTAGAAGCAGTTATATTGAAGCTTAAGAAACCCACCCAATCACCCAAATCAACCATACCTGTCGGCAGCAACCACAGGTCTTGAGTCCCATACACAAAAACAAAAAAAAAAAGAAAAAAAAAAAGAGAAAGACGGAGTTACCGAAAGAGAAGCAAGAAAGAATTCGGAACTAAATGTTGCACGGTGTTTATGTGTTACAGACAGAGAGAGAAAGAGAGAGATATCTGATACTCTACTAGTGTTTCAGATTCAGAGCTAAAGTGAGTGACAGTGAGTGACAGTGAGTGAGTGAGTGAGTAATTCAATGTTGGTCCAAGACCGTTCTAGTTCAGCCCCGAAATCACCGAAAGGTCCGAAATCCAAGCTCAGAAATACTTTACAAAACCGCTTCTCTGAGGCTAAAGCTCTCGATTTCTCAACATGGTTTTCCGACAACCTTTACAAGATCATCACCGTCCTCCTCCTCATCGCCACCGTCGCCGCCCTCTTCTTCCTCCGAAATGTCGGCGACACTGCCGCTCTCCTCTGCTTCGAAACCCAGGCCAAAAACCTCGAGAAGATCCAATTCCCCAACGTTAATTGGAATTCAATTTCACCCATTACCGACAAGTCCCCTTACGTTAATTTCCGAACAGAGCGTTGGATCGTCGTTTCGGTCTCCAATTACCCAACCGATTCGCTCCGAAACCTCGTCAAGATCAGAGGCTGGCAAGTCCTCGCCATCGGTAATTCCAGAACGCCATCAGATTGGTCCCTCAAAGGTGCGATTTTTTTGTCTTTGGAACAACAAGCACAGTTAGGTTTTCGTGTTGTGGATTTTCTTCCTTATGATTCTTATGTTAGAAAAACTGTTGGGTATTTGTTTGCGATCCAACACGGTGCGAAGAAGATCTTCGACGCCGATGATCGTGGAGATGTGATAGGTGGGGATTTGGGTAAACATTTTGATGTAGAATTAGTTGGGGAAGATGCTAGGCAAGAGGTTATATTGCAGTATAGTCATGATAATCCCAATCGGAGCGTAATTAACCCGTATATCCATTTTGGGCAGCGGTCCGTTTGGCCTAGAGGGTTGCCATTGGAGAATGTGGGTGAAATTGGGCATGAAGAGTTTTACACTGAAGTGTTTGGTGGGAAACAGTTCATTCAGCAGGGGATTTCTAATGGTTTGCCTGATGTTGATTCCGTGTTTTATTTCACGAGGAAATCCAGTTTGGAAGCGTTTGATATTAGGTTCGATGAGCACACCCCGAAGGTGGCGTTGCCACAAGGAATGATGGTGCCGGTTAATTCTTTCAACACGATTTACCATTCTTCGGCGTTTTGGGGTTTGATGCTTCCTGTTTCAGTTAGCACAATGGCTTCTGATGTGTTGAGAGGGTATTGGGGACAGAGGCTTTTGTGGGAAATTGGCGGTTATGTTGTAGTTTATCCCCCAACGGTTCATCGATATGATAGGATTGAGGGATACCCATTTTCAGAGGAGAAGGATCTTCATGTGAATGTTGGCCGTCTGATAAAGTTTTTGGTTTCGTGGAGATCAAATAAGCACAGATTGTTTGAAAAGGTTTTGGAATTAAGTTTTGCAATGGCTGAGGAGGGGTTTTGGTCTGATAAGGACTTGAAGTTTACAGCTGCTTGGCTTCAGGACTTGCTGGCTGTTGGATACCAGCAGCCAAGGCTAATGTCACTGGAATTGGATAGGCCACGGGCAAGTATTGGTCATGGAGATAGGAAAGAATTCGTCCCACAAAAGTTGCCATCCGTTCATCTTGGGGTAGAGGAAACTGGAACAGTGAATTACGAGATTGCAAATTTGATTAGGTGGAGGAAGAATTTTGGGAATGTTGTGCTTATTATGTTTTGCAATGGGCCGGTGGAGCGTACTGCTCTTGAATGGAGATTGCTTTATGGGCGAATATTCAAAACGGTGATTATTTTTTCAGGGGCAAAGAACCCAGATCTTGCTGTTGAACAAGGCCAATGGGAGCAACTATACAAGTAAGTTGTTAACATAATGCATTTTTACTGATTATGTATACAATTTATTATCATTATTGTCTTGTCTTTGCATATCGTTAGACTATTGAATATTACTTTCTACTATGTTCTTTTGGTTACTGTGGAGGAGAGCTTAAAACATGGAGGATGCTGCAATATAATTTTCCAAATGAGATGTTTTTTCAAAATTTATGCTTAGTGAGTGAAAACTTTGAGACAGTAGCATTTGTTGGCCATGTACAATCATGTGAAACTGTTGAGATTGTCATGAAATTATTATTGTTTATTATTCGAACATGTTAATTGACAATGTATGACTTTAAGCAGCAATGAGGAGAGCAATAGTATTCAGTTGCTGTGGCTCTCCTTTTGGTTTTCTTTTTTTCAATTTATCTATATTCAGGGTAATTAACTTTTAAATTCAGGTAAAGTTGGTTCCAAAGAGGTGTAATTTTCTATGAAACTTGAAATGAAAATTTGTGGAAGTTAGGAGAAGAACAAAAACATGCATATCTTATTGGATTGGATCTCTGGTGGTAAATAAGATCTAATGGGTATGAACTGTGAAGTACTTGAAAATGCTGTTATGAAGTTGCTCCCGATATAAAGTTAACTTGGAAAGGCTACTTTTTATACAAATTGCATCACTAAAAAAAGTTTGTGAATTAATAGTTATTGAACTTGACCTTCATGATGAAAATGGTAGATGGTAGGTACATATCAGTTGTGGACTGAGTAGATCATTAGATTCAATCTAACACTAATCATGTGCTGGAAGGGCAACTCTTAGACCTGCTACAAAAGAGGTATACCCTACCTTTTCAAAGTTCCGTGTCCATAGATTTGGCCTGTGCTGTACTTGTTAGCCTTGAACTGGGGTTGTCCTGATGGACCCAAAAATGAAAAGAGAAGAATTTGGGGCACACTGTTAAGTGGTCCTAAAACACATTGGTTAATCTTGAAATTGAAGAATTTGGTCCAAATCTGGTTTGGGAATAGTGTTGTTGTAACCTTGAAGTTGAAAGTGCTAACGTTTACCTATCTAGGCTCCAAATGGTTAAACAAAGAATTCAGATTTAGAAAAGGAGAGTGTTGTTACTGTTACAAATATGAAGTCTGTAAGGCAGTGTGGATTTTTTAGAATCACTCTCCAAGTAGTCTCCCATTACAACAAACATTGAGTTATCATAAAATAGTTGGTCCCCCCCCTTCTTTTAGTTTCCTCTCCCCCAACCCAAATTTTATCCCTCTAGTTTGGTTTGGATAAGTTTTAGTTTGAGTTGTTGCTTATTATTAAATCAAAGTTCGCTTGGAAGCAACCTTAGGTTGTTATGTTGTCCATTTGTTTTATTCTTAATCATTCAGTTACTATTGATGATGATGGAAAGGAGTAAGTGTAAAATTGAAGTTCTAACTGTTCTATATGTTGGCTTTTACCATATATAATTATTTTGAAACTCTAGTTGGTTGACATGGTTAAAGTTTCATAATCATGCTGTCTAATTATTGTCTAATTCTCTTTTCAGGCACTTGCCTAAGATTTTTGATAGATATACCAGTGCAGAAGGATTTTTATTCCTTCAGGATGATACGATTCTTAATTACTGGAATTTGCTACAAGCAGACAGGAGTAAATTGTGGATTGCGAATAAGGTAATATACCTTCAATTACTCTAACATCTATTTCCCTAATATGAATATTATGGCCTCACAAAGAAAATATCGGGCCACATATATTTTATCAATGATAAAAGTGGATTAGTTTTTTCATTGGAAACCATTAGAATTGCTCTCTTTAACAAATTCAATGGGATTCAGGTCTCCAAGTCTTGGACTACTGTGTCAACCAATGGCAACTCAGATTGGTTTTCAAAACAAGCAGACATGGTAAAGAAAGTTGTTAGCATGATGCAAGCTCACTTCCAGGTCAATTATAAGGAAAGCATAATGGATAGCCAGAGCATCGCCATATACAGTTCTGAGGTATTCTACATTCCCCGGCGCTTTGTAGCTGACTTTGTCGAACTTGTTAATTTAGTGGGTGGTCTAGAAATCCATCAAAAGGTTGCAATCCCCATGTTCTTTGTATCAATGGATTCACCACAGAATTTTGACCCAGTGCTTAGTTCAATGATCTACAAGCAAAAACCACCTACAAATAATTCTTCAACACTTTATTCTGCTCAAGCAACTGCAGTTCATCCATGGAATGTGTCAAGTGAACAAGATTTCATAAAGCTTATCAGAATAATGGCAGAAGGTGACCCTCTCCTAATGGAGTTAGTATGAAGTTAATGTGATACTAGAAACAACAGCAAGAGAGAGGAAGCAAGAAACATGTTCCACTTTTGTTAACAGTTATACCAAACTGTATCTTCTTTTTTGTCTTGTATTTTTTATTGAGGGGGGGGGGAGGGTTTTTCTTTCTTTTCTTTTTCCTTTTCTTCTTTCCATTTTTGTAGATTTACCTTGTATGATTCATTACTGATTGGAGATTCCCTCCACAGAAAAATGTAATCTTTTTCTTCTTTTTGCTCATGAATATATGAAACGAGAATTGTATTTAACATTGACAATTACTGTTTGATTGAATGGTTAAGATTTTTTGTAAATGCTTCATTGGATCTTGCTTGAATGATTTTGTGTTTTTAATAAGGAAATATAATGAAAAGTTGAGAGTTGCATGGTAACAATGAATCTTCAATTTACCTAACCTTGTAATTATGACATGAAGGTCTTGTTGAATTGTTTTCTAAACCTCACTTCCATAGCTGGCCTATTGGCTACTGCCAATAATAATAATAATAATAATAATAAAGGAGGTTGCATAGACTGTAAAAGGCTGTAACGCAGCGTTTCTTAAAAAAAAAAGAAAAAAAAGGAGGTTGCATAGACTGTAAGAGGCTGTAACGCAGCGTTTCTTAAAGGTAGTATATCTTGTTTTTTTGGAAAACGATTTGCTAAATAAGAGATTAGAGATGTATCATTGATGCAAGGAGAAGCTTTCTTGAAGTAAATATGTCTATGATTGATGAAAATGATTACCAATTTCAGTTAAAATTAAAGAAGTAATGGGAAGAAAAAGCAAAATTGGTCTCATCTGTCCTGTATTGATGAAAAGAAGTTTTAAGGAAAAAAGCTTGGTCCCTTTGAGATTTTATTGTGAATGGTCCCCTGCATAGACTCTTTCATATTTATTTTTGTCCCCCTAACTCGCTTGTTCTTTTGATAGATTTCAAATGTGGGACCTGTATTACATTTAAATTTGAAAAGGAATGCCAGACAGCATTATGCGAGAATCATAGATGAAGATGCTCCTTTACATAAACATATTGTCATTAATGTCAGATGCAAGGTCCTTTCACTCAAGAATTGGTAAAGATTCTTTCATTGAATTACAAGATTTGCCGACTCATAACACTCATGTATTAGCATGATTGATACTAGTAGCTAACCCGTGCAGCACGGGAAAGTTCAACAATTTTATTTTAATATATTATACGTATTTGTTTTCTCTATTAAGTGCTAAGAAATAAAATTTTAATTAATTTCATATTAATCATGATATAATATTATATATGTAATCTACAGAGTATATTTGAACAAAAAATCAATGTTTATAGTAATCTGAGGGCTATAACATTCATCTAACAATTTCCATATTAAAATTGCAATAACATAGCATCAAAAACTCATATACAAATAAATACAAAAATAATTAGTTTATGCTTGTATGCATCCACTTCTCATGGTTGAAAATCTTCATTACTATATACAATTGTATTTTCGTATGATGTAATCTCATTTTTAACCTCAAAGCAAAGTTAAATAGTAGTCCCAAAGAGCAACATAAAGTTGCAGTGTTCTTTCTTTTCCACAGTACCCTAGATCTCCCAAAAATGCAGCTTATATGCCTTGAAAAAGAAAATAACTTATTAACTTCCTTGACAGTAACAAAGACCTCCACATAAAAATGTCCAATCAACAGAATAAAAATCATATTCTTTAGTTTCAATAATCCATAGTTGAATTTAGTAACTCAAATTAATGACAACACCAAAAACTTTAAATTACATACTATCCATCATTCCCATTATGAAAATCAAAAGATATGAGCACATGTTTTGTAAATCATCATCTAAAACATTGCCATGTCAAATAAGAAAATGAATATATCAAGTATTGAGCACACACTTAACATAGAATGTAAAAACCTGGAATTGAATTAGTTTCCCAATATGAATCTCTTTGATCATTTTTTTAACTTGATAAGTACAGCTCTTCATCTAACTTCAAAATTAAAATTTGCAAAATATGAATTTAATATTTTAAAAAAAATTTATATCCCCAAACTTAATGTTTAACTGGCAATGAGAAAGCAAAGAGTTAAAAAAAAAAAATAAAAAAAAAAATTATGCTTTCAAATCTATCTTAGACATGAATCCTTTCTACAATCCACACAAAATCAATCACTAAGCTATCATGCATGAAAATGTTTATGGAGTGGTCTCACTTCCATCAAACCCCATATGTTCTATAGATCATCATGCTCAATTCAAATTCCCATTCTCACTACTTTAAACTTTAAATTAGCACCACATCAACAATAACAATATTAAACAGTTAAGTGATATTATTATGAATCTTTAGTACTTTGCTCAAATACTACCAAAATGCATGAGCATTCATTCATCAAGTAAAAAATTTAATATGCATATGAGTAATCAAGTTAGTATGTGGAAACTCAATATGAAAATTTTAATTTGGTACGTGCAAAAATGTAAATATGACATTTCAAGTTTAATTTGCATTCAGCAAAATGTAATTTTAGAATCCTTAAAAGTGATGTGCACAACTTTTCTTTTTCCTTTTTTCTCTTTCTAACTAAATGTGCACTACCATTCTAGAATTTGTAAAGTATATTAGAAGATACTGTAAAATAGGAGGAAAAAAAAAAAACCAAAAAGAAATTGAAAGAATTTGGAAACACACACCTAAAAAGAACCATCAATTCGATGAAGCACACATTATACATTTATAAATTCATGATCAACTGTACATAAATTGTACATATCAAGAATCCAACTCTACCTCAAAATGAGAAGTTTGTCTTTGTGAGTTTCTATGGGGTTCAGATTAGAGATAAAATTTTTTATTCTTAGATAACATATCTACTTGTTATAATTAGTACATAGCTAAAAAGAAAATCTACTGCAAAAATTTCACAAAATAATATAAATGATTCCATCAATAAATATGATTGTGCAGCTAGGTTTGTTAATTTTTAATTACCAAAATATCAGTCATCTTATTAGATACTACCTTAAGAACACCATCGTTTTTTGTGATGTTGTTGGTCTAATTTCATCACATCAGAATATACTGAATTAATATACATAATGAGTCACGATTAATGAATATACATGACATAAAAAACAACAATGAATGCAGAACCTCTGTGTGGATGATTTGGAAATCCATTGGGAGGAGTCACCGCAATCCATACCAATCAAAGAAAATTCAAACTTTAAAAAAGATAAGAGTGGAATTTTTCATACATGAAAAATCATCCAACATCAGAAAAGGATCCAGATTCTTCAAGTCAATTCTGAAAATTTAATACCCAGAAGATAGAAAGTCAAGAACAAAATAACCATGAATAAAAATTGACACCAACCAACTAATAAAACAGCTATATAAAGATTCTTGAATCCCAAACACACTAAATAAAACCCCAAAATTATTCATTATTTGATTCCTACAATTTCTCAGTAACCAAACAAAAATCATTATTATTATGAAAAAAATTAGAAAAAACCAAAGCAATGACACGAAAAGAGAGAGATGGACATCAAGGAATTTAGGATTTTGAACATAATGTTGTAAGTTGTAACAATGTACATAAAAGAGAAATCACGAAAATGAAGATAACCTCATCCTGCCCAATTAGCTAAAGATTACAGCAACCTTATTTAGCTTGGCTGGAATGAAATTGAATTTCCACCAATGCAATCCTGGCAACAGAGCATAAAATATTAAAATAGCAGCAACTAAAAGTCCATAGCTTAAAAATTTGGAGTTAGAAAGAGCATAAAATATTAAAATAGCAGCAACTAAAAGTCCATAGCTTAAAAATTTGGAGTTAGAAGATTGCATAGCAAAGATCACCTGCTGAACATCTGTTTTGAAAATAACAGAAAAATGCCAACATTAAGATCAAATTAGGACACAACTAACAGTTCTAATATTTTTAGAAGAACCTGCAATTATTTGCACAAAGCTACCCTTTATAAATATTCTGAAACCAACAATGTCAGTATTTTGCAGAAAATGAACAGCCCAATATGCTTTAAACTATATAACAGTTGGTGTATTCCATCTACTCGTGCCCAGCATGGTGATAAATTAGTTTCGTAATCTAGTTGTGAACATCCTAAAAAAAATCAAGTAGAAAGAGAAGGCAACATAACAATCATCCACACCACAGCACTACACGAAGAAATCAGAGTCAAACATAGTTGTTGAAATCAGAGAGGATAAGATTCACCCTAAATACTAAAAACAAACAGACCCATATATGACCCACAACGCAAAAGAGATAGTAATAAAATTTAAAAAAGAAAAAAAAAAAAAAACAGCAATCTAAAGAAACAATATTATTAATCTAATCCTCACATTGAATTATTATGCAGAATGGTCAGAAGATAGAGGTTAAGAGCAATTGGGATTTAAAGATACCTAAAATGAATAGAGATGAAGGTGGGAAGAGAGAGAGGCTGACGTTAGAAAGCCAAAGTCTGAAGATTTGAAGCTGTCTTTGGAATAGAGAGTGCCTGGCATTAGCAAGCTGAAGCGCTATTTTTTTGAAACCGTGAGAGTGGGGAGAGAAAGGGTCTACGTTAAAAATTAAAGACCATTTTTTTAAAACCGTAATACTGGGGAGAGACAAAGGGTTTTGCATGAGCAAATAAATGTGGGGAAGGGGGAGGAATCTGAAACGTGGGAAAGGGAGAGGAAAAATAGTAGGCTTAAAACCGTGAATATAAAGGGTTTAAGAAAGGGGTTAGGGTGAAAAGGCTTTGGGTTATGGCTTTATTGTGGAATTAACTGCATAAGAAGTAGGTAGAGTTGGGATTTATTTTATATTTATTAGGATTTTTTAATTGATAAAAATTATTTTTAAATTTTTGGACAAATAAAAAAAGAAGATAGAAATGACATGACTGCTAACGTTTTGAATATATTTCTTTGTGGGACCTGAAAGAGTGATTTCTCCTAAATTTCTTCATATCTCTAGTTCAAATTATCCTACCAAAACTGCTATGGTCACATCTTTTCCTATTACACCTCTCTTATAACTTTTTTTTTTTTTTTTCCAGAACACAAGGGATGGAAGAATCAATTATCTTGATCAATATCACTATGATGGGTTGAACCATTATCCTCCTCTTTAGATGGGAGGAGAAATATTATTAGGTTATAAGACCATTTCTATTTTCTAAACACAATTAGTCCGAAGAGACAGAAGAAATATTCTATGCTATATTGCTATGTTCCCAACACAATCAAGCTTTAGAAGAAGACAAAAAAATAGTAGGTAAAAAATTTACTTTTTGTCTCCATAAATATGGGTTGATACCATTAGACATGGCAAAACGGGTCAGAATTTTCTGACTCGAAGTAAAACGGGTTGACTAGTGACCCGACCCGACCCGACCAGTGTTTTTGCGGGTCAACCAAACATGCGACCCAACCCGAACCCGAACCATTTAAAAAAAAAAAAAATTTTTTTTTGGGTAAAAAAAATAGTAAAATTAAGACAATATTGGTTTCATTGTTTATTGTGAGATTTAAGGAAACAATTGATACATATACATAACTGCATGCAAATTAATTGAAAGATAAATGGTTGAACATTCTGTAATGAATAAAGATTTTTAGATATCAAATAGTAAAGTACATGCCAAGATAATCTGGTTACAGTAGAGTTAAAAATATAAATTTAAAATTATAGATATGTGTGAGAAACATTCACAAGTGTGAAAATAGTGAAGCCAAAGTATCAAATTAGCATAAATTATGAATGCTTAGACCTATTTTTTTAACAATTTATGTCCAAAATAAATGGCATTTCAAAAAAAATTATGATATTTCCTAGAGTGTGTATTGCTTAACAATGATATGATATTCATAAAGGAGACCATGTATAAATAAGTAAGCAATCAAACTTTAATGTATATCTCAATTGAAATAGAGTAACAACCACAATTGATAATAGATTATAAAATTAATTTTCAAGATTGTAAATTTCTTATATGTTTTTATTCTTTATCAAATGAGTTATTCAATAAGTCATTAGTAATTTTGTTTTATATTTTGGAATGTTGATATTGTGTAGAAATAAAACTTGTGTATTTGTTTTACTTATCTTTGTATTATTTTGTTTTAGATAGCAATGTTAGAATTTTTATAATTTTAAAATTATTGAATAAGTATTAATAAGTTTAACTGAGTTCATTCTTAATATAAGTGGTGAATTCAAAATAATGCATTTTACATCAAGTAATTTGTTGCATAACTTTCCAAATGGCAAATACATGTTGTTTTCTTTATAAAAAAAAAAAAAAAAAAAAATTCAGGTGAAAAATATGGGTCAACCTGACCCAACCCGACCCGACCTGCAACCCGATTGACCTGAACCCGATTTCAACCCGCTTCAAATAACCCGTTTTTGACATGTGACCAGTTTGACCCGTAACTCGATTGACCCGACCCAAACCTACCCCGCCCCGCCTGTTTTGCCATATCTAGGTACCATTGGGTCCTTAAAATTCAACCATATCAACTTAACCCCTAGGTGTGTATATATATATATATATATATATATATTGTTTCATTGTTCCCCTGTTGCTATCTCACTCAGAGAAAATAATATTTTACAAAATGACTACCTCAGTAACTTCGGTAGCATAAAATACCCCCATCAACAGCTTAATGGCATTTTTCCTTTCTTTTTTCCCTCTTTCCTTCACTACCAAAACTCTAGCATAGTTGAAGAGCCTATGCTTGTGGCTATTGTCTAATGCTCTCAAATTATCTTCGTATAGGAGGGGTGAAGACTTGTTAGGAATTCAGATATCCAGTGCTTAGATCATATCAATTATCAACTGCTCTTGTGGCAGAAATTACAAGAATTTATATATTTCTGGTATGTGATACTCTAGCCTCATTTTTTAAATTCTGGTTTAACACCTTTTTTTGTACTAGTCTGATGCTAACACTTAATCTAACTATTCAGGATTGATAGACCGATGAGAAATGACAATATTATCATGACAATGGCAAAGTATTTGTTGTTACTAACTTCTAATGTAAAGGCAATAGCAACAGCACTGTATCCCCGAAAATGAATTAAATTACACTGGCAATGGATAAACAAATTCACATTACAAACATTCCTCAAAATTACAGCAATGCACCCTACAGAGAGAGAAACTCAAGGAAATTATCAGTGTTTTTGGTATTTGCACTTTACAAACTTTCTCACAGTTGATTTGCAGCTCACCTATCAATCCCTTCAATCTTGTCTTCAACTTCTGAGTACAACTGCCTTAATCTCTCAATATTCTGTTCAGAGGTCTCCCAGTACCCACGTCCATTGGCCTCCAAGAAAGTTTGAAGCAACTTCCTGAAGGAATTTGGATTTTTGCTCATTAGCCTGTTCAACATATCCTCATCCTGAATGAAAGTCGAGTTGGCCTCTTCATACACCCAATTATCAACTTGGCCCGAAGTTGCACTCCACCCAACTGTATTAGTAAGCCTTTTCTCAATTTCACGAACACCCTCGTATCCACTAGCCATCATTCCTTCATACCACTTGGGGTTCAACAACTTTGTTCGAGCATCAAGACGCACAGTCTCAGAAAGGGTACGTACCTGCAATTCAAGAAACCAATATGATGAATGGTATCACTTGGTCTAGTTATGGTTTTTACATCATAAGAAATAAATTATGATTCTATGTCTCACCTGAGCATTAGCTGTGGTGGTGTCTGCAACATATGCACTAGGCTTCTTCCCATCCTTCCTCAGGTTCTGTACTAGATTAGTTGGGTCTGAGTCAAAGTAGTGACTCACATCAGTGAGTGAGATCTCTGAAGAATCAAGGTTTTGGAATGTGGCATCAGCTGTGCTTAGAGCCATCTCAAAAACTTTTCTTTTCTCAGTCATGCCTACACCAGGGGCATCACTATCAAAAGCAAAAGACTTTCGGCTCAAGTACATGTCTTGAAGCTGCTTCTCGTCATTCCACGAAGAATTCTCCACAGCAAGATTTATGTTCGAGGAGTAGGACCCTGAGGCATTGGAGAAAACCCGAGTTGCAGCTTCCCGAACACCAATCCCAAGGGTTTTGGCTTGTTCTAGAGCGTGCTTCCTGACATAGTTTTGGTCTTCTGGTTCATCTAGCTCAGCTACCATCTTTACCGCCCGGTCCAGGAGATTCATCTGTGAAGAAAATAAAAATTTTGATGAAAATTTCATTAGCAGGACTGCCAGGAAACGGTAAAACACAGTTCAAAAAAGGAGGGAGGAGAGAATGAGAAGAACATAATGTCTTGATAGAAAATAGTTGATACCCTTTCATTCAAGGTTTTGATTTCAAGTTAGGACATGAATTACGGTGCTGCAGAATTTAAAATCATACCTAAATGGCACTGTTAGAAAAATATCATCAAAATACTAAGAATTGTAAATTGATATCTCTTATCTTATGTAAGAATTAAGATTCAAAATCCTGATTCACCGTATATTAGTTCACAAAAGCTACAATTCTACAATTATTGAGGTATACCTGGTGCTCCATGTGTACCCTTGTTATATCATTTAATGTTAGAATCTACACAAATGGGAATGATGATTAGGATTTATACCTGATTGATAAAGAGATCTCTGAACACTCCAGAGCAATTAACAACGACATCAATCCTAGGCCTTCCAAGCTCTTCAAGGCTTACTGGCTCCACCCGGTTCACTCGACCTAATGAATCAGCAATTGGCATCACACCAACCATCCACAAGACCTGAGCCAAGGACTCACCATAGGTCTTAATATTATCTGTTCCCCACAATACAAGTGCTACTGTCTCAGGATACTTTCCCCCGTTGTCAGCCTTCTGCCTCTCTATCAACCTCTCCACCACGATTTTTGCACTCTGCATTGCTGCTGTTGTGGGAATAGATTGTGGATCAAGTGCATGAATATTCTTTCCTGTTGGCAATACTTTTGGGTTTCTAATTGGGTCACCACCAGGCCCTGGAAGCACATATTTTCCCTCTAATGCTTGTTTCAAACTCCCCAACTCATTATCAGCCACAACCAGCTTCAAACACTCTCCTAAAAACTGAAACAATGTTCTAAGTTTTTCCCTATTGGCCCTGTAAAATTTTGTGTTAGACAAGTACTGAACCCATGGTTCATTTATACCAAACCCAAGGATTGAACTCAGTTTATCAGCTACATCAACAACTTGGCCCTTCTTATTGGTTGTTTTCTCAACAAAGGAAGTAATAGCTCCACGTGATGCCTCAGTAATTTGCCGAAGAAGCTCTACATCCTTCAAAATTCCTTTGTCACTCCCTCTATAGACTTCCTCTATATCTCTTCCTACAGTCTCAGCTAGTATATCTGGGAGTGATGAAATTCCATCTTCAGGACGGTTTAGCGCAGCAATGTTAACCAGAGTTGCAACTGCTTCCATGGCTGATGGAGGCTCACCAATGACATGGAGCCCACAAGGCAAAAGGCGGGATTCAATCTCCATGATCTTGGAATATACCTTTCCAACCACAAGATCTCTTTCATTTGCTGAGATTGCCTCTCCCTCATCAGGGAGTTTCACATCCTTGTCAAGATTACATTGTTTAGCCGTGCTGATGATAGAGTTCACAATTTGTGGCCCACGGCCAGTGTCTTTAAGGGATTGATATGAGGAGATGAGCTCACTTAACTGCTTAAGCCCCTTGTATAGCCCAGCATTTTCTGCTGGGGGAGTCAGATAGCTGATTGTATTGGCATAGCTCCGGCGCTTTGCTATTGTTGCTTCAGATGGGTTATTAGCTGCATAGTAATAGACATTGGGAATATTCCCAATCAGACTGTCAGGGTAGCAGACATCACTCATTCCAACCTGTTTTCCAGGCATGAATTCAAGTGATCCATGAGTGCCAAAGTGAAGAACAGCATCAGCTTTGAAAATTTTCTCAACAAAAGAGTAATATGCTGCAAAGCCATGATGTGGGCTAGCTGATTTGGAGAACAACAGCCGCATCGGGTCACCCTCATAGCCAAATGTGGGCTGAACCCCAATGAATACATTACCATACTGTTTACCATATACCAATAGACTCTCTCCATCAGAGTTTAGATTCCCAGGAGGTTTTCCCCAGTTTTCCTCCAATGCTGTGGCATAGGGAGTTAAGCTTTGGTATTCACGGACGCCCATTTTGTAAGCAATGTTCAGATTTGGGCTGCTGAATTGAGCTTCTTTGTCATGAATTACATCTTCAATTAAGGCTTCTGAAGTCTCTGGTAGGCCCTCAACATTGTAACCATCCCTGTGGAGTTCTTTTAGAACTGAGTAGATGGACGAAAAGACATTAAGGTAGGCTGCTGTTCCAACATTTCCTTTGTCAGGAGGGAAACTGAAGACTGTGATTGCTAGCTTCTTCTCTGCCTGCATCAGTGCATGTATTTATCAAAACAAGCTCAGGAAAACAAAAATCTAATTGCCTTTAAGTACATTCTCTACAGAATAGAAAAGACAGAACATCAGGAATGAAGTTTCAAATTACAAATCAAATACAGATCATGAAGTACAGTTTCTAAGCAAAACATCTAACGGTCAAGGATTTTCTACAATTTGAAACAGATGAGGTAAATGAAAGAGGAATCTTCAGCATGTCCACTGAAACTATTTGGATTGTAGGTAATGATAAAGTTCAGAATAAAAGGTATGTTAATCCTTCTCACTATTGTCAACATCCAAATCATTCTCTAAACTACTAAGCATCACAGCCAATTCAAAATTATATATATATTGGTGAACATACAACAATGAATAAGCTAAATTATTAGCAAATATGGATTAGAAAATAAGCTAGTGGGATACAAAAGGTCTAGAGCAACATCATTATATCAATAACTCTTAGTATTCTTAATTGGTAAGTCAACATCCTCATAATTATTTTCAACACTTTTCTCCAAAGTCATTTGTAATTTTGATTTCAAAATTTTGAAACCCAAACGATTCTTTGTTAGTCACTACTACACATAGAAGCTTTTCTGGGCTGGAACTCTTTCAAGCTGACTTAGGTTTTCTATTATTTGCAAATCATATTGTAAAAGGGAAAATAATAATAAAGTTACCATAAGCCATCTAGGAAAACACTGTTTATTGGGAGAGAGTATTTAGCACAAATGCAAATATACCTTTGATTTCCTCTTCAATTCACCCCATCTGATTGCTCTAGTACAAAGTTGCTCCACCCTCTTGTGCAGAGCATGTGATTTTCCTGCAATCACATTACATCGTTAATTAACCCTTAAGAAAGAGGGCATCTGAGATAGAGTGTACTGAGTCAAATTGAAACAAGACAAGGCAACAATAAAACTACTTCAGCTCGTGTAATAAAACCATTAAAAATAAAATGTAATTTATGGTTAGAGTGGGTCTGAGTCTGTACTTGTTTTCAGAAGTAAATACTACACTTGATTTAAAAAGCAAAACTTGCTTTTGGTTTTTTCCTGAGAGCATTTCCAAGGTGATGACTTAACTATAATTAGACTATATAAGCAACAACATTAAAATGAAATTCTAACAACAATAGAAATAATTGATAAGGAAGATAACTTGCCTGTTCTAGGATCCCGACCGGCAAAAACAATGGGCTCCATGCCTCCATCTAGCTCTGGCAGAGCAACTTGCAAAGCTACCTGAATTGGGTGAAGGCCCAAGGTACTATTCAACCATTCCTCAGTTGTCTGAAATACCAGAGGAAGTGCAACAATATAAGGCACATCAAGCTTCCTCAGTGCCTCAACAGCCCTGGGATGATCCTGCCTGGCTGGCCCCCCGACAAGTGCAAAACCAGTAAGTGATATCACTGAATGCACAAACGGCTTCTTCGTGATTGGATCAATCAAATACCTCTCCACAGGCCCTGAAAAGTCAAGCCCACCGGCGAAAATTGGAATCACTTTAGCCCCTTTTGCCTCCAATTCCATAATCACAGCCACATAGTGACTCTCATCCCCAGTAACAATGTGACTTCTCTGCAAAATCAGACCAACAATTGGTGCATTTGGACCCTTAAGCTTCTCATTAGCATCCTTTCTAGTATCATACCAATTCAAATACTCCTTCACATCCTCATACATACAAGGAGCCAAAGGATGCCAAACCCCACTATCCAAATATAAAACTGGGTCCGAATACTCAATCTTGATCCCCCTCAGGGCAGGCACATAAGACCCAGAAATCATTTTCAAGAAATTTTGCAGGTTATCAGGTGAGCCTCCTAGCCAAAACTGCAAACTAAGTATATAAAGCCTAGCATCCTGAGCCTTATCACTAGGCAAATATTTCAAAACCTTAGGCAAAGTCCTTACAAGCTTTAACATACTCTCTGCAAACCCAGCAGACTGCTTCTTCCTCTTAAAGAGCTGGAAAAAGGGGCTCTTTGACTGTCCCAGCTGTGACATACTGAAAGACCCCAGCTTGTTGAGTCTCATTACCTCAGGCATTGAAGGAAACACCAACACTGCATCAAGTCTTTCCCTTTCTTTCTCCACAGCATCCTTAACCTTCAAAGCAAGCTCCTCAACAAAAATCAAAGACCCAATAAAGATATTGGCATCCTCAAGGTCTTTACAGAAGGCTTTATATGTTGATTCATCACGAAGCTCTTCAACCAAGTAACCAACAACTTGAAAGGAAGCGTTCCTCTGGTTTTGGTTGAGAGCCTGGACTGCGGCTGTGAGTGATGATTGGTATTGTGCTTCTAAGACTACATAAACAATTTTGACTGTAGGGAGGCCCTGTTTGTTGTCTGGGACAATTCTACGAACTTCTGGGCTGGTTTGCGTGAATAGGCCATTGCCAATTGCAGCACATTTTACTTTTAAAATGGAGGACTTTGATGGGTTGGTTTGGTGGGGTTTCTTGGGGAGGAAAGAGTGAAGAAAGTAATGCTTTGTAGAGAGAGAAGAAAGGTGGTCAGCTTTGGAGGTTGGTAACGTAAATGGTGAAGATACTAAAGAAGCCATTTAAGAAAATTGAGTAAAGGGTTTCACTCTCAGTGTCTGTAAATGATAGTGGAGATAAAAGAGAGAGAGAGAGAGAGAGAGAGGAAGGGAGTGGTCTGTGTTTTAGTTTCGAATTCAGTGTTTCTTCCTCTTCTCTCTGTATTTTTTTTTTCCTTAGGAAGGCTAAGGTCCTGGCTTTATATTTTTGTGTGTAAAAGAGTTGAGAAATGAAATAGTTGGTTTTTATGGTTAGTGGTGGAGTGAGGAACACGTGGCAAAATGGGTGGTGTAGGAGTCTATAGAGTGTGTGAGTTAATTTTGAGGTTGAGTTTGCTTTGCAGGATGTGAAGAGAGAGAGAGGCAATGCAATGGTGTGGTCTACTTGCCTATCTATTAGTGTCTTTATGATGGAGTTTCCTGGATTTTGATTGGTTAGAGTGGATTACCCATGAGAAGCAGAGTGGATGATGATGGTACTGATGATAGAAGATGAATTGGCAAGATTTTTCTTTCACTTCAACGGTGGGCCTTTTCGGCTTTTACTTGTAGAAAGATTCTTGCTTTTTAGTTTGTGCTTCTCGTTGAAAAGGAGTTGATATTTTCTGTGATACTTATGGGACCAGGTGCCTTGCTTTAAGCCAAGCAATCTACGACCTTATAGATAGAGATATAATGAAGAGCACGCTGTTTATGTTTCAGTCACACACTCTCTCTCTCTGGGCCTCAGACTCATAGAGATAAAAAGAAGAGCATACTGTCATTGGGCTAAACAAATACATGGTACAGCCATGAGGAAGCCCACTAAAATTCGAGGCCCAAAAACAGGATACTGTAGCAAAATCTATGTACCTTTTCCTGCTTGGACATTTCTCACACCCTTAGAACTTGGATCTTACACGGATGGTTTGAATGCATAGCAGTGAAAGAACTTCCAAAGACGGACTCATGGACCAACAAATAAAAGTATGGATTTTGTTAGCCAATGCACTTGGAGGAATCTATCGGGTTTCACTGCAATTATTTTTTTTTTTTTTATAACATATAAACTTTTATTAAACAGAAGAAAACATTACATCATGATGGAAAGCTTGTTCCAAAAAACAAGAATTCTTTTCCATCCAAACCATAAAGTCGACAATACTAATAGCATGTTTTGCCAAAATATGGGCTGGCCTATTTCCTTGTCTACATACATGGGAGAACACCATTTTCCTAACATCATTACAAGAGCTTTGAATCCCATAAATAATAGACATCACCGAAACTGATGGAGGCGACAAACCTTGGAGGGCATGAACCACATTAAGGGAATCCCCTTCCAAAATAAACTCCTATAATCTTACATCTTTTGCAAAATGCAGACCAAATTCAAATGCCTTAGCTCCCACCTCTAAAGGACCCAAAGGAGCATGGAATTTTTTGCACATTGCAGCCACAACAAGACCATTAACATCATGTATTATGACTCCCACCCTCAATTCATTTCTTTCCTTGAAAACAGCCCCATCCACATTCACCTTATACAACTGATGTGAGGGAGGCAGCTAAGTATGTTGAAGACCAGATTTGGATTGCACAGGTGCCGTAGCAGCAGTGGCCTCATTTGCTTCTTGAAATTGTAGAAGCCAAAGAGAGGCATCATGACATAGCTCCATTTCACCAAGCCTCTTACCTCCATTACGAATTTCATTTCTGTTACCCCACAACCTCCAAGCAATCATTCCCATCAAAGCAACCATACTATCATGACATTGATCAACCATTATCATTTTCCATGCTAACTCCATGAAACTGTTAAACTGACCTACAGAATTTGGACCTGCATAATTCGGATTGAGAAGCCTAGAACAATGCCACACTTGTTTAGCTCTCGGACATGACCAAAAGAAATGGCCTGAGGTTTCGACCTCTAGCATACATTCTTCAATAAGGTCATCAAATAATACCTTTCTTCGGATAAGATTTGCTTTAGTTGGAAGAATATCACAGCAAGCATGCCATAAAAAATGTTTAACCTTATGAGGAATTGGTAGCCGCCATAATTTCTTCCAAAAACAGCGTAAGTTGCTATCATTCGAAGAAGATGAACCCCCAGAGATACCATAACTTTCCATAGCCAATTTATATGCACTTCGAACGGTGAACAAGCCATTAGAAGTCCCTGTCCAGATTTTCTTATCAGATGGAAGTGAGTTGTTAAGTGGAATGCTACGAATTTCCTCCACTTCAAATGGTAGGAATAATTGCTGCAACAAATGAATATTCCAGCACCTGTTCTCCATATCAATAAGTTCTGAAACTCGGAGGTCCACAGGAGCATTCAGCCTAGGAGAAACAACCTTATAAGTTGAAGAACTTGGCAACCATTTATCCTTCCATACATGCACCTTGAACCCGTTTCCAATCTGCCATCTCAGACCATCTTGCACAAGCTTTTGAGCAGCCATAAGACTTCTCCAAACATATGATGAATTAGCACCAAGTGATGCTTCTACAAAATCACAATTAGGAAAATATTTTGCCTTAAAGACATGATAAACAAGAGAATTTTGACCCATTTGCAGCCTCCACCCTTGCTTGGCTAATAAAGCCAAATTGAAGGGTTTTAGTTGCTTGAAGCCCATTCCCCCAACTACTTTAGGCATGCAAAGTTTATCCCAACTCATCCAATTAAGTTTTCTTTCATCCTGTTTTTGACCCCACCAAAAGTTACGAATCATACTCATCAATTCCTCACAGAGAGTATCAGGAAGTTTGAAATAACTCATAGTATAAGTTGGTATTGCCTGAGCCATTGCCTTAATTAAAATTTCCTTACCCACCTTAGAAAGCAGTTTTTCCTTCCATCCAGCTAACCTCTTTGCAAGTTTTTCCTTGATGTCATTGAAAGTTCGCCACTTGTTTCTCCCAACCAGCGAAGGAAGACCAAGATATTTCTCATGTTGCTTGATAACTTGAGCTCCAAATCTTTGTTTAATTTCCTCTTGAATTGAATGATCCGTATTAGAGCTAAAGAAAAGAGAAGTCTTTGCTCTATTTAATTGCTGGCCAGAAGTTTTTTCATAAACTTGGAGAATCCTTTGTAGAGAATCACATTCCTGCAATGATGCTTTACAAAAAATGAGATTGTCATCTGCAAAAAATAAATGAGATAATTTGGGTGCACTCCTACAAACAGAAATACCCTCAAGCTGACCATCTTCAACCCCTTTCTTGATGAAAGCAGAAAGGCCTTCAGCACATAATAAGAAAAGGTATGGAGATAATGGATCACCCTGTCTTAATCCCTTTGAAGGGACTATGACCATCTTCAACCCCTTTCTTGATCAAAGCAAAAAGGCCTTCAGCACATAATAAGAAAAGGTATGGAGATAATGGATCACCTTGTCTTAATCCCCTTGAAGGGACTATATGCCCATGTGGTTTCCCATTAATCTGAACAGAGTAAGTAACAGTAGAGATGCAAGTCAACAATAACTTCCTCCATCTACCCTCAAATCCCAATTTTTTCATAATTTTATCAAGGCAGCCTCATTCCACCCTATCATAGGCCTTATTCATATCCAATTTAAGTGCCATCTCTCCTTTTCTCCCTCCCTTTTTCATATTGATATGGTGCATAGTTTCAAAAGCCACCAAAACATTGTCAGTAATTAATCTTCCATGCACAAAGGCGCTTTAAGTGTCATTGATTATAGATGGTAACATTTTTTTCAATCTATTTGCAATCGCCTTTGAGGCTAGCTTATAAACAACATTGCACAAGCTAATTGGGTGATAATCAGTAACTTTTTTTGGCTCTTTAACTTTAGGAATTAAAACAATATGAGTTTCATTAAAATTTGGAGGTACCACACCAAAATTAAGAAAATCAAGTACTATTTTTGTAATAACATTTCCAATTAAAGGCTAAAAATGTTGAAAGAAAAGAGGGGGCATACCATTTGGACTAGGCGCTTTCAGAGGATACATCTATTTTAAGGCTTTTTTCACCTCAGATTCCTGAAAGTCTCTAAGAAGCATTTGGTTCATAGCGCCAGTAACTTTAGGCTCCAAAGCATCAAGTAACTCCACAAAATCAGTAGGGTTTGAAGTTGAAAATAATGCAGAATAATAATCAACAATTATCCCCTCCACAATGCTAATATCCTCCTGCCAATTACCATTCGAGTCTTCCATACCATCTATTAAGTTATTTTGATATCTAGCAGAAGCTTTAGAATGAAAATACCTGGTATTTCTATCTCCCTCTCTGAACCAATTAATTCTAGATCTTTGTAACCACATGGCATCTTCCTTTTCCAACCAACAATTCAATTCAACCCTTATTTTCTGCATCTCAGTAATAATTGAAGGAGAAGTGGGCTGTAACTCCAACCATTCAAGAGTTTTCTATAACCGAGCAATCTGCTGCCCAACATGCCCAAAGTCATTCTTATTCCATGCATCTAAACTCACACGGCAAGATTCCAAACAAGAATTTAAAGGGAAGGCCGAATCCCTCATCAATCCCTCGTCCCAAGCTTTATGAACAACCTCTTCACATTTTTCATTTTTTAGTCACATGGATTCAAATTTGAAAGGCCGATGATACCTCCTTTTATTTTTCCTTCTAACAAAATGCAAAGCTAGCGGACAATGATCTAAAACAGAAGAGGAAAGATGATAAAGTTTTGCTGCAGGAAACTTACTCATCCAATCACATGTAGCCAAAGCCCGATCCAACCTTTCACGAATCTGTGAACCATCAACTTTCTGATATAACCAAGCGATTCACGATTCACAACGTCTAGATGTTTCCGGATTACCATAAAAACCTGTCAAATGCCACCACCCATCAACACCTCCATCAACAAAAGCATCAATGTGGGAAGATGAGTAATTTTGAATGTGAACTATAACTTCCTTTCGCCAAAGTAAAGCTAAGCCACCACTAGATCCATCACTAGGCACAAAAAAACCATTTTTAAACTCACATTGATCACGAATATATTCCATCCAGCTTGTATTAGATTTAGTTTCCATTAGGAAAACTAAATTGGGAACTTGTGCCTTGATAATATTTTTTAAGGCATTAGCTGTCCGTTGGTTCCTAAGCCTCCGGCAGTTCCAGCTTAAAAGACTCATTGGACCCGGCGGGGCTGATCAACAGCCTCCGCCGATCCCAAATGTGAAGCCAAGTAATCACTTTGCTCATCAGGTCCAGTGTCCAACTTAAGTTTCTTTTCTGTCTCAGTATCCTCAACTATAGCCTCATAAGTTCCAGAAATATTACGTTTTATACCTGAACTAATGAGACTAGTAGACTGCAATTTATCCATACCAACTCTACTGCTTAATCTAGTCCATCTACCTTTTTTAAGTCCACCCTATTTTACACGTTCCACCTTGACTTTAGCAGTAGGAAGTGCCATATGTACTGTAGTAGTATGCATATTGTTGCCTTCGTGTACCATAACATCATCAACCCAACCTGTGGTAAAATCTGCCTCAGAAGCCCGTACCAGATTAGCATCCATTTGATGACCCTCTTGTCCCAATGCAAGCCCAAAAGTATTTAGATTAGAATGACCATCCTTATCGCCTTGAGAAGATAGACTAGAAAGAGTTTGAGAGGACATGACACTCTGAATATCAAACTTTATTCCAATGTCTTTTGAAACCTGTACAACACTGCAGACTTCTTTTTCATTTGATCCCATAGTCCTTACAGCATCCAAATTCGTGACACAACCTTCACCACGCAATGGTATGGAAGACACGTTGGGCTCATTAATGATGTTGGCAACAACTAGATGTTTATTCCCAAGCAATGTGACAGATCCTTTCGTATTGGCATCTTCCTCCAAATCTGCAATAACTACCTGTAACCGCTCCTCAGAAACTTGTAACCGTTCCCTCTGTTTTGCAACAGCCACCGGAGAAAATTCAATGGCAGTCTTCGAATCAGCCCTGGTATTACAATCTGCCTCTGCAACTGTTTCAGGAATCGGCTTTAATGCTAGAATCCCCTCCTACATAGATGAAGAACTTGCATCTGAAAGCTAGAGACATGGCTATGAGTATCTTTCTTTTCAAAGCCTTTGACATCCATGACAGATTTCCTAGATGGATTGACTAGTGTAGCCTTTATCCAATGACCAAATTGTTGATCTTCAACTTTCAAAGAACCCTTACTACTCAGCTAGATAGTGCAGTCTTTATCAGCATGAGAAACCATTCCACACTAGTAACATATATTAGGGAGCCTTTCATACTTGAAAGAGATAAAACGATCATCATTGGAGTCCAAAGAAATTATTCTGCCACAGCACAGAGGTCTAGTTATATCAAGAAGCACGCGGATCCGCATAAAATTCCCACCAACCATGTCTGAGAGAGCAACTGATTTGTTAACAGTCCCCAATGATTCACCAATTTCCAGAGCAACTTCAGGAGTCAAATAACCAAGAGGGAGATTATGGATTTGAACCCAGAAAGACGTCTTTGAGAAATCCACATCTTCCATGGGCAAAATCCCATCATATCTTTGCAGAACAACCAAATGTCTATCAAAAGACCATGACTCTCCCATTAAGACCTTTTCTAAATCAGATTCAAGTTCAAAGGTAAAGAGTAGATGATTGTCACCTGCATCACGGATACAGAAATCACTACTCATATGCCATAATGGTCTAAATGTTTTAGCCACTGCATCAACACTAACATTCCTCTTTGTAAGAAATTTGGCCGCAAGAACAAACTCCACCCTTTTCTTATTTTTTGCCAATGCCAATTTCTTCCCCTCCTTATCAGACAAGGAGAGTTGTTTCCAACTTCTAGTAAGATCATCCATAGTACCCCACGAAAATGAAAGTAAATAGTTAAGCAAACCCAAAAGAGAAAGGAAACTGACTAAAAACTAGAAAGAAAACTAGTCATCTTCACGAAAAAGGAAGGAAACAGACTACTACAGCATAGGTAGTTAGGGGAGACTAATTGCCAGGGCTGAGAACAAAAATAAGATCGGGTTTCACTGCATTGAAAAGTAAAACCAAAACAAACAAGCATATACTATGCTATTTTAATTGACTTTTACACGTTATTCTATGGACACAAATGTTGCAATGCACTTTGACATAACTTGTACATTTGTCAATGTGTGATTGTATTACATTTTTTGCACATGGAACTACAACCGGTACTTATGAAGATCAATCCAATCACCACTTGACATGTGTATTAGTTATGATAAAGTGTGTGCAAGAGTGTCTCTAGATTTTTTGGACTTATATTATATGTGACGGAAAAAAAAAAAAGCTAATTGATCACAATAAAAAATTCAACCTTAACCAATTTCTTGAGACACTTGTTAACCAAACTCTTATAATTTCTTTAAATAAATGTTGTGAGACTCCAAAAAGAGCTAATCAATTACAATAAAAAATTCAATCTTAACCAATGCATTACGGCACGTGTTAACCAAAACCCTTGATATATATATATCACTTGATTATTGAGAAAAAGGGGTGAGAGGAGGCAAGGACTAAAAGTGAAAACACGTATGAAGAGGATATTAGAGCCCAAATTTTCTTCTATAATTCCGGGAAAGTGAAAAGGCTGTAGCATGTACTTTTTGCAGGAACGAACATGCAATTTAACATTTTTAGAGACATGTTTTGCCTCATTAGGTTGCATCCATCCCTAGTCCCATTATCAGTCCAGCAAAAGAGGCATCAAACGTATCGTAGGCATTCTTGTTTCAATGAACTACCAATTTAGGAAGTTAAGAACATGATTCTCCACACACACAAAAACAGAGCTAAAAACGTTTTCTAACACGTTATTCTATCACTTCTTTCTTCCAAATGCCTAGTAGGATAGCCAATGTCAAGATGTCCAAGAATGTGCCTGCATGTTCACCCAGAGACGTCCAAGATTTTGGTTTTATTTTCTTTCTCAGAATGTTTGCATTATATAAGTGCGTTATGAAAAATAAAAAAAAATTCATTTAGATTCCGTTTGGCAGTTCATAAGGGAATGGAATGGAATTAAATAATTATAAAGGAATGGAATGAAATGTATTTAAATCAGAGAAATGAATGGAATAGAATGAAATTAAGTAACTTTGTTTGGATGTTTAAAAGTAAAGGAATAAAAATGAATGAAATGTAAGTAACCTTGTTTGGGAGTAACATATTATTATCACTATTAGACCCTTATTTTAGAATAAATTGTTGAATATATCGGGGTATTTTGAGAGTTTTAGTAAAAAATTCACTAAATCTAATTCTATTTCTTCCAATCTATATTTTATATATATCTAAAAGCTGAACTGTAGCATTTAATGCTACTGCACCCCTGTTGAGCCATATCAGCGCCACATCATCAACCTATTTTCAATATTTTCTCTCACCTTTTAAACTATTTTTATCCTTAATTACAATTACACTTTCATTAACATTTACTTACTTTTACCTTTTTATCTCCCCACTATTCTATACCTTAACCTTACAATTTCTCCATCCCTTTATCTTCTTTTTATTTTGACTCTTCATCTCCCCATTTTTTTTACTATAAAAATATGTTATTTTCTCTTCCATTCAATCCATATTTTGCTCACACAAAAAAGGTGAATACTCTCTCTCTCTCTCTCTCTCTCTCTCTCTCTCTCTCTCTCTCTATATATATATATATATATATATATATATATATATATATTCTTTCTTTTGGTGGATTTCTAATTTAGATTGATGAATTTTTATGTTTAACTCTACTTTAGGTTGATATGATTTGGTTATATTCTAATTTTTTTTATATTTTTATATTGTCTTCGTTTGTTATATGTTATCCTATGAAATTACAAAATGATTTAATGTTATTCTATAACATAACATGATTTGGATAATTTGATGTTTACAACTGTAGGATCCTCGGATGTACGAATCTTCGGACTAAGGGCTTTGCCTTGTAGTCTTTATACACCGTATCCTTTGGAGTCCCACATCGACAGAAAACCCCCCCACTTGAGTGTTCTAGTGGTACACTACTCTCTTGGCTTCATAGCTTATAAGGCAGCAAGTGGGGGGGTTTTCTTTCGATGTGGGACTCCAAAGGATGCGGTGTATAAAGACTACAAGGCAAAACCCTTAGTCCGAAGATCCGTACATCCGAGGATCCTACAACAACTATACATTTTCTTTTGAATGTTCTTCTATTCATTTTCTTTCATATAATTTTGTTATTTATCTTATATTCTCTTCCAAAAAAATAGGTTCTCTCTCTCTCTCTCATTAATTATTTCTTGCAACTCTACTTTAGATTGATGAGTTTTTTTTGTCCCTACTTTTGGATGATACACTTTGGTGGTGTGTTTTTTGAGTTATTTATCACATGTACTCTCTATCCCTCTTATATTTTGGTTTGAGTTAATTTTTAGAATTTTTTAGAAGTGAAAATTTGAGTTTATATCAAAATATAATTTACATGATTGTGTATTTGAATTATTTGAGTAATACCAATCGTAAATTTGTGATGAGGTTTGTTTATCATAATAATTTTCTTAAGAGAATGAGAAATTCAAATAATTAGTTTTGGAACTTAAAAATTTTAGTTGTAGAAAAAATAAACCATTACACATTATACAAAAATTTGAATAATACAAATTACTTGAAAAAGAATAGTATTTCTATTTTTTATTACGAAAAAAATAATGTAATAATATCAATCAAATGCACCTAAGTTTTTCAAAAAAAAAAAAAAAAAAATCAAAATAATAGAATGATATATTTGTAGAGATGAAGAGATGAAAAATAATTTTAGAAATAATATCTCCAGTACGTTTTGGAGAATAAATCATACATTATATCACATTACAAAATAGTTTTATATTCCCATGCATTGCATGGGTCTGTGACTAGTTTCTCTTAATTTTGGGGGAATGAAAATTTAAAAATGTTTTCAGTTTAACAACATGTTTTTAGTTTTTAAACAACACTAGTCACAGACCCATGCGAAGGGTGGGAATATATGATTACTTTGAAATTGTGGTACGATGTATAGTATGTTCTCTCTAAAAATAAAAAAAAAAATCTAAAATTATTTTTCATCCATCCATCTTTACATATATATCATTTTAACATTTTAGGAATGTTTGATTGAAATTATTTCTTTTTGAGGTGGTCCATATTTTTCTAAATTATATTATAGTACATTGTGTTTTTTTTTTTTACAACTAAATTCTTTAAGTTTTTTACTCCAAAAAAAAAAAAAAAAAAATTCTTTAAATTTCAAATATATTATTTCTTAAATAAGATATCATGATAATCAAAACTCATCACAAAATTACACCTTATATTACTCAAATAGTTGAGAAACACATTCAAATACATAGCAAGATTGTATTTTAATATAAATTCTAATTTTCACTTTCAAAATAACTAAGTATTATATCAAACAAAAACTATGAGAGGGAGAGAGAAGGCTTGTGATGGAGAACTAAAAAACACACATAAAATTGTATATTAACCCAAAATAGTGTTATAAAAAAAAAATGATTCATCAACCTAAAGTTAAGTTGCAAGAAAGAATAAATAATTGAGAAAGAGAATAATCACCTTTTTTTGGGAGAGACTTGAATTGGATAAATTTATAGAAAATAAGATGAGAAGAAGAATAGTCAAAATAAAAGATATAGTCACACCAAATTATCTAAGTCATGTTATGTAATTGAATAACATTATATTCTTATATTTTATCTTTATAATGCAATATGATAGCATTTAACAATAAAAAAAAGGGGGAAAAAAAACTTGAAAACACAAAACCAAAAAGTTTGGAGTGTGAAATTCAATTCAATCCTATTTATTTTTTGTAGGGGTATGCATTAACCTAAAGTAGAGTTTTAAAGAATACACAAATTCATCAACCTAAAGTAAAGATATAAAACATAAAAAAATCCACACAAAAAAGAGAAAAAAAAATACGAGAGAGAGAGAGAGAGAGAGAGAGAGAGAGAGAGAGAGAGAGAGAGAGAGAGAGAGAGAGTTCTAAAGAACATGGAAATTCATCAATATAAAGTAAAGATACAAAAAATATTTTTTTAAAAAACTAACAAAAAAAGAAAAGCAAAACATGAGAAAGAAAGAGAGTAATAACCTTTTTGTGTGATAAAATATGTATAGAGTGAGAGATTAGCAAATTTATAGTAAGAGGATGGGGATAAGAATAGTTAAAATAAAAGGAAGATGAAGGGATAAAGGAAGAGTGATATTAATGTTAATAGTAGTAGGGAGATGAAAAGGTAAAAAGGAAGGGGAAAAGTTGGAGAAAATGTAACCATAAACTACAAAATTAATAAATAAATAAAAAGAATAAAAAAATAAAAGAGAAATTATTGAAAATAAGTAGGTGATATGGCTGCTGACATGGCTCAATAGAAACATAGCAACAATAAATGCTACGCTTCAGCTTTTAGATATATATAAATAGATTATACGCATTTCTATACATTTTTTCATCCACAAATATTTCCAAAAAATACAAACAATATTATTAGAACAACGTTACCAAATGACTCCTTAAGGTTTTAAGAGAATAGAGAGGAATGTGTATTCTCTTCTATCAATTTCATTCTCTTTCATTTAAACTCCCAAAAAAAGAAAATGAACTTTCTATTCCCCCTATTAAACTCCCAAACAAGGGAAGAAAACAATACTCTAAAATTATTATTTTCATTCCATTCCCCCCCTCCAACGGAAGCTTAAGAATTATTTTTTTTTTTGTTGAGAAAAAGGAAAACAAGAAGTTTAATCCCTAATTTCTTATACTCTACATTAACTTATCAATTAGTTCTTATATGCTACCTTATCAATTAGTTCAATACTTTGACTCATGTTGTTCAAATATCTGATCAAGTCCCTCTAGTTCGGAAGATTTATGAGCATATGATTCAAAAAATAACATATCCAAATGAGGTAGCAATCCAAACCATGATGCATTGTGCAAGGAAGGGCATTTGCAGAAATATGTCAACATATTGGACCGGATCCATGGTAAGAGATGCTCTCCTTCAGTGATTGTTAATACCAGTTTGATCTTAAAGAATTTAGAGGAGGGAAGAATTGAAGATTGTATAGCATTGTTAAAGAGAATGTTACAGGAGTATGGTTCTTGATACAACTGCTTATTTACTAATTGTTCATGCTAAAGTAAAGCTTGGAATTTGGAGTCAATGTGGAAAGCATATAAAGAAATGCTTAATAGAGGTTTACAAGCAAATCCTTATATCTATACTTTGTTTATAGGAGTACATTGTAAAAAGGGAAGAATAGTAGAAGCACATTGCTTAACCCACTTATCCAATTGGTACACCTCATTTCATGTGTATCGGTTACAGTCTTGTATATATGGAGCAAGGCTTTGTGTAATAACATAGTTTTTCTCCTTTTTTTACACTTAGTAGTCACACAATCTCTCCATGAGAGAGAGAGAGAGAGAGAGAGAGAGAGCTTAACCAAAAAAAAAAAAAAAGGGACAGAAGAGAAGACAAACCCCACACATAAAAGTTGACTGGAATAAGCTTGATTGATTGTTTTCTTCTTCTTCACCATTGTCTTTCCCTTTAAAAAAATTATTTCTCATTCATTTGCTTTTGGTAATATTGTTTTAAATAAGGAAAGATGTAACTGAATTTAATATTCAAGTAAAGTCAATTTATGATACAAATCATATTATATACATATATATAATATCTGAAAATATTTCTCAAATTTCTGGACATTCATTTTAAATAAACAATTTTTTTATTTTTATTTTTTTTTTCAGTTAACTTTCAAATTTTAGGCGACTTGATTTATTTATATCCTATACCAAATATCCTAATTTAACATAAGAATTTGGAAATGAAAAGTAAAATTATCCAAATCCTTTCTTATTCCTTAAACACATATATAAATCACTATCCAGTACAAGCCAAAAAATACAACACCACTCCCAAAAAAAAAAAAAAAAAAAAAAATCCAAAAAAGGATACAACTTTATATAGATACAATAATTCAATTTTCAAATTGAATATGTAATTGTTTATTTTAGTTTATTAATTGATTAAAATTATCTATGAATAACTAAGCAAGTCTCTAAAAAGTAACTCAAGGAAATCGTTCAAACATCATCTGTTGACTTAGAAAGAAACTTATGCATGATTGGGCGTGCTTTGCACATGGCCTCCAATGGCATGGCTTTAGGCATAGTGATCCCACTGCCTTCATTTATGTCAACTTCTTTTGTAGTAACCCTCTCCCACTCAAAACTTTGAATCAACGGACCCAAAGTTAGGCTCACTGTACGTTGGGCGAGGCCTGCCCCAGGACAAGCCCTCCTCCCAATCCCAAATGGCATTAGCTTATGTCCTTCAACCTCACCATTTTCAAACCTCTCAGGCTTAAAACTAGTTGCATCATCCCACACCTTAGGATCTCTATGTATGGCCCATGCATTGACCAATAACATTGTGCCACTTGGTACATCATATCCTTCAATGGTGCAATCAGCGGAGGACATATGAGGTACTAACAATGGTGTTGCTGGATACAGTCGAAGGGTTTCTGAGATAATACTTTGAAGGTAGGGTAATTTGGAAACATCTGATTCCTCAATCAATTTCTCTTCTCCAATTTGACTATCTATCTCATCTCTAGCTTTCTTCAATATATTAGGATGATTGAGTAGATTAGTCATTGCCCACTCTAATGTAACTGCTGATGTATCAGTCCCAGCCAATAACAATACCTGTGCATTATACATGAGGTGTTTAGAACAACAATATATTAAATAAAAACAGTTTGTTTACATATGTTATGGGACATTTAACAATGATGATACGTATGTAACTAGTTTTTATTTGATAAAATGTACGTAACTAGTTAGTCTAATGTTATTATGGAAATTTTTTTGGAGACTAAGGGTCTGTTTGAGATTCGATTATTTTGCTGAAACTAAATTTTTTTGCTAAAAATAGTGTAAATAAAGGTAAAAATTAACTAAAATAGTACAGTGTGACTCATAAATAGTGTCAAAAAGTATAGTGAGGCCTATAAATAGTAGAAAAATAAGTTGAATAATAAAATAAACTGGTTTTTTAATTTGGAGCCAAACGAATTCTAAGAATGTCACTTTTTCACACCATACAGCAATTCCGATGAAGCTACTAAAGAAAAATAAAACAGAAAATTGCATGACTGCTTTTTAAGATGCAAGAATCAAACAAAACCTTGATTTCCTAGTTTTCTCAATAGGAGATGAAACACTATTGAGTGCACTTACCAATATAAGCCCCTTGATGAGTTGGTCTGTGTAGTAGTCTGGCTGCGATTTTTGCAAAGAAAGCAAATGGTCAATCATAGTGTTACCCTCTTCCTCCTTACGCCTTTGCTCATCAACAAGTGCTTGCAAGATTTCATCCGTCGTCTTGGAGAAACTCTTCAACTTCTTCTCCAAACCTCCATAATCCATCCATCGCAAGATGGGTACAAACTCCACTGGATTTGATGGCCCTCCTAACCTTGTTGACTCTTTTAATATCCCCCTAAACTGTCTCGCTTCTTCCTCGTCCTTCACGTCCTCACCGTACCTGTAGTACCGTTTCCCTGCCACCATTCTCATTATGGTGTTAAATGTCATCTCCGAGAGCATTGATTGTAGCTCCACCTTGGCCAAACCGTGGCAAGAATTGCGTGACAGGTTTCGAAGCAAGTGCTTCATCTCGTCGCTTCGGATGCCTAAGAACTTGTTAAGGCGATTGCTTGAGAAGATTTCAAGGGTACTAATGCGGCGGAGGTTGCGCCAGTGATCGCCATATGAGGATTGTGATAAGGTGGTGTTGTTGTAGGCAATGTGCTTGCCTAATAGGAGGGGAGGACGGTCGGCTAATACTATGTCATTCTTTGTGAAGCATTCTTCAACTGTTGATGGGGATGACACAATGACCACAAGTTGTGAACCAAATTTGAGTGAGAATATTTGACCATATTTTTGTGAGAGGGCATGGAAAGTACGGTGGAGTGGTTTTTTAATGATATGGAGATGGCCTATAATTGGAAGAGAAGGTGGGCTAGGTGGGAGGTGTTTTGGTCGAGTAGTTCTTGTTTTGACGATGAGCTTGATAGCAACAAGAAATATGAGAAGAGTGAGAGACAAATATGGTAAGATGGCTACCATGTCTACTTTTTATGATACTTTGATACTGAAATGATTTCTGATGCTCTGTGATTAAAGATGCATGCACGTCGTCACTACATATTTATAGGGACTAGCTACTAGCTAGTTAGTGTTAGAATATCATCACTGTACACCACATATTGAAGATCACGTTTCACGTTTTGGAGTTTGGACGGTTGTTTCACGTTTCACGTTTCACATATTGAAGTCCTGTTTTTTGTAGTGCCAGTGCCTCACGTTACTGACTGCTTACGGTCTCACACAAGATTTTTTTCTTCTCTCATTTGATTTGCGTCACTGTGTACGTAATTGCGTGGTTCGTAAAAAAAGAGAGTACGTAATTGCATTTGGCTTTGCATGCATGTTTATATATACCTATGGAAAATGGGAGGGACATAAAAAATCTCATAATTATTGTCACAATTAATTTATCAAATAACAAGTTATGAATGATGGACGTGAAATGATGGGTCTACATCTCTACCACTCATAACTCGCCACATGACGAGTTGTGGTAAAAATTGTGAAATTTTTTATATTTCTAGAATTGCCCTATATATATATAAATAAATAATTATATATATATATATAATATGTTTGGATAAGGGGCAATAAAGAAATAGGAGATAGAGGTTTTTTTTTTTTTTTTTTGAGAAAGAGATAGAGTTTTAATTAGGGGTGTTCATCAAACCGTATAAACCACACCAAAATCACCTACAAAATGGCATAACTGCACTGCACCGTAAGTAACAGTGTATCACACCGCAAGTAATAGTGTATCGCACCGCATGGTTTAGTGCAGTTTGTGGTTTTATAATTAAAAAACCACACAAACCGCACCGTACCCTCTCTATATTTTAATATATTTATTTATTTTTAATATTAAATATATTATTAATAGTTTAATAATCATAATTTTTTTTAAAAAAAATTTTGATAACCCTAGCAAGTGTTGACTAGAAAAGCCAATCAAAAATAAAGAAAAACTAGTTCAGTTATTTAAAACTTGGCCCAAAAAAAGGATAAAAATTAGTTTTGGGCTGGGTAGGAAAAGCCCAAAATTTGAAATAAATACCAACTTCAAACCGCATCTTTTACATAGCAATGCATATGTGATCGCAAAAATGAGGTGAGGTGCGGTGCGGTTATGGATTTAGTTAAACTCTAAATCGCACCACACCGTACATGTGATCGCAAAAATAAGGTGCGGTGCAGTTATGGTTTTAGTTAAACTACACAGTAAAGTGCAGTGCTAAAAATGGCTCAAAACCGCATCACACTACACTGTACTATGAACACTCCTAGTTTAAAAGAAACGACGCCGTTTAAAAGAAAGACAAAGCACTGCTGCCAGCTTCCAAAATGGTGTAGTTTCGCCTAAAATCAAAGCACAAAACACAAAACATTCACAATTCAACTCATTCCCAAAATCCTTTAAAAAAAATTTCACCAAAAACGCACACTGAGAGTTCCTTTTAAACATCTTCATTTTGTAGGGCAATTTCTCAAAACATAAAAGAATACGTCAACACATGAACGTATCACCTAACAACCTAAATTACCAAAATGTGTGGTTTTGTAAATTGAACTAGCCCTTGTTTGGAAGGATGGAATGGAATAAAATGGAAAGGAGTAAAAAGAAAATTTTTAGAATATTCTTCACTTCCCTTGTTTGGGAGTTTTAATGGAGAGAATGGAAAGTCCATTTTCTTGTTTGGGAGTTTAAGTGGGAGGGAATGAAATAGGTAGGAGGGAACACTCATTCCTCTCTATTTCCTTAAAATCTCAAATTTTTATTTCCCCAAAATTGGGAGGAATGGGAGGGAATGAAATTAGATTTAATAAATTTTTTACTAAAATTTCCAAAATACCTTTATATATTCAACCCTTTATTTTAAAATAGGGATCTAATAAAAATATTGTCATAAAATGATTTCATTCAATTCCCTCTATGTTACTCCCAAACAAGATTACTTATATTCCATTCATTTCCATTCATTTATTTTAAAACATCCAATTAATGTTACTTAGGCCTCGTTTGGGAGGAGGGAATTGAATGGAATTGAAAGGAATGAAAAGAATAATTTTATAATATTCTTCCCTTCTCTTGTTTGAGAGTTTTAATGGAGGAAATGGAAAGTTCATTCCCTTGCTTGAGAGTTTAAGTGAGAGGGAATAGAATGAGTAGAAGGGAACACTCATTCCTCTCTATTCCTTTAAAATCTCAAATTTTCATTTCCCTCGTTATTGGGAGGAATGGGAGGGAATGAAATTAGATTTAATCATTTTTTTACTAAAACTCCTAAAATACCTTTATATATTCAACCTTTTATTTTAAAATAGGGGTCTAATAGTAATATTGTCATAAAATGATTCCATTCAATTCCCTCCATGTTACTCCCAAACAAGATTACTTACATTCCATTTATTTTCATTCCTTTCCATTTCTTTATTTTAAAACATTTAATCAAGGTTACTTAATTCCATTCAATTCTATTCGTTTCCCTTACTTAAATACATTCCATTCCATTCCCTTAAGATCATTCCATTCCATTCCCTTATGAACTCCCAAACGAAGCCTTAATTCCATTCCATTATTTTCCATTCTGACTCAAAATTTTGATTATATTCTCTTAAATGATTTGATTGTTGAGAAGGTACTGCTGGAATAGAAGGAGCCAACTAATGCAAAACAAGCTCTGGCTTTTTTCCATTGGTCAGCACAAAGGAAAAAGTTTGAACATGGGAATTGGTCCTACTGTATCACAATTCATATTTTGGTTCAAGCATGACTGCTTATGGATGCTCAGGCATTGCTTGAATCAGTTTTGAAAAAAAAATGTAGGGAGCCCTTTGAGATTTTTCAGTTGTGGATTCTCTACTTTGAAGTTATTTACAAGATTCTTGTTTCAACTTCATTTGTGTTTGATTTGTTAGTACAGGCTTATGCTAAACTCAGGAAGTTTGAGATTACTAGGAAGAACGTGCTTCTCTTCAAGCCTTATAAGCCTTATAAGTTTCAATACTTTGATTCATGTTGTTCAAAAATCTGATCAAGTCCCTCTAGTTTGGAAGATTTATGAATATATGATTCAAAAAAGAACATATCCAAATGAGGTAACAATCCAAACCATGGTAAGAGATGCTCTCCTTCAGTGATTGTTAATACCAGTTTGATCTTAAAGAATTAATTTAGAGGAGGGAAGAATTGAAGATTGTATGGCATTATTAAAGAGAATATTACAGGAGTATGGTTCTTGATACAATTGCTTATTCACTAATTGTTCATGCTAAAGTAAAGCTTGGAATTTGGAGTCAGCGTGGAAAGCATAGAGGTTTACAAGCAAATCCTTATATCTATACTTTGTTTATAGAAGTACATTGTAAAAAGGGAAGAATAGTAGAAGCACATTGCTTAACCCACTTATTCATTTGTGATTATTTTCGTCTTTGGGCTTGGTACACCTCATTTCATGTGTATCAGTTACCGTCTTGTATATATGGAGCAAGGCTTTGTGTAATAACATAGTTTTTCTCCTTTTTTTACACTTAGTAGTCACACAATCTCTCCATGAGAGAGAGAGAGAGAGAGAGAGAGCTTAACAAAAAAAAGGACAGCAGAAAAGACAAACCCCACTCATAAAGTTGACTTGAATAAGCTCGATTGATTGTTTTCTTCTTCTTCTTCATTGTTGTCTTTCCCTTTAAAAAAATTATTTCTCATTTATTTGCTTTTGGTAATATTGTTTTAAATAAGGAAATATGTAACTGAATTTAATATTCAAGTAAAATCAATTTAAGATGCAAATCATATTTTATAGATATATTATCTGAAAATATTTCTCAAATTTCTAGACATTCATCTTAAATAAACAATTTTTATTTTATTTTTATTTTTTTAAAGTTAACTTTCAAATTTTAGACGACTTGATTTATTTATATCCTATAACAAAATATTCTAATTTAACATAAGAATTTGGAAATGAAAAGTAAAATTATCCAAATCCTTTCTTATTCCTTAAACACATATACAAATCACTATCCAGTACTAGCCAAAAAAATACAACCACACCCAAAAAAAAAAAAAAAAAAAAGAAAACCAAAAAAGAATACAACTTTATATAGAAAAACTAGCAAAAAATAAAGTTAAGATACAAAAAATATTTCTTTAAAAAACTAACAAAAAAAGAAAAGAAAAACATGAGAAAGAAAGAGAGTAATAACCTTTTTGTGTGATAAAATATGTATAGAGTGAGAGATTAGCGAATTTATAGTAAGAGGATGGAGATAAGAATAGTCAAAATAAAAGGAAGATAAAGGGATAAAGGAAAAGTGATATTAATGTTAATAGTAGTGGGGAGATGAAAAGTTAAAACGGAAGGGGAAAAGTTGGAGAAAATGTAACCATAAACTACAAAATTAATAAATAAATAAAAAGAATAAAAAAATAAAAGATAAATTATTGAAAATAAGTATGTGATATGACCGCTAACATGACTCAATAGAAACATAGCAATAATAAATGCTACGCTTCAACTTTTAGATATATATAGATTATACACATTTCCACACATTTTTTCACCCATACGTATTTCCAAAAAATACAAACAATATTACAAGAACAACGTTACCAAATGGCTCCTTAAGGTTTTAAGAGAATAGAGAGGAATGTGTATTCTCTTTTATCCATTTCATTCTATTTCATTTAAACTCCCAAAAAGGAAAATGAACTTTCCATTCCCCCTATTAAACTCCCAAAAAGGAAAATGAACTTTCCATTCCCCCTATTAAACTCCCAAATAAGGGAAGAAAACAATACTCTAAAATTATTATTTTCATTCCATTCCCCCCTCCCAACGAAAGCTTAAGATTTTTTTTTTTCTTTAGAAAAAGGAAAACAAGAAGTTTAATCCCTCATTTCTTATACTCTACATTAACTTATCAATTAGTTCTTATATGCTACCTTATCAATTAGTTCACAATTGCATCGGACATCAAGAAGTTTTAAACCCTGTCTAGACTGCAAACATTTCCATTAAGATCATACAGTAAGAGATCTTTAACCTTATTGTTTTTTTCCTTTCTATTTTTTTTTTAAATTTAATTTATTTAAGTTTTGAACCCCAAGGCTGGGGAAGAAGAGATTCAAAGTACTTATTGTCTTTATTAATATAATAATAAAAGGGAAGGAACACTAAATTTTACAACCCAAAAAATTAAGGTATCTATGGATTTCCAAGAGCCTTGAAGCTCAATGGCTCTGCTTGTTCTCTTTTATGAGAAGAAAGGTTTAAATCCCTCTTCTCCCACTTGTGAAAATTGAACTATCAAACAACAACAACAACAAAAAAAAAAAAAAAAAACCTTCAATTATGCAATTATTTATCCACAGAGAGAGAGAGAGAGAAGAAGAAGAAGAAGAAGAAGAAGCCCTTAATGAAGTCATTAACTCTAACATGGAAGTCAATGGCAATTAACTGAGTAGAATGGAAGAGATATTACGAATGATAGGTGGACTTCTTTATGAAAGTCACATTTGATTTACCCTTGAGAATAAAAAAATGTTACACGATTTCTCTCAAAATGCAAAGAACAAACTCTTCCACTTGTGCAACCAAGATAAAAAAAAAAATGAAGACACCTTTCAAATTTTTTATTTTTAAATTTTATAAATTTAACAATGTCACTACAGAAAACAAAGAATAAATAGATATAGCTGCGAAAGAGAACAGCCAAACTCATTAACTGCACTAATCAACCTCCATACCAGAATTGGCTTCATCTAAAATCTTTTGTAGTTCCTTCATTCTTTGCCTTGTCAATGCAACACAATACTGAAACAACAGCAACTCTTCATCATCAGCATTCAGCTAATAACTTTCTTTCTATTTGTACAGGTCAATGTTGAAAGGGCATTGGCTAATATCTACTGATATATACTCCTTGGAACAATTGTTCATAAATTGGATAAACCGGTAAAAAATGGTCTCCACTGAGTCTTTTCTCTTATTTTTTTGCTAAGGGGGTGGGGGGTGATTAGTTCAGAATTTGATCAAGTATAATGCCATCATAATTTTTTCCCAGCCATTTCAAAATTTTAATTCCTTTTCTACACAAAGGTCTAATAATTCAAAACTTCCAACAATGTATCGAGTCCTGGGTTCCAATTTGATTTCACAAAAGGATGGAATCAATGTCAACCACTTTTTACAATCTTAGTTTCAGATATATTATGATCATATACCTCACAATCAAAAAGCATTCTGCTATAATTGTTATGGTTTAACTAAGTACATTGTAGGACCAAAGTTTGGAACGTACTAAAATTAATCAACACATTGACACTTTTGATGGATCCTTTAAATGTGTTTTTAAGGGTGAAATCTAACCTGGATAGCAGATGTATAGGCGAGAACTGGTCCACCTGGCTTGTAAAGAGAAACAAGTTGACTTGAAGAATCCAAACCACAGTAACAACAGTTTCCATGATGGACTCTTCCTCTGCAGTGGGGCCTGCCAAGATCTAATTCTTGTGACGTATGCATATTAGTGAGAAAGGAATGCTTTTCAGCGTCAGTTTCATCCTCTCTTTATTAACAGCATCCTTTTCTAGCTTTCCTCCATTTTCCTCAGACACAACAACTATTTTACCATCACCATTTAGGGAAACTGCAGGTATTTGTATTGCAAGGCATGGACAATTTTATAACAAATAAGGTACTGTAGGTATAGTTAAAGATTTTGAGTTAACTCTGCATTCATATGTATGCAAACATATGAATTGAAAAATTTTATGTAGTTATAAAAACTTGAAACTGAGAAACAAATCTTTAACAAATACTCAATCTATCACTAACTTGGGTTACAAAAAAAAATAATAAATAAATCTGATCCCGCCCATAGTAATCGATTTTAGACCATCTAATTCTAGCAAAGCAATTAGACTATGATTTTTTATTTTTGGGTAAGTTATTCATAAATCTAGTGTGTTTTGAACCCACAACCTCACCATTTTTTTTTTCCTTTTGATTAGTAAGTTACATGTACACCCAATGAATTTTGAATTTGAACCCACAGCCTTACCCTTCATGTTGTTCTTATGGATAGGCCAAGAATGTATTGACCCATTCTGATGAATTAATTGATTAATTAGCCAAGTTTATTAATTAATCAAATTAACATACAAAATATGTTGCAGTACAAATAAATCACCAATTAAATTAAATGCAGTGGAAAATAAATTGACAAGGTGATTTGTTTACGAATGTGGAAAACCTACACGGCAAAAATCCCACAAGGTGATTTTAAGGTCACCACTCCCGATAATCCACTAGTATCAAAACAAGCGGTTACAAGTAAAAAAATCTCAGTATCTTATACCAACCTACAGTTGAACCCTTACCCCAATACTCAATTGAACTTGTTCTGTAGAGACAATCTCTCATTTTCAATACACGGCTCCTAGTACGTGACTAACCAATTGTAAAGTTTTTCAGTTCATCACATGATGAAGATCAAGAAACTCCTTGGTCACAAAACCATACAGTGTACAAATACAATAACTTCTTCAAGAGAAAGATGAATTAAGACAAATTCTATCTCCGGTCACAATTTGCATGAACAAAAACACTTGTGCAATTTGTGTTATCTTTAATGGTTTTTAAAATAATCCTTATATATGTTTAGGGTTGTGAGAAAAGAAAACCTAAACACATATTCATAGATTGGATAAAAAACAGCTCTGAAAAATTGAGTTTCATAAACCTCGATAGATAGCCATCTATTGAGCTAACTGTCGAGCCACAAGGTTTAGCAGCTTTTAAACCTCGATAGATGTTAGCTGTTGAGTTTTAAAATCCAGCACTACAATACTTGATTCTTGGATAGACTTGCATGGTTTTAACACTTGAACTTGAAACATTATTTCTTGAAGTATTAAACACATACTAGATCTACCAAATTACAAGTAAAGTGCGTTTTGTCAAAGGATTAGCCAATTAGATAAAATATTGATATATGTTCCTAACATCAAATCACATATGTCCTAACACTTATAATGATATTTTTTTTTTAAGTGATGTGGAACCTCAACTCACCAAGGCAGGGCCACCCACCCTGAGGAGTAATTTAGTCGAACTCCTAGTGAGAATCAAGCCCCAGATGTTTGGATTTACAGCTCATCCCAAGCTTCCAACCACTAGGTTTTGACGGGAAAAAATTTGTTCTCACAATGATAGTAGATACAATTTGAGCTGAAGCTCATTGGCTTGGACAATGAAAATATTTGTGGGAGATCATGTGACAGAAAATTCTCAAATTAAAATTGTCTAAAACTACCCAAAATTTTCAACTACTAAAGTGGTGGAGGTCCAACACATGGTTGGACTTGCACCGTACAATCAAGAAGCTTTCTACAGTGCTTGTACAGTAAGATAAATAAAAAAAATGGTGTGCATTTACCCAGTTTCTCCAAGTAAACCAAAAAGTAAAACACAACCAACAGAAACATTGTAAAACTTGCAACATATATTTGAACAGGGAAAAGAAGGCGTAATTTCATATACATAACCAAGTATGACCAATGCTACATACATAGGGTAAGAACCAGAGTCATGCCTCTCTTCACCATCAATACATCAGGAAAGGTAAGGAAACAGTATAATCGAGATTCAAATTTTAGGGGCGTGTTGAGTTGTGTGCAAGTATGATGAATTTTCTAGGCTTCTGTTAGGCCTGTTGCTAGCATCTAAATAGGTCACAGTCAATACCAAATGACAGAAAGAATGTAAATCTTACAATGAGAAAATGCAGCAATGGCTGATAGTAAAGCAGCATTGAAGAGAGCACTATCAGCATCCAAATAGTATATGTCTTGCAAGATATGACTTTGAGTCTTTCTTTATCATCCAATAGAGAAAAGGACCATTATAATTAACAATTTGTCCAAAAGAAAATGCTGAAAGCATCAAAAGGAAGACTTCTGAATTCAAACAGATAAAGATGATAATGATGCAGACAATAAAAAACCATTACCAAGTATGCCATCCAAGCAGCTTTTCCACTGACCAAGGATAACTCTTTCAAGTTGATCATGCCAGAACTGCAACAACACATATAACTAGTCACTACAGTAAAGTTACACTTAAGTTGAATAAGCTGAGAAAGTAACATTAGATAAGATAATTGACCACCAAATAGAGGTCTTGATCAACCCTACAAATAATCGTATAAAAAAAGGTGATGCTTCAGACTTCAAGGCACAACAAGTGCAAGATAAGGAACAAGTAAGTACCAAAGAGAAAGTTATGGAGATGAGCCTACATGTGTAATTTGATAACAAATTCTGAAGTTCTTTTTTTTTTTTTTTTTTTTTTGAATTCTATCTGAAACAATAAATTCATTGGGCATCATGATCCTATCCTAAATGACTAGACTAACTGGCATATGTGAACATATAATGCCCTGGTACAGAGTACAGACACAATAAAGGCCTCCAAATAGCATACTTATGGATGTAGACGCAAGAAGAAGATTGCCTCACCGGTGGCATTATGAATGAAGCCAGCTATTAGTTGGGCCTAAGGCCTAAACAATTAATATCTAGGATTTATTTTATTTTTTAATTAATTAAACCTTATTTTCTTTTCTACTTGTTTCGGGAATTTAATTCCTCTTCTTCCTAGGTTAGTGGAGCTATTTTCTATTCCTACAATCCTACAAGGATAATATGTTTGGAACTCTAAATAAAGGAACCCCAGTTACAATTTTCTTGATCAATAAAATTTCCGTTGAAATTTTGTCAATGGTTTGGTGCTCATTGTTCCAACTTAAAAGGATTTCAGAAAAGAAAATTCAACCAGAAAGAAGTACCCAGAGAATATAATTACATGCCTTGAAATAGTGTCAGACAATTGTTTTGACACAACTGGTGCTATCTCAGCTGGCCTGCCAGGCCTAACAATTGGAGAACAAATTGGAGGCATGTGGAAATTGATAGCTGAAATGACAAAGATGTACATATTGACATCCCATATATAAAACATATAAAGGCAAGAGAAGACAAACAAAAAAAAAAAAGGTATAAGAAAATATGCAGTTAATAGTCAACCTATGCAGCCTTCATCTGGTGATTCCATGGAAGGAGTCATTGCTTCCATTTTAATAGCAGCCAACATTGTCTGTCCAAGGAACAAGAATTTTTGAGTTATTAGATCACAAAATAAATTAAAACAACTAGGCTTACAGAACCCAAAACAAAATGTAGAGAGAAAGTAAGAGAAAGGCAGAATTTTGCCTCAACTAGGCTAAACTCGACTTTCAAAAGGCACAAATAAACAATTAATAAATGGCAGTTTTATAGTACTATATACAAACACTTATAAAACGGTGCAATACATTGCTGCATCCCAGCGCAGAATTTTGCCTTTATTTATTTTTTTATTTTTTCCTAAGGAGATAATGCAATTAAAAAGCAACATTTTGGTGCTAACCAAACAAAGCACGTAAAAACCTGAACATGTATTTTTTGCCCTACACTTAAATTCTAGGGAATTAAAGAAAGTATTGAGATAAGGGTAAGGGTAAAAATTTGAACTTTGTTTCATTTTACTACCCTTTCTAGGCAATCAAACAAAGCATTAAGCATGAAATTTACATACCCTTGAATTAATTGAAAACCTTTTTTTTTTTAATGAAAACAATGGAAGGAAAGTAGTTGATCAGAATCAGCAGCAGTACTTACCAAAGCAAAGAAGAGATGAGTTACTGTGGTGGCCGCAAACACAAACGCAAACGCAAAGGCAACAGCCACTGACAGTCGAAACGCTCTGAAGCTTCGTGCTTCAGACTTCATAGTTTATGAGCTAACGAAACGCTCCGTTTAAGCACCACAAGGAGACTGTCCGATTTGGCCCACTACCCATGGGTCGGTTTTGCCAAAATCTCAAACGGTTTTTTTTTGGTTGCCAAATCAGTCATACAAACGACATTGTTTAAAAGAAAGCAAAAGCACTGTTGCCAGCTTCCAAAACGATGTAGTTTCGCCTAAAATCAAAGCACAAAACACAAAATATTCCCAATTCAACTCATTCCCAAAATCCTTAAAAAAAATTTCACCAAAAACGCACACTGAGAGTTCCTTTGAAACATATTCATTTTGTAGGGCAATTTCTCAAAACATAAAACAATAAGTCAACACACGAACGTATCACCTAACAACCTAAATTAACAAAATGTGTGGTTTTGTAAATTGAATTAGCCCTTGTTTGGGAGGATGGAATGGAATAAAATGGAAAAAAAATAAAAAAGAATAATTTTAGAATATTTTTTCATTCTCTTGTTTGAGAGTTTTAATGGAGGGAATGAAAAATCTATTTCCTTATTTGGGAGTTTGAGTAGGAAGGAATGAAATAGGTAGGTGGGAACGCTCATTCCTTTCTATTCCTTTAAAACCCCAAATTTTCATTCCCCAAAATTGGGAAGAATGGGAGGGAATGAAATTAAATTTAATGAATTTTTTACTAAAACTTCCAAAATACCCCTATATATTCAACCTTTTATTTTAAAATAGGGATTTAATAAAAATATTTTTATAAAATGATTTCATTCAATTTCCTCTATGTTACTCCCAAACAAGATTACTTACATTCCATTCATTTTCATTTTTTTTTCATTCCTTTATTTTAAAACATTTAATCAAAGTTACTTAATTTCATTCAATTCCATTATTTTCCATTTTGACTCAAAATTTTGATTCTATTCTCTTAAATGATATGATTGTTAAGAAGGTACTACTGGAATTGAAGGAGACAACTAATGCAAAACGGGCTTTGGCTTTTTTCCATTGGTCAGCACAAAGGAAAAAGTTTGAACATGGGAATTGGTCTTACTATATCACATTTCATATTTTGGTTCAAGCATGACTGCTTATGGATGCTCGAGCATTGCTTGAATCAGTTTTGAAAAAAAATGTAGGGAGCCCTTTGATATTTTTCAATTGTGGATTCTCTACTTTGAAGTTACAAGATTATTGTTTCAACTCCATCTGTGTTTGATTTGTTAGTACAGGCTGATGCTAAACTCAGGATGTTTGAGATTGCTTTTGAAGTCTGCTGCTACTAGGAAGAACGTGGATTCTCTTCAAGCCTTATAAGTTTCAATACTTTGATTCATGTTGTTCAAAAATCTGATCAAGTCCCTCTAGTTTGGAAGATTTATGAGCATATGATTCAAAAAAGAACATATCCAAACGAGGTAACAATCCAAACCATGATAGGTGCATTGTGCAAGGAAGGGCATTTGCAGAAATATGTCAACATATTGGACCGGATCCATGGTAAGAGATGCTCTCCTTCAGTGATTGTTAATACCAGTTTGATCTTAAAGATTTTAGAGGAGGGAAGAATTGAAGATTGTATGGTATTATTAAAGAGAATGTTCCAAGAGTATGGTTCTTGATACAACTGCTTATTCACTAATTGTTCATGCTAAAGTAAAGCTTGGAAATTTGGAGTCAGCGTGGAAAGTGTATGAAGAAATGCTTAATAGAGGCTTACAAGGAAATCCTTATATCTATACTTTGTTTATAGGAGTACATTGTAAAGAGGGAAGAATAGCAAAAGCACTTTGCTTAACCCACTTATTCATTTGTGATTATTTTTGTCATTGGGTTTGGTACACCTAGGGATAGAGCCAGGACTTTGAGTTAAGGGGGGCGACTCTGACCTCTAGCTCAGCGGCTTCTTAGTTGTTGAGTTTTTATTTTATTTTATTTTAATGAGTTTTTGATGTGTGCGCCTGCTAGGTAAAGGCAAAATTATTTTAGTTAAAACTTTTTAAAGGGCCGACTTAATTTTTTTTAGCTTTGCTTTTGGTGATTTTTGTTATTCCACAAATGTTTTTGGGTTAGTATATGTTGTTTTAAATTTTAGATCTATAAAATTTTTAATGGCCTTTAAAATGAGGAAAGTGCTAAAGGTATATTGTTGATACTTGATATAGTGAGTGATTATTGATAAGTAAAAAAGTGATGTAAGTAATAAGCTCAGATGGGAATCAATAAGAATTTGTACTTCAACAGTATATAAAAATGTTGTAGATAAGTGTGTAACTGTAATACTCCCTCCATCCCACTTTTTTTTGTCCTTTATTCCATTTTGAGATATCCCAAAATATTGTCCTGTTTTTAAAAATAAAAGTCATTAATTTACTAATGTTTCTATTATACCCCTATTAATTTACTAATTCAATTTTTTGATAAATTTTTTAAGGGTAGTTTTGGAAACTTATACATTTTTAAAAGGTAGACAAGACAATAAATGATGTTCTTTTAAAAGGTTTGACTTTTCAAACATGACAAATAAAGTGGGACGGAAGGAGTATTACTCTAAAAAGAATCAAAGATATTGTTAAAGGGGCAAAATGTAATTTTATAGAGCAAAATTGCTAATTTAATGCATATATATATACTAATATATATATTTTTTAAAATTTAGTGGGGGCCAATGCTCCCCTTGTCAATTAATGCCTTTGTCCCTGGGTACACCACATTTCATGTGTATCGGTTACAGTCTTGTATATATGGAGCAAGGCTTTGTGCAATAACATAGTTTTTCTCCTTTTTTTACACTTAGTAGTCACACAATCTCTCAATGAGAGAGAGAGAGAGAGAGAGAGAGAGAGAGAGAGAGAGAGAGAGAGAGAGAGAGAGAGAGAGAGAGAGAGAGAGAGAGAGAGAGAGAGAGAGAGAGAGAGAGAGAGAGAGAGAGAGAGAGAGAGAGAGAGAGAGAGAGAGAGAGAGCTTAACCAAAAAAAAAAAAAAAAAAAAAGGACAAAAGAGAAGACAAACCCCACACATAAAAGTTGTTGGAATAAGCTTGATTGATTGCTTTCTTCTTCACCACTGTCTTTCCCTTTTAAAAAATTATTTCTCCTTTATTTGCTTTTGGTAATATTGTTTTAAATAAGGAAAGATGTAACTGAATTTAATATTCAAGTAAAGTCAATTTATGATGCAAATCTTATTTTATATATACATATATATAAATATATATATATATATATATATATATATTATCTGAAAATATTTCTCAAATTTCTAGACATTCATTTTAAATAAACAAGTTTTTTTTTTTTTTTTTTTCAGTTAAATTTCAAATTTTATTTATATCCTATACCAAATATCCAAATTTAACATAAGAATTTGGAAATGAAAAGTAAAATTATCCAAATCCTTTCTTATACCTTAAACACATATATAAATCACTATCTAGTACAAGCCAAAAAATACAACACCACACCCAAAAAAAAAAAAAAAAAAAAAACCAAAAAAGGATACAACTTTATATAGATACAATAATTCAATTTTCAAATTGAACATGTAATTGTTTATTTTAGTTTATTAAATGATTAAAATTATATGTGAATAACTAAGCAAGTCTCTAAAAAGTAACTCAAGGAGATCATTCAAACGTCATCCGTCGACTTAGAAAGAAACTTATGCATGATTGGGCGTGCTTTGCACATGGCCTCCAATGGCATGGCTTTAGGCATAGTGATCCCACTACTTTCATTTATGTCAACTTCTTTTGTAGTAACCCTTTCCCACTCAAAACTTTGAATCAACGAACCCAAAGTTAGGCTCACTGTACGTTGGGCGAGGCCCGCCCCAGGACAAGCCCTCCTCCCAATCCCAAATGGCATTAGCTTATGTCCATTAACCTCACCATTTTCAAACCTTTCAGGCTTAAAACTAGTTGCATCATCCCACACCTTAGGATCTCTATGTATGGCCCATGCATTAACCAATAACATTGTGCCACTCGGTACATCATATCCTTCAATGGTGCAATCAGCGGAGGACATATGGGGTACTAACAATGGTGTTGCTGGGTACAATCGAAGGGTTTCTGAGATGATACATTGAAGGTAGGGTAATTTGGAAACATCTGATTCCTCAATCAATTTCTCTTCTCCAATTTGACTATCTATCTCATCTTTAGCCTTCTTCATTATATTAGGATGATTTAGTAGATTAGTCATTGCCCACTCTAATGTAATTGCTGACGTATCAGTCCCAGCCAATAACAATACCTGTGCATTATACATGAGGTGTTTAGAATAGAACAATAATATATTAAATAAAAATGGTTTGTTTACATCTATTATGGGACATTTAACGATGATGATATGTATGTAACTAGTTTTTATTTGATAAATTGTACATAACTAGTTAGTCTAATGTTATTGTGGATTTTTTTTTTGGGACTAAGGGTCTGTTTGAGATTCGCTTATTTTGCTGAAACTAATTTTTTTTTTTTGTTAAAAGTAGTGTAAATAATGGTAAAAGTTAGCTGAAATAGTACAGTGAGACTCATAAATAGTGTCAAAAAGTATAGTAGGGCCCGTAAATAGTAGAAAAATAAGCTGAATAATAAAATAAACCGACTTTTTAATTTGGAGCCAAATGAATTCTAAGAATGTCACTTTTTCACACCATACAGCAATTCCGATGAAGCTACTAAAGAAAAATAAAACAGAAAATTGCATGATTGCTTTTTAAGATGCAAGAATCAAACAAAACCTTGATTTCCTAGTTTTCTCAATAGGAGATGAAGCACTATTGAGTGCACTTACCAATATAAGCCCCTTGATGAGTTGGTCTGTGTAGTAGTCTGGCTGCGATTTTTGCAAAGAAAGCAAATGGTCAATCATAGTGTTACCCTCTTCCTCCTTACGCCTTTGCTCATCAACAAGTGCTTGCAAGATTTCATCCGTCGTCTTGGAGAGACTCTTCAACTTCTTCTCCAAACCTCCATAATCCATCCACCGCAAGATGGGTACAAACTCCGCTGGATTTGATGCCCCTCCTAACCTTGTTGACTCTTTTAATATCCGCCTAAACTGTCTTGCTTCTTCCTCGTCCTTCACGTCCTCACCGTACCTGTAGTACCGTTTCCCTGCCACCATTCTCATTATGGTGTTAAATGTCATCTCCGAGAGCATTGATTGTAGCTCCACCTTGGCGAAACCGCGGCAAGAATTGCGTGACAGGTTTCGAAGCAAGTGCTTCATCTCGTCCCTTCGGATGCCTAAGAACTTGTTGAGGCGATTGCTTGAGAAGATTTCAAGGGTACTAATGCGGCGGAGGTTGCGCCAGTGATCGCCATATGAGGATTGTGATAAGGTGGTGTTGTTGTAGGCAATGTGCTTGCCTAATAGGAGGGGAGGACGGTCGGCTAATACTATGTCATTCTTTGTGAAGCATTCTTCAACTGCTGATGGGGATGACACGATGACCACAAGTTGTGAACCAAATTTGAGTGAGAATATTTGACCATATTTTTGTGAGAGGGCATGGAAAGTACGGTGGAGTGGTTTTTTAATGATATGGAGATGGCCTATAATTGGAAGAGAAGGTGGGCTAGGTGGGAGGTGTTTTGGTCGAGTAGTTCTTGTTTTGACGATGAGCTTGATAGCAACAAGAAATATGAGAAGAGTGAGAGACAAATATAGTAAGATGGCTACCATGTCTACTTTTTATGATACTTTGATACTGAAATGATTTCTGATGCTCTGTGATTGAAGATGCATGCACGTCGTCACTACATATTTATAGGGACTAGCTACTAGCTAGTTAGTTAGAATATCATCACTGCACACCACATATTGAAGATCACGTTTCACGTTTTGGAGTTTGGACGGTTGTTTCACGTTTCACGTTTCACATATTGAAGTCCTGTTTTTTGTAGTGCCAGTGCCTCACGTTACTAACTGCTTACGGTCTCACACAAGATTTTTTTCTTCTCTCATTTGATTTGCGTCACTGTGTACGTAATTGCATAGTTCGTAAAAAAAAAGAGTACGTAATTACATTTGGCTTTGCATGCATGTTTATATATACCTATGGAAAATGCTAGTTACATAAAAAATCTCATAATTATTGTCACAATTAATTTATCAAATAACAAGTTGTGAATGATGGACGTGAAATGGTGGGTCTATATTTCCACCACTCATAACTCGCCACATGACGAGTTGTGGTAAAAGTTGTGAAATTTTTTGTATCTCTAGAATTGCCCTATATATATATTTATATAAAATGTTTGGATAAGGGGCAATTAAGAAATAGGAGATAGAGGTTTTTTTTTTTTTTTTTGAAAGTGATAGAGTTTTAATTAGGGATGTTCATCAAACCGCATAAATCGCACCAAAATCACCTACAAAATGGCATAACTGCACCGTACCGCAAGTAACAATGTATCGCACCGCATGGTGCAATGCCGTTTGTGGTTTTATAGTAAAAAAACCGCAAAAATCACACCGCACCGGACCCTCTCTATATATTAATATATTTATTTATTTTTAATACTAAATATATTATTAATAGTTTAATAACCCTAATTTTCAAAAAAATAAAAAAAGTTTGATAACCCTAGCAAGTGTTGACTAGAAAAGCCAACCAGATCTGCCTGAGGTTATAATACACACCGCTTGGATCTGAGGTTTGTGTTTGGTTTCTCAGAAAGGATAACAAAATTTGGGTTTTGAGATTTGAGTTTGGGAGCCGAAAATCTGGGTTTGAATTTACTGTTTGGGGGCCGAAAATATGGATTTGATTTTTGTGTTTGATGTTTTGGTGGTGTGGGGGGTTTGAAATATGGGTTTGAATTTAAATTTTTGAATCTAGGTTTGAAACTGGGTTTGAATTTAATTTTTTGGGTTTTAAATTTGCTGGGTTTGTGTTCTTGTTCAAATATTTAATGTGTTCATATTTAATTTATCAATTTTATTTGGGTTTGTCAAGAATGTTGGCATGAATTCAAATTCTGGGTTTCGGCTTTGAGGTTCGAATTTTCTTGGTTTTGAATTTTGTTTTCATGTTTAATTTCTTGTTTATGTTTAATTTGATGTGGATCTACAGCTTAATTTTCTATTCTTTTTTTTGGGTTTGTGATTTTGGATTTTAATTTTGTGTTCTTAGATCTGGGAATGTGTTCTTGTTCAAGATACACTTAGATCTCAATTCATGTAATTTTTGGTTTTTATTTTTGTTTTTAATTTTTTTATTTAGTTAAAATGAATAAATTAATTTTTTAATGATGTGGCATTTTTAAATGCCAAATAACATTTTTTATTTTACTTTAAGAGAAATAATATGTCTACAACATTTTTACAATATTTTTACAATAAATCCTAAGTGGCAGGTTGTTACTGGTTGTTATTGTTGGGGCAAAAAAGTAATCTTAGTGTTAGTTTTAAATTTGAACTAATAACAACTAACCACATGTGATTTGTTGAAAAAATGTTGTAGACGTAGCATCTCTCTTATTTTAATGGCCACGTTAGCTCTTAGTGTGCTAACAGTGCACTCCGTTTCTCACGTATGTATTTTCCATCTTTAATGTAATGGTAGGGAGAAAAACGAGACGCCTTTTCCAAGATAAGAACTAAAAGTAATGGAAAAAAAAATTAAGAACCAAAGTGAAATCGAATGAGAATGTAGAGACGAATCTGAAATGATTTCTGATGCTTTGTGATTGAAGATGCATGCATGTGGTCACTACTTATTTATAGGGACTAGCTACTAGCTAGTTAGTGTTAGAATATCATCTGATGAACAAATATGTGGTGTACACCACATACTGAAGATCAAGTTTCACGTTTTGGAGTTTGGACAGATGTGGGGCCTTTTTGACCCCAAAGGGATATAATGATGCAAATCCAGTGCCTCACGTTACTGACTGCTTAAGGACGGACCTATTAAAAGTGAACCCAGCGTTCTTTTAATTTTCATAATTCTTACATTCTAAATATTACAGTGTATAAAATCAAAAAATCCGTCAAGAGATCATCTACCAGTTTCAGTTTATAAAATTGAAGCCAATTTTATATCACTAGATGTTGATTGGTCTATTTTAAGAGAGGATTAACTCTTTCTTTTTTTGTTGAGAAAAGGAAAATTTTTTATTGCATTGTTAACTATAATGTATTGGTACAAAGTGTAAAAAATGTAGGCTTCTGCAAGTTTGTCCAAGTTCTTATATTATGTAAAACTTTAGGTTGTTAGGTCTCTGTATTTAACTAGTCAGAGTAGCCACATCTCATCTTGTGATTGGTTGTTTCAATAGTTTGCTAGATTGTTAATTTCAGTTTGTGCAAGTTGACTAGTTAGTTTTTCCTTCTCCTTTCTACTCTGTTTTGTATATATTTAAACAGACTCGTAATGTCTATCAATTCAATGAAAACAATTTCAGTTTTCTCTCATTCCGATCCAAAGTTTAGCACAGAGAGTGGATTACAATCAATACAAACACAACAACTAAAATTTTAAACATCTTTAAATCACGACAGCAAAGCAAATATTAAATCTTCTTTGAAGCCACGTACACCACTATATCATGGAGAATCTAAGCTGAACATTAACTTATTCATTAGTATTTTTTCTATCCTTCAAATCTTAGGGGGGCCGATAAGTATATTTACATATAAATCTATAAAATTTATGATTTTATTAATATTAAAATATAAATTTTTAAAAAACTAGGGGGAGCCTTGGCCCCCCTGTAGTTCCGTCCTGCTTACGGTCTCACACAAGATTTTATGCATGTGGTCACTACATATTTATAGGGGCCTTTTTGTGTACACCACATATTTCCAGCAAGATAGGGGCGACCCTCACTCTTCCTCTCGCTTCCTAATCCTAAAAGCTCACTCCCGGCTACCTGTCCTTTGGACCCTTCGCCCGCTTAGAAGTGGATTCGAACCACTGACACAAGGATTTTCAGTCCTTTGCTCTAACCAGCTGAGCTACCTGAACCACTTTCCTAAAGTCTGTTTTCTTCATCGAATAGCGCCCTACCTTACCACTTGACTAGTAAGGGAAAAGCCCTTTACTAAGAAAATATAGATAGGGCTTTTTTCGCTTGTTCGTCAAGCTTTCGAGTAGCTCTTTCAACTGCCGCCTAATCTCCCAACATGTTCAAGAACCGAGAGCGGCCGCCCAGGGACACCGATTGGATTCAGCCGAATCCTGTGGCACGTTTTCCAGTTTCACGTTTTTTTTTTTTCTACGCGTGATCATTAATCTGACATGGGTTCACTGTGCAGAGACAAAAATCAATATTCACGCACTGTTCATCACTGTTCATAATACTGTTCATGCATTTAAAAATTAAAAATGGGTCTCACGGTACTATTCATGTATTTAAAAATTATTTTGCTACAGTACTTTCAGTTTTCAGTTTCAGCAACAATAAGCTCAATCCAAACTGTTGAAGATCACGTTTCACGTTTTGGAGTTTGGACAGATGTGGGGCCTTTTTGGCCCAAAACGGATATAATGATGCCGATCCAGTGCCTCACGTTACTGACTGCTTACGGTCTCACACAAGATTTTTTTTCTTTTCTCTCATTTGATTTGCGTAACTGAGCATGTAATTGCATTTGGCTTTGCATGCATGTTTATATATACATATGGAAAATGTCAGTGACATAAAAAATCTCACAATTATTGTCACAACTAATCAAATAACAAGTTGTAAAGGAAGGACATCAAATTGTGGGTTTACATTTCCACAACTTATAACTTGCCACATGACAAGTTGTGACAAAAACTGTGAAATTTTATGTATCCTTAAAATTGCCATATATATATATATATATATATAATGTATGGATAAGGGGCAATAAAGAAATAGGAGATAGAGTTTTCTATACTACTATTTAAGGGGCTATCCCTGTTTGAATCGAATTTTTTTATTTATTCCAAAATACCCTTACAACCTATGTTTAAGTAGGGGCAAAATTTGGTAAAAATGCTTCTTTAACTTCCATTAAAACATTACTTACAAAATAGAACTACTCTTCAGTTGATTTTCAAATTGTTTTATCCACCTATAAATTAAATTCTAAAAAAAGGATTATTAAAAAATTAAAACAAACACTCTCTCTTTCTTAGTCGCTCATGGTCTCTCTCTTCATTGATCCAAGTCTGCCTCCAAAGTCCAAACCCAACAAAGTCGTAGGTAAGTTTTTTGTTTCTTCCACCAGCAATTTTTTTTTCTTATTCTTTCGTTGATTTCGGTTATTGGGTACTTTATTTTTGTTTTTATTTTCTCTTTGGATCATATCAATGTTTAACTGTTTTATTGATCTGACAAACATCATTTCTTTGATTCTTATCAAGTTTTCCAAATTTTATTAAATAATTTTCTGAAAGGTATTCAAAAGTTCTGTCCTTTACTCATCGCAAGTGTTTTGGGGATTTCTGATTCCTCTTTCTTATTTTGTTTTTCTTTTGATAATGGTTATTGCATTGAAATATAATTGCATAATTTAGACATGATGCTAATCTGTGTTACATTTTTTTTTTTTTAGGTATCATAATTCATAAATGCTTTTGTGTGTTTAAATAGAAGCAACAACATGAGAGAAAAATTTACGTGGTAATCCTAATGTGTAGTGTAGATGAAATAGTCCTATAGATACAAAATCCGGGCCTGAACTTTATCAACTTTCTTTTCAAGAATGATGCACTCTTTCAATTGGCCTAGCAAATACTCACTATTTTTTTTTTTTGGAATAACCGGATTCCCTGGCTCCTTAATCTCATCTCACGTTTATTTTATTTTTCCTTAAATATATTTGTTTTGAATTTGAAATTAAAAAAAAAAAAACCCTACTAAAAAGTAGAGATAAAAGTTGAGATTGTGAGAGCCTTTCCTATTTAATTTATTTATTTTGGGTTTTAGGTATTTGAATTTTTTTAATTAATTTATTTTGGTATTTAGGTATTTGATTTTTTTTTTTTTTTTTTTTGTTAAGAATGTGTACTTAGTGGCTACATTATAGAACTAAGTGGCTATCTTTTAGGATTAAAAAAAAATTGATAACTCTCATTTAAATAAAAATTTTAAAAAAATAGCTAGCCTGAGTCTGATAGGGAAATTTCTTACGTGTAAACCTTTCAATAAGAGAGCGTCACAGAATACTTTGAGAAAAGCATAGGGCTTAGATGACAGGGTCCAGATTATGGAGGTGGGATCAAGTATGTTCCAATTCAATTTCCAAACTGAATTTGACTTAGAAAGGGTGATGAAGGGGGGTCCCTAGACCTTTGACAATTAGGCGCTTATGTTGCGTAAGTGGCAGATTGCATGACAAATAAGAAAAAAATTCAGTAGTCTTGAAAAACATATTGGAGTAAAATAAACCAACCGTTTACTCCATTTCAAATTCTAAATTTTAGGGTAGTTTCTTAAAAAAGTTGTTATTTTATTAGACCAGTTTTTTAAGCAATAGAGTCCTATACAAACACAGACACCTCTTTATCTCTCGGTACGCGATAGACTAAAAGGTAACAAAATTGCTACTTGCAGAGTAATCGAAACTATATATTTACATTGACTTTGGCTTAGTTTTGTTTGCAGGCTGATTTGGTTGCTTAGTGGATTGCTAAAAATTGTTTTCAAGATTGCTGTGTTTGTTTTTTCTCGACATGGTATTTGTTTTAGTTTTTGTGATAGTTTTGGTCCTTAGAGATAGTTGAATGCATTTGTATATTCACATAATCACATGCTTGATATTCTATAGGTTTCCTTGGATCCTAATGTTGAGAAAGCAGTAGTGCCAAAGGAAGAGATCTTGGATTTTGAGTTGCCACCTGAGCCCTCAAACGCAGGGCATGTTGAGGTATGGCCTTTTCTTTTTTAAATTGTTGATGATTTTGTTGGGCATTTCATCTGCTGAATTTTTCTGCATTTTTTATTTTATCTAATAGTTGCAAATTTTATTTATTTATTTATTTTTTGTATTTTTTAAGGGTGATATATCAACAATTTTGTTAGATTGCATGGCACACATTGGATGAATTCAGGGAAGCGAAGTGATCACAGTTTCAGATGAAGGTTGAAAGGATGAGATATAGAGAGTTGCAGCCTAAGTTTGATAGGGAAATTTCTTACGTGTAAACCTTTCAATAAGAGAGCAGCACAAAATACTTTGAGAAAAGCATAGGGCTTAGATGACAGGGTCCAGATTATGGAGGTGGGATCAAGTATGTTCCAATTCAATTTCCAAATTGAATTTGACTTAGAGAGGGTGATGAAGGGGGGTCCCTAGACCTTTGACAATCAGGCGCTTATGTTGCGTAAGTGGCAGAAAGGAATGACGGAAAATAATGTAAAGTTTGATTCAATGTCCTTACGGGTCTAGATTTGGGGAGTGCCCTTTGATATGTTCTCTCTTAAGGTGGCAACGGAAGTGGGAAGCAAGATGGGAGTAGTGGAAGAAGTTGAAAAAAAGGCAAAAAGAAGAGGCTCAAAGTCTTTTCATGTGAGTCAGATTCTCTATTCCAATCTCAAAATCAATCCAGAGATGGAGTTATATTGCAGGATTAGATGGGGGTCGTACTTGGGTTACATTCAAGTATGAGAGGCTTTCTATGTTTTGTCACTATTGCGGCTTACTAGGACATGATATTCGACATTGTGCAGGCCATTACGCTACGTCGAAGAATGGGAAGGAGGTGGTTTGTCAATATGGAGATTGGCTGAAAGCTTTGGGCACTTGTAATGGGTCACCATCCAAGAGGAAGCCGAATCAGTCTTCTCCAACTGATGAAGCTGTCGGGGTGATGAAGAAGGGTACCGGCAGCCCCACTCCACCATATAGCCTAGCGGCGGCGGCGGTTGCTAACTCTACAAACCCTACTAAAGGTGGAAGCCATGAGAAAGGAAAGTGCGTTAATCAAGGAACCGTTACAAATCTCTAGGTGGTTACCAATTTGAGAGAAGGAGAAGATAGGGCAATTACGGCAAGCTACCTAATAATAAGGAATTTATTTCGGTGCTGCACATGAGGAATTGCCAACTGGAAGTGAACCAATTAAAACTAGGCTTATTGAGGGAACTTATACACCCAAGCCCAAGTGGACTAGGATACTTTGGATGGACTGTGGGCCTGGGGCTTCAAAGAAAGGAGAACTAAAGGAAATATTGGGGAAAATGGCTTCATCACAGATTAATAAGGAGGAGGCAGTGGACGAAGTGGAGGTGCATGTGGAGAAGAGAGGGCGAATCCAGGATGATCAACTTATCATTGAAGCGGCGGGGGTGTCTGAACACCCTTGTCGATCACAATGAGGCTATTAAGTTGGAATTGCCAGGGGGCTTGAGAATCCTTAGATAGTTTGAAATCTTTGCAAACATGTGAAGGATCAAGATCCCATAGTGTGTTTTTTAATGGAAACACGGTTGGACAAAAAGGGTTTTGAGAAGCATTGTAGAGAAATACCTTTTCCCAATAAATTCATTGTTAAGAAGCCTGGTTCAGGAGGAGGCTTGGCATTGTTATGGAAAGAGGAAGCGAAGGTAGATGTCATTATTTTTACAGAAAATCATATACTGGCAAAGGTGATTGAAGAATACGGTTTTCAATGGTAGCTGACTTGCTTTTATGGATGGCCAGAACACAATCAAAAAGTTAAGTCGTAGGCTCTCTTATCTCATTTTTCAACGTTTGTCGACGAGCCGTGGCATTAAAGTCTTTTATACATAGCGCTATGTATAAAAGACTTTAATGCCATATTACACTATACAGAGAAACAAAGTGTACGACCTCCCTTATATAATCAAATGGATGATTTTCGGACTGCATTGGAGCGGTGCAACTTGGCTGACCTGGGTTTTTTCGACTACCCATTCACTTGGAACAATAAGTGACCTGGACAAGCAAACACAAGGCAGCGACTAGACTGGCTATGGCTAACGTGGAGTGGAGTTTGAAATTCCCAGCTAGCACGGTCACACACCTTTTCTCTCACGCCTCTGACCATCTGCCAATTATTCGTCAGACCAAGATTGATAGGCACACAAACTTAAGGAGCAAAAATGGATTTAAGTTTGAAGAAGCATGGCTACTTTGGGATGATTGTAAAGATGTGGTCCATGAAGCGTGGAGTACACATAGAGATGCAACCTTGGCTCTATGTGATGTTAAGAAAAAAATCACACAGTGTGGGGCTGACTTGTATACATGGGGTGCTGCTAAAAGGACTCCGGAGACGGAAAGGATCAAAGTACTACAAAAACAAGTGGAACTCTTCACCAAAAGTGAACTGACAGAAGCCACAAAAGCTGATTTGTCTCAGTCAGTAAAAGTTGGATGACCTCTTGCTCAAACAGGAAATCTATTAGGCACAGCGCTCTCGCATTTCTTGGCAGAAACATGAGGATAAGAACACCAAGTATATCCATTCCAAAGCATCACAACAACTGCCAAGAAATCTTATACAAGGGATCAGAAACCAAGAGAATATTTGGCTAGAGGAGATAGAAGATATTGCAGATATGGCCATTCATTACTTTGAGAACATATTCAAGTCAGGTGCATGTGACAGGTTGGAAGAATGCCTGATGCAATCCCTCACAAGGTGACTAACGATATGCAGGCAATTTTGTCCGGGGAATATAGCACAAAAGAAATTAAAGAGGCGTTGTTCTAAATGGGACCAATAAAGGCTCCTAGACCTAATGGTATGAATGTTTTCTTTTATTAAAAATTTGGCATATTGTTGGTAATAATGTGATTAATGCAGTCTTGGAATTTTTGAATACTGGATATATGGAGCCTGACCTCAACTACACTCATATTGTTCTTATCCCTAAAATAAAATCACCAGAGAAAATATCTGATTATAGACCCATAAGCCTTTGTAATGTCATCTATAAAATCATCTCTAAGGTCCTAGCAAACAGGCTAAAACAGATTCTCCCACAATTGATTGCTCCATCCCAAAGTGCTTTTGTTCCAAGTCGCCTCATTACAGATAATGTACTTATTGCCTATGAAATTTTACATGCTATGCATTGTCGGAAAAAAAGGATCTCTTGCTTTGAAATTGGATATTAGAAAAGCCTATGACCGAGTTGAGTGAGCTTTTCTTAGAGGCATAATGCTAAGATGGGCTTTCCTAAAATCTGGATTGATTGAGTGATGTGTTGTTTATCTACTCCATCATTCTCAGTCTGTATCAATGGCAAAACATATGGTAATATTAAACTTTCTAGAGGGCTCTGACAAGGAGACCCGTTATCCCCTTATTTGTTTCTTTTATGTGCAGATGGTTTCACCTCCTTATCAGCAAGAGAGGAAATAGAGGAACAACTACATGGAGTGTCTATATGCAGGAGAGTACCTAGCACCTTGTACTTATTATATGCAGATGATTCCTTGCAATTTTGTCAAGCAAGCAAAGAGGAATTGCATGTGGTTAAGGAGATTTTGCAGCTATATGCTTCGACATCAGGACAATGTATAAACTTTGAAAAGCCTTCCATTTACTTTAGTAGTATTATGGGGGCTGACCACAAGGAGTGGATAAAAAGTTGCTTGGGAGTAAAGGAGGTGGACAGATTTGAGACATATTTGGGGTTACCTACATTAATTGGTCTCTCAAAATATCGAGCCTTTTCTTTTCTTAAAGATAGGATTTGGAAGAAGTTGCAAGGATGGAAAGTAACAATGTTGTCAAGAGCAGGGAAGGGGGTACTTATTAAAGTTGTGGCTCAATCAATACCAATGTATACAATGGGAGTGTTTCAACTACCGGTGAAACTATGTGATGAACTTAATTCAATTTGTGCAAAATTTTGGTGGGGACAGGTGGGCAATGTAAGGAAAATACATTGGAAGAATTAAAGTTTTTTGTCTAGATCAAAGAAACAAGGGGGATGGGTTTTCGAGACATCCGGAATTTTAATCTTGCAATGTTAGCAAAGCAAGGTTGGCGGTATTGCAAAATGAGGATTCGTTGGTTCACAAATGTTTCAAAGCCAAATACTTTCCCAAGTGTAGCTTTTTGGAAGCAGAAGATGTACCAAATAGTTCATATGTGCGAAAAAGCATACTTGCAGTTCAACCTATACTAAAACAGGGCTGCTGTTGGAGGGTAGGTAATGGGTCAGCAGTTTAGGTTTTGAAAGACAAATGGATTCCCAATCATCCTACTAACAGGGTGCTTCATCCACCATTGGAGGAGGAGTGGGAATGAAGGGTTAGTGAGTTAATAGATTAGAATTACCACATATGGGATCACCAACAAATTGAAAGGAGATTTCATAGAGAAGACCTAGAGGCTATTATTTGCATTCCTATGAGCCACGGCCATGTTGCAAATATCCTATTTTGGTTATACAATAAAAATTGGGAATGTTTAGTCAAGTCCAGTTATCAACCAGCCAGATAGATTATGAGAGAGGTGAAGGAGAAGATGAGAGCTCTATGGCAGTGACTAGAGGTGTGGTGTGGAGGAAACTATGGAAATTACACATTTCAGACAAAATAAAAGTCTTTGCATGGTCAGCTTTGCATGATATTCTTCCAACTCGTGAGAATCTAGTCTGTTGACGAATTGTTGAAGATGGTACTTGTGCACTTTGTCAGAGAGAGAATGAATTAGTCCTCCATGTTTTATGGGATTGCAGTGTGGTATAAGATGTGTGGGCTGGGTGCTCAAGGGGGCTACAAAAGCATGTGGGTGGTCAAAAGGATCTCATGCAATTGATTGAAGAACTGTTGAACAAGTTGCCATTGGAAGAATTTGAGCTATTTCTGGTATAAATGTGGCTGATTTGATCACAGTGTAATGCAATTACTCATGGAGGTATTATGCATGACCAATCTCGACTGGGGTAGTGAACTAGAGATTTCCTGGAGGAATACAGATAGGTGCAAACTTATTTGTCACTTCTAATGCTAAACACCAAAAACCAACATTCATGGAGTCCATACTTCAAACTAAACTTTGATGTTGTGGTCTTTAATGACATCAATGCATCGAGAGTCGGGGCAGTAATTCGAAATGATTTGGGAGAGGTTATGGGGTCACTATCTACTAGAGGTCCACAAGTTTTCAATAGTGAGGAGGCAGAGGTATGGCAGTAATGCCTTTTCTTGAAGATTGAAGTTGAGAAGATGATGAAAATGGTGGATTTGTGAGTGAAACACTGTGAGTATGTGAAAGAGATGAACGAAGAAGACAATGAACAGTAAAAAATGTTCGAGGGAAAACTGAAAAGTTTTAAAAACTATCCTTAAAGCGCAAAACACGCATTTTTTGCGATTGAACCAAGTCATAAACAAGTCGCCAAGTTAAGTTGCCAAACACCTTTGAGACAAAATTTTGGAAAAATTGTCTAAGTGTTTTTCGCAACTGGAAGGTACACCCGTGAGGAAGTCTCGAAGGGAGCCATGAAAACTTCTGTATAACCTCACGACTGGAGCTTCCACTCGCGAACAAGTCGCCAAACCGAGTTGCAAGAATTTTAAAAAACCTAGAATTTTGAAAGATTTTCTAAGTCTTTTTCGCGACTGGGACATTGACTCGACAGTGAGTTACGAAAAACTTCTGTGTAAGCTCGCGATTGGGGTCATGCGATTGGATTGACTCGCGGCCAAGTTGCCAGAACAAGGCAACACTGTTTTTGAAATTTATGATATTTTTGCAAAAACAAAAGACTTTCCAAAAACAATTAAAACACTCAAAAATCTTTTTGTGTTTGATCTACATGAATTGAGTATGTGAAACACGTTTAATCAAGTACAATCATATAAATGAATATGACATTCATTGAATATAGACATGTGTGATGTGTGTGGGTATCATAATTGAGATAGTCCTTACTTTAATGTGAAGCTTCAATGATTAATTCAACCAAGTCATACACAATTAGCACGAGGAAAAGTGACCCATCTCAATTATAGAAATATGCATATATGACCTCCCACATAAACTTGATTACATAATTTTGAAACTTTTCATTTGGCTCCATTCACATCATAACATTTGATCTTTTCGAATTAATGCATCTCATTTTGAGATCGATGCTTGATATTTTTAATATTTCAATTTGATGAGCAAGCCTTTGGCTTTTTGGGTATTATACATTTTCATAAAAGTTGCTTTCCCTTTTTCCTAGTCAAATACTAGTATGTGCGACGGTTTTTACAGCTCATTATCTCTTTTCATTTGGAGATTTACATTTGTTGAGCTTTTAAAGCAAAAAAATAAACAAGTGGGAAGATATATAGGAACAAGTCTATGCATGTCTCAAGATCAACAAAATCATTGACTAATCATTCATGACAAGTTTGAAGATCTATTTACAACAATCACATAGATGTCAAGATTTCTCCCACAATGATATGAGTGCATAGGGAACAAGCTACGCTCGTAAATGCACAAAGCCATAAATACAAAGGTACAAGGCAAAACATGCTTATGACAATACACAATAATGTTGATCAAACTTTTTGGATTTTCTACTTTTTATGTGTTTTTGGATTTTTGACACAAAAGCAAGAAAAGATTGATAAAAAACAACAATGTGAAAACATTTAAAATAAATGCAAACAAACAAACACAAATTTTCAAATCAAGCTAGCATCACAACAAAAAGCACACAACTAAGCAAAGTTACAAAACATAGGAAGTATTAATGCATGGACATGTTGTAATGCTTATGCATGAGTACCCTTTTTCATCCATATGTCATGTGCGTTTGGGGTGATATCCCTATAGGATTGGGTATGAGTGTTGTGGCTTTCAAACCTTCTACTGAAGCTTACTAAACAGGTGGTGAATGCATTAATCATCTTCATCACATCCATCACTCCGAAATCTCCATCTCGACCTCTTGATTGTTCAACAGCCCAATTCCTTTTGTCATTTCTTGGTCCTCTTTACCTTTGAGCACCTGAATTCTTCAATGCTTGCAGCTTATGACAATTTGGTCTGGTGTGACCTTGAATTCCATAGTGATGGCAGAAGTGTTGAGTTCTTGGACCCCTTTGTGACTTTGGGAGTGATTTCCCTTTATACTTAGGTTTGACCGCTGATTGTTTAGGAGGCTTAGTCATAAATCGTTGGCCAGTCACATTCTTCTTCTTCTCCGGCTTCACTTTCTCAGGATTCATGGTAGCTACCTTTGGTTCTTTGGCTTTCACAAACTTCATATCCTTGGACACTTTGACACTTGAACTACTCTCATCGGTGTATCCCAATCCGCTTTTATCGGAGAAAAGCTTTTGATGAGCCAGTACTTCATCAAGCTTCTTGGAGGAGACTTGGTCTACTTTAGCATTGGCTTGAACCACCTCAAGCTCAAGGAATTTGATTTTTGAGTAAGCTTTGGTTAACTCTTCGTTCAGCGTCTTCATTTTACATTTGGTCTCCTTGTATCGCACTAGAAGACTTCTATAATCTTCCTCTACCCTTTTCATCTTTTTAATGGTTGTGTTAGCCACTTTGGCATATTCACTGGTCTTCTCAAGGAGGGAGTTGTAGTTCTCTTGCAGTCCCACTGTTCCGTCATCTTCCTCATCATCAGATTCCTCTACTATCCCAATTGACTCCAATTCAGTGTGCTCACCAAGTTCTTCCACTAGCACACTCAAATCATCTGAAGATTCCACATGAGCAACGGTCATGAAAGCAGAGAAGTTTCCCTCTCCATCATAGCTTTCATCTGAGTCTGAACTAGAAGAATCTGAATCACTAAGCGTAGTGGCATACCCTTGCCCTTCGCTTTGAAATAATTTGGACACTCTTTTTTGAAATGTCCATGTTCGTTGCATTTGAAGCACGTGATTCCCTGAGAGGATTGAGAGTCCTTTCCATCTTTCCTCTTGAAGTCCTTTTTCTCCTTTCCGAAACTTGGGAATTTTTCCTTCTCAGCAAACTTTCCATTTTTCTTGAACTTCAAGAACTTTCGAAAATTCTTCACAATTCTTTACAAGATATGCCACATCTTTATCGACAACATCTTCATCCGATGAGTTGTGAGCTTCTACCCTCTCATTGATCGACTTAAGAGCAAGGGATTTGCTATTCCTTTGTGATGGCAATGACAGCTCATAAGTTTGGAGTGAGCTAATTAGTTCTTGAACTTTGATATCATCAAGGTCCTTACTCTCTTCAATTGCTATAACTTTTGCACAGCAGCTCTCCGGCAATGATCAAAGAATTTTCCTTACTATCTTTGAGTCTTCAGTTTTCTCACCCAAATTGAACTTGCTAATAACCACCTCATTCAGCTTGCCATAGAATGAGTCAAATGATTCGTCCTCACTCATTTTCAACTCTTCAAATTGAGTGGTTAGTATATGCAATTTAGTGTCCTTCACTTTCTTCGTCCCTTCATACGTGGTCTCCAATATTTGCCATGCCTCCTTGGCAATTATGATGTGAGATATCTTGTGAAACTCATCTGGAGATACACCACAAAAAATAGCGTTTAGTGCTTTGCTATTTTCATTTGCTGTCGCAAGAGCTGCCTTATCCCAAGTGGATTTAGCAGCCTCTGGCTTAATCCATCCAACATCTACCGCATCCTAAACGGTTTCATCAATTGAACACAAGAATGCCCTCATCCAGACTTTCCAAAAGGCATAGTTGCTTCCATCAAAATATGGTGGAGCATTTAAAGATTGAGACCGGTCCATCTCAAACGGGGTCAAGGATTGCACTAAGGTAATTAAACCATAGCAAGTGTACCCACTCTGATACCAAGTGAATGTTCAAATAGCTTGTAAAACACCTATGAATGTTTAGACCCTCAAATTACAAATTACCAATTCAAGCTTATTATCAAACAATGTATGTGCGGTATATGAAAATAAGCTAAAAAAGAATCGATAAAACAATCTAAACCATAATTAATCACAACCACAGCAGTAATTAAAAGGCAAAGATTAAGGGAAGAGAGATGCAAATACAAAGACAACACATCAATGTTTTATTGAAATGGAAATCGAAGTCCTTGGCGTAAAACCTCTCCGCTGCCCTTCAAGCGGTCAATAATCCACTAGAGAATGAAGTTGGGATACATGAACAGCAGAAGACACTCCAAGCCTAATCTACCCAGTATACCTAAGCCCTCCAAGCTTCTTTCTCCAACGAGGTTACGTCGAACCTTTGTCTTCTCTAGCTTACCGGATTCCACTATAGCCCATAGCATCAACCAATATCAATTGGTCCATTTCTAACTGCTTCCCAAGCACCAAATAACATTCTCACAGATATCTATATGGTGAGAAAAGGATTTAACTAAGTGTACCTCTCAAGAATGTAACAATGGAGAGGGTGAGAGTAGAGGAATTTGGAGAATCAAAGTGTAAAGATTGTGGATGAGTCAATCTTGTTTTTCTCTAGGGTTTCTCTCTCAAAATGCTTTAGGGTTTCTCTCTCAAAATTCTTTCTGGAAACTCTCTACAATACATGGGTATAAGGGGTATTTATACTGGTGTGTGTTTGGAATGCGAAAGGTCAGGTTTGTAACAAACAGGGTGGTTTGACTGAGTCGTGAGTCTAAGCCGCGAGCTAACTACTTGGCCAGACTGAAAGTTTTGTCATGTAGTGCTTCAGCTGGCGTGACTCTTTAACTCCCTTACACGCTCCACATAAGTGCCTCCTTTGGTGACTTGCCAGCCACGAGTGCACACTCTTGAGCTTTTCTTCACACTCTCTCACACACTACCCTTACATGATTCCCACATAAATACAAGGTTTCTAAATGCTGAATTACAAGCAAATTGGCATAGAATAAAGCTAACAAAATGGTTGATTAAATTCAACTTTACATATTGCATTGGCCAATGGCCATTCATAAGAAATATATGATATTTGCCCCCCTCCCCCTCCCCAAAAAAAAGGTTTTTTATTTTTATTTTTATTTTTAATAATCATGCACAAAAACATAAATAAATAATAATATAAATAAGAGGAATATGCATTTTTTTCTTTCCTTTTATTTATTTATTTTCTTTTTTTTGGTTAGGTTTTGGCTTACCTCTAGTACTTTTTTAATTGGACATGTCTTTTTATTTTAAATATACAATGGCAAGAGGTAGTGAGTCTTAATCTTCACACTTTATTTAGTTGGTGAATGATGTGGCAGTTTCTCATTAAAAAAAAAAGAAATTCCAATTAAAAAAGCATTTGAGATAGGTCAAACCCTTTTTGTTGTATGTTTATGTACATAGGTACATTCATAAACACTTATTTATTTATTTTATTTTATTTTATGATCAAGGGCATTCATAAACACTGTTACATTACAAGCTGCCTTTTTTTATTCCCGCTGAAAAACACTAACAAGCTGCCGGAGACGTATGTGAGGTAAGGTTTCCATTTCTTAAAATGCAACTACACAACTTAGAAAACATCTAGATTAAGCCAGAGCAAATCCTTGATGACATGACTTGTACTAAAGCGCTAAGATAAGGGAAATTAAAGCATCCGGCAACTCTGTAGCTCTAGTGCCATACCAATGCAGAAAATATAAGAACTATTACAAATTTCATTACAAAAAAATTACAAATTGATGTGACAAGAATATGATTGGTGTCACTTAAAAAATATAATAAATAATTAATAATAAATAATTGTTTGAATTATAAGTGTCCTATGATTGGTGGCATGTGAATCTGTAAGGTTTATGTTGTAAAATTTGTATTATCCCTAACAATATCAATGCTGCATTGCAGTGACATAGAAGAATATTGAGCAGTGATGACCCAACCTCAAGATATTGATTATAGAGAGGGCATCGACACTGACTCAGAGAATACCCATATGTATGGCACCTTCAGGAGATTTTTGCTTTAACGGTCATATGGTGCCATCATCAGATATGGGGCAGCATTAGAAACTGATGTGCCACACATCTTCCCTACTCCGCCCATTCCAAATAATTAAGGTGCATGATGCCACCACCCAGATCTCCATCTGGAAATTCATTGTGTGATGAAGAAGGTTAATTGAATTGGCATTAAGGGGTATGGAGAAGAGGACTAGAGCGAACTCTCTTGAAAATGGATTTTGATTTTGGTTTTGAAGTTGGTGGGAGAGTTGTGGCGTTTTGCTTTTTATATTGGTCTTCAAAGTGCATCTATTCCAAACCTCTATTTGTACAGAAAGAAAAAATTAAAGCACAAAAGATAGACGCAAAGTAGATTCCAAATTATTTTTGTAGGTAAAAGAAAACGTAGAGTAGGCAAAGAAAGAAGATTCCTACAAAAATTATAATAATAGGAATGGAACCAGTTAAGTTGCTTCATGAAAAGAGCATGGAACCAATACCAATTTGTAATGCCAAATTTAGTATTTTATAGGTTAAAAAAAATTAAACAAACAAGTAAATAATAAACAAAAGGCTAATACTGTACATTCATATCAGATAAAATGTGAGTTTATTCCACCATTTTCACAGCCCATGTGAATGACTACTTGTCATCTTTCTTCAGAGAAAAGGGAAAAAAAAAAGTCTCGTCATCTTTGACAGCATATAGAATGATGATTATGGATTTAGGTGAAAGATTTTGATAATCAATACTAAGAGCATTAGTATTGGCGGTGCTAAAAAATTAAATTGCTATTTTTAGCACTACCATATACAAAAAAGGAGCAACATTGGTGGTGGTATAGGTAAAAATTTTACCTACTCAGATACAGTGCACAGCCATATTAAAAATTTTATCTACTCAGCCACGGTGCATAGCCATATTAAAATCAAATAATATTTTCTATTCCCCCTCTCATTAAAATAATATTTATTTTTTCTTTTATCTCTTTCTTTTTTCCTCCATTTCACCCTGTGTCACTCATCCTCCTCACTGATTCACTCTCCTCCTCACCGATTCATCATCTCTCTATTCAATAAGCTATCGCCGACCCAGCTTCGTTCATCCATCATCCTCCTCACCCATTCTACGCCGCCTTTCCCTTCCCCGTCGCCGATCTCCTCTCCCTTTAATATTTTTTCTCTCTTCCTCCACCTTGCCAACCTGCCTAGCCACTGATCAAAGGCCTCGAAACGCTCTTCGACAGAGTACTCTGCATTGAGTTTGGCTCTGACTGTGACTTTGATCTATCCCTCTCTCTCTCTGCTATCTTATTTTCTCTGCTATGGGTGTGGTGGGTCTATGTTTGGCTGATTTGGGGTTGCTGGGTTTGTGTTTGTGTTGTGGCTGATTTGGGGTGGGGTTGCTAGCTTTTCGTTCTTCTTCCAATAGGAGTTTCACACTAGTGGCGGCAGCATGAGTGCTTGAAGATAGTGTAGTGAAAGAATAGAGAAAAAAATAGGAGTAATAAATAAATGAATCGTTAATTGTGGTAGATATATTCTTTTATTATGTTGTTTATGATATTTTAGGGCCTGTTTGGTAGAGGAGTTTGAGTATTGTTGTTTGTAGTTTTTTGAAATATGTGTGGGTGAAAAAGTGTGTAATGTTGTTTAAAAATTGAAAATGAGTTGTTTAACAACTCTACCAAACGCACCCTTATTGTGTTGAAAGTTTAAAAAAAAAAAAAAAAAAAAAAAAACTACTGATGTGAGCGTTTTGTAAAACTTAGAAGGTAAAATAGATAAAATAACTTTTAGTAAAGTCAAATAGCTAAAATTATGACTCCAACGTGGATGCTCCAATAATTGATTTTATAGTGACTTATTACTAACTGTACGTGGTGTTCCCTCTATTCCCATTTTTATTTTATTTTTCATCTTTAAAAATTCAACATTTTATGAAATGTGATTGCTTTAACATACAAATTATGAAGATATATTATTTTTCAAACCAGCCCTCTTTTGTTTAGCTTGTTTTATTTTATTTTAAACTAAATTATATTTTTAACCCTTAAAGTTTAGAGGTTATTTTCATTATATGTACTATGTAGTTCTTTAAAGAGCAAACTACGTATTTGATCCTTATTCTTTACACCATATTTCAATTGTGTTAATTTGGTCTATAACCTTTCAGTTTTGTGTTAATTTAGTTTCTGACATTATTTTTTGGATGTAAATTGTTAATGTGGCTAATAGCCAAAATAAAAAATTAGTTTCTGTTGATGTGGCAATAAACTAATTTTTTTATATTTAATTTTGGCCGTTTGCAACGTCATCAATTTTCATCTAAAAGATAACAACATGCACTAAATTGACACGTCACTGAAAGGTTAGAGACCAAATTAACACAATTGAAAGGTTGGGGATCAAATTGAAATACAGTATAAAAAATAGGGACTAAATACGTAGTTTACCATTTTTTAAATTTTTCCTCAAAAATAGTTCTTTAAATTTGAGAATTTTCATTTTGGTCCATTAAATTTTATTATGTTTTCAAGATGGTGTTTCCCTCTATATCATCCATGACTATTTTTTTTTTTAGAGAAACATATTAATGGCTAATTTGACCATTAAGAATAAAAGAATAAAAAAGAACCATCGGTTTGTTAATCTTGACAGCTAGGTTAAGCACGGAGATGGAGTTCACAAACTCCTCCTCTTATTTCTGTTGGTTATAGATATTTAGTCATAAAAAATTGAAAAAATAAATCTAGAGAAAGGCTTTTGTAGTACGGCTGAGCAATAATTATTTTATGCATTGGATATATACATCATTTTCCTCTCAATATGTGGGTTTTGACTTGAGGCCTGAGGGGAAATATAAAAAAAATAAAAATAAAAAGAGAGAAGAAGAGGAAATATATAAATTTATAGTAAAGATCTTCTTTCTCACCAACATAAATTAAAATTTATTATAGAAAAAGGAAGACACTACAATTTGTTGGGAATTTAACCAAAATTCCAACCTGTGAGAAACAAAACAAATAGAGAAAACACACGCCAAAGAAAACAATCACACGCACAAGACAATATTTACGTGGTTCGGCAATTTGCCTACGTCTACGAAGTTGCAGGGATTTCACTATAAAATAAGGAGATATAATAGTGCACAAGAACACTCTCAAGAAACCTAATTCCCAATTACACCCTAACTCTCTCTCACCCATAAGACAAGAAAACACTATTCTTTCTTCTTGACTGCTAGGTTATTAGGAATTTTTTTTACTCTCATGGCTTGCCCTATATCACAAACCTAATATATATATATATATATATATATATATATATATGTCATAGGTCGGCTATTACAAGGAGTTACAATCCTACTTGTACTCGGTTTCCTAATACTGCTTGTATTTGGTTTATAAGAATGAATTGGGCTTGGTAATTCAAGCCACACACAGCCCACTTCAACAAATCTCCACCTTGGCTTGAATTGATCAAGCTACATGAGCAAACTCCTCCATCGCCTCCACCTTAGGCCTTAAGGGCTCACAAGCTGCAAACATCAACTACAAACCTCCATAATACAATCCCTCATCCCTGTAACTCATCCTCTTGTCCTCAAGCTAGAAGGCCAACTGAAGCTACACACAACTTCAGCTTTTCAATAGTGACACCCTTAGTTAACATGTCTGCCGGGTTCTTAGATCCACAAATCTTCTTAAGTATTACCAGCTTATCTTCAACAAGATAACGGATAAAGTCGTATTTTGTCTGTATGTGCTTCGACTTTGAATGAAAAGCCGAATTTTTGGCAAGAAAGATTGCATTCTGATTGTCACTGTGTAGAATGCCCATCTCCCGCTTCTTACCCAATTCATTTAAGAAACCATGTAGCCAAATCATCTCCTTTCTAGCTTCAGTTGTTGCAACATACTTAGCTTTTGTAGTAGACAAAGTGACAATCTTTTGTAGATTTGAAGCCCATGATATAGCTGTACCACCCAGAGTAAAAACAAACCCAGTAGTACCCTTTCTACTATCAATATCACCAGCAAAATCAGCATCTACATAACCTTGCAGTTTCAAACTTGCACCTGTGAAGCAAAGACTTGTATCTGATGAACCCTTCAAGTATCTCAGAATCCACTTGACTGCCTCCCAATGTTGCTTTCCAGTCCTACTCATGAATCTGCTTACAACTCCCACTGCATGTGCAATGTCTGGCCTTGTACACACCATAGCATACAACAAGCTGCCAATAGCTGAGGCATAAGGCACCTTGCTCATATGGTCCCTTTCTTCTTCTGTCTTCGGTGACTGTTCTTTGCTTAGTTTGAAATGACTACCCAAGGGTGTGCTCATTGGTTTAGCTTCATTCATGTTGAATCTGCTGAGGAATTTCTTCACATACTCTGACTGTGAAAGCTTCAATGTACCATTAGCCTTGTCTCTAATGATTCTCATGCCAAGGATTTGCTTTGCAGCTCCCAAATCCTTCATTGCAAACTGTTTAGACAACTGCTTCTTCAGATTATTAATCTCCTCAATGTTAGACCCTGCAATAAGCATATCATCCACATACAACAGTAATATAATATAAGAATTGTCAAAAGACTTAACATAGCAACAGTGATCAGCTTCACATCTCTTGAACCCAATTCTATACATAAAACTATCAAATTTCTTGTACCACTGTCTTGGAGCTTGTTTTAGGCCATACAAGCTTTTTCTTAGTTTGCAGACTAGATTCTCTTGTCCTTGAACAATGAACCCTTCTGGCTGAATCATGTAAAAGTCTCCCTCCAAGTCACCATGAAGGAATGTTGTCTTCACATCTAACTGCTCAAGATGTAAATTTTCTACAGCCACCATTCCCAATACCAGTTTGATTGTTAACATCTTCACAACTGGAGAAAATATCTCTGTGTAGTCAATGCCTTCCTTTTGCTGGAACCCTTTGACAACTAATCTGGCCTTGTAATGTTTGTTACCATCATGCTCATTCTTTATTCTGTATACCCACTTGTTGTGCAAAACCTTCTTTCCTACTGGCAATTTAGTTAGTTCCCATGTCTGATTCCCCAACAAGGAATCCATCTCATCTTTCATGGCTAACTCCCACTTGCTTGAATTCTCATCTTGCAAGGCTTCATCATAACACTCTGGCTCGCCACCATCAGTCAACATGAGATAATTTAGAGTGGGTGAATAACGATGTGGAGGTCTAATGTTCTTGGAAGATCTCCGAACTTCAGCTACAGGAGTACTCTGATCTACCTGTGAATTTACATTCTCCTTATCTTCTTCACCCCTTTTCTGGACAGTACTTTCAGTCAATTCATCTAAGTTGACAAACTCAGATTTCTTTTGATCTATCTCTGTAACATCTGTCACTACAGTTAACCTGTCCTTGTACATAACTTGTTCATTAAATATCACATTTCTACTTCTAATGATTTTCTTGTTTTGTTCATCCCAAAACCTATAGCCAAATTTTTCATCACCATAGCCAATGAAAAACATATTTTTGACTTTGCATCAAATTTACTATGAGCATTAGAATCAATATGAACATAAGAAACACAACAAAAAACTTTTAAATGTGAAAACTTTACCTCTTTACCACTACAAACCTCCTTTGGAAGTCTGAACTCCATAGGAACTGATGGTCCTCGGTTTATCAGGTAAGCTGCAGTGCTAACAGCATCAGCCCAGAAAGTTTTTGGTAGTCCAGCATGCAACCTCATACTCCTAGCACGCTCATTGAGAGTTTTGTTCATGCGCTCAGCCACACCATTCTGCTGTGGTGTCCCAGGAATGGTCTTCTCCATCCTAATTCCCTGTGCAGCACAATACTCACTGAACCCTCCATCTATGTACTCTTCTCCACTATCTGATCTTAAACATTTTACTTTCAAACCTGTTTCTGTCTCAACCATAGCCTTCCACTTCTTAAAAGTTTAAAATACATCAGATTTATTTTTCAGAAAATAAACCCATACCTTTCTGCTTGGGTCATCAATGAAAGTGATGTAGTACCTTGAACCTCCAAGGGATGCAACCGGAGAAGGCCCCCACAAATTAGTGTGTACTAACTCCAATTTTTTAGCCTTTGGTGTCCTGCCAGTTTTCAAGAAGCTCACATTTTTCTGCTTTCCTAAGATACAGCTTTCACATATGTCAAAATCAATGGACTTCAATTCTGGTAGTTTTCCTTTTGACAGCAACATCTTCATCCCTTTCTCACTCATGTGACCAAGTCTACGGTACCATAGGCTTGTATCAGTACTTGTATCAGCAACTGCAATTGTGTCTCTCGGACTTGAGGTCATATACAGAGTACCAATTTTCTTTCCACGAGCCAATACCCTAGCTCCCCTTGTAACCTTCCAAGTACCACCAACAAATAGTATTGCATGCCCTTCATCATCAAGTTGTCCAACAGAAATCAAATTCCTCCTCAGTTTAGAAATATGTCGAACCTTCTCCAATAACCAAACAGATCTATTGGGCAACAATATCTGGACGTTTCCCATACCTACAACTTCCAAGGCTGAACCATCAGCCAAATACACCTTACCAAAATCACTTGCAACATAATTTTGTATGATTTCTCGGTGTGGAGTGGTATGAAATGAAGCTCCTGAATCCAAAACCCAATCATCAAGTGGACTGTCTACTGCAAGAAGTAATGCATCCTATATCTCTTCAGTTACAGGATTAGCAGAATTATCTCCATTCTTCTTCTTAGGACTTTTGCATTGATTCCTAAAGTGACATGTTTTCCCACAATTCCAACATTGTACTTGTTGGCCTGATCTAGATTTGCTTCTGTTTCGATTAGAATTTCTGGATTTTGATCTGCCCCGATTTGAATTTCTGTCATTACCTCTGCCTCTTGTCTCAAGGTTTAGGGTAGAACCAGATCCTGAGGTTTCACCTGCATCTCTTCTGCGAATCTCCTCAGCCAAAATTAAATCTCGTATATCATTGTACTTGAGCTTTTCCTTTCCTGTAGAATTACTTACTGCCATCCTCAATGCCTCCCAATTGTTTAGCAAAGAAGCCAAAACGATCAGTACACGGATCTCATCATCAAAATCAATTTCTACAGACGACAATTGATTTGTGATAGTGTTAAATTCGTTCAAATGTTGTGCTATTGATGCATTCTCTGCCATCTTCAGATTGAACAGTTTCTTCATCAAGTGCACCTTATTGTTTGCTGACGGCTTTTCATACATACCAGACAAAGCCTTAATCAGATCTGTTGTGGTCTTCTCCTTTACAACATTGTGTGCAACAGACCTAGACAGAGTTAACCTGATAACTCCTAGTACCTGTCTGTCAAGGAGAGCCCATTCCTCAGCCTTCATAACCTTAGGTTTTGTCCCCAAAAGAGGCAGATGCAATTGCCTCCCGTAGAGATAATCTTCAATCTGCATCCTCCAATACGTGAAGTCTGTGCCATCAAACTTTTATATTCCAGACGCCTTTCCTGCTTCCTCTGCCATTACTCTCACTCAAACCTAACCTTAGGCTCTGATACCAGTTGTAGGGAATTTAACCAAAATTCCAACCTGTGAGAAACAAAACAAATAGAGAAAACACACGCCAAAGAAAACAATCACACGCACAAGACAATATTTACGTGGTTTGGCAATTTGCCTACGTCCACGAAGTTGCAGAGATTTCACTATAAAATAAGGAGATACAATAGTGTACAAGAACACTCTCAAGAAACCCAATTCCCAATTACACCCTAACTCTCTCTCACCCACAAGACAAGAAAACACTATTCTTTCTTCTTATGCGACTGCTAGGTTATTAGGAATTTTTTTTACTCTCACGGCTTGCCCTATATCACAAACCTAATATATATATATATATATATATGTCATAGGTCAGCTATTACAAGGGGTTACAATCCTACTTGTACTCGGTTTCCTAATACTGCTTGTATTTGGTTTATAAGAATGAATTGGGCTTGGTAATTCAAGCCACACACAGCCCACTTCAACACAATTGCATATCTTGTTCCACATTTATGAAAAGAACAACTATTAATGTACATATGTACATTATTATTATTTTGGATACATACAGTAGAATTTAAATTTATGGCGTCTACTTTATGATAATTACTTTTATCATCAGAGTAAAACTCCAATTGGTTTTTTTATGTAAGCAGGATTTGATCCTCAATCCCCCTTATTGCTAGACATTTCTATATATTATCATATTATTCTACAAAGTTATATATGTATCATTTTCCATGCAACGATCCAACTCAAGCAATATTTTCTGCAGGAACCAATGGAAGGCGACGTTGTTGATTCACGGGGACCTGCCTATCTACCATATTACGCCAAATGAAATTCTTGAAGACAACTATCAGAAAGATAAGTGACACTGCAAAAGCACCATAAAAAAGGTTCCTATTGAGCAGCAAGTCCAAGCTCAAGTGCAATGTCAACGTAGCCGTGACTTCAAAGATGAAATAATGGTGGCCAGGCTTCAGTAAATTGATTATAGAGAGGGCATCAACTGTGAGAAGTAAACTTCTTACAACACCTGCAATTTCAGAGAATTTTATCTTTTGGTGATAAATTGGCCTCACTGGATATGGTGCCTTAAAGGGACTCATAAGCTTGCACCCTATTTCTGAAGTCAGAAAACATAGTCCAAACATAATTATAAAATCTCCAATTGATTTGAACATAAAATGTTTCCTATATCTCTCACACGCAGCATTAAAGAACCCAAATAATAAGAGACACTGGAGTGCAACTGTGTGCAAGATTGCCACCATGCAAACTGTTGTGCAGATAGCACCCCATGACTCAAATCAATAACAGTAAATAAGCAGAAATTAAATAACAAGCACACACAAAGAACACCAGAATTTACGTGGTTCAGCAAACTGCCTACTTCCACGGAGACAACGGAGAAATTTCACTATAAAAAATAGGGAGATACAATAGTGCACAAGAATACTCTCAAGAAACCCAAATCCCAATACACCCTAGCTCTCTCTCACCCACACGACAAGAAAACACTATTCTTTCTTCTTATGCGGCTGCTGCTAGGTTTTTTAGGAATTACTCTCTTAACTTGCCCTATATCACAAACCCAATATATATATATATATATATGTGTGTCATAGGTCGGCTATTACAAGGAGTTACAATCCTACTTGTATTCGGTTTCCTAATATTGCTTGTATTTGGTTTATAAGAACGAATTGGGCTTGGTAATTCAAGCCACACGGGGCCCAACATCAACAAATCTCCACCTTGGCTTGAATCGATCAAGCTACACTAGCAAACTCCTCCATCACCTCCACCTTAGCCCTTAAGGGCTTACAAGTTGCAAACATGAACCAAGTCCAAGTAGCTCTTGAACTTATTTGTTGGAACTGACTTTGTCAACATACTAGAGGATTCCCAAGTCTTATTCTTCTATAGTGACCACATCTCTTCTACATCCCTATAAGGTAATGGATCTCCATTGCTAGTTATGAGAGCAAAACTAACCATGTCTTCAAAGCCATATCTCTATGGTGCTTTGTGAACCCGCTTCTCTCTACCTTTAGCAATTGAATAAGACTCTTCTTGTTGCTGCTGTGGATCAATCTCAACATCACCCTTATCACTGGGTGAACTATTTTCGTCAAGATCCACCTTAACAGTTAATTTCTCCTGTGGACTATCATCACATGTCTCTACTTCATTCTGTTTTAACATAAAGGCTTCATCAAATATGACATTTCTGCTGGTCACCGTTTTCTTTGAGATTGGATCCCAAAGCCTGTAGCCTTTAACACATTTTTCAAAACCAAGAAATACACATTTTCTTGACTTCGAATCTAATTTAGAATGCTCTCCACTCTGCACATGCACATAAGCTGGACAACCAAAGATTTTTAGACTCGAATAATCAACTGGTTTACTTGACCAAACCTCTTCTGGAATCTTGAAATCAATGGTTGATGATGGAGATCTATTAATAATGAAGCTTGCAGTGTTAACTGTCTCTGCCCAAAACACCTTAGGTAACCCTGTATTCAATCTCATGAATCTGGCTCTTTCTGCTAAGGTTCTGTTCATTCTCTCTGCAACCCCATTCTGCTGTGGAGTTCCTTTAACTGTGAAGTGACGAGTAATGCCTTCCAATTCACAAAATTTTATGAATTCTTTATCTCTATACCCTAGTCCATTATCTGTTCTAAGGTATTTTATTTTCCTACCAGTCTGATTCTCAACCTGTGCTTTCCACTTTTTAAATATGTAAAACACATCAGACTTATGCTTCATAAAATAAATCCATACCTTTCTAGAGTAGTCATCAATAAAACTGACGAAATACTGAGCACCGCTATGAGAAGAAACTGATATTGGACCCCAAACATTTGAATGAATGTAGTCAAAAACACTTTTACTTGTATGAGAGCCTGTCTTGAAACTAACTCTATGCTGCTTCCCATACACATAATACTTGCAGAAGTCTAGCTTGCATGTCTTCACCCCTTTCAATAAATTTCTCTTGTGCAACTTTGAAATACCACGTTCACCAATATGGCCAAGTCGCATATGCCATAATTTTGTGTCGTCAGTGCTGGACTCCACCGAAGTGGTGACTGCAACTCTTCCTACAACTGTGTTCCCAATCAATCTATAAAGCGTGCTTACTTTCTGTCCCTTCATCACCATCAAAGCACCTTTGGTAACCTTCATGATTCCACCCTTTGATGAGTATGAATAGCCCAAATCATCCAATACTCCTAAAGAAATTAAATTCTTTCTAAGATCTGGAACATGTCTGACATTACTAAGAACTCTCATAACTCCATCAAACATCTTGATCTTCACAGTACCAATTCCAATAATCGGGCATGTAGCATCATTACCCATTTGGATCATACCACCATTGTAAGGTTTATACGTGTCAAACCAATCTTTCTTTGGAGTCATATGATATGAGCATGCTGAATCTAAAACCCAAGATTCCAGTAGAACATTGTTACTTGATGAAACTGAAAGTAAATCAGCACCAACTTCACTGTCATCTGATGTTTCTTCAACATCACTAGCTGATTCTAGGGGCTTCTTTCCATTCTTCTTCTCCTCTAAATGCTCTTTCAACTCTTTACACTGATTCTTGTAGTGCCTTTTCTTGTGACAATAAAAGCACTCTACGTCTTTCTTTGCACGTGATTTAGATTGTGATCTATTCCTGTTGGAGTTTCGTCCTCTTGACCTGTTTCTACCCTTATTGCTTGACTCAAACTTTACAATAAGTCCATCAGCCTGAGAACCATCACCATCTTGCTTCATCTTTATATGTGACAAGAGAGCACTAGTCACCTCCTTGAGTACTATAGTCTCTTTCCCGTACATCAATGTAGTCACTAGATGATCAAAAGAAGTAGGAAGCGATGCTAATAAGAGTAATGCTTTATCTTCATCCTCATAATTCACCCCAAAACTTGACAGTTGGGTGTTCAACATATTAAATGTGTTGAGATGCTCCAACAGATCTGAACCCTCCTTCATATGCAAACTATACAGTTGCTTCTTCACATACAACTTGTTTGCCAGATTCTTTCTCTTATAAAGACCTTCTAGTTTTTCCCAAACCTCCTTCGTTGTCTTTGCTTCTAGGATGCTGTGAATGACCTCATCACCAAGGTTGAGGCGAATAGCGCTAGCTGCACAAAACATGATAGTACAAGAGAAAAACATAACTATCTTATGTCAAACTTCCTAGGCAGCTTTGACCGCTGATTATTCATACCAAGATATATTGGAACAAAACCGGCTCTAAAGATTATATTGAAATTAATTAATGTTAGTCACCACCTATAAATTCAATACTACTGTAAAGAAGTTATGATTTACGTCCTACTTCGGAGAAGAGAGAAAAACTCACCATAAAGTCCCCATTATGTATGATTTTGCGCGACCAATTTCCTTCTTTGTGGCTCCATTAGTGAGAAGTAAATTTCTTCAAGCATGTTTAGCCGTTTAGGGTTTCTCGCTAGAGAGAGAATAGACGCCGTATGTTTAGCCATTAAAAGAGTAAAATCGAGTTTTGATTTTGGAGAGAAAGAGAGTTTTTATTTTTTATTTTTTAACATTGCCGATGTGGCAAGCTCTTAGAAAGTCAAAAAAAAAAAAAAAAAAAAATCAAGGCATATATATAGATAAAGCAAAGGTCTTCAAAGTAAAATAGGAAAACAAAGATGACTTGTGTTGGAAAGAGTTCTAGGGGATGTTTGGTACATGCACTTAAAAACTGAAAACATGTGTTTGAAAATATGAGTAAAAATACGTGTGAGCAAAAAAATGTGTGAAAAAATGTGTAATGTTGTTTAAAAACTGAAAACATGTGTTTGGGTGGGTGTACCAAACGGAGCCCTAGGGTTTTATGTTTTAGTAGTAGTGTTTTTATTAATAATTATTATTATGTGGTAAAAAAGAAAAAGAAAAAATAATGTTCTAGAGAGGTCAACAAAAAGTCAAGGTTTCGGTTATATATATATATATATATATGAGATGGGTTCAAGTTACACCTGATGTAACTTTAAAGAGTTACACATTTTCTAAACTATTGGATTTAAGTAGATTCAACGGTAAAAAAAGAAACTCATTAATGCTACTCCCTCCGTCCCGCTTTTTTTGTCCGCTATTCCATTTTGAGATGTCCCAAAATATTGTCCTGTTTCTAAAAATAAAAGTCATTAATTTACTAATATTCCTATTATACCCCTATTAATTTACTAATTCAATTTTTTGATAAATTTTTTTAAGGATAGTTTTGGAAATTTATACATTTTTAAAAGGTAGACAAGACAATAAATGATGTTCTCTTAAAAAGTTTGACTTTTCAAACAGGACAAAAAAAATGGGACGGAGGGAGTAATATTTTAATTAGGATCTCATTAATTATCTCTTATTTATTGCATTCCATACTTATCTTTAAACCTTAGAAAACACAAAAAAAATTATACTTGGTACCGTTGTAGAATGTAGACCAGGAAACACAACATTTTGGAATACGTGAAGCTTCAAATTGCGAGTAACTACTGGTTACATTCCAAGTCTCTACCATAAACCAGAAAAATATATGTCATAAAGAAAGCAAAGCATATATCATCAAACCATATAATCTAATCTCTAAGTTCTTCGCAACTTCATAATATTAGTTCCCAAAGAAAACGATATTCATATTAATTCTTCAACCAACATACTTGGAATCTATGTATTTCTAGTGAGAAAAAAAAAAGATTGTATAATTATAAAGAATGAAATATTATATGCATAATGAGTGACATATATAGGACATGTTTTTTTGCGTTTGTGGCAAGTTTAGGGTTAGGATAATTTGTGAATTTTATTTTTTGGTTTAACTCTTTATAAACAAGTATAAAAATATAAAAGTAAAAGAAGAAGAAGAAGAAGAAGGTTTTAATTTTTAATTGATTATGCTACTTGATATAGTTTGTTTTACCAAATTTGTTAAAAACTTCCCAAATTGAAGACTACTCCTTATAATTTTTTTTTGGAGAAAAGTCAGCACTCAGCAGTAATTTCAATCACCAAGTAATCTTAGATTCATGGTAGAACTGTTGTAGTCAATGGACTATTAGCATACTGCATGTGCCAATGGACTATTAGCATACTTATTATTTTGGTATTATATATATATATATATTTATATTATTTTGGACTTTTTTTTTTTGGAGAAACGGTGGAAAAAAAATAATTATAGAAAGATGTATACATTTTTGTATTTTTTTAAGTTTAGAGATATGTATGGAATGCAATAAATAAGAGATAATTAATGAGATTCTAATCAGAATATTAGCATTAATGAGTGTCTTTTTTGACCGTTAGATCTACATAAATCCAATGGTTTAAAAAAGGTAGTGAAAGTCTTATTTGAACCCATCTATATATATATATATATATATATATATATATATATGTATATATGTTAGAGTCTCAAGTCTCAACCTTCTAAGAGAATCTTATTCTAAAAAAATACAAAGATAGTGAGAAGAATATATTACATAAACAACTTCCTGCTTAGAAATCAAGACTACGTGATTGATTTGCAGTTGACTTCAAATTTGTGTTATAAATGTTTTATTTAAACAATTGGGTCAGATTTGGTTATTTGATTACAGAATTTCCAATATATATTTTCATCATCTTTAACGATTAATCTTGTTATTGATGTTATCAGCTTTTTAATTAGCATCTATTTCCAACAAATATATATATATATAAATAATAAGAAGAAGGAGAAGAAGAAGTAAAGAGAAATGACCTACACATACCATTATAAGCCCTTTGATAATTTGATCCGTGTAGTATTCGGGCTGTGATTCTTGCAAAGATAGCAGATGATCGATCATAGTGTTCCCCTTCTCTTCCTTAGTCCTCTTCTCATCAATAAGACCTAGCAAGAATGCATCTGCCCTGTTGGCCAGTTACATCAATCTTTTCTCCAAACGCCTACGATCAATCCACCGCAACAAGGGCACAAACTATTGTGGATTTGAGGGCCCTGCTGACCTTGCCATCTCTTTCATTATCCCCCTGAATTGCCTTGCTTCTTCCTCGTCTTTCACGTCCTCCCCGTAGTATCTCTTTCCTGCCACCATTCTCATTATGATGTTAAATGTCAGCTCCGAGAACATTGATTTCAATTCTACCTTAGCAAAACCTTGGCACGAGTTTCGTGACAGCTTGCATAGCAAGTGCTTGACTTCATCTCTTCGGATGCCTAGAAACATGTTGAGACGATTTGTTGAGAAGATTTCTAAGGCACTGATGCGGCGAAGGTTGCGCCATGGTCTCTATAAGAAGTTGCTGCAATGGTGGTGTAGTTGTAGGTAATGTGCTTGGTGGCTAGGAAGCGAGGACGATTGGCTAAAATGATGTCGTTCTTTGTAAAGCATTCTTCAACTGCAGATGGGGAAGATACAATGACCACGAGTTGAGACCCAAATTGTAGAGAGAAGATGTTACCATATTTTTGTGAAAAGTGGTAGAGAGTACGAAGGAGGGGTTTCTTGATGAGATGGAGATGGCCTCGAATTGGTAGAGAAGGTGGGCTTGGTGGGTGGTGTTTGTGTTTTGTTCTTGTTTGGAGCAAGAACTTGAAAGCTACTGCAAGGAGAAGAATAAGAGAGAGGGATATGTATAGCAACATGTCTTCCGTGTTTGATTTGTTGTTTTTGATATGATGCTTAGCTACTCCTTACTCCTAAGTCCTGACTGGTCCTGAATTTTTATATTGTTTCTATTTTTTTTATCCTCTCTCACTTTCCGCTGATACTCAATGGACTGGGTTTTATTAGTGCACGCCTTCTTTGACCACGTTTTTCTTTTCATTTATAGTATAGTAGTAAGTTTGAATAATTCTAGTACCACATAAATAAATAAAAATTCAATTTTTACTATACTAAAATTATCTTCTTTTTTTTTTTTTTTTTGAGAAGAAAGATAATTTAACATTAAGAAAAAACCCGAAGGTCAGATCGTACAATAGTAGAGATGTCTGGAGGAACAGACTCCATCCAAACATCTAAAGGACAAGATAATCTGGCTCTCTGGGCTAAGGCATGCGCTACTACATTTTCTTGCCTACCAATATGAGAGAAAGAAAAACTCACAAAAGAGTTTAAAAGAGACAAAATGTCTTTTAAGATGTGCCCACCCTGGGAGTGGGACACACTTCTATCTTGCAAAAGCTTAATAACAGTGGAAGAGTCTCCTTCAAAAACAGAGTTGTAAAAACTTGTTTCAGTGGAGAAAAGCACTGCATGTCGTGCAGCAAGGATCTCAACTAGCTCCGCTGTTTGAGGCTTCACAATTTTCTCAGAAAGGGCGGCCATGACCTCTCCCTCTGAATTCCTAATCATCACACCAATTCCAGCACTATCCGATTCCCCAAACAGAGCACCATCAAAATTGATTTTAACCCGGTTTTCACATGGAGGGCTCCAGCGAACTGTTGTTGCTGCACTTCTCATAGGAGGCACCGGCAGACCACTCCGATCTGCATAATTCTACAGATAATTCTCTGCGAAAATAGCTAACCTGTCAAGAGGCACCGTGGCTATTTGAAGACGGGATTTGTTTCGATGGTGCCATACAGTCCACGCTGTGACCGCAAACAAAGGGAACAACCTGGGGTGTTCTTGCATTAGTTGAACCAGGTCCAAGAAAGATCCATCTGCACCTAGAGAATTATCTGACCACCTAAATTTCCTTTGCCATACTTGATGGACTTTTGAACAGCCCCATAGCGCATGCTTAACATCTTCGGGTTTGTCGGAGTAGAGGTGGCACACGTTCTCTTGAATGATGGTTCTCTTCATCAAATTTTCCTTAGTGGGCAACGCATTGGAACAGGCCTTCCAAAGGAAATGTTTTATCTTTCTAGGAACATTGAGCTTCCAAACCCCTTTCCACAGCGTCCTCTGAGATTTAGTAACATTCAGATTGAGACCATCAATCCGTTGATCTTCACAGAGGATTTTGTAGCCCGACTTCACTGAATAAGAACCATTTTTTTTCAGTAGGCCAAACAAAGGAATCGGTCTGAGGAGTGATGCTAAGGGGCAAGGATTTTATGCTCTGTGCATCAGGGGGATAAAAACATTGATCAATCAGCCCAAGGTTCCACCACCCCGAGTTGGGATCGATAAGATCATCACTTGTGGCCGTCGGAGAAAGAATACCTCTGTGAAATAGGATCCTGCCTGCATTAGAATTTGGTAACCAAGCATCATGGAAAATCCGAATACTTTTACCATCCCCCATTCTCCAATGGCCGTTTCTTTCAATTAGCTTTTTTGAGCGAAGGATGCTTTTCCATGCAAATGACCCCGTAGTTGACTTTGCTTCAAATACGCTGCCATATCATGTATCAATCTCCAAACATGCTTAGCTAACATTGCTTCATTAAACTTACAAAGATCTTTAAAACCCAAACCACCATCTAATTTTGTCTTGCATAAGACCTCCCACTTCTTCCAGTGAATTTTCCTTCTATCACCCCTTTGACCCCACCAAAATTTTCGAATAAGCATTTCAATGTCTTGGCAAAGTCCCACTGGAAGACGAAAACAACTCATAGCAAAGGTGGGAATGGCTTGAACAACTGCTTTCAACAACACTTCTTTGCCCGCTTGAGAAACTAATTTCTCCTTCCACATTTGAAGTTTTCCCCACACCCTATCTTTGATGTAATTCAAACTGGCTTTCTTATTTCTTCCCACCACTGCTGGCAATCCCAAATATTTCTCATACTCCTTAATCTCGGCAACACCCAACAGATTTTTAATGGTCTCTTTTGTGGGATCCGAGACATTTTTGCTAAAGAAAAGGGTGATTTTTGAAGAGTTAATTTTTTGACCTGAAGCCTTCTCATAGAGACTCAGAAGGGCTTGGATGACTCCCACATCCTCAACCCGAGCCCGACAAAAAAGGAGACTATCATCTGCAAAAAATAAATGAGAAATCTTTGGACTAGAGCGACAAAGAGAAAAACCCTCAATCTGTCCACTATCAACCACATGTTGAATAAGCCCGTTCAAACCCTCCGAGCACAGTAGAAAGAGATATGGAGACAAGGGGTCCCCTTGCTGAATACCTCTAGATGGAATGATATGGCCTTCGGGTTCACTGTTAACCATAATGGAGTAAGAAACCGATTGGATGCACTCCATTATCCACCCTATCCAAGTAGGATGGAAACCCATTTTCTCCATGATCTTCTTCAGAAAACCCCACTCCAACCTATCATAAGCCTTGCTTATGTCTAGTTTTAAGGCCACATGTCCCACTTTTCCCACCTTCTTCATCTTCATATGATGGAGAGTCTCAAAAGCCACCAATATATTATCCAAGATTGCTTTGTCCGGTTGAAAAGCGCTTTGAGATTCAAAGATAATCTGGGGCAACACTCTTTTTAATCTATTAGCCAACACTTTGGAGACCAATTTATATAAGACATTACAAAGCGCAATAGGGCGGAATTCAGAAATAAATCCCGGGCTCTTAACCTTAGGAATAAGTGTAATATAAGTGTAGTTAAGACATGACAATACTTCATTGGAATTTAAACAGAATAAAACAGCCTTAACAATATCATCACCAATACTATCCCAATAATGTTGGAAAAAAATTGGGGGCATACCAACGGGGTCGGGGCTTTTAAAGGCCCCATCTGTTTAAGGGCTATTTCCACCTCCTTTTTTGTAAAGGCTTCCACCAAGCTATCGTTCATGTTTGCACTCACCACCCTTTTTGTATGTTGGACCACCGACTCCATGTCACACGGGTTTGAAGAGGAGAAGAGCTTACTAAAGAAATCTACAATTATGGTTGAGACATTTTCCTCTCCTGAGGCCAACACCCCATTTAGATCGCGAAGCTCAGAAATAGAGTTGCGGCAGAAGCGTTGGGACGCCCTATTATGAAAATACTTCGTATTACTATCTCCCGAGACCAACCACTGAGTGTGGCTTCTCTGTTGCCACATTTGCTCTTCCATGTGAAGAAGATCATTTACTTCGGATTTTAGTTGAAGGAAAACATCCACACTGCCCCCTTGAAATGCCACTATCTATCAAAAAAAATTGATATATAATAAAAATAGTATTTGTGGTATGCCAATGTAAAAGTGATGTTACAATAAATACATATTATTCTAAATATTAATTAATAATTTTGAGTTTCTAGTATATTTTTTAGTATATAAGAAGAGTAATGCTATTGTCACAAACTATTTTATAACATTTTTACAAACTGTTGATGCGTCAAACTTCTTATTGGTTTTCGTTTTAAGCAAGATTTAGGTACAGTACTTAGGTTCTGTTTCTTAGGTTCCCCTTTTAAAATTCTTCCATGCAGATTTTTTCTCATGGGAAGAAAGTGTATTTTTTAGTTAAGTAGCCACTTGGCTAAATCTTAAGAGAAGAACCTAAAAAACAGCATCTAAAGTACTGTACATAGGTTTTGTTCTTTCATTTAAGCCCACCATTAACATCACTTTTTCATTTACTAATAATCACTCATCACATCAGCAATTTATAAAAAAATTTGTATTTTTAGCATTATTTGTATAAGAAATAAGCCTTTTCAACATTGATTAGTATAAAGTCAATTGAATTAATTGATATTTAAATATAAAAGATACTTCTTAAGACCACAGATTAGGATGCTTTTGTTTTTTTTTTTTTTTTTTCGTAAGATTTTTTTTTTTTTTTAGAAAGGGAAATTCATTCAAAACTAAGCAATAAACAAAGAATTTTTTCGTAGAATCAGTAAATGATTTTAGTCTGTTTGTCCCTTTTTTTTTTTTAATGAAATGATGTTTTATAAGAAAAGTAGTTGGTGTGGGGACCATGTACACAGACTATTGTCGAATACATTTTATGTGGCCCAATTAATTGAAAAGCAAAGAATTAACGGAGGAAATTGTGAAAAGTCAAGATCCAAGAAGGACATTTAAACTACTTCTTTGGAATATAGCGTGGCTAAAGATACTCTCAACTAAGTGCATTAGTATCGGTATGTGTAAAGTCTTACAAAATAGAAAAAGTTACTTATTTTATACAATTTGAGAAAAAAAAACACCCATATCAGTGGGTATAAAATTGTGCATTTATGAACAATTGCTACAGTAACTGTGCACATAAGCACGATTATTGTAGCTCTTCTATCTATTATTTTATACTTTTTTCTCTCTCTTCTCTCTTGCATTGTCAGACTCTCTCTCCCCCACTCTTCAATGCCAAGAAGAAGAAGAAGTCGACCATCACAACAATCCAACACTGCTAACCGCCACCATTGCAACCTAGTACCGCCAACCACCAACACAACAACACGGACACACCACAAAATCATCAAAATTGTTCTAAATCTAGATCCAAATTCATCAAACCCATATACAAATTCATATAAATAATTAAACCGAAATTGAAAAAAGAAGAAGGAGAAGAAGAAGAAAGAAAGAAGAAGATGCTGAAGAGAAGCAGAAATTGCAGATCCGCCCAAAATCACCATTTTCTCCACCCAAACTTTTTGCTTTCTCCGCCCAAAATCACTGCCCTTAATCAAACCCAACCCAAAATCATCATCTATAATAAAAGTGTAAAACCCAAATTGTAAAAGAAGAAGAAGAAAGAAAAAGATTCTCAAAAAAAAAAAAAAAAAAGGAGAAGAAAGAGAGGCAAAGATAGAGATAAGGACAAGAAGAAGAAGAAGGGAGTCTATTCAGAAAAAAAAGAAGTAAGTGTTAGGTGTAGGTGGGAAATAATAAAAAAAAAAAGTGAGGAAAAATACTATTTTAATAAAAAAAGTGTGTATAATAGATAAACTAATGTGCGTATTTCTGTAAAGTGTCTGTGTAAAATAGAAAAAGTGGGTTTTTATGCTAAAATAAATGGAAAATTTTAGACAGACTGATGCGGTTGCTCTAAATATGTGTTCCAAAAGAGGGGTGGAAATTTTAGTTCATCTTTTTATAGAATGTCCCTTTCACCTTGTGTAATTAGTAGAAACTAAATTCTACTGCCAAAAAAAAATCAATAGAAACTAACTTGCAAGTACCAAAAGAGGAAGAGAGAAAATTTATATTGTTCGCAACTATTTGTTATGGGGAAATATTAAAGAATATATGCTCTAAGAGCATTGATTTAGAAGCTATTTTTAAAATTATTTTATGGGAAAGCAATAAAGGAATTAATTTTTTTGACAGTTTTTTAGATTTCTTATAAAAATAATGTCAAAACTTTCCTAATATAGTTTATTAACAATTATCCTAAGGGCACCCATTAACATGACCATTTGTTATAATATGATATAGATGACAAGAAATCAGGGGTGGGAAAAATCAGCAACAACAGCATTTGCTTTGGTCTAGGGGATTCAAATGACCCCTGAGCTAGCAAATATATATATATATATATATATATATATATATATATATATATATATATATATATATAATTTTATAATTTCTTTTTTGTTTTGACCCCCTAAAATAAAATTTTGAACATCTTGAGTCCCTAACCCTAAATCTTTTCTAAGTCTAAGTCCAACTGAAATAAACTTGAATATTATCTCCTTAATAATCTATTCTTGCAAATAAAATTACAATTAATTAAAACTTTTTTAATCTACAAGTGGAGTGACTAAATTTAAATATGTTTTTAATTTCTTATTTGTAAGTGGGGTTTGGGGCATGGGCCAGTAAGTCAATCAGTAGTCAGTAAATGTTAACACTAAAAGACAATTCAACAATTAGACAAGAGATGATTTTAAAAAATATTTAAAAAAATTTGACAAGGGAGTGATTGAATGAAGACAAAAACAAATGTTCATTTTTTAATAGAATTACAAAGATCAATAATTGTCAAAATTGAGTTTAATTGTTAAATAAGGTTACAATTAATTTATACTTTTGATTGAATATGTGAGTTGAGTGGTTGAATTTGAATGTGTTTTTAATTTGTTATTTGGTAAGTGGGGATTGAGGCAAGGGCTAGTCAGTCAATTAGTATTTGTAAATATTAGCACTAAAAGACAATTAAACAATTAGACAATGGGCGATTCTAAATAATAATACATAAATAAAAATTAGACTAGGGGGTAGGACAAGGAAGTGATTGAGTGAAGACAAAAACAAATGTTAACATAACAAAAATTTTCTTAATAGAATTACAAAGACCAATAGTTGTCAAAATTGAGTTGACTTTTTTTAAATAAAGTTACAATTAATTTACACTTTTGATCGAATCCGTGGGTGGAGGAGTGGTTGAATTTGAATGTGTTTTTAATTTGTTATTTGTTAAGTAGGGATTGGGGCAAGGGCTAGACAGTCAATCAGTAGTTAATAAATGTTAACATTAAAAGACAAAGGGTGGTTCTAAATAAATAAATAAATAATTAGACAAGGGGGTGGGACAAGGGAGTAATTGAGTGAAGATAAAAACAAATGTTAACATAAAAAAAATTTTCTTAATAGAATTACAAAGACTAATAGTTGTCAAAGTTGAGTTGAATTGTTATATTGTTATATAAAAGAATTGTACAGAGTAAAGACATAAACTAATTGATAAAAATATTCTAAGCAATAATCATTAAAGTTTACTTAAAAACAATATAATTAATATAATTAATATGTTTATTGTATTTTTATTTTTTTAATCTGAGATAAAAATCTCACTCTAATCTAATCTAAGTGTATGTGTGTGTGAAGTTCTCTTCTAGAGACTTGAACTCCATTCTTTGCCCCCCCACCCCCACAAAAATTTGTACTTATGGAGTGATCATCATGCCAATATTGCACAGTAATATTGTATTTAAAAACAATAGATTATTTCCAAGATTTAATCTTAACAATCATAATATTATGTTCATTATATGAAGAAACAATATACCAAATTAACTTATAATTTATCTTTTATTATCTTTTTAGTACTATGGACAAATTTATAATAAAATCATGTAGACACAAAATTCATCTCCTACTCAAGATTCATCTTCTTATTGACTCCCTAGAAAAAATTCCTGGAGCTTTCAGTTTCACTGCAAGAAATTGAATGATGAGACAAACTAAGAGAGAAGCTCTTGACCCTTTGCTCTTAAGTAAAGAAATTAATAAAATATACCTTGACCACCTAATGTTTTACGACTATGCAGATACTGAGATAAACATAAGCAACATCTGGGACCCTCTCAGCCCATGTGAAAGTGAATTTTCATGCATCCGTTAGTAAGGAGAAATCATGTGGAGTAGCAGTGGAAAAAAATTATAAAAGATAATCAATTTTTGCTTGTAAAGCCTTACGCATGAAATAAGGTGTACCAAGTCCAACAACAAAAATAATCACAAACCAATAAATGGGTTATTATTCGGTCTTTATCTTTACTTTTTAAAAATTCAAACTTCTTTGATATTATTTTGCAAATGTAAATAATTAAGGATTAAGGTAAATAATAAAGCCATTAAACATCCCTGCAATCTTTCTACCTCTCCCATTGAATAACATTGAGAGGTTTATTGTCCATATTCCATGATAAAAAAGGTGTTGGATATCTATTGAAACCACATAGCTTTCATCCTAATTTTCAATTTTTTTTTTTTTTTTTAAACTATGAATAACCTATGTTTCCCAAGTGGGAGAGTCTAAGATTTTTAACTTAATGTCAGGCAACATAATCCTTAATTATTTGCATTTGTAAAATAATATCAGAGTAGTTTGAATGTTTAGAAGATTAAGAGAGAAGACCAAATAACCCACTTAATGATTTGTTATTATTTTCATCTTTGGGCTTGGTACACCTCATTTCATGTGTATCGGTTACAATCTTGTATATATGGAGCAAGGCTTTGTGTAATAACTTAGTTTTTCTCATTTTTTGACACTTAGTAGTCACATAATCTTTCCATGAGAGAGAGAGAGAGAGAGAGAGAGAGAGCTTAAAAAAAAAGGATAGAAGAGAGAAGACAAACCCCACACATAAAAGTTGACTGGAATAAGCTCGATTGATAGTTTTCTTCTTCTTCACCATTATCTTTCCCTTTTAAAAAATTATTTCTCATTTATTTGCTTTTGATAATATTGTTTTAAATAAGGAAAGATGCAACTGAATTTAATATTCAAGTAAAGTCAATTCAAGATACAAATCATATATATATATATATTATCTAAAAATATTTCTCAAATTTCTAGACATTCATCTCACCAATTTAGTAAATAAACAAGTGTTTTTTCAGTTAACTTTCAAATTTTAGATGACTTGATTTATTTATATCCTATAAAAAAATATCCTAATTTAACATAAGAATTTGGAAATGAAAAGTAAAATTATCCAAATCCTGTCTTATTCCTTAAACGCATATACAAATCACTATCCAGTACAAGCCAAAAAAAACAACACCACACCCCCAAAAAAAAAAAAAAAAGAAGGGACACAACTTTATATAGATACAATAATTCAATTTTCAAATTGAATATGTAATTGTTTATTTTAGTTTATTAAATGATTAAAATTATCTGTGAATAACTAAGCAAGTCTCTAAAAAGTAACTTAAGGAGATCATTCAAACATCATCTGTCGACTTAGAAAGAAGCTTATGCATGATTGGGCGTGCTTTGCACATGGCCTCCAATGGCATGGCTTTAGGCATAGTGATCCCACTACCTTCATTTATGTCAACTTCTTCTGTAGTAACCCTTTCCCACTCAAAACTTTGAATCAACGAACCCAAAGTCAGGCTCACTGTACGTTGTGCGAGGCCCGCCCCAGGACAAGTCCTCCTCCCAATCCCAAATGGCATTAGCTTATGTCCTACAACCTCACCATTTTCAAACCTCTCAGGCTTAAAACTAGTTGCATCATCCCACACCTTAGGATCTCTATGTATGGCCCATGCATTGACTAATAACATTGTGCCACTTGGTACATCATATCCTCCAATGGTGCAATCAGCGGAGGACATATGGGGTACTAACAATGGTGCTGCTGGATACAATCGAAGGGTTTCTGAGATAATACTTTGAAGGTAGTGTAATTTGGAAACATCTGATTCCTCAATCAATTTCTCTTCTTCAATTTGACTATTTATCTAATCTCTAGCCTTCTTCAATATATTAGGATGATTGAGTAGATTAGTCATTGCCTACTCTAATGTGACTGCTGATGTGTCAGTCCTAGCAAATAACAATACCTGCACATTATACATGAGGTGTTTAGAATAATAAAATAATAATATATTGAAGAGGATAAAATATGAGATAAGGCTTGGCGAGCCCAATAGGCCCATGTCCGCAGGTCCATGTCCACAAGCCCAAAGAAGGTAGAGCCCATCCTTTGTATGGGCCCCTGACAGAACGAAGGCCCAGACTTGCCCACCAAGTTTCAGAAAACTTGGTCTACAAGGAGGAAACTTGCTCTGCAAGGATGAGACTTGCTCTACAAGGATGAGACTTGCTCTACAAGGGTGAGACTTGCTTTGCAAGGAAAGGAGGCAGGACCTCACTACTATAAAAAGGCCCCAACATCCTCACAAAAAGGTACGCGTAACTAACTCCTCTCTAGCACTCTAGAGTTGTAAAAACATTTCTGACTTAACCTTCGGAGGGTGTTTGGCCGGCTCCACACCGGTGCCCCTTGAAGGTGTTTCTGTGTTGTTCTCTCTTGCAGGCAACGGCTACGAGTGCAAGGATCGTGCATCTCACTGGTGAACTTTTCGGCATCATCAGTTGGCGCCGTCTGTGGGGAGCGGTTGATCGTGACAGCTTAAGCCATTGCCGCCTCCCGGACACAAGAGTTGCATGGTACTCACACGCTCGATGGCCACCACCAACGACGTTCAAGGCGACGAGCCGCCAAGGCCCACCGCATTAGAAAGACAGGTTCAGACCCTCGCGGCTGCAGTGGAACGCCTCACGAAACAGAATCATGACCTGGAGGAACAGTTGCGACAGAAGAACCCGGGACACAACGGTCAGGAGGAGAACCAGGGGGATAGCTCCGAAAGAAGGAGGCTTGAGAAGCAAGAGGGCAGTAATGAGCCAAGTAGAACGGAGAGGCGGAATTCGAGCATGCCCTCCCTCACGAATGCAACCCCACCACCCATCCTCGCAGAGATGCAGGCGATGAAAGAGCAGATGGAGGTCATGATGAACGCCCTCAAAGGACGCGTCTCCAGCGACCTTGACGATTTAGTGAATAGGACGGACTCGCCGTTCACCGCACTAGTCAACTCCTGTCCCCTGCCACCGAAGTTCCGGATGCCGCAGGTTGAGAGCTACGACGGGATCAAGGATCCGTTAGATCATCTGGAAACCTTCAAGACCATGATGCACCTCCAGGGGGTACCGGACAAGATCATGTGTAGGGCTTTCCCTACAACACTGGGGGCGCAGCAAGGATCTGGTTCAGCAGATTGACGCCAAATTCGATCAACACTTTCAAGTAGCTAAGTGCCCAATTCACCTCGCACTTCATCGGGGGACACAGGTACAAGAAGTCTACAGCATGCCTGATGAGCATCAGGCAGCGGGAGGACGAGACGCTGCGGTTATACATAACTCGCTTCAACAAGGAAGCACTTTCCATTGATGAGGCCGACGACAAGATTTTGGTGGCAGCCTTCACGAATGGCCTGCGGAAGGGAAAATTCATGTTCTCCCTGTACAAAAATGATCCGAAGACCATGTCTGAGGTACTCTACAGGGCCACGAAATACATGAATGCGGAGGACGCACTATCGGCCAGGGAAGACAAACCTAGGAAGAGAGAGAGACCGGAAGATGCCAGGCAGGACCACGGAAAGAAGAAACCAAGAATGGGAGACAGACGCGAGGATAAGCGTTCTAAACCCCCAGGAGGGAGATTCACAATATTCACCCCTCTGAACGCTCCGCTAGACCAAGTGCTGATGCAGATCAAAGACGAGGGATCTCTGACGTTCCCAGGGAAGCTAAAGAGCGATCCAGCCAAGCGATCCAGGAACAAGTATTGCCGTTTCCACCGCGATCACGGTCACGATACTACGGATTGCTACGATCTGAAACAGCAAATTGAGGCCCTCATCAGAGAAGGAAAACTGCAGAAATTCGTCAGTAAGGAAAGAACGGATGCTCATGCACGGGAACAGGCCCCCCGACGGGAGAACGGCCATCCGAGACCCCCTGTTGGGGACATAAGGATGATAATAGGGGGCACGACAGCAACGGGATCATCCAAAAAGGCCCAAAAGACCTACCTCAGGATGGTTCAAAATGTGCAGACAACGGGTTCTATACCCAAGATAGCACGGAGAGAAATTCCGATCATTGGGTTCTCAGAGGACGACGCGAGACGCCTCTACCATCCACACAATGACGCCCTTGTCGTCAGTTTGAGGGTAGGAGATTACAACGTACACCGGATGCTGGTCGACAATGGTAGCTCGGCAGACATCCTATATTACCCAGCATTCCAGCAGATGGGAATAAACAGAGCACGACTAACACCAACGCATGCCCCGTTGGTCGGCTTTGGAGGAACGAGGATACTCCCATTAGGAGCAATCACACTCTCAGTCACGGTCGGTGACTATCCGTAGCAAATCACTCAGAACGTGACCTTCTTAGTGATCGACTGTTCATCCGCGTACAACGGTATAATAGGGCGACCAACACTGAACTCTTGGAAAGCAGCGACCTCAACATACCACCTGATGATCAAGTTCCCTACGGAGTACGGAATTGGAGAGTTGCGAGGAGATCAGGTGGCCGCCCGGGAATGCTATGTCGCCATGCTGGAAATGGAGGATCACCAGCAGACCTTGTGCATTGGTGAGCAGCGGACCATCGCAGAGCCGGTAGAAGAGTTGGAAGAAGTCATGCTCGATGAATCGAGACCCGGACGGACGACAAGAATGGGCACCCTGGCCAGCCCGACGGTAAGGCAAGACCTGGCAAATTTTCTGAAGAGGAATCAGGACATATTCACGTGGGCAATTGAGCTAAGCGAATTCGACGTACGGTACCGTCCACGAACTTCGATGAAGGGGCAAGTAGTGGCAGACTTCATAGCCGAGTACACCCAGCCGGGAGACGAAGGGGCTGAAGGACAGAAACTGTGGATCATCCACATGGACGGGTCATCAAATCAGCACTCAGGAGGAGCCGGTGTGGTTATGCGAACACCAGAAGGGGATAAGATCGAGTGCATGATAAGACTAGACTTCCCTACAACCAACAACGAGGCGGAGTATGAAGCCTTGGTAGCTGGATTGGATCTCGCAAGGGCCGCGGGCACCGGAAACATGATCATACATTGTGACTCCCAGGTGATAACTAGTCAGATCAATGGCGATTTTGAGTGTAGAAACGAGAGGATTAAGAAGTACCTGGAGGAAGTGAAGGGTCGAATCGCCGGCCTCGAGGTCAAATTCGTTCAGATCCCAAGGGAGGAAAACGAGTGCGCCGACTGTTTGGCAAAAGCAGCCTCCGCAGAATTCATGAATGCGCCTAAGCAGGTATTATCCTTTGTTCAAACTTGCTCACTTATTGATGACGAGAGAAAGATATAGGAGATAGATGTTGAAGAGGATTGGACCGCGCCCCTAAAAGAATATCTACAGTCGGGCTTTCTGCCGGACGAGAAGGATGCTGCAAGAAGATTGAAAGTCCGGGCTTCGCGATTCATACTGATCAAAGACACCTTGTACAAAAGAGGTTTCTCTCGACCTTACCTAAGGTGTCTAAGCCACGGCGAAGCAGAATATGTAATGAGGGAAGTTCACGAGGGGATTTGCGGGAATCACTCTGGAGCACGGTCTTTGGTGCACAAACTTATCCGAGCCGGATACTACTGGCCCACTATGCTCAGGGACGCCCAATCATATGTGAAGGCTTGTGATAAGTGCCAGAGGTTCAGTAATCTAATCAGGCAACCATCAGAAGAACTCTCACCTATGACGGCCCCTTGGCCGTTCGCGCAATGGGGGTTAGACATCATGGGCCCCTTCCCAACGGCTTTAAGACAGCTAAAGTTCCTGGTAGTCGGTATCGACTACTTCACCAAGTGGGTGGAAGCAGAACCCCTTGCCAATATCACAGAGAAAAGCTTCCGTGCCTTCGTGTGGAAAAACATCGTATGCAGGTACTGGATTCCGAGGGTACTTGTCTCTGACAATGGAAAACAGTTCGACAACAGCGCGTTCAAGAGTTTCTGCTCAGAGCTAGGCATTCAGAATCATTACTCATCACCAGCACACCCGCAGGCAAACAGACAGGTAGAAGTCACGAATAGGACACTGCTGAAGATCATCAAGACCCGGCTCGAGGGGGCAAAGGGTATCTGGCCAGACGAACTGCCAAGCGTCTTGTGGGCATATCGGACGACTGCAAGGACACCCATAGGGGAGACCCCGTTCCGACTTGCATACGGAGCTGATGCAGTCATCCCAACAGAGATCGGCCTCACCAGCTATTGCGTACAGAGCTACACGGAGGACAAAAATGAAGAAACTATGCGCCTTCAGCTAGACTTGGTGGACGAGGTCCGAGCAATAGCTGAACAGAGATTGGCGCGATACCAGAACCTCATGTCAAAGAACTACGACTCAAGGGTAAGGCACAGAGATTTCCAGATCGGCGACCTGGTACTACGAAAGGTCATGGGCGCTGCTAAAGACCCTACCCAGGGGAAGCTCGGACCAAATTGGGAAGGACCGTATAGAATCACATCATGGCGTAGGAAGGGCACGTACCACCTCGAGACCATGGACGGAAGAAAGCTCTAGCATCCATGGAATTCGGAGCACCTTCGGAAATACTACCAGTAGAAGTGACGTTTAAATTCCCCTATGTATATTTGCTAGACTTCGATTATTCTGAAGCGCTTACTAGCAGTCTTTTGATTACTTTTGGGCTTTTTTCTTTAGTACCTTTGTAGGCCTAAGAAGAGACGGGTATTTTCTTCTACAGATTTGAATTTAATAAAGGAACATTCAGGACTTTGCTGCGTAATCTTACTACTAAAAGACTGCTACCACAAAGTGGACGGACCCCACCATGGGTTAGAAATTTACAAGTTCATGAAGTGAACGGAGCCCACCATGGGTTAAAAATTCATACGAGTCCTCAAAGTGGGCGGACCCCACCATGGGTTAGAAATTTACAAGTTCACGAAGTGAACGGACCCCACCATGGGTTAAAAATTTATACGAGTCCTCGAAATGGACGGACCCCACCATGGGTTAAAAATTTACAAGTTCACGAAGTGAACGGACCCCACCATGGGTTAAAAATTTATACGAGTCCTCCAAATGGACGGACCTCACCATGGGTTAAAAATTTATACGAGTCCTCGAAGTGGACAGACCCCACCATGGGTTAAAAATTTACAAGTTCACGAAGTGAACGGACCCCACCATGGGTTAAAAATTTATACGAGTCCTCGAAGTGGACGGACCCCACCATGGGTTAAAAATTTACAAGTTCACGAAGTGAACGGACCCCACCATGGGTTAAAAATTTATACCAGTTCACGAAGTAGACGGACCCAACCAGGGCCAAACTTATACAAATCCAAAAAATGGACGGACCCAAACAGTTCGTAAAATTATACAAGTCCATCACGTGGGCAGCCATCAGGGGTCACGACCACTTTCAACGGAGTAAACGGACCCGACTGGGGTCGCAAAAAATATGAAGGTCCACGACATGGACGGATCAAATTAAGCAAGTATTTAAAGCATCAAGACGGAGCACACACCACAATTATCAACGCGATAGTAAAAGAAGCATTTAAATAAATAAGTTTGAATGTCGGATACAACGGATACAAAATGGCCCTACATACAACGGGCAAAAATCCAAAGAATTTTCAAAATTGTTGAAAAAATAGTAAACGACTACACATCAGGGACGACGGGGTCTTTGGCTTCTGGAGTTTTTCCTTCTTCAGCTTGAAGCTCAGGGACGACGGTGACGGGCCTTTCCTCTGCGAAAAGGTCAGCTGTATCATCAGAAGCGTCGGGCTGGACGGACATACCCTCCACGACGTTGATGTCGACGACTGAGAAGTCAAACTTGGGATATAGAGCTTTGGCTTGACAGAGGGCATCGTCAAAACCATCAGTATATGAAGTTCCAAGCTCCGTCAAGAGAGCGTCGGAGTCACGATACTCCTGGACGGCCTTCTCTTTGGCTAGACGAAGCTTGTCCTCCTTATCCTCCAGGACGGTCTTGAGTTCCTCCGTCATCCTCTGGTACTCGTCCCTCGCCTGCTCCGCCAGTTTGAGCTTCTTCTCCGTCACCACCTTCCAGTTTTTGAGCTCGAGCAGCTCCTCTTCCGCCAGCCTGGCCTTGTCACGGACCCTCTCCAGCACCGTCTCATGGTGAAGAGCCCGGTCCATAAGACCCTTCGTCATGAGCATAGCCTGACGACAACATGGAACTTAGTTAAAAATGATAATGGAAAATGGAAAGATGAATGGCGACGGATTCTTACTTGGGCAATGCTGAAGAGGCCCGTCTCCCCCATGGCCTCCGTCGAGTGGTTGCCCAGGTCCTCATAGTCCTCACTCCCGATGATAGAAGAGATCTTCCCCAAGGCATACTTTGGGTCTTCACGGAGTAGGACGGGCGGTTTCTTCTGACTGCCCAGAGGAGGAACCATCAGGCCTTTGCCACCCCCAGGTTTGGCCGGGGTCACCGTCTTCTTACCCTCCGCCATAAGTCCTATGACGGGCTCTGTCGAAATTTTCTGTTTCTTGGGTGCACGGTCGACCTTAGGCATCGGTCTCTTCGCCAGGGGCCTGCTCGAGCCGGTACCCATCGCCCCCGCGTCCGTCTCCTTGTTCTTCGCGGCTTTGCTTTTAATGGCAGCCCTTCTCTTCGCGTCGCCCATATCTGTAAGAACAAGGGTAGACGGGTAAACTCAAAGCAACAGGTCAAGGTAGTTAAGAAAAGGGGTGACGGACTTACGCTGACGGGTGCGTTCCTCGTACTTTATCGCCGCTGTAGAGGGCTCGGGTCCGTCGCAATACCAGTGGACGGTGTTGAGGTTAACCAGCTTCGCCCACGTCCGTTCCTCTGGCTTCGTCTTCGAAAAAATCTTTTCCAAAAAATGGTACTCCTCTAGATCAACTTGTGGACGTCGTCGCACTGAAAAATCAAAGAAGGAAAACACTCAGGACGGTCATTAAAAAGTTAAAGAAGAATTACCTTCGTGACACGACGGACTGAACTATACCAAACGGGTCCAAGATCCCCCATGTGCTGTCGACGGGCATGAAGTTCGTCTCCCCCGGGTGACACATCCAACCGTCACCTTCCAGGAAGAAATAACGACTCTTCTAGTCTCGATTGGAGTCCGGGGTTTCGTAGATGACTTTCAAGACGGACTTCCTAGGGACGAAGCTGTACATTGCCCTCGACTTGTCTATCTCGTCTGGACGGTAGCAGTGGAGGAACTCCCGTACGGTCAACGATCTGGAACCATTAGACGTGGCTCCGTACAGGACCTCCATTGCAATGAAAACCCTCCAGGCGTTGGGGGATATCTGGCTGACGGACAGACCTAAGTGATGGAGGAGTTCTCGTTTTAATCTGTTCAGAGGGAATCTAAGTCCGGCCTTTAATGCTTGTTCGTACACCCTTAGGTCACCCACTTCGTCGTAATAACATTTCTCGGATTTGTAGGGTAGACAGATTGGGATGTGGTCGGGTATTTGGTAAATTGCCCTAATTGTTTTGAAGTGAACCTCCTTAATTGTGGACACGAATTTGTTCACCGTCCACTCAGGCAGCATGACGAACTCCCTAAGTCCTTCAGCCCCAACTACGAATTTAGGTCCTTCACCACCGCCGTCAGAACCTTCCTCTGGTTTGGCCAACTCCATATCCTCATTTGTTGAGGACGGTGAAGTGGCAGACGGAGTCCTCTCGATCAGTTCGTCCGGATCTTTGTAACCCGACGGGTACAATTCCTCGTAACCCGCCCCGTCGCGGACGAACGACTGGTTACTCGATGCACTAGACATTGCCTACAACGGAGTGACAAAGCCTAAGACTGACGGTCTAAAATAAAAAAGGGAAGAGACGGATGCAAGAAATTTAATGCTTCTACCATGACAAGTATAAAAACTGAAGGTATATCGGAGTGAACGGATAGGATCACTTACCGAAGAAAGGAGTGAGCGGGTAGGTCTCGTTGCTGAAGGATGTGAACGGTTGAGCTCTGACGGGTGACGGACTCGCTCTGACAATGAAGTTTCTACGCAAAGTAGAAAAAATGAAGGAGAGGTGCTGGTTTTTATAGGTGGAGTGCACGGAAGACGAAGCGGCACTTCGATCCAAGATACAGACCAATCTATGAGTAACACGTGCCATCGCCTTAAATGCCTCTGCAGCCTGTCAGACCTCCACAGACATGACGGCGTCGCGCTCCGTCAACCTCCCTCCAAGAGCCCTCGTCACCACCATCCGTTAAGTTCTTACCGTCATCGCTTTGACTCCGTCACCAACCATTCGGTCTTTACGATCACCGTCCTAGTTCTTTGTTACCGTTCATTTACGCCTATCCGTCACCCCCATGAGTACGGGACCATCATTATTGTTTGTTTTAACCGTCACCCCAATTGACCGTTTGCACAACAGCGACAGACCAAATGGGGTGAAGGGGGCAGCTGAAGAGGATAAAATATGAGATAAGACTTGGTGAGCCCAATAGGCCCATGTCCGCAGGTCCATGTCCACAAGCCCAAAGAAGGTAGAGCCCATCCTTTGTATGGGCCCCTGACAGAACGAAGGCCCAGACTTGCCCACCAAGTTTCAGAAAACTTGCTCTGCAAGGATGAGACTTGCTCTGCAAGGATGAGACTTGCTCTACAAGGATGAGACTTGCTCTACAAGGGTGAGACTTGCTCTGCAAGGAAAGGAGGCATGACCTCACTACTATAAAAAAGCCCCAACATCCTCACAAAAAGGTACGTGTAACTAACTCCTCTCTAGCACTCTAGAGTTGTAAAAACATTTCTGACTTAACCTTCAGAGGGTGTTTGGCCGGCTCCACACCGGTGCCCCTTGAAGGTGTTTCTGTGTTGTTCTCTCTTGCAGGCAACGGCTATGAGTGCAAGGATCGTGCATCTCATTGGTGAACTTTTCGGCATCATCATATATTAAATAAAAAGTTTGTTTATATGGTCTGGGACATTTAACGATGATGATATGTATGTAACTAGTTTTTTTTTTTGGGGGGGGGGGGACTAAGAATGTCACTTTTTCGCACTAGACAACAATTCTGATAAAGTTACTAAAGAAAAATAAAATGGATAAGAGATGAAGCACTATTGAGTGCACTTACCAATATAAGCCCCTTGATGATTTGGTCTGTGTAGTAGTCTGGCTGTGATTTTTGCAAAGAAAGCATATGGTCAATCATAGTGTTACCCTTTTCCTCCTTACGCCTTTGCTCATCAATAAGTGCTTGCAAGAACTCATCCGTCCTCTTGGAGAGACTCTTCAACTTCTTCTCCAAGCCTCCATAATCCATCCACCGCAAGATGGGTACAAACTCCGCTGGATTTGATGCCCCTCCGAACCCTGTTAACTCTTTAATTATCCGCCTAAACTGTCTTGCTTCTTCCTCATCCTTCACGTCCTCACCGTACCTGTAGTACCGTTTCCCTGCCACCATTCTCATTATGGTGTTAAATGTCATCTCCAAGATCATTGATTGTAGCTCCACCTTGGCGAAACCGTGGCAAGAATTGTGTGACAGGCTTCGTAGCAAGTGCTTGATCTCGTCCCTTCGGATGCCTAAGAACTTGTTGAGGCGATTGTTTGAGAAGATTTCAAGGGTACTAATGCGGCGGAGGTTGCGCCAGTGATCGCCATATGGGGATTGTATTATGGTGGTGTTGTTGTAATGCAGGTGATTGCCTAATAGGAAGGGAGGACGGTTGGCTAATACTATGTCATTCTTTGTAAAACATTCTTCAACTGCTGATGGAGATGACACAATGACCACAAGTTGTGAACCAAATTTGAGTGAGAATATTTGACCATATTTTTGTGAGAGGGCACGGAAAGTACGGTGGAGTGGTTTTTTAATGATATGGAGATGGCCTATAATTGGAAGAGAAGGTGGGCTAGGTAGGAGGTGTTTTGGTCGGGTAGTTCTTGTTTTGACGATGAGCTTGATAGCAACAAGAACAATGAGAAGAGTGAGAGACAAATATAGTAAGATGGCTACCATGTTTATTTTTTATGATACTGAAATGATTTCTGATGCTCTGTGATTGAAGATGCATGCATATTGATGTGGTCACTACATCTTTATAGGGACAATGAGGTTCCTTTTTGGCCCAAAACGGATATAATAATGATGATGCCTATCTAGTGCCTCACGTCACTGATTGCGTATATTTGTTTCTCTCACTTGATTTGCGTCACCATGTAATCGCATTTGGCTTTGCATGCATGATTTTATATATATATATATATATATATATATATATATATATATATATAATGTGTGGATAAGGACTAAGGAGAAGTTGTACCCTGTGATATACTTACTTATTTTCTCGCCCAGTGTCTTAGGTGGCAATTGGGAAGGCAACGTGTCAAACTTTCTAGCCTCTAACTCTCAATAGCACTTCAAGCTAGGTATATATCATGCATCTAGTTCATGTATATTTACTAACATGAGAATTACTTCCATATTAAAGGGAGGAAATATATGTACACCCGATATATGATGTATTTTCTTCACTTTTTATAAGTCTTTTGGATTGTACATTTACTCACTGGACGAAGCCAGGGGAACATGGCTCCTTTGATATAAAAGAAAGTGCTCTCACTCTAAATAGAAAATGAACTCTGTATTGCAAAGACTGAAATGAATTAATTAATTACATACAAGCTCTGTTCCTATATTTATACACAAAGACTAATGGTAAATTTAATAGAAAATATCAAGCAACTAACTCCCTAAAATAACGGAAAACAGTTACATCAACATTCCAGCTCATATGCATGTACTTCAACATATTCAGATCATCATTGCATACGTGGCATCATCTCCTGCATTGATCATAGCATCTGATCATAATAAGGCATAGCTTCAATCACAGTCATAGCTACGGTTTGATCACTGGCTTCATCACCTGGAAGCTGTAGCTTGACTTGATTAGCTAAATGGACTTTTCCTTGATGCAAGACACCATCCTGTTGTGCTATTTTAACACTCCCCCTCAAGAGCAAAGCTCTTGTATTAGGATTGTGTCTTTGATACTCTGGATAATGTATGTCATGAGCAAAAATGTTGATGACTCCCAGTCTTGCTAATAGCTTGGAGAACTGATCAACCCCAAGTGCTTTTGTGAATATATTTGCCACTTGATTTCTTGAAGAAACATAAAACATTTTGATTGTACCATCCAGTGCCCTGTTTCGGACTACATGGCAATCTGCTTCTATGTGTTTTGATCGATCATGAAACACAGGATTTGCAGAGATATGTATAGCTGCCTGGTTGTCACAGTATAGTAGCACATGTCTCTCATGTGGAATATGCAAATCTCTTAGCAAATAAAGCAACCAAGTAACCTCACACGTAGTGGTGGCCATGGACCTGTACTCTGCTTCAGCAGATGATCTGGACACTATGTCTTGCTTTTTGGACCTCCAGGAAATTAAGGAATCCCGAAGGAAAACACAATAACCAGTTAAGGATTTCCTTGTGTCAGGGCAGCCTGCCCAGTCTGCATCACAAAATGCCTTTAGCTGTAAATCTGATTCAGCAGGAAAGAACACTCCTTGCCCTGGTGTACCTTTAATGTATTGGAGAATTCTAGTGGTTGCCTTCATGTGTGGGACTCGTGGTTGAGCTAAGAACTGACTAAGTCTGTGAACAGCATAGGCTATGTCAGGTCTGCTCAAAGTTAGGTACATCAATTTCCCTATCAATCTTCTATACTGTGCTGCATCCTTAAGTAATTCCCCATCTGTCTTGGAGAGCTTCAACTGTTGTTCCATTGGGGACTTGACTGGTTTGCAACCAAGCATTCCTGCCTCTTTCAAAACTTCAAGAGCATACTTCCTTTGGTTGATGCTAATGCCTTTAACATTTCTTGCAATCTCCAAACCCAAAAAATACTTGAGTGAACTGAGATCTTTGATCCCAAATTTCTGGTCTAACAAGGTTTTTAACTTGGCAACACAAGCTGAATCATTTCCTGTGATTATCATATCATCTACATACACCAATAAGGCAGTAAAAGAAGAACCATTTGAGTAAACAAACAAGGAATGATTAGCTTGGGATTGTTTGAAACCAAGCTGCATAATGGTGGCAGAGAGCTTGGCATTCCATTGCCTTGAAGCTTGTTTAAGACCATATATGAATTTCACCAATTTGCATACCAAAGGAGCAGCATAAGTTGAAGTAGAAGACTCCCCCTTGCTGTGAAAACTAGGAGGCAAATCCATGTACACCTCCTCATCAAAGTCACCATGGAGAAAAGCATTGTTAATGTCTAGCTGGTGCAAGGGCCAACCTTTGGCTGAGGCAAGGGCAATCAGTACCCTTACAGAAACAGTTTTAGCAACAGGACTAAAGGTCTCCAAAAAATCAAGCCCTTCCCTTTGAGTGTACCCTTTGGCAACCAGCCGTGCTTTATACCTCTCTAGAGTGCCATTAGAATTTAGTTTCACTTTATAGACCCATTTACACCCAATTGGCCTCTTACCAGGTGGTAAAGGGGTAAGGACCCAAGTGTGAGTTTGCTCTAAGGCCTGAATTTCCTTATCCATAGCCTCCCTCCAAAGAGGGTCTGTGACAGCTTGATGGAAGGATTAGGGGGTTTGATGGCTAGAGCTAACAATCATGAGATAAGACTAATAGTTAGCATCCAAATGACTATAAGTGAGACAATCCTCAATGGCATAAGGAGTGCCTGATACATGAGAAGGAGCAGGGCAAGGTGGCAGGACAGCTGAATTGCAAGCATAGTCCTGTAAGTATGCTGGAGTTTTGTGAGCTTTAGTGGACTTTCTGGTTGGGGGGGGGGGATCTGCAGTGGGAATGTTGATAGCAACAGAGGTAGAATCAAGAGAATTGGAGGTAACCACAGGCTCAGAAGGAGGACTGGGGGCAAGAGAAATGGGTAAAGGAATTGAAGGAAGATGGGAAGAAGTACAAGGAGGATAAGGATCAGTGGAAGCATCTGGTATGCTGACAGGAGTGACAAAGGAAGTTATAGCAGCAGAAGAAGAAGCATCAACCTCAGAAACAAAAGGGTCAGAAAAATCATGAATAGAAGCAGCATAAGGAAAAGTATTTTCATGAAAGTAAACATCTCGGGAAACAAAAACAGTTTTGGTGGATAGATTCATAACCTTGTAACCTTTAACCCTAATAGGATAACCCAAAAAGACACACTTGGATGCTCTTGGATCAAATTTAGTCCTATTGTGAGAGAGGGTGGAAGCATAGCATAAACATCCAAAAACCCTTAAATGAGAGTAAGTAGGAATTTGACCAAAAAGAGCCTCAAAAGGAGTTTTATGATTCAGCACAGAAGATGGAGTTCTGTTTATCAAATATGTAGCAGTAAGAATGCAATGCCCCCATAAATGCAAAGGTAAATTTGATTGAAATCTAAGTGCTCTTGCAACATTTAAGAGATGTTGATGCTTTCTCTCAACTATTGCATTCTGTTGAGGAGTTTCAACACAGCTTAAATGGTGCAAGATGCCCTTTTGAGAGAAAAATTTTGACATAATGAATTCAGTTCCATTATCAGTCCTAATGCACTTGATTTTTCGGGTAAATTGAGCTTTAATCATGAGATAGAATTGTTCTAAGATGGCTTGGGTTTGAGATTTATGTTTTAGGAGATAAACCCAAGTGCATCTTGAACAATCATCTACAATGGTTAAAAAGAATTTGCAGCCATCAATGGTAGGAGTTGAGAAAGGTCCCCATAAGTCACAATGAATTAAATCAAAACAGTGACTAGAAACATGAGAACTAGGGGTAAAAGGTAATCGTTTTTGCTTGGCTAGAGGGCAGATTTCACAATCAATCATCTTATTATCATTGAAAATTGGTACATCATTGTGTTTCAATAATGCCAACTTAGCATTTGACAAATGTCCTAATCTGTAATGCCAAATATGTGGCTGTACATGAACATTATTAACAGCATGAACATTATTGACAGAATGAAAATCAACATAGCAATTTGATGAGGTTGAGATGCTTTCTTCCAGCAGGTATAACCCTTTGTACTCCTTACCCAGACCAATTGTGCTCCAATGAGCCAGGTCCTAGATGAAGCAGAGAGTTCCAAAAAACATGAGACAACAAGAAATGGACTTAGCCAATTTACTGACAGAAAGAAGGTTGAATGTGAATGAAGGAACACATAGGACATTGTGAAGAATAAGTTTTGATGAAATTTCAACAATTCCTATGTGTGTGACTAAAGCTGATTCTCCATTTGGAAGATTAACAAATGTATTCAAAGTGGCTGTGATTGAAGTAAAACAGGACACAGAATGCACCATGTGATCTGTGGCTCCTGTATCAATTACCCAATCTGATTTACTGAAGGCAGTTCTATCAACTTTCTTAGCAGAAAAAATAGAATGCTGGAAAGATGGAGTAAAGAATTGATTGGAATGGTTACCTGACATAAATGCTGGATTGAAAACAGGATAGGTATTGATTTGAGATTGTGAAGAACATTCACCAGAGACTCCTCCTACACCAGCAACCATACAAGAAGTGCTTGCATTTGCAGCATGATGTGTATCACCAAGAGTACTCCCTGTCCTAGTGGTTCTGGAGTTGAGAAAAGCCAACAACTTCTCACATTGAGCTTTAGAAATGGGGCACTGATTTCCATTAACCAAACCACCATCTCCAGGATTGAATGTTGCTTGATTTGCATTGGCTATCTGCTTGCCTTTTGGTTTGTAACCAGGTGGATAGCCATGCAACTTGTAGCATTTTTCAATAGTATGCCCTGACATGTTGCAGTGAGTACAGAAAGGCATTTCCTTCTTGCCATTGCCTTTGAAGTTTCCTTTGAAATTTGCATACATCGCCATTGTATCAGTCTGAGAAGAACTTGAATTTTGATGGCCAACACTCTTGTGTGACTCCTCTTGTAATATCAATGAATAGACTTTGCTCATTGAGGGAAAAGGATCCATCATGAGAATTTGGCTACGAACAGTGTCAAAACTCTCATTTAACCCCATAAGAAACCTCATCACATAAGCCTTGTTGTGTGAATTACTCAGAGTCTTCATTGCTCCGCAAGAGCATTCTGGCATTGGTTCATAGTTCAACAATTGATCCCACAATCGTTTGAACTTGGTATAAATCTCAGTTATAGACATTTGATTTTGGCGAATTTGAGAGATCTCAGTTTGCAAATTGTAGATCTTTGGTCCATTTCCTTGTGAGAACACGTTCTGGAGTTCAATCCACATTTCCCTAGCTGTCTCGCAGTAAATTATATTGCTTGAGACATCCACAGGATTTGCTCTGATACCATATAAAAGAAAGTGCTCTCACTCTAAATAGAAAATGAACTCTGTATTGCAAAGACTGAAATGAATTAATTAATTACATACAAGCTCTGTTCCTATATTTATACACAGAGACTAATGGTAAATTTAATAGAAAATATCAAGCAACTAACTCCCTAAAATAACGGAAAACAGTTACATCAACATTCCAGCTCATATGCATGTGCTTCAACATATTCAGATCATCATTGCATACGTGGCATCATCTCCTGCATTGATCATAGCATCTGATCATAATAAGGCATAGCTTCAATCACAGTCATAGCTACGGTTTGATCACTGGCTTCATCACCTAGAAGCTGTAGCTTGACTTGATTAGCTAAATGGACTTTTCCTTGATGCAAGACACCATCCTGTTGTGCTATTTTAACATTTGACTTTTTGAAATTCCCATTAGATTTGTCAAAAACAAACAAAAATTAATTACAATTTATTTCTCTGCCCCTTGAAATTTTAGATTTTTACCTCCCAAAATAAAAAATTTAGAGCTTTTTGTTATTAGCAAATAGATAGAGTAGAGTTTACCAGTTTATTCCTTAAACATTTATATTTGATCCTCAAATATTTAAATTTATAAAAAGAAATGGAACAGAAAACCCAAAACATTTAATTGGAAAAGAAAAACCCAAAAAACAAAATATTGCCTTGGCCCATTAATTAGCTGTGAGCGTGGCCGCTTTAAATACTTACAAAACCCCAACTGTCTAAAATCCAAATCAACAGTTTCTCAAAAAAAAAAAAAAAAAAAAAAAATTCCAAATCAACACAGAAAAAAGTACAGATAAAATAAAACAGATCAGTTTATTGTGTGAAAACCTCACGCCACCATGCCGTCAATCAAATCGCCTCGCCGACGTGGTCCGCTCAGTTCATGCTCTAATCCAAGTCGATAGCAACCGGTTTCTTCCTCTCTCTCTCTCTCTCTCTCTCTCTCTCTGCCTGCTTTTTTTTTTTTTTTTTTGTGCGATACCATGAGCTCTTTTAGTAGCTTTACTGTTGTCTTGTAACTTTAAAGTTTAAACCGACCGACTCTAAACTTTGGCTAAAACACATGTATGGCTGTATGTGTTTATTTATAGCTTTATTTATTATTCTTTTTTTTTCTTTTTTCTGAGAAAAATTATTCTTTAGTTTTTAGAATCAACTTATTCACTATTCATACACTAACATCTAATATATAATATGTATTATTCTTTAGTTTATATATGTTTTAAATTAATTATATAACTAGTTTATAAATTTCAAATATTTAGCTTTTAAAGTGTGAGTTTTTAAAGTTAATATATGGAAACTAAGTATTTGTTTTGATGAATTTTTTTTTTTCAAGAATTTTGTTATAATTAGTTGCCCCCGAATAAATTTCCTAGCTCTGCCACTATATTTACTATGCATAAATTGTTTTACAAAGCCATTACAAGGTTGATATTTTATGTAAGAGTGAAGCTTATGGTTAATATAAATTTTATTATATAAGTTTATAAATTTATATGTTGAATATCACATATAAAACTTAAAAGAAAATACATAAAAAAATTGTATTTATCATATTATTGATGCATAACATCCATCAAATATATTCATTATCACCGCTATCTCTCTTCGTAGCCACCAATAGTCCACTGTAAATCCTTCACTTCTTTATTGTCAGGTTTGAATTTCACTCTTACTTCTTCAACCCGATCTGCTGCTGCCATCTTATTTGCCAACTTATCTGCAAACAGCCCACTGCAATTCTGTTGCTGCAATTTGGGAGAGTTCAAACTTTGTGCTCTGAAGCAAATTCATCCATTTATGGTTCAAACTTATCCTATTGGCTGTATCTTTTCATTTATTTTCTATCACAAACCTATACATCACACAATTACAGGGAAAGAGAGCCAATATATATATATATATATATATATATATATAGAATCATTCCTATACAAGTGAGACATATTTTTACAAATCTAACCAAAGAAATAAAAGAGTAATATTGACAAAGAGAAGTAATGAGGCAGATTCTAAATTCCAGTGAGTCATTGAAAGAGAGAGAGCTTTGAATTTTACTGATGAAGATGAGTTCAAGAAGTAAAAAGTAGTTGTTCTATGAGAGATGAAAATCTGGAGATTTCCAACGCATGAAGAAGAGAGAGAAAAATAATTGTGTTTTGTTATATCAATAGACTATGTGTGGGTCCCACCATTTTCACAATATTACAAATGTGCCATTCGGAATTGTTATTTAAATGTTGAATACACTTCTTTAATGGTTCTCTAAATACATGTTTTAAGGCAACTATACTGAGTACTGTTATCAAAATGCCCATGAAATAGTATCCTTAGCAAACAACTCACTCCAAAGTGGGACTCATGGTTTTGAGCATTTAAATCATAGAAAATGTTAGGTTCTAAAAGTTTAGAACAATTGGCAAATTGTGAATACAAACTTGTCTAGATATAAATCCTAGAGTCTATAGATATTATTAGACAATGCTTAAGGTGATTCAAGTCAAGATTCAAGAATATACAAGTTGCAGGAAGAAGATTTCATAATCTATCTGGTTCGATCGATCGAAAGACAGGCTCGATCGATCGAAAGTCGTATCTATAGAATTTTAATTAAACCCAAACATTAGTTCAAGCCCATTAAGGATTAGGGTTTCTAATCTACTTCTCCCAGTATATAAAGGAAACCCTAAGCATGTTTTTATGGTGTTGTTTAGAGAGATTTGAGTGCCTCTTGTGTCTCTTTTGTATTTAGGGTTTTGTACCTAAAAGCTCTCTCATGTCTTCTACCGGTGTTATTCCTTGAAAAATCTCAAGATCCGGTATTGTATAAGTTACTGCCTTCTCTAGTCATCAAAGGTGTTGATGATCTAAACCTTCAAGGGTGGTCTTGGAGTCACAAACAGGAGAGTTTGTGTTGCTAGACCTTTGAGTGGGATCTCAAAGTCACAAACGTGGGTGTTTGTGTTTTTGTAAAGGCTAAAGAAAGAAGGAGTCCGTGGTTTTGGAGCTTGCACATGGTCGTGTTAGTAAATTTCTACTAGTGGGTAGCAATAGGATGTTAGTGGTCTAAGTCGCTATTGTAAAACTTCGATTCTTTCTAGTGGATTTGCTTTTTACCTTGAGGATAGCTAGGTTAAATCCTTCACAGGTTTTTTACCGGTTTGGTTTTCCTGGGTTATCATATCGTTGTGTTTTTTATTTTCCGCTGCTATACATTGATATGTTATATTTGTGTTAACCTAGATTTGTTAATTTGACTAAGTAATCACTTGACTAATTACCTAGGTTAGTCTGATTGTGGTTTTAAGGGGTCTAAAAAACTATCAAGTGGTATCAGAGCAGGTTGCTCTTTTGTTTTAGATCTTTTGATCTAAGAGCTGATCCTTGACTCTTGTTGTCATGGATAATTTGAAGTGTTTTTTTGATCATGTCTCTGCTCATGCTTCTGTTGATTTTATTAATACCTGTGAAACTCTTCGTAAGGAATTATTGAAATGTATGAAAATTGCTAAGAAATTCAAGGAATAGTTAAAATTGGCTAATCTTGAAAAAGATGAATTGGTTGTTAGATTAGATAAATCTAATAAAAAGAATGAATTTTTGAGATATCAAATTTCCTCTCAAAATAAGAAGATGAAAAGCTTGGAACAAGAGTTAGTTAAATCTAAAGCTAAAATTGAAAATTTGACTAGTACTAATCCTGCTGTTGATAACAGAAGTGTTTCTGTTTCTCTTAAGCCTAAAACTGAGAAAGTTTATATCCCTCTTTTCAAGAGGAATAATAAAAGAAAAGGCTTATTTTGCTAGGTTAGACAAAGGTAAAAATTCTGATGTAGACGCTAAAATTTCTAAACCTATGTCTAAACCTATTGTTAGAGAGCATAATAAATCTGTTTTTGTGTCTGTCTATCACCTTTGTGGTGTTGTTGGTCATATTAGACCAAATTGTTCTTTGTTGAGGCAAAAACCAAAATCTGAGACTAGATTTGTTCATGTTTGTCACTTTTGTGGTGTCTCTGGTCATATTCGTCCTCATTGTCATAAATTGAAATTTAAACATTCTGTATTTCAATCTAGGATATGTGATGATATTTCTCATGCCATAAGTCCATATAAATTGTTTCATATTCTTTTAAAAAATTTGAGCTTGTTGGCTTGTGAAAGGAATTTGCAGGATTTCAGTCTTTCTCAGAAGATTGGTGTAATCCCTCAAATTCACTCTACTTCTCATGAATTTTCACCTACAAAGCCGAAGACTCATGCTATATGGGTGAGAAAAAATGCTCTAAGGTGAGTGCTGTTTACTTGTCTTTGATTTAATTCTTTCAATTAATTGTGGACATGTTTATTTTTAGTTTTTGGTTGTTTTATTTTCTTAGGTTGTTTTGATTATTCAAAAATCCAAAAACATTGAAAAAATTCAAAAAGAAAAAAATATTTTATTTTGTGTCTAGTTTTATTTTTCTTGAGGATTACATGAATTATGATCTCTTTCTTGATTTAGAATATGCTTGACATTGTGGAGAAACTTGAATAGCATGTGTTATATAAGTGCTAAGCTATTTTTGATTTTGTACGAGTATGTACTGGCTTGTACATGTACTCAAGGGTTAATTAAGAAATTGATATTTCTTGTTTGTGTACCCTCTATAGCTTAGTTAAGCATTGTCATGCATTGCATTTGCATTGTTCGTTTAGCATAATGTGTGCTTTTTGTTTTTGGTCATAATTTTTTTACCAAAAAGATTTTTGTGTTTTGTATTTCACATCTTGGATTTATAATCAAGGATTGGCCATATTATCTTTACATAACAAGTTTATGTACCTTGTTTAGCTTGGATGAGCTTATTTATTACACTTTATTAGTTTGAGCTTTATAGTGCATGTTGTGTGGGAGATGTTTATAGTTTTTTATCACTTTGTCTTGATCTTGAAGTCACATGTCTTTGACTGTCGGACTTGAACCTTTTGAGAAATGTATAAATAACCATCTCATCACTGTTTACTAGCCAATCATGAACACCTTAGTGCATATCGTAAGATTTTGTGCTCGAAAAAGTGTAGCACATGCACAAAAAGAACATAAGGTGTAACCTCAGCTTAAATGTTAAAATTGGTGTGTACATTATTGGACTTAATGTTAAATCAAACAAATAAAATTGGTGTGTACATTATCCCGGCTATTTTAATAAGTTTCTGATTAAATAAAAATTGGTGTGTACATTATGAGGCAAATCAAGAAACTTACATGATTGTAAGCTTGTTTTCTAGGAGATGTGGGAGTTATATGATGTAATTCTTTAGGTGATAGTCTCTTTCAAATTCTATGTGATGAATTTTGTAGAAATTGTGATTAATTGCTATTCACATATCGCCTCGCATGTATCTCAAGCTTTTGCTAGTTGCACACACTAAACAAGTTACTCTTTGTTAAACTTGGTACATTATATTGTGTGTAATCTTGTTGTGGCCATCCAAGATTAAAGTTCCCTGATTTTAATGCAAAACGTGTTTAAAGTTTGAGACTTGAGGTCAAATTGATTGAAAATTTTGTTTTTGGAAGATCTGGGTTGAATTCAAGTGTTTTTGAAAAACTTTTAATCTCATACTCATGCATTTCATTCATAAAACTATGTGCTTTAAGGAGTTTTTGCATTAAAATGCTTTGTTTTTCAAAAATCTGATTTTTCCAGATTTTCGATCGATCGAAACTGAAAAATTTTCAGTTTTTAAGTTTTTGACCAAAATTTTTTTCATGCATCATTTATGTTTAGGATTCACATGCATTGCATTGTTTTCTGTATCCATCTTGCAGTTTTGCAGTCATATCTCTCATTGTTTCACACATAACATGCATACACTTTGCTAAATTGGGTACTCAACTTGATTTAAAAATTGATTGATTAATTTTTGAGTTATGTACTTTTTAGTATATGCTATTTTTATTTGTGAACTACAGAAAATATTTTTCTTAAAAGATATGATGGATAATCAATGAGCAAATATTTTCTCTACTCATGCAATTGTTTATGGGTCACATAGTGTCAAGTTTGCATTTATTGAAAGAGATAATATTTTTCTTCATGTGTATCCTCAACTTATCAACTTAATTTTTTAAGTTTGGTTTGTGTCTTTTTATTTTCCCCACCTCCTAAATTTTTCCCAAAATTGTTTTTCTCAAAACTTGTTTTGTTTTTTCTATTTTTATAGGGGGAGAAGCTTGTTTTTAACCTTTGTTGTTCATAGGGGGAGTTATCTCTATTTTCTATAGAGTTGAATTGTTTTGTGTTCCCTTAATTCTCTATTTTCTCTTGAATTTTGTTGCGTATGTTGGCTGTTTACTCTTTGAATGAGTTGTCTTTGTCAATACGTGACAAAAAGGGGGAGAAATAAATGAAATGTGGGAATCCCGTTTGTTTTGTTTAGGGGGAGTTGAATTTATTTTTGAAAGGGGGAGAATATAAAAACTTTTTGATGTATCTAACTTAGGGGGAGAGTTAGAATTTACTTTTGCTTTTTATATTCTATTTAATATTATTGTTTATATGTCTTTCTTTCCACACATGCAGTGATGTGTTTGTTGAGTGTTTTAGGAAAGACAGGTACATTCTGATCAAGACCTTCTACCTCTTAGATTGGAATTTTTGATGTAATTGGGCATTTTATTGTATTGGGTTGTTCTTGTATTTGAGCATTTCATTTTGTATGAAAGTTTTGTCATGAATTGCCAAAATGGGAGATTATTAGGTTCTAAAAGTTTAGAACAATTGGCAAATCGTGAATACAAACTTGTCTAGATATAGATCCTAGAGACTATAGGTATTATTAGACAATGCTCAAGGTGATTCAAGTCAAGATTTAAGAACATACAAGCTACAGAAAGAAGATTTCATAATCTGTCTGGTTCGATCGATCGAAAGACAGGCTTGATCGATCGAAAGTCGTATCTACAGAATTTTAATTAAACCCAAACAGCAGTTCAAGCCCATTAAAGATTAGGGTTTCTAATATACTTCTCCCAGTATATAAAGGAAACCCTAAGCACGTTTTTATGGTGTTGTTTAGAGAGATTTGAGTGCCTCTTGTACCTCTTTTGTATTTAGGGTTTTGTACCTAAAAGCTCTCTCATGTCTTCTATCGGTGTTATTCCTTGAAGAATCTCAAGATCCGGTATTGTAGAAGTTGCTGCCTTCTCTAGTCATCAAAGGTGCTGATGATCTAAACCTTCAAGGGTGGTCTTGGAGTCACAAATAGGAGAGTTTGTGTTGCTAAACCTTTGAGTGGGATCTCAAAGTCACAAACATGGGTGTTTTTGTTTTTGCAAAGGCCAAAGAAAGAAGGAGTCCATGGTTTCAGAGCTTGCACGTGGTCTTATCAGTAAATTTCTACTGGTGGGTAGCAATAGGATATTAGTGGTCTAAATCGCTATTGTAAAACTTCGATTCTTTCTAGTGGATTTGCTTTTTACCTTGAGAATAGTTAGGTTAAATCATTCACAGGTTTTTTATCGGTTTGGTTTTCCTGGGTTATCATATCGTTGTGTTTTTTATTTTCCGTTGCTACACATTGATATGATATATTTGTGTTAACCTAGATTTGTTAATTTGACTAAGTAATCACTTGGCTAATTACCTATGTTAATCTGATTGTGGTTTTAAGGGGTTTAAAAAACTATCAAAAAACACTCTTCAAAAGCCCTTACCAAATGGGCCCTGAGAATCATTGTTGGCTCCATGAGCTTTTGCTCTAAAGTTTTAGCTATATGGGTAAAACGTGATTGACTTTGTTTTGAGCCAAAAGGAGAGTTTTATAGCAGCCTTTAGGTGTCCTTAATGACTGGTTTTTAGGCTAAAAGGTAAGGCTATGGACCTTCAAGGTGCTAAATTGATCTTTGGTTTCTGATTTGCTTTAATTAGGTAAATGAGTTAGCTTGCTTTATGCATAATTTGGGAAGGATTTGACTAAGCCCCCATTGGCTCCTCTTTTTTAGTTGTTTTAGACTCTTAATTGGGAGGCTCACTTAAAGTGAGGGCTAGCAACTGTAGTTGGCCAAGGAGAGCTAACTATGTTTTAGAGACAAAAATGGGTTAGGGCAAAAAATTTGGGCCACAGACAACGAGAGTATAAGACCTCTTTTGGGGTGGAAATTTTGGGTACAAAACATCCTCCATGAGCTTGAGGTGCTACCAGTGTCCCTTGCCTACTTCATATCACACTTGGGTTGTTCTTATGCAAAAGGTCTGAAAGGAACCAACCCATTCCCCCCAAATCACACTCCCTCAATTTCCCCAATATATTCACATAAGCTTGAGCCATGCTTAAAAGAAAAAATATATAATACAATACATGAATCGGGCTTGCAAAAAAATGTGTCATGAAAGTAGGTATCAACAACTAGTAAACTTTGACTTTCACCTTTGAATTTATGTATTATTATTATTTCATCTCTCTCTCTCTCTCTCTCTCATAAATAAGTAAGTAACAAGTTTTATTGAGAAACAAAAATAACCTTAATTTCATTTCTCTAATCTCTTATTTGTATTAAAAGAAAACAAAAAGAATATGCTCTTCGCTTTTTTTTTTTTTTTTTTTTTTTTTTTTGCGTTATATTTGTATGTGAAAGAAAATATGAGTCATATTAGATTGATTCAACCTATCAAAGGTTGGACAAAGATCATAAATATTTCAGCCCAATTTTACCCAATCGAATTGAATTTGCTTGATTTGACCTATTTGTCATGGTTACATGCGAAATTTTTTTTAGTTTCGAATCAAATACTAGCCCATATGGGTATGAATCAAGTGCACTCAAGGAAATCAACCCATAACATACAGAGACCCCCCCCTCCCCCCAATTTTTTTTTAAGAAATAAAAATTAGTTAAATTACAAATTGCACCCTTAAACTTAATTTGTTCAAAATTTAATTAAGTCTTATAACTTCTAGTTTACTCGTGCTCTATTTGTTTTTCAATGTAGTCCTTGCATCCACTTCAATTAGAGAGATTTTAGTTGTGTCCCAAAACAACGTAATTTTAGTATTTTTTTTTTTTAATATTAAAAATTTACAAAACAACATCATTTTTAGGATACCTATTTGCACAATGTGATGGAATTAGACAAATAACTACATTGAATAAAAGTAAAACTCATAGAACTGAAATGAATAGATATAAAGTTACAAGACTTTATTGAATTTCAAGTAAAGTTAGAAAATAAATTTATAATTGAGTAATACTATATCTATAATACTTTTACAATACTAAAGGTTATGAACTACACTATTTCCTTCTCTACCAACATGCTGAAATTTTACATGATTAAGCCATTCTACCAAGTCATTTGCCTCTTTTATTAGGAAGCCGAAGGGAGTAGTTTGACACCTAATCCATGAAGCCTCTAATGACTGTGATGGAATCGCCTTCAAAAATAATCATGTCAAGACCGATTTCTGTAGCAAGTTCTATTGCCCGTGTGGCTGCCAAAGCTTCCATCTCCAACACTAAGCTGGCAAGCTAAACATTCTGAGCTAAAGAAGCCATTGCAAGACCTTGGATGTCACGAATTATCACCACAAGACCTGCTCTGCCAACATCTTGGAAAATTGCCGCATCAAAATTGGCTTTATACCAGTCTGAAGGTGTGGTGACCACCTTACACGTAGTCTAATTGTAGGTGCTGCCACTGTTTTCTTTGGCTATGCAGACCGATATTCCAACAAAGCCTTATACACCCGCTACACTACCAGGTTTAGAAGGGAGCCAGGCAGAGTTGTTCTGACTTTGTTTCTTCAATACCAAATTGTCCAAATCTGCATAGTGAACAACTCAGCACTACACCTCGACTCAAAGATATGAAGGATCAGTTGGGTAAAATCTTGGAAAACTTTTTGGTCTCTAAAGCTCTATTGGGGGTTTTCGTTCCCCACCTGTGCAAGGGTCAGGCAAGACCATAAAGCATGGATAACATCCTCATCATGTTAGGCTCAAAGAGAGCGTTTTGGATCATCCGCCACACAACAGCGTTTCAGATTATTTAGAGTTGGGATGGCATTTTTGCAAACTCTCCATAGGAAGTTTCTGATCTTACACGGCACTGATAGGCTCCAGATTTTCTTTGAAAGTGGTTTCATCAGCTCGACTTGGGTAGGGGTCTGCGAGGTTACCATCTGAGCTTCAGTTTTGAGAAAGTAGTAACCTGACTTGGTAGTGTATTGGCCGGGCTGAACATATGGCCAAAAGAGAGAGTCTTCTGAGGTGGTTCGGGTCAGTGGAATTTGTGCTATCTAATCAGCTTCCATCTGGTTGAAAAGGTTAGACAACAACTGTATATCCCATTGGCAAGTTGAGGGATTAATTAGAGAACTCACCGTGGCATTTTGTAGTTTAGCCACTTATCACCCCAAAGCATGATTGATTCACCATTGCCCACTCTCCATTTCGCTCTTTGCCTTATGACCTCCCTACCTTTCAAAATACTCTTCCAAGCATACAACCCTCCCTAACCCTCCTTAGCTTCCATAATAGAATAGTTTGGGAAGAACTTGGACTTAAGCACTTTGTAAAACAAAGAATTTGTATTGTGCAGCAACCTCCACGTTTGTTTGGCTAAGAGGGCATCATTGAATAATGATAATTCCTTGAAACCCATGCCACCTTTGGATTTTGGTTCACACATTTCCTCCCACTTAATCCAATGAATTTTCCTACAGTCTCCTCTTTGTCCCCACTAAAAGCCACGAATGATTTTTTCAATTTCATGACAAAGGCCTAGTGGTAGCTTGAAACAACACACGGTATATGTTGGGATAGCTTGGACCACTGCCTTAATCAAAACTTTTCGCTCTACTTGTGATAGTAGGCTTTCTTCCCATCCTTGAAGCTTCCTCCAAACCCACTCTTTAATGTAATCAAAACTAGCCTTTTTACGCTTTGCCACAAGTGATGGCAATCCCAAATACTTATCATATTGCACAATTTCCGGAACTACCAAAGCTTCTTTGATTTCAATCCTCATATCTGGAATGGTAGATTTGCTAAAGAAGATTGATGTTTTGCCTCTATTTATTTGCTGCCCGGACATGCTTTCATAGGAGGCAAGAAGATCAAGCACCTTTTTACATTCATATCTATTGGACCTGCAGAACAATAAGCTATCATCTGCAAAAAGTAGATTGGTTAGTTTTGGACTTCTTCTACTCAATGCAAATCCATGTATGGAACCCTCACTTGTTGCCTTCAAGATTAAATTATTAAGGCCTTTTGTGCACAACAAAAATAGAAAGGGTGATAAAAGACCACCTTGGAAAATTCCCCTTGAAGGTTTAATCAATCCCTTTGGCTCACCATTCACCAACACCGAGTATGAGATTGTTTTAACGCAAACCATCATAAGGGCTATCCATCTTTCATTAAACCCCAAATTTCTCATCACGCCCCATACGCCTTACTCATGTCTAGTTTTAATGCCATATAACCAGATTTCTTAGAATTGTGATTACTCATGCTATGCAATGTTTCAAAAGCCACAAGAATATTATCTGAGATCAATCGGTTTTTTGTGAAGGCATTTTGGTGTTCAGTTATGATTGAGGGTAGGATTTTTTTTAACCTATTTGCTAGGACCTTTGAAAATTTTTTATAAAGGACATTACAAAGGCTAATGGGGCGGTAATCAGTGACTGCCATGGGATTTTTTATTTTTGGGATTAAGGTTATGAAAGTATGGTTTAGGGGATGGGGTATTGTGGCTAAATTTAAGTATGACAATATGGTTTTGGTGACATCATTACCTACAAGACTTCGATAATTTGGTAGAAAATAGGGGGTATACCATCGAGGCCAGGAGCTTTTAACGGAGTCATCTGTTTCAATGCAACTTCTACCTCCCACTCCATGAACTCCTGTGATAATTGTGCATTCATATCATCGGTAACCACCTTCACCATTGAATTCAGGCCCAAATTCGGATTGGAGGATTCAAAAAGTTGTTGATAGAATGTTGTGAAAGCTTTAGCAATACCCTCGGGTTGGTTGATCCATGCACCCGAAGAATCTTGGACACCCAAAATTTTGTTCCTTCAATGCCTTTGAGTAGCCCTACTATGGAAGTACCTAGAGTTTTTGTCACCATTAACCAACCAAAATGACTTTGCCCGCTGCCTCCATATCAAATTTTCTTTCAACAACAATTCATTAATCTCCTTTTTCAAGCCCCTCACTTGGATGTTACTCCCATTTTTCATTGCTTCTTGTTCGGCTTGAAGCAAACACTTCCTTTTTTCAGCTAATTGTCTCCTAACATGGCCAAAGTTCTTGCAACTCCACTGTGATAAATCACTCCCACATTTTTCAATCTTTTTGATCACTTGTCTTTCGACTTCACAAGGGAACGAGCCTCTCCACATTGCTTCAATCACCTTTCCACACCCCTTATCGGACATCCACATTTCTTCAAAATGAAATGGCCTTGAACTTGGTGGGGGGCCTATACCACTTGGAGCAATCCATAGAGCGGAATGATCCGAGGTAGTACATGTGAGGTGAACAACCTTGGTGCCAGCAAAGTGGTTGAGCCAATCTGTTGTGCATAAGGCTCTATCTAATCTTTCCCGGATTGAATGACCTGAATTGTTATGTTTACTCCAAGTAAACCTTGAACACGAGTACCCTAGATCCACAAAACCACATGCATCGATTGCCTCACGGAACAATTGCATTTGATTGTGACTTCGTCTACTACCCCCCAATTTTTCTTCACCTCTCACCAACTCGTTAAAATCCCTTGCACATAACCACGAACCTTGAAATTTCCTTTTTAAAGTACGCAACAAATTCCAAGACTCAATAAGCTTTTGAGTGTTCGGTTCACCAAGAATCCTGTGAATCACCACTTGGTCTCTTTGTTCTTATTTATGATCGTATCAATATGGTTCTTATCAGACCCCTCCACTAAAATATCAATTGATGATCTCCAAAAAAGAACTAAACCTCCTCCCCTGCTTGTTCTTGGTGATACAAACATGTTTTTTAACTGAATTTTCCTTTTTTACGTCTTTTAGCCTTGCTTCATCTACCCATGTTTTGGCTAAAAACACGATAGAGGGATCTTTTGCCCGCACCATCTCAGCAAGCTCATTCATTGTACATGGGTTCCCAAGCCCACGATAGGTCTAGACTAAGCAACTCGTTGTGTTTGGCGGGGCTAAGCATCAGCCTCCACCATTGGAAAAGTTTGTCACTCTCAACTTTTGAAACCTGCCTATGCTTGCTAGGTAACTCCAGATGAACATCCCCACTCCTCTTCCCACAAATTTTCCTCCCCTCTTATGTATTGCCCACGGACTTTGAGTAATTCCAACTAGGAAGTATCCTTCTGATTCTCGATTTGCTACTAGTTGCAAGTTTGGAATTGGAGGAAGGATTTTTTTGCTGTGTTGCCCTAGCTCCAGCTTGCCGTGCTCCTTGATTCTCAGTTGAGGTGGCATGCTGAATATGGAAAGGAATATCCCCATTAAATTCTGCTTCTTTATTTAGCCTTGATTCAAAATAATTGTCATAACCAAATCCTGTTACTCCCTCATTAATCCCCTTGATTGGAATTTCAAAAAGTTCTGATGTTGGAGTCTGATTTGGAATAGAATTCATGACGCCATTACCTTCCTCCATTAAATTAGGAGCATTTATAGGAGCTTTGATAGGGTTAGGTATGATTGGGATATAATCCATATTTGGCTCAACCTCTAATTCAGCGTGTAACGCTTCAACCACATTGAAATCCTCCAGCGGCATGCAATCAATGCCCTTATCACTACTTCTACCCGTTACCAAGGTTGATTGAGTCACCTCCACCGAATCACCGTTCCCCGCTTGCCCCTTCGCTGCACTTGGTTGAGTTGGTGACCTGAATTGAGGCTTGAACTCTAGTTTTCTTTCACTCATAATATCCAGGGACGTAGATTACATCCTTACTTGCTGATATCTATGGGGCTGCCTTCAAAGTTGAGTCAAATTGTTGCTACTCCAGTGTAAGTGTACCCTTGCTATCAATCCATAATTTACAGTTCTTATCATTGTGATTCAGACATCCACACCAAAAGCAAATGTTAGGCAGCCGCTCATACTTGAACTTAACCCAAACTTTTTCTCCATTCTCCATTGTAATTAACCTTCCTTGGCAGAGGGGAGAGAGACATCTATAAGGACTCGGACTCGTATGAAAAGACTACTATCATTATCCACTGCCCCCACTGATTTTTGCACCTCAACAACTATATCACAAATTTCTTTAGCCACTCTTCTGTTCATGTAATGAACTGGAATATCGTGAACTTGAACCTAGAATAGGGTAGTTTTGAAAATCAATTCACCTTCCGGGACATCAGAATTGTATCTTTGCAGCATGACTAAATGCTTGTCAAAACTCCACGATTGGTTTTGCAAGATCCTATCCACTTCACCCAGATTGTCAAATACAAATAATACTCTCTGCTCCTTGTGATTTCGAATTTTAAAACCATTGATGGATCTCCAAAGCTATTTGAAAGTCCTCGCCATTGTTTCCATGTTCAGGAATCGAGGGGTAAAAAATTGTGCTGCTAAAAGGAATTCCCCCAAACATTGGTCTTGTTGAAGAACAAAACCTATAGTCTCCCTCTCTGACAAGGAAAAAGTGCTCCACTTGGCAGCCAAATCCTAGCCTCCACGATAAAATTTTGAGAGAAGACAACCTAACGTGTGTTTCCTTTAACCCCCAAAGAAAAAAAACCCGACAACCTCTAATGGCAAACTTGTTGCCTTAGAGAACAAAACTCTCCTTCTTAGAAGGGACAAAAACACTTCTACTGCCGTAGGGAAAGAGAGAGAGCTCACTTACCTAGCAACAGAGAGACCTTATCGCCGTTGTGTAGGACATTATGGAGTTAGTGCTTTTCTTTTAATTTGTTATTTGTCATCTAAAATTTGTTGTGAAATTATTTTATCTCTGCTTTATTTATTTTATTTATTTTTTTGATAAAATGTCTCTACCTTTATTATTTATTAATTTAGCCTAAAAAATACTATTTAGAAAGGAGGGCGTTTTTGAAATTTCAGCCTCCCCTAAAATAAAATGCCCAGATGCCTCTTCCCGGGCCAATTGCGTTTTGCTTTGATAGTCCGACTTCTCCCTCACTCTCTCTCTCTCTCTCTCTCTCTCTCTCTTTATGCTGCTCATCGGTGACACGGTGTCCGTGTGACACACGGGTAAGTCAGTTTCTTTTTCTCTCACTCCTTCAATCATTTCTTTTCGTGTTCTGCTTTTCAATTCTTGATAAGTAGGTGGGGCCGGAGTTTCATGTTTTTGCTATGGATTTCCATTTAATCTTAGTATGAAATTGTTTTTGTTCGGTTCCCTACGAAAAACTAAAAGTGTGTCTTTAACTCTTCCTACACAAAATACTAATGACCCACTTTGTGTTTTAGGCTCCGTTTGTTTTGGCTTTAAACTGATTCCGGAAATGATTTTCCGAAAAAGTGAGTGTTTGGTTGTTACTTCAAGTTGGGTCAAACTGAAAAGCATTTCCAGGTTGACCGTAAAATATAGCCAAAACGGTGGAAAATGATTTCTGTTTTCATTTTCACTTCAAATGATTTCCGGCCTTGGAAAATAGAAGAGAGAGAGAGAGAAAGAGCAAGAAGATCGCCTTGTCAGAGCAAGAATACAACCAGATCACATCGGAGCAAGACGATCGACTCCGATCGTTCAAACCTACCCTCGTCGAACCTAGTCACCGATCATCGAGATTGTCTCTCCATTTCCGAACCACGCGCAAAGAGAGAGACAGAGAGAGAAAGAAAAGAGAGTAGAGAGTTCGTCGCACCACCGGCGAGATCGTCTTGCCATCATTCTCGAACCCACTCGCACTAGATCGCCGACGAACCCACTCGCACCACGCCGATCGCACCAGATCGCACCGCGCCGACGAACCCACCACTCTGACAAACCCATTCCTCAAACCCACCACTCCGACGAATGGGTTTTCTTTCACTCAGATCACACCATTGATGAATTTTTTTTGGTTGGGTTTTGTTTGGAAGTTGAGAAAATGTGAGCATCAAGTAGAAAATGTGTTTTCTCTATTATTTTCAAGAATACAACCAAAAACTTTAAAATATTTTCCTTTCCCGAAAATATTTTCACAGAAAATATTTTCCTTTCCGGAAAATATTTTACACCCAACCAAACGAAGCCTTAGAGAAAATCTTACTTATTTCACTTTGTCAAAGCTGAATGTGCGACAAAGTTTCCAACCTTCATTGCAAACCACTCAATTATCTTGATTGTAAACAACTTTGATTGTGCGTTGTGTATCTTGAAAATGCTACTGTTATCGGTAGGATTGAGTTTGGACTTCAGTGGCTCAATTTGATTGTGACTATGCTGTATTATGTTTATGTGGATGCTGAGAACTTTAATTAATTTGTTTAGAATTGAGATGATGTTTGTCTATCTCTTTATATAATAATGAGTTAGATGAAGTTATTCTCTCTTTTGATTCCTTTTATCTAAAGCTGTCAACCTGAAATGATATACCTACATTGACCAGTATTGAAATATTAATATTTAGTTAACCTTACCAAACTAAAACAGCTTCCAATATGGTATTCACAGGAATGAATTATCGTATCGGCCGCTAAAGAGATTGGAGCTTATATTTGTGTACATTCACGTGCATGACACCGACATATACACACATAAGGGTTATTTAAAACAGAAATATGTACTCAATTGGTACCTGCAGGTCCCTTTTTGTGGGAAACTATAATATTGAATAAAATTCAACGTGTTTGATTAAATGAAATTTTACTTGGGGGAACTTAGAATCAACTAATTTGTGATGCTGGTGCAAACTGTGATTGCTAATATTATATACCGGGTTTTTCCGGTGCAAAAATGTGAATTCTAATTAAATTTTTAATAGGCTCTTTGCTGTTTGTGGAGGAAACCTGTATCAGTTTTTGATCCTTGTTATTTGTTGCTCAGTTGTAGCTCTTGCTTTGTTGTTTTTGGATGTTTTCCACTAGTTTTTGCTTCTTGTTATGTTGGCCTTTAATTAAAAGTTTTCTTATTCATAAAAATCTATATATTACTAAAAGCTGAAGCGTGGCATTTATTGTTGTTGAAATCCGGTTGCGCCACCTCATTGCCACGTTGTTTGCCACATAATTATTATTTATTCTTTTTTTTTTTTTACAAAAAAAATATAAATAGATTATTGACTTTACATATTCATTTTTGTCGGTTTTAACATCTATATATATTTCCTTTTTATTTCCAATTTTCCTATAATTTTTTTACATTCACTTATTTTTTTAAATATTTACACTTTCTTCAACCTTTCTTCTTCCCTCACCTTTTCATCTCCCCACAATCCTCTACTTTAATATTGCTATTCATTTTTCCCTTCATCTTCCTTTATTTGTCTCTTCTTATCCCTTCCCTCTCACTATAAATTTGCCACTTTTTTCCATTCTTTGCATAGTTTTCTCTCACAAAAAGGTTCTCTCTCTCTCTCTCTCTCTCTCTCTCTCTCTCTCTCTCTCTCTCTCAATGTTTTGGTGGATTTTTATTTGTTATTGTATCTCCGCTTTAGTTTGATAATTTTTTGTGTTTTTAAGAATTCTAATTTAAGTTGATACGATTTAGTTTTGTGTTTTAAGTTATTATTATTATTATTTTGCTCTTTGATTGTTAAATTTTATCCGATTACATTATAAAAAATTAAAGATAGTAGATAAAAATAAAATAGTATTCCATTACATAGCATAATTTGGATAATTTAGTGTTTATTGTTATATCTTTTAATTTTTCTTATTTTTTTCTTCTCTTCTATTTTACTCAATCTTGAAATTCAACCACATCCTCCTTATCATTAAATTATTTATATTTTCTCTCTCTTTTTTTTTTTTTTTTAAAAAAATTGTAATATTTTACTTAAATTCAAATTAATAAAAGAAAATTGTGCTTATCAAATTGTACTAATTTTTTTTAATATTTACATTTTCTCCAACCTTTCTCCTTCTCTTTACCTTTTCATCTCTCCAAACATTCTACCTTGATATCACTCTTCCTCTTTCCTTTTATCTTCCTTTATATTTTTTTTCTTTTTATTATCATCCTCTTAGTATAAATTTGTCATTCACGCTTCCATTCTTTACATAATTTTCTCTCACAAAAAAAGTGGTTATTTCCCACTCTTTCTCCCTCAATTTTTGGGTGGATTTTTATTTTTATTTTTCTTTCATCTCTATTTTAGCTTGATAAAGTTTTGTATTCTTTAGAACTCTATTTTGGTTGATGGGATTTAATTTTGTGTTTTAAGTTTTTATTTTTTATTTTTTTATGACTTTGATTGTTAAATATTATCATATTGAATTATAAATAATTAAAAATAGTATATAAGAATGTACTATTATTAAATTACATAGAATTATTTGGATAAGTTAGTGTTTATTGTTATGTATTTTATTTTTATTTTTATATCATTTTATTTAATATTTAAATTCAGCCACAGCCCCCATATATATCATTAAATTATTTATATTTTCACTCCTTTTTTATTTTAAAAAATTAATATATAATATTTTGCCTAAATTAAATAAATAAAATTGTCCACATTAAGTGGAGTAATGCTAGGGAAACACTCATTCTCACACCCAATGAATCAAAGGAAGAATGAAATACAAAACAAAACAAAACAAAAAAAAAAAAAAATCAAGTTAGAAACACTAAATTAAAAATAAATAAAAAAACTAATAATGCATATTTAATGTTATATCATCATCAAATTTTGGAAAAAGATTAGGTTGCCAATGGAGAGAGAGAGAGAGAGAGATGGTATAAAAAAAACCAATACAAAGTAATAAAGAGTGGATAAAGGAAAAAAACCAAATGTCAATTAGTAATCGTTGATTGGAAAACAAAGAGGTTGTAAGGAGAAGTAAAAAATAAAATAGAGATTACCGTGTGGAGAACATTAAAAACTTTACAGTGTAGTAATATAAACCGTTAAATTCACTTAAAAAATTAAATCAACAATCAACAATTAAATACAATCATAGTACTAAATTTCAATTTAAAACTAATCAAACTCTAACTATGGAAACCATATTAATCATAACTAAAAAAGAGATGTTCTCTGATAGTAGTAGAAATTACATAAGAAATAAAGCTAGAAAATTTAAAAATCCAGTTTTTGACATTTCATTTAACCTTATTTATTATATATATATATATATATATATATATATATATATATATATATATATATAATTTTCATACACTATTACTTTCAAAAATCTAATGAACAATGCTACCTCTCATTTATCGTCTTTGTTATGCAAATCATCAGTTAGTAAATATATGATAATGGTAAGAAGCGCTACAAATGAGATCACTAAAAAAATATATATAAAATAAATTAGTCACTATCATTATGGAGTAGTAGTCTATAATTTTACGCATCCAAAAAAGTGGAATATATAAAGTTTTCTTAAAGGTATGTGTAAAGATTCACTATATATATATATATATATATATGTGTGTGTGTGTGTGTGTATAAAGGTGAAAAAATGTATATTTAAGGTTTTTATTATCTTAAAAACTAATGAAAAACCAATGGTTAAAAACTAAAATTATAATATTAATAAAATATTTAATGAGACCATCCTAAAAAAATTATTACGCGCAACGCACGGGTATGCGACTAGTAAAAAAATAAAAAATAAAACAATTCTTCTTTCATGCTTTTTCATCCCAACAAAAATCAAACTTTGATGGTTTGATTATCTGTCAGTTTTTGCAGGATGCTGTGCATCTAAGTGGTGTTTGCCCAAGGTAAGATGACTATCCTGAGATTGACAATGTTAGAATGTACTACCCAATATACTTTCTTGATTTCATTGGTAATCTGCAGACACATAAAAAAAATTGCCTCTTAATTGAATCCATTCAGGAAGGGCTGTAATTGGGACATTCTGACCCAAAATTTTGATTCTGTTCTCTTAAATGATTTGATTGTTGAGAAGGTACTGCTGGAATTGAAGGAGCCAACTAATGCAAAACGGGCTCTGGCTTTTTTCCATTGGTCAGCACAAAAGAAAAAGTTTGAACATGGGAATTGGTCTTACTGTATCACAATTCATATTATGGATGCTCAAGCATTGCTTGAATCAGTTTTGAAAAAAAAAATGCAGGGAGCCATTTGAGATTTTTCAGTTGTGGATTCTCTACCTTGAAGTTTCAAGATTACTGTTTCAACTCCATTTGTGTTTGATTTGTTAGTATAGGCTTATGCTAAACTTAGAATGTTTGAGATTGCTTTTGAAGTCTGCTGCTATTTGGAAGAATGTGGCTTCTCTTCAAGCCTTATAAGTTTCAATACTTTGATTCATGTTGTTCAAAAATTTGATCAAGTCCCTCTAGTTTGGAATATCTATGAGCATATGATTTAAAAAAGAACATATCCAAATGAAATAACAATCCAAACCATGATAATTGCATTGTGCAAGGAAGGGAGTTTGTAGAAATATGTCGAAATATTGGACCAGATCCGTTGTAAGAGATGCTCTCCTGCAATGATTGTTAATACTAGTTTGATATCAGATTTTAGAGGAGGAAAGAATTGAAGATTGTATGCTATTATTGAAGAGAATGTTGCAAGTGTATGATTCTTGATACAGCTGCTTATTCACTAATTGTTCATGCTAAAATAAAGCTTGGGAGTTTGGAGTCAGCATGAAAAGTGTATGAAGAAATGCTTAATAGAGGTTTACAAGAAAATCCTTATATCTGTACTTTGTTTATAGGAGTACATTGTAAATAGGGAAGAATAGCAGAAGCACATTGCCTAAGGAAGGAGATGGAAGATCTGGGTTTGAAGATTATAGTGAATGTTTGATCTTATCATTGAGGGGTGTGCTAAAGTAGGAAAATTGGAAGAAAGTTTAATGCATTGTGAGAAAATATTGGAGAGGAGACTTGTTCCTAGTTGTTGGGCTTTCAATGAGATGGTAGGAAAGCCCAGTGAAATTAGGAACATTGAGCAGGCCATTGCAATGTTAACTATTTTGTTAGATAGAGGATTCCTGCCTGATGAGATTACATACTCATCTGATTGAGGGTTATGGAAAAAAAAAGGTGAGTTTCATGAAGTTCTCAAACTCTACTATGAAATTGAGAACAGATCACTGTCTCCTGGATTATTGGTCTATGTGTCATTGATTAGGAGCCTTTGCCTGCGTGGGAAAGTAGAGGAAGCAGAAAAAATATTTGAGGATTATGAAAGAACGTTCACTGGCCCCAACTGCATGCAGTTACGAGACATCGATTGCAAACCACTGTAAAAAAAGGTGATAGAACAAGGGCTCTTCACCTTTAGGATGAAATGGTTTCACAAGGACTGAAGCCTAGTTGTTCGTAGCTTTCTGGTTAAAGTGCAAAGAACATTGAAGGCTAGCTTCTTTAAGGAAGCATAGTTAGTGTCTACTTGGGATAAAGAGCAACTCCTATTAACTTTAAAAAGCTTGCTCTAGCAATTTGCCATACTATACTGCTGACCTGGACCCGAATTGCACCAACTCAAGTAAGTAGTACAAGTAGAAAGGATCCCATACATACACAAAGAGAAGGCCAATACACACAGGAAGGATGGTTTTTGTAGTTCCTTTCCACTTTTACCTTTTTTTTTTTTTTTTTTTTTTTTTTTTTGGTGTTGATAACTTTGCTGAAAGATGCTACTTTCGTTAACCATTTATTCTCTCTCTCTCTCTCTCTCTCTCTCTCTCTCTCTCTCTCTCATAACAAATGGAATAGGATAATTCAAACCTAATTTTTCAGCAATGGCATAACTTCACAGTACTATTGAACCACACTCTTTTTAATTTATAATTTTCCTCCTTAATATAAACTGTGCCAAATTGATACTTTGGACTGTCTTTCTTGATTATTACAATATTGTAACGATTTGGTCCACTCAAAGTTCCGAACGAACTCAATTGATGGGATGCCATCATACAATGAGCTTATAAGTATTTTGGTACAAGACAATTTAGCAGTGTCCCATTTTTTATTTATTTTTAATTTACAAGAAAAAACCTTTGATTCCATAAATTCCATGGTAAAAGCCAACATTTATATTTCGAAAGGGAAGAGAATTACAATTAAGCGAGTCTAAATTTTCTGTCTCACTTTTCCTGCTCCATTTACAGTACTATTTAACAATGGTAGTATTTAATTAATTAGGTGAATATGTGGCAAGTTTTTATTGGTGGAGCTATAATAAATCCATTGATATTTTATTCAATCGACATGCATGTCCATAACAAATTCTATTATATTGCATTGGCCAATGTCCATTCATAAGAAATATGTGATATTTGCCCCCCTCTCCCTCCCCAAAAAAGGGTTTTTTTTAATAATCATGCACAAAAACATAAATAAATAGTAATAAAAATAAGAGGAATATGAATTTTTTTCCTCTCCTTTTATTTATTTATTTTCTTTTTCCTGTTAGGGTACCTCTAGTGCTTTTTCAATTGGGCATGTCCTTTTATTTTCCTTAATTTTCTTTTTCTTTTTTTAATTTTTTGTTTCCTAAGGCAAAAAACTTGTTTGGTAACTTATTTTAGGCAAAAATCAAAACCTATTTTCAATTTCCATATTGTGAAGAAAACTGAAAACTGGTCTTGACTGTTTTTATTTTTCAGTTTTCACTCACCTCTGAAAACACGCTGAAACATGCTTAAAACAAGGCCTTTTAATGAACCAGCTCATTGGTTCGATCCACATGACTGACAATTCTTTTTCCCGCGCTTCCTTTTTTTTTTTTTTTTTTTTTTTTCACTCAATATTTAGCGCCTAACGTATCTAGAACCCTTTATATCTTCCTGTGCCTCCACTGCCTCCATCTTCCCCACAGAGAAAACCTTGATTGAGAGAACCACTTGTAAGGTGTCTTCACCGGATTGTCCTTCATGACTGCCTCTTGTTTTTCATTTAGATTCTACTATTCCTTCTCTATTCATTATCTCACTCTCTTTTTCTTTTCTTTTCTTTTTTTCTTTTTTTTTGGGTATGTGATGTAGCAGGTCTATGTGGGTCTGTCAAATTTGGGGGAAGTATTTCATAATTTTAAGGACCCAATCACTCAAAGGTACGGGTCTTTTCCTTTTTTCTTTGTTCATGGATTACTATGAAATTCCTTGAAGTTTGCTATGTATTTTATGTAATGCAATTTGTGTACGTGTGTTGAATCTGGGCATGTGCGTTGAACCTGAGTTTATTTAGAATGAGTATTTTCAAAGTGTGTTTGGTTTAGGATTTTGGGGTTTCGGGTTTGCTTTGGCCGTGTTGGTATGCTTGTGGGCTCTATGGTGTAGCCGTGTGTCTTGCATTCATGTTCAGTGCGCTAATAAGAGAACAGGGACCATACAAACTAAAACCTTCTTCCCCAAAATATTACAAAAGCACAAAAAGAAACTCCCCTGTTTCCCAGTAATACAAACAGAGGTTGGCACGATCACATCTCTCATCTGCCTATTTCTATCCAATTATAAAGGTTATAAAGGTTATCTGTCCAATTTAAATCATTATGAAATTTTGTGTATCCGTGGACTTGATATTTTACAAATGACGTGACCAACATAAATGCATTTTTTTTCCTTCTTTCTTACAAATGTCTTTTAACATTTAAATTCAAAATGTGATCTTGTGGGAGATGACAATATTTAACCTCGACTTTGTCAAATTTCATGTGGTTTTGCACAGTTTTTAAAATAGGAGATGACAGTATTTTACTTGAGATGTCCACTCATGAGAATGTGGGTTCCATGTTGTCCAAATAATACAAATTTCTTTTTAGTTATTGATTATCATTTATAACACTTGATAATTGTTATAGTTTCAATCTTACTTATATGATTAAAGTTTTAGGCTTGAATGTTATATACAAAACAATTGATTTATAATTTCTTTAGGTGTAAGGATTTTAAATACTTTGGAGCAAACATGTTTTTGAATTAGAATAAATATAATTTTTTAAAAAATAAATAACTAAAGAAAACAAAATTCAACTTTTTCAAAAACAACTACCAAACAAATTTCCTTAATTTTGTTTTTGAAAAATGTGTTTTTCAAAACAACTAACCAAACGTGTTCTTTATTTTGAAAACATAAATTTTTTTTTTCTTTTTCCCTTGAAAACAAGAAAACAAAAATAGAAAACGAAAACAGTTACCAAATATGCCCTTAATCTCCACATTTTATTTAATTAGTGGATGATGTGGCAGCTTCTCATTAAAACAAAATGAGATTCTAGTTAAAAAAGTACTTGAGACAAGTCAAATCCTTTCTGTTGTATGTTTATGTACATAGGTACATTCATAAACACTATTACATTACAAGCTGCCTTTTTTTATTCCCGCTGAAAAACACTAACAAGCTGCCGGAGACGTATGTGAGGTAAGGTTTCCATTTCTTAAAATGCAACTACACAACTTAGAAAACATCTAGATTAAGCCAAAGCAAATCCTTGATGACATGAGTTGTACTAAAGCGCTAAGATAAGGGAAATTAAAGCATCCGGCAACTCTATAGCTCAGGTGCAATATCAATGCAGAAAATATAAGAACTATTACAAATTTCATTACAAAAAAATTACAAATTGATGTGGCAAGAATATGATTGGTATCACTTAAACAATATAATAAATAATTGATAATAAATAATTGTTTGAATTATAAGTTTTCTATGATTGGTGGCATGTCAGTCTGTAAGATTTATGTTGTAAAATTTGTAGTATCTCTAACATTATCAAAGCTGCATTGCAGTGACAGAAGAATATTGAGCAGTGATGACTCTTGCTCGAGATATTGATTATAGAGAGGGCATCGACACTGACTCAAAGAATACCCATATGCATGGAAAAGTAGATTCCAAATTATTTTTGTTGGTAAAAGAAAACGTAGAGTAGGCAAAGAAAGAAGATTCCTACAAAAAATTATAATAAAAGGAATGGAACCAGTTAAGTTGCTTCATGAAAAGAGCCTGGAACCAATACCAATTTGTAATGCCAAATTTAGCATTTTATAGGTTAAAAAAAATTAAACAAAAGGCTAATAATGTACATCCATATCATATAAAATGTGAGTTTATTCCACCATTTTCACAGCCCATGTGGATGACTACTTGTCATCTTTCTTCAGAGAAAAAAAAAAAAATCTCGTCATCTTTGACAACATATAGAATGATGATTATGGGTTTAGGTGAAAGATTTTGATAATCGAAGATACTAATAATTGATTTTCTAGCGACTTATTACTAACTTTACGTGGTGTTCCCTATATTCCCATTTTTATTTTATTTTTCATCTTTGAAAATTCAACTTTTTATGAAATGTGATTGCTTTAACATACAAATTATGAAGATATATTATTTTTCAAACCAGCCCTCTTTTGTTTAGCTTGTTTTGTTTTATTTTAAACTAAATTAAATTTTTAACCCTTAAAGTTTAGAGGTTATTTTCATTGTATGTACTATGTAGTTCTTTAAAGGGCAAACTACGAATTTAGTTCATATTTGAATTTAGTTCTTAACCTTTCAGTTCTGTGTCAATTTAGTCACTGACATTATTTTTTAGATTGAAATTGTTAACGTGGCAATAAACTAATTTTTTTATTTTGACCGTTTGCAACGTTATCAATTTTAATTCAAAAGATAATAACAGGGACTAAATTGACACATCACAGAAAGGTTAGGGATTAAATACGTAGTTTACTATTTTTTAAATTTTTCCTCAAAAATAGTCCTTTAAATTTGAGATTTTTCATTTTGGTCCATTGAATTTTATTATGTTTTCAAGCTGGTCTTTCCCTCTATATCCATGACTTTTTCTTTTTTAGAGAAACATATCAATGGCTAATTTGATCATTAAGAATAAAAGAATAAAAAAGAAACCATCGGTTTGTTAATCTTGACGGCTAGGTTAAGCACGGAGATGGAGATCACAAACTCCTCTTATTTCTGTTGATTATAGATATTTAGTCATAAAAAATTAAAAAATAAATAAATCTAAAGAAAAACTTTTGTAGTATGGTTGAGCAATAATTATTTCAAGCATTGGATATATATGTTGGAATTATACTTAAAAAGTAATAATTCAAGAGAAACAAATATAATACATCTATCAATTAACAATTGTATCATGTGCATATGTAATAAAAATCAACAATAAGATGTGAGAAATTTACATACTAGATTATGTTATTCAAGGACCACACAAGCAATCAGGATACTCTCCCCAGCTGGTCAGGATTAACAAGAGCTTTATTTTCTCTTTCACACCCCCTCGCAAGTGTGGCCTTGACAATATTTATAATATTCAGAAATGACATGACCAGCCATAAAATCCTTCCTATTATAATAACACTTCATGTAACAGAAATGTTACATTTGTTAATAAACAATTTTATTAATTAGATTCATTAATGAAGAAGTTCATTAATGTGTTATTACTTTTGTAACTCCATGCTAATACATGGATTCATCTATCGTTCATATCCAGAACTACTATAATGACAACACCTTTAATAGGAGTTCAAGTTACTGGTATTGACACCATAGATTTATTAAAGCCAACACTCAACGTGCATGAATCTCATTATGGAAGGACTTCCGAGATTATTATGCACTAACCATCGAAAGACTAGCCCTTATTGTCTTCCATAGTCTGAGCAATTTTAACTTGCACCTCCCTTCCATCATGGTCCAACAATGTACCTATCAGAATAGGCTACATCATGATGGATATGGTCAAGTCAAGGACTACAATGAATGATTCGTAATCTTAGTCTACTAAATCAAGTAGACCTATTTCAATATATCAATATCTTACATCATAAAAATATTACACAATTTCACAAGAGACTGAATATTTATTTGTTAATAATAGAGGCATAATATATATTATGTTGGGCCACATTATTCTAACAATCTCCCACTTGGCCTAACATAACCCCATTTCCAATACATGTGTTTCAAATAGCCCAAAGGACAAGCCTTTGGTAAAAGGGTCAGCCAAATTTTGCTTTGATGAAACTCTCTGAACAACCACTTTCTTCTTCTTAATCATATCTCGAATATAATGGTAATGACCCTCTATATGTTTTGCGCGAGAGTGGCATTTCGGATCTTTGGTGATAGCAATGGCAGAATTGGTATCACACAAAATGGGAATGGGTCTTTGAGCACATTCTACAATTAGCAACTCTGTTAAGAATTGTTTTAAATATACAGCTTCTCTTGCCGCAGCATTCAAAGCTATATATTCAGCTTCCATTGTAGATTGAGCAACACATTCTTGTTTCTTACTTTTCCATGCAATAGCTCCACCACATAATATAAATACAAAACCAGAGGTAGACTTTCGACTATCTAGACACCCTTGATAATCAAAATTTGAAAATCCAGATAATTTTAAATCATCAGAGCCATGATATGTCAATTTCCTACCTTTAGTTCTCTTCAAATATCTAAAAATCCATTGAATAGCCATCCAATGAAGTTTTCCTGAATTACTTTGAAAACGACTAACCATATTGACTGCAAAAGCAATATCTGGTCGAGTACAGATCATGAGATACATAAGACTTCCTACAGCAGATGCATATGGGTGTAACTTTGGGTCTAGTTTGTCTTGCTCATTTTTAGGACAATCTTTCTGAGAAAGTGGCCTAAGAAAATTATAGGGAATCCTCCCACTCAAACAGTCAACCATATGAAACTTTTCTAGTAAAGTCTCGATATATTTTTCTTGGGAGAGACTCAATTTTTTATTCACCCGGTCTCGTTCCATTTTAATCCCCAAAATGTATGATGCTTCACCTAGGTCCTTAATTTCAAAAGTTTTGAATAGCCACTGCTTGATTTCAGAAAGCATCTCGATTTCATTTCCTGCCAGAAGAATATCATCCACATATAATGTAAGAATGGCAACCTTATTAGAATTTTTCTTCACATATACACAAGGTTCAGAAGAATTTTGCATAAACCCTAAAACTGTTACTAATTCATGAAACTTCAAATTCCACTGTCTTGAAGCTTGCTTTAATCCATAGATAGATTTTCCTAACTTGCATACCTTGTTCTCATCTCCTTTTGAAATAAAACCCTCAGGTTGCTCCATATAAACATCTTCTTCAAGATCACCATTTAAAAATGCAGTCTTTACATCCATTTGATAAAGTTCAAAATCAAAGAATGCAACTAGAGAAAGTATAGCACGAATAGATTGGACTCTTACAACTGGAGAAAAAGTTTCTTCAAAATCAACTCCATATTCTTGAGTATAGCCCTTTGCCACTAATCTAGCTTTGAACTTTTCCACTTTTCCTGAGACATCTCTCTTTCTTTTAAAAATCCATTTGCATCCAACTATTTTCATTCCTTGTTGCCTTTCCACTAGCCTCCAAACACCATTCTTTTGCATAGAATCAAGCTCCTCATTCATAGCACTAATCCAATTATTTGAATCAGTATCTTCTAAGGCTTAAGAGTACGTTGCTGGGTCTCTCAAATCTTGACTAACTTTCACCTTCTTATAGTTTTCACTATTATAAAGGTAATAATCAGACATATCGTGCCCCTTAGAAATTCGAGTGCTTATTCTCAAAGGTGTTGGATCTATAGCTTTCACTATTATTGACTCTGTATCTCTTTGTTCTTCCAAGACTTCCTTTTGAAAATCATCATTACCCTCAATTTCAAAAAGATCCTCCAAAAATTTTACATTCCTACTTTCCAAAATTACTTGACTTTCTGGATCAAACAATCTATATCCTCTAGACCACTGTGGGTAGCCCACCATGACACACTTTTTTGTTTTAGACAACAATTTATCCCTACTAGGATTAGGAATTAAAACATGAGCAATACATCCCCATATCCTAATATGAGATAAACTAGCTATCTTACCAACAAACAACTCATGAGGTGTTTTCTCTAAGACTTTAGTGGGAATTCTATTTAAGATATGCATAGCAGCTAGAATAGCTTCACCCCAAAATGAAGTTGGCAAATTTGCTCTTGCCATCATAGATCTAACCATGTCTAGGAGTGTTCTATTGCATCTCTCAGCAATCCCATTAGCCTTAGGGGTATATGGAGGAATGCGAAAATGAACAATTCCATTCTCAGCACAATATCTCTCAAAATCATTTGATACATACTCTCCACCTCTATCTGAATTGACAGATTTTATTACATTGTTTGTCCATTTTTCAACCTCAAGTCTATAAGTGATAAACTTTTCTAAAGCCTCTGATTTATGTTTCATCAAATAGAAATACCCATATCTAGAAAAGTCATTAGTAAAGGTGATAAAATAACGATTTCCTCCTCTAGCATTTATATTCATAGGTCCACAAATATCAGTGTGAACTCTCTCCAAAACCTGAGAAGTATGACCTATAGAGTAAGACTTTTTCGTCATTTTCCCTTCAATGCAACTTTCATATGTTGGATAATCTTCTAATATGACATCACTTAACAGACCCATTTTAATCATTCTTTCAATTTTTTGTTTACTAACATGTCCCAATCTTAAGTGCCATAGATAAGTTGCATTATCTTTCACAGAAACATTAACATCACACACAATACTCCCACACAAATGCACTTGATACATATTATTATTTCGAAAACCATATAGTACTACAACATTATTTTTCTTCATCAAGAACCATCCATTTCCAAAATAAAAATCATAACCAAGTTTTTCTAGCATAGAAACAGATAACAAATTTCTCCTAAGACTCAGAGCATACAAACAATCAACTAAATCAAAAGTTGACCCATTATTTAGTTTTAACTCAAAAACTCCTATGCCTTCAATCTTGGCTTTTGCATCATTTCCCATATAAATGTAACTTGCTCCATCATTTATTTTCTGTAGCCCTTTGAACCCCTGCATAGTATTAGAAATATGAGCAGTAGCTCCTGAATCAGCCCACCAAGATCCAAACTTAATAATAGTCATATTAATTTCATTGAGAATAAGATTGCCAAAAATACCTTGAGGTTGTTTCTCACATGACCTCAAAAGAGAATGGCATTCAGATTTTTTATGGCCTGGTTTGTTGCAATGATGGCAAATAATTTGTTTTGTTTTGACCTCAACATCTTGCTTAACTAAAGCCTTCTTGTTACTTCTCCAATCATTTTTACCACTTTTGAATTTTCTTTTCTTCTCAAACCTTTTGCTTCCTTTAGGAATAGACTCCTTTTGTTCAACAATGTTAATTGAAAAATTATTAACTCTCACCTTGCATCCTCTTTAGCTGTGACCTTAGATAAGAGATCATCTAATGTCCAATCCAAACTCGAAAAAAAATAAATTTGTCTTAAGGTATCATAAGAATTGGGCAAGGATGACAAGATAGTTGAAATTTTTGTTTTATCATCTATTAGTCTTCCTTGAAGGGCTAATTCATTAGTCACATGTTGACGAGCATCTTCTCCTTCTGATAATTTAATCCTAATAAATTTTTCCCATAAGCCTTCCACATGTGCACTAGACTTTTTTCCAAACTTCACTTCTAGGCTATCAATTATGGATTTAGCACTAGGGGAATTCATATAGCTAACCATCAATGAATCAATCATATATCCCAGCATAAAAAATTTCATTTTGTTATCTACCTCAATCCATTTATTATAGGAGAGTTTATCAGACTTAACAGACTCCTCATTGGACTTAGGTGGACATTCAGATTTAATACAATGACTATAATCATAAAACCCCATGTACAAATCTACTCTACGTTTCCACTCAGCATAATTGGGTCCAGAAAGTGTACAATTTTTCATGATATCAGCCATGTTCAGAGAACCAGAGGAGTTTGCCATCTCTCTGTAAAACGCAACACATATAATTTGTGTATTAAAATCCAATTCTTTTGGCTATCAATTTCTCTTGATAACATACAAGAATTTATATTTAATGACAAATATTTCAACCAATTAAATTCATCCCGTATCCGTAGGGGCGTAAGAAAGAATTTAATCAATTAGTATTTATCTATTAAATATTTATTTATTTATATTAAATTAGAGTTTGTGTCTATCCATAGAGGCATTGACACACACACACACACACACACACACACACACACACACACACACACACACATATATATACATTGTGTCTATCCGTAAGGGCGTTGACACATTTATATATATATAATCTTTCAAAATCCTATCTCATCCATGTGATTAACCGAAGGGGTGTCATCATGTTTGAGTTTAGAATAATGAAAGAATTATAGATGTATTAACTTCTAAGACTAGACTTGAAGAAAACTAACTCCCACTACAAACTTAAAATTAACTAAATGGTGTTATGCTGTATTTGTTACAACCATTTATTAATAAAAATTTATTGTATACCTAACATATAACAATATCGCATGTATAGGGAAAATATATATATATTAACCATAAAGACAAGTTATCATAAATATTAGCAGAGCCTACATGCTTGTGACTGTTGGAATTATACTTAAAAAGTAATAATTCAAGAGAAACAAATATAATACATCTATCAATTAACAATTGTATCATGTGCATATGTAATAAAAATCAACAATAAGATGTGAGAAATTTACATACTAGATTATGTTATTCAAGGACCTCACAAGCAATCAGGATACTCTCCCCAGCTGGTCAGGATTAACAAGAGCTTTATTTTCTCTTTCACACCCCCTCGCAAGTGTGGCCTTGACAATATTTATAATATTCAGAAATGACATGACCAGCCATAAAATCCTTCCTATTATAATAACACTTCATGTAACAGAAATGTTACATTTGTTAATAAACAATTTTATTAATTAGATTCATTAATGAAGAAGTTCATTAATGTGTTATTACTTTTGTAACTCCATGCTAATACATGGATTCATCTATCATTCATATCCAGAACTACTATAATGACAACACCTTTAATAGGACTTCAAGTTACTGGTATTGACACGATAGATTTATTAAAGCCAACACTCAACGTGCATGAATCTCATCATGGAAGGACTTCCGAGATTATTATGCACTAACCATCGAAAGACTAGCCCTTATTGTCTTCCATAGTCTGAGCAATTTTAACTTGCACCTCCCTTCCATCATGGTCCAACAATGTACCTATCAGAATAGGCTACATCATGATAGATATGGTCAAGTCAAGGACTACAATGAATGATTCTTAATCTTAGTCTGCTAAATCAAGTAGACCTATTTCAATATATCAATATCTTACATCATAAAAATATTACACAATTTCACAAGAGACTGAATATTTATTTGTTAATAATAGAGTTATAATATATATTATGTTGGGCCACATTATTCTAACAATATATACATCATTTTCCTCTCAATATGTGGGTTTTGACTTGAGGCCTGAGGGGAAATATATATAAGAGAAATATATAAATTTATAGTACAGATCTTCTTTCTCACCAACATAAACTAAAATTTATTATAGATAAAAGAAGACACTACAATTGCATATCTTGTTCCACATTTATGAAAAGAACTTCTATTAACATACATATGTATATTATTACTATTTTGGATACGTACAATAAAATTTAAATCTATAGCATTTACTTTATGATAATTGCTTTTATCATCAAAGTAAAACTCCAATTGATTTTTTTGTGTAGGCGGGATTTCATCCTCAATCCCCTTTATTGCTAGACATTTCTATCCATTATCATATTATTCTACCAAGTTATATATGTATCATTTTCCATGCAACGATCCAACTCAAGCAATATTTTCTGCAGGAACCAATAAAAGGCAACGTTGTTGATTCACAGGGATCTGCCCATTTACCACATTACGCCAAATGAAATTCTTGAAGACAACAATCAGAAATATAAGTGACACTGCAAAAGCACCAAAAAAAGGTTCCTATTGAGCAGCAAATCCAAGCTCAAGTGCATTGTCAACGTAGCGGTGACTTCAAAGATGAAATAGTGGTGGCCAGGCTTCAGTAAATTGATTATAGAGAGGGCATCGACTGTGAAAAGTAAACTCGTTACAACACCTGAAATTTCAGAGAATTTTATCTTTTGGTGATAAGTTGGCCTCACAGATATGGTGCCTAAAAGGGACTCATAAGCTTGCGCCCTGTTTCTCAAGTCAGAAAACATAGTCCAAACATAATTATAAAATCTCCAATTGATTTGAACATAAAATGTTTCCTATATCTCTCACATGCAGCATTAAAGAACCCAAATAATAAGAGACACTGGAGTGCAACAGTGTGCAAGATCTCCACCATGAAAACAACACTAACAAGACCTCCAATCTTTAAAAGGTAAAATGGAGTTGCAGTGAAGTTGGAAAGAGCCCAAAGAAAACTTATCAAGCCTAGAAGGAACCAAAAGACTCGAACAGGAATCACCCGGGGATGAACATTTATTTTGAACGATCTCTCTAGAGGGGTTGGGCGAACATGATCGTGGAGGTGATCCACTTCAACTTGAGGAGCCTGTTGGCTCCAAAAATTTCTACACCAATATTGTATTGCTTGAATTTGCCAGCCAGGCGGCCACTATAGAGAAAAGGAGAGGAGGCAAAGATTGAATTTTGGGAATTGGTTAGGGAGCTAATGGGGGTAGAAAAGCAAAATTCTTTATCAGTCTTAAAGGCATTTGCTCCTATGAATGGGAATAATAAACAGGTGAACTCCTTTTAACATTTTCATTTGGGAATCATTTATATGTACATTGAATAGGAAAAGGAAAGGACAAAAGAAGAATGAGAAGAAAGATTATTCCAATGTTCAGTAACTTCAAGTACTTGATCCAAAACGTAATAGTTTAAGCAAAGAAAGTAACATATATATCACACATCTTTCATTCACATTATCTGATCATGTAATTGCATGTCAATAGGTATGATTAGGGGTTTTTACATATGAAATAAAGTCAAATAACCCACTGAAACTACATTTTTTAGGAGTCGGGTGGAAGTCTCATTTTCTTGTATATATGGTGCATCTAACTTTGTTTGCTTCACAGTTTCAGATTCTCAAATGCATATTTCTTTATCTTATTATCACTTTCTCAAATTCTTGTCTTCATTCTCAAAATTTTCTCCCTTTGATTCACACTTTCTTAAGGTCGATCTCCTTCTACCAAAATCACGACTCATCTTCACCCCTTTGGTCTCGTATTCTCACTTAGCCGTCATCTATCTCCAATCTCCTCCCACTAGCTAGGACTGCCACCTAATTATCATCTATATTGTTGGTAAATATGGCTAAATAAATAAGTTTTGATTTAACAATGCAAATCCTAAAAAATTAGCAATGATAAAAATAAATAAATAGAGTTAGAAAGATTTTACAAACTATAGAATCATGGTAAATGTGTTGTTCTTAAAGGTTGATTCATGCCACCCGAAGTAAAACTCGGTGCGAATGACTCTCTTTGCCAAACAACGTCCCCCAAGATTAGATTATAGTGATTTATTCAAGTTGAATGCACACTCAAACAAAGAAACACAGGAGCAGAAAAGCTGTGGAGTGCGGCTGGAAAAAGGAAAGATGTTAAGAGGAAAAATAGGCCTGAAGGGTTTATAAGCCAAAGGAAAAGAAGGAATAGTGGGCTGGCTCCAACAGTCACTATGCATGCTCAACGGGCAGCACATTAAATGCCCCCAACGGGCTGAACAGAATTGGGCTAGATTGAAAAGAAAGGGAAAAAAGATACAACTCAAGAATGATAGAGAAAGCCTAAACCCAACCCAAGCCCAACTCTAACACCTAGCTCATTATCTTTCAAGTTACCACTTAAAATGGATAGTGGCTTATAAACGCATAACATGGTTCACTCCTAACCAACGTGGGACACAAAGTACAATGCTAATTGCTAAGTGTTTGAAACACAACCCACTCCAACATATATGTCATTGCATTCATTTGTCAACCTTGACGATAATTTTTTAATTCAAAAGCATAAATTTTTATTACTTATGATGTTTAGATTGTCTCCACTCAACCTTATTATTATTTTTTTCTTACTTTTATTTTTTAAGCTTGCTAACAAAATGAAAGAAAATAACAATAGCTATAAACTTCAATTATTCATTTATTTTGTTTTTTTTTTTATTTTTATATTGAGTTTTATTTAGTCATCTATATTACATAATATGGGATTAAAATTATTATGTAAATTCACTAGCAATAAAAATTATAAATTTTGAAGATAATTTAATAAAATTTATGTAGTATGTTTGTAATGTTAATTATTTTTCTATTAGATATTATTATTGTTTAACATTTTTAAATTAGTTGGGGTAAAAAAAAAAAAAAAAGTCCCATGCATCCTATTTTTTACTTGATTTATCTCTATTTCATGATTTAATATACAATTTTAGGGGTATCTAAGGTCAACTATCTGGTCCAAGACATCTTTTTTATTCTTTTTGAAAGCATTAGACTAGTATCAGGGATGTTTTGATACAAAGGCAAAAAATGTAAGAACGGCCTAAATCACCCCTTAGTTTTTTAGATTTCTTTGTTAGTGGAGAGTCAAACCCAAAATTCACAATGTATAGAAAACAAAGGTTAATGGTGCTTTGTAGAAAGAGAAAGGAAGATAGGGAAAGTTCCCCTATACTCATATTTCCACCCCCAAGCTTTGGAATAGTGAGGGCCCATTTGGTAGGAGTATTGTGGTTTTAGTTTTAAAAATAACGTGAAATTGTGATTTAAAAATGTTGGGAAATTTAGACCCCGGTTGATAGAATTAAATCCAAGTTGTTAATTAAATTTATTATTAATAAAACTTGTTAAAACAAACGAACATCAATATCATGTCAAAATCATGCAACGGAAAAATAAATAAGACAAGATATGATGACCCAGGAAAACCAATGAAACAAACTAGTTTCACAATAAAAAACCTAGGGGGAAACCTTCCCAAAAAGCAATCCACTATAAAAAAGAGAAGTTTCAGATTTAATACAAAACCTTTGTCCGTAGACTCTACAATCCTTGTAGATGAACTTACAGCAGAAACCTTCTACTGCTTAGAACCTCTGAACTCTTCAATATATGAACGCCACCCTTTTTGTTACACGGATCCTAGTACGTGACTCACTTACCAACTTGAGAAGATGTTGGCTGCAAAGTTCTTCACTTCATCAACAATGAAGATCAAGAAGCACTTGGTTATAAAACTCTAAGGTGCAAAGACACAGTAGTTTCTTTCAGAGAGAATAAGACATCGGTCAACTTTTGCATATGTTCTCCTTGTATTCTCTTATGTGACGGCTTCTAAAATAAGCCTTATATATGTCTAGGGTTGTGAGAAAAGAAACACTACACAAATACATAAGCTTGGGCCGAAAATCAGATCTGAAAATCTGAATTCCCGTAACCTCGATCTATCGGGAGGTGTCGAGCTTTAAACTTCGATAGAGATAGCTATCGAGGAGCTGTCAATGAGACATGGGCTTTCTTGATCGATCCACCTAGCTATCGAGAGGTGTCGAGCTTTAACCTCGATCGATCGAGAGGTGTCGAGCAACTGTCAAGCTATTTTTCTGCTGGTATCGAGCTATCTGTCTGCAGGTGTCAAGCTATCTATCCACAGGTGTCGAGCTATTCGTCCAACTTTAGTGAATAGCTTTTCTTCACTTGTTTCTTGGTCCAATCTTCATGGCTTTAATACTAGACTTGAACATGTTTCTTGAAGTATTAAACACATCTTAGATCTACCCAAATACAAGTAAAATGTGTTTTGTCAAAGGATTAGTCAATTACATAAAATAGTGACATATGTTCCTAACAAGTGAATCACATATGTCCTAACAAAAAAGTGTCTAAAAACGCATCTTTTGAGTACTCATAATGAAAAAATATGTGTTTGAAAACATGTTTTTATAACATTTTAAAAAAAAAATTGAAAACACATAATTGAATGTTTGGTATGAGTATGTAGTTTTTAGAAAAAGTGTGTAATTATCTGAGATGAATAGTGTAAAGTGTATTAATGATATTGAAGAGAGAGAAAATTTCCTCATGGACCCAACTACTTCTATTGTAACTTCTCTTTGCCCTTTGCTTCCTACTAGCCTCTCTTAAAAAGTAAAAAACATTAATTTTAGAAAATTGATGACATGGCCTTAGCCCTCGTTTGGAAGAAAGGAATGGAATATAATGTAAATGAATAAAAAGAACACTTTTAGAATATTCGCCTCTTCTCTTATTTGGGAGTTTTAATAGAGGAAATGGAAAGTCCATTCTCTTATTTGGGAGTTTAAATAGGAGGGAATGAAATTGGTAGGAAGAAACACTTATTCTTCTCTATTATATTCCCTTAAAAACTCAAATTTCATTCCCACGAATTGAGAAGAATGGGAGGGGATGAAATTAAATTTAATGATTTTTTTACGAAAACTCCCAAAATACCCTTATATATTCAACCCTTTATTTTAAAATAGGGGTCTAATAGTAATATTGTCATAAAATCATTCGATTCCATTCCCTCTATGTTACTTTCAAACAAGATTACTTATATTCCATTAATTTTCATTCATTTCCATTCCTTTATTTTAAAACATCCACTTAAGGTTACTTAATTTCATTCTATTCCATTCATTTCCCTTACTTAAATACATTCCATTCCATTATAATCATTTCATTTCATTCTATATCATTCCCTTATGAACTCCCAAGCAAAGCCTTAGTATATTTTTAACTATTAGAATTGTTAAGAATTTACAATTGTTAAGAATTACTCCAGGTATAACTTAAACTAATCTCTTTTTATAGTTATTATGCATGAGTTGATATTCGTTAGAATGACACAATATAATGATACAACTAAAATATTGCCAAGTTGAGCATCGAGTTGTTTATATTTGATTTCGTGGTACTTTATTAAAAGTTCAAGCTCGAACTCAAACTTGACTTAAGATAGCTCAATTTGAAAATGTATATATATATATATATATATAGAAGAGCAAATGAATATGTTTATCCCATAAAAAGATCAATTAAATGACATCATTTCCCAAAAAATTTTATTTGAATACTCTATTAAATTAACAACTGTAAACCATAATGCCACATAAAATAGTAGGAAAACAATATGCTAATCTTTCCAAAACCTTTCTTATTCCTTATGCCTATAAACTATAAAGTAAATACAGATTATTATATAGGGCAAGTTAGAAAGAAAAAAAAAAGTTAAAAATGTACGAATACAATAATACAATATAAATACGTTACAATAACGTTTACTAAGTAACTAATATTAAAGTAATCTCTTGAAATATAGCTAGGTTATTCTTGCAAACCTCAAGAACATTGTTCAAAACTCATCCTCAGACATAGAAAGAACCTTAGCTATAATCAGGCGTGCTCTGCACATAGCTTCCAATGCCACAACTTTGGGCATGGTGAACCCATTACCTTCAACCATGTCAACTTCTTTGATAGTTTTTAGACCCCTTAAAACCACAATCAGATTAACCTAGGTAATTAGCCAAGTTGTTACTTAGTCCAAATTCCAAATCTAGGTTATCAAAATCAAACAATCATATCATGCAAAGCAACGGAAAGATAAATAACACAATGATATGATCACCTAGAAAACCAAACCGGTAAAAACCTGAGAAGGATTTAACCTATCTATCCTCAAGGTAAACCTAAATCCACTATGAAAGAATCAAAGTTGTTCAACGAGACTTAGACCACTAACATCCTATTGCTACCCACCAGTAAAAACTTACTGACACGACCACGTGCAAGCTCTGAAACCACAGACTCCTTCTTTCTTGGATTCTCCAGCAAGTACAAGCACACCTGCTTGTGTTTCTTTAAGTTCTTATGGTAGCAACTGAATGATCATCAAGTTCTTAAACGAATCTTCTTCTTGATAATCCTAAGCTTGTGTAAAGGAAAGCTCCTCACAAATCTCACAAGAGATTTACACAAACAGCAATCTGAGCAACCTTAGAGAGGTTTTGGGTACAAAACCCTAAATACCAAAGAGACACTCAAATCAAGGTTGTTAAACCCGGACCGGACCGTACGATCTGACCGGGAAACTCGTGAACCGTTCAGATTCACGGTTCGTTTAAGGTAAGGAACCGTTCCATGCGAAAAAAGCATGGAACCGTCTGGACCGCGGTCCGACTGACCGGTTCTGTGAACCGTGACCGGTTCGAACGGTTTCCTTGTTTCAGCCCTTAAACGACGTCGTCCAGCCTCTTTTTTCCCCCCTATACGGCGTCGTTCTGAAATGGCGTCCTTGTTTCTGTAGGCAAACGACGTCGTCCAGCCTTTTTTTTTTTTCCCCGAATACGGCGTCGTTCTGAAACCCTCTCTCAAAATCACTTTTAGCCTCACTCTGAAACCCTTTCTCAATCACTCTCAACCCTCACTCGTCTCTGCCTCTCTCAAAAATCACTCTCAATCCTCACACTTTCAAGTCTCAATCACTCTCTCGTTGCTGCCTCTCTCCCTCGCGCCGTCGCACTGTCGCAGCTCAGCCTCTCTCCCTCTCTCGTCTCTTCGTCACTCTCTCATTGCTGCCTCTCTCCCTCGTCGCCGTCGCAGAGCAGCCCAGATCACAGCTCCCTCGTCGCCGTCGCAGCTCAGCCCAGGTATTTTATTTATGGTATTACCAATACCAAAGGTTCAGACTTGCAGTAAACACTTTTTCTCTTTTTTTTTTTGGAATTTTTTTTTTTTTTTTTTGGGTATGAACTTTCGGAAATTTTTGTGTGGCTATGTCATTTGCTTATCTAGGTTGTTATTTTGTGTATGGATCAAACCTATGACTTTCGCTCTATGGATTCCTTTTTATCATCATACCAATACAGCAATGGTTTCTGTTTGGTTTAGGCGAGATTTGATATCAAGACTTTATTCGACGTTGACAGACTTTATTAATCGAACTCACTTATATGCTTAAATTTCTCTAAACAGCACACTTAAAAACGTGCTTAGGGTTTCCTTTATATACTAGGAGAAGTAGATCTGAAACTCTAATCCTTAATGGGCTTGGGCTGAGTTGGAAATTCTGCAGAAAAAACAATCTGCACGACTTTCGATCGATTGAGTCTAATTCTCAATCAATCGAGCCAGATAGATTTACACAGTAAATCCTACAGAACACTTGATTCCAACTTTACATATAAACACACTTTGAGCAAGTCTAAAACAAAGACTAAAACGTTTTTATCACGGTTTGCCAACAATACAAATTAGAGTTCTAAATACATTAGTTTCTAAGTCTTTAGAACCTAACATTCTTCTTTACTTATCCTTTCCCACTCAAAACACTGAATTAATGACCCCAATGTCAAGCCTACTATGCGTTGGGCAAGGTCTGCCCCGGGACAAGCCCTCCTTCCTAGTCCAAATGGCATTAACTTGTTTACATCACTCTCTCCACTTTCAAATCTCTTAGGCTTCAAACTAGTTACATCATCCCATATATTAGGGTCTCTATGTATGGCCCATGCATTATCCAATAACATTGTCTCACATGGAACATCATATCCTCCAATTGTACAATCTTTAGAGGACATGTGGGGTAGAAGCAATGGGGCTACAGGATACAATCTAAGAGTCTGCAAGATTATATTTTGTAGATGGTGCAATTTAGAGACATCCAGTTCATTGATTAATTTTTCTTGTCCAATTTGATTATCTAGCTCAACTCTAGCCTTCTTCAACACTTGAGAATGATTGAGTGAATTGGACATTGCCCACTCTAATGTCATTGCCAATGTGTTAGTCCTGGCAGATAACAAGACCTGCTTATTGTACATTCAATAAGTTCTTAAAATCACGACAATAATTTAAAAGTACTGTAAATTGCAAATTATACTCCTAAAATTTGGGAATATTTAGATTTTACACTTTGAAATTTCAAAATTTGGATTTTACCCTATAAAGTTTAGGGCTGTTTGGATTTTACTCCCTAAAATTTGTGGGTGTTTGGATTTTACATCCTAAAGTTTCATAATATGGGGGTGTAAAATTCAAAGACTCCTAAACTTTAGAATGTAAAATCCAAATTCTGAGATATCAGGGTGTAAAATTCAAATACCCCAAACTTTAGGAGGTAATTAAATTCTAAATTCTGAAACTTCAAGGTGTAAAATCATGCCAAGAATTTTATTGATAGCTAATATTTTTATTTTTTCAAATATCGATAGCTAATATTTATTTTAGAGATTCTTGAAATCACGCCAAGAATTTTAAAGTAAAAATGGATTAATAGCTAATATTTATTTTTACGAACTGATTACTAGTATTCTGACAAAGGATATCCTAATAAAATATCCCTGAGTCAAAAGGTTGAGATATTGTTGTGGTTCATTCTAAATTTCTATGTTACTATCGACACAACAAAGTGGGCTCCAATGCAATAGATAGTCATGCTAGATAGCACAGGTAGGGTAATATGCACTAGCCTAGCGTTTCGTCTAGTGAATATGGAAGAGCACTGGACAAAAGAATTAACCCAACTTTAGCTTACCTCTAGATGGTAAAAAAAAAAAAATTTATATTTGTGAAAAAGAACAATAAAAAATAAAATAATTAATATGGTATGATTAAAGATTAATAAGTACCACAAAATTTCATTCCGTAAATGACTTATAAATCCCTATACTATTATATATAAAACTGGTCGCTGATTTGTGTGATGCACAGAAAAGTCGAACAAAAGTTGTAAATTTTCACTTATAAAAGTTAAGTCAATAAAAGAAAAATACAAAGACCAATAGTGATAACTCCAACACCAATACCATTATATAGTGTCAAACTTCAAATGAATAAAGTGACTTTGTTAGAGAGTGAAGAAAAGGTTGCTTTAGTCATCTGGCTTAAACAGTAGAATTATTATTAAAAAAACAAAAATCATTTGAACACTTTTAAGCCAATAAATAAAACATATTGATACGAACCTCAATAGACACACATTGAGACCCAACAAACAATATTGGAATATGATGCAAACCTCACTTGACACGCTTTGAGACCCAACAAACAATATTGGAATACTTGCCCAAGAAAGCTAAAATTCAGATTTTTGATAGAACCTTGACCCAATGTTTATAAGTAAAACGCAAACCAAAGGTATGAACAGACCTTGACCCAATGATTATAATTGAATCACAAACCAAAGGTATAAACAGACCTTGACCCAATGATTACAATTGAATCATGAACCAGAGGTATAAAGTTTGAACGCCAGAAGGAAGAATCCCTGATAAGTTCACAGTTCTTAAAGAACCAAAAGAAGAGCAAAGCCTCACCTTTTCTGATTTTTATTTAATAATTTCTTTAAAAACGTTTACAGACTTAGGGGTCTATTTAAGGGCTCTATAAAACTTGACATACAAAAAAATATATTCTAAAATAACTCCTAATTGATACCTAACCATATCAGGAATCAAATTTGACCTAAAAAGCATTAAATGCACCTAAAAACAAGGAAATAAATAACCTAAACCTAAAATAACGTTTTTTACATAAAAATACCAAAAATAATAAATTACAATAATTAAATAGTAAATTGTGTCGCGCATCAGACCCTTCCTCTTGAAACAAACTCGTCCTCGAGTTCATCTTCGAAATTTTAAAATCTTCCGCTCCAAATAAACAAATACTTCGAATGCTTTAATAACTTGATCCGGTTCTGAAACTTGAATCCTTCATAAAATGTAGTGTAAAATTTCTTCTCATCTACTTTCAATTTATTTGCAACATCAATCAACACAGGGTTGATAATAAAATTAAAATTTTCTACTCCAAGAAAATCAACATATTGTATAGTCATCTTCAACAAATCAACTGAGACTTGGGGATTGTGAGTTGTGGACTCATCCTCATATTTGACCTCAATTGAATCTTCCACAATGTTTTCAATAATTACCATATCTTTTTTTTTTTCACTTTTTTTTTTTTTTTTTTTGGGATGATAATAAGAAACAAAAAGACAAAAGGGATAGAAAACTGATTTTAGAACATGTGCTCTAATACCAAATGATGCGAACCTCAATAGACACGCATTGAGACCCAACAAACAATATTGGAATATGATGCAAACCTCAATTGACACGCTTTGAGACCCAACAAACAATATTGGAATACTTGCCCAAGAAAGCTAAAATTCAGATTTTTGATAGAACCCTGACCCAACGTTTATAAGTGAAACGCGAACCAAATGTATGAACAGACCTTAACCCAATGATTATAATTGAATCACGAACCAAAGGTATAAACAAACCTTGACCCAATGATTACAATTGAATCACGAACCAGAGGTATAAAGTTTGAACGCCACAAGGAAGAATCCCTGATAAGTTCACAGTTCTTGAAGAACCAAAAGAAGAGCAAAGCCTCACCTTTTCTTATTTTTATTCAATAATTTCTTTAAAAACGTTTACAGACTTAGGGGCCTATTTAAGGGCTCCATAAAACTTGACATACAAGAAAATATATTCTAAAATAACTCCTAATTGATATCTAACCATATCAGGAATCAAATTTGACCTAAAAGGCATTAAATGCACCTAAAAACAAGGAAATAAATAACCTAAACCTAAAATAACATTTTTTACATAAAAATACCAAAAATAATAAATTACAATAATTAAATAGTAAATTGTGTCGCGCATCACATACCCTCATCACGCACACAAATAAGAGAAATTTGGAAAGAATAGATTTTGAAATATCTAAATGTAAAAAAAGAATTAGAAGTACCAGTTAAACTTTGGCAATCATTCGTTGGATTGTGATGCCCTCATTATCTATCTTCTCTTTTCCTACCCCCATTGCTTATTTGTCTCAATTAATTCTAGTTTTTTTTTTTTTTTTTTTTTTTTTTTAGCATTTAAGAAAAGCAATTTTGCATAAATTAAAAAGTTACCCATTAACAATTCTTACTTTGTTTTAAACTTTTAACTTCACTAAAGCTGCTAGTAATCCAAATCCCGAAACCAACAATTCAAATTCTTTTTATTTAATTTTTAATAAAGAATAATACAAAGAATACAAATTGAATTTGGAAATTATCACAAAAATTCAAACATAAAACGAAATATATGAGTATTTAGTTCCCAAAGTCCTTGGTTCCATTGTTTTGTTTGGGAAGTATCAAAGAGATTAGATTATACCTCATATGTTCAAAATAGTGAATATAACTTAATTGGTGTTGTAAAAGGAATTTTCTGTAATCACACTCCGATGAGAATATTAATCCAAAGAAAAAGAGAGGCAATACTTCAGTCATGAAGGTATATTATTTCATTAGTTGCTGTACAAAACATGATAGTACAAGAGAAGAACATAACTATCTTATGTCAAACTTCCTAGGCAGCTTTGACCGCTTGATTATTCATACCAAGATTGGAACAAAACCGGCTCTAAAGGTTATATTGAAATTAATTAATGCTAGTCACCACCTACAAATTCAATACTACTGTAAAGAAGTTATGATTTACGTCCTACTTCGGAGAAGAGAGAAAAAATCACCATAAAGTCCCCACTATGTATTATTTTGCTCGACCAATTTCCTTCTTAATATGTGGCTCCATTAGTGAGAAGCAAATTTCTTCAAGCATGTTTAGCCGTTTAGGGTTTCTAGCTAGAGAGAGAATAGACGCCGTATGTTTAGCCATTAAAAGAGTAAGATCGAGTTTTGATTTTGGAAAGAAAGTTTTTATTTTTTATTTTTTAACATTGCTGATGTGGCAAGTTCTAAGAAAGTCAAAAAAAAAAAAAAAAAAATCAAAGGCCTATATATAGATAAAGCAAAGGTCTTCAAAGTCAAATAGGAAAACAAAGATGACTTGCGTAGGAAAGAGCTCTAGGGTTTTATGTTTTAGTGGTAGTGTTTTTATTAATAATTATTATTATGTGGTAAAAAAATAATAATAACATAACAAGATCTGGAGAGGTCAACAAAAAGTCAAGGTTTCGGTCAGATATATATATATATATATATATATATATATATATATGGAGAGAGAGAGAGAGAGAGAGAGAGAGAGAGAGAGATTCAAGTCTCAACCTTGCAAGAGATTCTTATTCTAAAAAAATACAAAGATAGTGAGAAGAATATAATTACAAAAACAACTTCCTGCTTAGAAATCAAGACTACGAGATTGATTTGCAGTTGACTTCAAATTTGTGTTATAAATGTTTTATTTAAACAATTGGGTCAGATTTGGTTATTTGATTACAGAATTTTCAATATATATTTTCATCGTCTTTAACAATTAATCTTGTTATTGATTTTATCAGCTTTTTAATTAGCATCTATTTCCCCAAAAAAAAAAAAAAAAAAAAAAAGAGGAAGAAGAAGAAGTAAAGAGAAATGACCTACACATACCATTATAAGCCCTCTGATAATTTGATCCGTGTAGTATTTGGGCTATGAATTTTGCAAAGAAAGCAGATGATCAATCATAGTTGAAGAGGATAAAAATCAAGGATGATGGATCCATTCAAATGAACCTGACAATTTTAAATTGGTGAGCTGCCAGAAATAAGGCAACGGATTAAAGTGCTGGACGGATAGACCACATGACAAATGGACCCCCCCCCCCCCCTAATAATAGACAAGTAGTCCCTCTATATGGATGGGGTTTTGGGTACATGGGCCCAAGGCCAACGGATACCGAGGCCACATGGCACCCACATGGCTTAGGTAAACCCTACATGGAAATATCTTGTGTCCCACAATTAACCCTAGTCAATGGAATCCCAACACAAAAAGAATCCCGTAATATACGCACATTTATGAGGATCTTCACTATAAAGAAACATCTTCCTAAGCAAGAAACGAAGGTCAATTTCACACTATTATAAAAACCCAAAACCCTCAAAAAACAAGGTACGCATAATTTCCCCAACTCTGGCACTCTAGAGTTGTGAAAAAGTTCTCTAACTTAACCTTCGGAGGATATTTGGCCAGTACCACACCGGTACTCTCTATAAGGTCTTCTTTTATTTCTGTGTTGTGCAAGTTTAGTCTAGAGTTCGTGAGGACTTTGTGGCTTACTGACGATTTTCGGCATCAACAACAGTGTTCCCCTTCTTTTCCTTACTCCTCTTCTCATCAATAGGACCTTGCAAGAATGCATCTGCCCTATTGGCTAGTTTCATCAATCTTTTCTCCAAACGCCTACGATCAATCCACCGCAACAAGGGAACAAACTCTTATGGATTTGAAGGCCCTACTGACCCTACTATCTCTTTCATTATCCCCCTGAATTGCCTTGCTTCTTCCTCATCTTTCACGTTCTCCCCGTAGTATCTCTTTCCTGCCACCATTCTAATTATGATGTTAAATGTCAGTTCTGAGAACACCGATTTCAATTCTACCTTAGCAAAACCTTGGCATGAGTTTTGTGACAGCTTGCATAGCAAGTGCTTGACTTCATCTCCTCGGATGCCTAGAAACATGTTGAGATGATTTGTTGAGAAGATTTCTAAGGCACTGATGCGGCAAAGGTTGTCCCAATGGTCTCCATAAGAAGTTGTTGCCACGGTGGTGTGGTTGTAGGTAATGTGCTTGGTGGCTAGGAAGCAAGGGCGGTTGGCTAAAATGATGTCGTTTTGGTAAAGCATTCTTCAACTACAAATGGGGATGATACAATGACCATAAGTTGGGACCCAAATCGTAGAAAGAAGATGTTACCATAGTTTTTATGAAAAGTGGTAGAAAGTACGATGGAGGGGTTTCTTGATGAGATGGAGATGGCCTATAATTGGTAGAGAAGGTGGGCTTGGTGGGTGGTGTTTATGTTTTGTTCTTGTTTGGAGCAAGAACTTGAAAGCTACTGCAAGGAGAAGAAAAAGAGAGAGGGATAAGTGCTAAGGTGTAATTGAGATTTGATTTCTTGAGAGTGTTCTTGTGCACTATTGTATCTCTTTAATTTTTATAGTGAAATTTCTCCATCGTCGCCGTGGAGGTGGGCAGTTTGCCGAACCACGTAAATTCTTGTGTTCTTTGTGTGTGCTTGTTATTTAATTTCCACTTATTTACTCTTATTGATTTGAGTCATAGGGTGCTATCTACACAACAAGTGGTATTAGAGCTAGGATAGGATTCAATTCCTTAAATACAGTAAAGATGTCAAGCACAAAGTATGATGTAGAGAAATTTTGTGGTAAGGGAAATTTTTCACTTTGGCAAAGGCGGATGATTCAACTAGGAGTTCATAAGGCCTTGCTTGGGAAGGAGAAGAAACCAGAAACGATGAAGGATGTAAAATGGGTAGAGATGGATGAGAAAGCAACTAGCACTATTCGTCTCAACCTAGGTGATGAGGTCATTCACAACATCCTAGAAACAAAGACCGCTAAGGAGGTTTGGGAAAAATTAGAAGGTCTTTATATGAGAAAGAATCTGACAAACAAGTTGTACGTGAAGAAGCAACTATATAGTTTGCATATGAAGGAGGGTTCAAATCTGTTGGAGCATCTCAACATGTTTAACATGTTAAATACCCAATTGTCAAGTTTTGGGGAGAACTATGAGGACAAAGATAAAGCATTACTCTTATTAGCATCGCTTCCTACTTCTTTTGATCATCTAGTGACTACATTGATGTACGGGGAATGAGACTATAGTACTCGAGGAGGTGACTAGTGCTCTCTTGTCACACATAAAGATGAAGCAAGATGGTGATGGTTCTCAAGCTGATGGACTTATTGTAAAGTCTGAGTCAAGAAATAGGGGTAGAAGCAAGTCAAGAGGACGGAACTCCAACAAGACTAGATCACAATCTAAATCACGTGCAAAGAAAGATGTAGAGAGATTTTATTGTCACGAGAAAGGGCACTACAAGAATTAGTGTAAAGAGTTGAAAGAGCATTTAAAGGAGACGAAGAATGAAAAGAAGCCATAAGAATCAACTAGTGTTGCTGAAGAAACATCAAATGACAGTGAAGTTGGTGTAGATTTACTTTCAATTTCATTAGGTAACAATGTTCTATTGGAACCTTGGGTTTTAGATTTAGCATGCTCATATCATATGACTCCAAACAAAGATTGGTTTGACACGTATAAGCCTTACAAGGGTGGTATGGTCCAAATGGGTAATGATGCTACATGCCCAGTTATTGGAATTGGTACAGTGAAGATCAAGATGTTTGATGGAGTTGTAAGAGTTCTTAGTAAAGTCAGACATGTTCCAGATCTTAGAAAGAATTTAATTTCTTTAGGAGTATTGAATGATTTAGGCTATTCATACTCATCAAAGGGTAGAATCATGAAGATTACCAAAGGTGCTTTGATGGTGATGAAGGGACAGAAAGTAAGCATGCTTTATAGATTAATTAGGAACACAGTTGTAGGAAGAGTTGCAGTCACCACTTGGTGGAGTCCAGCACTGACGATGCAAAATTATGGCATATGTGACTTGGCCATAATGGTGAACATGGTATGTTAGAGTTTGCACAAAAGAAATTTATTGAAGGGGGTGAAGACATACAAACTAGACTTCTGCAAGAATTGTGTGCATGGGAGGCAGCATGGAGTCAGTTTCAAGATAGGCTCTCATACAAGTAAGGGTGTTCTTGACTACATTCATTCAGATGTTTGGGGTCCAGTATCAGTTTCTTCTCATAGTGGTGCAAAGTACTTCGTTGGTTTCATTGATGACTACTCTAGAAAGGTATGGATTTATTTTATGAAGCATAAGTCTGATGTGTTTGGCATATTTAAAAAGAGGAAAGCACAAGTTACGAATTAGACTGGTAGGAAAATAAAATACCTTAGAATAGATAATGGATTAAAGTATAGAGATAAAGAATTCATAATATTTAGTGAATTCAAAGGCATTACTCGTCACTTCACCGTTAAAGGAACTCCACATTAGAATGGGGTTGCAGAAAGAATGAACAGAACCTTAGCAAAAAGAACTAGATACATAAGAATGAATGCAGGGTAGCCTAAGGTATTCTAGGCAGAGATAGTTAACACAACAAGCTTCATTATTAATAGATCTCCATCATTAGCCATAGATTTCAAGATTCCAGAAAAGGTTTGGTCAAGTAGACCAGTTGATTATTCAAGTCTAAAAATAATTGGTTGTCCAACTTATGTGCATATGCAAAGTGGAGAGTGTTCTAAATTGGATTCAAAGTCAAGAAAATGCATATTTCTTGGTTTTGAAAAATGTGTCAAAGGCTACAGGCTTTGGGATCCAATCTCAAAGAAAACGGTGACCAACAGAGATGTCATATTTAATGAAGCCTTTATGTTGAAAAAAAATAAAGCAGAGACATGTGATAATAGTTCACAGGAGAAATTAACTGTTAAGGTAGAGCTTGACGAGAATAGTTCACCTTGTGATAAGGGTGATGTTGAGATTGATCCACAGCAGCAACAAGAAGAGTCTTATTCAATTGCTAAAGGTAGAAAGAAGCAGGTTCACAAAGCACCACAGAGATATGGCTTTGAAGACATGGTTAGTTTTGCTCTCGTAACCAATGGTGGAGATCCATTCACTTTCAAGGAGGCTACAAATAGGAATGATGCCAAAAATCATTAGTAAGTCGCATAGTCCTCACGTACTCTAGACAACACCTACGAAACAGAAACAAAGAAGACCTTGTAGAGAGTACCAGTGTAGTACTGGCCAAATACCCTCTGAAAGTCAAGTTAGAGAACTTTTATAACTCTAGAGTGTGAGAGCTGGGGTAAATTATGCGTACCTTGATTTTTCAGGGCTTTGGGGCTTTTATACTAGCGTAGAGTTGACATCCATTCCTTGGTGAAGAGGGTATTTCCCTATAGGGAAGATCCTTATTAATACGCGTATATTGCAGGATCCTTTCCTTGTAGGAATCCTCTTGATTAGGGTTAACCGTAGGGCGCAATATGTTCCTTATATACATATTCATGGAGGCCAAGTAAGGCCATGTTGGACTTGTCGCAAGTTTCTTTCTCCCTATCAGCTTCCTTCCGTCAGCGTACTACCACGTCTAGGCGTTCTGGTCGTCCCACCAAATGCCGTCAGCTTTGAAAAGGGCTCATTGGCCTCACGATGTCATTGTTGTCTTCTTTGAATGCATAGTATGGCTGACGGGTTCTTTGAGACCGATGGCTTTATCTCATGTGAACGAGTTTAACACCTTTTTTTTTTTTTTTTAAATTACCCTTATCAAGGAAAGACAATGATAAATGGCTTGTAGCAATGTTAGAAGAGATGGAGTCACTACAGAAGAATAAGACCTGGGAATTAGTGAAATTGCCCAAGGGAAAGAAGGCTATTGGTTGCAAGTGGATATTCTGCAAGAAAGAAGCATTGTTAGAAAAGGAAAGTGAAAAATTCAAGGCACGGTTAGTGGCTAAGGGTTACTCACAGAGAGAAGGAATTGATTATAATGATATTTTTTCACCAGTTGTGAAGCACACCTCAATTCGAGTAATCCTAGGATTTGTGACAATGCATGACATGGAGTTAGAGCAGCAAGACCGCATTCCTCCATGGAGATTTAGAAGAAGAGATTTACATGCGACAGCTCGAAGGCTTCAAAGAACCTAGCAAGGAAGATTATGTTTGTATGTTAAAGAGATCATTATATGGCTTGAAGCAGTCTCCCAAGCAATGGTACAAACGGTTTGATTCATTCATGGTCACACATGGGTACATGCACTGTGAGTATGACTGTTGTGTTTATTTTAAAGTACTTGCTGATGGATCTTATATATTTCTTGCTCTATATGTTAATGACATGTTAGTAGCTGCAAAGAGTAAGCAAGAACTTATGAAGTTGAAGTCTTTGTTGAGTAGTGAATTTGACATGAAGGATCTTGGAGCTGCCAAGAAGATCCTTGGGATAGAAATTCACCAAGATAGAGGGGTTGGTAAATTATGGTTATCTCAGAAAGGATATCTTAAAAAGATGTTAGAGAGGTTTAGTACGCTTGATGCAAAACCTGTTAGTACATCGCTTTCTATCCATTTTAAATTGTCCTCAGAGTTGTGTCCAAGTTCAGATGAGGAGTCAAAGTATATGTTTAAAGTGCCATATGCGAATGTAGTTGGGTGTCTCATGTATTTGATGGTGTGCACTAGGCCTGATATTTCTCATGCAATCAATATGGTCAGTAGGTATATGGCAAATCCAAGCAAAGAGCATTGGAATGCAGTAAATTGGATCTTTAGATATCTTACAGGCACTCATGAATTCGGGATCCTATTTGATCAGAGAACTAGTACAGAAGCTATGGGTTATGTGGATTCCGACTATGTAGGGAACCTTGATTCTAGAAAGTCCACGACAAGCTATGTGTTTAGGTTTGCTGGTGGCCCAATTTGCTAGAAGTCTACACTACAAGATTTAGTTGCTTTATCCACTACAGAAGCAGAATATATGGCGATGACAGAGGTAAGAAAAGAAGTCGTTTGGCTTAGTGGACTGGTTAATGAGCTTGGTTTCAAGCAGGATAGCATGGTGCTACATTGTGATAGTTAGAGTGCAATTCATTTGCCAAAGAACAAAGCATATTGTTGTGCGGTATCACAAGATCAGAGAATGGGTTTCGTCTGGTGATATCTCTTGGTCGAAGATTCTCACTAGTGAGAATGCCTCTGATATGTTAACAAAGCCAGTTCCAACGGACAAGTTCAAGCACTACTTGGACTTGATTGGTGTTTGCAGCTTGTGAGCCCTAAAGGGCTAAGGTGGAGGCGAAGGAGGAGTTTGCTACTGTAGCTTGATCAATTCAAGCCAAGGTGGAGAGTTGTTGATATGGTCCGTGTGGCTTGTATTGCCAAGCCCAAGTCAACACAAGTTGACCGAATTCTTGTCATACTAGGAAACCTCACTAGACGACTTTAACATATCAATATATATATATATATATTGTATTAAGTGAAGTCATGTGAGTAGAGTAATTCCAAAAGATCTAGTGCTATATAAGAAGAAAAATAAGAAGAGAACAACCGCATCAGAGAAAAAGTTGTGGGTTATTCAGTCTTGTGTTTTCTTGTGAGAAAGTGCTACAGTGTAATTGGGATTTGGGTTTCTTGAGAGTGTTTTTATGCACTATTGTATCTTCTTAATTTTTATAGTGAAATTTCTCCGTCATCGCTATGGAGGTAGGCAGTTTATCGAACCACACAAATTCTTGTGTTGTTTGTGTGTGCTTGTTATTTGCACAACACAACATGTCTTCCTTGTTTAATTTTTTGTTTTTGATATGATGCTTAACTACTCCTTACTCCTAAGGTCTAATTGGTCCTGAATTTTTATATTATTTCTATTTTTTGTCCTCTCTTACTTTTCGCTGATACTCAATGGACTGGTTTTTATTAGTGCACACCTTCTTTGACCATGTTTATCTTTTCCTTTCTAGTATAGTAGCAAGTTTGAATAATTCTAGTACCACAGAAATTTTAAAAAATTCAATTTTTACAAAAATTATCTTATATTATAGGTCGTAATTAGGTGTTCATCATTTTTACTAGATTCACCATTGGTATTGAAATTGTGATTATTTTTTTATGTGATTTTAGAATATTCAGAAGTAAGTTCAGTAATATAAAAAGAACTAGTTGCTAACTCGTGCAATGCACAAGAAAGCTATTGATAATTTCCCTAATATGAAAAAAAAAAAAAAAATTCAATATCATGGTATAAATTATATACCAAACTAATAAACCCTATCACTTACAAAGTAATAAAATTTATCACATACAATGAGATATCTTGATAACCAAGAGCTTGAGATCATATTTAGAAAATATATAATTGATTCAATACAATTAATTACACAAATCTAGCCAATTCCATACTCATTTAATCAAATATCTTTCATAAATTACATTAATCATTCTTGATGTCCAAGATGTATCTAAATTCTAACATTACCAGTAAACAAAGATGCTAGACCTCAATGGGATTTAAAAGGTAACATAATGCCAATTTACACAATTGCTAAAATCATCACTATCCACTATTGAGAGAGAGAGAGAGAGAGAGAGAGAGAGAGAGGTGGCTATTGTGTTGCATCTCTTAAGAAAAATCTACCCTATAAAATTTTTCTTTTTCTTTTTTTATATGTAATTGACCTATAACAAAACAGATGTACCACATTCAGAGTATGCACATTTTGGAGAATAAAAGAAAAGGAAAATGACAAAATGAACCCACCTAAAGTTTTTTGCTTTGCCTCTTGATGTTGACTTTTCTAGCATCATCCACAATCAAATTTATGTACTCCTCAAAGTCCTGTAAGGAATAAAAATTAGCATTTTAACAAATTTACATGTATTCACTTAAAATCGTGAAAGATGCTAAAAATTAGGTTTATATCAACATTTTAACCAAAATTCAACATTTTAATGATTGCACATAAATCAACAATTTTGCCATTGTTAGTTGCAACATATATCTTTTTTATTTGTGACAAATATGGTAGAATTTTGACAATCAAATTTTACTCAAAAGCCAGGATTAGACAACCTCAATCCTGCATTGCTTTAAGAAATTTGTAGAATCCTTATCCTGAAATAGAAAAGAACACGCCACAACCATAGATAGGAGGCAGAACAATAAATTTACTTGTTCACAAAGATTTCAAAGTTCTCATGATGTAAATTTGACAATATAACCCCTAAGCTTGCTTAACATACATAACATATAGCAAAAATATTCATCATAAATGTGATTGAAAAACTCAAGCACTAAATTACAACCCTCTGCATAATATATATATATATATATATATATATATATATATATATATATATATATATATATTTATATATATATATATATTTAAAAAACTATCCTTAACATTTTATCTTCAAAACATTATAATAGGGAATGCTACAAAAATTTGGAATGATTTACCTATATTTAGCTTAAACATACTTGCTACTCCATATAATTCAAATCAAGATGTTTGATTTTTCCCCTCATCACTCAAATAGATATTCAACTAAAATTTTAAGAATAGCATTACATGCAAAACCCAAAAAAGCCCAACATTGAAAAGGACGAAATCAATAATTAAAAGTCTCTAAAAAACATTACCACTATCATACAATATCCAACACATCCACTTGTAATAAGCACTATGAGAAGAAAATATACAACAAAATACCTTTAAATAGAACAACACATCATCAAGAATATACCTTCTTTTCTTTTTAAAATTGCACCATCTGGCATTGGTGTCTACACAACTTCTTTGTACACAAATGCAAAAGCAAATGCAAATTATAAGTTGAAGGAGACAAAATGGTTAATAACTATGTAGGTTGTCAAACATGATCAATTGAAATCATTAGAATATGTGTTTTAAGGGTAACAATTCCTCAAATTCAATTTGTTCAAGGAACCTATAGAATCAAAGACCAGTCCTATAGATTATAAAGAAAATTAAAATAAAAGACATTGCGATGGCAAGTTATGTTCGCCTCAAGCAATGTGTTCCAAGTTTGAGTCTTGAAATCAGCCTAACTCACCTCTCCTAAACCTTTTTTTTTTAATTTAAATAGTAAATATCTACCACATCAGTAACATTAATCATATATAAAAATATGGAATGATATTCTTACCAAATGAGTTAATATCTCCATGGCGGAATTCAGCTTTGACCCTATTCTTCCTCAACCTCTCAAATATTACATTTTCTTTGCAGTAAAAAATATACAATGTAAATAGAAGTTAAAGAGAGACAAAAGCATTAAGAGAACAAAATAAATAACCTTGTATCATTGAGGAAGACCAAAATATCTTGCAATGAAAAGCAAGCATACCTATACCAAAACCACCACAATAGTGGAAGTTGTGACTTTTGTGTGTACCAGTAAACAACAGCATCTCACTTACCAATCAATAGCTTTTGAGTGTGACCTTTTCCCAAAAAAAAGAAGCGATATATAGGGAAAAAAAATTTAGAACCCAAATGCGGCATTGATTTGAATAGAAAAAAAAAATTCCCAAAATCAAAGCTAATCTACAAAAATTTGTAAAACCAAACATCAAGATCCTTTTGAAAACCAATTCTAAATAGAGCAAGGCTTCCAAAATTTGAGACTTTCAAGTTTCATCTAGATTAGATAACTCTTAAGTTGGGCTGATTATGCTCTTTTAGTAGTATTGCTTAGCAGATCTACTATTCAAACATTACAATGGTTCCAAATCAACCCTTCAATATTCTACCATCAACATGGAATTCAACCGGTAACTTCGAAAAGAATTTGATTTGCAAAGGAAGCTTATAAAGGTCTTAATATCATCCAACAATATTCCCCAACTATCTTTCTTCACTTAGACGCCAATACCAGTATTAATAGTTTAATACAAACTTGGAGTCTCCTTCCACAATTCTCGGGTTATTGTAATTCCTTTACTTGTTGGATTACCCAAAGAAGTGATCTAGTCAGCCCAAACTTTATTTGCTTTTTGCTCCAATCCCTCGTTCGTCAAACACAATTCTCGGGTTATAGTGTTTTTAATTTTATTTGCCTTGTCCTTTCATGTAACACCTAAGCAGTAAAAACCTAACATTTGCAAATCAAACGGCAGAGAACCAAAGTCTGATTTATGGATTCAAGAACACATCAAACTATAACAAAACCAATTACAACAAAACTTAAATCTCACCATAAAACGATAACAGAACCAACAAAAAAAAAAAAAAAACCGAAAATTAACATGCATAACAGAATGAACAACACATATTCATTACAAAGCAAACAAAAAATCAAAATTAAATTGCTAAAAAACCATAACATAACAAAAGGGCCTAAAACAAAATTGGAACAAAAAATTAGTAATTCCGTAAGACACAAAACTGTAAGCAATCTTTTTTGTAATTTTCGTAATCTATAATATAGCTTGACTTGACTATCAAAAGAGAGAAACAAAAAATCATATGAAAACAACATGTTCTCCAGAACCAAATAGGATTACAAAAACGTACCAAGCTTTAGAGGCCAAGACTTGAGCCAGCAAAGGCTACAATCAAAGAGAGCGAGACTGAGAGAAGAGGTATGCTCTGCGTTTAAGCCAATGAGAAAGGGATGAGGGGCAGCGTGAACAGAGAAGAGTAAACCTATGCTGAGTTTGCGTGTGTCAATCAAGTTTTGTTTATTTTTAAAGAAAAGTATCGGGTTTTTAAAATTTTTTTAAAAAAAATGATAAGTACCGTGTTGACGTGGAAAATTGTGGGAGTTTCAAAAGTTTCGTTTATATATATATATATATATATATATATATATATATATATATATAAAGAGAGAGAGAGAGATTCCCATAAAAAAGTAATATAAAAAATAAAAAATTTCACTACTTTATTTTACCATATTGATTGAAATGAGATATTATAATTGATGTATAAATCTTTAAAAAAAAAAATTGATGTATAATAAAAATAGTATTTGTGGTATGGAAATGTAAAAGTGATGTTGCAATAATTACATATTATTCTAAATATTAATTAATAATTTTGAGTTTCTAGTGTAGGTTTTAGTATATAAGAGGAGTAGTGCTACTCTCATAAACTATTTTATAACATTTTACAAACTGTTGATGTGTCCAACTTCTTATTGGTTTTCATCTAAACCCACTATTAACATCACTTTTTCATTTACCAATAATCACTCAACACATCAGCAGTTTATAAAAAAAATTGTAAAAAATTTTGTATCTCTAACATTACTTGTATAAGAGATAAGCCTTTTCAACATTGATTAGTATAAAGTCAATTGAATTAATTGATATTTAAATATAAAAGATACTACTTAAGACCTCAGATTAGGATGCTTTTTTTTTTCTTTTTCACGTAAGAATCTTCTCTTTTTTTTTTTCTTTTTTTTTCTTTTTTGTGGTAGAAAGGGAAATTCATTCAAAATTAAGCAATAAACAAAGTATTTTTTCGTAGAATCAGTAAATTATTTTGGTCTGTTTGTCTTTTTATTTTTTATTTTAATGAAATGATGTTTTATAAGAAAAGTAGTTGGTGTGGAGACCAGGTACACAGACTATTGTCGAATACATTTTATGTGGCCCAATTAATTGAAAAGCAAAGAATTATATGAGGAAATTGTGAAAAGTTAAGATGCAAGAAGTACATTTATAGCCTGTTTGGACGGAGGGGGAAGGAAGGGAGTGGAGAGAGTAGAGTAGAATTGGCTAAAAATAAGCTAATTTTGTGCTAAATCTACTATACTCTACTTTACTCCCCCTCCTTGTCCCTCAATCCAAACTGACCATTAAACTATGCTTCTTTAGAAGATAGCGTGGCTGCAGATAATCCCAACTAAACATGTGTTCCAAAAGAGGGGTGAAAACTTTAGTTCATCTTTTTATAGAATATCCCTTTCACCTTGTGTAATTAGTAGAAACTAACTTCTACAACCAAAAAAAAATCAGTAGAAACTAACTTGCAAGTACCAATAGAGGAAGAGAGAAAATTTATATTGTCCGCAACTATTTGTTATGGGGAAATATTAAAGAGTATATGCTCTAAAAGCAATGATTTAGAAGCTATTATAAAAAATATTTTATGGGAAAGCGATAAAGTAATTAATTTTGTTGACAGCTTTTTAGATTTCTCATAAAAATGATGTCAAAACTTTCATAATATAGTTTATTAACAATTACCCTAAGAACACCCATTAACATGACCCTTTGTTATAATATGATATAGATGACAAGAAATTAGGGGCAGCAAAAATCAACAGCGGCGGCATTTGCTTTGGTCTAGGGGATTCAAATGATCCCTAAGCTAACAAATATATATATATATATATATATATATATATATATATATATATATATAGGACAAAACTTCTGTACAGTACCTTAAGTGTTGTTCCTTAGATTCTCTTCTTAAGAATCTACTATGTGGCTACTTAATTGAAAAAATACACTTTTATTCATGAGAAAAAAGCCACATGACAGAATCTTAAGAGAGGAACCTAAGGAACAGCACATAAGTACTGTATCTAAGTCATGCTCATATATATGTGTGTATATATATATATATATATATATATAATTTTATCATTTCTTTTTTTGTTTTGACCCCCTAAAATAAAAATTTGAACATCTTGAGTCCTAACTCTAAATCTTTTCTAAGTCTAAGTCCAACTGAAATAAACTTGAATATTATCTCCCTAATAATCTATTCTTGCAAATAAAATTACAACTAATTAAAACTTTTCGAATCTACAAGTGGAGTGACTAAAATTAAATGTGTTTTTAATCTGTTATTTGTAAGTGGGGTATGGGGCATGGGCCAGTCAGTCAATCAATAGTTAGTAAATGTTAACACTAAAAGACAATTAAACAATTAGACAAGAGACGATTTTAAAAAAGATTTTATAAAAAGTAAACAAGGGGAATATTGGACATGGGAATGATTGAGTGAAGACAAAAACAAATGTTAATACAACAAAAATTTTCTTAATAGAATTACAAAGATCAATAGTTGTCAAAACTGAGTTTAATTGTTAAATAAAGTTACAATTAATTTATACTTTTGATCGAATCTATGAGTGGAGTGGTTGAATTTGAATGTGTTTTAAATTTGTTATTTGGTAAGTGGGGATTGAGGCAAGGGCCAATCAGTCAATCAGTATTTGTAATATTAACACTAAAAGACAATTAAACAATTAGACAATGGGTGATTCTGAATAAATAAGAAATAAAAAATATTAGACAAAGGGGTAGGACAAGGAATTGATTGAGTGAAGACAAAAACAAATGTTAACATAACACAAATTTTCTTAATGGAATCACAAAGACCAATAGTTGTCCAAGTTGAGTTGATTTTTTTAAATAAAGTTACAATTAATTTATACTTTTGATCGAATCTATGGGTGGATGAGTGGTTGAATTTGAATGTGTTTTTAATTTGTTATTTGTTAAGTGGGGATTGAGGCAAGGGCTAGACAGTCAATCAGTAGTTAATAAATGTTAACATTAAAAGACAATGGGTGATTCAAAAACAAATGTTAACATAACAAAAATTTTCTTAATAGAATTACGAAGACCAATAGTTGTCAAAGTTGAGTTGAATTGTTATATAAAAGACATAAACTAATTGATAAAAATATTCTAAGCAATAATCATTAAAGTTTATTTAAAAACAATATAATTAATATGTTTATTGTTTTTTTTTTTTTAATCTAAGAGAAAAATCTTACTCTTGCCTAATCTAAGTGTATATGTGTGTGAAATTTCCTTCTAGAGACTTGAACCTCAGTCTTTGCCCCCCACCCCACAAAAAACTTGTATAAAGTGACCATCACGCCAATGTTGCGCAGTAATATTGTATTTAAAAACAATGGATTATTTCCAAGATTTTATTTAACAATCCTAATATTATATTCATTATATGAAGAAACAATATACCAAATTAACTTATAATTTATCTTTTATTATCTTTTTAGTACTATGGACAAAGATTAAGGATTAAGGTATAAATAATAAAGCCACTAAACATCCGGCCGTGCAATCTTTCTACCTCTCCCATTGAATAACATTGAGAGGTTTATTGTTCCATATACCAAGATCAAAAAGGTGTTGGATATCTGTTGAAACCACAGAGCTTTCATCCTAATTTTCAAATTTAAAATTAAAAAAAAAAAAAAAATTATGTGTATCGGTTATAGTCTTGTATATATAGAGCAAGGCGTTGTGTAATAACATAGTTTTTCTCATTTTTTTATACTTAGTAGTCACGTAATCTCTCCATGAGAGAGAGAGAGAGAGCTTAACAAAAAAAAAAAAAAAGGACAGAAGAGAGAAGACAAACCCTACACATAAAAGTTGACTGGAATAAGCTTGATTGATTGTTTTCTTCTTCTTCACCATTGTCTTTTCCTTTTAAAAAAATTATTTCTCATTTATTTGCTTTTGATAATATTGTTTTATATAAGGAAAGATGCAACTGAATTTAATATTCAAGTAAAGTCAATTCAAGATGCAAATCATATATATATATATATATATATTATCTGAAAAGATTTCTCAAATATATAGACATTCATCTCACCAATTTAGTAAATAAACAAGTGTTTTTCCAGTTAACTTTCAAATTTTAGACGACTTATTTATTTATATCCTATAACAAAATATACTAATTTAACAGAAGAATTTGGAAATGAAAAGTAAAATTATCCAAATCCTTTCTTATTCCTTAAACGCATTTACAAATCACTATCCAATACAAGCCAAAAAAAACAACACCACACCCCCAAAAAAAAAAAAAAAACAAAACAAAAAAGGATACAACTTTATATAGATACAATAGTTCAACTTTCAAATTGAATATGTAATTGTTTATTTTAGTTTATTAAATGATTAAAATTATCTGTGAATAACTAAGCAAGTCTCTTAAAAGTAACTCAAGGATATCGTTCAAACATCATCCGTCAACTTAAAAAGAAACTTATGCATGATTGGGCGTGCTTTGCACATGGCCTCCAATGGCATGGCTTTAGGCAGAGTGATCCCACTACCTTCATTTATGTCAACTTCTTCTATAGTAACCCTTTCCCACTCAAAGTTTTGAATCAACGAACCCAAAGTCAGGCTCACTGTACGTTGGGCGAGGCCCGCTCCAGGACAAGTCCTCCTCCCAATCCCAAATGGCATTAGCTTATGTCCTTCAACCTTACCATTTTGAAACCTCTCTGGCTTAAAACTAGTTGCATCATCCCACACGTTAGGATCTCTATGTATGGCCCATGCATTGACCAATAACATTGTGCCACTGGGTACATCATATCCTCCAATGGTACAATCAACAGAGGACATATGGGGTACTAACAATGGTGCTGCTGGATATAATCGAAGGGTTTCTAAGATAATACTTTGAAGGAAGTGTAATTTGGAAACGTCTGATTCCTCAATCAATTTCTCTTCTCCAATTTGATTATCTATCTCATCTCTAGCCTTCTTCAATATATTAGGATGATTCAGTAGATTAGTCATTGCCCACTCTAATGTGACTGCTGAGGTATCAGTCCCAGCCAATAATAATACCTGCGCATTATAAATGAGGTGTTTAGAATAGAACAATAATATATTAAATAAAAATGCTTTGTTTATATGTTCTGGGACATTTAACGATGATGATATGTATGTAACTAGTTTTTATTTGATAAACTGTATGTAACTAGTTAGTCTAATGTTATTGTGGATTTTTTTATTGGGGACTAAGAATGTCACTTTTTCGCACTAGACAGTAATTCCGATGAAGCTACTAAAGAAAAATAAAACAGATAATTGCATGACTGCTTTTTAAGATGCAAGAATAAAAAAAAACCTTGATTTCCTAGTTTTCTAAGAGATGAAGCACTATTGAGTGCACTTACCAATATAAGCCCTTTGATGATTTGGTCTGTGTAGTAGTCTGGCTGTGATTTTTGCAAAGAAAGCATATGGTCAATCATAGTGTTACCCTCTTCCTCCTTATGCCTTTGCTCATCAATAAGTGCTTGCAAGAACTCATCCATCCTCTTGGAGAGACTCTTCAACTTCTTCTCCAAACCTCCATAATCCATCCAACGCAAGATGGGTACAAACTCCACTGGATTCGATGCCCCTCCAAACCTTGTTATCTCTTTCATTATCCGTCTAAACTGTCTCGCTTCTTCCTCGTCCTTCACATCCTCACCATACTTGTAGTACCGTTTCCCTGCCACCATTCTCATTATGCTGTTAAATGTCATCTCCAAGAGCATTGATTGTAGCTCCACCTTGGCAAAACCGTGGCAAGAATTGCGTGACAGGTTTCGTAGCAAGTGCTTGATCTCGTCCTTTCGGATGCCTAAGAATTTGTTGAGGCGATTGTTTGAGAAGATTTCAAGGGTACTAATGCGGCGGAGGTTGCGCCAGTGATCGCCATATGGGGATTGTACTAAGGTGGTGTTGTTGTAGGCAAGGTGCTTGCCTAATAGGGTGGGAGGACGGTTGGCTAATACTATGTCATTCTTTGTGAAGCATTCTTCAACTGCTGATGGGGATGACACAATGACCACAAGTTGTGAACCAAATTTTAGTGAGAATATTTGACCATATTTTTGTGAGAGAGCAAGGAAAGTACGGTGGAGTGGTTTTTTAATGATATGGAGATGGCCTATAATTGGAAGAGAAGGTGGGCTAGGTGGGAGGTGTTTTGGTGGAGTAGTTCTTGTTTTGACGATGAGCTTGATAGCAACAAGAAAGAAAAGAAGAGTGAGAGACAAATATAGTAAGATGGCTACCATGTTTATCTTTTATGACACTGAAATGATTTCTGATGCTTTGTGATTGAAGATGCATGCATGTGGTCACTACTTATTTACAGGGACTAGCTAGTTAGTGTTAGAATATCATTTGTGTAGACAGAGGTATACTTAGGATTTCAAGTTAAGGAGGGCCGAAGTATAAGAAAGAAATTAAATCCAAATAGATATCTATATAGTACTAACAAACTGTCAACCAAGATCAATACACAAAATTATTGTTTCTTAATACATTAAGACGTAATCATTTACCAACAAAAACAATAAATACAAAATAATATTGTTTCTTAAGAGCATCGACTGTTGCAAAATATATATATATATATATATATATTTTTTTTTTTTTTCACAAACCAAAACTTACTTTTGCTACTTTAATATAGCATTTGAAATATTTCGTACAATAGTGTTTTTGGTATTTAGTGTTCTAAATACTAAATATTTACCATTTAGAACTCCTAATTTTAGTACTTTAATACTGGGCTAACTAAGATTTTTTTTTATTTTTTATTTTAAAATTTTATTTTTATTAAGTTTTTAAGTTAGGTAGTTGCTAGTTGGGTTAAGTTAATTAAAAGGGAGAGAGTCTAAATTTTTTTAAAAGAGTGATGCACAACTCTAAATAAAAAATAAAAAAATTTCTTTGGGTTAGGAGGGCCAATTTTTTTTTTCCTTTTTTTTTTCTTCCAACCCCCTTAGCCCCCCTATGGATCTGCCCCTATGTGTACATCACATTGATTGGAGATCATGTTTCCCGTTTTGGAGTTTGGACAGATCGATGTGGTGCCTTTTTGTTTCTCTCATTTGATTTGCGTCACTGAGTATGTAATCGCATTTGGCTTTGCATGCATGATTATATATATATATATATATATATATGGAGTTGGGTTCAAGTTACACATAGTGTAACTCTAAGTAATGTTACACCACTTAAGTAAGATCAATACACAAAATTATTGTTTCTTAATACATTAAGACGTAATCATTTACTAGCAAAGACAAAAAAATACAAAATAATATTGTTTCTTAAGAGCATCAACTATTGCAAAATATATATATATTCACAAACCAATACTTACTTTTGCTACTTTAATATAGCATTTGAAATATTTCGTACAGTAGTGTTTTTGGTATTTGGTGTTCTAAATACTTAATATTTACCATTTAGAACACTTAATGCTAGTACTTTAATACTGGGCTAACTAAGATTTTTTTATTTTTTATTTTAAAATTTTATTTTTATTAAGTTTTTAAGTTAGGTAGTTGCTAGTTGGGTTAAGTTAATTAAAAGGGAGAGAGTCTAAATTTTTTAAAAGAGTGATGCACAACTCTAAATAAATAAAAAATAAAAATTCTTTGGGTTAGGAGGGCCAATTTTTTTTTTCCTTTTTTTTTCTTTGGGGCCCCTTGGCCCCCCTTGGGTTTGTCCCTGTGTGTACATAACATTGATTGAAGATCATGTTTCACGTTTTGGAGTTTGGACAGATGTGGTGCCTTTTTGTTTCTCTCATTTGATTTGCGTCACCGAGTATGTAATCGCATTTGGCTTTGCATGCATGATTCTCTCTCTCTCTCTCTCTCTCTCTCTCTCTCTCTCTCTCTCTCTCTCTCTCTCTATATATATATATATATATATATATATATATAGAGTTGGGTTCAAGTTACATCTAACTCTAAGTAATGTTACACCACCTAATAACTTGTTATTGAATTAATATTTTGAAAATCAAACCGTTGAATTACATGTTTTATATGTTCTTAACATACATGCCAATTTTCATATTAATCGGATGCTATTTACCATTTAATCCATAAACTTATATTTTATGCATATTTTAAACTATAAAAATTTGATTTTAACAATTGATTGATGACATGGATATTAATTTTTGATCACCTTGAAATTTTGCAAGCATAAAGAATATACAAAGATAATGTAATCTAATGATAGATTTGTCAATATTCGCATCCAATTAAAAAATATTAAATAGTGTAACATTGCTTAGAGTTACACCAAGTGCAACTTGAACCCAACCCATGTATATATATATATGGAGAAAAAGGTAAGCGAAATATTATTAAAAAAAGAGTAAAATCATAGTGGAATACATCATCCAAATCGCTAAGTATTTCTTCTACCCAAACAACTGTATCTGCAGAATATATATATATATATATATATATATATATATTTATATATATATACTAGCATTATGCCCGTGCAATGTACGGCTTAATCAAAATTTATATTTAAATAATTTTTTTATTAATTTACTTAAAATAAATAAATAATAAAAAATGAATATTTTACTTTTAAGTTACATAATGAATGCATGTTGTGTGAGACTAAGGTATCATAAAATGCATATATATATATATATATATATAATTGAATGGAAGATGGTAGAGGTACCCAAATATATATATATATATATAATGATTTTCAATAATACATTGAACTTTAAGGCTCAATTAATCACATATATTGAAATGGAAAACCCTTGAATTTAATAGTTAAAAACTATCCAAAATAATAATTGAAATCATGTTTAAGTGAAACCTCAATTCAATAATTAAGAATAATCTAAATTATTAAACATTTAAAAATTTGAAGTACAAAAAGACTGACATAAGAATTTAATTTTTGTCCTTGAAAGCATGGAAGAAGGCACTGAAACTTGAGTGAGTTTCACCCTACCAAGTTTAAGTCTTGTGCGTTGCACGCTACATGTGTGTGTATATGCATGAAAAATGATATGAATTTAACATTTATTGTAGAAAATATGTGGTGTAGTCTTACCCATGTCTAGCTAATTCTCATTATAATCCCTCTGTGTAGTGTGTGTATATGCATGAAAAATTATCTGAATTTAACATTTATTGTAAAAAAGAGGTGGTGTGGTCTTACCCCTGTCTAGCTAATTCTTGTTATAATCCTTTTGTTTTGCAGGGAGAGAGAGAAACACTTCTTTTGAAAAATAAAAGGTCAGCGTATAATAAATAATAGCTAAAATATTAATCTTTGGAAGTGGTATCTCATACGGATTAGTATTTCAATTGTGGGTTTTGGTAGTTAGAAATTAGCACATAGTAGTTAATAATTAGAAAATTACTTTGAAATTTTTTTAAACCAATCCCTTAAAAAAGTTTTAGTGGAGTTTAAATCATGTTAATAAATTATCTCTCTATTCAATTTTTTTTTATAAATCATGTTAATAAAAAGTTAGTGACAAAACTATTATTAGTAAACATTTCTTAGGCTTATCTATTTAGCTTTGTTGCCAAATTTCTATAAACTCTTTTATTTTTATTTTTATTTTTTTTCCAAAAAATATAACAAAACCAAAAACCTATATACAACAATTTACATTCAAAATAAAGAATATAATCAAACTTATTCATAATTTAAAATTAAGAAATTAACATAAATTATAAATTAAGATATAAATTTAGAAAAAGAATAAAAAATAATCATATTTGTTTTCTCTATCACTTTGAGAGGTGAGAGTGTGAGTATGTAACCTGAACCAATTATTGTAGAAGAAAATAAATGAGTACAAAAGTTTAATATTATGAATTGGGTTAAAACGTATGCGAGAATTTTTTATTAATTTTTTTGAAGTTAAAGAAAAATATCTTAAACAAAATGAAAAATTAATAATGAAGAAAGAATGTACATCTGTCATGGGATTTAGGCATTCACATATTGGAATAAACTTCACTTGAAAAAGGATATATATACTTATATATTTAGGTAGAGTTTCATTTGATATAGAATTTAAATCCTATTGGAATTAAGATTTCTAATCAATTTGTTTGTTGCTCTCTCATAAATCCCATAAAAGGTGGATTAAAAAAAAGGTAATATGAATAGAAAGAAAAAAGAAAACATTTTTTTAATGGAAAAAACGTAACTTTTCTTTTATTACCAAAAAAAAAAAAAAAAAAAAACACAAACGTTTTTTTTTAGGAGAGCAAACGTTTATTATATATAGATACTTCTTTTTTTTTTCTTTTTTTCTTTTTTGGAGAAGAAAGAGAAGGTGTTTACTTTAAACTCAAATACTTATTACCTTATTTACAAATTTTTTTGTTTACTTTATGCAAAAACATTTTTGGTAAATCGGTATGAACTATAATTATCTATAAAAAAAAAAAATAAAAAAAAAAAAGTCATGTGTGAAGAGGAAGATTTTGCTATTGAATACATTATTGTTTTTTATTTTTAAATTTTTTTTACGGGTATTATGTTTTTTTTTTTTTTTACATGAAGTAATATAATTTAAATTAAAAAAAAAAAAAGGGAATAGATGGAGATTGTAGTTGTTTTTTGTTTTTTACGTGTACTATGTTGTTGTTGTTTTTTACACATAACAATATAATTTAAATTAAAAAAACGGATTAGATGAATAGTTTGAATTGTAATCAAATTAAAAAACATTTATCAACTTATAAATTATAATAGTAAAAGAATTAGATGAAAAGTTTGAATTGTAATCAAATTAAAAAATTTTATCAACTTATAAATTATAATAATAAAAGGATTGGATGAAGAGTTTGGATTGTAATCAAATTAAGATTTTTATCAATTTAAAAATTATAGGAGAAAAAGATAAGTACAAAAAATTATATTAATTTTTTAAAAATTTAAAAAAAAATTTCTACAATTTAGTGCAGCCACTTGGTGCAATCACATCTTCTAAGTCCAACTTTTATTATATAGTATATGATATATATATATATATATATATATATATATATATATATATATATATATATATATATTTATATAATGTGTGGATAAGAAGAAGTTATACCTTGTACCAGGTATATGTTACCTCTTAAGCAGGTTAGAAACAGGGGCGGCACTAGCTATAGCCAACCAAGGGGGTTCGAATGAACGCCTTGAACTGGCCAATTTTTTTTTTTAATATATATATATATATATATAATTAAAAAAAAATTGTTTTACCTCCAAAAATAAAAATTTGAACACCATGACTTTAAATTTTGTTTAAACCCTACTGAAATGAGCTTGAATATGATTATCTTAGTGCTATTTTCACAATATTTTTCACAATAAATTTACAATAAAGGTTAAGTGGGAAGTTGTAATTGGTTTTTATCTAGACCCACAACTTACATCACTTTTTTACATACCTTTAACAACTTGCCACCTAGATTTTGTTGTGAAAGTGTTGTGTTAGTAGCACTACTCTTATAATTGCTCATTCATTAAAAATAAATAAACATTCTCTCTAGAAAATAAATAAATACACTTCAAAAGCAAAAATTTATATCAATTATTTTTTTTTTCTTAGTTTCATGTTTACTCTCAATTTTACTTCCAGGTGTTTTACAATTCTTTTTTATCATATATTTTTATATAATTGATATTAAATATAATAAGTTATTATTAATTTAACAAAAATATATGATTAGTTAGTTAATTATATTTATTTATGCATTCAATGGTAGTTTTCTTAACAATCTTTAAACTATTAATAATTTTTTTAGACTATATTGTATATAATATTTAGAATACTATTTTAGATTATTGTATACGATATAAAAGTTGTATATACAGAAAAAAAAAATCAATTTATTTTTTACTCCCTATAGACACTCGATTTTGCACCCATAATTTAATCTTGGAAGATGGCTAAACTGACCATTTCATATACCCAAAAATTAGAGTTGCATTACTTGCATTAATTTATTCATTGTATATCATAAAAATGATCTTGAGATTCTAACGATCACAACAATACGCCCGATTCCCAAATCGGACCATCGGATTGAAAGATATCACAAGATCAAGTTTTTAAGGTATGCATGCATTCATTTGGGTGGAACGAATCACATGTGATTAATTGAAATTAATTTTGACTAGTTAATTATTAAAATTAATTAAATGAATTTTTGTGATTGGTTAAGTATTTTCTTAAAGTGAGATTTGTTGCATGGGATTAAAACAAATAAGCTGATAATATTTAAAGACCGTAGATAATTAGGCTTTTAGGATAATCAAGTAGCAGATTTCAAATTCACATTCCAGGGCACTTTTGGCATAGTAGAACTCAAAATTTGGACTAGGTTATTTTTGAAAAAGTTGTAGAGAATCAAATTTCCCTTATGCTATCAAAATTTCAGCTTAATCCAAATTTTGAGTAACGATATGATCAAAATATTGAAACATTTTCTGATTTGAAAAATCAGCTTACTCTTATCCAAATCTCATTTTTTTAGGATTTTTGCATACGTTTTTGCATATTTTTTAAGCTGATTGGACTGAATTTTTAAGCAAACTTAGCTTATTTTCTAAGCAACTAACACCTCTATAAATAGGGAAGGCCTCCCAACATTCAGCACCCCTTTTTTTTGCCATTCTTTTTCTGATTTCTTTACTCCCCTTACGTTAAAGATGTTCTGGAAACCTTGGCTTTAAGAATTTCTTTTTTGTAAGTAAAAATGTTTTAGATCTCAAAGAAGTTAAAATTTCTTTGGTTTCTAAAGTAGTCTTCCATTGAATGGTATATTCATGCAAGGAGGTATTTAATTTCCTTCTTATGTTTATTAAATACAGATTTAGTTCCTTTAGTTGATTAACATGTTTATGATTTAGTTCTTCTTTAAATTTCAAAATCTGCAATTAATCACTAAAACTAAAAAAAAATAAATAAATAAATAAAAAGATCTATATTTTCATAAATACAGATCTGAAAATTTTTCTGAATCAAAAATAGATCTGTATTTTCATTACGTACAGATCTAGAGTTTTTTCTGAATAAAAAAACAGATCTATAATTTCATTAAATACATATCTAAAAATTATACAGATCTAAAAAATTTTCTGAACAAAAAACTTGTCTGTATTTTCCTTAAATACATATCTAAATTTTTCAAGCATACAAAACTAATCTATATTTTCATTAAATATAAATCTGAACTTTTTTATAATAAAAATGGTTTTCTTCTTAAATAAAAATTGCAGATTTTGAGTTTTTAAAGAGTAAATTAATATTGAATTTAGGGATTTTAATTTGTCATTGTAATGTCATGCATCTTTTGAAAGGGTATATAAACGGTCATTTAGAGTCTAGAAGACCAGACTCTGTCTAGGTGGAATAGGTGCCTAACACCTTCCCATTCCGTAACCTAGCTCTCGAACTTAGGTTTTTGGATAGTAGACTAGTGTTTTATCTTTTTGTTTTGGTAGATTGTATTTAGGACCAAAAGCCTTGTAATATTATTCTACCAAGATTATAGATTGTATTTAGGACCAAAGTCTTGTAATGATTATTTGACCAAGACTGTATTTACATAATTAATGAAATTGGATGTATTTAATGTAAATTTTGTATTTATATTTTTTCTTATTTTTTGTAACAAAAAATAAGTGGCGACTCCACACAATTACCCAAAAGAAAGGTGCCCTAAGTATCCAAATCTCTTTTTTTGAGAGCCCCAAAGTTCCGGTCTCTCACACCCACAACAAATTTCTAGTTCCAACACTATTGACCCCTCTAGAAAATAATCCTAGAGCTGCCACTGGTTAGAAATAGAAAAAAAGAGTCAAGAATTAAAAGAGAGAAGATTCAATTATGTACGTATTTTCTCGCCCAGTGTCTTAGGTGGCAGTTGGGAAGGCAATGTGTCAAACTCTCTAGTCTCTAAACTCTTAATAGAGACTAGAGAGTTTGACACATTAAGAGGGGGGAAATATACGTACACTTGATACATGATGTATTTTCTCCACTTTCTATAGGTATAAGTCTTTTGGACTATACATTTATTATGCATAAATTTTTTACAAAGCCATTACAGGGTTGACATTTTATGTAAGAGTGAAGTTTATGATTAATAGGTATAAGTCTTTTGAACTATACATTTTATGTAAGAGTGAAGTTTTATAAATTTATATGTTGAATTTCACATATAAAACTTAAGAAAAAAAATACATTAAAAAAAAAAAGTATTTATCATGTTATCGATGCATAACATCCATCAAATATATTCATTATCACCGATATCTCTCTTCGTAGGCGCCAACAGTCCATTGCAAATCCTTCACTTCTTCATCGTCAGGTTTGAATTTCACTCTCACTTCTTTAACCCGATCTGTTGCTACCATCTTATCTGCCAACTTATCTACCAACATTGCAATTCTGTTGCCGCAATTTGGGAGAGTTTAAACTCTGTGCTTTGGAGCATATTCATCCATTTATGGTTCAAACGTATCCTATTGGTCGTATCTTTTCATTTATTTTCTATCACAAACCTATACGTCACACAATTATAGGGAGAGAGAGCCAATATATATATATATATATATATAGAATCATTCCTATACAAGTGAGACATATTTTTACAAACCTACCCCAAAAATATAAAAGAGTCATATTGACGAAGAGAAGTAATGAGGCAGATTCCAAATTCCAATGAGTCATTGAGAGAGAGAGCTTTGAATTTTATTGATGAAGATGAGTTCAAGAAGTAAAAAATAGTCGTTCTATGAGAGATGATAATATGGAAATTTCCAATGCAGGAAGAACAGAGAGAGAGAGAAAAACAAATGTGTTTTGTTATATCAACTGACTATGTGTGGGTCCCACGATTTTCACAATATTACAATTGTGCCATTCAGAACTATTATTTAAATGTTGAATACACTTTTCTAATGGTTCTCTAAATACATGTTTTAAGCCACCTATACTAAGTACTGTTATCTAAATACCCATAAAATACTATCCTTACCAAACAACTCACTCCAAAGTGGGACCCACAATTTTGAGCATTTAAATCATAGAAAACACTCTTCAAAAGCCCTTACCAAACGGGTTGTGAGAGTCATTGTTGGCTCCATGGGCTTTTGCTCAAAAGTTTTAGCTATATGGGTAAAACATGATTGACTTTGTTTTGAGCCAGAGGGAGAGTTTTATAGTAGCCTTTAGGTGTCCTTAATGACTATTTTTTAGGCTAAAAGATGAGGTTATGGACCTTCAAGGTGCTAAATTGATCTTTGGTTTCTGATTTGCTTTAATTAGGTAGACAAATTAGCTTGCTTTATGCATAATTTGGGAAAGATTTGATTAAGCCCCCATTGGCTCCTCATTTTTAGCTGTTTTAGACTCTTAATTGGGAGGCTCACCTAAAGTGAGGGCTAGCAGCTATAGTTGGCCAATGAGAGCTAACTACATTTTAGAGACAAAAATGGGTTAGGGCAAAAACTTTGGGCCATAAACAGCGAGAGTATAAAACCTCTTTGGGGGTGGAAATTTTGGGTATAAGACTTCCTCCATGAGCTTGAGATGCTACTAGCACCCCTTACCTACTTGATAGCACACTTGGGTTGGGCTTATGCAAAAGGACAAAAAGGAACCAACCCATTCCCTCCAAATCACACTCCCTCAATTTTCCCAATATGTTCACATGATCTTAAGCCATGCTTAAAAGGAAAAATTTATAATACAATACATGAATTGGGCTTGTAAAAATATGTGTCATTAAAATAGGTATCAACAACTAGTAAACTTTGACTTTCACCTTTGAATTTATGTATTATTATTATTTCATCTCTCTCTCTCTCTCTCTCTCTCTCTCTCTCATAAATAAGCAAGTAACAAGTTTTATTGGGAAACAAAAATAACCTTATTTTCATTTCTCTAATCTCTTATTTGTATTAAAAGAAAACAAAAAGAATATGCTCTTCGTTTCTTTTATATTTCATTATATTTGCATGTGAAAGAAAATATGAGTCATATTAGATTGATTCAACCTATCAAAGACTAGACAAAGTTCATAAATATTTTAGCCCAATTTTTACCCAATCAAGTTGAATTCGCTTGACTTGACCTATTTGTCATGGTTACATGTGAAAAATTTTGAGTTTTGAATCAAATACTAGCCCATATGGGTATGAATCAAGTGCACTCAAGAAAATCGACCCATAACATACCCAACACCCCCCCCCCCCCTTTTTAAGAAATAAAAATTAGTTAAATTACAAATTACACCCTTTAACTTAATTTGTTAAAAATTTAATTAGGTCTTATAGCTTCTAGTTTACTCATACTCCATTTGTTTTTCAGTGTAGTCCTTGCATCCACCTCAATTAGAGAGATTTCAGTTGTGTCCCAAAATGGTTTAATTTTAGTATTTTTTTTTTTTAATAAAAAATACTGTTTAGAAAGAAGGGCATTTTTGTAATTTCGGGTTTCCCTAAAATAAAATGCCCGGATGCCTCTTCTCAAGTCAATTGCATTTGCTTTCGATAGTCCGACTTCTCTCTCTCTCCCTGCCGCTCATCGGTGACACGGTTAAGTCAGTTTCTCTTTCTCTCACTCCTTCAATCATTTCTTTTCATGTTCTGCTTTTCAATACTTGATAAGTAGGTGGGGCTGGAGTTTTATGTTTTTGCTGTGGATTTCCATTTAATCTTAGTTTGAAATTGTTTCTGTTCAATTCCCTACGAAAAACTAAGTAAAAGTTTGTGTCTTTAACTCTTCTCACTCAAAATACTAATGACCCACTTTGTGTTTTGGAGAAAATATTACTTATTTCACTTTGTCAAAGCTGAATGTGTGACAAAGTTTCCAACTCTCGTTGCAAACGACTCAATTATCTTGATTGTAAACAACTTTGATTATGCGTTATGTATCTTGAAAATGCTACCGTTATCAATAGGATTGAGTTTGGGCTTCAATGGCTCAATTTGATTGTGACTATGCTGTATTATGTTTATGTGGATGCTGAGAGCCTTGATTAATTTGTTTTGAATTGAGATGATGTTAGTCTATCTCTTTATATAATAATTAGCTTGTAATGAATATACTTAAAGATATACAATGAGATATATAATATAATTCTTATATATATAATTTAAATATTATTGATAGTCATTTTTATATTTTGTTAATTCTTTAAAAAAATTTGTAAGAATATTATTAGGTATAAAATGTAAATTGTCCTTTTTTAATAAAAAAATTATTGTGAAGCAATTTTTTTTTTCATTATTCATTTATTCTAGCTTCTTTAGTTTTTGTACTTAATAACTCACTTGGATGGATATTTATGATGTTGTTCCACATTTGATTCTAAAAGTACGAAATAAAACTCTTTAAGAATAAATAATTTAGGACACTTCGTACAAAATTAGAACTCTAATTTGGAATTCTAATTTAAGTTTCTCTCAGCTTCACCTATTATTATATATGTAGATGAGTTAGATGAAGTTATTTTTTCTTTTGATTCCTTTTATCTAAAGCTATCAACCCAAAATGACATACCTATATTGACTAGTATTGAAATATTAATATTTAGTTAACCTTACCAAACTAAAACAACTTCCAATATGGTATTCACAAGAATGAATTATCGTATCAGCCGTTAAACAGATTGGAGCTTATATTTGTGTACATACACGTGCATGAAACCATCATAGACACACATCAGGGTTATTTAAAACATAAATATGTACTCATTTGGTACCTGCAGTTCCCTTTTTGTGGGAAACTATAATATTGAATAAAATTCAACATGTTTGATTAAATGAAATTTTACTTGGGAGAATTTAAAATCAACTAATTTGCGATGCTGGTGCAAAGTGTGATTGTTGATATTATATACAGGGTTTTTACAGTGCAAAAATGTGAATTCTAATTAAATTTTTAATAGGCTCTTTACTGTTTGTGGAGGATCCCTGTATCAGTTTTTGATCCTTGTTATTTGTTGCTAGGTTGTAGCTCTTGCTTTGTTGTTTTTGGATGTTTTCAGCTAGTTTCTGCTTCTTGTAACGTTGGCCTTTAATTAAAAGTTTTCTTATTCAAAAAAAAAAAAAAAAAAACCAATTCTTCTTTCATGCCTTTTCATCCCAACAAAAATCAAACTTTGATGGTTTGATTATCTGTCAATTTTTACAGGATGCTGTGCATCTAAGTGGTGTTTTCCCAAGGTAAGATGACTATCCTGAGATTGACAATGTTAGAATGTACTACCCTATATGCTTTCTTGATTTCATTGGTAATGTGCAGACACAAAATAAAAAAATAAAATAAAATTAAAAAAAATTAAAAAAAAAAATTGCCTCTTAATGGAGTCCATTCAGGAAGAGCTGTAATTGGGACATTCTGACTCAAATTTTGATTATGTTCTCTTAAATGATTTGATTGTTGAGAAGGTACTGCTGGAATTGAAGGAGCCAACTAATGCAAGACGGGCTCTAGCTTTTTTCCATTGGTCAGCACAAAGGAAAAAGTTTGAACATGGGAATTGGTCTTACTGTATCACAATTCATATTAGCATTGCTTTAATCAGTTTTGAAAAAAAATGCAGGGAGCCCTTTGAGATTTTTCAGTTGTGGATTCTCTACTTTGAAGTTTCAAGATTACTGTTTCAACTCCATTTGTGTTTGATTTGTTAGTATAGGCTTATGCTAAACTCAGAATGTTTGAGATTGCTTTTGAAGTCTGCTGCTATTTGGAAGAACGCGGCTTCTCTTCAAGCCTTATAAGTTTCAATACTTTGATTCAAGTTGTTCAAAAATTTGATCAAGTCCCTCTAGTTTGGAATATTTATGAGCATATGATTCAAAAAAGAACATATCCAAATGAGGTAACAATCCAAACCATAACAATTGCATTGTGCAAGGAAGGGAATTTGCAAAAATATGTCGAAATATTGGACCAGATCCATGGTAAGAGATGCTCTCCTTCAGTGATTGTTAATACCAGTTTGATCTTAAGGATTTTAGATGAGGGAAGAATTGAAGATTGTATGGTATTATTGAAGAGAATATTGCAAGTGTATGATTCTTGATACAGCTGCTTATTCACTAATTGTTCATGCTAAAGTAAAGCATGGGAATTTGGAGTCAGTGTGGAAAGTGTATGAAGAAATGCTTAATAGAGGTTTACAAGCAAATCCTTATATCTGTACTTTGTTTATAGGAGTACATCGTAAATAAGGAAGAATAGCAGAAGCACATTGCCTAATGAAGGAGACGGAAGATTTGGGTTTGAAGTTTATAGCGAACGTTTTGATCTTATCATTGAGGGGTGTGCTAAAGCAGGAAAATTGGAAGAAAGTTTAACACATTGTGAGAAAATGTTGGAGAGGAGACTTGCTAGTTGTTGGGCTTTCAATGAGATGGTAGGAAAGCCCAGTGAAATTGGGAATGTGGAGCAGAGCAATGCAATGTTAACTATTTTGTTAGATAGAGGATTCCTGCCTGATGAGATTACATACTCTCATCTGATTGAGGGTTATGGAAAAAAAAAGGTGAGTTTCATGAAGTTCTCAAACTCTACTATGAAATTGAGAACAGATCACTGTCTCCTGGATTATTGGTCTTTGCATCATTGATTAGGAGCCTTTGCCTGTGTGGGAAAGTAGAGGAAGCAGAAAAAATATTTGAGGAATGTGAAAGAATGTTCACTAGCCCCAACTGTGTGCATTTACGAGACATTGATTGCAAGCCACTCTAAAAAAGGTGATAGAACAAGGGCTCTTCACCTTCAAGAGGAAAGTGAGGAAATGGTTTCACAAGGATTGAAACCTAGTTATTCTTAGCTTTCTAGTTAAAGTGCAAAGACATTGAAGACTATCTTCTTTCAGGAAGCATAGTTAGTATCCACTTGGGATAAAGAATAACTCCTACTAACTTTAAAAAGCATGCTCTAGCAATTTGCCAAACTATACTGCTGACCTGGACCAGAATTGCACCAACTCAAGTAAGTAGTACAAGTTGAAAGGATCCCATACATACACAGAGAAAGCCAATGCACACAGGAAGGATGGTTTTGGTAGTTCCTTTCCACTTGTACTATTTTTTTTTTTTTTGGGTGTTGATAGTTTCTCTCTCTCTCTCTCTCTCATAACAAATGGAATAGGAGAATTCAAACCTAATTTTTCTGCAATCATAACTTCACAATACCATTGAACCACATACTCTTATTAATTTTTAATTTTCCTCCTTAATATAAACTATGCCAAATTGAGGCTTTGGACTTTCTTTCTTGATTGTTACAATATTGTAACAATTTGGTCCACTCAAAGTTCCAAACGAACTCAATTGATGGGATGCAATCATACAATGAGCTTATAAGTATTTTTTTTTTATACAAGATAGAATTTCTACTCTAACCTAATCTAAGTATATATATGTGTTAAGCTCTCTTCTAGTGACCACCACACCAAGGGTGTGCGGTGGTGAGCTTATAAGTATTTTGGTGCAAGACAATTTAGTAGTGTCCAATTTATTTATTTATTTTTTATTTACAAGAAAAAACCTTTGATTCCATAAATTCCATGATAAAAGCTAACATTTCTATTTTGAAAGGGAAGAGAAGTACAATTAAGCTATAATAAGTCCATTGATATTTTATTCAATCACATGCATGTCCATAACAAATTCTATTATATTGCATTGGCCAATGGTCATTCATAAGAAATATATGATATTTGCCTCCCTCCCTCTCTCAAAAAAAAAAAAAAAAAAAAAAAAGTTTTTTAATAATCATTCACAAAAACATAAATAAATAATAATAATAAAAATACGAGGAATATGCATTTTTTTTCCATTCCTATTATATTTATTTATTTTTTTTCCTGTTAAGGCTTGATTTACCTCAAGTACTTGTTTAATTAGACATGTATTTTTTTTTTAAGTATACAATGGCAAGAAATAGTGGGTTTTAATCTCCACATTTTATTTAGTTAGTGGATGATGTAATAGTTTTTCATTAAAATAAAAAGAGATTCCATTTTAAAAAGTACTCGAGGTAAGTCAAACCCTTTTTGTTGTATGTTTATGTATGTAGGGACACAAGTCCAAATATATATTAGGCCTTGGGCCTTATCCAAGGAGGCATAGTGATCTGAGAATAGATTAACAATGAGGAAGGAGTAAGAATTTGAACTTCACAAGCAAGCTATGACTGTAAAGGCTAGGAGAGGTAGGCCGAGGAGGAGTATCTCCTCAGCTAAGCGAAGAAGGGGTCAAAAGGAGAGTTCTATTATCCAGAGTGACGTTCCAGGAAATTCTGTTGATAAGGATATGCACTGTGAATGTATAGGACAAAATAGAAGCTGAGAAATATCTAAGGAAAAGCTGCTACCACCGCAGAGCATTATTCTTTGCAACTAATTCTATGGCCACATTTATGTGGAGAAAACCCCTGAATAGTGTTGCCTTGGTCACCTTAACTCACAAAAGGCCTATGAGGGTGTCCGATGGGACAAACACTCAAGTAGTGGCCTGGATGACTGACAAGTGGAGGGTCAGGATCATTCAAAGGGAGGTATATAATGTAAGAGACCCCTGATGAAAGAGGGATCGGAAAATAGAGAGAGAAACACTATAGCAGTCAAGAACTGAACTTGTAATCAAACTTGAGAATCAATATATAAAAACTGATCTCCTCAGACTGTGACGATGACAGTTCTCTTTAGATTAAACTATTCCATCTACTTTTTCTTATGATCTGAATCCACTTTATTTGTTGACTGATTCATTAAAGCCTAGTTTTCTAACTCACTCTCTACAAATTTATTGTATTGGGCTTTTTGGGCCTAAGTTCATTTACCATTTGAGCTAGGGACTCAAATTGTGTCCTTACAATTGGCACCGTCTGTGGGGAATTCTTGTGTTTTAGTGAGTTTGACTTTCAACTATAGTAGGTTTAGGTCCAACCAAGCAGAATCCATAGGGTCCCAACATGAAGACCATTTTGTCAACCTTGACTGTAGAAGGGACCGAGAGGTTAGTGTGCATACCACCCATACTAACAGGAGCCAGTCTCGAAAGGGAAGCCACCTTTCTCATAAGGAGGATACCAAAGCCCTACAACTGGAGATTGATTATTTGAAGAGAAAATTGCGCCACGAATGGCGAAAGCAAACTCCCTCCAATTCGGACATCTCTTCTGAGAGTGAAAAGGATAGTAGTTATAGACGCTGATCAAGAACTCCTCCTAATGAGTCTTTCTCATATGTTGAGGGCTATCACCGTGAGCACCGAAATAGGAATTCATCTTCCAAAGATTTGGGAAATGATGCGATAAGTAGAGCGCTCAACCAAATTTCCAGATCACCCTTCACACGCAGAATTAAAGGAGAGAGACTCCCTCAGCGGTTCACCCAACCCATGTTCACCATGTACAATGGTCGAACAGGCCCTATAGAACACGTAAGCTACTTCAACTAGAGGATGGCAGTGCATTCCAAGAACGAGGCCCTAATGTGCAAGGTATTCTCATCCAGTTTGGGGCATGTGGCAATGAGGTGGTTTAGCAACTTGGGAGCGAGTTCCATTGATTCCTTTAAGGAGCTCACTCTAGCCTTTGGGTCCCACTTCATTACATGTAGTAGGGTTCCTCGACTCTTAAACTCTCTATTGTCTATGGCCATGGGAAAAGGGGAGACCTTGAAAATGTACTCAGATAGGTGCTTGGAAATGTTCAATGAGATAAATGGTGACTTTGACGATATGGCCATCAGGACTTTCAAGGTTTGCGAAAGTCTTTAACTAGGAAACCTACTACTAGAGGGTCGAGGAAGACCAACAACAAAGGAAGGGGAAGGCTAAGGTTGTCCCTTAGGAGAGAAGGGACTTTAGGTCGGACCGATACAACAATAATAGACCCCGAAGAGATTTTACTAGGCAGTCTAGGCCTATAGCTATTCAGATGATTAGCACGGTGTTCTGAGAACCAGTACATCAAGTCTTGGAGAAGATAAAAAATGAGCCGTACTTTAAATAGCCAAACAAGATAGGAGGAGACCCCATGAGACGCAACCAAAGCCTTCATTGCCAGTACCATCAAGAACAAGGACATACCACTAAGGACTGCAGAACTTTGTGGAATCATCTAGAGCAGCTGGTCAAAGAGGGAAGGTTAAAATAGTCCAATGGGCAGGGAGACCAAGTAGGGTCAAGGGCTTAAGGAATGCTTCTTCAAGGCCCCCTTTAGACACCATCAATGTCATTTTCGCGGCCTTAGGGAGAACCGGCTATCACCCTTTCAGGATGATGTTTGTAGCCTGACTACCTACCGAGGACTCGAAACCTAAGCCGAAGAGGGCCAGAGTGGAAAGCCGGCCAGCAATGAGTTTCTCTGAGGATGATAAGGTGGGAATTATATAGCCGCATGATGATGCCCTGGTGATTACCCTCAGGATAGGGGGTATGATGTTAAGAAGGTGATGGTAGATCAAGGTAGTGGGGTAGAGATTATGTACCTTGATTTATACAATGGGCTGGGCTTGAAACCTATGGACTTGATAGCTTATGATTCGCCTTTGGTAAGCTTTGACGGGAAAGTTATCATTCCTATAGGCCAGATTCGACTGCCTGTACAAGCAGAGGATCAGAGGTGGTGGAGGTAAATTTCATTGTAGTTGATGCCTATTCTCCCTACACGGCCATTGTGGCAAGACCCTGGCTTCACGCCCTTGGGGCTGTTTCCTCCACTCTGCATTTAAAGTTAAAATATTTGTCTAAAGATCGGATTGAAGAGCTGGTTGGGAGCTAATTCGTGGTAAGGCAGTGCTTGATTGCAACGATAACGCATCAGTCGGGAGCAGAACCCACAGCCTCTGCTGAAAGGAGCTTATAGCAATCAATGATGCCGGAATTATCCATGGAGGGGACTACCAAAGGGGCAAAATGTGAGGACTCAGTTACCTCCTCAAGAGAAGGAAGAGCTGATAGAGTTTCTCAATATGAACATTGACATATTTGCATGGAGTGCTTATGAAGCTCTTAGGGTGGATCTAGACTTCATTTTCCATCATCTGAATGTCAACCCAACTGTCCTCTTTAGGAAGCAACCATCTCGGCACTCATTTAAAGAGCATTCTGATGCTATCAAGGAGGAGATGAATAAGCTTAAACAAGCCGAGGCTATTAGGAAGTTTTCTACCCTGATTGGTTGGCTAATACAATGGTAATGAAGAATAAGAATAGGAAGTGGCGGGTACGTGTGGACTTCACAGATCTGAATAAAACTTGCCCCAAAGACCCTTTTCCCATGCCTCGAATAGATCAGTTGGTGGATGCCACTGTGGGCCATCCTCAGATGAGCTTTATGGATGCCTTTCAAGGATATCACCAGATACCTTTAGCTCTGGATGATCAGGAGAAGACAGCTTTTGTCACCCCTATTGGGAATTACCACTACAAGATGATGCCCTTTGGTCTAAAAAACGCAAGGTCTACTTATTAAAGGATGATGACCAAGATGTTTGAGCTGCAGTTAGAAAAGAACATTGCGATTTATATAGATGACATGGTGATTAAGAGTAAGTTGGAATCCGAGTATATTAACGATCTTGGGAATATCTTTGAGATCTTAAGGGGGCACAAGCTGCGACTCAATGCTTTTAAATGCCCTTTTGGTGTCAGATCAGGGAAGTTCTTGGGATACATGGTTACCCACTGTGGAATCAAAGTCAATCCCGACCAAATCAGGGCAATCAACAACTTATAACCACCTCAAAATTCCAAAGAGGTCCAGAAATTAACAGGAATGATTGCTGCCCTAAACCGATTCATCTCTCGGTTAGCAAACAGGTGTAGGCCTTTCTTTCAATTGTTAAATAAGTTGAAGGGATTTGAATGGACCGAGGAGTGCGTCCTGGCCTTCCAGCAGTTGAAGGAATACCTTTTTCGGCCACCCATCATGTCCAGGCTCGAGATAGACGAGGTTTTGTTTGCCTACATTGTTGTGGCTTCCCGTGCAATGAGCTTAGTGCTTGTACGGGTTGATAATGGTGTACAGAGACCAGTTTATTATGTGAGCAAGTCACTACATGAGGCCGAAGTCCGTTACTTACCACTGGAGAAGGCCATTTTGGCAGTGGTGCATGCTACGAATAAACTCCCCCACTATTTCCAATCACACACAATGGTTGTCCTTACCCAACTTCCGCTTAAATCTCTCCTTCGAAGTGTTGATTATACAGGGAGGATTGTCAAGTGGGGTACGATCCTAGGGGCTTTTGATATCAAGTACATGCCTCACACCTTTGTCAAAGGTCAAGTCCTCACTAATTTGGTGGCCGAGTTTGCTGAAACCCCACTTGAAAAAAAAATTGAGAGACTGAACATGGATGAAAAATCAATTGGCATTGTCTCATTGCAGGAGCTTTTATCTTGGAGGGTATACATTGATGGTGCAGCAAATCAAAGGGGATCTAGAGTAGGGCTAGTCCTAATATCTCCTGAGAATATCACTATTGAAAAATCCTTAAGACTGGGCTTCTTGGCTACCAACAACGAGGCTGAATATGAAGCTTTATTGATGGGGATGGCCATGGTTCAAAAAATGGGCAGAAAGGCGGTGAAAATATTCTTAGAATTCAAGATTGGTCGTAGGCCAAGTGGGAAGGGAGTTAAAGGCCAAGGATGTGAGGATGTAAGAATATTTGAATTAGGTCAGGCACTTGTAGTCAAGATTTGATTCTTTCAACTTGCTGCATATCCCAAGGGGTGGAAACACACATGATGACTCCTTGGCAATTCTTGCAACCTCCTCGGCACAGGGTTTACCTCGGGTCATCCTTGTTGAAGATTTGTGCAAGCCTATTGAAGTAAAGAGAGAGATGGTCCACATCCATCAAATTAGGGTAGGGCCTAGCTGGATGGACACTATAGTGCTATTCCTTAAGGAAGATATTTTGCCCGAGGAGAAATCAGAAGCTGACAAGATACGGAGAAAGACTCTTCGGTTCTAGTTGTTCGAGGACTAAAAATTGTACAAGCGCTCTTTTTTTGGGCCATACTTGCTATGCATACACCCCGAAGCATCAGAACTACTCCTTGAGGAGTTATACGAAGAGATTTATGGGAGCCACACAGGAGGCAGATCTTTGTCCCACAAAGCCCTCACTCAAGGATACTGGTGGTCGAACATGCAAAAGGAAGCACAAGAGTATGTGAAGAAGTGTAATCAATGCCAAAAATTTGCACTAAACATTCACCAACTGGGAGGAGTACTTAATCCTCTGTCCAGCCTTTGGCCTTTTGCTCAATGGGGCCTGGACATTGTAGGTCCTTTCCCTAAGGCAGCAGGGAATAAGAAATGGTTGCTGGTCAGCACGGATTACTTCACTAAATGGGTTAAAGTTGAACTACTAGCAAATATCAGAGATATGGATGCCAAAAGGTTTATCTGGAAAAATATTGTCACTCGGTTTGAAACCCCTTGTACACTCATCTCATATAATGGTCTTCAGTTTGACAGTAAAGCTTTCAGGAGGTATTGCTGTGACTTGGGCATAACAAATAGATATTTCACCCTGGCATATCCACAGGAAAATGGACAAGCCGAGGCTGTCAATAAGGTCATAGTGGATGGACTCAGAAAGAGGTTGGATGATGCAAAGGGAAAGTGGGTGGAGAAGGTGCCACATGTCCTATGGACATATCGAACTACTCCTCGTAAGTCCACTGGGGAAAAGCTATTTTCAATGACTTATGGAGCCGAGGCTGTGATTCCTTTGGAGACGGGATTTCCAATGTTAAGAACAAGCTCTTTTACTCCAAGCAACAATAACGTGCTATTGGAGAAGAGTTTAGATCTAATTGAAGAGCGAAGAGAAAATGCTATGGTTCAGCTGGCATACTACCAACACAAGCTACAGCAAGAGTATGATGCCAATGTGAAGTTAAGACCTTTATCACCTGAAGACTTGGTGTTAAGAAAGGTTTTAGGTACTGCAAAGAACCCAGCCTAGGGAAAGTTAGAGCCCAACTGGGAAGGGCCATATCATATCACTTCAGTGGAATAGGTGCATATTATCTTGAGGATCTAGATGAAAACGTTGTACCACGCGTGGAATGTAAGCAACCTGAGAAGGTATTACTATTAATGAAAGCTTCCTTTACCATATTTTGGTTTATCACATTATGCGTTACACGTTCCACTACTTGTTTGAATATTAAACAGAATATTGGTCATGCCTGACTCCTTAAACCACATACCTTGGGTAAATTGATATTCTAGTTCATTTTTCTAAGTATTAAACAAAATTTTAGTCATGCCTAATCTCTTAGACCACATACTTTTGGTAAATTAATACTTCAGTTTATTTCATTAAGTATTGAACAGAACATTAGTCATGCCTGGTCTCTCGAACCACATACTTTGGATAAATTAATATTTCAGTTCATTTCACTAAGTATTAAATATAACCTTAGTCATGCCTGGTCTCTCAAATCACATACTTTGGGTAAATTAATACTTCAATCCATTTTTCTAAGTATTAAACAAAACCTTAGTCATGCTTAATCTCTCGGACCACATACTTTGGGTAAATTAATACTTCAGTCCATTTTACTAAGTGTTAAACTGAACCTTCGTTATGACTGGTCTCTCGGACCTCTTGCTTTGGGTAGACTAATATCCTTGATCATTTGCATAAGCATTGGGCAAAACTAGGACTATGTCTATTCCCTTAGATCTTTTTCTACTAACTGTTTTGTCCATCTCCATGAGATTTAGCCTTCCCTATTGGGGGCCTGGTTCTCAGTACAAATCTATGATCATTTTCTTTGCTATTTATATGTGTTTAATTTATCTGAATTAGCAACAATCCACTATTATTAGCAACATCATCAACCCTAAGTCTCATCAGAAGGCAACACAACAACTATACCAATCAGAGAATAAATTTGATGGGAAAAAGAAAGATTCATGAAGTAAAAAGTGAAGTCTTTTCATTAATTAAAAGGAAAGTACATTATATACAACAGCAAATTGCCATCACAAAGAAGACAATACAAAACAAAGACTACCAAAAAAAAAAAAAAAAAAAAGGAAAGAAGGAATGAAATCCTAAAGCTAAGCCTTGGAACTGGGAGGAGGGTCTTCTTTGTTGCTGGGCTTGGAGATAGAAGCATCTTTGACCATGGCAGCATCCTTGGACTTGTCCTCAGCCTCCTTCGCCTTGGCAGCAACATCCTTTGTAACATCCCGTCCAAAAAAAAAAAAAGGGGGGGTTAAGTCAGATTTTTGGTTTCCCACATGCCAAGCCCCACCTAACCCCACTACCCACCACTCCTTTTTCACTTATCTCTTACTCTCTTTGACCGGCTCCTCACTTCCTTACTTCTCTTTTCTTTCTTTTCTTCTTGTTCATTTGCAGTGCAACACTCCTCTTCACTCCTTCAAACTCTCTTGTCGGCACCTCCATATCACCATTTCCATCATCATTTTTCCGGCAAGATCACTGGAAAATTTTTTGGAACCCATAAACACCTTCACATCCTTTATTCGAGGTAAGAATTTCTCATCTTTTTGGTGGGTTTTACACTTTTGCTTAAGGTTATTTTTATCTAAGCTTTAATAATGATATCCATGTGATTTATGAGCATTGGAAGTGATATTTATGTATGGGTTCTGTATTGGTGGAATTATTTGATGAATGGGTATATAATTTGTGCTATTGATGACTACTTAAGGTTTATGTATGGTGGAAAATTTACGGGTTTTTAAGTTATAACATGTGCTGGTTGGTGAATTCAATTTTTCCATTATCATTGGATTTATTTGGAGTTAGTTGAAGTTCTAAATTTCTTGTCTTGAAGGATATATTGATTTTGCTTTCATGGGTCTCTTAATGATGTAGTGTAAATTTTATGGAAACTAGTCATAATGTTGGAGATGATATTAAATGGGTTAACTTTATAAATTGGAGTTTATGCCTTGTGAATCAATTCGTTGAGAAACTATGGAAGTGGAATATGTTGTTATTGATGAGGTTAAATACTAGGCTTGCCTAATTAAGTGATTATTTGACAATTCCTAAATTGTGGCTAGATGCAATTTCAAGCTCTATACTTATTGTGATAGGTTTACTTGATATTGTTTAGGTTCTAGCTAATCTCCTTGGAGCTTGGAGAATTAGGATTTTGCGGTTGCAAGGTAAGTAGCTTTTTAATGGGATTTTGAAAAATAATCATGTTGTTTTTGGGTTAGACACACTTTTGGAAACTACTTATGGAAACTATATTTTCCTAAAAACTATTGTGTCGTAACCTTAATATATATATATATATATATATATATATATATATATATATATGATTATATATATGAAAATGCATCATATTTGATATTGCATTTGGGGAAATGCATGAATTGTTGATATGGAAAAATGAGCATCTTTTATTTAATCTTTGATAAGGAAATCTTTGATGTTATGGTATATTAGAAAATTTAAAGATGCTTATTTTGTCTTGTTATGTGGGAAATTGTTAGAAAATCTTTTGACAAGAATGAAGTAGAAAACCTTACAAACTTTGTTGAAGTTAGATTATTTAAGGTTTTTCTGAAACTACCTAGATATGAACTACGTGTTTCAAAGTAATGTAACCTGTGATTTTATCACCATGCCATGTGTGATTTCCCGGTGATCACCCGATTTTGTTTTCGTAGTCTTTGTGACAACGAAATCAAATCCAGGTCAGTGCCCTTTCACTTTGGATGACGCGTTCTTCCCTGCTGTCCATGGAGGGAAGAGGTTCCTTGATTATGTGTGGGTGAGGCTGCTGCCCATGGGAGACCACATGCAAGAGAGGTCCTATTTGATGCGCTTTCTCTGCTGCCCATGGGGGAGAGAGAAAAACCTTAAGGGTATGGGTGAGGCTGCTGTCCATGGGGCCAAGAGTCTGCATACCAAAGAGGACAATACCATGCTAGTTATGAATGGATGGATCCCCTAACCGGTCTATGTGGTAGTGTGGTAGATTTGTGATGATTTATCTTATGTTAGATATTATAGTTTTGGAAATTATACTGTTGATGCTCACAAATTATAGTATATAGTTTTAAGATATTTACTTTGAGAAACTTTGTGTTTCATTATGTAATCATTATTGTCATATTATTATTTTTGAGGATGAAACTTGCATTTCCCCCACCCCCATTAATTATGCTACTTACTGGGATTTGTCTCATCCTATTATTTTATAAACTTTTCAGAGTAGGCAATAATCTTTTGAGACAGCTTTTTGGTGGCTAATAGTAGTTAGACTAACTACTAAAGGAGGTTGAATTTTTGTAATGGAGATACTAGATGTTGTACATCTTAGAGTAGGCTTGACTCATTCTTTTGTGTATTATAGTGGTTGTGACTTTATTCTCATTAATGGGACAAGCTGTTGTTATGTAATTATTTATTCAGACCTCTATTCTTTTGTGGTCATTGGTCCTTATAATTATTGCTTAGCGCTCTGACTTACTCTGAGAGTATATTCAATGGAATTATTATGATAATTCTTGATGTTGGTATTGGATATGATTTATGTGGATTGGATTGTCAAACAAAAAAAAAAAAAGTCAATAGGTACCTTGAGATGTCTTTCTCATACTTTAGACCCTTTGGGGTTTGGGGTGTGACATCCTTGGCCTTGGCAGCATCCTTGGCCTCGAGCAGAGCCTGGACTTCCTTCCCCTTGTCCTTGGCCTTCTCAGCCCCCTGCCCCTGGTCCCCAACTTGGCTAAGGTCCTTTGGGACCTCGGGAGGGGAAAGAAAGGCTTCGGTGGTAAGGGGCTACTCTATTAAGAGTGGTGCAAGAGTAAGGGAAAAAGGGAGGTCGGTTGGAACCTCACGAATGTCAAGAGGGTAGTAAATGTTCTTAGCCTCCCTCCACTTCGAGGCAGCAAGGACCCCTGCAAGGTTGAGGCCTTCCAACCACACTTCCTTGCAATAGTCCCTACAGACCTCGGCCAGTTCATCTGCCAATCGGACCTCAGTCTCCTGCACCCTTTGCTCGTAGGATGTTAGCCTTAAGGCCCCTGTGGCTTCCTCAGCCGTTCGGGCGGCGGCTTTAGCCTTCTCCAGCTCAACTTTGAGGTCCAGGACCAGCTGTTTCTGTGTGACTAGCTCTATCTCAGTAAGATAGAGCTTTTTTTCTTCAACCTGGTCCTAGGCATTCTTTAGCCCAGCCCCGGCTCTCCTCCTCGCCCTCTCCTCAGTAGTCAGCTAAGCAGCAAGCTCCTGGTTTTCTTGCTTCATGGCTCCCAAGGACTTGGTGACCTCAGTGCGGAGGTTGGCCTCAACCCTAACCTCGTTCCAGGCGTCCTTGACCCATTCCTCAGCCACAAAAACTTCCTAGGCAACCTACACAAAAATGACAAAGGAATCCCATGTATAAAAATAAAAAATAAAAAATAAAAAGATAAAAAGAAAAGGGAAAAAGAAGAGAGAATGGAAAGAGCACCGTAGCATTTAATTCAAAGATATGATGGTTAACTTACCATGGCAAGATCCCTTTTCGGGGACATAAATAGGTCTAGCTGCCTCATGCACCTTAAAGCATCCATGTCTTTAGGCAAGGTTGCTCCAGGGCTTTAGTAATATAGGCGAAGTGCCCTCTCTGGAACTCCCTGATGGAGGAGTTCCATGGGATGGGAGTGCCATCCAACTCCAGCCGAGGAACCCATGTGCATTGATGTTGGTGCACCTCAGCCCCACTTGCCTCCTCCCTACTATTTACAAAGGAGGCCCGTTTGTCTTTGGCCATTTTCTGCTACTTGGCCTCCTTTTGATAGGCCACCTTACCCTCCTCCAATACCTGCTCCTTCCTTTTCATCTTCAGGTTGGGGTTGGGGAGCAGGCCAACTATGGGGTTAGAAGGAGGAGGGGGAGAGGGGAAAGTAAGGGGAAGTTGTGACTTAAGGGCTTCCCTGGATGACGACCCCTTATTCCGCCCAGCCATGAGGTCCCTTAAGCTTTTCCTCGGATTCAAAGACATTGGGTCTTCCTCCTCGGGACTGTTGTCAATCTTGGCGATTATCAACTGGGGGGAGCGAGCTACTGAGGCTTTGTCAAGCTCACCCTCGAAATCTAGGATCTCAACAAGATCTTCTCACACCTCTTCTTCTTCCTCAAGTCAGAATTGATCTATTTCCTTCTCGAGTGATAAGCGCGAGGAAGCAATCTCTTCCCTCGGGGCTACTGCTTTAGGGAGAGCACGGAAGAAGGGCAACTCGATAAGTGGAAGATCTTTTCTAGTTAGAAAGCTAGGAACCGAGACGTCTATCCTAAATAGTCGAGGGTCACCTACCCTGTTGGCGTTGCCAACGTCTTGGAAAGCATCTAATAGCATCTCAAAATCGAGGATGAGGTGGACTGCTTTCAACAGCCCATCCTCACTCACTCACACCTCAGACCTTAGGATTTTGTTGAGGCTCGTGACTTTAACCAAACTGAGACGAGGTGCTACATGCTGTTTATTTGCAAAAATGGCCAAGGAGCAAAAGCATGGTCAGACCAATAAAATTTATCATCAAAGGAAAATGAAATGCTAGAAGGAAGAATAGCAAAGCTAAAAGAACTAAATCTCATTTCATGGGATCTAACCCTAGGGTACCCCACCTAGCTCTCCCTCCCGAGTTGGGCAATGAAGACCGTCGTGCCATTCCCCAGAAGCAATTAGGTAGTTGTCCTTCAGGCCCTTGTTGGACTTTGGAAGATATAATATAAGCCTAACAATGGAGGACTTAGACTTGAGGTAATACCTCGAGTTGGCAAGTGAATGACATTCGTACATATGGACGACATAGTGCCAGGTAAGCCTCAAACTCATCTGCCCGTTGAGAGCATCGACGCTACCCAAGACTCTAAATAGGTTGGGTGCACATTGATAATGACACAACCTATGGTTAAGCAGGTAATCTCGGGTTACCCTACCCATGGGAAATGTCATTCCTCCTTCTATGAAAGTGATCATAGGAATGACGACCTCCTCTTCTCTCCTATCTGTGACTATCCGGTTTGGTGCACAATACCGCAAGACTACTCCTTGAGAAATGTGGTACTTAGCCCTGAAGCCCTTAATACCGGCAGGGGAATCTACGAGGTGCTTAAATCTACCCATTTAGTTAAGCTAAAAGGAAATAGACGAAGTTTTCAAGGAAAGGAAATAAAGAATGGAAGGCCGATGAGACCGGCCGAGGAGAAAAGACCCTAGAAAATAAGAAACTTACAAAAATGAGCACATGTGTTGCTTCTGGTACTTCTTAAAGGTTTAAACTTTTTAAAGAAAAAGACTTGGAGACTTTAGAAACTTGGGAAACCTTGAAGGTTTGAGAGTTAGGAACTTTTGGAGAGCTTGAAAATTTGTAAAATGAGGAGAAATAACTCCCCCCAGCCACCTTATATAGGAGGCAAAATTGAGTGAGAGTTATCTCGCTCAAAATTCAAGGAGAAATGGCAGCTGTAGGATCCACATCTCACCGTTGGACACGGGGAATATAGTGCCACCTAGAGCATTTAATGAGACATCGCGAGCTCCGAAGCGTCAAGAATAGTTATAGGATATGCGAAACGACATTCTCACGTGTGGAAATCAAAGGAACATGCGGGATTTATTTTTCAAACATCAAAACCCCACTTTTCTCCTCGAATAGGAAGGGAAAACCGGAGTTTTTAGGAGCTATTGTGGGGACTGGGGACGTAGGCCTAAATATATATTGAGCCTTGAGTCTTGTCCGAGGAGGCACAGTGGTCCGAGAATAAATCAACAATAAGGAAGGAGTAAAACTTTGAACTTCACGAGCAAGCTATTACTGTAAAGGCTGAGAAAGGTAGGCCGAGGAGGAGTATCTCCTTAGCTAAGCAAAGAAGGGGTTAGAAGGAGAGTTCTATTATCTAAAGTGATGCTCCAGGAAGTTCTGTTGATAAGGATATGCACTGTGAATGTACAGGACAAAATGGAAGCTGAGAAATATCTAAGGAAAAGCTGTTACCATCGCATTAAATGCTTTGCAACTAACTCTCATGCCGCATTTATGTGGAGAAGACCCCTAAACAGTACTGCCTTGGTCACTCCAACTCATAAAGGGCCTGTGAGGGTGTCCGATGGGACAAGCACTCAAGTAGTGGCTTGGACGACCGACAAGTGGAGGGTCAGGATCATTTAAAGGGAGGTATATAATGTAAGAGACCCCTGATGAAAGAGGAATCAAAAAATAGAGAGAGAAACACTGTAGCAGTTAAGAACTGAACTTGTAATCAAACTTAAGAATTGATCTCCTCAGACTGTGCCGAGGACAGTTCTCTTTAGATTAACTATTCTATCTATTTTTTCTTGTGATCTGAATCCACTTTATTTGTTGAATGATTCATTAAAACCCAATTTTCCAATCCACTCTCTACAAATTCATTGTATTGGGCTTTTTAGGCCTAAGTTCGTTTACTATTTGGGCTAGGGACTCAAATTGTGTCCTTACAATGTACATAGGTACATACATAAACACTTATCAAGTACATTCATAAGCACTATTACATTACAAGCTGCCTTTTTTTATTCCCGCTGAAAAACACTAACAAGCTGCCTGAGACGTGTGTGAGGTAAGGTTTCCATTTCTTAAAATGAAACTACACAACTTAGAAAACATCTAGATTAAGCCAAAGCAAATCCTTGATGACATGACTTGTAATAAAGCGCTAAGATAAGGGAAATTAAAGCATCCGGAGACTCTATAGCTCTAGTGCAATATCAATGCAGAAAATATAAGAACTATTACAAATTTCATTACAAAAAAAAATTACAAATTGATCTGACAACAATATGATTGGTGTCACTTAAAAAATATAATAAATAATTAATAATAAATAATTGTTTGAATTATAAGTTTTCTATGATTGGTGGCATGTCAGTCTATAAGGTTTATGTAGTAAAATTTGTATTATCCCTAACATTATCAATGCTGCATTGCAGTAACATAGAAGAATATTGAGCAGTGATGACCCAACCTCAAGATATTGATTATAGAGAGGGCATCGACACTGACTCAGAGAATACCCATATGTATGGCACCTTCAGGAGATTTTTGCTTTAACGGTCATATGGTGCCATCATCAGATATGGGGCAGCATTAGAAACTGATGCAACACATCTTCCCTACTTCGCCCATTCCAAATAATTAAGGTGCATGATGCCACCACCCAGATCTTCATCTGGAAATTCATTGTGTGATGAAGAAGGTTAATTGAATTGGCATTAAGGGGTATGGAGAATAGGACTAGAGCGAACTCTCTTGAAAATGGATTTTGATTTTGGTTTTGAAGTTGGTGGGAGAGTTGTGGTGTTTTGCTTTTTATATTGGTCTTCAAAGAGCATCTATTCCAAACCTCTACTTGTACATAAAGAAAAAATTAAAGCACAAAAGATAGACGCAGAGTAGATTCCAAATTATTTTTGTTGGTAAAAGAAAACGTACGTAGAATAGGCAAAGAAAGAAGATTCCTACAAAAATTATAATAAAAGGAATGGAACCAGTTAAGTTGCTTCATGAAAAGAGCATGGAACCAATACCAATTTGTAATGCCAAATTTAGTATTTTATAGGTTAAAAAAAAATTAAACAAATATGTAAATAATAAACAAAAGGCTAATAATGTACATTCATATCAGATAAAATGTGAGTTTATTCCACCATTTTCACAGCCCATGTGAATGACTACTTGTCATCTTTCTTTAGAGAGAGGGAAAAAAAAAATCTCGTCATCTTTGACAACATATAGAATGATGATTATGGATTTAGGTGAAAGACTTTGATAATCGGAGATACTAATAATTGATTTTATAGTGACTTATTACTAACTTTTCGTGGTGTTCCCTCTATTCCCATTTTTATTTTATTTTTCATCTTTGAAAATTCAACTTTTTATGAAATGTGATTGCTTAATGCTCATTTTGGCAAAAAAGCCCAATAGCAGGAAGAAGCCTAATAATATAGGAAGAAAAGAGCTAGTAAATTGGGAGAAAAACCATTAAGTTCGAATGGCAGGAATAATGAATCATAAGTCTAGAAAATAATAAATGGGCCTCAGAGGAAGCAACCAGCCTAAAGGAGCCCAGAGAAAGAAGCAGTAAACTCATGGGTATTATATGAGATAGAAAGCAAGCAAGAATGGGCCAAATGGCCCAAAGCAATGAATCAAGTGAGTAAGGGGTTGATGAGAAGCTCATCAATCCCAAAAGTAAAGGATGTGGTAATTGGGCCGAGGAAGCCTAACAGACTTAGCAAAAGCTCATGGGAATGCAGAATTAGAATGGGCCGAGGATACCCAAGGAGGAAGAAATGGGCCAAGGAAGCCCGTGAGCAATGGAATGGGTCAAGAAGGCCTGAAGTAGCATGAATGCATGCCCAATGATAATATTGGGCCACTACAATTAAGTAAAAGAGAAAGTATACAGCAGGCCCAAAAAGAGGCCCAACAAGCATAGACCAAGCAATACCATGGCAGGAATAACATAATGACATGGTAGAAATGCTAGCAAGTCTACAAAAGGAGTAAAGAATGGATTAAAGAGAGACAAGCCCACAATCAGGCAAGGCCCAGCCCATGAAGAAAGCAAGTCATAAAGAATGAGCAGCAAAACGTACAAACGAGCTCTAGGCCATGGCAAACGCATAAGCAGCAGACAAACTTTGGACACACATAGAAGTGGAGCACGCACAAGGCTCAGGCAACACCAACCTGTACCCAGCCAATACAGGAGTGGTGGGCCATGGGTCAGAGGTAAGAAAGGGTATGGTCTGGCGGTGGGGAGAAGGGGGAGCCTATTATGGGGTTCTCGCTCAAAATCTTTTAGGGGAAATGTCCTGCTGGGATGACATACCAACAAAAAGAAAGAAAGATGAGTTGGAATCATTAGGTGCATGCCATGAGAGATAATGAGAGAGAATGTCCACCCTTATCCGGATAGGAATGTCACGGTGAACAAGCAAACAAAATAGATTTTTTTGTTGGTAATGGGATGTGACACGGCCAACACAGGTAAATGGTGGTAGCTGGGTAGTTAATAGACTAGTGGGTGGTCTGGAAGGACACCCACGCCCAGACAAAAGTGGTTAAAGGGTAAAATGGTAAAAAAATCACAGCAGGCAGTATATAAGGAGCCTCCGCCATGCATAATAACACAACACTACAACATTACAACAATCACATCACCATAACACTAGAAAAACAACATCACACAAGCAAGAACTAAGAAGAAAAGAGTGGGAAAGCAAACTAACAAAACTTAGAAAAGGAAACAGTGAGAAAGAAAAATAGAGAGTAGGCAAGAGTGTGATAGCAGGCATGCATCAATAGGCTAATCCCTTCTCTCCCTCTAAAAACCTACCCTTTATTAAGGATTAAGGATTTCTTGGGCATAAGTCATTTAGGCCCATCTTCTCAAAGTGGGTAATTTCTACAGCAAGACCTTCTTGTGAGGTTATTCACATTGAGGAAGTGGTTTCCTCTTTGGTCTTAGCTCCATAATGTAACTAAGCACAGCAGACTAACCTTTTCTTCTTAAATCTTATTGATTGATTATCGGTGTTACATTTTCTTTTGTTATTATTATTATTTCTGTTATTTTGTAATACATTTTCTATTGTTGTGCTGCTTTTTTTTAAGAATCCTTTACTTGTTTTGACTAACAGTGAGTGCTTATCCTTTACTATTGTTATGTTGTACTTGCCTGCCGTAACTCTTTTGTAATAATTTCATCTGCCATGGGCATGTAACCAAAGTTTCAACAAAGAGGGTTTAGTTTGCACACAAGCTGGCTTAAGGTGAGTTGCAATTAGACTGGTCCTAACACTTCTACCCTGAACCTTTAAGCCATAGTGTGGCAGGAGACAGCCCAACCCACAATCTCAAAAAGGCCCACCACAACATACAAATTATGAAGATATATTATTTTTCAAACCAGCCCTCTTTTGTTTAGCTTGTTTTATTTTATTTTAAACTAAATTATATTTTTAACCCTTAAAGTTTAGAGGTTATTTTCATTGCATGTACTATGTAGTTCTTTAAATTTTTCCTCAAAAATAGTTCTTTAAATTTGAGATTTTTCATTTTGGTCCATTAAATTTTATTATGTTTTCAAGATGGTCTTTCCCTCTATATCCATGACTTTTTTTTTTTAGAGAAACATACTAATGGCTAATTTGACCAATAAGAATAAAAGAATAAAAAAGAAACCATCGGTTTGTTAATCTTGACAGCTAGGTTAAGCACGGAGATGGAGATCACAAACTTCTCTTATTTCTGTTGATTATAGATATTTAGCGTGCGTTCGGGTGAGAATGAAAAATTAATATTATTTCACTATTAAGCTTATTTTTGCTACTATTCATTGGCCTCACTGCACTTTTTAGCACTATTCATGGTCTCATTGTGCTATATCAACTAACTCTTACTTTTATTTACAGTACTTTCAGAAATAATTTTTCAATTTCAACAAAATAAGCGGTATCCAAATGCACCTTTAATCATAAAATTTTCTTTAAAAAAAAATCTAAAGAAAAGCTTTTGTAGTATGGTTGAGCAATAATTATTTCATGCATTAGATATATACATCATTTTCCTCTCAATATGTGGGTTTTGACTTGAGGTCTGAGGGGAAATATAAAAATTAAAATATATATATATATATATATATAATTTTATAGAACAGATCTTCTTTCTCATCAACATAAATTAAAATTTTTTATAGATAAAAGAAGACACTATACAATTGCATGTCTTGTTCCACATTTATGAAAAGAACTTCTATTAAGATACATATGTACATTATTATTATTTTGGATACATACAGTAGAATTTAAACCTATAGCGTCTACTCTATGATAATTGCTTTTATCATCAGAGTAAAACTCCAATTGAATTTTTGAGTAGGTGGGATTTCAACCTTAATCCCACTTATTACTAGACATTTCTATATATTATCATATTATTCTACCAAGTTATATATGTATCATTTTCCATGCAACGATCCAACTCAAGCAATATTTTCTGCAGGAACCAATGGAAGGCGACGTTGTTGATTCACGGGGACCTGCCCATTTACCACATTACGCCAAATGAAATTCTTGAAGACAACAATTAGAAAAATTAGTGACACTGCAAAAGCACCATAAAAAAGGTTCCTATTGAGCAGCAAGTCCAAGCTCCAGTGCATTGTCAACGTAGCCGTGACTTCAAAGATGAAATAGTGGTGGCCAGGCTTCAGTAAATTGATTATAGAGAGGGCATCGACTGTGAAAAGTAAACTCGTTACAACACCTGCAATTTCAGAGAATTTTATCTTTTGGTGATAAGTTGGCTTCACTGGATATGGTGCCTCAAAGGGACTCATTAGCTTGCGCCCTGTTTCTGAAGTCAGAAAACATAGTCCAAACATAATTATAAAATCTCCAATTGATTTGAACATAAAATGTTTCCTATATCTCTCACATGCAGCATTAAAGAACCCAAATAATAAGAGACACTGGAGTGCAACTGTGTGCAAGATTGCCACCATGAAAACAACACTAACATGACCTCCAATCTTTAAAAGGTAAAATGGAGTTGCAGTGAAGGTGGAAAGAGCATAAAGAGAGCTTATCAAGCCTAGAAGGAACCAAAAGACTCGAACAGGAGTCACCCGGGGATGAACATTTATTGTGAACCATCTCTCTAGAGGGGTTGGGCGAACATGATCGTGGAGGTGATCACCTTCAACTTGAGGAGCCTGTTGGTTCCAAAGATTTCTCCACCAATATTGTACTGCTTGCCAAAATGTAACTGTTGGCATGTCATCATGCACTTCATTTGGTACGCTCCACGATGCGTTATGTGCTTCACCTGGCTCAGGAGGTACATTCCTAGGCCCAATTGGTAATTGTGGATTCATGTGGAGAACAAAAATGGCTTGAATTTGCCAGCCACTATAGAGGAAAGGAGAGGAGGCAAAGATTGAATTTTGGGATTTGGTTAGGGAGCTAATGGGGGTAGAAAAGCAAAATTCTTTATCAGTCTTCAAGGCATTTGCTACTATGAATGGGAATAATAAATAGGTGAACTCCTTTTAACATTTTCATTTGGGAATCATTTATATGTACATTGAATAGGAAAAGGAAAGGATAAAAGAAGAAAGAGAAGAAAGATTATTCCAATGTTCAGTAACTTCTAGTACTTGATCCAAAACGTAATAGTTTAAGGAAAGAAAGTAACATCTTTCATTCCCATTATCTGATCATGTAATTGCATGTGAATAAGTATTGTAACGATCTAAGGAAAAGCGCTAGCCACATCTGCGTTATACCTCAAAAAGACTAGTCACAATTGAGGCTCCTTGTAGTTGTTAATAAAACTTAGATCTACTCAGTAAATACCCGATGTGGGACTTATCACACATCCACACATATCACACAATCAATCAAATTGGAGTATCACAATCACCCCCACTTAAATCCCTAACGTCCTCGTTAGGGCCCACTTTGTGGGGTAGTGTCTCTGAGCCCACACGGGATTACCGGATCGGCTCTGATACCATATGTAACGACCCAAGGAAAAGCGCTAGCCACATCTGCGCTATACCTCAAAAGGACTAGTCACAATTGAGGCTCCTTGTAGTTGTTAATAAAGTCCAGATCTGCCCAATAAATACCCGATGTGAGACTCATCACACACCCACACATATCACACAATCAATCAAATTGGGGTATCACAGGTATGATTAAGGGTTTTTACATGTGAAATAAAGTCAAATAACCCACTAAAACTACATTTTTTAGGAGTCGGGTGGAAGTCTCATTTTCTTGTATATATGGTGCATCTTAGGGTCTATTTGGATAGAACTTATTTTGCTGAAAACTGAAAACACTGTAGCAAAATCATTTTTAAATATGTGAATAGTACCGTGGGACTCATTTTTAATGAAAAAGATGCTAAAAAGTAGAATTTGTGGGTCCATGAACAATACATGAATGCACTGTTCACTATGAAAAAGTCAACATTTGCGGTTACTGTTCAATGAACAGTGCATGAACAGTAGCCGCATTACTCCAAAACGAGTGAAAACCAAAAAAAAAAAAAAAAAAAAAAAGAACGAAAACGCAGCTTGTGAAATGCAGAAGCAGCTTCAGTGGAATCCAAACGGACACTTACTTTGTTTGCTTCACAGTTTCATATTCTCAAATGCATATTTCTTTATCTTATTATCACTTTCTCAAATTCTTGTCTTCACTCTCAAAATTTTCTCCCTTTGATTCATACTTTCTTAAGGTTGATCTCCTTCTACCAACATCACGACTCATCTTCACCCCTTTGGTCTCGTACTCTCACTTAGCAGTCATCTATCTCCAATCTCCCCCCACAAGCTAGGACAGCCACCTATCTGTCGTCTATATTGTTGGTAAACATGGCTAAATAAACAAGTTTTGATTCAATAATGTAAACCCTAAAAAATTAGCAATGATAAAAATAAATAGATAGAGTTAGAAAGATCTTACAAATTATAGAATCACGTAAAATGTATTATCCTTAAAGGTTGATTCATGTCACCCGAAGTAAAACTCGGTGTGAATGGCTCTCTTCACTGAACAACCCCCCAAGATTAGATTATAGTGATTTCTTCAAGTTAAATACATACTCAAACAAAGAAACAACGGAGCAGAAAAGTTGTGGAGTACGACTGGAAAAAGGAAAGATGTTAAGAGAAAAAATAGGGCTGAAGGGTTTATAAGCCAAAAGAAAGAAAGAATAGTGGGCTGGCTCCAACAATCACTGTGCATGCCCAACAGGCAGCACATTAAATGCCCCCAATGGGCTACTTGGGTATTGCCCAACAGGCTGAACAGAATTGGGCTAGATTGATAGAGACAAGCCTAAACCCAACCCAAGCCCAACTCTAACACCTATCACATTAGCTTTCAAGTTACCACTTAAGATGGATAGTGGCTTATAAACATATAACATGGTTCACACCTAACCAACGTGAGACACAAAGTACAATACTAATTGCTAAGTGTTTGAAACACAACCCTCTCTAACATATAAGTCATTGCATTCATTTGTCAACCTTGATGATAATTTTTTAATTCAAAAGCATGACGTTTTTATTATTTATGATGTTCAGATTATCTCCACTCACCCTTATTTTTTTTTTTCTGACTTTTATTTTTTTAAGTTTGCTAACAAAATGAAAGAAAATAACAGTAGCTATAAACTTCAGTTATTCATTTATTTTGTTTGTTTTTAATTTTTATATTGAGTTTTATTTAGTCATCCATATCACATAATATGGGATTAAAATTATTATGTAAATTCACTAGCAATAAAAATTATAAAATTTGAAGATAATTTAAAATTTTATGTAGTATGTTTGTAATGTTAATTATTTTTCTATTAGATATTATTATTATTGTATAACATTTTTAAATTACTTGGGGTAAAAAAAATCCCATGCGTCCTATGATTATGTCCCATGCATCCTATTTTTTATTTGATTTATCTCTATTTCATGATTTAATATACAATTTTAGGGGTATCTAAGGTCAACTATTTGGTCCATGACATCTTTTTTTCTTTTTGAAATTATTAGACAAGTATCGGGGATGTTTTGATACAAAGGCCAAAAATGTAAGAACAGCCTAAATCTCCCCTTGGTTTGTTAGATTTTTTTGTTAGTGGAGAGTCAAACCCAAAATTCACAATGTATAGCAAACAAAGGCTAATGTTGCTTTGTGGAAAGAGAAATCAAACTAAGTTGAAATACAAGAAAATGAAAAAAAAAAAAAAAAAAAAAAAAAACAAAACTCCAAAACTCTGACCCATACTTAGCCAAAAGTGGAAATTGAGAGAGGTTGTGAGGAAGAGAGGGAAAGTTCTCCTATACCCATATTTCCACCCCCAAGTTTTGGAATAGTAAGGGCTCGTTTGGTAGGAGTATTGTGGTTTTAGTTTTCAAAATAATGTAAAAACTGTGATTTAAAAAGTGTACTAAAAACGCATCTTTTAAGTACTCATAATGAAAAAAAATGTGTTTGGTAACATGTTTTTATAACATTTTTTTAAAACTAAAAACACATAATTGAGTGTTTGGTATGAGTATGTATTTTTTAGAAAAAATGTGTAATTATCTTAGATAAATAGTGTAATGTGTATTAATGATATTGAAGAGAGAGAAAAATCCCTCATGGACCAAACTACTTCTATTGTAACTTCTCTTTGCCCTTTGCTTCCTACTAACCTCTCTTAAAAAGTAAAAAACATTAATTTTAGAAAATTGATGACATGGCCTTAGAATATGTTTGGAAGAAAATTGATAACATGGCCTTAGAAAATTGATAACATGTTTGGAAGAAGGGAATGGAATGGAATGTAAATGAATGAAAAGAATACTTTTAAAATATTCTTCTCTTCTCTTGTTTGAAAGTTTTAATAGAGGGAATGGAAAGTCCATTCTCTTATTTGTGAGTTTAAATGGAAGGAAATGGAATGGGTAGGAGGAAACACTCATTTTTCTCTATTCCTTTAAAACCTCAAATTTCATTCCCCTGAAATTGAGAGGAATGGGAGGGGATGAAATTAGATTTAATGAATTTTTGACTAAAACTTCCAAAATACCCTTATATATTCAACCCTTTATTTTGAAATAGGGTTCTAATAGTAATATTGTCATAAGATGATTCAATTCCATTCCTTTATTTTAAAACATCCAATAGAGATTACTTAATTCCATTCCATTCCATTCTTTTCCATTCCTTTCTCTTGCTTAAATACATTCCATTCCATTCATTTCCATTCCCTTATAATCATTTCATTTCATTCTATTTCATTCCCTTATGAACTCCTAAACAAAGCCTTAGTATATTTTAACCATTATAATTATTAAGAATTTACAATGTAAAAATAATGTTACTCTTCTAAAATTACTCCATATATAACTTAAACTAATCTCTTTTTATTGTTATTATGCATGAGTTGATATTCATTTGAATGACACAATATAGTGATACGACTAAAATATTGCCAAGTTGAGCTTCGATTTGTTTATATTTGATTTTGTAGTACTTTATTAAAAGTTCAAGCTCGAGCTCAAACTTGACTTAAGATAGCTCACTTTGAAAATTTATTAATATATATATATATATATATATATATATATATATATATATATATATATATATATATATTGTAGGGGTATTGGGCCCAGGAGCTCATTATCAATATTTATATTAGGGTCTCTATGTATGGCCCATGCATTAACCAATAACATTGTCTCACATGGAACATCATATCCTCCAATTGTACAATCTTCAGAGGCCATGTGGGGTAAAAGCAATGGGGCTGTAGGATACAATCTAAGAGTATCCAAGATTATATGTTGTAGATAGTGCAATTTAGAGACATCCAGTTCATTGATTAATTTTTCTTGTCCAATTTGATTATCCAGCTCAACTCTAGCCTTCTTCAACACTTGAGAATGATTGAGTAAATTGGACATTGCCCACTCTAATGTCATTGCCGATGTGTTAGTCCCGGCAGATAACAAGACCTGCTTATTTTACATTCAATAAGTTCTTAAAATCACAACAATAATTTAAAATTATGGTAAATTGAAAATTATACTCCTAAAATTTGGGAGTATTTAGATTTTACACTCTGAAATTTCAAATTTTGGATTTTATCTCCTAAAGTTTGGGGGAGATTGGATTTTACTCCCTAAAATTTGTGGGTGTTTGGATTTTACACCCTGAAGTTTCACAATATGGAGGTGTAAAATTCAAACACCCCTAAACTTTAGGGCATAAAATCCAAATTTTAAGATATCAGGGTGTAAAATCTAAATACCCCAAAACTTCAGGAGGTAAATTCCAAATTCTGAAACTTTAGGGTGTAAAATCACGCCAAGAATTTTATTGATAGCTAATATTTTTATTTTTCCAAATATCAATAGCTAATATTCATTTAAGAGACTCTTAAAATCATGCCAAGAATTTTTAAGTAAAAATGGATTAATAGCTAATATTTATTTTTACGAATTGATTAATATTATTCTGACAAAGGATATCCTAATAAAATATCCCTGAGTCAAAAGGTGGGTTCATTCTAATTTTCTACGTTACTATCGACACAACAAAGTGGGCTCCAATGCAATAGATAGTCATGCTAGATAACACAAGTTGGGTAACATGCAAGCCAAAATGGGCATTTGTCCCTTTCGCCTAAAAGATGTAGCAAAATACCCTCGTTTTGAAACTCAATTTTTAGAAAATCAAGTTTCAATGTAAAACTCAATTTGATGAAAATCGAGTTATTTGGAAAAATTCACATGGAACTCGAGTTCCATAAATTTTTTTGTTTTTTTTTTTTAAAGTTTGATTGCCTATAACTTGATTTTCTAAAAATCGAGTTTCACTTGATTTTTAGAAAATCGAGTTTCAAAATAGGAGTATTTTACTAGATAGTTTTAAAAGAAGGGAATTTTGCTACATCTTTGGGCAAAAGGGGCAAAAACCTATTTTTTCCTAATATGCATTGGCCTAGTGTTTCATCTAGTGAATATGGAAGAGCACTAGACAAAAGAATTAACCCAACTTTAGCTTACCTCTAGATGGTAAAAAAACAAAATTTATATTTGTGAAAAAGAACAATAAAAAAATAAAATAATTAATATGATATGATTAAAGATTAATAAGTACCACAAAATTTCATTCCGTAAATGACTTATAACTCTCTACACTATTACATATAAAACTAGTTGCTGATTTGTTCGATGCACGGAAAAGTTAAACAAAAGTTGTAAATTTTCACTTATAAAAGTTACATCAATAAGAGAAAAATACAAAGACCAATAGTGATAACTCCAACACCAATACTGTTATATAGTCTCAACCTTCAGATGTATAAAGTGACTTTGTTAGAGAGTGAAGAAAAATAAATGCACTGAATTTTAAGTAAAGGTTGCTTTAGTCATCTGGATTAAATAGTAGAATTTTTTTTTTTTTTTAAATCCTTTGAATACTTTTAAGCCAATAAATAAGACAAACCCTCGTCACGCACACAAATAAGAGAAATTTGGAAAAAATAGATTTTGAAATATCTAAATGTAAAAAAAGAATAAGAAGTACCAGTTGAACTTTGGCAATCATTCGTTGGATTGTGATGCCCTCATTATCTATCTTCTCTTTTCCTACCCCCATTGCTTATTTGTCTCAATCAATTCAAGTTTTTTTTAAAAAAAAAAACATTTAAGAAAAGCAATTTTGCATAAATTAAAAAGTTACCAATTAACAATTCTAACTTTGTTTTAAACTTTTAACTTTACTAAAGCTGTTAGTAATCCAAATCCCGAAACCAACAATTCAAAAAAAAAATTATTTAATTTTTAATAAAGGATAATACAAAGAATACAAATGGAATTTGGAAATTATCACAAAAATTCAACCATAAAACGAAATATATGAGTCTTTAGTTCCCAAAGTCATTGGTTCCATTGTCTTGTTTGGGAAATATCAAAGAGATTAGATTAAACTACTTCTTTGGAAGATAGCGTGGCTGCAGATAATCCCAAGTTCCCAACTAAACATGTGTTCCAAAAGAGGGGCGGAAACTTTAGTTCATCTTTTTATAGAATGTCCCTTTCACCTTGGGTAATTAGTAGAAACTAACTTCTACAGTTAAAAATTATAAAAAATAAAAAAAAAAAAAAAAAAAAATCAGTTGAAACTAACTTGCATGTACCAACAGAGGAAGAGAGAAAATTTATATTGTTCGCAACTATTTGTTATGAGAAAATATTAAAAAGGCAGAAATACTATCTTTGCCGTCACATTTTTATTCTATTCTCATTTTGGTCTTTATTTTTTTATTTTACCGTTTTTAGTTACTAAATAAAGAAAGCGTTTTATTTTGGTCCTTATTATTACCCAAACAAAATACTGACGTAGTCAATAAAATAATATTAAAAAAATTACTTGGCATTAAAAAACTTCATGTCAACATAAAATAATAATTAAAAAAGATACATAAGCATCCACATATACTTTGATTCTAAAAAAATTAATTTACCCATTCTAAGAAAATAAAAAATAAATAAATAACATGTTTTTCCTCAACTAATATGTTTGGTTGCCGAGGAAATTAAAAATCAAGAATAGACCCAACATGGAACACGTAAAATCTAAGGGCACAAATCTACAAAATACAAAGACTTTCAAAGATTCAAAACACAAAGAACACAAACCCAAACCCAACAATCAATCTCCAACAAACCCAGAACATCACATGAACCCAAAAAAATCAAACCCTCCACAAATATCAAACCCAGAAAACAAACCATAAATTTCAAACCCAGAATAATTCCAAAAAAACAGAGACCATAAGATTTAAATCTCTTCAAGCCCAACTGATTCTTGCAATTTCCCAATACAAAAAAAAACCCACATGAAACTAAAAATCCAAACCCCGATGAAACTAAAACCAAAACCCAAAGACGAAGGAGTTTATTGCAGAGATGAAGAGATGGGGGCTTGACCACACAAACTTAAATCCGACAACCCACACCACCTTTAATCCCAAATCTGAAGCTGCCGATTTAGTTAGCCCATGGGTTTAGAGAGATAGCCACCATTGGTTTTGGCCATGGATTTAGAGATAGAAAGTTTGGGTTTTCGTCCATGGGTTTATAGAGAGAGAGATATGGGTTTTCAGCCAAGATTTAGAAAGAAAGAGAGAGATCACCTTCAGTCAGCCCGTAGAAAGAGAGAGAGCTTGAGAGATTTCCATTTGATCTTGGAGATTTTGTAGAGAGAGAGAGAGCTTGGAGTATTTCGTAGAGAGAGTAAGCTTGGAAAATAATCAAAACTAGCTTGTAACCTGCTGCATATGTATGAAAACACTTAAAAATATATAATAAGATTCATAATATAATTTCTATATATATAATTTAAATAATATTAATAGTCATTTTTATATTTTGTTAACTTTTTAAAAAAATTTATAAGGATATTATTAGGTATAAAATATAAATTGCACATACTTTAAAAAAAAAAAATTTATTGTGAAGATTTTTTTTTTAAAGATTTATTTATTTTAGACTCTTTGGTTTTTGTACTTAATAACTCATTTGAATGAATATTTATGATGTGATCCTACGTTTGATTCTAAAATTAAAAAATAAAACTCTTTAAGAATAAATAATTTAAGACACATGACACAAAATTGGAATTATAATTTGGAATTCTAATCTGAGTTTCTCTCAGCTTCACCTATTATTATATATATACTAGTTTTTAAACCCATGCAAATGCACGGGAATTACCTAAGTTTATGCATTTTTGGGTTCTTGGAAAAAAAAATAGTACATCTATTTTCAACAAAATAAAAATAAAAATAATGAAAATTTTGTAAGAGTCCACAAATAAGTTTTTGTACATAAAAATAATTAGAATCCAAGAAAGCAATATATATTCAAATAATTTTAGGTAAATATTTCTAGCAATTGAAAAAAAATAACACTCGGTATGAATTTCAAATTTAAAATGTATATAACACTCAGTATGCTATCCATAAAAATATGTGTTGTCTTACAAATAGATTTTCTTTTAAGCCTATTCTAAACAACTAAAACTGTAACATCCACTATGATGGAGAGAAAAATATTTCTAGCAATTGAAAAAAAAAATCCAGCTAAGGAGAATGGTTTGATCATCCTTCCTTGGAAGCAAATTGGTGGAGAAGCAAGATTGTTATCCGTTTCACATCCTTCATCTTAATACTTCTTCAACTAAAGAAATTGAACCCATGAACCCAAGTTTAACAGGAAAAAAAAAAAAATCAAAGAGATTTAGACATCAAATTTAGAACTAACTTTAATAAGACAATTTTAATTATAAAAATAAAAACTGACCTCAAGAATATCTCATCAGCTCCCAATCTAAATAAAACTTGCTTAATTTAATGTGCATGATAGTGGATGACAAAATCTTTGGTTTATGCAACGGTGAAAGACTAATGATTCCATAATGACATAAGATTTGTTCATCAAAAAAAAAAAAAAAAAAAAAAAATGACATAAGACTTGATATGTCATATTAAACTTTACCTTGAAACTACCCAACTACTCATCCAAGCATTTTTTTTCACTAACAAAATAAACATTTCCAAGATGCATGATACTAAGAAAAAGTATGTAGTCCTTTCCTTACCTTGCATAGACTATAGAAGTACCTTTAAAATTCAAATGTAAATATAATATAAAGTGAAAAGCTCATCCTAGCAGTTTGATGTCATATTTGCATAGTTCCTGACTTGACAAAGAATTTTGGGATCAATCCTATTAGAGCCAACACTTCTTATACTGGTTAATAGACTTTGAAGGTTACCAATAGCACCTGCACTCACCTAGTCCTAAATATGTTTGTTTTCAAAAAGTTTCTCAAGCTATTTACTAGTTGAGAGCACAAAAACACTTAGAATTCCCATATGCTTCAAGAGTTACAAAAAAAAAAAAAAAAAAAGATACAAAGGTGTTAGTTTTTAGACCCCTCAAAAACACAATCAGATTAACCTATGTAATTAGCCAAGTGATTAACTTAGTCAAATTAACAAATCTAGATGGAAATATAAATAACACAATGATATGATGATCTAGGAAACCACACAGTAAAAACCTAGGGAGAATTTAACCTAGCTATCCTCAAGGTAAACTTGAATCCACTATGAAAGAATCGAAATTTTACAATAGCGACTTAGACCACTAACATCCTATTGCTACCCACCAGTAGAAACTTACTGACACGATCACAGACTCCTTCTTTCTTGGATTCTCCAGCAAGTACAAGCACACCCACTTGTGTTTCTTTAATTTCTTATATCAGCAACTAAATGATCATCAAGTTCTTAAACGAATCTCCTCTTGATAATCCTAAGCTTGTGTAAAGGAAAGTTCCTCACAGATCTCACAAGAGATTTACACAAATTGCAATATGAGCTACCTCTAAAACATGGCTAGGGTTTGCCTTATATACCTAAGACAAAAACATAAAACCCTAAACATTTTAATGAGCTAAGGCTGAGTTGGAATTCTGCAGAAAAATGCATTCTGCCCGAATTTCGATTGATCGAGCCTATGCTTCGATCGATCAAACCAGGCCGAAATGCACTATCAATTCTACATCAGCTCGAATCCAACTTTACATAAAAGACACAATTTTCAGCAAGTCTGAACAAGACTAAACAACCTGTTTTGATCATGGTTTGCCAACAATACACATTAGAGTTCTAAATACATTAGTTCCTAAGTCTTTAGAACCTAACAAAATGGAAAATTAAGTTTTCTTAACCTTTCAATTTATTTTAGTAGCTCTTCTCAAATAGTAGCCAAAGGTCTTATAAGTCAAGGATGACTGATTTGCATTAACATGTAGGGGAAAATATTACATTGTAAATACAAAATTCTTGAGAAGATTCAACTTTAGTCTATTAAGGGGCATGTGTCCTTGAAGCCAATTATTGGAGAGAATCCAATATCTATTAAGTTAAAAGCTTAGCTCAAGATAGTATATCAACATAATTTTCTCATTCAGGGTATTTGGCTTCCATAGCATATGATGTATATGCTATACAGAATCTAACAGAATGATAAGGTTGTTCCTCTAGTGATAAGCAAAATGTACTTCTCACGTAATGTGGAAAATAATTCTCTCTATAATTCTCAAAGAAAGTGCTATGAAGACAAATGGTGTAGTTTTTTTGCATAAACCCAACATAAAATTTCATGAATCATCCTAACTGCTAATTAAGTATTCATTCATGTCAATGATCATTTGCATATATAGTAGAGATGAATCTTAAATCTTTTGTGCTTTGTGATACTATAAAATGGTTATTACATAGAGATGTTTACGTAAAAGGCATTACCTTTGCCAGAAGCATAGTTATAGATGCAAAGACATGCTAGAAGCCTGCCTTCAAGCTCTGATCTAGGATGCAGAAATTGCTCAATTTCATTTAGTAAGATCTCACATGTAGCCTATCTTATACTATTTGGGCACTTTGTTATTTCACATCCAAGCCATGCAATGGCTGTTAGACAAGCCTAAGACACCCTTCTTATTTTTCTCTTTAGTCCCTTCTCTAACGCATGGAAGATAGGATTCCCAATATTAATGATGCCTCTAGCAACCTTGCTGCACCAAGGGCCTGTGGAAATATCCTGCAAATCCATGAAATTTTATTTGTCAGTACCTTTATTACCATAAAAAAACCAATATATTTTTCCTTATATCTCACCTGTAGGCTTTTATCCAACCAGGTAAAATTTCTTATCAGATTTCGTGATATGGAGAGGTTAAACCAGCCTTTTTAACCAACCATGCTAAGGTATATGGTTCCCTATCCAAGCATATGTTCCACCAAGATTTGATAGGATGAATGTAGATAAATGTTGCATACCAGAACTTTCTTCAGTTGCTAGATACTTCAGAAGGAACTGCATAGCCTTTTCTCTGAACATAGTTAGGACATGTGAATTACCCTGCACATATTAATAGCCTAACTATGTTAACTAAACCTTCTTGTGATGCTTAGAGTTAAAACTGATTCACATGATATAAAATCCTTACTTGATAGTAAGCAACTAACAATGATTTAAAGCAACTAACTTACCATGCTTACACCACAAGGTTATACGACCTCGAAGTTCTATTGCCTAAGTAGAATTTATCCATCAGATCTTAATCATGCAGCCTATCATATCTATTTGCATTCAAGGAAAGGTACAATGAGTTTCTTGAAAAAGTTAATATTCATACTGATAAGGTTGGTATAGTTTTGATTTGTAAGTTCCCTTTGTTGAGAATTCCTAACATATTTGGTCCTAAGTTGAGCATCTGTGGTGAATTAAGATTCCTGCATTTGTGGTGAATCAAGATTCCTCAACAATGGAATCTCATTACCTGTCTTGAAATAATTGTTCCTCTGAATGCATCTTAGAGAAATTTGTAGTATTTATCAACTTAAACTTTTGGGATATGTGGTAATTTATTAGTACTATATATAACAATTCAAGCCTCATATTCAATTGCATAAACATGAAGGAAGAAACATTTTATCATCTTCATCATCTACCTAATTTGCTTGTTTATTATTGGTTCTAAATGTATAAATCACCTATGGAGACACTGCAGTGAAAAAAAGGGGTAAGCTATAACACTTATAAGTAATTCTAACTTAGCTTTCTTATGGTGCCAAATTTTTGGTCTTCAATTTAAAAACTTTGTGTATGGGGAAAACCAGTTTAATGTAGAATGTAGGATTGATGACCCCATATATGTTATAGTTGGCTATAGTTCTACAGGAATTGCAATATTTGTGCCCATAGATCCTGACTTAGTCTGTCAACAACTAAAAATGCAGAAGAGAATACTATTTTATATTCAAGGCGAAAACATCATTTTGGTTCTTACATTTTGGGATTATGGTCAATTTGGTCCCTACATTTTGGTAGCAGTCAATTTGGTCCTTGCTATTTTCAAATTAAAGTCAATTTGGTCCTTACCATTAACTCACTAACGGAAAATGTCTACGTGACAAACGGTTTGCACGGTTGGCACACATGTGGCTGATAAAATAATTAAAAAAATATTTAATTGTTACTAAAAAAAGCCACAAGCAATTTTAATAATAAAAAATCCATGTCAGAAAAATTATATTAAATTTTTGGATGAATTTAAAGAATTACTCTTTTTTCCAACTTTCTTGAACTTTCTTGGTAACCAAACACAGCAACCTAGAGACAGAAAATAATAATAATAATAAATAATAATAAAATCTTGTACTTTTGTGACTTGCCGATCACCACCTCCATGGCCATCTCTCAGTTTGCTTATTTTGGTTAGTCCTTCCTCAACAAGGTAGGTCTGTAAATCAACTATCTCTTTGCAACCCAAATCCCCAAAAATCAAATCATACAAAACAACAATGGTCTGATCTTTTCTACCCTTCAATCTTCAACCCATACTACAAATTTTCTTAGTTAATTTCTTTCTCCTTTTCTCCTATTTTTGGTTTCTCTCATCTGTGCTCTCCCTTTAAGTAATGGAGGTGGATAGGGATTGCTTCAATTTTGCTCTGAAGGTTATGATTAGGAGTGATGGGGTTTGTTGTATGGGTTTGCGATATGGTAGCGACAAAGCACGAGCACCACCGCAATCAAATTCGTACCCACGAGCTGCTCGATAGTACCATGAGTGGATTTGGGTTGCGATGGATTTGGGTTGTTGGGTTTACTTTAGGTTGCGATGGATTTTAGTTTTATGATAAATTTTATAATTTGGTAGTGAGAAAAAATTAAATAGAGAAGATATAAGGTTTTAATTTTGATGTTGTTTTTTATTTAATATCTCATAGCTTCAATCATCAAGATTCGATTTCTACCCATGAACAAATTTCTAACCACAAGTGCAAAGCAATGTTAATCCTTTGTTGAGTAATTCCAGTTACATTCTTATTAAATAATTAAGGTTCCAATCTTTCACAGTGACATGGTTTTTGCATTTTACAACATAAAACCCAGGTCAATGTTTTAATGATATGACCATTTTTTACAAGAATTTGCTGATGTCAACAATTAAATATTATTTTATTATTTTATTAGCCACGTGTGTGCTAACTGTGCAAACCATTTTCCACGTAGACATTTTTTGTTAGTAAGTTAATGGTAGAGACCAAATTGATTGTAAATTGAAAATAATATGGACCAAATTGATTGTTACCAAAATGTAAGGACCAAATTGACTGTAATCCTAAAATGTAGGGACCAAAATGGTGTTTTCGCCTATATTCAATCATTGACAGCCTTGTTCTAAATTTGGGTCTATTGACTTTCATATTCAAAAAATCTCTCAACAGGAAAATTTTAGTAATTTGCATAAATCAAGCCTTGACAGTTGCAAATTAGTAATTATTATGGCATCCAAAACCAAGATCATTATCAGAGAGGATCCCATATGCTAAATTGGTACACAGGAAAAAACTAACATAGATTAAAAAATAAAACAGAAGTACAAAACTAAAATCAAACCAAAATAGGAAAAACAAAAAACAAAAGAAAATATCGAAAAATTGAGAAAACAAACATTTTCATGGAGAACCCAAAAACCCGAAACAAAAAGGAATCAAAACCAAAATCAAATCTAAACCTATCCAACAAAAAAACTAATATTTCATAACCAAACCTAAAAAATATGGAGAAAAATGTACCGGAGCTGGTTCCGATGATCTGATGGTGGCAGATATATAGGCTAACGGTGATGATACAATAGATTTTTCTTTCTCTATGTGCTTGTGGTTCCAGTGTCTAAGTCTGGCAAGGGAACGGCTTACGAACTCTGTCTCCTCTTTGTATCCTGCATTTTTTTTTTTAAAGTATTGCAAGCATTGTTTTTTAACCGGTTATATTTACCTCTGTATTGAGAGACTATCAAATAGTGTTTTAACGCTATAAAACAATATAATTTATCACTTTTTAATTTTGCCTCTCAAATGGTGTTTTAATCCTGTGAAACAATATAATTTATCGTTTTTTAATTGTGAAGGTGGCAGATTTTTAGATGAGTATTTTTTTCTATGTGGCAACACCTTCTTAATTGCAGGGAAAATCTTCTACTTTTCTATATAATATTAGATATGAGTTAGGCCAAATTGTTGACTGAAGTTAATATGAGCTTGAGTTCTAATGTTGTGTTTGGTTACCAAGAAAGTTTCAGAAAAATTTAAAAAGTTATGCAAACAATTTTTTCCTAATCTTTAAAACTGAAAAAAAAAATTATATTTTTTCAATTTAAATTAAAATTAAGAAATTAGAAGTTATTAATTTTTTACTTAAAAAAAAAAATTAAATTGATTACGTGGCATTTTTTAAAGCCAAATAATTTTTTTTATATTATTTTAATGGACACATCAACATTTACTATGTCAACAGTGCACTCCATTTGCCACATATAATATTTTCTTTAAGTGAGTAATGGTAAGAACCAAAATGGAACGCTTTTTTCATTTAGGAACTAAAAGCGGTAAAATAAAAAAGTAGGGACCAAAACGGAAATATGGTGAAAATGTAAAGACAAAAATAGTATTTCCACCTATTAAAAAAAATGCTCTAAGAGCATTGATTTAGAAGCTATTTTTAAAAATATTTTATGGGAAAGTGATAAAGTAATTAATTTTGTTGATAGCTTTTTAGATTTTTCATAAAAATGATATCAAAACTTTCCTAATATAATTTATTAACAATTATTCTAAAGACACCCATTAACATGACCCTTTATTATAATATAATATAGATGACAAGAAATCAAGGGCAGCAAAAATCAGCAGCGGTGGCATTTGCTTTGGTCCAGGGGATTCAAATGACCCCTGAGATAGCAAATATATATATATATATATATATATATATATATATATATATATATATATATATATATATATATATATATAATTTTATAATTTCTTTTTCTTTTCTTTTTTGACCCCCTAAAATAAAAATTTGAACATCTTGAGTCCCTAACTCTAAATCTTTTCTAAGTCTAAGTCCAACTGAAACAAACTTGAATATTATCTCCTTAACAATCTATTCTTGCAAATAAAATTACAATTAATTAAAACTTTTCAAATCCACAAGTGGAGTGGCTAAATTTAAATGTGTTTTTAATTTGTTATTTGTAAGTGGGGTTTGGGGCATGGCCCAATCACTCAATCAATAGTTAGTAAATGTTAACACTAAAAGACAATTAAACAATTTGACAAGAGATGATTTTAAAAAAGATTTTGAAAAATTAGACAAGGGGAATAGGACAGCATGAGAGTAATTGACTGAAGACAAAAACAAATGTTAACATAACAAAAAAAATTTCTTAAAAGAATTACAAAGACCAATAGTTGTCAAAGTTGAGTTGAATTTTTAAATAAAGTTACAATTAATTTATACTTTTGAACAAATTTGCGAGTGGAGTGGCTGAATTTGAATATGTTTTTAATTTTATTATTTTTTAAGTGGGGATTGGGGCATGGGCCAATTAGTCAATCAGTAGTTAGTAAATATTAACACTAAAAGACAATTAAACAATTAGACAATGGATGATTCTAAAAAAAAATATTAAAAAAAATTAGGCAAAGTGCGTGGGACAAGAGAGTGATTGAGTGAATACAAAAATAAATGTTAATACAACAAAAATTTTCTTAATAGAATTACAAAGATCAATAGTTGTCAAAAGTGAGTTTAATTGTTAAATAAAGTTACAATTAATTTATACTTTTGATCGACTTTGTGAGTGGAGTGGTTGAATTTGAATGTATTTTTAATTTGTTATTTGTTAAGTGGGGATTAAGGCAAGGGCCAAACAGTCAATCAGTAGTTAGTAAATGTTAACATTTAAAGACAATTAAACAATAAGACAATGGGTGATTCTAAATAAATAAATAAATAATTAGACAAGGGGGTCGGACAAGGGAGTGATTGAATGATTAAAATTATCCATGAATAACTAAGCAAGTCTCTAAAAAGTAACTCAAGGAGATCATTCAAACGTTATCCATCGACTTAGAAAGAAGCTTATGCATGATTGGGCGTGCTTTGCACATGGCCTCCAATGGCATGGCTTTAGGCATAGTGATCCCATTACCTTCATTTATGTCAACTTCTTCTGTAGTAACCCTTTCCCACTCAAAATTTTGAATCAACAAACCCAAAGTCAGGCTCACTGTGCATTGGGCGAGGCTCGCCCCAGGACAAGTCCTCCTCCCAATCCCAAATGGCATTATCTTATGTCCTTCAATCTCACCATTTTCAAACCTCTCAGGCTTAAAACTAGTTGCATCATCCCACACCTTAGGATCTCTATGTATGGCCCATGCATTGACCAATAACATTGTGCCACTCGGTACATCATATCCTCCAATGGTACAATCAGCGGATGACATATGGGGTACTAACAATGGTGCTGCTGGATATAATCGAAGGGTTTCTGAGATAATACTTTGAAGGTAGTGTAATTTGGAAACATCTGACTCCTCAATGAATTTTTCTTCTCCAATTTGACTATCTATCTCATCTCTAGCCTTTTTCAATATATTAGGATGATTCAGTAGATTAGTCATTGCCCACTCTAATGTGACTGCTGATGTATCAGTCCCCGCCAATAACAATACCTACGCATTATAAAAGAAGAATAGAACAATAATATATTAAATAAAAACGGTTTGTTAATATGTTCTGGGACATTTAACGATGATGATATGTATGTAACTTGTTCTGATTTGATAAATTGTATGTAACTAGTTAGTCTAACGTTATTGTGGATTTTTTTTTTGGGGGGGGGGGGGGGGGGTACTAAGAATGTCACTTTTTCGCACTAGACAGCAATTCTGATGAAGCTACTAAAGAAAAATAAAACAGATAATTGCATGACTGCTTTTTTTGCAAGAATCAAACAAAACCTTTATTTCCTAGTTTTCTCAATAAGAGAGGAAGCACTATTGAGTGTACTTACCAATATAAGACCCTTGATGATTTGGTCTGTGTAGTAGTCTGGTTGCGATTTTTGCAAAGAAAGCATATGATCAATCATAGTGTTACCCTCTTCCTCCTTACACCTTTGCTCATCAATAAGTGCTGGCAAGAACTCATCCATCTTCCTAGAGAGACTCTTCAACTTCTTCTCCAAACCTCCATAATCCATCCACCGCAAGATGGGTACAAACTCCGCTGGATTTGATGCCCCTCCGAACCCTGTTAACTCTTTCATTATCCGCCTAAACTGTCTCGCTTCTTCCTCGTCCTTCACGTCCTCACCGTACCTGTAGTACCGTTTCCCTGCCACCATTCTCATTATGCTGTTGAATGTCATCTCCAAGAGCATTGATTGTAGCTCCACCTTGGCGAAACCATGGCAAGAATTGCATGACAAGTTTCGTAGCAAGTGCTTGATCTCATCCCTTCGAATGCCTAAGAACTTGTTGAGGCGATTGTTTGAGAAGATTTCAAGGGTACTAATGCGGCGGAGGTTGCGCCAGTGATCGCCATATGGGGATTGTATTAAGGTGGTGTTGTTGTAGGCAAGGTGCTTGCCTAGTAGGGTGGGAGGACGGTTGGCTAATACTATGTCATTCTTTGTGAACATTCTTCAACTGCTGATGGGGATGACACAATGACCACAAGTTGTGAACCAAATTTGAGTGAGAATATTTGGCCATATTTTTGTGAGAGGGCAAGAAAAGTACGGTGGAGTGGTTTTTTAATGATATGGAGATGGCCTATAATTGGAAGAGAAGGTGGGCTAGGTGGGAGGTGTTTTGGTGGAGTAGTTCTTGTTTTGACGATGAGCTTGATAGCAACAAGAAAGATGAGAAGAGTGAGAGACAAATAGGGTAAGATGGCTACCATGTTTATTTTTTATGATATTATGATACTGAAATGATTTCTGATGCTCTGTGATTGAAGATGCACGCATGTGGTCACTACATATTTATAGGGACTAGCTACTAGCTAGTTAGTGTTAGAATATCATTTGTGTACACCACATTGATTGAAGATCACGTTTCAAGTTTTGGAGTTTGGACAGATGTGGTCCCTTTTTCTCTCTCATCTGATTTGCGTCACCGAGTACGTAATCGCATTTGGCTTTGCGTGCATGATTATATAAATATATATATATATATATATATATATATATATATATAATTTTACCTCTTAGCAGGTTAGAAACAGGGGCGGCACTATAGCCCCTTGTTTTTAATACTAGTGGGGAAGGACGCGCTTGTCGTTATATTAAATAATAATTTTTTATAAAAAGGTACTTGCAAATTTATAGAAAATAAAACTTTATATACCATTTTTATGTTTGTTTTTCTTTCGGTTGTCCTAGCATGTTCTATAGTTATAGATATATCTCTCTTGTTAATTTATCTTTTGCATGAATGTACTCATTCCACCCCCAAGTGGTCCAAGTTTCCTTAGTTGACTCTACGTCCTTCAGATTCTCTAAGTACTATTTTTTGATAAGTACTCTAATTTCTTCTTTAGCTACTCTTCTAATACAACTAGCCATTTCATTGCTGCTACTTTTTAGTTTGCAACCTCAAGTGATTTTCTTTGATGCGAATTATGTTGATAAATTCTCTATTATGCCCATTTGCTAAAAATTACACAGGTCATTTGATGATAGATCATTGATCGATGCTTGAAACTGAAATCATCCAAATTATGTATTCCAAATATTTTAAATAATGTTTCCTTGTTCTCTCGTATAATGGCCACTTCTTTTGGGCCCCATGCATGATGGGTCCAATATGAGGTGAATATTTTTTGTAGGACCTATTGGGCGCCTCCAGCCTGTTGTTCACATTAGTTGGTTTCTTGATGGGTTCATCTAGAGCTGGGATCTGGGAATGAAATGAGCATGTGTGCATTATATCCTCCCACGACGTTAAAATGGAAAATTTTGGGGAGCAATAGATTCCAAATGGTCTTTCATTGCTACTTAGTTATATCTCTATTTAGGGTGCTGCTAGGCTGAGTGAAGATTCTAATTCTTTTCTTTCTTATTGTGGTTTGAAATTTTCTAATGTTGTTCTTTATTCCATGATTCATGATTTTTGCACTTAGATTATTTGCTTTACTTGAGGTTGATATCTTTTGCGCGTGCAGAGAGGAGATTAATCGCAGAAATTCCATATATCAGCATAGAAAAGAGAACAATCAAGAGGTGCTGGTTACTAATGGTCATTGATGGGGTCATACAATTGATTGTCAGAGTTCCTTCAACTGCCCCTGCAAAAGAAAAGTTAGAAGTTGAAAGTGAGACCATGGCCATCATTTTTGTTTCACATTTAAAGGGTATGACCATCTGTTACTTTAGAGGTTCCCATGGTTGGTATCATAACCATATGCTCATTCCTAATAGCCTTTTTTGCAAGAGCCTTCTTCAGCGCATATGCCTCCCTTTTTTTCTTGCAAACTTCTTTTTTCTGCTCCTCAGATAATGTGCTATTCCAAGATCTCTTTTTCTTTGGTTGTTCTTTAACACCTTTATTCATATTATATATTACACATATATTAGTTATCATTACATATCTAGTTTAATTTTAAACTATACTATTTTATACATGTGTAAACTTACTTCTTTGTTGCGAGCTACCAACTAACATGACCGATGAATCTGCAGCAATAGCATTATCATCAATAATGCTTTGCACTTCATCACCTCTTGATATGGCTTTCCTTTTTGGGATAGATTTATAGGAATTTCTCCTTGCTGAACTATCATCTATGTCCTTAGGCTCCATATAATCTTATGCTACTAAGCTAAAAATGAACAGCAAAATTAGAAAAGGGGAAAAACATTTTTTTTTAAAGTAACCAAAAATTATGCAGCAATGAGGAAAAACGGAATACACATGAAAGATAAAAATTTGAGTGCAAAAATTCAGAAAGAAATGGCAGGATATATAAAACAACATAAGAGTTTATGATAAACAATAATATCAATGTTAAAAAAATATGACCAAACAAACAAAATACAATACAACTGGACTTACTTGTTACTTTGAACCTTTAACGCAAATCAGATACAATCCGAAGATTAACGCATCCAATGAACTGTTAAGAAAGAGACAAGAATTTTGTTTTGGAATCAAAGAAAGAAAAAAGGAAAGATGAAAGAGTTTATGAAATGCATTTACATGGGAAAACATCACGCGCCTTTCTCTCCGGCCTTCTTCTTTTCCTTTTTTTTTTTTTTTCTTATCTCTAATCTTATCTCAATCCCTTCGATCTTGTGTTTGTGTTTATCAACAGAGATAACTCTAACTATTCAAATTATAAATTGTTTCTCTCTCGTGTTTGTTTTATGATTTACTCATAGTTACTCTTTGTCAATCAGTGGAGTAGTCAGTAAAGCAGAGTCCTCCTCTCCAGCGTTGTTCTTCTTCCTCAAACACATGTCCTGTGTTTGTGTCCATCAACAGAGCAATCGACTGATCAAAAAAGCTAACAAAGAGATAAAGATCAAATAAAATAGGGGCAAAGACCAAAAGACCTACGCCCTCTAACTGTTCAAATTAAAAACTTTTAAGGATAGACGTGTAAACCATCTACACAGAACAAACAAACCAACTCAGCTCTCCTTTGTCCGTGCGTGGCTATAAATTTGTTAGATTAATGGATCCAACGAATTGTTAAGAAAGAGAGAAGAATTTTGTTTTGAAAAAAAAAAAAAAAAAAAGATGGAAGAGTTTATGAAATGCATTTACATGGGTAAGAATCATGCACCTTTTCTCTCTGGCTTCTTCTTTTCCTTCTTTCTTTTCTTTCTCTATCAATTTGGTCATGGCTGAATTTTTTTTTTTTTTTTTTTTTCTTATCTCTAAGCTGGATCCTATGTTTGTGTTCATCCATAGAGAAAAGTCTAACTATTGTGTTCATGTCCATCAATAGAGTATGTGGCTGACTAAAAAGGCCAACAAAGAGATAAGATCAAATAAAATAAGAGTAAAAAACAAAACAAACCATTTCAGTCTGTTTGTATATTAAGGGTGAAAAAGGTTAAGAAGGTGCTGGACAAAGTCGGTAAAAAAAAAGGTGCTAAAACAATAAACAAATAGCAGACAAGGTGCTCGACAAAAGCACTATTCACACGTGCATTCATGCTTTTTAATATAGGTAATAAATATATAAAATTAAAAAAAAATTACCTCCAAAAATAAAAATTTGAACATTCTGGCTTTAAATTTTGTTTAAATCCTATTGAAATGAGCTTAAATATGATTATCTTAGTGCTATTTTTACAATATTTTTCACAATAAATTTACAATAAAGGTTAAGTGGCAAATTGTAACTGGTTTTTATCTAGACCAACAACTTACATCACTTTTTTACATATCTTTAATAACTTGCCATCTAGATTTTACTATGGAAGTGTTGTGTTAGTAGCACTACTCTTAAAATTGCTCATTCATTAAAAATAAATAAATCAATAAACATTCTCTCTAGAAAATAAATAAATACACTTCAAAAGCAAAAACTTATATCAATTTTTTTTTCTTAGTTTCATGTTTACTCCCAATTTTACTTCCGGGTGTTTTACTATTCTTTTTTATCATATATTTTTATATAATTGATTTTAAATATAATAAATTATTATTAATTTAACAAAAATATATGATTAGTTAGTTAATTGTATTTATTTATGCATTCAATGGTAGTTTTCATACCAATCTTTAAACTATTATTAATTTTTTTAGACTATATTGTAAATAATATATAGAATACTATTTTAGATTATTGTATATAATATGAAAGTTGTATATACCAAAAAAAAAATCAATTTATTTTTTACTCTCACAACAAATTTCTAATTTCAACACTATTGACCCCTCTAGAAAATAATCTTAGACCCGTCATTGGGAAGGCAATGTCTCAAACTCTCTAGTCCAAAAACTCTCAATAGTACTTAAAGCTAGGTATGTCATGCATCTAGTTCATGTATATTTACTAACATGTGTGAGATTTACTTCCATATGAGAGGGGGAAAATAAAAGTATCCTAATTCAAAATAAATAAATAAAACTAATTAACCCACACACTGTGCGGGTCATACACTAGTTTTAATTAATGTAGAAATTAAATTCATATTTCAAAATTAAAATCTCTATATTTTACTATGCTTCTATTTAAATAAATAAAAACATTAAAAAGCTACTTATTTTTATCTTTATGTTTATTTTTTGATTATTCCAAAAAAAAAAAAATTACACAGTACTCAAGTTTACCAAACTCGAGTACTGTGTAAATTTTTTTTTTTTTTTTTTAAAAAGGTACTTGAGCCTGGTATACTCGAGTCGCAAAAAATTTTTTAAAAATTGCACAAATCCAACTCAGCAGTGCCACGATGGCAAAACTAATGAGGAATTCGAGTTTCTGAAACTCGAGTTCTAGAAAAAGTGGTACTTTGCCATTTATTTCTGGAACAGTGTTTTTTTGTTAAAAATTTCCAAAATTTGTGGTATTTGGCCATTTTGGCCTATATATATATATATAGAATCATTCCTATACAAGTGAGACAAATCTACCCAAAGAAATAAAAGAGTCATATTAACGAAGAGAAGTAATGAGGCAGATTCCAAATTCCGATGAGTCATTGAGAAGAGAGCTTTGAATTTTTTGATGAAGATGAGTTCAATAAGTAAAAAATAGTCGTTATATAAGAGATGAAAATCTGGAGATTTCCAACACATGAAGAAGAAAGAGAGAAAAACAATTGTGTTTTGTTATATAAACTACCCATGTGTGGGTCCCACGATTTTCACAATATTACCATTGTGGCATGCAGAACTGTTAATTAAATGTTGAATACACATTTCAAATGGTTTCCTAAATACATGTTTTAAGCACCCTATACTGAGTATTGTTATCTAAATACCCATGAAACAGTATCATTACCAAACAACCCAAAGTGGGACTCACGGTTTTGAGCATTTAAATCATAGAAAACACTCTTCAAAAGCCCTTACCAAACGGCCCTGAGAATCATTGTTGGCTCCATAAGCTTTTGCTCTAAAATTTTAGCTATATGGGTAAAACGTGATTGACTTTGTTTTGAGCCAAATGGAGAGTTTTATAGCAGCCTTTAAGTGTCCTTAATGACTGGTGTTTAGGCTAAAAGATGAGGCAATGGACCTTCAAGGTGCGAAATTGATCTTTGGTTTCTGATTTGCTTTAATTGGGTAAACAAGTTAGTTTGCTTTATGCATAATTTGGGAAAGATTTGACTAAACCCCCATTGGCTCCTCATTTTTAGTTGTTTTAGACTCTTAATTGGGAGGCTCGCCTAAAGTGAGGGCTAGCAACTGTAGTTGGCCAATGAGAGCTAACCATGTTTTAGAGACAAAAAATAGGTTAGGGCAAAAACATTGGGCCACAGACAGCGAGAGTATAAGACCACTTTTAGGGTGGGAATTTTGGGTACAAGACCTCCTCCATGAGCTTGAGGTGTTACTAGCGTCCCTTACCTACTTGATAGCATACTTGGGTTGGGCTTATGCAAAAGGTCTGAAAGGAACCAACCCATTCTCTCCAAATCACACTCCCTCAATTTCTCCAATATGTTCACATGAGTTTGAGCCATGCTTAAAAGGAAAAATATATAATACAATACAATACATGAATTGGGCTTGTAAAAATATGTGTCATGAAAATAGGTATCAACAACTAGTAAACTTTGACTTTCACCTTTGAATTTATGTATTATTATTATTTCATCTCTCTCTCTCTCTCTCATAAATAAGTAAGAACAAGTTCTATTGAGAAACAAAAATAACCTTATTTTCAATTCTCTAATCTCTTATTTGTATTAAAAGAAAACAAAAAAAAATATATATATATATATATATATATATATATATATATATGCTCTTCGTTTCTTTTATATTTCGTTATATTTGCATGTGAAAGAAAATATGAGTCATATTAGATTGATTCAACCTATCAAAGACTGGACAAAGATCATAAATATTTTAGCTCAATTTTTACCCAATCAAGTTGAATTCGCTTGATTTGACCTATTTGTCATGGTTACGTGTGAAGAATTTTGAGTTTCGAATCAAATACTAGCCCATATAAGTATGAATCAAGTGCACTTAAGGAAATCGACCCATAACATACAGACCCCCCCCCCCCCCACCCCTTTTTAAGAAATAAAAATTAGTTAAATTACAAATTACACCATTTAACTTAATTTGTTCAAAATTTAATTAAGTCTTATAACTTCTAGTTTACTCATACTCCAATTGTTTTTCAATGTAGTCCTTGCATCCATTTCAATTAAAGAGATTCCAGTTATGTCCCAAAATGACGTAATTTTAGTTTTTTTTTTTTTTTTTAAGTTTTTTTTTTTTTTTTTTTAAGTTTACAAAACAACATCATTTTTACAATACCTATCTGCAAGATGTGATGGAATTAGAGAAATAACTGCATTGAATAAAAGTAAAATTTATAGAACTGAAATAGATAAATCTAAAGTTACAAGACTTTATTGAATTTCGAGTAAAGTTAGAAAATCAATTTATAATTGAGTAATACTATATCCATAATATTTTCACAATAACAAAGTTTAGATGAAAATCTGTTATTAATTATCATCTAGGCTCACCACTAATATTACTTTTTGTAATTTTTCATCTAAAATTTGTTGTGAAATTATTGTCTCTGGCTCTCTGTCTTTATTTTTATTTTTATTTTATAAAATATCTCTACCTTTATTATTTACTAGCTTGTAACCCTATGCATATGCATGGATATACTTAAAGATATACAATAAGATGCATAATATAATACCTATATATAATTTAAATACTGTTAATAGTCATTTTTATATTTTATTAACTCTTTAAAAAATTTTGTAAGGATATTATTAGGTATAAAATGTAAATTGTCCATTTTTTTTTATTGTGAAGTACTTTTTTTTTTTTTTTAAAGATTCATTTATTTTAGACTCTTTGGTTTTTGTACTTAATAACTCACTTAGATGAATATTTATGATGTAGTCCCACATTTGATTCTAAAATTAAGAAATAAAACTCTTTAAAAATAAATAATTTAAGACACATGGCACAAAATTGGAACTCTAATTTGGAATTCTAATTTGAGTTTCTCTCGGCTTCATCTATTATTATATAGTAGTCGCTAACCCGTGCGTTGCACGAGAATAGCCACTGGATGAGTATCAAGAAAAAAAAAAACATTATTTTTGAGTTAGAGTAGTAAGTAAAAATGCATGAAATTATATAAAAACAATAATATTTAAAAAATAGCACAAAGTTTTATTAGTTAGGCATAAGAAAACAATGTTATTTTATTTATTAGTTTTTTGTGGGAATGAATAAGAGAAAGAATGTTCAATGTTGTGTCTCTAGTTTAGTTAGTGTTGTATGCATAGATAGGTGTATACAAAATAGATCGTAATATATATGCCAAAAGGTGCCTATTGAAAGTTCATAACCATTTATATTGAATATACCAAAAGGGGTCTATTAAAGGGTCATAACCCTTCATATTGGATACATATCAAAGGTGTCTATTGAATGAAAATGTGCATATTGATTGAAAATGTGCATATTAAATGAAAATGTATCTATCGACTGAAAATGTGCATATTAATGGAAAAGTAACTATTGAAGGGTCATAATCATTTCTGTATAAATAGTGGTTCATATTAATTTAGTAACTTCTTCTCAACTTCTTCTTTTTCATTTTTCTTAGAAACATAAGAAACTTGTTGGTCTTCTACAAAATTGCTATTTGTAAAACTCAATAAATTTAGTCATATCCTAAGGATAAATTTGTAATAACCCTTTAGCAACTCTTGTGTGGGGGGCAAATATTGTCTAAGGATAATATTTTATTGTGCATCCAAGTTAATCAAATTTTATGTTTGTCTACTGGATCATTTTGTTATTTCATTATATGACTCCTCTATATGCCCAAAAAATCAAAAAGATTGGTGAAGTCTAATACTCATTTTAGCATAACTGAAATGAAGAATTTTTTAGAGGAATTAAGAGACTTTTTTTTTCTTGATTGCAATAAATCAAAAAGAGTGGTGAAGTCTAATACTCGTTTTAGCATAACTGAAATGAAGAATTTTTTAGAGGAATGAAGAATTTTTTAGAGGAATTAAGAGACTTTTTTTTTTCTTGATTGCAATCTATGGATATATGGCAATCAAAGTTTTTGTTTTGGTTTTTTTTTTTTTTTTTTCTACCAAGGACTTGTAAACGCATGATTGGTGGTTTACCGGGAATCGGGAAAAAAAAAATGTATGTGGTGGAAATGTTGAGATGCAGGGGAAGGAAAGGAATTTAGTAGGAAAAGTGAAAATTATACATAGAGAATGTGTTTATGCATTAAGAGAGAAGAGAATGATACCTTTGTTAACCCCAACTGCTCGCATCTCAATAGATCAACCACCTTGAACAACATCAACAAATGCATTTAAAATTGGGCTTGTCCAATGAAGTTGCACAATGTTCAAAATGTCATCGGGGAGTTCTTTCTATGAAGTGTTTAGGATATGAAGGAATTTTTTAATTTTTTGAGAAGTAGCATACGAAGGATTTTGATATGATATATACGTTTTATCTGTAACAGTTTCTAAAACAAACCAAAAATAAGTAGAATGTGATTGGGAGTTTTTAGTGTTATTTATAGTTATTTCTTAAAAACTATATTTAAAACAAATTGAATTACATGAAAAGTCACGATCTTTGGGTGTTTTAAGATGTACATGTGGCTACAATTTATGTAAACACATGGCACAATAAAGCGTGGTCAACAAAAATTCAAACGTTTCGACTATTAGTTATTATATAGTTATACATAAAGATTAATTTAGCCTAAAAAATATTGTTTAGAAAGGAGGGCGTTTTTGTAATTTTGGTTTCCCCTCAAATAAAATGCCCAGATGCCTCTTCTTGGGCCAATTGTGTTTGCTTCAATAATCCAACTTCTCTCTCTCTCTCAGCCGCTCATCAATGACATGGTGTTAAGAGCATAATGTGTAGCTGATGATGGCATGAGGAATAAGGGTGCTTGGGTAGCATTGGGCCAATCACTTGGCTTCATGTTTTCTCAACACACTCATGGCTCCTCATGCCTAACTAGTGATGCTCCTAAGGGCTTTTTAAGGGGAACCAGCCCAGTCTCCCTAATCGAGTTGGATCAATGAGCAATGATGAGAGGAAGCATACGGAGGCACCTTGCTCCACATAATGCCCTAAGGCCATGGCAGAGGAGGACCATGGTGGGCAAAGATGATGGTGATGATAGGCAACAGCAATTGGTGCTAACCCTATATGGTGGTGCATTGAATTGGTGGCTTAGTTATGGGTTCCTTGTGTGTGGGCTTGGTGGCTGGAGTGCAAGGCAGTGTTGGACTACTGTGATGATTGAATGTTGTGTGCAAGGCATTAGGCTAGTGGGGGCTAGCTGAATGCATGAACAAGTGCTAGTGGGCTGATGGTAGTTACTTTGTGTGCTGCATGTGGGCATGCTGTGTGGGTTATAATGTTAATGGGAGGCCTTGATCATGGGCCAAGCCTCTCCAAAACATGTGGGAACATGTTGTGAGGGCTGTTGGAGGATGGGCAGAGGCCCCATAGTCTACTGAGACATGGGTTGTGCATGTGCAGCATGTGCAGTGACAATTACCAAGCAATTCCTAGCTTTCCTGATGATCAAACCTATTGTATAGGGGTTGGAAATGTGGAGAGCAAGCTAAGACAACATCAGTTAAAGGTGTCCTAAGTCAGAACACAAGTGGCAGATTGTCCAAGACCCGGGTAGTTACTAGGCAGTAACTGTCATAGCAATTAATTCTACGTATTTAACCCTAAGGCTGCTAGGGGTGTCAGCAGTAAAGTGTATTTGGCCTTGGAAAAATTCTGTGTAATTCTCTAGGCTTATAAAAGGGTTTCCTTTGTACTCGAGATTAAGTAATAAAGGTTGGGGGTGGGTTCCTTGCAAATATTGTGTGTGTTGTGTATTTAAACATCCCCATATAATCTGCTATAAATGTAATTGCAGTGTGTAAAAAATTTGAGTGAAAAATTGACCCTGTGACAATTGATATCAAAGCCTGGCTGCAATGTCTTTGGACACCAAGGCAAGGGTGACTGTCTTGGAGAACATACTTAGAGTTCCTGTAGAGGGAGAACAACTTTTTGTGTGTGACAGAAACTACTATTATACGAAATGAGATTTCTAATCAAAGGGATGTTGTGTTGATTCATGTTGAAGAGTTGGCTGCTACACTGGATGCCCAGGGCAGTGCAGTAAGAGAGACCTAAAGCCAACTTGAGACAGAAATTGCCTTGTTAAAGAAGGCATTGTGTGGCCTGCCTAGGGAGGGGGAAGTGGCCACCAAAGTGAAGGTGCCTACCAACACTGCATTGGTTGCAAAAGACTCCTTGAAAAAATTGAAGAAAACTGGTACAGTGAGAGAATATGTCAAGACATTTAGTTCTTTGGCAATGGATATCAAGAACATGTTAGAGGAAGATAAGTTGTTCAATTTCATGTCTGGCTTACAACCTTGGGCACAATTGGAGCTAACAAGGTAGGCAGTGCGTGATCTGCCTGCTGCTATGACTGCTACAGATGCTTTAGTGGACTATAAGTTCAATAAGCCCAATGGGGATGATGAAAAACGTAAGTCCAAGGACAAAGACAAAGACAAGTAGAAGAAAGATGGCAAGAAGAACAATGATAAGCAAAAGAAAAATTTGGGTAACAAGAGCAAATAAGAGAGTTCTACCTCTCAATAAAGCAAAGAACGGCTCAAGTTGAATGCAGGCTGCTTCATATGCAATGACACTCATCGAGCAAGAGACTGCCCTAAGCGTGAGAAGCTTAATGCAATGGTTGCTAAATATAAGAGGGGGCAGTCTGATGAAGAAATTTCCAGCAAGGTGAACCATTTACAATTGCTAAATGCCCTTAGTGCAGGAGGTAATTCTAAGGGGCTGTCTTATGTGCAAGTAGAGATGAATGGGAATGGGGCTGAAGCAATGCTTGATACTGGTGCTACCCACAATTTTTTTGATGAAAGTATGGTCCAACAGCTTGGTCTAAAAGTGAGTAAGTGTCTAAATAAGATCAAGGCAGTAAACTCTGAAGCAAAACCTATTTCGGGAATTGCTTTTGGTGTGAGATTTAAGGTTGGCGAGTGGACATGGAAGGTAAATTTCCTGATTATGAAGTTAGATGACTTTGATGTAATTCTGGGTGATGTATTCTCTGTGGCTGCCAAGGCTACCTTGCTGCCATTCATCAGTGTGATGTTCATTTTCGATGGGAATCATTTATATGTTCATTGAATAGGAAAAGGAAAGGATAAAAGAAGAATGAGTAGAAAGATTATTCCAATGTTCAGTAACTTCTAGTACTTGATCCAAAACGTAATAGTTTAAGCAAAAGTAACATATATGTCACACATCGTTCTTTCACATTATCTGATCATGTAATTGCATGTGAATAGGTATGATTAAGGGTTTTTACATGTGAAATAAAGTCAAATAACCCACTGAAACTACATTTTTTAGGAGTCGGGTGGAAGTTTCATTTTCTTGTATATATGGTGCATCTAACTTTGTTTGCTTCACAGTTTCAGATTCTCAAATGCACATTTCTTTATCTTATTATCACTTTCTCAAATTCTTGTCTTCACTCTCAAAATTTTCTCCCTTTGATTCACTCTTTCTTAAGGTCGATCTCCTTCTACCAACATCACGACACATCTTCACCCCTTTGGTCTCGTACTCTCACTTAGCAGTCATCTATCTCCAATCTCCCCCCACTAGCTAGGACCGCCACCTAACCATCATCTATATTGTTGGTAAATATGGCTAAATAAACAAGTTTGATTCAACAATATAAACCCTAAAAAATTAGCAATGATAAAAATAAATAAATAGAGTTAGAAAGATCTTACAAACTATAGAATCACGTAAAATGCATTGTCCTTAAAGGTTGATTCGTACCACCCAGAATAAAACTCGGTGCGAATGGCTCTCTTCGCCGAACAACCCCCCCCCCCCCCCCCCCAGGATTAGATTATAGTGATTTCTTCAAGTTGAATGCAGACTTAAACAAAGAAACAAAGGAGTAGAAAAGTTGTGGAGTGTGGCTGGAAAAAGGAAAGATGTTAAGAGGAAAAATAGGGCTGAAGGGTTTATAAGCCAAAGGAAAAGAATGAATAGTGGGCTGGCTCCAACAGTAATTGTGCATGCCCAACGGGCAGCACATTAAATGCCTCCAACGGGCTGCTTGGGTATTACCCAACAGGTTGAATAGAATTGGGCCAAATTGAAAAGAAAGGAAAAAAAGATACAGCCCAAGAATGATAGAGACAAGCCTAAACCCAACCCAAGCCCAACTCTAACACCTAGCTCATTATCTTTCAAGTTACCACTTAAGATGGATAGTGGCTTATAAACACATAACATGGTTCACTCCTAACCAACGTGGGACACAAAGTACAATGCTAATTGCTAATTAAGTGAAACACAACCCACTCCAATATATATGTCATTGCATTCATTTGTCGACCTTGATGATAATTTTTTATTCAAAAGCATGACGTTTTTATTACTTATGCTGTTCAGATTGTCTCCACTCAACCTTATTATTATTTTTTTTCTGACTTTTATTTTTTTAAGTTTGCTAACGAAATGAAAGAAAATAACAGTAGATATAAACTTCAATTATTCATTTATTTTGTTTGTTTTTTATTTTTATATTGAGTTTTATTTAGTCATCCATATTACATAATATGGGATTAAAATTATAATGTAAATTCACTAGCAATAAAAATGATAAAATTTGAAGATAATTTAATAAAATTTATGTAGTATGTTTGTAATGTTAATTATTTTTCTATTAGATATTATTATTGTTTAACATTTTTAAATTACTTGGGGTAAAAAAAAGTCCCATGCATCCTATGATCATGTCCCATGATTATGTCCCATGCATCCTATTTTTTACTTGATTTATCTCTATTTCATGATTTAACATACAATTTTAGGGGTATCTAAGGTCAACTATTTGGTCCATGACATCTTTTTTTCTTTTTGAAATTATTAGACTGTTCTTCCTCCCGATTTGAGACCAATCATTCAGATAGACGGGGGTAAACTAATGAGCTCGGATATTAATGAACTTTATAGAAGAGTTATTTATCGGAACAATACTCTTATCGATTTATTAGCAACAAGTAGATCGACACCGAGGGAATTAGTAATGTGTCAGTAGAAATTGGTACAAGAAGCTGTGGATACACTTCTTGATAATGGAATCCGCGGACAACCAATGAGGGTCGGTCATAATAAGGTTTACAAGTCGTTTTCAGATGTAATTGAAGGCAAAGAGGGAAGATTTCATGAGACTTTGCTTGGCAAATGGCTAAAAATGTAAGAACGGCCTAAATCTCTCATTGGTTTGTTAGATTTGTTTGTTAGTGGAAAGTCAAACTCAAAATTCACAATGTATAGCAAACAAAGGCTAATGATGCTTTGTAGAAAGAAAAATCAAAATAAGCTGAAATACAAGAAAATGCAAAAAAAAAAAAAAAAAAAAAAAAAAAAAAAAAAAAAAACACACACACACACACAACTCCAAAACTTTGACCCATAGTTAGCCAAAAGTGGAAATTGAGAAAGGTCGTGAGGAAGAGAGAGAAAGCTCTCCTATACCCATATTTCCACCCCCAAGCTTTGGAATAGTGAAGGCCCGTTTGGTAGAAGTATTGTGGTTTTAGTTTTCAAAATAACATAAAAACTGTGATTTAAAAAGTATACTAAAAACGCATCTTTTGAGTACTCATAATGAAATGTGTTTGGTAACATGTTTTTATAACATTTTTTAAAACTGAAAACACATAATTGAGTGTTTGGTATGAGTATGTATTTTTTAGAAAAAGTGTGTAATTATCTGAGATGAATAGTGTAAAGTGTATTAATGATATTGAAGAGAGAGAAAAATCCCTCATGGACCCAACTGCTTCTATTGTAACTTCTCTTTGCTCATTGCTTCCTACTGGCCTCTCTTAAAAAGTAAAAAACATTAATTTTAGAAAATTGATGACATGGCATTAGCCCTCATTTGGAAGAAGGGAATGTAAATGAATGAAAAGAATACTTTTAGAATATTTCTCCCATCTCTTGTTTGGGAGTTTTAATAGAGGGAATGGAAAGTTCATTCTCTTATTTGAAAGTTTAAATGGGAGGGAATAGAATAGGTAGAAGAAAACACTCATTCATCTCTATTTCCTTAAAATCTCAAATTTCATTCCCCAAAAATTGAGAGGAATGCGAGGGGATGAAATTAGATTTAATGAATTTTTTACTAAAACTCTCAAAATACCCTTATATATTCAACCTTTTATTTTAAAATAGGGGTCTAATAGTATTATTGTCATAAAATGATTCAATTACATTCCCTCTATGTTACTCCCAAACACGATTACTTACATTCCATTCATTTTCATTAATTTTTATTCCTTTATTTTAAAAAATCCAATCGAGGTTACTTAATTCCATTCCATTCATTTCCCTTACTTAAATATATTCCATTCCATTCCATTTCATTCTCTTATAATCATTTTATTTCATTATATTTCATTCCCTTATGAACTCCCAAACAAAGCCTTAGTATATTTTTAAACATTAGAATTGTTAAGAATTTACTGTGTAAAAATAATGTAACTCTTCTAAAATTACTTCTGATATAACTTAAACTAATCTCTTTTTATTGTTATTATGCATGAGTTGATATTCGTTTGAATGACACAATATAATGATACAACTAAAATATTGCCAAGTGGAGCTTTGAGTTGTTTATATTTGATTTTGTAGTACTTTATTAAAAGTTCAAGCTCGAGCTCAAACTTGACTTAAGATAGCTCACTTTGAAAATGTATTAATATATATATATAAAAGAGCAAATGAATATGTTTATCCCATAAAAAGATCAATTAAATGACATCATTTCCGGAAAAAATTTATTTGAATACTCTATTAAATTAACAACTGTAAACCATAATGTCACATAAAATAGTAGGAAAGCATATGCTAATCTTTCCAAAACCTTTCTTATTCCTTATGCCTATAAACGATAAAGTTAATACAAATTATTATATAGGGCAAACTAGAAAGAAAAAAGAAAAAAAGGTTAAAAATGTACGAATACAATATAAATACTAGCAATACACTTATTACAATAACGCTTACTAAGTAACTAATATTAAAGTAATCTCTGGAAATATAGCTAGGCTATTTTTGCAAACCTCAAGAACATTGCTCAAAACTCATCCTCAGACATAGAAAGAACCTCAGCTATAATCGGGCGTGCTCTGCACATGGCTTCCAATGCCACAGCTTTGGGCATGGTGAACCCATTACATTCAACCATGTCAACTTCTTCTTTACTTATCCTTTCCCACTCAAAACATTGAATTAATGACCCCAATGTCAAGCCTATTATGCGTTGGGCAAGGCCTGCCCCGGGACAAGCCCTCCTTCCTAGTCCAAATGGCATTAACTTGTTTACATCACTCTCTCCACTTTCAAATCTCTCAGGCTTAAAACTAGTTGCATCATCCCATATATTAGGGTCTCTATGTATGGCCCATGCATTAACCAGTAACATTGTCTCACGTGGAACATCATATCCTCCAATTGTACAATCTTCAGAGGACATGTGGGGTAAAAGCAATGGGGCTGCAGGATACAATCTAAGAGTCTCCAAGATTATATGTTGTAGATAGTGCAATTTAGAGACATCCAGTTCATTGATTAATTTTTCTTGTCCAATTTGATTATCCAGCTCAACTCTAGCCTTCTTCAACACTTGAGAATGATTGAGTAAATTGGACATTGCCCACTCTAATGTCATTGCCGTTGTGTTAGTCCCGGCAGATAACAAGACCTGCTTATTATACATTCAATAAGTTCTTAAAATCACAACAATAATTTAAAAGTAAGGTAAATTGCAAATTATACTTCTAAAATTTGGGAGTATCTAAATTTTACATTCTGAAATTTCAAAATTTAGATTTTACCCCTTAAAGTTTAGGGGTGTTTGGATTTTACTCCCTAAAATTTGTGGATGTTTGAATTTTACACCCTGAAGTTTCATAATATGGGGGTGTAAAATTCAAACACCCCTAAACTTTAGAGCATAAAATCCAAATTCTAAGATATCATGGTGTAAAATCCAAATACCCCAAACTTCAGGAGATAAATTCCAAATTCTAAAATTTCAGGGTGTAATATCACGCCAAGAATTTTATTGATAACTAATATTTTTATTTTTCCGAATATCAGTAGCTAATATTTATTTTAGAGATTCTTAAAATCACGCCAATAATTTTAAAGTAAAAATGGATTAATAGCTAATATTTATTTTTACAAATTGATTACTAGTATTCTGACAAAGGATATCCTAATAAAATATCCCTAAGTCAAAAGGTTGAGATATTTTTGGGGTTCATTCTAAATTTCTACGTTACTATCGACACAACAAAGTGGGCTCCAATGCAATAGATAGTCATGCTAGATAGCACAAGTAGGGTAATATGCATTGGCTAGTGTTTCATCTGGTGAATGTGAAAGAGCACTGGACAAAAGAATTAACCCAACTTTAGCTTATCTCTAGATGGTAAAAAACAAAATTTATATTTGTGAAAAAGAACAATAAAAAATAAAATAATTAATATGATATGATTAAAGATTAATAAATACCACAAAATTTGATTCTAACTCCCTATACTATTATATATAAAACTAGTCATTGATTCGTGTGTTGCACAGAAAAGTTGAACAAAAGTTGTAAATTTTCACTTATAAAAGTTACATCAATAAGAGAAAAATACAAAGACCAATAGTGATAACTCTAACACCAATACTGTCATATAGTCTCAACTTTCAGATGAATAAAGTGACTTTGTTAGAGAGTGAAGAAAAATAAATGTACCCAATATTAAGTAAAGGTTGCTTTAGTCATCTAGCTTAAATAGTATAATTATTATTAATAAATAAAATTCTTTGAGCACTTTTAAGCCAATAAATAAAACAAACCCTCATCATGCACACAAATAAGAGAAATTTGGAAAGAATAGATTTTGAAATATCTAAATGTAAAAAAAGAATAAGAAGTACCAGTTGAACTTTGGCAATCATTCGTTGGATTGTGATGCCCTCATTATCTATCTTCTCTTTTCCTACCCCCATTGCTTATTTGTCTCAATCAATTCCATTTTTTTTTTTTTTAACATTTAAGAAAAGCAATTTTGCATAAATTAAAAAGTTACCAATTAACAATTCTAACTTTGTTTTAAACTTTTAACTTTACCGAAGCTGTTAGTAATCCAAATCCTGAAACCAACAATTCAAATTTTTTTATTTATTTAATTTTTAATAAAGAATAATTCAAAGAATACAAATTGAATTTGGAAATTCACAAAAATTCAACTATAAAACGAAATATATGAGTATTTAGTTCCCAAAGTCCTTGGTTCCATTGTTTTATTTGGAAAGTATCAAAGAGATTAGATTATACCTCATATGCTCAGAATAGTGCATATAACTTAATTGGTGTTGTAAAAGGAATTTTCTATAATCACACTCCAATGAGAATATTAATCCATAGAAAAAGAGAGGCAAAACTTCAGTCATGAAGGTATATTAATTATTTCATTAGTTGCTGCACAAAACATGATAGTACAAGTGAAAAACATAACTATCTCATGTCAAACTTCCTAGGCAGCTTTGACCGCTTGATTATTCATACCAAGATCGGAACAAAACCGGCTCTAAAGATTATATTGAAATTAATTAATGTTAGTCACCACCTACAAATTCAATACTACTGTAAAGAAGTTATGATTTACGTCCTACTTTGGAGAAGAGAGAAAAACTCACCATAAAGTCCCCACTATGTATTATTTTGCTCGACCAATTTCCTTCTTTGTGGCTTCATTAGTGAGAAGTAAATTTCTTCAAGCATGTTTAGCCGTTTAGGGTTTCTCGCTAGAGAGAGAATAGACCTTATGTTTAGCCATTAAAAGAGTAAAATTGAGTTTTGATTTTGGAGAGAAAGAGTTTTTATTTTTTATTTTTTAACATTGCCAATGTGGCAAGCTCTTAGAAAGTCAAAAAAAAAAAAATCAAAGGCATATTAATAATTGTTATTATGTTGTAAAAATAATAATAATGTGACAAGCTCGGGAGAGGTCAACAAAAAGCCAAGGTTTCAGTTATATATATATACTAGTCGCAAACTCATGCGATGCACGGAAAAACTATTGATAACTTCCCTAATATGAAAAAAAATATCAATATCATGGTATAATTTATATACCAAACCAATAAAATCTATCACTTACAAAGTAATAAAATCAATCACATGTATTGAGATATTGTGATAGCCAAGAGCTTGAGATTTGATAATAGTTACAATTTAAGAGGAAAAAAATAATACTAATACCAATAATGATAAGTCCAAATCCAATATAATTTGATTTTTTTTTCTATCAATAATAATTTGTTATACCTAAAATTTATGCTAAAGATGACATTAATAATTATTCTCAATACCTAAAAATCATATGTAATAGAAACTATATATATAAAAATAAAGAAATTGTTAACAAACTTGGAGTAGTAGTAATTAAATTTGTAGTTGTTTATCTAAAAATAAGAGTAGAACTTCCAAAATAAGTATTTTTAAGTTATTAATATATAAAGGAAATAATGTAGACAATCCAATATGAGTCAACCTATTTTATAATTTTAAAAAAAAAAATCTAAACAATTGAAGAGACGTGATGGTGGGAAAGTAGTTGGTAAAAAAAAGTTTTAAATTCCTTGTGCATTTCAATTTGTGAACCTATTTTCACTTTCCTCTCTTTTTTTTTCTTCTATTTCTTTTTTCCTTCTCCACGGTTTTTAAATTCTCTCATCTCTATTTTTTTTACTCCTATTTGGAATTGTTCTTATACACACCATTTTTTTTTTTTTAATTTACTAGTGCCTTATCTTTTATTTTCCCAATCCTACATGGCTACATCAATACAGCTTCTCCCTTCTCTCTTCTTAGTTTCACTCACAAAAACAATAAAAATGTTATTTTTTTTACCCAAAAAAAAAAAAAATTTTCTTGCACTCCTTTCTTCTTCTTCTTCTTCTTCTTTTTTTTTTTTTTTTTTGGTCAAAAGATTTCGCAGAAGTATTCATCTTATTGTTATTTTCAAACCCAAACCACTCAATAAAATGTAAAAAGGAAGGATTAAGATTTTTGAAATTAAACCGAGGTCAAATCAAAGTTGAACCATGATGACATCATAATTAATTAAAAATATAAATAAATTGTAGGGTCATGGTTTTCGGACCGGGCCCAGCGACAGGTGGGATCTAGGCCTAGTGGACCCATTACAACGAATTTGTAGAGAGTGGGTCCAAAAATTGGGCTCTAATGGGGCGACGGCTTGTTTGGGAATGGGCGATGATCAAATAGAAGCTAAGAATACAGAATCGGACGGCCCTACGTCCTAGGGAGAAAGGACTCCTCATCCGAGGATGTGAGTTCCCAACTCCTCTCGCTTCCTAAGGGCCTCTCTCTCCTCCCCCTTCGTCTGGGAGATCTCTGATATTATATATCCTTCCCATTGGTTCATCCTTCTCCTACACTTGTTAGTCACCCAAGCCCATACTTGAGTGCACGTCCCATCGGCCACTCTTTCTGGCACTCTGTGAGTTGCGGTGGCCCCCAACGCACTGTCCAGGGGTCACGTCCACATAAATGGGGTCAGGGTGTTAGTCGTGGGTATTTAATATGGAGGTGACAGCTTCTCCTGGGATGGCTTTTCTACCATGCTCCTATAGCTAGCCCATTGGGCTCAGAACTTCCTTTGGGATGCTCGAAGGGACTGCCTCTAGAGACGTGGCGCTTTCCCCTTCTATGATTTTGGTCTGCCGAGAATAGGGTCGTCCTCAGCAGTATATCCTGGCAATCTGGATTCCCTTTGTTCGTCCTCGGGCATTTCTTCCTCCTCGACATGGTTCTTGAGCTTGATATGAAATGGGTCGGAGTCCCTAGATCCTTTGGCCCCATAATAGCCCCTCAAAATCATGCTGCCCGACTCCTCAGGCGAGGAGAAGGATTTTGATGTTCTCGGGCCTATGTCATGGCCGGTTGAGTCTTGTTCCCCTATGAGCGTCAGGGCCTTTTCGCCTGCCCAAAGTACGCTCCTGGGGTTTCGGCGTATGAGGTGCACTGTCATTAATACTTTTATGGGATGGCGCAGATCGCTTCGGTATACGGAATGCGTATTCAATGGCGCCTTTATGAAGCGGCGCGGATTTGGCGATTAAGGGTTCCCTTGGGAATTAGGCGAAATTTATTTCGCTTGACATTCCCTCTTTGAGCTTTGTGCGCGATGAACTCCCCCAGATTTCATCCTCTATATAAGGCGCCTTAGGAGGACTATTTTCCACATCTACTAGCTTTGGAATCCTACAGGAGTTCCAAGTTTTTCACTTTCTTGAACAAAAAATGCCGCCTGAATCATGGGTGTTGCAACTGAGGCAAAGAAAGCGGAGGCTAAAGATCCTCCTATTCTTCAACCAAACAAGAAGGAGTACTCTTCTTCTTCGACCAGGAACCGTAGCTAGTGCAGATCGTGTCAGGTCCTCGATTATCATCTAAACGCCAACCAAGAATATGCAGGAGTTGGCTAAAGAGGAAGGGGAAGAAAGTGAAACGAAGTTGAGGGGAGCAATTGAGATATCAGAAGGGATCGTCTCTGCCATTGCAAGCAGCTGGCGATACCCCTGGAGGGCGACTTCTTAGGAGTACTGATATTATATTCTGGATCAGAGTTCGCTTCAGGACAGCCTCAGCAGATGGAAACCAATTCAGGTGCTCCCGCCTCATTTTCCTCCTCACCGCCTGCGTCGAGCACACGGGCTTGGTTGCTGCTAGAGCGAGACTATGAATCCACCATCACCACCAGCCTTCTCCCTTTTATTAGCTAGCTTTGCCACAAGCCTGCCTCGGCTGTTCTGTAGTTAGTTATGAAACGAGCCTTCCTCGGCTGTCTTGTAGTTGATGTAAAACGAGCCTTCCTTGGCTATTTTGTAGTTGATGTCGCCATTATTTTATTTAATAAAAAGGGACTTGTGACTTTTACTTGGTGAAATCTCTTTTTTTTTTTTTTTTTGCATTGCCTCTACCTCTCCTAGGATCTAGTGCTATTGCCACCGTCAACAGCGAGACATTGGCATTGTGACTTTAACACGGTCGGTAATGGCGCCCAGCTGCCCTCTTTAAATAGTTTAACTATGTAGGAACGGCTGAGCATACGACAATGCACTTCATGTTGCAAACCGTGCGACCGTTAGAAAATGCTATTTTTAAATCAAATGATCCGAGAAGGCCATGGCACGCCATGGTTCTGTCCGACACTCATAGGGATGCCAGAGTGTCTATTTCTCCCAGTCGTCTGGTCCGAAGACACAGGCGCAGCCAGGGCCTTACTTAATGCTTAGCAGGAATAGACCTTGGTTCTGTCTAACACCCAGATAGTTGTCACAAGTTATTAGTTTTCCCATAGGTTTGAGTCTGAGGGCCATGCAAGACCCTGGTTCTATCTAACACCCAAATTGTTGTCACAAGTTATTAGTTTTCCCATAGGTTTGAGTTCAAGGACCATGCAAAACCTTGGCTCTGTCTAACTCCTAGATAGTTGTCATAAGTTATCAGTTTTCTCATAGGTTTGAGTCCGATGACCATGGTAGACCTTGGTTCTATCTAACATCCAGATAGTTGTCACAAGTTATTAGTTTTCCCATAGGTTTGAGTCTGAGGACCATGCAAGACCTTGGTTCTGTCTAACACTTAGATACTTGCCAAAAGTTATTAATTTTCTCATAGGCTTGAGTCCGAGGATCATGCAAGACCTTGGTTCTGTCTAACACTTAGATACTTGTTAAGAGTTATTAGTTTTCTCATAGGCTTGAGTCCGAGGACCATGCAAGACCTTGGTTCAGTCTAACACTTAGATACTTGTCAAGAGTTATTAATTTTCCCATAGGCTTGAATCCGAGGACCATGCAAGACCTTAGTTCTGCCTTCCGAGGACTCGTCATTGCTAAAGCCCCATTCAACCGCTTCAGTGGATTAGAAGACACCAATACTTATCTTCCAGGACTAGTCCCACCGCGGAGCCCCCTTGAAGTGCTTTGCGCAGCCGCCACTTTCCTTAATCGGGGCCCAACGAGGCCGGCCACTAAATTCACGGGGGTCTAAACCCTGGTGGGGGCGAAGTCCACGCACATGGTGCCAGAGGCCCGTTGAGTTGTGAACCACCTGGCAGTTCTCCCCTTGCAGAACAGCAGACTAGCCACCATAACCTCCCCTAGGGAGCTTGATCCTGCCTTAACAAGCCGTTGCACTCATCATCGCACGAGCAACTTTCCCACAGACGGCGCCAATTGTAGGGTCACAATTTTCGGACCGGGCCCAGCGATGGACGGGATCTAGGCCCAGCGGACCCATTACAAAGAATTTGTAAATAGTGGGTCCAAAAGTTAGGCTCTGATGGGGCGACAACTTGTTTGGGAATGGGCGATGATCAAATAGGAGCTAAGAACACAGAATCGAACGGCCCTACGTCCTAGGGAGAAAGGACTCCTAGTCCGAAGATGTGAGTTCCCAACTCCTCTCGCTTCCCAGGGGCCTCTCTCTCCTCTCCCTTCGTCTGGGAGATCTCTGATATTATATATCCTTCCCCTTGGTTCATCCTCCTCCTACACTTGTTAGTCACTCAGGCCCATACTTGAGTGCACGTCCCATCGGCCACTCTTTCTGGCGCTCTGTGAGCTGCGGTGACCCCCAGCGCACTGTCCAGGGGTCACGTCCACATAAATGGGTTGGGGTGTTAGCTGTGGATATTTAATACAGAGGTGACAACTTCTCCTGGGGTGGCTTTTCTACCATGCTCCTATAGCTAGCCCATTCAACTCGGAACTTCTTTTGGGATGCTTAAGGGGACTGCCTCTGGAGACGTGGCGCTTTCCCCTTCTGTGATTTTGGTCTGCCGCCGAGGACAGGGTCGTCCTCAGCAGTTTATCCTGGCAGTCTAGATTTCATTTGTTCGTCCTCGGGCATTTCTTCCTCCTCGGCATGGGCCTTGGGCTTGATATGAAATGGGTCGGAATCCCTAGATCCTTCGGCCCCACATAAATATATTAAATTAATACAAATAGAAAAATTAATTAAAATAGTCTAATTAAATATAGAGAGATATATTTCTTTATATAATATTGGTCAAAGTCCATATAATTTTTAAGATATTCAAACTAATATGTCAATATCAAACACAAATATGTACCTAATTAATAATAATAACTAGCCTCATCACACACGTTTCGCACGTGCGATGAGGCTTTTTTTTTTTTTTTTTTTTTGGATTTAGTATTATAATTTTTCTAGGCATTTTTTTTTTTTTTTTGGATTTAGTATTATAATTTTTCTTTCATCACAATTTGAAAAAATAGATATGATTTTTTTTTTCAAAGAGAATAGGATTCATTTTTCAATTAGAGGCTTTTGTGTGTTTATCCAAATCCAATTGATGATGTAATAGTTATAAAAAAAAAATTGATAATGTAATAAATCCAAAAAAAAAAAAATGATAATATAATAGTTAAAAAAAGGAACATGGGATAGTTTAGCCTGATACTTTTCTTTTTTCTTTTTTTTTTTTTTTTAACGCGGGATAGTTTTTCCTTATTGTATTGGAGGGCTAATTATTTTCTTTCAAACGTGAGTAGTGGGAAGTTCTCTTTTTGAGAAGAAAAGTGGGGAAGTTTTATTGTACATGTTTCTTTTTTATGAGAAATTCTATTCAAAAAATGTAGAGAAGATAAATATGTGGGGAGTTTTTTAAGCTATTGAGTAGAAGTAGGAATTTATTAGAAGTAGGAAAGCATTTCAACGTAGAAGTAGAAATTTATTATTTTTGTCAATTTACTATTTTTATCCCATTTTTAAGTTTTAGGTATGGGTATTTTTTACTATAAAAAAAAGTAATAACTAACTTTCTTTTGTCAATTTACTATTTTGACCACATTTTTAAGTTGTTGGTTAATTAATTTAGGTGTATTTTTTACAGTAAAAAAAAGTAATAACCAACTTTCTGAATCCTCTTAATATATACCGATGATACCAATAACAACTACATTTTTTTTTTAAGAATATTATAATTATAACGTGAACCTAAAAATAATAATAAGAGAGAGAACATGATAGATGATACATACATATCATTATCACGTGGGGGAGGGACTGAAAATTGAAATGAAATATAGTCTGACACTTTCAACTCTCACCATTCAATTTTTTACAGGTTAGAGCATCCACACCAGCTCATGTAAATTTATCATCTATTTTACATGGAAAAATCTACTTTTTCTATTTTACACATCTATTTTTACAAAACACTCACATCAATTCATCTATTATACAAGATATTTTATATAAATAATATTTTTATAGTCTTTTTTTAATATTATTTCACCTACGCGTTTCTTTTTCCAATACCTCCTTTTCTTTCTTCTTTCTTTCTTTTTCATTGTCTCTGTCGTTTCCTCTTTCTTTTCTTCCTCTTCTTTCTTCTTCTTTCTCTCACGGTCAAAACCATCTTCACCGGAGCTAAACCTAGACAACCTTAAAGCCCATCAACACCACAGCCATCACAAGCACCACAACGCCTCTATAATCCACTGATCTCCATCTCTATACCCATTTCTGAATCAACTCTCCCTCTCGGTCTAATCCACACCATCTCGGTCACAAGCACCGATCCACAACTCCGATCAGGCAAGCACCGATCTCCACAGCTCTGATCAGGCAAGCACCGATCTCCACAGCTCCGATCCACAAGCACCGATCAGGCAAGACCCATACCCACAAGCTCCGATCAAGCGAGACCCACGAGCTCCGATCATTCCAGTCAAGCACTGATCGTTCCCATAAGCTCCGATCTCTCTGTGTTTTTTTTTTTTTTAGCAAGTGTATCTTTGTGTAGATTTGTCTGTGTAGATGTGTTTGGGTTAATTTTCTGTTGATTTTGGGTTAATTTTCTATTGATACTGGGTTGATTTTGGTTAATTTTCAGTAGATGTGTTTGGTTAATTTTCAGTTGATTCTGGCGCGCTGGGTTGTTGTAATGGTTGGGGAAGAGAAGTAGTTTGATAGAGGAGAGAGAAAATAAAATTAAAAAATGGATTACATGGTGAACAGTAACCGTGGATATATACACGGTTACTGTTCATTTACACAGCCGGGTGTAAATTATACACAACTTTACACCCACTGATGTGGGTGTTTTTTTGCTTAAAATGTGTAAAACTTGCACCTTTTTCTATTTTAGAAGAGTTTACATGAGCTGATGGGAATGCTCTTAGTCATGTAGAGGTAAGGACGAAACAAAAAAGGGTAAGAAGAAGAAATCACAAATCAAATTTGAATAAACGAAGAATTCAATCCTTACAGCAGGTAGCCTTCTTCTCCTTCTTTGTTCCTTAACTTTGAAACAAAACCATCAACGTTTGTTAGATTTCATGGTGGTTGAAGCTTCAACAATGGTGATAAGGTGTTATGAGCCTGTAAAATACCTTTTTTATATAAAATAAAATCATCCCCTTTTTTTTTCGTAGAACAGATCCTTTGTCATCCTTCTCTTATAGAACTACTCTTTTCTAGAATGATCTAAGTATGAACATAGTGGGCATTTCAAGGGCAGAAATAATCTTTCAGGTCTTTTAAAAAAAAATTAATGTATTTATTGTTTTGGGTTTAAGACGGGTGTAATTTGGCAATTTCTTTTAGTGGAGTTTTTCCCATACTTCAGAAAATAGAATCAATTAATTTTTTTTAAGTGATTTTCACTTATTCCTTTGAGTTTATAATACTGTTAAATATTAGCAACGCGATGTGATATACTATATTGTGTATGCTAGAGTGGATGCGGAAGGAGAAGCATAGAATAGGAACACCGTGAACACGAGGGTTACGTGGTTCAGCCTTGACGGCCTACATCCACGGAGGAATCCCTTAAGGACTACATCTTTACTATGTGTAAGAGTGTAGTACAATAACCTATGTTACAATGAGCCATAACATGAGTATATATAGGCGACTAAACCCTAGACTACTAGTACAAGCAGGATTGGGCTTGGGCCTATTACATTGGGCTAATATGTCTAATATATATCTCTAACAAATACAAATACTGTTGTACTACGTTAATCTGTACCCAATTTTTATTTACCATACATTTGAGGAAAGGTATCTGACCTTTAAACTTGTTTTGGCTTCGTTGGCTGGTGTTACAAAAAAGAAAAGTCTGCTGCAAATGGAAAATTTCGGAGAGAAGGAGAGAGTGAGGAAAAAAGAGCGTACAATGAGAAAGATATAAAAAACAAGTGAAGTTTTATTTATGATTACTGCACCAAGAAGAGACAAAACGTCGTGTCTCTTTGTAGCAGTAGGCAATTTTTGTTTTTATTTTTATTTTTATGGTGAACCTTTCAGTTTTATAACTACCAACTGGTACGGTGCAACTAAACAACAACGGTAGTAGAAAATAATACCGAAACAGTTTGTTTTAAGTGTCAAACGAAAAGGTATATTTTTTTGTGTTTTTAATTGTAAACATGGCATAAATTTAGGTTGTCCCGTGGTGCAATGAGGCACAATCAACAAAAAGCCAAATGTTTCGACTATTAATTATTATATAGATATATATATAGAGAGAGATTTGAGTCTCAAGTCTCAACCTTGCAAGAGAATCTTATTCTAAAAAATACAAAGATAGTGAGAAGAATATAATTACATAAACAACATCCTGCTTAGAAATCAAGACTGCAAGATTGATTTGCAGTTGACTTCAAATTTGTGTTATAAATGTTTTATTTAAACAATTGGGTCAGATTTGGTTATTTGATTATAGAATTTCCAATATATATTTTCTTAGTCTTTAACAATTAATCTTGTTATTGATGTTATCAGCTTTTTAATTAGCATCTATTTCCAACAAAACAAATAAATAAATAAGAAGAAGGAGAAGAAGAAGTAAAGAGAAATGACCTATACACATACCGTTATAAGCCCTTTGATAATTTGATCCGTGTAGTATTCAGGCTGTGATTTTTGCAAAGAAAGCAGATGATCGATCATAGTGTTCCCCTTCTCTTCCTTACTCCTCTTCTCATCAATAAGACCTTGCAAGAATGCATCCGCCCTATTGGCCAGTTTCATCAATTTTTTCTCCCAACGCCTACGATCAATCCACCGCAACAAGGGCACAAACTCTTGTGGATTTGAAGGCCCTGCTGACCCTGCTATCTCTTTCATTATCCCCCTGAATTGCATTGCTTCTTCCTCATCTTTCACATCCTCCCCGTAGTATCTCTTTCCTGCCACCATTCTCATTATGATGTTAAATGTCAGCTCTGAGAACACTGATTTCAATTCTACCTTAGCAAAACCTTGGCACGAGTTTCGTGACAGCTTGCATAGCAAGTGCTTGACCTCATCTCTTCGAATGCCTAGAAACATGTTGAGACGATTTGTTGAGAAGATTTCTAAGGCACTGATGCGGCGAAGGTTGCGCCAATGGTCTCCATAAGAAGTTGCTGCCACGGTGGTGTGGTTGTAGTTAATGTGCTTGGTGACTAGGAAGCGAGGACGATTTGCTAAAATGATGTCATTCTTGGTAAAGCACTCTTCAACTGCAGATGGGGATGATACAATGACCACGAGCTGAGACCCAAATCGTAGAGAGAAGATGTTACCATATTTTTGTGAAAAGTGGTAGAGAGTACGATGGAGGGGTTTCTTGATGAGATGGAGATGGCCTAGAATTGGTAGAGAAGGTGGGCTTGGTGGGTAGTGTTTGTGTTTTGTTCTTGTTTGGAGCAAGAACTTGAAAGCTACTGCAAGAAGGAGAAGAAGAGAGAGGGATGAGTATAGCAACATGTCTTCCATGTTTGATTTGTTGTTTTTGATATGATGCTTAACTACTCCTTACTCCTATGTTAACTGGTCCTGAATTTTTATGTTGTTTCTATTTTTTTTATCCTCTGTCATTTTCCGCTAATACTCAATGGACTGGGTTTTATTAGTGCACACCTTCTTTGACCACGTTTTTCTTTTCCTTTCTATCCACTGATACTCTCAATGGACTGGGTTTTGTTAGTGCACACCTTCTTTGACCACGTTTTTCTTTTCCTTTCTAGTATAGTAGAAGTTTGAATAATTCTAGTACCATATAAATAAAAAAAATTTCAATTTTTACTAAAATTATCTTATATTATAGGTTGTAATTGGGTGTTCGTCATTTTTACTGGATTCATCACTGGTATTGAAATTGTGATTATTCTTTTTTATGTGCTTTTAGAATATTCAGTAGTAAGTTTAGTTATATAAAAAATTCCCATAAAAAAAATAAAAAATAGAATTGATGTATAAATCTATCAAAAAAATTGATGTATAATAAAAATTGTATTTGTGGTGTGGCAATGTAAAAGTGATGTTACAATAATTACATATTATTCTAAATATTAATTAATAATTTTAAGTTTATAGTATATAAGAGGAGTAACGCTACTATCACAAACTATTTTATAACATTTTTACAAACTGTTAATGTGTCCAACTTCTTATTAGTTTTCGTCTTGAGCAAGACTTAGCTACTATTCCTTAGGTTCCCCTTTTAAGATTCTGTCATGTGAATTTTTTCTCATTAAAAAGAAGTGTGTTTTTTTAATTAAGTAACCACTTTGCTGAATCTTAAGAGGGGAACCTAAGGAACAGCATTTAAGGTACTGTACCTAAATTTTGTCCTTTCATCTAAGCCCACCATTAAAATTATTTTTTCATTTACCAATAACCACTCACTATATCAGAAGTTTATAAAAAATTTTGTATCTCTAACCATACTTGTACCAGAGATAAGCCTTTTCAACATTAATTGATTAGTATAAAGTCAAATGAATTAATTGATATTTAAATATAAAAGATACTACTCAAGACCTCAGATTGGATGCTTTTGTAAATGATGCTTTTGTTTTTTTTTTTTTCGTAAGAATCTTTCCTTTCTTTTTTTTGGTTGAAAGTGAAATTCATTCAAAACTAAGCAATAAACAAAGTATTTTTTTCGTAGAATCAGTAGATGATTTTGGTCTGTTTGTCTTCTTTTCTTTTCTTTTTTCTTTTTTTTTTTTTATAATGAAATGATGTTTTATAAGAAAAGTAGTTGGTGTGGGGACCATGTACACAGACTATTGTCGAATACATTTTATGTGGCCCAATTAATTGAAAAGCAAAGAACTAACGGAGGAAATTGTGAAAAGTCAAGATCCAAGGACATTTAAACTACTTCTTTGGAAGATAGCGTGGCTGCAGATAATCCCAACTCAGCGCATCATTATATTACAGGCGAAACAACAATATTAGTTTCTCAAGTTTATCCTGTATGTACAATTGATCTTTTAAGTTTTCAAAATGAGCAATATAAGTGATTTAATTAACTGTTTTTAACGGTATTACTCATGTAGTTAACAAAACAATAACTTGATATTTTATTTTAATGATGTGGCATATTTTTAATTAAAAAATTACAAATTAAAATTAAATAGATGGACTTACTGGTTAGAAATTTTATTTTTAATTGGCGAGCAGAAGGGAAACAAAGTGTGTTAACTAAGTTTGGCTTGGAAAAAAAAAATTGAAATGACTAAGGATTCATCAAATATTGCAAAGGCATTGTCCTTCAAAACTCTAAGCATTTTCCCTTTCTTAGATCCTTATATAAGGGGATATCAGCTTTAGGACAATTTTCCATTTCATCACTTATAAGTCTTGATTTCACAATCCCATCTCAAGACTTCTCAAATTAAATCAAGCCATCTACATAAAAAATTAACCAATTTGACAAGAAGAGAAATCGCATAACCAGCCCAAGGCTAGCTGGTCAGCGCTTTAGACAAAGCCCATCTAGTCTCACAATTGAAATATTATACTCCCTTGCACCACTTAATATACTTGATAAATTGATAAAGTAGGATCTTAGATCAAAGATGTTTACGGTAGAAAACCTTCTGATATATATTTAGTTGACAAGTCTTATTATTTTTGAGGCGGAGGCCACCATCTCCAGCGAGGGCAGTGATGTCACCGGCGGCTAGGGCTTGATCTTCCCTCTCTCCCCTTCTTTCTCTCGCGTGGCTGGGTTTTCACAATCGGTAGAAAAGAAAAGAGTTTTTTTTTTTTATTTTTTTTTTTGCTAGAGAGTTTTTTTAATTTGGTACCGGTTGTAAAAAAAGTTTCACACATGTAATTTAAAAAAGTATACTAAAAACGCATCTTTTGAGTACTCATAATGAAAAAAAAAATGTGTTTGGTAACATGTTTTTATAACATTTTTTAAAACTGAAAACAAATTATTGAATGTTTGGTATGAGTATGTATTTTTTAGATAAAGTGTGTAATTATCTGAGATGAATAGTGTAAAGTGTATTAATGATATTGAAGAGAGAGAAAAATCCCTCATGGACCCAACTACTTCTATCGTAACTTCTCTTTGCCCTTTGCTTCCTATTGGCCTCTCTTAAAAAGTAAAAAACATTAATTTTTGAAAATTGATGACATGGCCTTAGCCCTCATTTGGAAGAAGGAAATGGAATGGAATATAAATGAATGAAAAGAATACTTTTAGAATATTTTTCCCTTCTCTTGTTTGGGAGTTTTAATAGAGGAAATGGAAAGTTCATTCTCTTATTTAAGAGTTTAAATGGGAGGGAATGGAATAGGTAGGAGGAAACACTCATTCATCTCTATTCCCTTAAAATTTCAAATTTCATTCCCCCAAAATTGAGAGGAATGGGAGGGGATGAAATTAGATTTAATGAATTTTTTACTAAAACTCTCAAAATATCCTTATATATTCAACACTTTATTTTAAAATAGGGATCTAATAGTATTATTGTCATAAAATGATTCAATTTCATTCCCTCTATGTTACTCCCAAAAAAGATTACTTACATTCCATTCATTTTCATTAATTTCCATTCCTTTATTTTAAAACATCCAATCGAGGTTACTTAATTTCATTCCATTCATTTCCCATGTTTAAATACATTCCATTCCATTGCTTTCCATTCTCTTATAATCATTTTATTTTATTCTATTTCATTCCCTTATGAACTCCTAAACAAAGCCTTAGTGTATTTTTAACCATTAGAATTGTTAAGAATTTACAGTGTAAAAATAATGTAACTTTTCTAAAATTACACCCGATATAACTTAAACTAATCTCTTTTTATTGTTATTATGCATGAGTTGATATTCGTTTGAATGACACAATATAATGATACAACTAAAATATTGCCAAGTTGAGCTTTGAGTTGTTTATATTTGATTTTGTAGTACTTTATTAAAAGTTCAAGCTCGAGCTCAAACTTGACTTAAGATAGCTCACTTTGAAAATGTATTAATATACATACATACATATATATATATATATATATATATATATATATATATATATATATATATATATATATATATATATATATATATAAAAGAGCAAATGAATATGTTTATCCCATAAAAAGATCAATTAAATGACATCATTTTCCAAAAAAATTTATTTGAATACTATACTAAATTAACAATTGTAAACCATAATGTCACATAAAATAGTAGGAAAGCAATATGCTAATCTTTCCAAAACCTTTCTTATTCCTTATGCCTATAAACGATAAAGTTAATACAAATTATAATACAAATTATTATATAGGGCAAGCTAGAAAGGAAAAAAAAAAAAAAAAGTTAAAAATGTACGAATACAATATAAATACTAGCAATATACTTATTACAATAACATTTACTAAGTAACTAATATTAAAGTAATCTCTGGAAATATAGCTAGGCTATTTTTGTAAACCTCAAGAACATTGTTCAAAACTCATCCTCAGACATAGAAAGAACCTTAGCTATAATCGGGGCGTGCTCTGCACATGGCTTCAAATGCCACAGCTTTGGGCATGGTGAACCCATTACATTCAATCATGTCAACTTCTTCTTTACTTATCCTTTCCCACTCAAAACACTGAATTAATGACCCCAATGTCAAGCCTATTGTGCGTTGGGCAAGGCCTGCCCCGGGACAAGCCCTCCTTCCTAGTCCAAATGGCATTAACTTGTTTACATCACTCTCTCCACTTTCAAATCTCTCAGGCTTAAAACTAGTTGCATCATCCCATATATTAGGGTCTCTATGTATGGCCCATGCATTAACCAGTAACATTGTCTCACGTGGAACATCATATCCTCCAATTGTACAATCTTCAAAGGACATGTGGGGTAAAAGCAATGGGGCTGCAGGATACAATCTAAGAGTCCCCAAGATTATATGTTGTAGATAGTGAAATTTAGAGACATCCAGTTCATTGATTAATTTTTCTTGTCCAATTTGATTATCCAGCTCAACTCTAGCCTTCTTCAACACTTGAGAATGATTGAGTAAATTGGACATTGCCCACTCTAATGTCATTGCCAATGTGTTAGTCCTGGCAGATAACAAGACCTGCTTATTATACATTCAATAAGTTCTTAAAATCATGACAATAATTTAAAAGTAGAGTAAATTGCAAATTATACTCCTAAAATTTGGGAGTATTTAAATTTTACACTCTGAAATTTCAAAATTTAGATTTTATCCCCGAAAGTTTAGGAGTGTTTGGATTTTACTCCCTAAAATTTGTGAATGTTTGAATTTTACACCCTGAAGTTTCATAATATGGAGGTGTAAAATTCAAACACCCCTAAACTTTATGGCGTAAAATCCAAATTTTGAGATATCAGAGTGTAAAATTCAAATAACCCAAACTTCAGGAGATAAATTCCAAATTCTAAAATTTCAGGGTGTAAAATCACGCCAAGAATTTTATTGATAGCTAATATTTTTATTTTTCCAGATATCGATAGCTAATATTTATTTTAGAGATTCTTAAAATCATGCCAATAATTGTAAAGTAAAAATGGATTAATAGCTAATATTTATTTTTACGAATTGATTACTAATATTCTGACATAGGATATCCTAATAAAATATCCCTAAGTCAAAAGCTTGAGATATTGTTGGGGTTCATTCTAAATTTCAACATTACTATCAACACAACAAAGTGGGCTCCAATGCAATAGATATTCATGCTAGATATATAGCACAAGTAGGGTAATATGCTAGATAGCACAAGTAGTGTTTCGTCTGGTGAATGTGGAAGAGCACTCGACAAAAGAATTAACCCAACTTTAGCTTATCTATAGATGATAAAAAACAAAATTTATATTTGTGAAAAAGAACAATAAAAAATAAAATAATTAATATGATATGATTAAAGATTAATAAGTACCACAAAAGAACAATTAACCCAACTTTAGCTTATCTATAGATGGTAAAAAACAAAATTTATATTTGTGAAAAAGAACAATAAAAAATAAAATAATTAATATGATATGATTAAAGATTAATAAGTACCACAAAATTTGATTCTAACTCCCTATACTATTATATATAAAACTAGTCGTTGATTCATGCGATGCAAGGAAAAGTTGAACAAAAATTGTGAACTTTCACTTATAAAAGTTACATCAATTAGAGAAAAATACAAAGACCAATAGTGATAACTCCAACACCAATACTGTTATATAGTCTCAACTTTTAGATGAATAAAGTGACTTTGTTAGAGAGTGAAGAAAAATAAATGTACCGAATATTAAGTAAATTAAGGTTACTTTAGTCATCTGGCTTAAATAGTAGAATTATTATAAATAAATAAAATCCTTTGAACACTTTTAAGCCAATAAATAAAACAAACCCTCGTCACACACACAAATAAGAGAAATTTGGAAAGAATAGATTTTGAAATATCTAAATGTAAAAAAAGAATAAGAAGTACCAGTTGGACTTTGGCAATCATTCGTTGGATTGTGATGCCCTCATTATCTATCTTCTCTTTTCCTACTCCCATTGCTTAATCAGATTTTTTTATTTAATTTTTAATAAAGAATAATTCAAAGAATACAAATTGAATTTGGAAATTCACAAAAATTCAACCATAAAACGAAATATATGAGTATATAGTTCCCAAAGTCCTTGGTTCCATTGTTTTGTTTGGGATGTATCAAAGAGATTAGATTATACCTCATATGTTCAGAATAGTGCATATAACTTAATTGGTGTTGTAAAAGGAATTTTCTATAATCACACTCCAATGAGAATATTAATCCATAGAAAAAGAGAGGCAAAACTTCAGTCATGAAGGTATATTAATTATTTCATTAGTTGCTGCACAAAACATGATAGTACAAGAGAAAAAACATAACTATCTCATGTCAAACTTCCTAGGCAGCTTTGACCGCTTGATTATTCATACCAAGATTGGAACAAAACCGGCTCTAAAGATTATATTGAAATTAATTAATGTTAGTCACCACCTATAAATTCAATACTACTGTAAAGAAGTTATGATTTACGTCCTACTTTGGAGAAGAGAGAAAAACTCACCATAAAGTCCCCACCATGTATTATTTTGCTCGACCAATTTCCTTCTTTGTGGCTCCATTAGTGAGAAGTAAATTTCTTCAAGCATGTTTAGCCGTTTAGGGTTTCTCGCTAGAGAGAGAATAGACGCCGTATGTTTAGCCATTAAAAGAGTAAAATCAAGTTTTGATTTTGGAGAGAAAGAGAGTTTTTATTTTTTAACATTGCCGATGTGGCAAGCTCTTAGAAAGTCAAAAAAAAAAACAAAAAACAAAAATCAAAGGCATATATATAGATAAAGCAAAGGTCTTCAAAGTAAAATAGGAAAACAAAGATGACTTGCATAGGAAAGAGTTCTAGGGTTTTATGTTTTAGTAGTAGTGTTTTTATTAATAATTATTATTATGTTGTAAAAAAATAATAATGTGGCAAGCTCTGGAAAGGTCAACAAAAAGTCAAGGTTTCGGTTTTATATATATATATATATATATATATAGAGAGAGAGAGAGAGAGAGAGCGAGAGAGAGATTAGAGTCTCAAGTCTCAACCTTGCAAGAGAATCTTATTCTAAAAAAATACAAAGATAGTGAGAAGAATATAATTACATAAACAACTTCCTGCTTAGAAATCAAGACTACGAGATTGATTTGCAGTTGACTTCAAATTTGTAATATAAATGTTTTATTTAAACAATTGGGTCAGATTTGGTTATTTGATTACAGAATTTCCAATAGGGTCATGCTAACGAGTGCTCTAAGAGTAAGAGTACTCGATAACAATCCATTTTAGGAAAGTTTTGACATCACTTTTATAGGAAATGAAAAAAAATTGTCAAAACATTAATTGTTTTTTTTTTCTTTTCCCATAAAAACTTTCTTTAACTGAATTCTTAATCAGTGTTCTAAGGGCACTCGTTAGCATTTCCCTTTCCAATATATATTTTCATCATCTTTAACAATTAATCTTGCTATTGATGTTATCAACTTTTTAATTAGCATCTATTTCCAACAAAATAAATAAATAAATAAGGAGAAGGAGAAGAAGAAGTAAAGAGAAATGACCTACACATACCATTATAAGCCCTTAGATAATTTGATCCGTGTAGTATTCGTGACAGCTTGCATAGCAAGTGCTTGACTTTATCTCTTCGGATGCCTAAAAACATGTTGAGAAGATTTCTAAGGCACTGATACGGCGAAGGTTGCGCCAATGGTCTCCATAAGAAGTTGCTGCCACGGTGGTGTAGTTCTAGGTAATGTGCTTGGTGGCTAGGAAACGAGGACGATTGGCTAAAATGATGTCGTTCTTGGTAAAGCATTCTTCAACTGCAGATGGAGATGATACAATGACCACGAGTTGAGACTCAAATCGTAGAGAGAAGATGTTACCATATTTTTGTGAGAAGTGGTATAAAGTACGATTGAGGGGTTTCTTAATGAGATGGAGATGACCTAGAATTGGTAGAGAAGGTGGGCTTGGTGGATGGTGTTTGTGTTTGGTTCTTGTTTGGAGCAAGAACTTGAAAGCTACTACAAGGAGAAGAAGAAGAGAGAGGGATAAGTATATCAACATGTCTTCCGTGTTTGATTTGTTGCTTTTGATATGAATTTTTATATCAGCAAATGGAAGGGGATAACCACTTCTTACTCCTAAGAACATTCACAGCAGTGAAGCTAAAAATTTAGCTATTTGGCATTATAACAAGTTACTTTATTTATTTTACCTACACACATGCTGTAGCAGTGAATCTATTTTAACTTTCAACACAATAAAATAATATAAACATCACAATAAAATAAGATATCTACTATAATAAACTAATATATCCACTGCTGTATCGGTATTTTTGTGTTTTGGTGGAGCTAAAATAGCTATATAGCTTTTTAGCTCTACTGCTATAAGTGCTCTAAGTCCTAACTGGTCCTAAATTTTTATATTGTTTCTATTTTTTTATCCTCTCTCACTTTCCGCTGATACACAATGGATTGGGTTTTACTAGTGCACACCTTCTTTGACCACATTTTTCTTTTTTTTATGGTGTGTTTAGATACCGCTTATTTTACTGAAACTAAAAAATTATTAATAAAAATACTATAAATAAAAGTAAAAGTTAGTTAAAATAGTACAATAAGGTCCATAAATAGTGCCAAAAAATGTAGTAAAGCCCATAAATAGTAAAAAAATAATCTAAATAGTGAAATAATTTTCATTTTTCATCTTAACCCAAACGCATACCTAATTAATTGAGAGCAAAGAATTAACGAAGGAAATTGTGAAAAGTCAAGATACAAGGACATTTAAACTACTTCTTTGGAAGATAGCGTGGCTGCAGATAATCCCAACTAAACATGTGTTCCAAAAGAGGGGTGGAAACTTTAGTTCATCTTTTTATAGAATGTCGCTTTCACCTTGGGTAATTAGTAGAAACTAACTTCTACAGCCCAAAAAAAAACACAAAACAAAAAATCAGTAGAAACTAACTTGCAAGTACCAATAGAGGAAGAGAGAAAATTTATATTGATCGCAACCGTTTATTATGGGGAAATATTAAAGAATGCTCTAAGAGCATTGATTTAGAAGCTATTATTAAAAATATTTAATAGAAAAATGATAAAGTAATTAATTTTGTTGACAGCTTTTTAGATTTCTTATAAAAATAGTGTCAAAATTTTCCAAATATAGTTTATTAACAATTACTCTAAATGCACCTATTAACATGATCATTTGTTATAATATGATATAGATGACAAGAAATCAGGGGCAACAAAAATCAGCGGCGGTAGCATTTGCTTTGTTCCAGGGGATTCAAATGACCCCTGAGCTAAGAATTTATTTTTTTGTTTTGACTCCCTAAAATAAAAGTTTGAACATCTTGAGTCCCTAACTCTAAATCTTTTCTAAGTCTAAGTCCTACTGAAATAAACTTGAATATTATCTCCTTAAAAATCTATTCTTGCAAATAAAATTACAATTAATTAAAACTTTTCAAATCTACAAGTGGAATGGCTAAATTTAAATGTGTTTTTAATTTGTTATTTGTAAGTGGGGTTTGGACCATGGGCCAGTCAGTCAATTAGTAGTTAACACTAAAAGACAATTAACCAATTAGACAAGAGATGATTTTTAAAAAGATTTTTTTAAAAAAAATTAGACAAGGGGAATAGAATAGGGGAGTGATTGAGTGAAGACAAAAACAAACGTTAACATAACAAAAATTTTCTTAAAAGAATTACAAAGACCAATAGTTGTCAAAGTTGAGTTGAATTTTTAAATAAAGTTACAATTAATTTATACTTTTGATCGACTCTGCAAGTGGAGTGGCTGAATTTGAATGTGCTTTTAATTTTATTATTTTTTAAGTGGGGATTGGGGCATGGGCTAGTCAGTAAATCAGTTGTTAGTAACTGTTAACACTAAAAGACAATTAAACAATTAGACAATGGATGATTCTAAAAAAAATATTTAAAAAAATTAGACGAAGGGCATGGGACAAGAGAGTGATTGAGTGAAGACAAAAATAAATGTTAATACAACAAAAATTTTCTTAATAAAATTACAAAGATCAATAGTTGTCAAAATTGAGTTTAATTGTTAAATAAAGTTACAATTAATTTATACTTTTGATCGAATCTGTGAGTAGAGTGGTTGAATTTGAATGTGTTTTTAATTTGTTATTTGTTAAGTGGGGATTGAGACAAGGGCCAGTCAATCAATCAATATATGTAAATATTAAAACTAAAAGACAATTAAACAATTAGACAAAGGGTAATTCTAAATAAATAATAAATAAATAAAATTAGACAAGGGGGTGGGATAAGAAAGTGATTGAGTAAAGACAAAAACAAATGTTAAAATAACAAAAATTTTCTTAATAGAATTACAAAGACCAATAGTTGTCAAAGTTGAGTTGACTTTTTTAAATAAAGTTACAATTAATTCGTACTTTTGATTGAATTTGTGAGTGGAGGAGTGGTTGAATTTAAATGTTTTTTTAATTTGTTATTTGTTAAGTGGGGATTGGGGCAAGGGCTAGACGTTCAATAAGTAGTTAATAAATGTTAACATTAAAAGACAATTAAACAATAAGACAATGGGTGATTCTATATAAATAATTAATTAATTAGACAAGGGGGTGGGACAATGAAGTGATTGAATGAAGACAAAAACAAATGTTAACATAACAAAAAATTTCTTAATAAAATTACAAAGACCTATAGTTGTCAAAATTGAGTTGAATTGTTATATAAAAGAATTGTACAAAGTAAAGACATAAACTAATTGATAAAAATATCCTAAGCAATAATAATTAAAGTTTAATTAACAACAATATAATTAATATGTTTATTGTATTTTTATTTTTTTAACCTAAGATAAAAATCTCACTTTAGCCTAATTTAAATGTATATGTATGTGAAGTTCCCTTCTAGATACTAGAACCCCAATCCTTGCCCCCCCCCCCCCCCACCCTCACAAAAACTTGTGCTTATGAAGTGACCATCACGCCAATGTTACACAGTAATATTGTATTTAGAAACAATAGATTATTTCCAAGATTTAATCTTAACAATCATAATATTATGTTCATTATATGAAGAAATAAATGCCAAATTAATTTGTTGTTTATCTTTTATTATCAAATTAGTACTGATGATACGCAGAAAATCAGTAGACCGCACGCTCCGAGCTTCGATGGTGTAGTGGTTGTCTGGAAGGCCTGAAAAGAATACAACAACAAATCAAAGGTGACTGGGGTAGACCGGCCAAAGACCCTCCAATGCTTAAGTTAGTCTTTTCCTTTGGATATTCAGAAATTCCCAACTTTTATGGCGTAGTGAAAAACTTACCTTTATTTTGCTTGGATGGGTCTTTATATAGTAGGCCTTATAGCGATTACCTGTTTAGTAACTGTTCCAATATTCATGGAGATTCCGAAGATTCAGACTCAACTCCTACAACCGCTATAACAGTTAGAATAAGAAGTTTCATTTTCTACAACTACCATAGTGATTGAGAAGATAAGATAGTGACGCGTGGTTTGAATAACAAGCTGGTGTAAATAAGTCCACCTCCGGAAATTTTCTAAGTGTTGAGAGGTCGTCCTTACTCTTCCGTGATAGACGACCCACAAGGATATGGACGACCATCACGGATGACCTTCTTCTGAGTAGCTGATTCTTGGCTCTAGATAACACCTATGGATGAATTGGAGATGGCTTGATTTTTAGTTCCCCATCAGTTGCCCCCTTGTCCAGGGGTCATCCAGAGCACTATAGATTTTACTGTTGATCTTGACACGTGCCACTTTTTAGTGGCCGGACATTGTGCCATGTGTCACCGTTCTAGTTGTCAAAGTAGATTGCTCCGGGTTATGCCACGTGTCGCAATCTCATTGGTGGCTTGTCTAGTCGATTCCATTTTTCCAAGAGAATGCCACGTGTCATCTTGTGTATGGTTCGTGTCACTTCGATCACGTCACCTCTGGACCCTATAAATATGTACATTCTCTCTCTTACCCCTCACCTTTCTCATAATTTCTTCTCTGCCATCTCGTCCAAGAGCCTCGTCTAGTCTTCGTCTTCTAGTCTTGTCAAGTATTTCCTCTTCTCTTCCTTAGGTTTTCGTCTTGATCCTTTTTCCAAACAATTATGTCTGGGTCTAGTAGTAGTCTAGAGAAAGAGATAGACGAGTATCAGGATGTTTCATCTGGGAGTAGAGGTAGTTATGAGAGTGGTGAAGGTAGTACAAGTGGTAGTAGTAATAGTTCCTCAGACGAGCATTATTCGTCTGGGGTTCCTGGTTTTTCTTTAGAGGAATTCCAGGAAATACAACGTAGGACGGCTTCTGGGATGAGGGCCAGCTCGTCCAGAAGACCACCTAGCCCTCTTCAAGATGTAGAGGAAGAAGAGGACGAGGATGTGATTTATAGTTGTGCCCTTGAGGTAGCATCCACTTTAGACGAGCTTAAGTTGAAAACTCTTGTAGATAGATACCAGATTCCTAAGGAATTTAAGCCTCGTCTTCCTAATGATGGGGAATGGTGTTGTTCCCCTTCTTCTGGTTTAGGTTTATATACATCATATCTTCTAGCATATCTTAGGTTCCCTTTAAATTCATTTTGTAAAGCCCTTTCTCCATAGGTTAGGTATTGGACCTAACCAACTCAACCCTAATGGTTGGAGGATGATAGTTGCCATGCAAGTGTTATGGCGTAAGGCGTTAGAAGGGAATCATCCAATTACCGTGGACGAATTCCTTTACTGTTATAAGCCCTCAGAGATAAAGAAATCTGCTAGTTTCTACCAGTTCTCGTCTAAGGGCTCCCATTTTAGTCTGATAAAGGGCCGTAGTTCTTCTGACAGGCTTTGGAAAACTGAATTTTTTATTATTTCTAGAGATTGGGCTGGGGACCCAGTAGATATGAATAGTGCCTCCTTCCCTCCTTTTACTAGTCCCCTAGGTCGTCTTCGTCCTGAGGGTATGTATTTCTTCCTTTTTTTTTTTAAAAAAAAAAAACCTTTTTACTTATTCGTCTAATCCTTCCTTCTCTTTTTTTTGTGTTGGTGCAGCTGTCATCCGTCCCCGTTTGGACAAATTGTATTTAGATCGTATTGATCAAGTCCGTTCCTTCTCTGACAGGTCTTTCCATAGTCTAGTGACCTTTGGTCATCTAGCCGCTTGGGGACTTGGCCCTATACCTATTGTGGAGAATCTTGGGCACGAAGAAACTACTTAACGAAGTAAGTGTCGTCCATTTCTTTTCTCCTTCCTTCCTTTCTCTCTCTTTTTTTTTTTTTTTTTTAACTTAAATTTGTTTTCTTTGCCATAGGAATAGCTACTATGAAGGAAAACAAGGAGAAGGCTGTTACCAGTGGAGACGAGGACGTCCAAGTCCAGGACGACACCACTCCTTCCGTCGTCCAGAAGCCTATCGTCTAGACAGGGAAGAGGAAGACTATTTCTAGCTCTGTGAACCTTGGTGACCTTCCAAGTTGTCGAGGTTCTAAGAAGCAAAAGCCTAGCAAGATCCTCTTCCAAAGGTTGCAAAATTTACTTCTCCGACGGTAGATTTGGACGACCCAGTGATTAACGTGGTGCTCGTCCAGACCATTCCGCCCGTCCAGACTGATCCTCCCCCTCCAACTAAAACTTCTCGCAGACCTCATCCCTCTGAGCCGTCTAAGCAGCGTCCTAACTTGGTGTTGAACGAAGGTTATGCATGGAGAACGTTCAAAGGGATTATCACTGACAATGAAGTGAATTCATGTTACAATATTTCAGTGAAGGACTTTGAACGATTTGCCATTCATGACCTTTTTAAGGTACATAAATCCACTCACTTTTGTTTTACCCCCTTTAATTTTATATAATATTCCTAACTTCTCTTCGTCTAACTGTAGGCCATGTCAAAGTTTTACATGGCGTCCACCCAAGTTAAGGAGTTATGTGAGGAGGCTAAAATGACTAAAGAGAAGAATAAAGAGCTGAACAAGGAAGTCTTTTTGAAAAAGGGGGAGGTGATTAGACTGACTGAGGATCTCAATCGTTTACATGGAGTAGAGGCGAAGTTGAAAAATGAAGTTGAGGAACTCAAGGCAGATTCTGTTGAGAAGGAAACTTGCATTATTCATTTGGAGGGTCAAGTCTCAGAGTTCAACTCGTCCTTGGAAAAAGCTCGTGAAGAAGCTGTTGCAGCTTTTAAGAAGTCTAACGAGTACAAGAATCATCTAGACAGTCATTACGTAGCTGGCTACGAGGACTTCCGTGCTGATGCCAAGGAAGCTTTCCCTGACTTGGACTTTGATTCTCTAAAAATTCCCCTTGCCATGGAGAGTTCTCTACTACCAACAAGCTCTAAGGATGTCAATGTAGAGGACGATGCTACCAATGAAGTGACACAGGACGCCACTGTTGTCAGCAAGGACGTTCCAAAGTCTGGTGGTGATGTTGCCAAAGGCATACCATAGTAAATTTGTTTTTCTCTTAGAAAATTTCCATTATCTTTTTTTTTTTTTTGGGAAATGCCCGTTGTTTTGGGCTTTACTTTTTTAGAATTAACTCAAGTACAATTTCTTCGTCCAAGTTTATGGACAAGGTATACATTTGCCTTTATTGGCTTTTCATAACCAAGGGTTTTTAGACGATGGTCGTCTACCCTTAGTTTTTATAAATGAATATCTATTTCCATTTTCATTCTTCATTAAGTGTTGAACATGTTGTGTTTTTGCACGAACGAATTTTCCCTTATGTACATCGTCCATGCTATTTTTATGGTTTAAGTATGGTCCGTCCACTTGTCAGACTTTATCTTCATCTTTAACTATATGAACGAATTTCTTTTGTTTACATCGTCCATGCTAGAACAATTTTATATGTTCAATATTTTGACCATTCTTTAAATGGTATCTATTTTGCTAGCTTTATTCGTCCAGAGGCTTGATTTAGCTATCATTATCTCTCGCCCATAGGCTAGACGATTTCTTAGTCGTCTTGAATAAGACGTTGCCAATATTTTACTCGTCCAAAGATTGGACTGTTTGGTTGATGATATTCACCCACGAATGTTGTACATACATGAGCATTTTGCCTCATCCATTGCTTAGACGGATATACCTTAGTTTATTTTTCTCTACTTTATCCTTATTTTAAGGAAAGCTTATAGACGTTATACCCTTGCGTCCAGAGGTTTTATTCGTCTTTGGCTCTTGCGTCCAGAGGTCATATTGCCTAGCCATAAGGCTTTTGTACCTTGCTGTTCTCTGCTCTGCATCCATCCTTACCTCGTCAATAAGATCAAGGTTGAGACGGAGTTGTTCTTCATTCTCCTCGTCCTGGTACTTCATCACCCTGTTGTTAGCCATATGCACTTCTGTAGGTATGACTGCTTCACTTCCATAGGCTAGTTTGAAGGGAGTTTCCCCTGTGGGGGTCCTCACAGTTGTCCTCTAAGCCCATAGAACTCCAAGTAGCTCGTCTGGCCATATTTCTTTTGCCCCCTCAAGCCGAGTCTTGATGATTTTCAGCAAGGATCAGTTTGCTACTTCTACCTGTCCATTGGCCTGTGGGTGGGAGGGTGAGGAATAATGATTGTTGATTCCAAGCTGTTCACAAAAATCCCTGAAAGGTGTGTTATCAAACTGTCATCCATTGTCAGACACAAGCACCCTCAGTACCCCAAACCTGCACACAATACTCTTCCAGATGAAGTTCTTAACATTTTGTTGTGTGATCTTCGTCAAGGGGTTCAGCTTCCACCCATTTGGTGAAGTAATCAATCTCTACTACCAAAAATTTCATTTGCCTGGTCCCTGTTAGAAAGGGACACAAAATATCCAACCCCCACTGTGCAAAGGGCCATGGGGCCATTAGCGAGAGAGTATAAGACCTCTTTTAGGGTGGAAATTTTGGGTACAAGACCTCCTCCATGAGCTTGAGAGGCTATTAACGTCCCTTATCTACTTGATAGCACACTTGGGTTCGGCTTATGCAAAAGGTCTGAAAGGAACCAACTCATTCCCTCCAAATCACACTTCCTCAATTTCCCCAATATATTCACATGAGCTTGAGCCATGTTTAGAAGAAAAAATATATAATACAATATATGAATCGGGCTTGTAAAAAATGTGTCATGAAAATAGGTATCAACAACTAGTAAACTTTGACTTTCACCTTTGAATTTATGTATTATTATTATTTCATCTCCCTCTCTCTCTCTCTCTCTCTCTCTCATAAATAAGTAAGTAACAAGTTTTATTGAGAAACAAAAATAACCTAATTTTGTTTCTCTAATCTCTTATTTGTATTAAAAGAAAACAAAAAGAATATGCTCTTCTTTTTTTTTTTTTTTAATAATTTCGTTATATTTGTATGTGAAAGAAAATATGAGTCATATTAGATTGATTCAACCCTATCAAAGACTGGACAAAAATCATAAGTATTTTAGCCCAATTTTGACCCAATAGAGTTGAATTTGCTTGATTTGACCTATTTGTCATGGTTACATGTGCAAATTTTTTAGTTTTGAATCAAATACCAGCCCATATGGGTATGAATCAAGTGCACTCAAGGAAATCAACCCATAACATACAGACCCCCCCCCCCCCCCCAAATTTTTTAAGAAATAAAAATTAGTTAAATTACAAATTGCACTCTTAAACCTAATTTGTTCAAAATTTAATTAAGTTTTATAACTTCTAGTTTACTCATACTCTATTTGTTTTTCAATGTAGTCCTTGCATCCACTTCAATTAGAGAGATTTCAGTTGTGTCCCAAAACGACATAATTTTAGTCTTTTTTTTTTCTTTTAATAAAAAATTTACAAAACAATATCATTTTTGGGATACCTATCTGCACAATGTGATGAAATTAGACAAATAACTACATTGAATAAAAGTAAAACTCATAGAACTAAAATGAATAAATCTAAGGCTAAAATGCACTTTTGGTTCCTACATTTTTGGCCTATTTACAGTTTGGTCCCTAAATTGATTTCGCTCCTAGGTCAGTCCCTGATTTTCAAAAATAGTTTTTAAAATAGTCCCTACCGTCAACCCAGTGACGGAAAATGCTAAGGTGGCAAACGGAGGTCCTAGTTGTCAAACCCTTTTATTAAAATAATAATTAAAAACCCAGCATGTCCCACTTACACCCACGTGACCCCTCACGTGACACTACCACCTCATCTCCAGCTGACTTAGCCCTCACATGACCCTCACGTGTTCCTGCCACGTCATTTTCCCGCCCACTTAGCCCACATGTGACCCTCTTGTGACTGAACTCATAAACGACCTTCAGTCTTCACTATTCACTCCTTCACTGAAAATCCTCAAATTTCACCTTCACCTGGAAACGAAACGAAACCCTAACAATCCCAAATCGTGTTCTTCCCTAACAGCCCATGTCATCTTCATCCTCGTGTTCTTCCCCAACATCCAACTTAAAAACCGTAAGAAAACCCATTCCCCTGAAACTGAGAACCCATTCCCTTGAAACTGAAAACGCATTCCCTTGAAACTAAAACTTGAAAACCCATAATCTAAGAAATCGTAGTGAATTAGAACGATAGAGCTAATAATCTGCAAGGTGCGAAGCTATTTCTCTCTGTGTGTATTTGACTCTCTTTGAAAAAAAGGTGTGAATGTGTATATCTGTCTCTCTTACTTTTAAAGCTCTTTGTCTCTCTCATCGATTGTGGACCACAGTTTGAGTGCTTTATTATGCTTTTATTTGTATTTTTCTGTTTGGCCTTTAAGGATCATGGTGGACCATGTGTGTTTCCTGTTATCAGTAAACAATATATGCTTGTTTAAAATATATAGAGTCAATGCATGTTTGACTATTTGGTTTAGTTTTGTCTTTATTGAAATAAAATATTCTGTAAATAATTTTTCATGCATGCAGGATGGACGAGTCTTTTACTCTGTATGTGCATCATGGTGGAAATTTTAGTGAAAATTTTGAGGATTATGGGGGGGGGGGGTGATGTGGGGATAGTAGATGGTTGTGATCCTGATAAGTGGTCTAAGGTGGAAACTGAGTCCATCTATAAAGAGTTTGGGTACACGTGTGTGAGTACGTTGTGGTACACAATACCTGGGGAGGATGATCAGGAGGGTAGGATGTTCCACTTGATCAAGGATGACAAGGATGTAATGTTCATGACTACTTTGGTGGGGGGGTCATGGACATATTCATGTATATGTCCAGCATCCAGTACATGACCTATACTGGTTAATGATGGTAATGGTGTGACACTGGACCTTGTTGTAGAGCCTGAGCCTGAGCTTGAGCTTGAGCCTAAGCTTGAGCCTGCTTATGAGGAACCTGCTTATGAGGATGGAGATGACTTCTATCATGGTGATGATGATTTTGATGGTCATCAGTACTTCTATGATGGTGATGAGGATGATAGGGATGATTCTGATGTTGAAATACTTGGATGTAGGAGACCTAGTAAGGAACCAGTTGTTGAGGAACCACAAGGGGATGGGGCTGTCACCACTGATAGTAATGAGAGTTCTAGTGATGCTGAAATGGAAGGGACTAGAGAAATGAACCCCAACCAACGGTATGTGGGTGAAGATAGCAGTGATAGTTGGGACAATGATGTTAAGGCAAAATTGCCAGATTAGATGGGGGCTAGTGTAGTGAACTCAGATTACACTAGTGAGGAGCTATTAAGTCTGACTGAGTCATCATCTAGTGGTGATGAAGGGGTTGATGATAGTGACAGTGAGGGTGATGGTGATGCTGCTTATGGACATGTGGATAATGTCACTAGGAGGAATAAGTTTCCAGTGTTTAAACTAGTTTCTAATCCTGAACACATGAGGTTTGAGAAGAATATGTTGTTTGTTTCCCCTAAACAGTTCAAGGATGCTATCACTGAGTATGCAGTGAATGGTGGATGGGGGATGAAGTTTGTGAAGAATGATAAATTAAGGGTTAGAGCCAAGTGTCAACCTCCCTGCAAGTTTATAGCTTACCTAGCAAAGCTACCAAGGGAGATAAGTTACAAACTTAAGACCTTGAACTTGAAGCACACATATACCAAGAGCTACAAAAATCTAAGGTGCAGTACCAATTTCCTTGCAAGGAATTGATGAAAAAGGTGAGGAGACAACCTAATATAAAGCTGAAGGATATTCAAGAAGCAGTGCATGAGAAGTATGTGATGAATATTAGTGCTGGGAAGGCCAGTAGGGCTAGGGAAAAGGCTCAAGAGTATGTTGATGGGTCTTTTAAAGAGTAGTACAATCAGCTCTGGGATTATTGTGCAGAACTGAGGAGATTTAGTCCTGGTAGTATAGTTCTGATGAAGACTCACACTTATAATAAAGGAGATTTGGCAGCTGAAATGGATTTACAGATAAGAGTGTCATACTTTAAGAGATTGTACATTTGCTGGGCTGGGTGTAAGAAGGGATTCTTGGCAGACTGCAGGCCAATAATTGGATTGGATGCTTGCCATCTTAAAACCAAGCTGGGGGGGCAGCTGATTGTTGCAATTGCAAGGGACCCCAATGAAGAATATTTCTCTTTGGCTGTGGTAGTAGTGGAAGCTGAAACCAAGGACTCATGGACTTGGTTTATAAACCTATTGCTAGCTGACATTGGTGATAGCAAGAGGTGGACATTCATATCAAACCAACATAAGGTATTTCCATATTTTATGTTTGTTTATAACATGAGAAATATGAACAACAATTGTATGTGATGTATATATACTTACTTCTTGTTGTTTGCATTTGGCAGGGATTAGTGCAGTCATTTACAGATAATTGACCTCTTTATGAACATAGGTGTTGTTGTAGACATTTGTACAACAATTTGAGGAAGTAACATCCTGGTCTCCTAATTAGAGAATTGTTTTGGAGAGCAGCAAAAGCAACTTATGCACAGGAATTTAAGAGTGCAATGAATGAGATGAAAGATATTGATGAGGGTGCATACTTTTGGCTGAAAGGACACACCACAACAATATGGGCTAGACACATGTTCAGGGGTGATGGGCTAAGTGATACTGTCCTTAACAATATGTGTGAAGGTTTCAATAGTAGGATAATAAAATTCAGAGGGAAGCCCATTATTAGCATGGTATGCAAATTTCCTATACTTTATGTATGTTGGTCTGAGATATATATTTTTTAGCATGCACTAATACGTGGATTGTTTATGTATGCAGCTTGAAGACATTAGGTTGTATTGGATGAATAGTTCCCAACAAAATAGACTGAGTATTTTGAAGGTAGAGTCTACCCTAAAGTTTTTAAAAGATTGCATAAGGAGAAGATGAATAGCAGTAAATGGTTGGCTTGTTAGTCTTCTTACACAAAATTTGAGGTTAAGAATAGGCTACAAAGTTTCATTATGGACTTGGAGAAGAGGACATGTACTTGTAGGAAATGGGACATCACTGGTATTCCATGCTGCCATGCAATTTCATGCATATTCTTCAATAGAGAGGCAGCTGAGAAATACACCAATGACTACTACAAAGTCAGCACATACAAGGCATGCTATGAGCCCATCATTGATCCCATTAATGGTCAAAATATGTGGACCCCAACTGGACTCCCACCTGTGCAACCTCCAATAAAGAGAATGCCACCTGGCAGGCCCAAGAAGAAGAGAGCAAGGGAACCCAATGAACGAAGAAGGGGTCATAGCAAGGGATTGGGTATTGCCAAGAGGTGCAAGTCATGTGGGAGGATGGGCCAAAATAAAAGAAGTTGCAAAGGTGAGGTTGGAGGGAATTCTTCACTGCCTACAGCTACTGGTGGTGGTCTAAACAGCAGGATTTCTAGGCAAAAACAGGTACAATACTTGTTTCAATTTTTTCAATTCTTTGCACTTGGTTTCAAATTTTTAATGTTAACTTGAGTGTATGTGTTTTTTTGTAGACAACTAATGAGTCAAGTAGAGGAGTGACCATCAATGAGCCAAATCCCAATAGTACAACATCCAATCCAAGCAGGAACACACATGGAAATCCAAAGAAGAGACAGAAGGGGAGTGTCACAAGTGAGACTTTGAATGCATCAAGAAATGCATCTAGGTACAGAGAAGCATTGAGGTTTGCTGACAGCCAGTCATTTATGCATGGGCCAATGGGATAAGCTGTTGGAGAGGTGGCAATATCCATTTCTTTGTTTTTTGTATCTTTGAACTTTTTTGTGGAAGGTTGTGTTGAATTATGTACATTTTGGTAGTAGCTAAGTACTGCACATTTTTGTAGTAATTATGGCTAAAGTATGTACATTTTGGCAGTGTTTGTCAATGGCACAATGGCCTCTTTGTTTTTATTACCCGAACAATGGCTAAATGATGGAAAAGAAGTTTTTGTGTATTGTGATTTGTGTATGCTAAGGTTTTTGTGTATAGCAGCTAAGGTTTTGTGTATTGTGATTTGTGTATGGCAGCTTGGGGTTTGTCAATGATTTGTGTATTGTGATCTGTGTATTATGGCAGGGAATTGTGTATTATGATTTGTGTATTTTGGACAGATTCATGTTTGCCATGTATATAGTGCAGTCTGGTTTGTGTATTGTGTTTGCACATAATGGTGCAGTTGCAGCTCATTATTTTCCAGATAATGAGTTCAGTGTTTGCACACAATGGTACAGTGCATGTGAAAATAGTAACATCAGTTTAGTATTTTCTAGATAAGTGTCAAGTATTTTCCAGATAAATTCAGTTGAAAGGTGCAACTCATGCCAGATTAGTGCAGTCATTTTCCAGTGGGTAGTTTGCACACAATGATTGAATTGGTAACTTCAGTTTAGTAAGTCACACACAGTGACCATTAAGTTCATTCATTCATTACAAAACCAGATAACATTGAACAAAATTACATTTGATTTCATTGAACCAGATAACATTGAACAAAACCATGATAATTTCATTTCATTCAAACAGAAATTACAAAGGTAATTGGGATATAGTTTTCCACAAAATTCTTCACAAAATGCTCCACAAAATGCTTCATCAACAATGCCACAATCAGCACAACTAAAATCACCATCTAACCCGCCCATCTAAACCACCAAAACTAAAATTACACAAAGGCAGATCCCACACATCACCAATGCCAAAATCAGAGACATTGCCAAACACTTCTCCCTATTTTTGCAAGTTGAAACTTCAGCCTGGAGTCTGAGAATGGTATGCCTCTGTTCTGGCATAAAGACCTTACCACACGCACAAATCTCATCATCAACCCATTGAAAATATTTGCATTTCCGTCCAACCTGAAATTCAAACCAAATCAAGCAATTCAAACCAAATCAATCAATTCAGACCAAATCAATCTATTCAAACCAAATCAATCAACCCACTAAAAAATGAACTAAAGAAAAAAAAATTGAAATAACTCAAACCTTACCCAGTAATTAGGATACCCATAAAACCTTCTTCCTGGATTGTTCTCCATCCAGGAAACCACTAGAACTGGTTTACCAGGGTTGGGGCAATAACATGTGTGTGATGGTCTCCTCTTCAGGTTTACCGAGGATGATGAGCTTGCTTCCATCTCTTCAATGTGGTTTTGATGAAATGTTACGGTTTCAAGTTTTAGGGGAATGGGTTTTGGTTTTCAATTTCAGGGGAATGGGTTTTCTTATGGTTTTCATGGTGGATGTTGGGGAAGAACACAAGGATGAAGATGACACAGGCTGTTGGGGAAGAACATGATTTGGGATTGTTAGGGTTTCGTTTCGTTTCGTTTCTAGGTGAAGGTAAAATTTGGGGATTTTCGGTGAAGGAGTGAAGACTGAAGACTGAAGGTAGTTATGAGTTCAGTCACGAGAGGGTCACGTGTGGGCTAAGTGGGTGGGAAAATGACGTGGCAAGAACACATGAGGGTCATGTGAGGGCTAAGTCAGCGGGAGATGAGGTAGCAGTGTCACGTGAGGGGTCACGTGGGTGTAAGTGGGACACGCTGGGTTTTTAATTATTATTTTAATAAAAGGGTTTGATAGCTAGGATCTCCGTTTGCCACCTCAGCATTTTCTGTTACTGGGTTGATGGTAGGGACTATTTTAAAAACTATTTTTGAAAATCAGGGACTGACCTAGGAGCGAAATCAATTTAGGGACCAAACTATAAATTGGCCCAAAATGTAGAGACCAAAAGTGTATTTTAGCCTAAATTTAAAGTTACAAGACTTTATTGAATTTCGAGTAAAGTTAGAAAACTAATTTATAATTGAGTAATATTATATTCATAATATTTTCACAATAATAAAACTTAAATGACAATCTGTTATTAATTATCATCTAGGCTTACTACTAGCGTTACTTTTTGTAATTTGTCATCTAAGATTTGTTGTGAAATTATTTGGTCTCTGTTTAATTTTTTTATTTTTTGATAAAATGTCTCAACCTTTATTATTTATTAATTTAGCCTAAAAAATACTGTTTAGAAAGGAGGGCGTTTTTGTAATTTCGGCCTCCCCTAAAATAAAATTCCCGGATGCCCCTTCTCGGGCCAATTGCGTTTTGCTTCAATAGTCCGACTTCTCCCTCACTCGCTCTCTCTCTCCGCCGCTCATCGGTGACACGGGTAAGTCAGTTTCTCTTTCTCTCACTCCCTCAATCATTTCTTTTCATGTTCTTCTTTTCAATTCTTGATAAGTAGGTGGGGCCAGAGTTTCATGTTTTTGCCATGGATTTCCAGTTAATCTTAGTTTGAAATTGTTTCTGTTTGGTTCCCTACGAAAAACTAACTAAAAGTTTGTGTCTTTAACTCTTCCCACTCAAAATACTAATGACCCACTTTGTGTTTTAGAGAAAATCTTACGTATTTCATTTTGTCAAAGCTGAATGTGCGACAAAGTTTCCAACTTTCGTTGCAAACGACTCAATTATCTTGATTGTAAACAACTCTGATTGTGCGTTATGTATCTTGAAAATGCTACTGTTATCGGTAGGATTGAGTTTGGGCTTCAATGGCTCAAGTTGATTGTGACTATGCTGTATTATGTTTATGTGGATGCTGAGAGCCTTGATTAATTTGTTTTGAATTGAGATGATGTTAGTCTATCTCTTTATATAATAATGAGTTAGATGAAGTTATTTTCTCTTTTGATTCCTTTTATCTAAAGCTGTCAACCCGAAATGATATACCCATATTGACTAGTATTGAAATATTAATATTTAGTTAACCTTACCAAACTAAAGCAACTTCCAGTATGGTATTCACAAGAATGAATTATTGTATTGGCCGCTAAACCAGTACAAAAACTTTCCCATGAAACGTATCGGATAAAATACTGGCCTGTATGGCTGTATGCCAGCATTTCTGGGGTCATTCACGTGTTTCGGTAGTGATATTTTGGACAGTACACAAACAAAAAGGGAAAAATAGGGGTTATAAAATATGCATGCTATTAGGCCTAATGTATTGTGCTAATGCATCAGGGCTAATATATTGGGTTTATAAAATATGTGGATTTAAATTTCTCCAAAAAGGTACTGCTCGCAGCTCGAAAGGTTCAGAAACTCTCCTCAGTTCACTGATTGATTTCCACCCTTCCCCCTCTCCCTCCCTCTCCCTAAACAGATTTTCTTCAATATCTCCACTCTGCCTCATAAGTACTTCAATGGCAATCACTAGTTTCTCTCATAAAATATTTTTGGTTCTGCTCTGGTTGTGTTGCTTTTCATGTGTCTGTATCTTGTTGTGTGTTTGGTGATGATAGCTTTAATGAGGAAGTGTGAAATTTCACACGTGTATATTGAAATTTCTTGCAGCTCCCAATGAATTCTTATTACTTATCAAAAGCAAGTTTCTGTGCTACCAATTTGTGTGATTTTTTTTTTCCTATTCTCTATTTGCTTGATGGGAAAATAGAGGAAAACAAAGTGGAGACTGAAATTTGACTCTTTTTTTATTATTATTTTTCTATGTTCTAAGTAATTTTTGCTCAATGGACAGTGGAAAAGTTGACTCAAGTGCAGTGGATTGAGTTTTGGTTATTTGATCCTAAAATGGAACATTCACATTGAATTTTTGAATTCCTTCTAAGCCTTTTTACGTTACCAAGCAGGCTTCTATAGTTTCTGCTTTGTTTTATGTATCACAACCATTCTAGATGTCATGTAAACTGTAACTACTCTGCTATTTCTTTGTTTCTTAAGTGCTTCTAAGTCCAGCATTTGTTTTCTGGTTGAGAATTGTGGAGATTGAATTTTTCTGTCTTATCGCTGGTTTTGTTGGTTTTTCTAGAGCTTCCATTAGTTAGGTTATGTTTGGTAACTATTTTTATCCTTAATTTTCATTTTTTAAAACAGTTTTACGTTTTCTAAGCCAAAAAACTTGTTTGTTAGCTGGAAACAAACAAAAGACAAAAACTGTTTTGAAATTCCAAATTATAAAGGAAATTGAAAACAGCTCTTTAGCTATCTTTCATTTCTTGGTTTTAAATGCCAGAGAAAACACGGAAAAAAAAATGCATACAAACCACTTTAATGAACCTGCACTCTAGTTCAAACCTACATAATAACAAAACACAGTTTTCTTTTTCACTTCTCTCTCACTCTCTCTCACACCCAAATGAACCCCTTTTTCTCTCCTTCCTTGGCACTTCACACAGAGAGAAAATTGAAGAGAGATCAACAAGTCTGAGATGAGGTGTTGGAGTGTCAAAATTTGATTTGTTCAAGGTGGGAGATTCTTCAGATATTTGTTCAAATGGTGGGGATGATGGCGATTCTTACTTTAAGATCTTATTCAAAACAAGAAGCAACAGTTTTAACCTTTTCCAACAATGAGACAGTATAATGACAAAAGCAAGCAAGGGGAGAGAGAGGTGGACAATGGGAAATGGCTGGGGTAGTAATTATGCAGGACCAAGCACCATCTGTCCAAAACACTGCTCAAGGAGTCATGATCTATTCTATTCTTTATTCAAGCACTTACAAAAAGAAACAATTTTTTTTCCTAACAATAATTACCAAATAAGTTTTCTATTTCTTGTCTTTGAATTTGTTTTGGACTTTTCAAAGCACAAGAAAGCAGCTTTTGGTTGTTATTCTTAAAAGCAAGTTTTTGAAAATAGAAAACAACACTTTCCAAACACAGCCTTAGGTTTTGATGGAGCATTTTAGCCTCCTTTGAAAATTGTTATATTTAAAATGTTCGTCTTTTTAAAAGTGACATTTACTTCTCAAAGAAATGTATGGTTGGTTGCAAGAATGCCAAGAATGGAACATTTGCTAGACCAAAATTTAATATCTTAATCCTCGGAATTTAATATCTTTTTTAGGAACACTCTTCAACCTATTATCTATTTATTGCTTGAAACATGAATGAGAGGACTGCGCATATTTACTCTTTATGAAGTGGATTTAGTGATGGGTCTATAAGGTCAAACTGTTGTTACTTGTTAGATGCATAATACCTGGTTTCTGTGATTAGTAACTTATAAAATTCTTTGATGCACCCCATTGGTCATTTATTTCTAGCATTGCATAATAATAAATGGGTAGTTGAAGTCAATTTATTGCTTGGAAACCACTAAGAAAAGAAATGATTGAAGCTGGGAATGGGCAAAGTGTTTATAATTGTTTCAATCATAAGCAAAATGAAGATTGAATCTGATGTTTTTCTCTTTAGTGCAAATAGACCAAGATAATATAATGGCAAATCTCTTTTGGAGGGATGGTAAATCAAAATGCTCCACAACACCTTGCTGAACTCTAGAGTAATCATGATTTATTTGAAAGATTCAACATATGCTTTTGCGCTTTTGTTTTGTTCCATAAAATTGTGTCATTATTTTGTTCCTAGTTTTATCTATGCAGGACTCTACCATATCAAACTTAGAGAGAATACAGCCACAGAAGGATGCTTCAAGATTTTGAAGTATATTGAATAGTTTTGGATGGTTTTATTGGACAGTTTATTTGTAGAAGCTTTTTTGACAGTTGTACATTTTGGGTATTTGTTGTTTTGCAACCCATTTGCTGATGTGGTCATTTTGTACACGTGTCGATCAACCGTTGGTGTATAGAACCAAATAAGGAAGCTGATGTGGTAAGCCTGCTGCAAGAGATACTTTCTCCTACCCAAGTACCAATACTAATATTATTTCGCAGTGGAAACTGGAAAACGCTAAGCTCAGATTCGATGGCGTGTAACCCCTCAAACTGCCAATCAAATTGCTATGGAAATGAAGAAAAAGCAGAGGTAGTAGTAGGAGAAGAATATGTCTCAGCCAATCAGAATCAGAATCTGTGTATAAAATGCAAGACCAAGGAGCCCATTGGTGGCGATGAGGGGCGGATGTTCTGCATTGAATGCTTTCGAAGCAACTTATATGGAAAGTTCAGGCTGGCTGTCACCTCCCATGCCATGATTACTCCTACCGATAACGTCCTTGTTGCCTTCTCTGGTGGCCCTTCCTCCAGGTCTCCCTCTCCCTCTTTTCAGAACTCTAAATTGATGGTTCATTTGGATGCAATTATTTCAAGAGAATGATTTGGATTTTAGTTTTTGGTTTCAATAACTTCCGATAAAGTTGAAAAAATGGCAAATTTTCTCTATTGATAAAATTCATTGGGTATATTTAAGCTTTATTAATATGTGGATTACAAATGATTAGGTGTATTGCTGTTATTTCAGATCCATAACATACATGTTAAGTGTTTTTGTTGGAGCAAAATCTAATTCATACCAAGCACCAAACATTCAAATCCCTTGATTTAAAAAAAAATTTAAATTAAATCTTCAAATCCAAATGCAACCTCATGTAAATATGTTTTTATTTTATTTCAGGGTGGCTTTACAGTTTGTACATGAGTTGCAACACAAGTCCCTGAAGAACTTTGACGCAAGTAGAGATAGGTCGTTACCAGTGTTTGGTGTTGGAGTTGCTTTTATTGACGAAACAACCATTTCTCCACTTCCTTCTCACAATATCGACAGAGCAATTCAAGACATCAGATTGATCGTGTCCAATCTAGCCCCGCCAATAAAACAGTTGCATGTGGTTCCCATTGAAAACATCTATTCTGGTGATGGGACGAACAGATTGAAGAATTTGCTAGATGCTGTTAGTGATACCACTGGAAAAGAAGATCTTTTGCTACATTTACGGATGTTGTCCTTGCAAAAGGTTCATTCTAGATACTTATAAAAAAAAGAAAAAAAAAAGAAGTTCATTATAGACATTTCAATTTCAACACAAAGCATTTCTCCCAAAAAAAAAAATCAATATAAAGCATATAAGAAAGGTAAGAAAAATTGACTCATCACATAATTTTTTGTTTGTTTTGCAGGTTGCCTCTGAAAGTGGATACAACAAGATTGTACTAGGATTGTGCACATCGAGGATTGCTTGCCATGTGATTTCGGCCACAGTAAAGGTTTGCTTTTATATACTCTTCAATGTGTCATAATCCCATATGGGGGCCAATTGATCACCTGTTTAACTTGGGGAACATGCAGTCTTTTCACATAGTGGGTATATTACTACTGCAATTTAGCGTCATGTCCATTTGTGGGATGCAATTTTATGTTTCTCTCAGACATGGATTCCTAATATCCCATTGAAATTATTTTCAGAATTTCATATTGTCTAAAGCTGCTGTGGTGACCGACACCCTGTCAATCATCTTCAATTAAACATTTAGCAAAGAAAAATCACCTTAAGAAGTGATGTATATACGATACCTACTTTCCTAGAAAACAATATAATGCATCGTTTGACAACTTTTCAACTTGCTTATCAATCTGTCTGACCTTTATCAGGAATGCTGCATCATTATATTTTAATTTCATCCATTTTCTCTTAATCTGCTTTCTTTTCGCATCAAATATGGCATTAATAAAAAAGGCAGAATTTTTAGTAAGCACCAATTAAAATTTCAGCTCATTGAAAAATACTGGTCAATGTTGGTTGGCACCTTGTGCTGTTATAAATTTATAGTTACTTTTTACCCCCCTTAACAGGGCCAAGGATATTCTTTGCCGGCAGATATACAATATGTTGATTCAAGGTGGGAGATACCAATAGTGCTTCCGCTCCGTGACTGTCTTGTGCAAGAGCTGAACATGCTTTGCCACCTTGATGGGTTTGTAATTCATGCTTTTGTCTATTCATCTTATAATCTTTTGTTCTATTACATGTAAAGAGCCGTGTAGATCAAGTAGCACCTCCCAGTGTTTCCAACGAAGACATCAGGGTTCAAATCTCCCCCACCTCCAACTCTTGAATTATCAAAAAAAAAAAAAAACTTTTGTTTACATGATTATTAATAAAACTCTGTTATAACTGAGTCATATTTATTTCTTTTTCACCTTTTTTTTGTATGCATTTTATTTAATACACACGCCGATGTACATCAAATAGGACTATGAATAAACCTGGTCTTTTACTAATTGATGATGATTCTCATCTCATCTTGACAGGACAGTTTAAAGACAGTGGAGTTGCTTAAAGGTCCTTGCTCTGGCATCAATGGCTTGGTATCGTCATTTGTAAGGATATTGCAGGTAGACACATGGGATTGCATGTCTTCTATTTCTTTTATGGTGGTCTCAAATAATTTTTAGAGTGTCTTTAGGGGAAACTCATTGGAAGATTAACTTCTTTTGACTGGTTGAAAAGTATGATTCTTGCGGTGTTCATCACAGCTGAGAGGATTTATGGCTCTGGAAAGGCTACCCCACTGTAAAGTCCAATATTGCCTTTGGACCAATAAAAAGAGTATATGATTTGTTCCAATGCATCTGTAGATGTGATTGTAAAAGTAGTTATTGAAATGTTGTTTTTAGAGATCAGAATAGATTAACTTACTGAAGCTACTTGTATATAAATTTTACACCTTAAAAGAGAATGCCTTTTTGAGCTTGTTAGAAATATTCACTCTAGCTTTCTACGTTTTTTTTTTCCAAATAGAACCTTGATGAGCAAATTTTCTATGAATCTTTTTTGTCCAGGAAGAAAATCCATCCCGAGAGTGCACAATTGTCAGAACAGCTGGAAAACTTACTCCATTTCATTTCAACAGGATTCCGGAGAGCGATGACTCTGTCATCCCTTTGGCAACCCAAAGGCGTCAAAAGAGATATAATCTAAGGCCTAATGAGTCAATATCTTCAGAGTCATTCTGTCCTATCTGCAATAGCCCACTTAACAAATCTGACATGCTAAGATTGAGCAATCTTGGGAGTTGCCAAACAAGTTCTGATAGTTTTGGTGCTGCCTGCTGTTCAAGTTGCCGCTTTCAGATACTTCCAAAGGATCCCTCATCAATGGATCACTTCTATTCACTTTTACCCCAGCCATTGGTTGCCCGAGCAAAGCATAGTAGCTATGATAATCTTAGTTTGCTTAGGTGAGAGTTTTCATTTACTATAAGCACTAACTCTTAGATTTATTTGGGGATTACATGTGGTTGGAACTTCTATAAACACATTGATCTCACATTGGGCATGATAGTATAGCTGATATATATGTGTGTAAATAGATAGATAGATACATAGATGTCAATTGGCAAATAAAAGAATAATGTTGGATGCTAGATGACTTGGAGCAGACTTTGTACCTGCTAAAACAAAGGGTAGAAGAAAATATGTTGGAGCTCATTGTATCATCCTTTTTGATAGCAAACTTGAAGATGTGGAAGGGAAGTTTCAAATTAGGATTTGTCATAATCATTAGATAATGATTTATGGAGATGGCATTTTTGAATGGAGGCAATCTAATAGTTGATCTGCTACATGATGGGGATCACTTGTCTGCACTTGGTTCTGGGATCACATGCTAGATATTTGCCACATTTTGTCTTCTGCACTACTAGTATTTTGGTACTTCAGTTATGTCTTTCTCATCCCACAGCAATATGGGAAATTGTCCGGGATTACTTGTCTGCACTTTGTTATAAGTGGGCCTGGTCCAATTCTGAGTGTAAAATAGTAGCATGAGTGCCCTAAATTTATGGTTACAAAGTAACTTTAACTTTTCTACACACAAAGTGACAAGCATTCTGTGCCAGTGTTAACCTATTTTATGTGTTTGTTGTTTTCAGGGAGCAGATACAAGATTGCTTGCTTTCAGACAGTGAAGATGAAAGTTGATTTGACTTGCCCTTTCCTATGGTCCTCAATTTTTGAAGCTTATAATTCATTTTTGGTGTTGGATCCTATTACAAATCGCTCAGTTAGACAGTTGCTCAAAGATAGCCTGCCAGCCTTATGAATGACATCATAGCTTTCCTGCCGTCTAAGATGATATATAAATGGTTATCACAGTTTTCAAGTACCGAGAAACTTAAGATTCAAATCTTTTGTACTTTGAAGTGGAGGACATTACTAGTTGGTTACAGTGTTTATCATTTTACCCATTAATCCATTTGAATCCCCCTCCATTGGTTGAAAACTTATCTTCTTCTTTTTCTCCCCTTTGCTTCATAAACTTTGTTTGTTTCCTAAGAATTTTGTCTTTGTCCAACTTGTTTCTATCAGCTATTCATAGTAATAAAATGGAGGATTGGTGTCTGATAATCTGATTGATATATTGGAATATATAATTCATGGAATTGCTTGCTTTTACCGCAAGCGAAATATTGTTGTTTACATAGAATAAAAAGATGAGTGCCTATGGATTAAAAAGATTAGCGCTTAGGAAACTGTCAAATGAGATCAAATAATTATCGCATATGGAGTTCAAAGGCTCAATCTCTCCATTTGTTCAGACTCCAGAGACTCCAGACCTTTCAGATTCCAACCATTGTGGGTGGCACACCCACAATTCCCAGAGATGATTGGTCTAAGGGTTCATACTTGCAAAGGGTAATTCAATAGTTCATTGTGGCTGCTCAAGTATTTCAAGTTAAAACAAGGATTATAAAACAAGGATTTTATAAAGCACATGCCAAAATATGTAAATTGAGTACTTTTGGAACAAAGTTTCTTTGGCTAGGAAGCAGATTAATTTCTTAATTTCCAGATCAAGGACTTGGGGTTTCTCTAAGAAAATTAATTCCATGCAAATTAGTGAAAGTGTTTGCAAGAATACATGATGGTTGGAAATTGAATACAAAAATTAGAGACATAAGCTTGTGCAAAGGGCAAAGAGGGTTAATCATAACTAGTAAGCCATTAAGATAATGTTTGAAGCTTCTCTTTAAGTTGGGCCCTTGCCTTTGATGTTCCGTCATTATCATGTAGTGGTCTTTAAGAGCATTCGTTAGCACCCCAAATACTAAAAAAAGATCTACATTCAATGAGCCATAGCTACATTTGCTTTTGCTTGTTACTACACTAAACATTAAAAAATTGTTCTTAATTCAATTTTCTCTCTCTTCCATGCATAAAGAAATACTAATAAAGAATAAAAAAAAAAAGAATTCAATTTTCCCTCTCTTCCATGCACAAAGAAATACTAATAAAGAATAAAAAATATATATTTAAATGAAGTGGTATAAGAACAGGATATGGGATGTAAGCTCTATTGTTAAGTGATATATTAAAATAAATAAAGTAGTTTTTTGGTGTGCTAAATACTAAATTATTTAGCAAACCGTGCTAAATTTTTAGCAAAATGGATGTGAATACTCTTGCTCCATATTGTTGCTTCCTTAGTAGGAATCCTCATTGATTAATAATTTTTTTGGTGTATGTAACATTTTTGAAAATATAAATCAAACTAGCTTTTTGTCACATATTTAGCATAAAAGCTACCAAAAACTATATCTTTTGATTAAAATAAATAATGCAAATAAGATACTAAAAATTATAAAATATGTAAACAGGTAACGTTGAGTCAATTTTGTTGCCACTGCTAGTACCATAATATTTCATTACTTAGTAATGTCTCAATTGCAACTTGCATGGGTGATTGTAGACTAAAGTAAACTTAAACTTAGTGTTTGATTCTACTTTTCTTGCAGTCAATTTATGTTCATAATATGCTCATCCATAATATGATTTTCTCATCACAATAACGAAATTATTGTATTTCACAACATTTTAGTGGTACTATTTTTTGAAACAGTTAAACATGAAAGGCACTTATCAACTAATGAAAACGCCAAGTGCCTTATAGTTGTGGGATGCAAAAGTCTATTATAGGATGCAAAAGGCACCCTACTTGTAGCCAAATCATAATGTAGTAGGAGAAGGATCTATCCGATGTGAAAGGGTGGATACATGTAATGGAAACATGATAGCTCAACTAGTTAACACTTCCTAATTTTTGCAAGACCTTCATGGTTTAAAAACCCTGTCCCTGTTGTAATTGAATTATCAAAATGATTACTAACAAAAATAGATCCAATATGAAATCAGAATAAAAATGAAAAGCCAGAATAAAAATTTTAAAATGTAAAAAATCAAGGAAATAAAAAAGAATAAAGTTTTTTTCCAAATTAAATGTGAATTTTGAAAAGCTAATTATTGGATTGCATATTCTTTATATTCTTAACACGCATGTCGAATTTTGTTCAAATAAGATATTATTTACTATTCAATTAATAAACTTATTTTTTAAGTATAATTTTTACCACAAAAATTTGAAATTAAAATATGTGATGATATAACTATTTATCTTTGATTTTCTTAAAATATTGCAAGCATAGAAGATATAATAAGTATATGCAATTTAACTATTAGATTCTTAAAATTGACAAATAAAAAATAATATAGGAAGAGTTTCAAGGATAGTTTGGAAAGAAACTTAAAAAAAAATAAAAATAAAAATAAAAAACCAATGGGAACAAATTTGCTTTTGTTTTCAAAAACTGGATACAGATTAAAAAAAAAAAAAAACTAATTAGCCACCGCCGCCTTTCCTCCAAACCCACAGTCTGAATGATACAACTTCTTCTCTTTTTTTTTTTTTTTTTTTTGGTAACTTGGTTGAGCTGAGCGGCAAGTGAACATTGAACGAGTGAAGGAGTGAAAAATGGAGCTCTCGCCTGACTGGAAATCCCTCTTCCCAATATCATCAGTTTTCAAACCTCCACTTCTCCTCACAGATTCAGACTCAGACTCAAAACCCATATTGGGTCCACTCTTCTTCAACCCTAAACCCAAAACCCTTTCTATTCTCTTCACCTCTCCATCTCTCCCAAACCCACCGCCGCCTTCCCTCCAAACCCACAACCACCTCTCCTTCCTTCGCCTCCCTCTTTCCAACTCCCTCCTTCTCTTCTTCCCCACCGGTCCCAACTCCGACCGACTCGGCTTCTTGCTTCTCTCTATCAAAGCTTCCCGTTTCCACACCTGGGGCGCCAAAGACGATGACGTTTTACACGAAAGTACCGGCTTCGAGTACCGCATTCTCAGGATTGCGGTTAACCCCAACCCCAACCCCTTTCCAGGTAATAATCATAATCATAATCATTCCACTGTTGTTGGGTATTTGCTGGCTTCTACATTGTGCTCTGTGCATTGGTTTGTTGTTCAGCAAATTCATAATTCTGCTAAATTTCCCAGAGTTTCTTGTTTAGGTTCTAAGGTTTTTAAGACTAGTTCTGTTGTGTATGCTTGTTGGAGTCCACATATACCCGAGGAGAGTGTAGTTTTGTTACAAAGTGGTGCTTTGTTCTTGTTTGATTTGGAGTCTTGTTTTAGAACAAGTAGGACTTCCAATTCCAATGCGCGTTTTAGAGGGACTAAGTTGCCTGTATCGTGGGATGCTGATGCTGATTCGGGGAACTGTAAATGGTTGAGCTGTGAATTCAGTTGGCATCCTAGGATTTTGATTGTTGCTCGCTCTGATGCTGTTTTCTTGGTCGATTTGAGGTTTGATGGGTGTGCTGTGAGTTGTTTAGCTAAGGTTGAGATGCTGAGGATGTATACTTCGGTTCAAAATGAACGGTTCCTTACGTTTACAATGGCGGGATCTGATGGTTTCTATTTTGCATTGGCCTCAGATAGTTTGTTGGTTCTTTGTGATGTGCGGAAACCAATGATGCCGTTGTTGCAATGGGCTCACGGTCTTGATAATCCGTGCCATATTAATGTATTTAGATTATCGGAATTGAGATCAAACTCAAGGGATGATAAATATAGGTGGGCTTCTAAATCGGGTTTTTGTATAATATTGGGATCTTTTCGGAATTGTGAGTTTAATCTATTTTGTTATGGACCTACTATACCAACCCCGAGAGGATCCATTGTTTCTGAATTTTCGAAAGTTTTGAAAACCCATTATGCATGGGAGCTTCCTTCAGATCTCTTATTGTCGGGTCGTGAGTGTCGATGTGGAAGTTGTCTTGTGAGAGAGGAGATTTTGAAGGACGATCTTCCTGAATGGATTGATTGGCAGCATAAGAAGGAATTGACTTTGGGTTTTGTCATTTTAAACAAAGATCTGTCAGCAATGCTTTCCGAGTCAAATGAATTTGGTGGTTTTACATTGATAAGACTTATGTCATCAGGGAAGCTTGAATCACAAAGCTATTGTGCCTCGTGGAAGTTGAAAGAACTTCACACAGAACGGTTCCATTTTAAAGATAATTCCCTGTATATTATGGATGATGAGGAGTACAAATTTCCTAGAAGATTTAAGTACATGAAACTTGATAAACTCTCTGCATATTTGAATGGTAGTCTAACTGAAGTCCTGGTTTCAAAATTGAAAAAGCCTTGCAAGGGTCCTCGAGAAAAGGAATCTTTTAGCTCAGACTCTCATGAAATCTTGTGTGAGAAGTTGAAGGCTTGTGGGTTTGGTCGATTGAGATCGCCTCCTGCAGTTTCTGTCGTTTTTAATGACATCAGCTCGCCAGCAAGCATACATGAGGTTGCTTTGAGAAGGTTGTGGGCAGGCCTGCCAATGGAACTCTTACAACTGGCCTATTCCAACTACTCAGAGTTCCTTGAGGTACTTTTGGACCAGAAAAAAGTATCTTTGGAATTTCTAGTTGTCCCTGACCTACCTCAATTGCCTCCTTTCTTCCTAAGAAGGCCTTCATGCCGTAGCAATAAGTGGTCACACAAAGTGCAGCGAGATGATGCTCTAGTGGGTCCAGTACTTCCTCTTCCTATTTTACTTACACTTCATGAGTATCGTAATGGCCACTCAGAATCGGAAGAAGAAGCAGGTGTATTTTCATTAGAGAGGGAAATTAGCCTGCAATGTGATGAAATCAAGCAGGTGGCCAGTGAAATGGCCTTGTCAGATTCTAGTTGTGAGCTTCATGGTGACCAAGCTGTCTCCCTTGCTGATGAAAGAGAAGATATGTGGGGTAGTTCTCAAAAACCAAAACCTTTTTGTTTATACGAAACAAGTGCATTTAAGTGCTCTACCATGGATCACGTACAGGACAATGTCTTTAAGGATGAGAAATTTGATAACCTGATTTTTAAAGTGCCTGAGAAGAAGCATGTTCCTAATGGCTTGGTGGAAACCGTTGGACCAGAACTGTTTGATGATCTCTGCCCTGCTGATTTGAGATTTGATACTTCTACCAAGAACTTTGGGCCAAATGAATTAAAGATATACAAAGTTTTGAAGAAGAAATGGTCTAAATGGCAAGATGGATTTAATTTATATCAGCAATTTTGCACAGAGTCTAAATTCCAAAAGCAATCGGCATGACAGTTAGATTTTCTCCCCAAATTTTGTAAACATTCCCCTCTCGGAAGATGATTTTAGTGATATGATGGCAGCTCTGAAATTTTTTTCATTGTTATGATTCTGTAAGTTCCTACCTTTTTATGTAAAAATATGCCAGGCCATGTCAGTTGGTGTACACAATATCTTAAATTGCCTAAATTGCATATAATTGGTAATCTTGTTCATCATTTTGTTGTGGTGAATTTCAGATTTTAAATGATTCTGAGAAGAGGGCACAGTATGATAGGGTAAGAACTTTTCTTTCTTCCTTTGCCTATCCGTGATCTTTATATTATTATCATTTTTTTTTTGGCTGTCAACTTATGCTAGTTTTTGTGGTTATTGTCTTTGTTGTGCATTCATTAATGTAATGTAATAATGTTTGTCGTTCATCCAGAGGTTGCTGCTGAGTTTGTGTCTGTTGAAATTTTCAAAATTTCTGCAATTTAAAGCCTGTATCTCCTATTTAAGGTTTTCAAACTAACTGAATTCTTTTATGTGTCTTTATTTCCAATAAAGAAGCACACACAAGGTAAAGAAAATGTAGAATATGCTGCTGGTGATGCAGAGGGGTTTAGATATGCTTATCGAACTCATTTCTCTGATTCATTCCATAAAATATTCTCCGAGGTAGTTTTCATAACCTTAAATGTAATACAGTCTATTGTCAATTTGTCATGGATAAATTTAAAAGTCATTTGATACCTTACAGATCTTTGAAGAAGAGGCCAATCCATTTGTATCTGATATCCAGGTGAACTCCTTTTGCCTTTAGTTTCCAATTATGAAATGAGGCTAATTTCCTGTATTACCTTGGTAAAACATGTGATCTTAATCTTTTTGAAATTTCCTAGGTCGAGCTGTCACTCTCCTTTTCTGAGGCTGTAAAAGGATGCACAAAGGATCTGTCTTTTGATGCATTTGTGCCCTGTGATTCTTGCTGTAAGTAAACTCATATTTTGTTGGAATTAATTATGTGTGTGATATCACTGCAGAAAGTGCCTTTATTCTAAATGTATAAGTAAGAATTTTTATGGGTTCCTTCTAACTCCACATGCTAATTTAGGGAATTTTTTTAAAAAATTGCTATGATGTTGTCTAAATTATCAGTGTCCTGCCGCTTAAGTGCTTGTTTGTGTTATAGCTTACCAAATCTGTCAGTTTCAGGTCCCTGGAAACAATTCTTGAAGGCCTACTGTAAAATGGGATTAAAAGTCAATTACATGAATGTAAATAGAGGATAATAAGTATTCAAGTAGCCTAACTTAATTATAATTGAATTTGCGATGTAATAGGTTTGAGGACAACCTATTGACCATCTTCCATAGAATCTTACCCACTCACTGATTTCAGTTGAGTCTTGCTAAGAATATGTCACTTCCGTCACTTGTACTTTCACTTGCATTCGCAGAACTTTTAGAATAAACTCTATTAGCAGATGTACCATCTGCGTTCATGTTGCCAGGTGTATTTCCAGAAGCCTCAGCCATCCCATTTGGAGAAGGCATGGCAAAGGGACTAAAAGGACAAGATCTTGGAGGAATGGATGGTGAACATATTTGTCACCGTGTGGATACATTGCTACATATGGACATGGAAGCATATATTTTTTTGATAAGTAGATGTGGAAGCATACATGGGGAGCCTGGGGACTTGACGCTAAGAACCCTTGTGGAGGTATAGGAGAATATGCCTGAAATCCCAACCAGTCAAGATTAAATGTATCAATGCTAGTAGTGGATGACTGCTCCTGCGTAGTTGTAGCAGGTGGAGGAGTTTTCGATGCCTTCTCTTTTTGCCTGTTTATCCTGCTTGCTGCTACATATGTTTAGCATCACCACTTGCTCAAAATTTCCTTCAAACCATTTCCTTTAAACGCAGACTTGTCAAAATGAAATTGTTATCACTTTGAAACTAGATGTGGGGAAGAGCTAGAATGAAGAAGGGGGGCATAGGGGTCAATTTGAAAACAAGCGAGGCTAGATGGGGATAAGCTCCTTGCCATTACTTTTTTATAAATTTTTTTGATTTAATTTGATAGGATTGGAAAGGGATGAGGAGTGTGGGGATTAAAGACTGTAAGGAAAAAAATCTTCAAGGGATAGTTAATGATGTAAGCTCATGCCTTAAAACATTCTATACCATGATGGCTCGATAAACAGAGCCTACATCCTAGAAATTTCCAAGTAAGTCAGTACTTAAACAAAGTTTATAGTAACGTAGCAACTAGTTGTGCTCATAAAATCAAGTTTAGTTTAGTGCATTTTAACCAGGCGCACCTCTGCAAGAAGGGTTTTCTTTTGTTGTTGTTGTTAACACCCCCCCCCCCCCCCCCCCTTCCTTTTCCCCTTTTTAAACTGCTTTATGTTCTGATAAACTATCACTTGTCCCCAAACTTAAGTTGTTAGGAGTGGTGAATCTAATTGTTTAACCATCATTCTAACATTCCTCCTCATTTGTGGGCTCAAACTCCCGCTTAATAAGTGGGGTGCAACACATGAGATTTTATCTATTCAAATGGGTGGTAGATTAGAGACAAGGTTTGAATTCAGGACTACAAGCTTTGATATCATGATAATTACTTGTCCCAAAAGCTAAAACTATTATGAAATGGTGAATTTAATCATTATTAGAACATTAGTAATATAATTATATAAATAATACTTTGTGATAGCAAGTTGCCAAACAAAACTCAATGGAGAAAATTCAATCAGACTGGAAGAATATAGCAAGGTGTTTTCTTGTCACCTTTAAAGTTGATGGTAAAGCTGAGATAAAGCTTGGCCATATCAAATAATTGTGATTGCAATTTTTTTCCCTCTCTCTAGATAGCAGTAGAGGAAGCATATTAGGGGAAAACCATTTTTTTGGAATACATTTAATTAGCATCTAAAAGTTAGAAGGTTTAACAATTCCAAGAAATTCATGAAAGAAAGTGGATTCAAGGCTTTCATCCAATCATGTAGAGTCCTTAGGTCTAATTTTATTTCATTATCAACAAAAACCTAATTACCACAAGTCTATTGTAAAAATTTTGAACCGATTATGAGCAATTGGATATTCAAAATATTGCTTTGTTTTGATGAACATGTTTAAAGTAAAGCATGCTTTGATCTTATTCATGCCCTTTATGTAATCCCCTTTTAAGTCTGTTGATTACTTGGTATAAATGATTGGGCTGCTCTTATCTTCGTGTTTATCTCATGATGTAGATGGGCGTGGCTATCCACCTGATGCCAAGACAAAAGTGTGTCCAACTTGCGGAGGCACAGGGAGTGTAAGTGCTTTGAAGATCTACATTGATGATGATTAGTGGATAAATCATTCTGAAAGGACTCATGTTGTGAGTAGGATTTCTTTTGCCTTTTTTTTTGGAAGTGTGACAGGTTAATAGTTTGAATGTTCTTTTGCTTCTAATCCTATCTAAATCATCAACCAGGTAACAATTCCTCTGTTTACATCAAGGTGTGGTTCTTGTAAAGGGTCTGGCCGAATCATTAAGGTCTGATATGAATTTCAGTGAATAACTTTATTGAGCTTGATTCTTGATTTAATTATAAGATATGTTAATGATTTTTTAATTCATCTGGTGCAGGAACACTGTATGTCATGTAGAGGATCAGGGACGGTTGAAGGTGTAAAGGAGATTAAAGTTACAATTCCAGCAGGTTGGTCTTAGACTCTTTTCTTTGAAGAATTCACTAAAGATGTAGCTGACATGGCCTGGGGTGTGGCAAAGGAAAATCATACATCTAATTCTAGCAAATAAAAGGAAAAAAAGAACGAAAGAAAGAAAGAAAAAAAGAAAAGAAAAAGAGGATGCAAAGGAATTATCACATATATTATCATTTAGTAATAATCAGAAACATGTTTCTTTTTATTAGGTTGGCCCAGTAAATATTGTCCGGACACATCTACATGCTCAATATATGATTTTAAAGTTGGGAAAAATACTTTTTAGAGGTTATATGGCATTAATGGTAATGGAAGTTTGGTGCGATTTTCTTTATTATATTTTTCTCTCTCTTTCATTTATCATTAATTGAATCTTCTCTATGACAAGAACAGGCAGTGGTTCTGTCTTTGACATGAATGCAAGGTTTACATAATAACACAAACTTTTGAAAAATTGAAAAGCGATATGACTGGAGACACATAGGAATTGGAGTTGAAATTGAATAAAGAATGCCTTACAGGGTGAAAAGAAGGGGAAAATAAAAGTTTTTACTGAAAAACCTCCCTTTTGTTGTGATCTATCTCAAATGACAAAGAACCGTTATAGATAGATCTTATTGGTAGGAGTTCATGTATTTTATCTTATCATTATTTCTATTTTCTAAATGGATTAGGTGTGGACTCTGGAGATATGATTCGTGTACCAGGAGCTGGTAATGGAGGACGTGGAAGTCAACCTGGGAACTTATTCATTAAGCTAAAGGCATAGTTTTACTTATTCATAATATAGCTTACTCAAAGATTCATTGCTGCAGTCTGGAAGAGTGTGTGATTGCAACTTCTTATTAGCTTCTATGATGGTAAAATAAGTGAAAGTTCATTAAGGGAGGTTCCTAGGTTGGGAGATGGTGGGCAACAGCATATAACCTTTTTCTATGAAAAATAAAACCAAAAAAAAAAAAAAAAGCATGATTTTTGTTCTAGTTTTCAGTTGGGTAGCCCTGTTACTCTTTTACTTATCCAAAAAGGAAAAAAAATCAGTTGGGTAGTCCTAATCTGTCATATTGTATGAGTAAAAGCACTTGGATCTCTCTCTAAACTAGTTTTACTTATTGATTATATAGCTTATTCAAAGATTTGTTGCTGGAGTCTGGAAGATTGTATGCTTGCAACTTCTTATAAGTTTTCATGATGGTAAAAGTAGTTGAAATTCAATAAATGAGGTTTCTAGGTTGTGGAGATGGTGGGAAACAGCATATCCGTTGTCTATGAAAATTTTTAGAAAAGAAGTGAACAAAAGAAAAAGAAAAAGAAAAAAAAAGGGCATGATTTTTGTTCTTGTTTTTTGTTGAGTAGTCCTAATAATCTGTCATGATATATGAGCAAAGCACTTGGATCTTTCTCACTCTTTGAATTAAGTTTAATCAATAACTAAACACTGTGCACATGTATCACCTCCTAATTTGTTTATTTATCAATGTGTGTGTGTATATCACCTACCAATTTGTTCATTATTTCCATTGGAATTTTTTTTACCATAATGAAGTGAATTTTTAAATGGTAGCTTGCTCTGTATTTAAAATCATGTGACATAGCAAGCCACTGTCCAACCTTAATAGTACTTTGAATCTTATCTAAACTTTGATATGATGCTTCTATTATTTCCTTGGTCAAATATTTGGTCATTGATGTCAATTAAAAATGTATTGGAAACATAAGTAAACTATGATTTTTAATTTTCAAAAAGTTTCTATAGAATAGACTTGCATTTGTTATATTTTGCTAATTATATGGACTGTTTCAGATCTCTTAGTCCCTGAATTCTGCCTAGTTGTCCCAAGGATATTTTAGTGTCTGAAGGCTGATCTATCCAGATAATTAGAATAATATCAATACGAATTTCTTTTACTTTACTGCATTTATCATAAATTGGTGCATACACTTACTTACAAAAAAGTCCTGGGTCAGTCAAATCAAAGATGGGTCCATGTGAAAAAAAAGGGGTGTATTTTTTTGTTATAAATATATTTTCTCAGCCTGGTCTTGAGGGCAAATGGACAATAATAAACTTTTTTTTTTGATAGTTATGAACAATAATAAACTAATTGTGAACATTGTTTTATTTTTATTTTTATTTTTATAGGTATTAACTTTATTGAAATGAGACTAATTCGTGGAAAAATACATGAAGTAGCCTAAAGAATTACAATTGAAATAATATCTACATATGAATTGACTCTTTGAAGGATTGAAAAAAGTCACTATCTATGAGACTCGATACAAAAGACCACTCATAGAGAGAACTAATGAAGGATACAAATGACCACTCATTGTTAAATCTTATGAACTAAGACTTGGTAGACATCCTTTCATTTTCTGTTTTGCAAATTATGCTAACCTACTGTACAGTAACTGAAACCAACAATTTAATTTTTCTAAGACTGCTTTTAAAAATTACTCTCTCATTATTTTAAGGAACATAATAATGCCTTGTTTAGTTTCATTTTTCCTTGTTGCATGGAGAAATTAGATTAGCCAATTTATTACCAACCAAAAAAGTACAAAAGTTTCTTCAGGAAAAAATTCTATCTCATTTAATATAATGATTTCTCTCTTGCTCTTTCTTCCTCCAATGAAAAACTAAAGAAAAAGCCATCTTATTTGCAATGTTTCACGTGCATTTCAATGGCCTGCGCTTGCAACTCTTATTTGCATATTTAAGATAAAGGTGCTTATAGCATGGATAATCATTCGGTACATTGTTCCTGCACTTTAGTTGTCTGTCACAGAGGCAGAGTATTTTCGTGAACTCATCAGTGCAATTCCAGTTTATCACAATTAAAGCAAGCCCCTTCCTTTTACTTCCTTTAGATTGACTTTATATTATTAATATGCATTATATGTTGTCGTGAACTTGATAAGCAGCAATATGCTATCTTTGCAGTGCAATAACTTTTCTTTCGGAAATTTTAGTTTCTTTGACTGTCTTTGGACACCTATGTTTGAGGCATAGAATGTGAATTTACTTGAACTTGACTAAAAGAGGAATGCTTGCTGCTGTAGAAGTAAATATTTTTTGTTAGTTGTGGATGCTTTTTGTCATGGTCCTTCTGAACTTTCTGTTGTTTTGGTAAATTAGGTTGCTGAAGATCCTGTCTTTACTAGAGACAGTGCAGATATCTATGTGAACTCTAATATCAGCTTTACCCAAGTGAGAACTAAATCTTTATGTAAATACCTGTCACACTTGAAAAACTTAATTTCTTTTCACGTTAAGGGCCCGTTTAGTATATGTGTTTAAAAACTGAAAATTGTTGTTTGAAAATATTTATAGAAATACGTGTAGGTGAAAAAGTGTATAAAAATGCGTGAAAAGTTGTTTAAAAACTGAAAAATGTTGTTTGAAAACACAAACCAAACGAGCCCTAAAAAATGTGAACACTATCATTTATAACACCTTATTTATATTTTTGCATAGTATACTTGTTTTTTTTAATAAAAAAAGTTAAAAGTTCATTTTATACTTTCTAAATTATGGTAATTGTGTTTTTGGTCTTTAAAGTTTCAATTTTGCCAATTTTGTCCTCAAATTTTGCAAATGTTGTCAATGTGGACCTTCTATCCACTAATGTTAAAAAAGTATAATAGCAAATACACCCAATAAAATAAAAAAAAAAAAAAAAAAAACTACTATACTTTTTCAATAATTACCTTTTTTCAATAAAAAATAAATTCATAAAAAATTCTACACCTGTGCCAAATCCCCAACACCTTGCAATGCAGCAGTACCACCACCCTGCCAAGTGCAAATCTCCAATGGGGGCCACCCATGGAAACCCCCTTCTCTCTGGCCGTTGAGCGCCCCCAAACAAACCATCTGCCAAAATCAAGCTGAGCCATCACAACAGAACCCCAAGCAAACACCACTGGCCATGCTGACCTTCAAACTCACCATAAGCAGCCACTGCCTAAGGGCAAAACCATAACTGCGGAGACCCAAACTCCCTTATCAAAACCAACATCATAGACATATATTTTCAATTATGAAGTTTCAAGCTGCTGCTGTATAATTATCAATTTGTCCCTTTTGACCTTGATTTGAACCATACTGGGTATGGGTGGTCATCAAGGGATTTTTGCGTACTATACATTTCATGATTTGGTGAGCAACTCATGAAGGATTTCATTAACAATGTTAGACATATACAATATTAGAACTCTGATCTTTTATGACCTTTAAAAAAAGAATATTGCGAAGAAATAAAAACCAAGATTGAAGAAAAAAAAAAGATATTTGGTTGCAGAGAACACATAAAAAAGAGAGTTTTCAAGAATTTTGTAGCTCAATGACATTGCTTATTCTCCTTTAAAAAGTAGAACAATAGTTCAAATTCCCCCTCCCCATATGTAACAATTGAATTATCAAAGAGAGAGAGAGAGAGAGAGAGAGAGAGAGAGAGAGAGAGAGAGAGAGAGAGAGTCTATTGGGGAAGTTTGAAAATGGGGCAGCAAAGATGAGCAGGTGGGGAGTGTAGGACCTCAAAAGAAAAGAATGACCCACTAGAGTTGAGAGGCAAAAGGATTTTGCAGTCCCATGGAAAGGTTAAATTGGTGTGAAACATAATAACCAACTGGTTCTCATTGGCAAGACCAAACTGTCCATGACCCATGAATGACCATACTAGAGTGAGATGAGAGAGAAGCTTGGATGGGCTAGATTGAGAAAGAGAGAGCGAAGAAGAGAAAAGAATAAAGAGAAACAAAGAGGGAAAGAGGGGAAAGAGTGAAGAAAGAATATTTTTATAAAAAATATTAAAGTTCAATTTTTTATTTGAAAGATTTTAATATTTTTTAGTACTTATTAAAAAAAAAAAACTTGTATTGAAAAACTGGAAAAAAGAAAACGATGTCTTTTTCATGGGGTTAATGGCAACTTTTTTTAATGGCAGTGGATAGAAGGACCACATTGACAACAATTGTATACTTGGATGACGAAATTACCAATTGAAACTTCAGGTCCAAAATGGCAACTACACCAAACTTAGATGGTGTAAAATGAACTTTATCTTCTTCTTTCCTTATTTATTTTTATTTTTATTTTTGGATAAATACACTTTGGTCAATTAATTTGAGTTTTGAACTTTTTTCAGGCTATTCTGGGTGGCATGGTCGATGTGCCAACTTTATCAGGGAAGACGCAACTAAAAGTAATAATTTTATCCTTTATATTGAGGATAGGTGTCTGATTGATATGTCGGAATATATAATGCATGGAATTGCTTTTACAGCAAGCGAAATATTGTTGTTTACATAGAATAAAAAGATGAGTGCCTGTGGATTAAAAAGATTAGCGCTTAGGAAACTGTCAAATGAGATCAAATAATTATCACATATGGAGTTCAAAGGCTCAATCTCTCCATTTGTCCAGACTCCAGAGACTCCAGACCTTTCAGATTCCAACCATTGTGGGCGGCACACCCACAATTCCCAGAGATGATTGGTCTAAGGGTTCATACTTGCAAAGGGTAATTCAATAGTTCATTATGGCAGCTCAAGTATTTCAAGTTAACCTAATTGGTTATCTGAAGAGGAAGGAGCAATATTGTGCAGTCCTGTTTCTGATCACAAATTCAATCCGACTTTTTCAATCATCGAGCCAAATCCAATTTGGGATATGCACAGGCACACAATGTACACCTGTTCTATAAATATTTCACTAAGATTCTCTGACGATTCTACTTTTATGTAATGGTTGCGTTGAAATGCTTCCAGGGGCACTGTGAGCTTTCCTTCTCGCTTCTTTCTTTCTTGTTGCTTCAGTCATGGTGTGCCTGTGAGCAACGGCCTAAGATTCATACATGTTCCTGTTGGCATGTTCGTTGGATGAAATTAAAATTAATTTGAGATGTTTGAATATAGGTTTTCTGTTGGATTACTTTTGTGAACATGAGATTTACTTGGCATTAAGAGTGGTGTATTAGATCTATAGGACTGATTCTTTAAATGAGAATGTTGAGATTAAGATGGAATGATTAGATTTGAAATGATTGAGCTAGGTTGTTGATAGTATTTTCGATTTAGTCTAATGGAGGGAATTTTTTTTTCTTTTTTTTTTTAAAGAATTTAGAATTTAGAATTTGTGGTATGTTTGGGATGATATTATGTTTTTGAAACTCTTGTTAAAATCGTGCATAGACATATTTTGTCATTTGCTACTAGTAAAGTTTACTGAGGTGATTGACATAATAAGAACATCTCTAGGAGTTTGTGTAAATTTTTGTATTGTTTAAATAATGAACAGTAATATTTATCTTTTATCTAACTATTTTTTTAAATATACATTTCAACAGATTCTCTATCCTTCTTTCATCTCATTTAAATATTATTTTTTTAATCTTTATTTATTCTTCCTCTATTCATTTTCAACAATTATATTTTTCAACAAGAAGTATTACTAATTTCACAAGAATCATAACGAAATATTGTGTGAAAAGTTATTACTAGTTCTAATTTGACCCCACTACTCAAATTATATTTTTACTCACAAATATTAGCTAATAACAATATATTACTTAAGATTTATTGTGAAAATATTGTGGTAGCATTTCTTAATTGTCATTTCTTATTCTTTATATTATTTTTCCTTTCTTTCGTCCATACATTTCTTCTTCTTTCTTTTTTTTTCTCTTGTTTTTTCTCCACCATACACGTATGCCCACTTTTGTTTCCATCCTCCCCCTTTTTTTCTACTTCTTTTTCTTTTTCTACTAGATTCCAGAACCTCTCTCTCTGTTTTTCTTTATCCAGCTCTCTCTTTTTCTACTTTTTTTTTTTTTTCCTTTTTCTACTTGATTCCAAAACATTCTCTAGCTCTTCGTGATAAGAAACGAAGAAAGAGATAGAGAGAGAAAGAACAAGCGAGAGATCTTGCTTGCTCCACTGTTGATCAAAGGATACAGGTTGGTGGAGAATCAGTGTTCACTGTGCCAAGCCACGCCTTCCACTCCGCCGCCACTCGTCTTTCTCCCCTACGCAGCCTAGATGGGTCAGATGGCTTGTGTCTTTTTTTTTCTTTTCTTTTTTGCTTTTACTGTTATGATTAAATTAATTTTAAGATTGTGTTTTTGAGTTTGTATTTTGATTATACTTAAGTTTAGAGATGTTTGAGAGAAATGATTATTGTGTTTGTAGCCATAGTGAGAGGAGAGAGAAAGAATTGTTTTTTATTGAATTGTATGATTTTTTAAGTAGAAAAATTCATTTAAAGTTACTACAGTGTTCTCTAAAACAAAAAATCCCCAATAGGCTCTCTAAAGCTTTATTTAGAGAGCAAACACAGAAAAATCAACCTCCAACAATCTCTCTCTCCTTTTTTTTTTTTAGATTTGCTACAGTAACTCTCTTGACATGGAGAGCACTGTAGCAACTCCAAAACCTTTTTCTCTATTTAAAAAAAAAACTAGTTTTATTAAAATATTATTTTTTCTCTCTCTTCCCTTACTCTTTTTTCTTTGTTTCATCACTCTCTCTCACTTCTCATCAGAGAACAAAAAAGCTCTGTCTCACAGCCTTGAAAAAAAGAAAAGCTAAAGGAAATTAATTTCCGCTTGATCCACTACCAACGAAAAGCCAAAGGAAATTGAGATCAAAATAAAAAAATCAAAGGATTTTTTATCCCAGGAAGAAATTTGAAGGCAAAGATCTCAACCTTGGAGAAGTTTTAAGAACAAAAACAGATAATTTATTCCTAGATCTACACAAATCATACCATAAAAGGGAGCTAATTTTTGCTTGATCTACTGCCGATCGTCCGGTTAATTTCCGCTTGATCCATTACTGATGTTGTGCTTTTCTTTCCTGCATATGTGTTGCTATCTCCTCTGGTGGTCTTTGTTGTTCTTTTCTTTTCTTTGTCTGGTGAAGAAAATAAAGGGTAAATAAATGGCTGTAAATCTTTGAGATCTTTTAATAAATGGGCTAATAAAAAAATATTAAAGAATAATTAAAGAAAGAATAAAAAGAAAAATGAAGAAATAATATTTAAATAGTATGGAGAAATGAATAAAGAGTTTGTTGAAAAATATATTTGAAAAAGTAAATAGGTAAAAAGTAAAAATAATTGTTCATTATCTAAATAGTATAAAAATTTAAAGAGACTGTTGGAAATGCTCTCAAGAGAACTACTGTAGCGACTTCCAAAAAAAAAAAAAAGGAAAATTTTTGCTTTTAGAAAAGCTGTTTGGAGTGAGTTTTTAGTGTTTTTGTTCTCCAAAATTGGTTTTAGAGAACCTATTGGAGATGCTCTAAGGCCTCCATATAAGACTCAAGACCTCCCCTTACTTAGGTGATATGAGATTTAGTCAAGATTTGCTTCTCCCTTACTTTAGCCCAATTAAGAGATCTTTTGTACTTTTGGTCCCTACAATCCAGTTCTTCAAAATACTACACATTCTCGTGTGGGACCTATCCACCACCCTCTGGCATATGGGTCTACTATGATAACATTTTGCCAGGAACCCCCCCCCCTTCCCCTGGTCCGATTCGGATCCTCTTCATTTCTCTTTGACGTGGCATGTCTTAGACCGTTGATTTATTTCAAAGAGATCCTGTCCACGAAATGGACACTCCAATCTTATCATGAAATCCCCCCCCCCCCCCCCCTATCTTATCATTGACATGTTATTGTCTCTATTAAATTCCCCCTCAAGATTTGAAATTGCTTCATACTAATTAGAATCTCGAGCTCTTTAATATAAGGTATAGGACCTCCAACGTAGTCTATGTAGGAGTCTGTGTGGTTTTGGTTCTCTCTCACCTCACCTCAACTCACTTAAGGGGTTTTTGGGTTTCCCGGCATTGAAGGTCTTTAAGAAGGTAACCTAGTGATTTTGTGGCATTTTTATCATTTTAAAGGTAATGGGGATATCATAGAATTGAATTAGGGATTAGTCATAAAGTTTGCTAGGCCAAGGCTTTAGTAAAACTGGGTTTTTGGTTGAGCCTCACAAGGGGTCTGGAAAATGGTACCGAGTTTACTTTGGATCCATGTAAGGGCTATTGGGCTAGACGAGATTTGCGTCTCAATCTTAATTTGGAAGTTTTAGTTGTCAATTGGTTGCTGAGTTGAACTGGCTGAAGACGCATTAGATTTATTTTAATCTAGTTGGACTGAAGCAAATGTCCCCAATTCATATCTTCATTCATTGACCCAATAAAAATTGATATCAATGACAACTCAATGCCAAGTCCGATTTTAATCAATGTATAGTTTTAGCAAGACTCACAAGAATCTTGTTTTTTGTCAACCAGTCATTGGATAAATTTAATGTAACTCACGGATAAAATGAGTTGATTATTGGAAATTGAACTTAATTCTGGTACCAACAAATAAAATAAAATTATTGGATTCATCAAAACATACATATAAAACCAAGTTGCACCTGCTGCTTTTCAAAAAAAATATTTCACTCAGATTCTTTTGACAATTCTTCCTTTACGTAATGGTTGCATTGATATGCTTCCCGGAGCACTGTGAGCTTTCCTTCTCGCTACTGTCTTCCTTGCTGCTTCAGTCATGGTGTGCCTGAGAGCAATGGCCTTTTATTTATTATTATTATTATTTTGATCAGAAACTAGTGAATTCATTTCATTTCAAGTTCTTAAAACTGGTTTACATCTGAAACAACCTCAGAATTTATCATAGGTGGAGTTTCCTCCATCCATGTGACAAGATCATTGATACATTGAACGTATTTTGCTAGTCCATGTGCTGCTTTATTTACAACTCTTCGTGTATGTTGAAATGCAACCTGGCGTATCTGCTGCAGATGCTGTGAGGTACCTGCAATGATGTTTGCAATAGCAGGTGAGGCCTCAGATTCCCCTTGGAGAGCCAAGCAAACCACTGAGCTATCACCTTCAAAAATTACATCTTGTAACTTGTAAGCCGATATCTGTAGCAGAAAGAGCTGCAGTCTAGCAATGGCCTTTTATATTGCATAATCATATCATCCAACATTAGCATACAATTGATGGTTCATTTTAAGAATATTCTCCTGTCACCACTTCAAACCATATTTCAACCAAGATAATATAAATTATTAGTTTGCAATGCATCTTCACACAAAATTAACTAGTGAGCTTAGGGGTGTGCAAGGGTGGGGTTGGAGGGTATAAATTATTATGATTCATATAATATGTTTAAATTATATCCAAAATTCCCAAGTTCACCCAAATTAATTCTCAAAATACCAAAATCAATCAAAGTAAAAAAATTAAATTAGGATAATAGAATAAATTTTTATACATGGTGGGCCAAACTGGGTTAGATGGGTCGAAAAAATTATCAACCTGAACCTAACCTGACCCAATACTTAAAATAAAATTCCAACCCAACCCACTAACCACGAAAACCAACTTAAGGTGTCAGGTTAGGTTGGTTTAATCGAGTTTAGTGGGTTTGATACACACCCCTACTACAAAAGATACAAAGAAAAACAAGTGGAAACTTAAAAGGAGATAGAGCTAGAAAGCATTTTAGAGCATCCACAGCAGTGGAGCTAAAAATATAGCAATTTAGCTCCACCAAAAGTTACTTTATCTATTTTACCTATACACATGCCACAGCAGTGGATCTATTTTAGCTTTCAATACAATAAAATAATATAAACACTATAATAAAATAATATAACCACTACAATAAAATAATATATCCCACTATCCAAAAAAATTTCACAACACCATCCACAACCACTTCTACCATCAGCCACAGCAGCCGCTGCCGCCGCCACCACCACCACCACCACCAGTCCACAGCAGAAAAAAAAAAAAAAAAAACCGATATCTCCAATCTTTTTTCTCTACCAGACCAAACAAATTCACCGATCACAAACAAAATAAAAAATCACAAATCACAAACAAGCAGCACGTCGGCGAGCTCCATGGGTTTCAGATCGGCGGCTTGGTGAGCAAGCGATCGGCGGCGTGAGATGAGGCGATCGGTAGCGTGAGGCGATCGGCGAGCTTCGATGAGCTTCAGACCGGCGGCTTCGATGAGCTTCAGACCGACGGCTTCGATGAGCTTCAGACCGGCGACTTGATGAGCAAGCGATCGGCGGCGTGAGGCGTGAGGCAATCGGCGGTGGAAGAGAAGTTTGCTTGAGAGAGAGAGATGAGAGAGTGATTGGGGAGATATTCAGCAAAAAAAAAGACTGGGGAGATGAGAGAGTGACTGAGAGAGAGACTGAGAAAGATGAGAGATGAGCGAGAATTTTTATTATTTTATTAACCGGTCGAATAAAAAATTCATTTTTTTTTTTTTGCTATCAGCTACAGTGCACATCTATATATAGATGTGCACTGTAGCGGAACATCTAAATTTTTTCCTTATACCTCCACTGCTGCAGCGTGTCTTTTGAATTTGTGGAGCTAAATTTTAGCAATATAGCAATATGCCTCCACTGCTGTGAATGCTCTTATTATGCTTGCTTTGATCCAAACGTCCATAATAATTTTTCAAATAACAAGCCGGGGCACTCTCTAATATGCCTTAAGTGCCTTTCTAGGCCAAACATGTAGATGCAGCCCTTATGTTCTTGGTGGGAGCAACATGTGAATGCCTCATATTGGCAACCAAGCCAAAGTGTAGATAACTTAGAAAAGTGGGTAACTTCAAACAATCGAGTAGCATCTTTATGCATTCATGAAAACTCATCTCAATTAATGTTTCTAGTATTACTGTATTTGGAGGGAGAATTAATCTAATTACCATCTCTACCCTTCAAAAAAACACTAAAAGGCCTATCTTAAAGCTAAAGTGTGTTCTTTCATACCTCAAAATACGACCTCAGCCTCAGGGAGGTGAGGTGTTTTAAGAGCATGCACATACTCCACTGCCTTTTCTTGGGGGCGTAGGCATGGATTGTAGTTTTGAAACACTCTCTAATCAAATTATTTAAAAAAAAAAAAAAAAAATCAATTGAGAGAGAGAGAGAGAGAGAGAGAGAGAGAGAGAATCTGTTGGTTGTGATATGATCGAATACCGTTGGTTCATTCTCGAGTGAATTCATCTGTGGAGCATTAAATTGCTTTGATCTTCATAGCGGCGAATTTGCAGAGACAATCCCTAAAAGACTAGTAATTATTTCCGCCAAATCAAGCGACGGAGAAAGAGTATGTGCAATAAAAATTTCTAGAGTAAAATTTAAAATAAAAAAAAATCCACATTAAATTATCTACTTTACACTACATTTTATTAAGGTATTATTTCTTTATCAATTTTTTACTACTCTCTCAAATTATATATCTCTCTATATGAGTAAAGAATTAAAGTATTAAAAGATAAATTTGCATAAGATAAATTTTAGAAATAGATGATTTTTGTAATTGGTTGTGCAACATTTGCCCTTATGTCATTTTATATATACGAATTAGTATGAATGCTCTTAATGGCCACCATAAAAAATATTTCTAGAGCCGCCACTGACAATTTACAACCAAAATTAATCCGTTTATACAAATTGAAATACTCATACAATTATTCATTACTCATATGTCGTGCATCGTACAACCCAAATTAAATCCTCCCATATCTAATTGTTACTCCATCTAATTGAAGCTTCTCACCTTACCCGTCTATGAAGTAATGATTTCCACAATATTAGAGGGGAGGTAGCGATGAAGTGAGATAAAATTTGAGGAAATCAAAGGATTTGATAAAGAGATAGAGAAGAAGAGGTTAAAGAAACCTAATTTTGGGAAAAAAAAATTATGAAAAGAAAAGAGTTCAACATACAAATAATGACTTCAATAGTGTCAAAGGAAACATACCTCTTTGAAAAGCAAGATGGTGATGAAGTGAGAGAAAAAAAAAAATCTGTGAAGATTAAAGGAGCTGTGGAAAGAGACTTGATAAAGAGATAAAGAAGAAGAATTTTTTAAAAAAAAACTTGAAATTAGTAAAAAATTATAAAAAGTAATTACTCATTCTAATTAATGTAACTATTGAAGGGGTGTCAATTTGAGTTAACGTGTCAGGTTCGTGTCGTGTCGAGATAAGAGCATTCGACTAAATGGCTCAACCCTAACCTGACCCATTTAATAATTGTGTCATAATCCTTCAACTCTAACCCGACCTGTTAATAATGCAAGTTGACCTGACCCAACCCATTTGATAGACTTGACACGAATATAACACAATCCATTTCAATCTACATAATATTAAATATAACATCCATCTAAAAATAGGTTTTTTTTTACATGTCAAAAGCAGTACATACACTTCAAGTCTTCAACCTACATTTAAAATAATATAGTTCAACAAAAATATAACATTCATCTAGAAATAAGTTCTTTACACTCTAAAAGAAGTGCATACACTTCAACCCAAAATTCAAAATAACATAGTTTAACAAAAATGAAATAACATAGTTAAAAAAAAAAAAATTTCTTGGAACTCGCCAAATGCTAAGTATCAATATTGAAAGAATTGAAGCAAACAGTAGACTAATCTTGACTATAACTATGATTATCATCCATAGATTCTTTATTGATGTCCAAATTCATAACATCATCCACAAACTCATCCAATTTCATTTGCGCAAGTTCTATGCCAAAATATATATGGAGAAAATGGGCAAATGCCCATTTCAAAAAAATAATCTAGTATTTTGCTCAACTTCCCAAATTAATTAGGGAAATGTCCCTCTTTTGAAATTCGATTTTCTCAAAATTAAGTTATATAAAAAAAAAAAAAAAATTATGGAGCCCTATAGTGGCGTTTTTTAACTCGATTTCCCTAAAGTCGAGTTGCATGCAATTTTTTTTCTTTTTTTTGCCTATAACTCGACTTTATAAAGATCGAGTTAAAAAATGCCATTATAAGTTCTTAAAACGTCACTATAGGCTCCTTAAAAACGTCACTATAGGGCTTAACTCAATTTTGAGAAAATCAAGTTTCAAAAGATGGGTATTTCCCTAATTAGCTTGGAAAGTGGGGCAAAATACTAGATTATTTTTTTGAAATGGGCATTTGCCCATTTTCTCCATATATATTTTGGCATAGAACTTGCGCAAATGAAATTGGATGAGTTTGTGGATGATGTTATGAATTTGGACATCAATAAAGAATCTATGGATGATAATCATAGTTATAGTCAAGATTAGTCTACTGTTTGCTTCAATTCTTTCAACAGTTTTAAAAGCAATACCCATCAAATCTAGTTTATAAACTATCTCAATAAACCCACTTGCAAGATATGTAGACGATATCCAACACTAATACAAACAACAACAAAAAACACACAACACAAGACAAAAGCTACAATCGTGGCCTTAATCAACAGTTAATATATCTCATATATTAATAATGGCACATGAGTTCAAAGTTTATAGAACAAAAACATTATGCAGAAAAAATTATTGCAAAATTTTGAAACACCAAGAAAATAGTTTTCTTTAATTCTAAAACTCACTAAACACATGAGAGAGAGAGAGAGAGAGAGAGAGAGAGAGAGAGAGAGAGAGAGAGAGAGAGAGAGAGAGAGAGAGAGAGAGAGAGAGAGAGAGAGAGAGAGAGAGAGAGAGAGCAATAACTGGTTTGAGACTTTGAGTTTGAAAATTGGGCGTAAGTCTATCGTATAGTAGAGTGAATAGTACAACTGAAATAAATAAATAAATAAAATTAGATATTTATAAGAAGGTTTAGAGATTTAGGGTTTGTAGGGTTTAGAGATCTAGGATTTGTAAAGTTTCAATTTCCAATTATATCCCTTGTAAGTTTTTGTAATTACTCACTTTTATTTTTAAATTTAAAATATATGTTGGATATAAAAAAATATTTGACAAATCTAAAATAAAATAAATTTTTATTTGTTATACTAGTTAAACGGGTTGTGTTAAGTGGGTCATTTCGGGTTGACACAAATAAATTGGTGTGTCAAACATGTTTATTGGAGGTTACGCGGGTTGACTCGCTTATAACACGTTTCTTATCGTGTTGCTTTCGAGTCGACCCGTTTAAGACCCAAACCCATTAAGACTCAACCCTAACTTGCAAAAACCCACGTCAAGTTCATGTCATGTTTGCGAGTTGGATCAAATATTGACACCCCTATATTGAATTATAAGAAAAGGTGCTTATGGTTATGGAACTATATAGATTATTAAAAAGACTTTTTCTTTTGATGGAAGATTAAAAGATTAGTCTTATGGAACTATCAAATGAAATCAAAGAATTATACATTAGTTGAAACAATGGTGCAAATGATACTGATAAACAAAAATAAATAAATTTTTCATAAACTTGCGACTGACTACATTAATTTCTAGGGTTTTTTTAAGAGTTGAGAAAGTGGATTACGTTAACGCTTATCTCTAGAGTCTAGACAGATCCCCATGCAAGGGGTATCAAATTTTCTAATAAACAGAGTTACCATGACATTTTCAAAGGCTAAATATTCTATTTAAATCAAGTCCCATTTTTTCATTTTGCATTTTTTTATATAGATTTATTTAATAGAATAATACACAACAACTACACATATCGATGAATAAAAGAGAAAATATTTTCTTACACTCATTTTACATTTGTTAATGTATATGTTTTAAAAGGCAAAAAATGTAATATTTACATATAAAACATGAAAACGGATGTGAGAGAATAAAAGCTCATGAATAATTTTTTCTTTTAATAATTGGACTATGAATAAATCTAGTCTCCTGCTTATTGATGTTTCTCATCTCAACTTGATGGACATTAGTCATAGGACTACGAAATGTTTTAGGTCAAAGAAATGAGCGCCCTAAGAAAAAAGAGAGAAAAAAATATGGTATATACCAATTTGAAATTACGTTGATTTGATTGCCATTAATAGAGGTCTATAATTAACTTCCAAAACGATAATAACTAATTAATTTCCTTCCATTCTTGTTAATATTTCAGTTTCTTTGTCTTATATAAGGTAAATATTAATTTTCTTCAACTAATTTCAGGGAAAATCCCCGTGTACCTATTGCAATATTGTTTATGCAGATTCACCATATGCCTAGCCGGAGGCGGATCTCTTAAAACTCTTCCCAAAACCAACATATATATAATTTCCGTTTTACTATACAATTCACAAAACAAATTAGGAAATTTTATTCCTATTAATTTTAACTAACTAAATAATATTCACGTAATTTATTTTTCCCATTTACATATAGGCTATAATCAAGGTCATTTTTGTTGTTGTTGAGAAAGTACTATAATTAAGGTCAACACCTAATGCTTAGACTTTACAATTATATATTTACTTACCGCCATTGTGCCATATACTGACAATTCTTCGTCCCCAAGAACAAACTGATCAACACTTCCAAAAAAAAAAAAAAAAAAACTCAATAGTAATTAGTTGCGTCTGTGGAGTGTTTGCTGCAACATGTTGTGGCAAAGTGAGCTTGAAGCATCTTCCAAACAGTATTCAACCAAAATGAAGCTTCTTCCAATATTTATTTTCTTCATCTTGGTTGCCTCCTCTAAGGTTTCAAGGGCTGTAGATTGCAAAAATGAAAATATAATTAAGTCCACCATTACTGTGGGCAAGTCTGGTCCTGCAGGAGTATTTCAGACAATACAAGCCGCCATTGATTCGATTCCTTCCAACAATGATCAATGGATTAAAGTTCATATTTCTCCAGGCATATATAAGTAGGATTATTTTGTTATATAGTATTTAACCACTCTTCATCATATCTGTACCATTTACTTCTTCTTTTTAAATCAAAGAGAGATTACAATGTTTTTTTTTTTTTTTAATTAAATTGAAATTTGGTTTCATATATTAATGTGCAGTGAGAAGGTGACTATTCCTCCGGAAAAACCATGTATTTTTTTGGAAGGAAGTGGGCGCCATGTCACAATTATTACACACGATGACCATGCTCAAACAGATACAAGTGCAACATTCACATCGTCCCCGGACAATGTTGTTGCTAGTGGCATTACCTTCCAGGTATCGATCAAGGCACAAACTTGATATATAATATATGAATGAAACAACATATATATAAGCAGCAATTAATTAAGTTGATGTCTGTTTGTGTTGGCAGAACTCGTACAATCGGGCTCTAGCTCTGAATTCCTACTATAGCAGCATGGCAATAGGGGACCCAATAGCAAGGGCAGTGGCAGCCAGAATATATGGTGATAAATCAGCATTTTTTGAGTGTGGTTTTGTGGGATTTCAAGACACACTATGGGATGTACAAGGACGACATTTCTTCAAAAACACCTACATTGAAGGAGGCGTAGATTTTATTTGGGGCAGTGGCCAATCAATATATTTGGTACAAGATAATGACTAGTATATTTTTTATTCAACTTCACACAAACACTCAAAATAATGCAATTCAATTAGTTTAGCAAATATATTTCTTTGGTTGCAAATGGCTAGGTCAAGGTTTCAGCATATGCTCATGGAAAATATTCATGTTAATATTAAGGAAAAAAAAATCTTAACATCCAATTACACCTCTTAATTTTGGGTGAATAGATATTTTCATCCTTAACTTTAAGGTGTCTTTCTTTTTTCTATTATTCTAGTCGTTAAATTTTTATGTTCTTATAGGTTAGCTCAACTAATAAAATTTTATTTTTTTAATAAAAAATGTAGGATCCAACCTGTCTACACTAGAATTCTATCATATCTATCTATTATTAAAAAAAAATTAAAAAATAAAAAATTTCATATTCTTGTCAAATTTATTGATCAGTTTGCCCATTGTAATCTATAAAATTCATCCAAATTTTAAAGATATAATTTGGAATTTTAACCCCAAAAAAAATCATTACAGGATATTAATATAACTTTTAAAGTGGGATTCTGATTGAGATAGCTTGAATATGGTTCAATTTAATAGCATATTTTCTTGAATCTATCATTCAAAAATTTTTACCCTTAGGGCAGAAAAAATTATCTATTTAAAAAAAAAATTAAAAAAAATTGATATGAGTTAAAATTATGTTCACCAATATAATATAATATTTGTTATTTGTTGTGTATGCAGGATTGTATGATAAATGTTACAGTAGGGACAATGCTCCCTCAAGGCTGTATGGGTTACATAACGGCACAACGTCGTGAATCCGCAAATGAAGCAAATGGGTTTGTGTTTAGAAGGGGTAGTGTTTATGGGAGTGGCCAAGCTTTGCTAGGAAGAGCTTATGGTCCCTACTCTAGAGTCATATTTCATCAAACAACCTTCAACAATGTGGTAGCTCCTCAGGGTTGGGGTGCTTGGGATTACCCAGGACAAGAGTAAGATTATTTTACTATTCTAAATACCAATTTATCTTTGTATATTTATATATTATTATGATATTATAAAGTATAAACAAAACGAAAAAGAAAAGAAAAGACACAAGTTCTTTACTATATATATATATACTCTATGGTTGATATACATACAATAAAATAGTTTCCCTAGATAAAAATGAATTGATAATTTGATATGCCTTGATTTGAAACCTAGATAAAATCGAGGTTAATTATTTGCATAATAAAAATGGAAAGTTTGCTAAATAAGGGATACGCTATATATCGTAAGTGATAGATATTTATCTCAATATTATATATTGTGAGCAAAAGTAGGGTTTGGAGATAATTAGCCCATTTAGCAATTACTTTGTTTGTATCAATATTATTTAGTCTTTTTTGTTTGTGTGTGCAAAAATAATAGGGACAAGTTTACGTATGCTGAGGTTGATTGTCGAGGACCAGGATCTGACACTTCGAGACGAGTAAATTGGATGAAGAAGTTTAGTCCCTCTGATCTAAATCCTTATTCAGTATCAAAGTTCATAAATCAAGACGGGTGGCTTAGCAAACTACCATCAAGATAATTATTAACGATCCCTTTTTCTTTTTTCTTTTTTTTTTCTTTTTTTTTTTTTTTGTAATTTGCTTATTCTTCTTGACACAAATAAGAAATAATCTTTGCTTTGAGTCATGATCTAATTTTATTGGTTATACTCTTTTGCACTAAGATTTGAACGATATTGACCGAAATTTTCCTTTATAATATTATTACACTGATTGTAGGGGTCATTTGGCTAAATATTGTCACAATAACAATAATGGAGTAACTTTTTGTTGAGGGATTTTTTTTTTTTTTTTTTAATGAAATTGAGAAGAAAGAAGCATTGTGGTATATTGGGTGCTGAAATTGGCTCATTTTTGCTACATGAATTGGAAATTGCATGTTATGTGGTCTGCATTTTCGGTACTTTGGGAGGCCAAAATATGGTACCAATTTCGGTCTGATATATGAAGTCTGAACTCTGAAGTGACCATTTTCGCTCATTGCATGGCCAAATAAGTCTGTTGGGACGTAACCGTGATCATATCATACCCATCGAAATATTTTATAACGTCTAGAAATCTGGTGCACTTAATTAACCCTTTGAAACGTATCGGTTTAAATGTATGTCAGGTTGTTTCGGCCTATATTTTATGCTACAATCAATACAAAATCATGTATTTGGGGTGAATGTTTAAAATATGAGAGAATAATTTCTTTTGAATTAAAGTGATATATAATAATAATAATAATAATAATAATATTAATAATAATATATTGTGGGGGTCAAAAACTGCCCTTGGACTAGGTATAAAGAAACTATCTCAAAGATAGTGTTTGCATAACGGTCACAATTTATTTATCTAAAAAGGTAGAGAAAAAACTTCACAATGTGAAACTCAAGCAATTGATTTAACGAACACATCTTGTATTTCAGTTGAAACTAGCACATTAGGAAAAACTCTCTTTCCCGTGGTGTTGTACTATAATAGATTAGAAGTTCTCTCTATTTCTCTCTCTCTTTCTTTTTTTCTGATCCCCACTATTTGCCAGTTCCCCCCCCCCCCCCTTATATAGGCATGTTTTCTACCCTTATCCTTCTAGCTGTCTTGTCTCCAGTCGGATTCTCAAGGATATTTTTCCTCCCCTTTCTTGTCCTGAAACATGACTTTTGGGGGTGTTTCCACTGTTCAGATTGTCTCATATGCATTCAATGCGATAAAAGTTAGGTGGAGATCCCTTCATTAATGCGGAGGTAAAGATCTCTGCCATTCTTATCTGTCTAGAGGGTTTCTCGTGATTCAAAGTGTCAATTGTAGGCACACCGTGGATTATCTGTGTACGTTTCCTCTGATAAGACTTTGCTCCATGTAACTTATTGCCAACTTTGAGGGAATGATCTGTGAGGATTCCTTTCACCTTCCTGATATTCGGGCCAGCCTTATTCCACTTTACAGGGTCTTCTAAGCTATTGGGCCTTACCTTAAGCAGATGGGTTTGGCTCATTCCACTTCACGAGGTCCAGTAGGTAATTAGTCCTCAGGTTTAGGTGAGAACTCTTCCACTCTCCACAATAATAATGGTGAAGTTGGATTATAAAGTTATTTTGAATTGTTAGATATATAATATAGATAACTCTGAAGTCTGAAGTGGTACATTAACTCTTTCTCCAAAAAAAAAAAAAAAAAAGTGGTACATTAACACCAAAATATTATATTCGGTTGCTTGAGCCACGTAGAAATGATCTCCACTATAGTATCTATGAATTTTAGCATTCTTATACTTCAGGAAAATTTCATTGACGTAAATGCACTTTTGATCTCTATATTTTGTGTTTTTTTCATTTTGGTCCCTACATTTTATTTTTACTATTTTTAACCTTTAAATCAATTAACGCATGGCATTTAAGTCCTTACCGTCAGTCAACTAATGGAAAAAGTTGAGGTGGCAGACGGAACACCCTATTAGCGTGATGCTAATGTGACGATTAAAATATTATTAAAAAAATATTATTTAGCATTTTTAAATGGCACATCAGCATTTAAATTTTTAAAATATTTTAAAAATATACCTAAATATAAATATTAATTAGTTAATTGCCATACTCATGTTCTGTCTTACTCTTATTTATCAAAAATTTCCGTACCCTTGTACTCATACCTGTGTCCGTGTCTATGCAACATAGGTTCTGACAACCCATATGGTCCATTTCTTCTTTTGTTTCAAACATCCATGTTCTAGCAGAGTCATTTATGTCCTGATCTTTTCTTTGGGTCAAATGATGTTATAACTCTGCTGCCCATTCAGTGGAAATTTTCGCATTAAGAATTTCTTTATCTTTTTTTCAATTCGGGCAATCTTCCCATTATTTCAGCCTCTGTATGTAAGGAAGATGCCCTCTTTGGTTTTTTTTTTTTTTTTTCTTTGATTAATGAATTGCAAATTAAAAATAAATAAATAAATAAGGTATTAATAACTTTTGGTATCCTTATAGTATATATCACTTTTGGTCCAAGAAGATAAGGTAGGAGATGAGTGACACAGTTAGGTTCACAATTTCTAAGAGTTTGAAAAGCAAATCAACTAAATTGTACTCATAACTTAACTGGTTGACACCTTACAATATTTCAAATGAAAATGTTTAAATTTAAATCCTCTTACCTTGATATAACCAGCAAATTATTAATAAATAAATAAAGTTGTATGTTCTTCATTTTATTTGTAATTTTCATGATTTATTTGGATGTTACACATGCGCTTTCAAAATATGGATTAAAAAAAAAAGTTTATCTTAAAAAAATAACAATTACTAATTGGAACTATTACCTTTATTTTAGAAAATAATATCAAATCATTGCATTTAAATTTTCTTATTTAATTAAAGTTTGCACTTGTAGTGGAGAAAGCATACAATTATAGCTTTGTAACTATCAATGTCAGGGAAGACAATTCAGCAAGAAGAAAAGTATAATTTTGATTGTGAGAAATCAAAACTTTAGATCCCAAATTACAGATTATGTCAATTTTATGCTAATTATAATTCCAAGCCCAGTTGTTAATATGATTAGACGATTGATATATGCCTGGATAAACAAACCCAAGCAACAAATTTCACAAACACATGCACATAAGTATGAAGACGTGTTTCTGATTACACTCTTACTAACAACCAATTGCACCAATAACTTCTCCTTACTAGTTTCTGATTCTACCAATTGAGCCACCAATCTCAAATCCAAGTTTCCTTAGACACTTCAAAGCCTCTTGAAGATTTTGGGATTGCTCCAATGATTCTTGGCACCAATCTACAACAATGATCACTCAAGGTATATAAGTGTTTAAGGCTTGGGTCTCCTCTCTAAGGATTTGGCAATTTGAGACTATGAAGGTAGAGACTACAAAGAATCTATGAATTCTTAGGGTATTTTTTTATGGGTATAGTGAGATATATATAAGACGGGTTATATGGACGGGTAAAGCAGGAAAGTGAATAACTGAATTCTTTCGGGTTTTGGCGAACTTGCTCAACCAAGATGAGAGGCAATTAGGAGCAAGCAAGACTGCTAGAAACTGAATTTTAAAAATTGTAATTCGCCTAACATGTCGCCTGACAAGCCTAATCTTCCTTTACCAAGATTCTTCAGGCAGCTGCTCCAATTCCAGCACTTGGACCTTTCAACCAAATACAATGTAGTCCACAAATGTACAAAAAATATTGGAAATAATAGCAAGATAATACATAGAAATTTGGCAACACTGATATTCTAAACAAGTTGTGGAAATTTGAGTATAGACTCGCACTTAATTTGCATATTGTAGATTGCAGTGTTAGATGAGTTTCTAAGATCACAAATTGTGCCACATGTCTGATGTGTCTGTGAGTAATTGTTTATTACTTTTATTACTTCTCCACCAATCACAAACAAACATATCGTTTATTACTTTTATTACTTCTCCACCAATCACAAACAAACATATCGATTCGCTAAAGTTGTTTCCACAAATTTTATAATGTTTTGATACAGATAAGACTGCGAGAGATCAGCATTTTCTAGGTAGTCTCTGATGCAAAAATTCAGGACGTCGGCTATGCTGGAAAAAACAGGCTCTTGTAGTTTTCCTGGGCTGGAAATGCAATGTATTTTATGTTGTTCTATATCACTTGACCCAGTTAAGGCATACTTTTCTAAAGTTTAATGGAGTTTACTTACGATTTTTTTTTTCCTGAATTACTTGGAAGTTGGAATCATGATTAGGATACAACATTTGTGCCCCCACGTTTGCTACATCCCTGATCTGGCTTATCACAAGACACACCACAACATTTCCAAATGCTACAGGCACGATGATTCTCTTTTTCAACAATGAAAACTTGACTTCTCAATTTAAAACCTAAATTTAACAAACCACCTTGAAATGATCCTTCAGAGTTTTTGTTGCCTACAGGAAAATAACTTAGATTATTAAAATGCCTCCTAGAACTGTGCATTTCCACACATACACATACACAAACACAACAACAACAACCAAAAACAAAATCAAGATCAACTGACACAAAATGGCACACCAAGGGATTTGACTTTCATATATATACTCACAAAAATAAAAATAAAAATAAAAATGCATAACTAAATGAGGTCCAGCAGATAAGCGATTCAACAATATCAAGGAATTTTCAAAAAGAATTCCTCCAGCTGATTTTCATTTATCACTGCACCGAGCCTCTGTGTAAAAACCGCATCGAGAAAGTCTCCAGCATTTGTCATGACATCTGCAGCATGGATCTCATTGTACTCATTCAAGTTGTGAACAGTTCCATCTGCACAGGCAGAAACAGGAAGACAGAAAAAGAAGGCCTTAAAGCCATGGAATTCATAGTTTATAATCAGATGGCTAAGGAATTTTTACCTTTAGCTAAACAAATAAGCATGAACGTAACACCAGCAGTATATAGAAATAATAACCAAGAAAGAGGGGGAGAGAGATGAAATAATATTTACTAAACGGTTGGCTTATTAAGGAAAACAATTAATATCTCTATCAAAATAGTGATTAATTACACTTCATGTCTCTAACGAATCATCATATAGCTTTGAGGATATAACTCCAAGTCGATGACAGAGCTCATCCATTTCCACCTCTGAATTTGGAACCAATCTGTTCAGAAACTTCTACTACAGCACATTTCTCTGATGTCAATTCTAATCACTGACGTTCAAGTTTTGACATCTCTCCTTATATTTTTGGGGTGTTGTTTTATATATACATATACATAAATACCGCACATTTGGGCATATTTGTATTAGCTCTATCTAAATTTGAAAAGGAAATTGAAGATGAATTAAAAACTAACAGCCACAAATTTTCATACATTTCCAAGCATTTTACCTTCAGCAACTATGGGTTCATATTTAGGAGGTTCAGCAGTCCAGTTCCCAGCAGAATCTTTCATGTGTCTTCTATCAGAAGCAAAGTAACGAAGAAATATCGGAGCATGCACAATGCGGTAAAATCTGACACCAAAAGAAGCAAATTCTTTCAATGAAACCATATAATTTCATACTAGGACGAGGGTTTTAAGATTGTACTTCATTGATCAACATACAAATATGGTCTGACAAAACAATATAATACCAGGATGCTCCAAAGGTGCAGTATAGCACACAATTTTGGGTCATATAATTATTAAAAACCAATAGTATCTGATACTTTTCTACGACAATGCATTGACAAATACATCAAGAATGTGTGGGAAGGGGGGAGAAGAAAAAGAGCTAGTAATGCAGCAAACTATACATACATCACCTTTGATACTCAGAAAAGAGCTGAAATGATGGCTGGAAAGTTTCTGACACATAGGAAGTTAAAGGAGAAGGATACGGAAGACTTGAATCTAAATCCCACACTAAGAGAGGAGTGTCGCCTTCTTTTTTTCTCTGTAAATCATTTGCAAGAACATATAAATTGATAGACCCATCGGCAGAAGTTCAAATGTGATTTTTAAATGTTGTATGTAGACAAATGCTAAAACAAATAAACATGGATGAGCAATATGAAACCCATTTGTCTACACTAGTTCTCCTAAAAGAGAAAACATGAATTACTAGATTGCATCTATTTATATTGCAGTGAAGAGGATTCAGCACTCACCTGAACGCAAATGGCATGATAATCCCAGAGAACAACCCCATCTGCTCTTTTGCTGGCCTTTTGATTCCACAATGGGGTCTAAAAAATGTATTAAAAAATATTATAAAAGATCCATTTTTTTTTATAAAATTCCATGTGCTTAAGGACTTGTCTCAACTCACCTTTAAAAAATATATTATATACTATTCTACCATATATTCATAGGAACAAAATTGGGTATATTCATATCAAGATACATGCCTGTTTCTTCTCATTGGAAATGAAAACAACAAAAAGATCAGATCCGTCAGCATCTGCTGTTCCACTTGCGCTTAATTTCTTGCAAAGAAAGTATACATTCTCCTCACTACATTATCATAGAAATAATAAAAAATAAAGATCTTAAGAAAGTGTTTGAGCTTATAATTTGAGAAGAGAAGAACAATCTTCCTGCTACAGATTAATGCAATGTATGTTTTAGATGATGATGATAAAGTGACACCATAGTTGTAAAGATTTATCCTTATTATTAGTCAATATTTACTAGTGCATCACAGCCAATATAATTACATATGTTGTAAGAAGTGTATTTTTCTTTTGTTTGGTTGCAAAAAACGGATGATGATTCATGAACCCATGACCTCACCCTCCACCTAGAGCTTATAAGGGAGAGGAGGTGCCAATTGAGCTATAACCCATAGGCAAAAATTGTGAATTTAATAAGACTTGTAGTAGATATATACGCAAAATTGCTATGTTATTGGTTAATTTTGAGTAATAGAGATAGTTAAGATGTTGATCAATTTGGGTGGCAGGTGGGCCAAATTTGAGGTGATCAGTAAGCATATGATATTAGCCTGATAGGATAGCCGATACTGATACTTCCGTCGTTAGGAAAAGACACTCCTGTCCTAATGATGAGGTCCTAGGAATAGGAACCCAGAAGAGTTTTGTTCAAGAAATTTCACAAACACTTTGAGAGCCTAATATAAGCCTAGTTACCTGCATCATGGTTTTTCCCATTCTCATTACAATCAGAATTGTCAACCTAATGTTTTCAATTTCGTTACTCAGAACACATATTGACATATATAAAAAGTAAAAACACACTGCATGATCTAGAAAACAAAAAAATGGAAAACACAAAGAAAACATAAATAAAACCCATTATTTTACCAGTAATAAGGAGTATGAAAGGAGTCAGAAAGGGCCGAACTGGTTTGGTCGGAGCCGGACTCTGAGGTCGCCATTGTTGTTTGCTTAGTCTCTCTCTCTCTCTCAACAAAGATTTTGAGTTTTCACACAATCATGCTTTAATCAAACACAACAAAGTCTCCATTTTATAGACACTAGTGGCAACTCGGTTTTCGTATTTATCTTACGTGTCATAGGGATTACTTGAAATCGACTTATTTTACTGAAATTAAGGAAAATATTAGGTACTTTCAAAGTATCATAAATGTGTACTCCCTCCATTTATACAAATGATAGATTCCACTACATTAATGGTGGGTCTCACTTCTGGTGGGACTCACCATTCATGTGAGAAGAGGAAATACGCATTTATAATATTCCAGAAGTACACAATAATTTCTCAAAACTGAAAATTTTTTACTAAAAATACTATTGATAAATGTAAAAGTTAGCTAAAATAGTACAATGGAACCCATGAATAATACCAAAAGTGTAGTGGAGCCCATAGATAATAGCAAAAATAAGCTTAATAGTAAAATAAACTGATTTTTTAAGCTGGAACCAAACACACACATAATATAAAATTGATGTGCTATACAATCACAGCAATCTGTCCTAATTGGCCCAATTAAAATTCGGTAAATCAATTAAAAAAAATCCAACTCACCTGCACGACAGCATAATAGTGAGTAATGCTAAAACTACAACTTTTACTACAACTTGCTCATGTGACAAGCCGTGAGTAGTAGAGTTGTGGACCCACTACTTTTACTTCACCACTCACAACTTGTCATGTCAGTAAATTGTGATAAAAATTATGATCCTAACATTATTCACATAATAGCATATGAACTTCTAAAGAAAATTAGATACGGAAGTTTTCTCCTTTTTAAAGTCATTTCCAACACTTACTGATACAAAACAATTTCCTTTAACTTATAACCGATGAGGCATAATTTAAGAAATGCGATTGGCTTATTATTGGTTAGATTTAAGCAATATTCTAAAATAACTAGTTAGGGCAGCACGTGCTTGCCGTGGAAAAAAAATGTTGTAGTAATTAAGGTCAATTCTAGATTTTATTTGTATTATAAAACAAATATATGAATCATTTGATTTTTAAAGTATATAGAGATTTACATTAATCAAAAGAGACATTAATTTTAAAAATTTTGATAATTATGTTGAAAAAAGTTAATCTCATTTGTTTAAGAATTTTGATCAATCACAAAGTTAGGGTAGTTATTTAACATATAAATATTTATTTAACTATAATAGTTTTTTAGTACCTGTGGGGGCCAATTGGGCCCTGCGTTCAAACTGCTTTGGAGGAGGTCAGACCCAATATCTAGCCCCATATATACAAACGGCGTAAGAAATGGTCAAGCCCAATGTCCAGTCTGAGGGTAGGCGAATATCCCAGGACAACCAACAAAAGAAGGGATAAAATTACCCTCCGAGGAGAGGTGGAGCCTGCTTGCGAGGAATTTGGCCGTGTCCGAGGACGATGGTCACCTCGGAACTTCTATCCGAGGTATCTGGTGAACTTATTAGTTACTAAGAGCAACGCCTAGGGCAAACCTTACCACAAAGTGAAGGAGAATATATCAAATAAAGGATAATAGTAAGAAATAACAAATATCTAAGGGTACTGTCACCTCCGCATTAAATGCCGCCCAACTAACCTTCTGGCCGCATTAATGTGGAGGTGATACCTGAACAGTGAACGCGCAGCCTTCCAGCTAAAGATGGAAGATTCAAGAAAAGGCAGGAAGAATGGAGAAAAAGGACAGAAAAACGCCCAGTCCACACGTGGACGGGAAAAAAGGTAAAGAATCCATAGTATATAAGATGAAGGAGGGAGAAAGAAAAGTGGCCTGAAAAATATTCTAAAAAAGGGCATTGGGGCATGTCCAAGGATACTCTTTGTGCTGATACGGATATATAGCTCTTTCTCTTTAACGTTGTAACCCAATATCTTGGTCCTAGATCCAGACTAGTTTTTTACCCTACACTCTACAAATTTATTGTTCGGACTTTGTGGGCCTGGATCCATTCTTGTTTTGGGGGTCCAAGCCAAATCTGGTCCTTACAGTACCTACTTGCTAAAAACAATATATCTATTCTCTAAAAACTTATAAGAATGATAACGAATATCATCATCTTCTAACAATAAATAACTGAGTTTTGCTAAGAAATTTAAAATAAAAAATAAAATAAATAAGATAACAAAAGGCTTGTGTCATTGAATATCATCATTCTATCTTTTTAAGAATTTTTATCATTTAAAACTCAAAATACATAAAGAAAATTTTTAGGATGTTAATATTTAGCATGAGTAATTTAGACATTACACAATAAAATATTTTAAAAATCATAAGTTTTTATTAGGGTTTAACTGAGAGAATAACAATATGACATATTTGCTCCTTTTCAAAATATTAAGGGGAAAATTGCATAATTTTAAAGTTTAAGGAAGAATTGTAAAATAACCCAAACATAAAGGATGAAAAATGTTTTTTTCCTAAGTTTTTGTTTTTGTTTTTGCGTGCAAAACTATGTGATTTTACTTAAAATAGTCTGTAAAAAATATATATATATACAAAAAGTCAACTCAAAAAAATTATATGTAGAATAGTGAATTTTGGCTCAACAAAGTTGATTAAACCAACAAAAAATTTCTAAAAACACAATAGAATGATGCAACATTTTCATAATACTCTTATAATTTTGTTATATTTTATTTTAACTTGTAAAGAATTGACAGTTCAACGGTTTTGAAAATATTGCGACAACATCAAGATATCTTAACATTTTTCACACAAAAAAAATGTTATGTCCATGGCATTTTCACAACAAATCATAAGTAGCGAGTTACTACAAGTTGTTATTGGTGGGCAAAAAAGTAGTTTCATTAGTAAGTTTAAATTAGAATCAATAATAATTTACCATATTTGATTTGTTATGAAAGTGTTGTGAAAATTATTGTGGAAAAACCAAAAATTATATAGCAAATATACTACAACTTTATGCATTCACAAAAAAAAAAAAAAAAAAAAAAAAAAAAAAAAAAAAAAAGCCAGAAAGTTAAACAAACCATAACTACTATAGAGAAATTACTGTAACTTTTCTCATTCACTCTTTTTATATAATATATATATATATATATATATATATATATATATAGAAATATTCATTGCACTTACAATGTAAATTTATATTGTAAACACATAAAAATTGGTAAATGTTGTACACATTTGCAAAATTTGTACAATTTATTTTTTGCAAATGTATATAATATTTGTTACTTTTTGTGTGTATACAATGTAAGCTTACATTATAAGTAGAAAGTAAACATATAAAGATCCTTTAAAAGAAAAAAACAAGCTCAAACCAAGTTGGTGAACTTGAAGGAAAAAAAAGGAGGAAAAAGGCAAGTCACTAAACCAAAATTACTGTTCATAACACTATTCATGAGCTTATTCGCTCTTTTTATATATAGGGAAAAAGAGCACAAATTGATGACTGGGAAAAAATAAAAAATTAAAATTAAAAAAAGCAATGAACAATAATATTGAACAAACCAAAAATACTGTAGCTTGTACACATTCATCCAACAAGTGTCATAATTTTTTCACAAAACATTTATTTTCAGTTGTAGTTAGTTACAGTTTTATATTTTATTATTTTATTTTGATTTATAAGAAATTAACACCTCAATAATTGTGAAAAATATTGTGAAATTTGTTGTGTCAGTATAACATTATATATGCGGGTTCTTATAAATATTTAAAAGGAAAAAAAAAAAGTACAAACGGAAGACTGAAGAAAAAAAAAATGTTGTAGCAACTGTTCAAAACTTGGGGAAAAAAAAATGACTCACTACACCAAAAGAGGCACTGTAAAGGCATTGCCTCTTCTTATATAATTAGTAGAAAAAAGAGTACAAATCGATGATTGGGAAAAAAAAAAGTACATATTGAACAAACCAAAAGCACTGTAGTTTTTACACATTCACCTAACAAATGTTACAACATTTTCACAAAACATTTATTTTCAATTGTGGTTGGTCGCAGTTTCATTTTTTATTATTTTATTTTGACTTATAAGAAATTGACACCTCAATAATTGTGAAAATATTGTGAAATTTTTTGTATTAGTATAACAATATATATAAAAGAAAAAAAAAGTACAAACGGAAGACCAAAAAAAAAAAAAGACAAAGTGGCTAACCAAAATGGAACTGTAGATGAACAGTGAAAAATGCTGTATAAACAGTGGGATACGTTGGATGAACAATGCGTAAACACTGTAACGGCATAGCTGCTTTTTATATAGTTAATAGAAACTTTGTCAAATTTTAAATAGCATTGAGTGGGTTCTAATTAGTTCAACAAATAAAATCTCTTGTCACAGTTGACTTAATAAATGTTGGATTCTTTCTTTGATACTTAAGTTAAATATTAAGCTTTTCTTCTTAAAAATAGAAAACCGTATTCCTTTTTATATTATTATGCATATGTTACCTTACTACTTTTCTCCTTTTTTAAGGTCTTTTATGATGGTTACTGATGCCAATATCCTTATAGCTGAATTGGTAGCACTCTATGCACAAAATACTTTGAGCTCTAAGAGGACAAGGTTCGAACTGCAAAGTTAGCAACATATTATAATTATCTCAATAACTTTGACATGTTGTCTAAACTTTTATTCTTGAAATCCAAATACTAAACTTTTATTCTTGAAATCCAAAGCAATTTTTCTTTTTTGAAAAGATTTTTTTGTGCATGCGATACTCCATTATTTTTCTCCTTTTTAAGGTCATTTCTGATTGGTTACTAATAGGGAACCATTTCCTTGAATTTTGTTATTGTAATAAATGATAGGTAGCAACTTATAACCACCAAAGCGTAATTCAAGAAATGCGATTACTTCATTATTGGTTAGATTTTTGCAAGATTCTGAAACAAAACTTTTGTTACAGATTGAATAGCTCTTTGATACTTTGGTTAGATACTAAACTTTTCTTCTTAAAATCCAAAGCCATTTTTCTTTTTTGAAAATATTTTTTGTGCATAGGTTACTCCATTATTTTTCTCCTTTTTAAGGCCATTTCTATCGGTTACTAATAGGGAAACCGTTTCCTTGAATTTTGTTATTGTAATAAATGGCGGGTAGCAACTTATAACCGCCAAAGCGTAATTCAAGAAATGTGATTAGTTCATTAATGGGTAGATTTTTTTCAAGATTTTCAAACAAAACTTTTGTTATAGACTGAATAGCTCTAACATGGTGTTAAACCTCATGCTCTTTGATACTTGAGTTTTTTTTTTTTTTTTTTTTTTTTTTAATACTAAGTATTTTAACACACACAGAGGAAAATGAGAGAAGGTTTTAAAGATATTGAATTTTTCTCCTTAAAATCCAAAGCCATTTTTCGTTTTTTAAAAGATTGTTTTGTGCATACGTTACTCCATTATTTTTCCCATTTTTAAGGTCATTTTTGACAATTACTAATAGGGATCTGTTTCCTTGAATTTTGTTATTGTAATAAATGGTAGGTGACAACTGATAGGGAAAATTGCACTTTACGACCTTAGACTTTACCCTATGTTACACTTTGCACTATAAATTTTTTGAATGCACGTTTTACACCCTAAACTATGAATTTTGTTACATTTTATGCCGCAACATTAAGTTTGGTGTTAACTTGGATGGAAAAGTATGACATTGTGAAAATACCTAATTGCCCCTCTTCTCAATCCATTAAAAACAAATGAAAATTTACACTTTACCACTTGAAACTATATTCCTTATTACACTTTGTACCCTAAACTTTGAATTTTCATTCAAGTTAACACTAAACTTAATGTCGGTGTGCAAAGTGTAACAAGGGTCATAGTTTAAGGTATAAAACGTGCACTCGAAAAGTTTAGGGTGCAAAGTGTAATATATGACATAGTTTAGAGTGATAAAATATAATTTTCTCCAACTTATAAATGTCAAGGTATAATCCAAGAAATGCAATTAGGCATATTATTAGCTAGGTGTTTTTTTTTTTTTTTGGCAAGATTCTTTAACAAAACTTTGCCACAGACCTAATAGCATTGATGTGGTGTGACAGGTGTCAATTTTGGGCTCTTTTATACTAACCTTAGATATTGAACTACACTTGTGCATTCTTAGTGTAATGATCATTCTAAGGAAAGAGATTCAAGTTTTTAGGAAAGAGATTCACACTCTACTTTTAGGGTCATGCTAACGACTAACGAGTGCTCTTAGGGCATTAGTTAACAATTTATTTTAGGAAAGTTTTGACACTACTTTTATGATAAATGAAAAAAACTGTCAAAATATTAATTATTTTTTTTTCTTTTCCCATAAAAATTTTCTTTAAATAAATTGTTAACCAATGCTTTAAAGATATTTGTTAACATTTCCCTTTTAGGTTAACCCACTATTTTTCACCTTTTTAAGATCATTTTCGACGGTTACCGATAAGAAACCATTTCCTTGAATTTTGTTATCATAATAAATGCAAGGTAGCAACGTATATCCGTTTGTGGTGTGAATTATGGAATGTGATTAGCCCATTGTTGGCTGAATTTTTGCAAGATTGTGGAACACAACTTTGTTACTGACTGAATAGCATTGATGTGGTGTCAACCTTGGGCTCTTCAACACTTAAGTTAGATATTGATCTTAATCATTCGATGTGCACATGGTTTATGCAAGATGCTTAATAATTTTGAAATTAATTAGATTACACATGTAACATTTTGACAAAATAATATATTAATAAAAATGTTTGAACTATCACAAAAGTAATATTAAGAATAATACAAATTTTACTGCATAGAATTTAAAAACTAATCTATCAAATTTTAAATTCGGCACAAAAAATATTTAAATTATGTTATAGATGTGGTACCAATCAAATTCATTGTTACAACAATTTATAAAATTTTTGTGGCAACATTAATAATAGCTTTAATATTTCTCATATCGTCTAGAAAATTTATTTGTTGAAATTGTAAGTTGATGGACTAAATTAGATCTCATGTCAAAGTTCAAGTGTGATATTTATAAAAATCCTTAAATAGATGTGAAATTGTCGTTGCAACCATCATATCATGGATTAAAAAATGTTGGTTCACAATAATTGCATTATCGATTTAGATTATGGTCCTTAGATTTTTTTTTTTCATTTTTTTTGGGTATATCTAACTATAGATGACACTGTTATTTGTTGAAATTGTAAGTTGATGGACTAAATTAGATCTCATGTCAAAGTTCAAGTGTGATATTTATAAAAATCCTTAAATAGATGTAAAATTGTCGTTGCAACCATCATATCATGGATTAAAAAATGTTGGTTCACAATAATTGCATTATCGATTTAGATTATGGTCCTTAGATTTTTTTTTTGTGTGTGTATATCTAACTAGATGGCACTGTTATTTGTTGAAATTGTAAGTTGATGGACTAATTAAATTAGATCTCATGTCAAAGTTCAAGTGTGATATTTATAAAAATCCTTAAATAGATGTGAAATTGTCGTTGCAGTCATCATGTCATGGATTAACAAAAGTTGGTTCACAATAATTGCATAATCGATTCAGATTATGGTCATTTGATACCCCACTATTTCCCCCCTTTGAAGGTCATTTCCAACTTATTAATAAGGAACTGTTTCCTTGAATTTTGTTATTGTATTATGTGAGCAAATAGTAACTTAAAACTATCCGGGTGTAATTCAAAAAATGCAAATAGCTTAGTATTATTTGGACTATTGCAAGACTTTAAAACAAAACTTTGTCACAAGCTAAATAGCATTGATGTGGCTATGGGCTCGGACACATACTTAAGTTAGATATTGACCTTTAGATATTGACCAATGTAATTATAATCTAAATCAAAACGACATGTTGGCTTGATAGTATGGACTTTTGATGGAAAATATAAGTGAAAAACGACATGTGGTTTTCAGATCTAAAGCCCAAGAAAAAGCACCGTTTTGGTAAGCAAGCACCCAAAACGCACGCACAAAGAATTAAGGATGACATCAGACGCAGAAACAGAGAACCCACCCATTCAAACCACCGCCGAACCAGAACCACCACAACCGCGGCGGCCCATCTGCTCAAAGTGCAGTAGACCCAACAGAGTCTGTCTCTGCGAAACACTCCCGGCTCAGCCCATCCCAACAAAGACCCATATAGTGATCATCCAACACCCCCACGAGGCTCACCACAAGCTCTCTACTGTACCAGTCCTCACCAAATGCCTTCTCAACTCAACCACCGTCGTCACCCGCCGCCTCCGCCAAGGCCTCTCTCCTCTCCTCGACCAATCCCCACCCGCCGTCTATCTCTTCCCTCCAACCCCTTCCTCACCCGCTGTCACTCTGTCCCAATCCCAATCCCAAAACGACAACGATGATGAGAATGCCGTTTTGATCGTGTTCGATGCGACGTGGAAGCACGCGAGGGAGATGGTGAGGGCGAGTGAGGAGTACTTATCGAGGTTCGCGAGTAGGGTTTGTTTGGAAGGGTACGACGAGAGCGTAGGTGGTCGGAGTATTTACGATTCGGATTCGGAGTTGATTCTGAGGAAGGAGCCGTGTGGAGGGTGCGTGAGTACCATGGAGGCAGTGGCTAGGGCTCTCAGGGTTATTGAGCCTAATGGGCTCTACATTGAGGCCCAGTTGTTGCGGGTTTTGAGGGACATGGTTAGATTGCAGGCTCGGTACTTGACGACCAAGCCCATCAACCCTAGGCCTAAGTTGGAAAAGAAGAAGGCTATGCAGATTGAAGAGAAGAAAGAGAGTGAGAGTGAGGAGCTGTTGGATTTCAAGAGCTGACAAGTTGTTTTGATTGTATTGTTTGACTAAAACGAAAAGAGAAATGTGTGTTGATTTTAATTTTGATTATCCAAAAAAATTAATCTTTGTATTCGTGTTTTTCTTGTTTAGTTTAATTTAGTTTCAATTAATATATGGGAGTCATGTTGTGTTTATTTGACTAGATTTCTTAAAAATGAAATCTTAGGAAGGGCCAATCACCAAAAAGGGAGTTACCGGCATTCACTTGACCACTTACTTAAGGCCAAGTCCTCAATTGTAAGACCTCATTTTGTATAACTTATTAGATGCAAAGGCGTAGCCAGCAGTATTGATATAATAAACATAATTCATAATTCTATTCAATATTTGATATGTAATTATATTCTTATAAACACTCATAAACATACAAAAACTCACTATAAACATATACAAAAACATCCAAAAAAGAATATTTCACATCAAATTTATTGCAGATGACGATTTTTCATGGAATAAAATTATCCATCATATTCTCCAAAGTGAAATTTCTAACAATTTTCTTTTCTGTATAAGCTATCATTTTTTTTTTTTAATATATAATCCGCATAGAAAAGTACTATTGAAAACAAGAGAGAGATTGCACAAAAGCTAGCTAGGTTTGCTTCTTTACAATAACAACAACAAAAACCGCTGGAGCTGAACCCAATACAAAACAACCAGAAAATCTATTACAGAGAGACCAAGATGCTAAAACATGAGCAGCACTATTGGACTCTCTAGGGGTCCACTTAAACTCTAGCCTGCAACTTGAGGATTTTTGCCTCAAAGTATCCTGAGTTAGAATTGAAATTCTCCATGGGATTATTGAACTGGGATTAGTGAGAACATCTACACGTACCTTGGCATCACTCTCAATTAATTGCTTCCGCTTTCGCTTGGACAAGGATAGTGGTTTCCACTCGTTTTGAGAGAGCAAAAACTAATGTCCCTCTCTTATCCCTAGCAACAATCGCAACATAGGACCAACTATCATATTATCGGCTAAAAACACATCCTCCAGTCTATTGCCAAGTTTTGTTTTTACGAGTTTCATAACTGAAAAGATGAGTCAATCCATCAATCAAATAATAGACTTTTTTTTTTTTTTTTTTTTTTTTGCCTTCACACAGTATATCTTCAAAACTTTCATCCAGAAACTAATCACTGTTTGTAACGGGTGGGCCTATAGTGGGGTAAATCGCTGGCCCAAGAAATCTTTTTAAAGTACAGATAGTTAGACTTGAACTAGGGAGCACATCTAGTCGAACCCAATACAAACAGCTTGAGACCGAAAACCCAACCAACTCGGCCAACCCCCTAGGTTCAAATAATAGATTTTAGACTCTTGAAATTGCTAATCCCCACATAGCTTTAGATATCGTACCCATATTCTAAAAATCTAGATATTTTCTCACATCAAGCTCATAACGTTGCAATTGAAGCTTCAAATGGAAGTTTTGATGATGAATATTAAACAACGAAATCATAATAAATAAAGCATATCCATAAATAATGGTAAACCTTTTTTTTGGACAAACTCAATGTTAAAGGCTAAAAAAAAATTTAAAAAAAAATAAAAACTTGAAAGAAATACCCATATAAGAAAAAAAAGGCGAAAATGCAATTTTAGTCATACATTTTGGATAATTTTTATTTTAGTCTCAAAATTGATTTTGTTACTAATGTAGTCCCTGCCGTGAACCTACTATCGGAAAACATTTATGCGGCAGACGGAGGCACAGGTGGCAAAGGAAATGCTGATATGACTATTAAAATAATATTAAAAAATAACATATCAGCATCTTATTTTAAATTGAAGAACATGAATAAACAAGAAGTTAAACCCAGATTACAAGAACACAGTCCCAGATCACAAGAATGAAGAACGTAGTATTCAAAGATTTTCTTTTCCAACATTTCTCATAACACAAATTCAACTAAAAACATAGAATTTCATCCCAAGCATATCTCCAAAACCAGTAAATCAAAACCCAACCAAATCAACAACAAAACATCTAAATCATCCAACATCAACAACAAAACAAAACCCAGTCATCAAACCAAAATCCATAAATTCCAAACCACAAATCCTCAACAAACCCCAAAGAAAACTCATTCATCAAACCAAAACCCATAAATTCCAGCCAAAATCATCAAACCATAGATCCTCAAGAAACCCCAAAGAAAACTCGGATCCTCTGGGCAACCAAACAGATCAAATGAGCAACCGAAGTAATCACAAAGAAAGAACCTGAAACTCTCTATCGACGGCGTGAGCAAACTGAATCCCGGCGGCTTCTTCCTCAAAACGTACCGTTTCACTGAATCCCCCGTTCATGATCTCACTTCCATTAGATATGTAGGATTCGATTGCCCATGCCCGAACTATAAAAACCCATCAAAAAATTCTCCAGTTGCTACAGATCGGCCATGGGTTTAAAGAGAGACAAAGATGTTGAGTTAGAGAGAGCATGAACCATACATCTAGAGCTTGAACCGAGAAGATGAAAGATCTGGGTTTCCGGCCGTCTGTGGCGTCATCCATGTTCAGCTCATAATCTGGGGTTCCGGCCGTCAGAGGCAGTGGCGGTGGTAGTGGCTTCAACCGAGAAGATGAGAGAGCTTGTTTGAGAGAGACACATCCAGCGGGTTTGAGAGAGAGAGAGAGAGAGCTTGTTTGAAAAAAAGTTTATTTGTTTTTGTGGAGGTGATGGGATACTTCCAAAATTTTCATTCTGTAGATCCATACCATAGAAAAGATGAAAAATCCTAAATCAAAATTAGTCTGAAAATAAAAGTTTAAAACCAAATAAAAGTAAATTTTTTTGTTTGTTTTTTATTTTTATTTTTTTAGTTAAAATTAAAATTGAGGAATTAAAAATTTTTTAAGCATTTAAATCTGACATTGCATTTATAATGTCACATAATTCTTTTAATAATATTTTCATAACCATATCAGTAAGTAAATGATTTCATATATTACATAGGAGGTTTCGTTAATAAGTTGAATATAAGGATCAAAATAAAATCAATTTTCTTTTTTTAAAAATGACATTAGTAATGAAATCAATTTTTAAACAAGAATGAGAATTGACCATGTAGAAACTAAAATTGCATTTTCGTCAAGAAAAAAATAATGATGATTGTTGAGAGAAAGAAAGAAGAAAACTCATTGTATCAGTTTAGCAAAGAGAAGAGATGTACGCGGGACAAAAAAAATGGATTTGTGGACACATTAATGAACATGGATTTCAGTTTAAAATGGGTCACGGGTTGTGTGGACATTGGAGGTGAGAAGAAAAAAAAAAGGGGGCAATGTGGACTGGTCTGTGCTGGCTGCAGTAACTGACTGTAACACTAAGGTGAAAAAAAAGATCGGACAAATGGGCCGTCAATGATGCATTTGGATAGAGTGAGTTAGTCCATGGGATTGACTACAAATCTTTTGGAGAATTTGAAGGACTAGTTATTTTTTTTAGGACTTTGGGTCATTACCTATTGGACTAAGTAGATCTTATGGTTAATTGGGGGACCAATTACATTTTTTTGGAGGGGCCCCTTTTTTTTTTTAGTATAGCTGTAGAAGGAAAAAATATTTTGGATGCAATACCTAATATTTCTCAATTAAATTTAGATACATAACTAATTCACCACCAACAATATTATTCAAAAGGTTTATTTGGCGATTAGGGTTGCTCACCAAAATACCCTAGTCGCTTGTAGAATTCTTAGGGTGAGTAGATGATCCAGAGGAGGACATACGTGATGGGAATAATCTTAGGGCTAGAGTCGTCATTGACATTACAAAACCTCTTCGCAGAGTACGAAAGATTTGGGAAAATGATGTTATGCTAGGATTGGCAAACCTAAAGACTAAAGTATTGAATGACTATCTTTTATAAAAAAAAAAGTATTGAATGACTATCGAATTTTAGTTACTTGTGTGGGAGGATTACTCACGAAGATAGAAATTGTGAATTGTGGCTTCAAAAGAAAGGTACTCTGAAAAAGGATAAATAGCAATTTGGAGCATGATCAAGATGTCATAACTTAAGTCAATGGAAGACTCTAATTGAATAAATTGAAAACTTAAATAACTCAATTGAATGAAAATAAAATTTAAAAACTTAATTGAATTTTGATATTAATCGCAACTGAACAGGACAATTTCAAATCATAGGTATGTTACTATAAATATGTCACGTCATGAATATATATTTTTTTTGTTGAACTAGGTCACAAATTTTAGCATTTGCAAAACTTAGTTGCTAAGAGCATCCATATCAGTGGATGCAAAATCATGTAAAACACAACTTTTACACATTTTGCCTCAAAAATGCTCCACATCAGTGTTTCTAAAATTGTGTAAAAATGTGTATATCTCTACACGAGCTCCAGTAACTGTGTAAATATACACGGTTACTATAACTCGTCCATTTATTATTTATTAATTTCCCATTCGCTCCTTTTTTCTCTCTCTTCTCCGGGCTCAACAAACTCAGTAACTTCTTAACTTCTTCTTTTTCCTCAGATGCACACAAAACCCACACACAAACACATCCACACAGACAAATCAACACAGAGATACACTTGCTCAAAAAAAAAAAAATACACAAACACATCCACACACAAACAAACCCAAACAGACAAACAACAAAGAGACAAATTCGGTGCTTATCGGAACAATTGGTGCTTGACTGGAACGATCGGAGCTCGTGGGTATGGGTCTTCCTGATCGGAGCCTGATCGAAGCTAGGGAGATATACTAACTAATCGGTGCTTGTGGATCGGAGCTAGGAGATACACTAATTGATCGGTAGTTATGGATCGAAGATAGGGAGATCTCGGTTAAATCTGATCTGGTCGGATCTGATCGGTGCTTGTGGATCGGAGTTAGGGAGATAGGTGCTTGTGGATCGGAGCTAGGGAGATTGGTGCTTACCTGATGGGAGTCGTGGATCGGAGCTTGTGACCGAGATGGTGTGGATTTAGACCGAGAGATAGAGAGATGGGTGTAGAGAGAGAGCAACAAATCAGGAAAAAAAAAAGGTTAGAGAGAGAGAGAGAGAGAGAGAGAGCGCGCGTATGTATAGGGGTTAATTGAGGGAAATAATAAAATAATTGAGAAAATTGATTATTTAAATAAAAAAGGTGATAGAATAGATGAACTGATGTGGGTGTTTTGTAAAAATAGATGAGTAAAATTAAAAAAAAAAAGTAGGTTTTTAGTGTAAAAATGGATGTGTAAAATACATTAACTGATGTGGTTGCTCTAAGAGCATTCATAACCAAAATTTTCATCCTATTATATTTTACCATTTCAAAAAGTTACTTTAACAATTATATCTTACCATTTTACAGCACAACTAACATCTCAACTTTTATTTTCTTATTCTATTCATTAAAGTAATATATATTATCTACTAAAATAATACAACACAACTTCCAATACAACTCCCTCTCTTTCTTCTCCCTATTTCTTTTCTACTTTATCAATTAAAATATATTATAATTTTTACTCTTTTCCACTTTATCAATTAAAATATATTATAATTTTTACTAAAGTGCTACAATATAGGATGACATTGTAGCACAATTGCAAATTTTACAAGTTTGACTGCTGGGCTCTTTTTGTGACTTTTTTGCTAAATTTTTCCAACATATACCATTTACAATTGCTAATGGAAATGCTTTGAGCAAAGCAAAGAATATTAAAATAAAAGAGGGTAAATTACAACAACCTATTCGAGGTTTAGGGTAATACCAAACACATCCAAATGTTTTAAAAAATGACCAATTTGATCCTTAAACACTAACGCCGTGTAATTCCGTTTGTTCATTCTCTCCCAAACAAATTTTCAACTAATTTATTCACTCAATTTCTTCACTCTCCCTTTTTACCCAGAACATAATATGGATGGGGAACAAACGAGGTGTTTTTTCTTTCAGAAGTGCATATTATGTTGCTCTTCCAGTGGTGGAGAAGTCTGAGGTGAGTGAATGCACAAATGGAGATAGTAGGACTCGCCTATGGAAGAAAGTGTGGCAACTCCAGCTTCCTACCAAGATCAGAATTTTTGCTTGGAAGGCTTGCTTGGATGGGCTGCCTACGAGGATTAATCTGGCAAAGTGAGGTATAATGGTAGAGGCCGAATGTCCACTATGTAAGAAAGCAATGGAAAGTACTAGTCATGCATTAATTTATTGTGATAAGCTATGTGAAGTTTGGTGGAATTGGCAAGATTGTCCAATAAATTTGTTGGCTGGGAGCATGTGTCTTGTGGATTTAGCCTTAAAAATTTTGGATGCTGGATCTCCATGTGATCTTGAAACCCTCTTTGCCACTGCGTGGCCCATTTGGTTTAATAGGAATCAAGTGGTTCATGAGGCTAAATGCAGTCCCCACTCTCATATATGGAACCTTGCAGTGCGTACTCAAGAGGACTACAAGAATGCCATATTGTATAATCATGTTAAGCAGCAGGCCCCAGATGTTGGATGGGCGGCACCTCCTTCAGAAATTCATAAGATAAATGTAGATGGTGCTACGGCGGGGTTTGGGGGTCGGTCCACTGTGGGTGTGGTTATTTGAGATAGTAGAGGGATGGTTGTAGCTGCGTCCTGCAAGGTTTTGAATGGGGATTATGGTGCAGCTATTACGGAAGCCTTTGCAGTGGATGAAGGTGTTCGGTTGGCCATGGAATTGGAGCTTCAGCAAATCATTGTGGAATCGGACTCAGCTGGGATGGTTGAGGCTATTAATGAGAGCAACTGCAATGGTGAGTTTGGGATGGTCACCCAAGGATCCTTGGAGTTGCTTCGGTCCTTTAGAAGCTGGAATGTGAGATATCTGAAAAGGCATGAGCTTGCTCAGTTTGCTAAGGCTGCAGGTTCTTCTCAGCAGTGGAAAGGAGTGGAGCCGCCTATGCTACGGCATGTGTTGCTGTTAGATAGGGCCAAACTTTGATTCTGTATTTGTTTGCTCTTTCTTTCCTTGCTGCTGTGTTCTGTTGTATTCCAGTTTCAGTTTTTTGAAATGCCAGGTTCAGTTTCAAAAAAAAAAAAAAAAAAACATAAACCCTCTCTCTCACTCATTCTCAAGCTCAAACCAATATCCAAAGGATTTACACGGCCATGTATTTAAGAAACATTCAAAAAAAATCTCACTAAACCTGTGTAACCATTTTCCAAAACGATACACAGTTTCATTTGGACATTTTATTTACAGAACATTCAAAAAAGAAAAAAACACAAAAATCTCACTGCATCAAATAATCAAACCAAGATCAACCCAATTAATTCCAACATCACCACAAGACAATCAAACATGATCAAGTCAATCAACCAATCATCAAAGATCACACCTCAAACAGACCCAAATCAAAAAATTTTCAAAACAAAACTCAAACCCAAACGGTTCCAACCATCCTATAATATTACAGCGGCGTATGACGTGAGTTTTGAGGGTAAGCCGGCTCTGAAACCGTTTCGGTGGCAGTGTTTGTTGGTCCTTTGTTGAGTCTGAAACCTTATGGCTAGAGCTTGGGCTTGAGGGAGAGATGGAGATTTTTCTGGAGTGAAGGCAAGAGAGAATGCAGAGAGTGAGACCTAAGAACAGGGTAATCTAAAAAATGAAACAAATTAGTTTAACAGATAGAGCACAAACGGCGATAGTGTTTTAAGGACCAAATTGATATTAAAAAAAAAAATTGGATGTGTTTGTTATTACCCCAAACGGACCAAACCACAGGATAAGTTTTTGTAATTTATCCAATAAAATAATAAAGCGAAGCAAAGAAAACCTCTATGAAAAGCAAAGTAACTCTGAAAAGTGAAAAGCAACCGACTCTCCAACTTTGTTGATTAAGTCATAAAACTAGGCCACGAATTTTGGCATTTGCAAAACTTTAGCTGCTAAAGCAAAGCAAAGAATATTAAAATAAAATAATAAAGCGAATCAAAGAAAACCTCCATGTAAAGCAAAGTAACTGACAACTAAAAAGCAAACGATTCTCCAACAACTTGACATGATTCCCGACAACAAAAAAAAAAAAACAAACAAACCATCAGACACTTTCAAACTTCAAACTTTTGAAACAGCTACAAAATCCCATTGTCAACCATACTCCGTCCATTATAACCAAAACCAACACAACACCTTCTTTTTTTGGTTTTTGGGCTTTGCATGGCTGGTGGCAATATGGCTGCCACCATGCAAAGCCAATTGCCACCCAAACCTTTCCTTTCTCTTATTTGTTCATTATTATTATTATTTTTTTTTATAATTCATGTTTTATACATGATTGATGCTAGTTATTATTAATTGATTTGGTTTGGTTTTAAGCAATTCTGTTTTATGAAGGTTGAAATTAGTGACACAATCTGGGTAAGCGAAGCAACAATAATGATTTTGATAAATCAGATGGCTATTGCTCTATCTATTCTTTCAATTTTATTTTATTTGGTACAGCTGGAGAAAGTATAACTATAAACTATGTCCAACTTAGTCTTATGTATCAGCTGGAGAAAATTTTATTTTGTTATAATTTCAAATTGTGCATGTTATTTATCTTTTTTGTAATTCTTTTTCAATAATAAATTTCTAATTATAAAAATCTGGATCTGGATATTTAAAAACCTATAAAAAAAAAGGAGGACACAAAAATTAATTGAATGTATAGTTAAATTTGTTATCATCAATAAATAAAACATAAATGTTATCATGCTAATTAACTTTGTGATTGCATTATAAAATAATTGATCATTGTTAAAATCTTAGATGCAATTAAAATATGGCTATACATTAGGAATTGGCAGCCATGCATGTACACATTCACTTAGCAAACGGATTATGATTTATATTATCTATATCATATTATATCATATACTATATATAAAAGTTAAGCTTAGAAGTTATGGTTGTACCAAATGGCTTCACCAAATTGCAGAAAATATTTTAAATTTTCTTTTAAAAATATATATATATATTTTTTGTATTTATCTTCTTCTCTTATAATTTTTAAGTTGATAAAAATCTTAATTTGATTACAAATATATTATTCTTATCAACTTTTCATCCACCAATCTGTGGATAGACACAAAATTTTAATTTTTCTCATCAACTTTTCCTCTATTTTAGTTTTGGAGAGACACAAAAGCTTAATGTTGATATCAACATTTTTTTTTACTTCGAATAATTGTAACATGGGGGAAGTTTAATTTTTAAGAGTTTGAGTTTGAGACAAAGAATTTGATTAGAATTGATTTTACGTTTTTTTTTTAATGGCAGGAGATGTGAATGTATTCATACGGCTAAGATATTTTTTGGATAAACCCAAGACAACCTTTTTTTTTTTTTTTTTTGGATATAAAAAGAGTGGTTGTACGTTAAACAAAGAAAATTTAATCAAAATTACACTCTTATATTAAATATAATTATCTTGAAAATAAACTCTATTAGCTTAGCTTTAAAAGATATAAAATTCTAACTAAAACCAAAAGTTTCATTCTATTTATACACACACATATACTTCAAATCTTAGATTTTCTATAAGATTTCCTCGCCTCTGCTATTATTTTCAAGCTCTTTTTTTTTTTTACAAAGAATTAATTTGTTCATCATTTGCTTTATCGAGATTCATAAATATTTAATTTTTCAAATTCATAAAGGGTTCTATGAAACCAAACATAAGGAGCATATAATGTAAGGTTGTTTTTGTATTTTCTTTATTGAGTATGTCATATGCATGTCCCCCCCCCCCCCCCCCCTCTCCCCCACCCCAAATTTTTGGTGAATTTTACTTCTTTGATCAATACAAGTTAGGAGTAAAATATGGAGCTGGGACCCAATTGGCATGACAATAAGGTGAGATTCATGATTTTTTTTTTAATTAATATTTTGATCGTCCAAGTATCTATAATTTTTTTGGATTATTTCTTATTTGTTTTTTGTTTTTCTCTCAAATTCAATCTGTCTTTGCTTCAAAAAATAAATTTCCATTTTTTTTATTATTCTTTTTTTTTTTTTTTAATTTTTTCAAGGAGTTTCCTTGAGGTTTCGAAACACTCTATCAAACAATACTCTTGGTATTGAGTTTTTCACAAAAAAATTTCTTAAAGTTTATATTTATACATTTGATTTTGATAGGGAGAAATTTGGTGCCTCCTCCCTCACTTTCAAAGACAAAAATTCAATTCTTATATAAGTTTATCTACTTTTATTTTTTAATGTTTAGCAATTTGGATTGTTCATAATTCTTAATTATTACATTGAGGTTACCATTTAAATATGCTTTTGATTATTTTTTTTAAATGATTGAATTCAAGGTTTTTTTTATTATTATTTAAATATGCACTTTAATTATGCAAACTCCCTTTATATTCCTTTCAATTAATTTTGGACTTAAATAATATTTTTTTTAATATAAAAACTTAATCTTACACAATACGCATTTATTATATAACTTAAAGCAAAATGTTACTGTATTTAAAAAAAATATATAGAGTAAAAGATTTCTTTATTTTTATTATCAATTTAATTTTAATTAAAATATTTTTTTTCATTAATTTACACATGATTCTTAGATGTGTGCCATGTGGCTTCACCAAATTGCAAAAAATTTATTAAATTTTTAGAAAATTAAAGAACTAAAAAGGAATAATATACTACCAGGACTCTAATTCATTCTTTTCATTAAATAAAATTATATTAACATTATTTTTTTATTTGTTAGGAATTTTTTTTTTAAATTAAGGGATAATATTTAACATACAAAAATTTAATTTAGATACTATATTATCATCTAAATTTCCAAAATTTTAATTATACTCTAATTAAAAGTCTATTTTAAAATTTTTCTAAATTTAAATCTCATCTCACGTTTTTTCCCCCTCAAGTTGCAACTTAAATTTTATTTATTATTTATTTATTTATTTATTATTATTATTAAATTAATATTATTTTATCAAAATTTCAAGCTACAAAACTTGATTAAGGGATAATTACAATCCAAATTCTTCAAGAGGTTAAGGATTATGTATTTGAATTGAAATAAAATTAGATTAACATTATTTTGTTTTATTTGTTAGGATATATTTCTTAAATTAAGGGATAATATTTAACATACACTTTCTTTTCACGTGTATACATATAGTTCATTTTTTATGAGATAACTTTGTAACTATCCTAAAGGACCTAAAACTACCTAAATTTGAGTTTAAGTTAAACTCTATCAACTGAAAAATTGCAGAAATTTTTTTAGATAGAAATAACACAACCTAATTATTCTTATAAACTTTTTCAAATATATATATATATATATATATATATATATATAATCTTTCTTCTCCTATAATTTCTAAGTTGATAAAAATCTTAATTTGATTACAATTCAAATTCTTCATCTGATCATTTTCTTATTATAATATATAAGTTGATAAGAATCTTAATTAAAAACAAATAAAATCAATGTACGTAGCACACATAAAAAAGGTCCATCTAATCCTTTTATATATATATATAAAAAAAAATTATACTACTACACTTACTACACGTAAAATCTTCTTAAAAAATTGCAAAAAAGTTTTTAGATTTTAAAAAGATAGATATAATTTTTCTTCACCTATAATCTATAAATAAATAAAAATCTTAATTTGATTACAATTCAAATTTTTTATCGAATAATTTCTTAAAGTACACGTTTAGGTCTATATATATAATTCACTCTTTTTTTTTTTTTTTTTTTCTACACGTAAAATGAAAACAACAAAAATCCATTTAATATACATTAGACTTTTTGTTCATATATATCAACTTTTTCAATGTGGAGTGTATATATATAAGATAATTCATAATAAATACCTACAATATGGTTTTTTTCCTCTATTCTTCCCTTTTTCTACCTACAACCTTACATGTTTAGGTCTATATATATACGGGTTTTTTTTTTAAATGTATTTTTTTATTTTAATTTTTTTTCCGTCAAATCGAATAGGTTTTGTGTACTTTTTGTCTTTTGTTTAACCTAATTTCCTTTAGTTTTATCCTATTTATATGGTTATTGTTTGAGCATCAATATAAAAAAGAGTTAGACATGATTTTTTTATTAATTATTTTGTATATCATATATGAATTACACTCAACAATAGCACGCTTATGTTTTGTTTAGTACAGTTTCATTTGAAGTTTTGCATATTGGACAAATTGCTTCAACATGAACACCACACCTAGATAAATTGTCCATTGCAAGTAAAGAATTACTTAATGATCTCCAAAGAAAAAGTAAGACATTTTCCCCCTTCACTTATTTTATTATATTTATGCCTCAATTACCTTTTTTTTTGTTGGTCTTTTTTATTCTTCTTTATTTATTTATTTTTATTTATTCGTATTACTCATATTGTTAACTGGGAAGCTACTGTCTACCATTCTCTTTGTAGTTTAAGCATTATTTGAAAAATCTTAATTAGGTGAACTGGACAGCAAATATCATGCTAAGTAGTTTTTTTTTTTTTTTTTGGTGCTACTTATTTTGTTTTGTCGATAATAGAGAGAGAGAGAGAAAGAGAGAGAGAGAGATCAAATAAGAGAGACTATTGTTCACAAGTAAAGGCCAAAAAGGACCTTACTATTAAAAGGTATCACTTCTCAATTCTCATCATATCTCAAAGCTAATGAATTTATTTATTTATTTCATTTGGTTGGGTGAAAATCACTCAAGTTTCGGTATCTTCTCCCATGCTTTCAAATTAGCTTTTCACTCCTTGTTAAGTTTTGATTAAAAAAAAAAATTTTTGTTTAAAAAAAAAAATAATGATGAGTTTGAGTTTGAGTTTGTGGGGTCAAAGAATTTGGGGACCCCGACCCATCTGATATCAAGTCCAAGGCCCACGTCGAGGAGTAAGAAATGTCCGAGGACAAATGGAGAGAACCCAAGCCTCCAGATTGTACGGCCGAAGACGGTCGTATCCTCGGCAGGCCACGATCATTGGAGAGAAAAACACCACGTCACCCAAGGCGGTCCACCCGAGGATCGCGAGGGAAATTCCAAGCCCTATGGGCTAGCCATAGGGGGATGGTGGAGAGACAACCCTAGGAGGAGCCATCACCTCCGTATTAAATACACACAGCTAACATTCTGACCCCGTTGATGTGGATGTGACCCCTGGACAGCGCGATGGGGGCCATAACTGCTTACAGAACGCCAGAAAGAATGGCTGAGGGGACGTGCACTCGAGGATAGGCCTGGATAACTGACAAGTGTAGGAGGAGGATGAACGAAAGAGAAAAATAAATAACAACAGAGGCCACCCAAAAAGGGGGATCGCAGTTCGGAAGACACCTGAAAGCTCTAGCCGTGTAGTATTAGAGGAGGAGAAGAAGAACTCATCCTCGGACGAGGCCCGAGGACAGACTTTTACCCCTCCTCTACCCCTTTGATGATCCTGCTCCCTAACGATCCTGCCCGACCATTGACGAAGTCCTCGTAAAGGCCCAGTTCTTGAGCCCGCTTCTCTACCAAATTCATTGTATTGGGCCTGTTGGGTTTGGGTTTGCTCACATCTACAATGAAGGACCCCTCAAATCAGGACCCTACAATTGGCACCGTCTGTGGGAAGTTGCTGGTGCGACGATGAAATGCGATAGCTTGTTAAGGCAGGGCCAAACCCCAAGGGGGAATGATGATGACCAACCTACTGGGCCGTAAATGGAGAACTGCCAAGAGGTTCCCAGCTCAACGGGAATCTGGTGCCATGTGCGTGGCCCTCGTCCCCACCAGGGGCCAGACGACTCGCGAACCTCACAGGCGGCCCTCGGTAGACCCCGATGGAGGAAGACAGCGGCCGCGCGAAACACTTTCAAGGGGCTCCGCGGCGGGAATAGTTCTTGAAGATTGGTATTGGTGCCTTCTAACTCACTCGAGCAGTCGAATGGGGCTTTAGCACAAGCAAATCCTCAGGAGACAGAACCAAGGTCTTACATGGTCCTCGGACTCAAACCTATGGGGAAACTAGTTACTTCCAAAAAAAAATCTCTAAATGCTAGACAGAATCAAGGTTTTACATGGTCCTCAGATGCAAACCTATGGGGAAACTAGGTACTCCCACGAATAGTTCGCACAAATCGCGAGACCAGCCTAAGCGCACACCCCACGGCTCTGAACTTTAGGGCTCTAGGGCTTTAAGGCCAGCATGGTGCATACATAGATTATCGTTTTTGGGTGCATAACCCATACTTATATTGATAACAGGTAATAAAAATGAGCGAAACAAAAAGAAGAGAAAAGTTTTTATTCATTCAAGGAAAGCCCCATTACAGCATAACACTTTGCTAAAAAAAAAAAAAAAAACCTAGGACTACTCCGTGGACTTGTACTTGATCCCCTCCGGAGAAGGCTGAGCAAGAGAGGTCTCGGGATCTTTGAAGCCCTCAGCAATGGGAACCGACTGAAGGGGCTCAACAACGATGACCGGCCCTTCGATGTGAGAAACCGGATCGCCACTTATGGACCTTGTAGTCTCCTTGGGCGTATCAAGACCTTAACCCTTGTCGGCCCCCGCCGTCCCAGAAGGACCACTCTCTTTGGCGGGCACTTGGGGGGAAATTATTTCCGGGGCAATGCTGGGGCTGGCGACCTCAACCCCTTCTGGAGCATCCCGTACCTCGGAGCTGTTGGTAGCATCTTCCCTGATAGCAGGGGGATAGAACACACACTCTGCCTTCCACAGGTTGGACGAGGCATCAACCCCAGCCTGTTTTAGGGCCTCGTTCCAAACCTGGGAGCAATAAAGCCTGCACACCCTAGGAACCTAAGCCTTCAGGGCAGCCTCGGTCTCTGCCACCCCCACGTCATATGCCTCCTCCTCGACCTTCTCGTTGGAGCATTCGGCCTCTGTCCTGGCGAACTTCGCCTCTCTTTGGCCCTCACAGCCTTATCCCTAGCCTATATGGCAACATTTTTGGCCCCTTCTGCCTCAGTCAGCTTCTTCTTCAGATCGACAATCTGCTCCTTAGCAATTTGAAGTTGTTCCTCGGCCTTTAGTAGGCACCTTGTCTGATCCTCGGCCTGCTTTTGGGCACTAGCCAGGCCCGCTTCAGCGTTGTCCCTAGCCCTAGTTACCTCCTTCAAGTCCTCCCTTACTTTTAGAAGGTCGGTCTCAGAGTTCTTAAGGGTCCGCGTGGCGTCCAAACGCTTTTCACGCTCAAGGTCCAGGGTCCTGCCCTGGTCATTGGTCATCTCCTCCATCCTATAGGTAGCTTGAACGGCCTGCCATTAGAAGTAAGCAAAGTATAAATGGAGAACTAGGAAACTAAAACCAGAAAAACTGCGAGTGCCAAAGATCTTACCATGCCGAGGTACTTCTTCATGCTGAGAAAGAGCTCCTGCCTCCGCAGGATTTTCAAATCCTCCATATCGATGGGGAGTAGCAGGGACCTCTCCACTACGTCGGCCACATAAGTGCCCTCGCCTTTATTGAAGTCCCTAAAGGAAGCATTGTCCATCAGAGGCTCCCCATGGAGCATTGGAGCAGGGAGCCAAGCCTGGGGCTCGGGCTGAACATCTACTTCCTTCTCCTGACCTTGAGACGTAACCCTTAGTTGTTTTGAAGCCCACAGGCCCTCGTCCTCCTCATGAGAAGCACGGGATCTTCCCCTGTCCATGGGTTCTTTCCCCTTGGCAGACCTCTTCCTCTTGGGATCAACTGGCTGAACAGTGGGGGGGAGTTTGGCGGGTGGTGACTAGGCGGACGATGACCTGGTCTGGGAGTGTTCGGGCTTGGAGGGGGGAGGAGGGGGAAGCTTCGGCTGTGATTTCCCCGGCTGGCCCTCGAGTAGATCACGAAGGCTTGCGGATGGTTTCCTCTTGAAACCCATGTCGGTCTGCGAGGAAGTCCCTTGGAGATCAGCCTCGGACAAATTACGATCACCTGTGTCACCAAAAGGATCCTCGGGCGTATCCAATTGCTCGAATGCGCCAAATTCGTCCTCGGACTGATCTAATTCGATGACCTGCTCCTGGACTTCGTCCCTACCTTCCTCGATTTCCGCGGCCTGTTGAGCGGAAGACTCCCCGGGGAAGAAAAAACCGTGCTCCGTAACTGTTATCTTTTGGAGCCAAGGGTCTTTGGCCCTGATTATGGACTTCGACGCCGCGAAGGATCTCTGAATGGGATCGTATCCAAGGATCTTGTAGGCAGCTTTGACCTGGTGGTCGCTTTCATTCACGAAAACCTTTGCACAAAGAATAGACTCTAAGTCCGCCCGGTTGACTAGGTGAAGGTGGAGCTCGAAGACGTAGGGATCTGCAAAAAGAGAAAATGTACCCCCGTTAGCAACCACGCAAACGCCCATTACGGCAACATCAAAGAAATGACCCTCCCCTACTCAAAATAGCCCATCTGGTGTCCCCTCCTTAACCGGGCAGGGTAGGCCGTCGTGCCACGTCCCCGACACGATAAGGAAGTCTTTGTTTAGACCCTTGCTGGACTCTGGGAGACACTGAATAAGGCGGACCCTTTCATCCCTCACTTTCATGTAATAGGTTTTGCCCGTGAGGTACTGGAGATTATAACACCAGTTGACGTCATGGTGCGTTAACCTCAGCCCCATCTGTTCGTTTAAGGCATCCACGTTGCCCAGAATCCTAAACATATTGACGGCGCACTAGATAGGCGCTAGTTGAAAATGCTAAGATAATCTCTCACCACAGGGCGCATAGGGAGCCTCATGCCCCCTTCCAGGAAGGCGATTATAGGAATCACTACCTCCCTCTCTCGCCTCATAATGTGCCAATCTCCCTCCTTACAGTACCTCAAGCCCACATTATTGGGTATCTTATAATCGGCGACGAATTTCTCCATCGCCTCCTCCGACTCAACTAACTTCTTAAATCTACCCATCTTTGGGACCAACTAAAAATCCAAAGGAAGACGAAGGAAAGAAAAGGACAGGACAGGCGGGGACTTAGAAGGGAGGAAGTGTTAGTTAAAGAGAAGAGAAAACTTACATAAGTGAGAAAAATCTCCTCAAGCAGGCTTTTTATGCTGAAAGATGGCGTGAGTTCAACTGGACACTTGACCAAATTCAAGGTATGTGCGCAAAAGCTCTTGGATGCAAAAGTAAAATGACAGACCCGTTAGAATGGGTATTTATACTCCCAATTAAGGTAACCGCCTGGTTTTTCACGCCCATAAAGGCTGGAGGAATCTCTGCCGTTTGATTTCCATCACACCGTCCAACGTAGGGAACACAGAGCCACCAGAATTTAATGAAGACACCCAGATCCTTTGGCCCCACAAGGGGCTATTGTGGGGCCAAAGGATCTGGGTGTCCCGGCCCATTTTAAATATTAAGCCCAAAGGCCCAGGCTGAGAAGGAAAACGTCTGAGGATGACTAAGGAAGGCCTAAAGCTATTAGGAGAAATCGCTGAGGACCGTCATGTCCTCGGCGAACTTGTGTCATGAAAGGAAAGGGCAATACGCCATCCACAACAGCCCCCCCTGTCGTTCCCAAACGAAGGGACTAGCATAGGGGGACAACTATGGGAGCATGGTGAAAGGGCTATTGTAAAAGAGTTTGTCACCTCCGCATTAAATGCCCGCAGCTGGCAATCTGGCCGCATTAATGAAGGAATGACCCTTGAACAGTGTCACCCTGTCTACTGCAACTCACAACAAGTTGAGGGAAGCGTTGGATGAGACAAATACTCAAGTAGCGACCTGCATGATCAACAGATGGACAACCAAGATGAAGAGAGCAGAAGGATATATAACTAGAGAGATTTCATGAAGAGGGGGGATCGCAGTTCGGAAGACACCTGAAAGCTCTAGCCGTGAAGTATCAGAGGAGGAGAAGAAGAACTCATCCTCGGACGAGGCTTGAGGACAAACTTTTACCCCCTCCTCTACCCCTTTGATGATTCTGCTCCCTAATGATCCTGCCCGACCGTTGACAAAGTCCTCGCAAAGACCCAGTTCTTGAGCCCGCTTCTCTACCAAATTCATTGTATTGGGCCTGTTGGGTTTGGGTTCGCTCACATCTACAGTGAAGGACCCCTTAAATCAGGACCTTACAATTGGCACCGTCTATGGGAAGTTGCTGGTGCGACGATGAAATGCGATAGCTTGTTAAGGCAGGGCCAAACCCCAAGGGGGAACGATGATGGCCAACCTACTAGGCTGCAAATGGAGAACTGCCAAGAGGTTCCCAGCTCAATGGGCGTCTGGCGCCATGTGCGTGGCCCTCGTCCCCACCAGGGGCCAGACGACCCGCGAACCTCACGGGCGGCCCCCGGTAGACCCCGACGGAGGAAGACGGCGGCCGCGCGAAACACTTTCAAGGGGCTCCGCGGCGGGAATAGTTCTTGAAGATTGGTATTGGTGCCTTCTAACTCACTCGAGCAGTCGAATGGGGCTTTAACACGGGCGAATCCTCAGGAGACAGAACCAAGGTCTTGCATGATCCTCGAACTCAAACCTATGGGAAAGCTAATAACTCACGACAAGTATCTAAGTGTTAGACAGAACCAAGGTCTTGCATGGTCCTTGCACTCAAACCTATGGAAAAACTAATAACTTGTGACCACTATCTGGGTGTTAGACAGAACCAAGGTCTTGCATGGTCCTTGGACTCAAACCTATGAGAAAACTAATAACTTGTGACAACTATCTGGGTGTTAGACAGAACCAAGGTTTTGCACGGTCCTCGGGCTCAGACCTGTGGGAAAACTAATGACTTGTGGCAACCATCTGGGTACTAGGCAGAACCAAGATTTATTTCCGCCGAGCATCAAGTACAGCCATAGCTTCGCCTGGGTCCTCGGACCAGACAACTGAGAGAGATAAACGCTCTGGCCCCCTATGGGTCTCAGACAGAATCATAACGCGCCATGACCTTCTCGGATTGTAGGTTTCAAAACTAGCATTTCTTTTTAAATGGTCGCACAGTTCGCAACATGAAGCATATCGTCGTATGCTTGGCTGTTTTTGGGAAGGCGGAGGCAGTGCAAAAAATATATGCATAAGGAAAATAAGTAAACAAAAAATATCTATAAAAAATAATAATAGTAAAGAGAAAAAGATTTCATCAAGTAAAAATCATAAATCCCTTTCCATTAAATAAAATGATGGCAACATCAATTACAAAGTAGCTGAGGAAGGCTCGATTTACAACTAACTACAGAATAGCCGAAGAAGGCTTGTTTTACATCAATTACAAAATAGCCGAGGAAGGCCCGATTTACAACTAACTACACAGTGGCCAAGGTGATCTTGCGGCAAAGCTAGCTAATAAAAGGAAGAAGGCTGGTGGTGATGGTGGATTCACAGTCTCGCTTAGGCAGCCTCTAAGCCAGTGCGCTTGGCGCAGGTGGTGATGAGGAGAAGGAGGCGGGAACACCTGAATTGGTTTCCACCTGCTGAGGCTGCCCTGAAGAGAACCCTGGCCCACCATATAATATCGGTACTCCTAAGAAGTCACCCTTCATGTGTCTTGCCGTTTGCCTGCAACGGCGGGGATGGCTCCCTCTAATGTCACAATTGCTGCCCTCAACTTCGCTTCACTTTCTTCCCCTTCCTCTTTAGCCAACTCCTGCACATTCTTGATTGGTGTTTGGAGGATAATCAGGAACCTAGCACGGTTCGCGCTAGCTATGGTTCTTGGTCGAAGGAGGAGAGTGCTCTTTCTTGTCCGGTTGAAGAATAGGAGGGTCTTTAGCCCTAGTTCTCTTTGCCTCCGCTGCAACGCCTATGGTTCAGGCGGCATCCTTTTTGTTCAAGGAGAGAAGAAACTTGGAACTTTCGCAGAGTTCCAAGGCTAATGGGTGTGGAAGATGGTCCTCTCAGGGTGCCTTATATAGAAGGCGAAATCTGGGGAAGCTCACTACCCACAGAGTTCAAAGAAAGAATGTCAAGCAAAATAAATTCCACCCGGTTCCCAAGGGATCCTTCAGTCTCCAAATCCGCGCCACTTCATAAAAGCGCCATTGAATACGCCTCCTGTATTCCGAAGCAATCCGCGTTATCCCCAAAGAGGAAGCGTTAATGGCAACTCACCTCGTTCGCCGAAACGCCAGAAGCGTGCCATAGGTAGCCGAAGAAACTCTGGTGCCCATGAGAAGGCAAGGCTCAACCAACCATGATGTAGGCCCGAGAACGTCAAAATCCCCCTCTCCGTCTGAGAGTCCAGACAGTAGGATTTTGAGGGGCTATTGTGGGGTTAAAGGATCTGGGGACCCCGACCCATCTGATATCAAGTCCAAGGCCCATGCCGAGGAGTAAGAAATGTCCGAGGACAGATGGAGAGAACCCAGGCCTTCAGATTGTACGGCCGAAGACAGTCGTATCCTCGGCATGCCACGATCATGGGAGAGAAAAATGCCACGTCACTTAAGGCAGTCCACCCGAGGATCGCGAGGGAGATTCCAGGCCCTATGGGCTAGCCATAGGGGGATGGTGGAGAGACAACCCTAGGAGGAGCCATTACCTCCGTATTAAATACACACAGCTAACACTCTGACCCCGTTGATGTGGATGTGACCCCTGGACAGCGCGATGGGGGCCACAACTGCTCACAGAACGCTAGAAAGAATGGCTGAGGGGACGTGCACTCGAGGATAGGCCTGGATGACTGATAAGTATAGGAGGAGGATGAACGGAAGAGAGAAATAAATAACAACAGAGGCCACCCAAAAAGGGGGATCACAGTTCGGAAGACACCTAAAAGCTCTAGCCGTGTAGTATCAGAAGAGGAGAAGAAGAACTCATCATTGGACGAGGCCCGAGGACAGACTTTTACCCTCCTCTATCCCTTTGATGATCCTACTCCCTAACGATCCTGCCCGACCGTTGACGAAGTTCTCGCAAAGGCCCAATTCTTGAGCCCGCTTCTCTACCAAATTCATTGTATTGGGCCTGTTGAGTTTGGGTTCGCTCACATCTACAGTGAAGGACCCCTCAAATCAGGACCCTATAGAGTTTATGTTGGATTTGTTAGAGAGATAAAGTTTCACTCTTTGTTAAGTTTGGACTAAAAAAAAATAATTTTATTTAAATAAAATGATAATTTTATTTAAATATTGTACTGACGTGGAAAATTGTGGGAGTTTCAGAGGTTTTGGTTTTATATATATACATTAGTATTATACCCATGCGATGCACGTTTTAATCAAAATTCAAATGTAAATAATTTTTTAATTAATTTACTTAAAATTAAACAATAAAATAGACAATAAAAATAAATGAATATTTTACTTTTGAGTTATATAATGAATGCATATTGTGTGAGACTAAAGTGTTATAAAAGCATATATATGTCTAAAATAATTGAATTGAATAAGATGGTAGATGTAACTAATATAAAATGAGATACATAAAAGAAATATAAAAGGATTTTGCATAATATATTGAGATTTAAGGTTTAAGTAATATTTAAATGGAAAACCTTGTATTTAATAATTAAAAGCTATTAAAAAAAATGATTGAAAGTATATTTAAGCGGAAAACTCAATTCAGTAATTAAGAACAATCTAAATAACTAAACATTTAAAAATCTAAAGTAGAGAGACGTACATGAAAATTTAATTTTTGTCTTTGAAAGCATGAGAGAATGCACCGAAACTTGAGTGATTTTCACCAAACCAAATGAAATAAATAAATAAATTCATTAGCATTGAGATATGATTTGGCAATGGTATTTTGTAGTTGTTTCAAAAACTACAAGACATTTGCCAAATCAAGCACTAATCTTTGAGATTTATTCCTTAAGGGGCAACTCTTGTAAGACAATTTTATTTGAGTGGTGGTAGTTACATATTATGTATACAGAACACACAACTGAAATTGTGTTTTCAGTTTTGACAGAATGTATACACGACAATGTATAACAAACTATGTGTAACAAGAATTAGTGAGATCACAGGGAATGTTACTATACATTGTAATAGACACTACTCAAATAACTATTTTTTATGAATAAGCCTCCGTTTGGATATCAAAGAAAAATGAAAATTATTTCACTATTCAGCTTATTTTTGTTACTATTCATGTGATTCACTATACTTTTTGGTACTATTTATGGACTCCACTATACTATTTAAGCTAATTTTTACCTTTATTTACAGTACTTTCAGTAATAAATTTTTAATTTCAGTAAAATAAGCGGTATCTAAACAAACCCTAACTATTTTAAAAATAAAAAAATAGTTATTCGTTATTATAAGTCTTGTTTTTAGTCTTAATATTGAATAGCAATTTATGGAAATTTGAGAGAGAGTTAAAAAAATGGTAATGCCTCTTCCCCGGGTAAAGAAAAGAATATGTGCATAATAAGGCGGGAAGTTTCTGCTAAATTTCGCCAGAAAGACTTTGGGTGTGTTTGGATTGAACTTATTGTTGCTGAAAACTGAAAACTGAAAACTGAAAACACTGTAGCAAAATAATATTTAAATGTGTAAATAGTATCGTGGGACTCATTTTTAATATTTTTTAATACGTGAACAGTATATGCACAGTATGTGAACAGTACATACACTGTTCATAACAGTAAAATTTGCCTCCCAAAGTCAACAAATGCGGGCCAAAAAAAAAAAAAAAAAAAAAAAAAAAGCAGAAAACGTGAAGCAGAAAACGTGGACGTGGAGGCCAAACGGTCACTTTATTGTTAAGGGGAAACCTCCTCCTAATTTCCCATACCCCTTACTTTTTTGTCATCTTGTCCTCTCTCTCTTTCTACAAATAATCTCCATCACTATGGCTACTCCCAACACACGTTACGCACGTTCTGTTAATAGTAATACCCCAACCCAGGTGAGCCGGAGTCGGAGGGTCTGGTTGTTTATTGATTTGGTAAGCTTTCTGTGTGCTTTAGGCATATTTACTGAAAGCCAATTCTATGCTTACACAGTTGGAATTCATGGCACTTATGCTCACATTATCTACGTTGTTGTCGGGGTGACCCTCTCCCCCACCATACAAGTTTTACTCATACACCCTAGCTGCTGCAAAGCTTTTCTTAAAATGTATAAAGGGTGTTTCATTGTCAAATCGTGTGGGGGCTATTTTGTTATGTTTACAATCTGTTTTCTCAGTTCCGGAACAGGGCTTCAATATTTAGGCCTTTCTTCTGATGGAAAAGCACCAAGCCCAGCAGCGGCTGTGGCTTTGGCCCCATATAGATCACAAGCCTTTTCTGAAATTGCAGGGTTATTAGCCTCTGCACTTCTTACAGTCAATGCCCTCTCTATAATCGTCTTGCTTAATCCTGCCGAACACAACACAATCTTTGAAGTTGCCGCAACATTGACTATGGAATCAGCCATTGCGTTGCTGTACAAGTACCCCTTTGTTACAGTTGCTGCAGCAGTATTTATCATGGCAATGACTCTCTTGAAAAATTTCCTCTACCGTGATCAAGTTGTAAAGGCATATGATGACAAAGCTGATGGTAAACGACCTGCAGTAGAGATACAATAGGCAAAACTGCAGGTAGCTTATTTTAGGTGAGAAGGGTGGAATTTAGTTGCTATGTCTGTGTACACGTGTCAGGGTCTGGTGTGATTGAATTAGGGTTGGTTATGTTTGTTCCAGACTCGGAGGTGGTTATGGTTATATATATTGGGGCTTGTAACAGAATTATAGTAATGAAGAAGAATAGAATTTCATTTCCATCAAATCCTTTAATAACCTATGCATGAGAAGTGTTTTTTTTTTTCTCCTTTTTTTAATAAATTTTTTGGTAATGATGTATACTCTTTTAAGTTTATCTATTTCTTTGAAATTGGGCAAATACATCGCCTTAGCCAAGAGAGGCAGATCATTCTTGTAAGATCTCAAGTCTCAACTTGTTTATCAAAGAATGTTGGGTTTTTTTTATTTTTTTATTTTTTTAGGAGTCTGTTTCACGTCAGTTTCAGCTTTTAGTTTTTATGAACAATTTTTTAAAACCTCAGCAAACACTAAATATGCGCACACCCTTGTGACCCGTAGCAAACAAATCACGCAATAGGCCAATAAACAACCCCTCTAGACTTCTCTCTTGGATAGTACGAGAGATGGTAAGACTGCAGGCTCGTTTCTTGACTGAGCCCATCAAGCCTTGGCCTAACTTGCAAAAGAAGAAGGATATGCAGATTAAAGAGAACCGTGAGAGTGAGAGTGTGGAGCTAACTGTTGGATAGGGTTTCAAGAGCTGATGACAAAAGTCGTTTATAGTTATTATAGTTTCTGGGTTAGGAGGTAAACAAAAAGGAATCGATGTATTAGTTTTAATTATGATCATCCAAAAAACAGACTAACTGTATTTGTGTTTTTAGTTTAGTTTCGGGGGAATCACGTTTGTGTTTATTTGACTAGATTGCTTAAGAATGAAATTATAGGAAACTGCGTTCTAAAACTTGGTGAGATTCCACAATTACCACATTGACAAGTGCAACACCAATAGTTATCTTTACCAATAAGAATTGAAAAGGAATAACAACTACATTGCTAAGTTTTGCCCCTGCCCTGAACTAACAGCCTTTCTTCCTCTAATTATGGCCATTCCTGGTATGGTTTGTCCTCGGCACAATCTTGAGTTACCTGAAACTGTACAATCCGGGCTACAACTGAGGATAAAAAAACTAGTTGAGTGGAAAAGGAATACGCAACAATTGCTTTCAGTACTTGTTGAGTAACAAGATAATATATATTCATCCAAAATAACAAAGAGTAGCAAGAGAATCAATTGAATAAATCACGAACAATCCACCATCAAAAAGGCTTAGTGGGTATAAAACAATGAATACATCACAAAAAATGGTGATTAGGATCATTCTTCAATTGAGATTCTATTGGAAATTTTCTTTTAAAACAAAATCCAATATCATCAATACTGCAGCAGCCTCTCTTGTACAAAACAAGGAATATCCCCCATCCCCACCCAAATGGAAATGGGTTGGAACATTTTGTTTCATCTATGGCATAAACACCACAATAATCTGGCACCTCATCTGGGAATGAAACCTACAATACCAAGCCATATAAAGTTCGTATGATCCAAAAATCAAGCTGCATCATCCTTCCTATCCTCTCCAAGAAGGTCATCATCATAAGAGACTGGGATCCTTAGTCTATCACGAACAGACACTCGTTCAATACCACCAGTATTTGTCTGCTCATTTTGCATCTGAGATATTGGCTGGGAATTATCCGAAAAAGTGGCAGGAGTACCTTCCGCAAGTGGATGGGTGGTTCCTGGTGAATTACCTTCCTTCTTTGGCTCCCCTCCTCGTCTATTGTTTGGTGGCTTGAATTGCTTCTGCATAATGATTAAAAAAAAAGACAGCACTTTATATTCACTTCAAAAATCATATTGAAAGCTGTTGTGATATTGTAATTTTATATTCGGGAATAATAAAATGCAGCCAATGAAAGAAGGTTATGTCATAAAGGAAGGTTATTTGCCTCAAAACTCCTGCACTTTTTTCATGATCTCTTTGTAGGCTTTTGGTTCTCGTGCTTTAATGATATTCCATAATATGCCACCACCATTTCGACAGCGGCTGCCATCAGCAGTCATCTGACCTCCACAAGCCTGAATTGCATCCAACTGAAAATCTCACAATCAGTAAAAGATAACTGAACTGCACAGGGGTATGTACTGGGGGAAAGTAAAAGAGAACGACTGTAACAATATTAAGAGACAGCAGACCCTTTCCTCAAGTATCAAATACCTACAACCAATCAAGATCGCAAAATGCATAGAAACTAGTTATAAGATTTAATTACTTCAATAAAGATATGCCCTCTTTCTACATTGTAAAATAAGCAAAATATGTTAATGATAGAAAATTTCAGTCAGCTGTCCCTGCATAGCACTCAATCATGATTGCCCAAAAGCTATTGAGCAAGGCTAGGCAATATTTCAATATAGGCCATCGCCTAAGCACAGCATAACATGTAACGTGCAAAATGTAAATTCATACTCCTATTCCAACTTATCCACACTACTAGCCTTGAAAAACAAACACACACACAGCAACTTCGGGAAAATCCTAAATCCATTGATTTATAAGGATCTTTTTCTCTAAGTCAATGGTCTATCTAGTCCTCACTTCTTCTAAACAGTTGCTACAATCACATTGTAGAAGATTCAATGGAATGTAAATAATGAACAAATGAGAAGGGAAAAAGGAAAAAGAAGAAAACAATTAACGCACAAATAAATTACCGGCCTAAAGGATAATAACACAATATGTAATAGTGTGCCCACATGATCAGCTAAAAAAAAAAAATTCCAAATGAACAGTCTATAATATATTTATGAAAAAAATCTGTGGTTTCACTTGAGAAATTTATGAATTTCTGACAAGAAAACACGATTGACATGTGTTTTCAATAAAAAAATGGTGATCTTCAAAATTAACAATCTAATATATTTTTTTATTATTAGTAATTCAGTCTAAATATTTATTAAAAAAAAAGTTCGGGTTCACTTGAGAAATTTCTGATTTGCAAACTCGGTTGACACGTTTCTCAATAAAAAAACGAATGTCAAATATATTTAATCCTATTGTGAGAAATTAATTTTTACATGCATACTGACTGATAAAACAAGGGGGAAAAAAAGACAACAACCTACACAAACAGCAAATCACGAAGTGTTTCAGCCAGAGGACATCACAGCTCAGAGCACATGACTGAAATGAGCAAAATGGCTTCTGCAAGAGAAATCTGCAAGGGTAGGGAAACAATATTGAGCTTCAGAAACTACGAAAGGCGGTATGGTCTTAAATAGATTGGCTAGCAAGCATTTTCAGCCCTAGGCTGGTCCAAATTCAAGAACAACCAAAATTCTCACCTTTCCTCACAAGAAGTAAGCATATCATATTCGTCGACTCCAAACCGAATGATTTATTTTCCCCTTAATATTACAATCTAAAGAAGCACCTGAAGAAGAGGCAGATGGCTCAAGAAGTAAAATGAAGTTTAGGGTATCCACAAAGCAGCTCAAGTGCACAGACCATTTACCCAGTAACAATTACAAGGTCCAGCGGTATTCAAGGAGTCAGAAGAGAATGGATATAAAAATTACATAGACAAGTGAAGAAGGTTGCCAGGAACAAGAACCCCATCGAAGGCATATAACCAAGGGAAGGATGGATATAAAAATTATACAGCTGAGGGAAGAAGGTTGAAAGGAACAAGAACCTAGCAAAGGCAAATAATCAAATGGGGACCATACTCAATATTTGAAGAAGACAATGAAAGCAGCCAAAAATAATTCCACATTGCCTATACCAAGGCAAATAATAACAAATAATAATATCAGGGTTAAGTTATAGAATGTAGTTTCTCTTATGTAATTAACCTTGAAGACAAATAATTTCATTTACTCAGACAAACCATTTTGCTGCTTATTATAATTGATCTATTATGCTTTTCCTGAGAATGAAGCACTAGATTGCATGAAAGGTATATTACCTCTTTGACGAGATCATTTAATGCAGAAACTCCCAAACAACCTACAGCCGTATATACCATGTATATATGATTTTCTCTCTTTCAAACGCCTACACGTATCTAACACAAACCTGCAAGGGAAAGTTACGAAATTTCAGGACCAAAGCATGAGCTACTAAAAATCCTTCTAAACTGAATGCACAAAATAATTAAAAAATCTTGATAAATTTGTTAAAACATTTGCAAAGTTTATTGCATATAACAGCATCTCCGATTCTCCAGCGAGTGAGCCAAATTTTAGCTAAAAATTAACTTATCTATTTTAGCTAGCCACCTTTCCATTGGTAGGGTTTTCCTTGTTTTTTGTTTTTTAGATTGAATCACATTGATCTTTGAGATTGTAGATTTGAGAGTTTAGTGGAAATTGGAAATTGCAAACTGCGCTTTGATTTTTTATAATTCATTTCATGACATGTTTGTGTGTGGCAACTGTTGTGGTGGGGGTGTTGCCAGAGGTGGTTGTGGTGGGGTTCCTAGCTCAATTTTCTATTGTTACGTTTTCTGGGGTTGATTTTCTCAGGAACTTTGAGCTTGATTTGTTGTTTTGGAGGTGGGTTTCAAAAGTACATTGTTGCTTTTTTTTTAATAGTATTTTTTTTTTTTCTTGAATAGCATTTTCTCAGGCATTCAGCTTGGTTGGAAAATTTTCCATTCTGAAGGTGAATTATTTATTTATTTTTTATTATCAAGTTTGTGTTTGAATTGTGTTTGGTTGCTGAGAAAATGTAGGATAAGAGGAAGACAGCTTGAAGCTTTTTGTTTTCTAATCCTGTGCTGCCACACATCTTTGTTAGGACATTGAAAAGGCGTTGACAGAAGGGGTTTATTTGGTACAGTATCAAAGATACCATACCATATTGGTGAAAAAAATAAATTAAGGGGGTTCTAATTGCAATATCATAAAATTTAAGGGGGTCTTAGACTCTTAGTGCAATTTACCTTGAAATAATGGATGAAAATGAGCATAGAGAGCAACATTGGCCCTCCACATTTGGAGAGACTATAGCAATCACAAAATTGTCCTAGTGGATAGCAACTAGCAAGTCTGTTGGAGCAACATATTTGGCTAGCTCTCCAAATTTGGGAGAAAAATAAAAATAATTTTTTTTTATAGGAAAAATAAATAAATAAATAAATAAAAGTAGGCTTTGCCTTATCTATTGGAGATTCCCAAAGGAAACCTGAAGTCAGATAACATAAGTGAGAGAGCGGATAATACATACTTCCATCATGTGAAAACAGGAGCAAAGAAGAAAAATTGCATATCTATTGGATTATAAATGAATTGTTTTGCAGTTGATTCTTGAAAACACTAAAAAAATTAGATTTGGTCATCATGCATCACATGCCAAAGGGAACAACACTGAACAAGTGATGTGATTAAATTGAAACAACTCTATAATACTTTAATCAATAGGCAATGTCATAAAAGCTTACTAGAATTATAAAATTCTATATTATAAACATATATGTGAATCAAGGAGCCATGTACAAGAAGTAACTAAATATAGACAGAAGTTTCATTAATATAAACAAAGCAAAACCATTTCTTCCAACTTTAGTAGAACATTACCTGTTTATGTCTGTAACTGGCCTTGAGCCACCCTTCTTTCTCCTATTCTTCTTCTTTCTGGCCCAAAGCCCACGATTTTTACTTCGAGATCCTTGAATTTCTAAATTGACATCTCCACCACTGCTTTTTCCCTTTTCATTATGTAAATTGGGCTCCACCAACTCTCCTTCTTCAACATCAAGCATCTCAACACCATCAATGCCTTCTAAGTTATCCTCTTTGATAAGGACAAAACCAGTGAAGGGTAAAGAGACGGAAGGTGATGCGCCGTCAGTCATGATTTATCATGACTGACGGTATGATGAGATGAAGAACTCGGAACGATGGAATGGTGGAGCTGAAGGTACTTTTGAAGCCGACGGCATAAAGACTGAAGGGCTCCACGAAGCTGACGGCATATAGGGTGAAGGCATTAGATAGGCTGACGGCGCCAGGCAAAGGTTTCTTGATACCCACGTTTGAATGAATGACTTGATCTCCACGTTTTGGGTAAACCTACGAACAACTCATATATGGAAAGGATCCCGCAAAATACGCCCAAAAAGGGATTCCTATAAGGAAAAGACTTCTACTCCAAGGAAAAAGGGTCCAGCCCTACTACTATAAAAACCGAGCACCCTCACAAAGAAAGGTACGCATAATTTACCCTCTCTAGCACTCTAGAGCAGTGAGAATAGTTCTGACTTAATCTTCGGAGGGTATCTGGCCGGTACCACACTGGTGCACTCCGTAGACTCTTTCTTCTTGTTGTGCAGGTGCCATTAGGAGCGCTCGAGGATCGTGTGACTTACTGGTGGTATTTTCGGCATCATCAGTTGGCGCCGTCTGTGGGGAGTCGCGTATAGTAGCCACAATACCGCTTCCCGGACAAAGGTTGCATGGTGCTCACTCGCTCAATGGCAACTCTTAACGACATTCAAGAAGAGGAACCACCCACGACCGCCCTCGAAAAGCAAGTTAAGACTCTCGCGGCGGCCGTAGAACGCCTCACCAAACAAAATCGTGACTTGGAGGAGCAGCTGCGCCAGAACGACGCAGCCCCGGGCAACCAAGGAGCTGATCAAGAGGGAACCAGTGCTGACCGACGAAATCAAGAAGGACCCCAGGCCAGCAACGCCCCGAGCAAGCCAGAACGACAGAACATGAGTCTCCCCTCCCTCGCCGATACGGCTCCGCCACCTATCATCGCAGAGATGCAGGCGATGAAGGAGCAAATGGAGATTATGATGAATGCCCTCAAGGGGCGAGTGTCCAGTGATCTTGACGACCTAGTCAACAGGACCGACTCGCCATTCACAGCCCCTGTCAACGCCTTCCCTCTGCCGAGTAAGTTCCGCATGCCACAGATGGACAGCTACGACGGGGCCAGGGACCCTCTAGATCACTTAGAGACGTTCAAGACCCTGATGCATCTCCAAGGAGTAGCAGACGCGATCATGTGTAGAGCCTTCCCTACGACAAGCCAGAATTTGGTTCAGCCGACTAACGCCCAACTCGATCAGCACCTTCAAGGAGTTGAGCGCTCAGTTTACCACGCACTTCATTGGCGGACACAGATACAAGAAGTCGACAGCGTGCTTGATGAGCATTAAGCAGCGAGAGGACGAGACACTGCGGTCCTACATATCCCGCTTCAATAAGGAAACGCTCTCGATCGACGAGGCCGATGATAAGATACTTGTTGCCGCCTTCATGAACGGGTTGCGAAAGGGTAAATTTTTGTTTTCCTTATACAAAAATGACCCGAAAACCATGTCGGAAGTGCTTTACAGGGCCACCAAATACATGAACGCTGAGGACGCGCTGTCAGCTCGGGAAGAGAAACCGAAAAAAAGGGAAAGGCAGGGTGACACCCAACAAGAACAAAGGCGCAAGAGGGCCCGAACGGGAGATCGACGAGAGGAGCGTCGCCCCAAACCCCCAGGAGGAAGATTTACGAGCTTCACCCCGCTAACGGCCCCTGTAGACCAAGTCCTCATGCAGATTAAAGATGAGGAAGCCCTAACCTGCCCCGGAAAGCTGAAGGGAGACCCAAATAGACGCTCGAAGGATAAGTATTGCCGCTTCCATCGGGACCACGGCCATGACACAGCCGATTGCTATGATCTGAAGCAGCAAATCGAGGCCCTCATAAAACAGGGGAAGTTACAAAGGTTCGTCAGAAAGGAGAGGGCGGATCAGCCCCCTCAAGAGCAGAATCCCCGACGGGATAACGAGCGACCAAGACCCCCCATAGGGGACATAAGAATGATTGTGGGAGGAACGGCAGTCACTGGGTCATCCAAGAGGGCCCGGAAGACCTACCTCAAGGTAGTCCAGAATGTGCAGTTGACTGGCGAAGTACCAAGGATAGCGCAAAGAGAGGGCCCCACAGTTGGATTCTCGGAAGAAGATGCAAGGCGCCTTCACCACCCGCATGATGATGCGCTGGTCGTCAGCATTCGGATAGAAGACTACAACATGCACAGGGTGCTGATCGACAACGGAAGCTCAGCGGACATCCTGTACTATCCGGCACTCCAGCAGATGGGAATCAGCAGGGAACGGCTAGTCCCAACAAATGCCCCTCTAGTCGGTTTCGGAGGAACAAGGGTGTTGCCTTTAGGCGCGGTTACGCTATCCGTAATGGTAGGTGATTACCCTCAACAAATAACCAAGAACATAACTTTCTTGGTAGTCGATTGCTCGTCAGCCTACAACGCTATCCTCGGACGACCCGCACTGAATTCATGGAAGGCAGTAACTTCGACTTACCACCTAATGATAAAGTTCCCCACTGACTACGGAGTAGGAGAACTGCGCGGAAGCCAAATGGCCGCACGCGAGTGCTACATAGCCATGATGGAAATGGAAGACCAGTTTCAGGCCTTAAGCATAGAGGAGCACCGGACGGTGACGGAACCAGTGGAAAAATTAGAAGAAATAACGCTTGACGGTTCTGATCCCGACAGGACGACCAGAATTGGGACACTCGCGAACCCCAAAATCCGTCAAGAACTTATAACCTTCCTCAGGAGCAATCAAGACGTGTTTGCATGGAGTCATGAAGATATGCCAGGAATAGACCCGTCGGTCATGGTGCACAGATTGAACGTCTCACCCGACTTTCCATCCATTCGGCAGAAGAAGAGAGTGTTCGCCCCCGAACGAGATCAGGCCATTGCAAAGGAAGTCCGAAAGCTACAAGAGGCAAACTTCATTAGGGAAGTGTACTATCCCGATTGGCTGGCCAACGTGGTAATGGTCAAGAAGGCTAGCGGCAAATGGCGGATGTGTGTGGACTTCACCGACCTTAACAAGGCCTACCCCAAAGATAGCTACCCTCTCCCAAGGGTTGACGTCCTAGTGGACTCAACGGCACGACATCGGTTGTTAAGCTTTATGGACGCTTTCTCAGGACACAACCATATTCGAATGCATGAAGCTGATCAAGAGAAAACCTCGTTTGTAACTAGCCAAGGGCTCTTCTGTTACAAAGTGATGCCCTTTGGGCTGAAGAACGCAGGAGCAACCTACCAAAGACTTATGAACAAGATGTTTGCGCAGCAAATCGGGAGGAATGTCCAAGTCTACGTGGACGACATGCTAGTGAAGAGCCGAAAGGAGGAGGACCATCTGGAGGATCTCAAAGAAACATTCAACACTCTCCGCTCCTACAACATGAGGCTCAATCCCGGGAAGTGTGCCTTTGGAGTGACGGCGGGAAAATTCTTGGGATTTATGGTATCCCAAAGGGGAATCGAAGCAAACCCGGATAAAATCCGGGCCATTATGGAGATGGCGCCGCCAAGAAATGTCAAGGAAGTACAAAGCCTCAACGGGAAAATAGCGGCACTTAATAGATTCGTATCAAGGGCAACGGACAGATGCTTGCCCTTCTTCCGCACGCTGAAGAGGTCGTTCGAGTGGACTATCGAGTGCCAACAAGCGTTCGAAGAACTGAAGGCTTATCTCTCCTCCCCACCACTGTTGAGCCCGTCGTAGCCAGGGGAAGAACTCTTTCTCTATCTAGTCGTCTCCCCCGCAGCCATCAGCGTTGCCTTGATCAGAGAAGAAGAAAAAGTACAAAAGCCCGTATACTATGTGAGCCGAGCACTTCGCGGTGCTGAAGAAAGATACCCACCAATGGAAAAGCTTGCCTTTGCATTAGTTACAGCGGCCCGCTAACTCAAACCGTACTTTCAAGCCCATACGGTAAACGTACTGACAGACAAGCCCTTGCGACGGGCCATGAACAACCCCGAGACTGCGGGTCGGTTGGCGTTATGGGCCATAGAGCTGAGCGAATTTGATATCCGGTACCGCCCACGCATCGCAATCAAGGGGCAGATTTTCGCAGATTTCATAGCAGAATTCACCCATGACGAAGACAAGGGGGCAGGAGAGTCCCCCCTATGGAGCGTATATACGGACGGATCCTCCAACAGATTAACCGGAGGGGCTGGCATCGTACTACTGTCGCCCGAAGGTGATGCAATTGAATGCATGGTCCGTCTTGACTTCCCTGCTACCAACAATGAATCAGAATATGAAGCACTGATAGCGGGACTCGACCTCGCCAAAGCCGCAGGAGCCACAAAAGTAGTCATCCACTGCGACTCTCAGGTCATTACTAACCAAGTAAACGGAGACTACGAGTGCAAGGGCGAAAGGATGAAGAGGTACCTTGATCAGGTAAAGGCAAGAATGGATAACCTCGAAGCCAGAGTCGTCCAGATTCCCAGAGAAGAGAACGAGCGAGCGGATCGCCTCGCAAAAGCCACTTCAGCAGAGCATATGGTTACCCCTGGTAATGTACTTTCTTTCATTCAGCTTTCCCCGCTAATAGATCCCAACAACGTGCAGGAAGTATGCCCTGACAGTAGCTGGACCGCACCATTAGTTTCATACTTGAAAGACGGGGTATTACCGAACGGAAAGGAGGCATCAAGGAAACTAAAGGTCCAGGCAGCCAGGTTCGTCCTGATAAAAGACGTCCTGTACAAGAGAGGATTCTCTCGACCTTATCTGAGATGCTTGGGTGCGGAAGAGGCAGACTATGTTATGAGAGAGGTACACGAAGGAATCTGCGGAAACCATTCCGGGTCCAGGGCATTGGTACACAAATTGGTACGAGCAGGGTACTACTGGCCCACCATGCAGAAGGATGCCGAAGCTTATGTTAGGGCCTGTGACAAATGCCAGAGGTTCAGCAATATTATCAGACAACCAACTGAAGAGCTGACCCCGTTAACGGCCCCATGGCCGTTCGCACAATGGGGATTAGATATTATGGGACCATTCCCTACGGCAGTACGGCAGTTGAAGTTCCTAGTAGTAGGCATCGACTACTTTACAAAATGGGTAGAAGCTGAAGCCTTGGCTACAATTACAGAGAAGAATGTGCGAAGCTTCGTCTGGAGATGCATCATATGCAGGTTTGGCATTCCTAGAGTTCTTATCTCTGACAACGGAAGGCAATTCGACAACGAATCATTCTGGGATTTTTGCTCACAATTAGGAATAAAGAACCACTACTCCTCCCCTGCCCACCCTCAGGCTAACGGACAGGTCGAAGTCACGAACTGATCCTTGCTCAAGATTATCAAGACTCGGCTCGAGGGGGCAAAAGGCATATGGCCTGAAGAGTTACCAAGCGTGCTATGGGCATACAGAACGACGGCGAGGACACCCACAGGAGAAACGCCGTTCCGACTAACGTACGGGAGTGAAGCGGTCATCCCGGCTGAAGTTGGGATCACAAGCTACAGGGTACACAACCACGATGAGAACATAAATGACGAGGCGATGCGACTACAGCTGGATCTGATGGAAGAGCTCAGGACGACAGCGGAGCAAAGGCTCGCTCGATACCAGAACCGCATGGCCCAATACTACAACTCTCGGGTCCGTCACAGAGATTTCCAAGTTGGAGACCTTGTTCTTAGAAGGGTCATGGGCGCCGCTAGGGACCCCACCCAAGGAAAACTTGGCCCCAACTGGGAAGGACCCTACCGGATTACATCCTGGCAGAGAAAAGGTACCTACCACCTGGAGACAACAGACGGGCAGAAACTGCCGCACCCATGGAACACCGAGTACCTACGAAAGTATTACCAATAGGAGTGGCGGCACAGATCAACCTTCATCCACAACGGATTTCAGTTTCTTACTCAGCTTTATCATTTATTTTTATGTTATCATTTACTTCAGTTTTTGCTACAGTTTATTTTCTGGTTTTAAGCAGCACTCGGTTTTAGAAGTGCTTTCATTTACAAATGCATGACAATAAGAGGAGTTTATTCATTCTAAGTTATTGAAGTGTCTATGATAAAGAAAAACCTACGGCCCACCAAGGTGGATAACTAAGTTCATAAAAAAATGAACACCAAAAACGACCAAGTCCATGACATAAAAGCTGACGGTCTCACCAAAAGAGAAGGCTGTCATGGACAAGGCCCAAAAAACAACGGGATTACAAAAAGATGACAAGTTCATCAAAGTCCCTGACGGCCTAAGGCCAAGTCCCTGACGGCCTAAAACTAAGAAACTGACGGCCCAAGGCTGAGAAGCTGACGGCCTAAAGCTAAGAAGCTGACAGTCTCACCAAAAGAAACGAGGCTGTCATAGACGGTCCTAAAGAACCAACAGGCCTACAAAAATATGACAAGTACATAAAAGCCCCTAATGGCCTAAAGCTAAGAAGCTGACGGTCTCATCAAAAGAGACGGGACTGTCAAAATCCCAAAGTCAACGGGCATACAAGAAATGACAAGTTCCACAAACGGAACTCTTTAACGGCCTAAAAAGGATCACAAGATCGTCGAATCCCGTCAGGATGTTTTCACAAGGCTGACGGGAGGAACCATTGGGCTGACGGCCCATAAAAAGTCAGACAAAATTATACTGACGGAGGTTTCGCTCAGTAAGCTGACGAGACACTGACTAAAAATAAAAGAAAAGGCATGACGCATATATGTAACAGAAGCAGGAGGAGAAATATACACCACAGATGCAGCTACATACATAAAACCAAAAACAATCGTCTGCCAAAAATAATTCAACATAACTGTTCTCGTCTGCCAAAAATAATTTAACATAACTGTTCTCAAAATAACTAAAGTAAAATACAAATAAAGAGAATTCAAGGAGCAGAGCCGTCAGCAGGTCCTCAACATCTACTACGACCGGAGTTGGAGGGTTGGCAGCAGGCTGGGCAAGGACAACTACGCCGTCGGCCTCCAGAGGGGCAGCAGGTTGAGAGGGGTCATCTTCTCCGTCATCCATAGTGATCCCAGATAGATCCAACCCTGGGAAGGCTGAAGCGACCTGCTTAAGGCAGTCATCGAAACTAGTGCCATAATACCCGGCACAAGAATCAATAAACGATTGTGACGCCTTGAAGTCACGAACCGCGTCAGCCCCAGCCGTTTGCAATCTCTGCTCCAGAACCGTCATCTCCCCCTTTAGCTTGTCACTCTGACGGCCCGCCTCCACCAGCTTCTCCCTGACCTCCTTCAGCTCCCTGTTCAGCGTGCGGACGGCTTCCTTGTACTGCCCCTGCTCCTCCATCAGGTGCGCATTATGCTTCCTGACGCGAGTAACGACACCTTCCTTCGCAATACAGCGATCTTGAAGGGCCGTCACATGCACCAAGGCCTAAGAAAGAAAACACAGCCGTCAGAAAGAGAATCAAAGCAAAATAAAGCCATCTCAACAAAGGTAGCAAACCTACCCTAGTAAGGTCAAAGAGAGCTGACGCCCCCAGATCCTCCGTGTCCAGCTGCTCACAGGGCTCTATGTCCACTGGCTTTACAAAGGACCTCGCCTCCTCGACGGCGTAACCCCTGTGGGTCAGGAGACGGCTTGGGCCCTCAGTGACGGGACCTTGAGAGGTCATTAACCCCTTACCCACACCATGACTGGGCTTAGAGGGTGATTTCTTCTTCAGGGAACCGGGAGTGACGGCGGCCCTTTTAGCCGGACGGCGATCACTCCCATCAGGCTTCCTCTTTGCCTGCCCAGAAGGGACCTTGGGGGTTGACGACGCCTCCCCCCTACCTCCTGAGCCTGCTTCTCAGCTTTCTGACGGGCAGCAGCGGCTCGGATCCTTTGCTTAGCGGATTCCATTTCTACAATATACAGGTTGTTAGAATAACTGACGGGGATAACCAACAAAGCCAAAGGTAAAGTCTACTCACGCCGACGGGAGAGTTCCTCCAACCTCCGAGCTTCAGCCGACGGCTCTGGACCCCCACAGTACAAATGGATTGTGTCAAGGGTAATCAAATCCCTACACTTGCGCTCTTCCAAAGGGATTTCCAAAATCCGACGGATAAACTCCTCCTGCTCGTCGTTTATGTGGGGACGGGTGTAAGCTGAAAAAAGAGAGGAAATTGTTAATAATGTCGTCGAGGAAACAAAGAAGACCATGGTTGACGGGATTAACTTGAATCCCTTACAAATGCCCATGTATTGTCAAAATAACCATGGGGCATCGTCGCCCATTCCTCCTGACGGCAAACCCAATCAGTCCCCTCAACAAAAAAGTACCTACTCTTCCAGTTCCTATTTGAATCTGGCATATCTGATACCAGCCTCAAATTTTTATCACGGGCATTAAAATGGTATGTCCCCTTAGACGAAGCAATATGATGGGGCCTGTAGCAGTAAAAGAACTCGTCTAGGGTAAGCTGACGGTTGCCTCCACTTAGACGGCCCCACAAAATCTCAGCCCCTATGAAAGTTCTCCAAGCATTTGGGGCAATTTGAGTGACGGAAAGGCCCAGAAAGTCGGCCAACTGACGATGTAACGCCGTCAACGGTAATCTCAAACCCGCAGCAAACATGGCGTCGTACATACCCATGTCAGCAGTCCTCCCCGAGTAACAAGTCTCGTTCTCTTCAGGGAGACGGATTGGGATATGGTCTGGGATTTGATAACGAATGCGCAACTCTCCAAAAATTATATTACTCATCCCAGGCAAAAATTTGTTGACGGCCCAATCCTCAGGAAGAATGAAGGGACGGTTATCTCCGGTTTCCTCATCCCCGTCACCTTGATCCCCGTCACTATCACTACCTTCGCCGTCAGTACACATATCACCCTCAACTCCTTCACCCTCTCTTCCCTCTCCTACTTCGTCCTCGCCTGTGCAACTCTCATTGCCGTCAGGAGATCGGGCTGACGTCCCTCCCCCTGACGAAAGCGAAAAGTCCTCTGATTCATGGCCAGAACCAAAGGCTTCGTCGTAGCCCGCTCCTTCGCGGACTGACGACTCCCCACACAACGCGTCACTTGACATCTGACTACCTACAAGTGACGGATCCAATCTAAGTGCCTACTCTGACGTCCTCACTAATGAGATACAAATGAGTAAAAACAAGGAAGGGAAGGACGGGAACTTACTGGCAGATCGTCCTTCTTGAAGGAACGGACCCAAGGACGGCAATGCAGCAGCTGACGTAGATTGGGCAATAGGTCAACAAGCTCCGGGCGACGGTCTCTCTCTCGAAGATCAGCAAAAAAGGAAATAGTGGAAATGAGGGGGAGGGCCCCCATTATATACAGGGTGAACAGGCGCGGGAGACGAAGCGACACCTCGTTAGGTGCGTAGCCACTAGGGAAGCACCACGTGTCCAAAGCATTAAATGCGCGGCAACTCGAGGCAGTCCACTTAATGATCTTCCCGCCTAATCAAAAGTATACGTAAACAACTGACGGAAATGTACTCCATAATCCGTCAGCATAAAAAGTAACTGACGGAAATATGGAGTAGGGGGCAACTGATAAGGACAAAACCAGTGAAGGGTAAAGAGACGGAAGGTGATGCGTCGTCAGTCATGATTTATCATGACTGACGGTATGATGAGATGAAGAACTCGGAACGATGGAATGGTGGAGCTGAAGGTACTTTTGAAGCCGACGGCATAAAGACTGAAGGGCTCCACGAAGCTGACGGCATATAGGGTGAAGGCATTAGATAGGCTGACGGCGCCAGGCAAAGGTTTCTTGATACCCACGTTTGAATGAATGACTTGCTCTCCACGTTTTGGGTAAACCTACGAACAACTCATATATGGAAAGGATCCCGCAAAATACGCCCAAAAAGGGATTCTTATAAGGAAAAGACTTCTACTCCAAGGAAAAAGGGTCCAGTCCTACTACTATAAAAACCGAGCACCCTCACAAAGAAAGGTACGCATAATTTACCCTCTCTAGCACTCTAGAGCAGTGAGAATAGTTCTGACTTAATATTCGGAGGGTATCTAGCCGGTACCACACCGGTGCACTCCGTAGACTCTTTCTTCTTGTTGTGCAGGTGCCATTAGGAGCGCTCGAGGATCGTGTGACTTACTGGTGGTATTTTCGGCATCATCACTCTTCATAGATGGCATCTAACAAGCTGTCTCCTCCCTCCATTAAAACAGCAATAGCTTCAAAGGGATTAATGATTACAGTTAGACATAAATAACTTAAACATATCATTATAAATTTTGATAGTAAAAAAAAACTTCAAAAACAGCCAAAACTCTGCATTAACAAATTGCAAGGTAAAGTAAACTGAGAATTGTGGGTTATAATTTGAGCATAAAACCTCTCATACTGTGCTTGAATTTTCACACAATCACGCTTCAATCAAACACAAAAAGTCTCTATCTCAAAAAAAAAAAAAAAAACACAAAAAGTCTCCATTTTATAGACAGTGGTGGCAACTCGGTTTTCGCCTTTATCTTACGTGTCATAATGGGAAGTTGATGTACTATACAATCACTTCAATTTGTCCTAATTGGCCCAATTAAAATTTGGCAAATCAATTAAAAAAAATCCAACTTACCTCCATGTATCAGCATAATAGCAAATAATGCTAGAACCACAACTTTTGCCACAATTTGTTCATGTGGCAAGCCGTGAGGGATAGAGTTGTGGACCCACCACTTTTACTTCACCACTCATAACTTGCCACGTCAATAAGTTGTGGCAAAAATTATGATCTTAACATGATTCACGTAATAGCATATGAACTTCTTTCGAAGAAAGTTAGATATGGAAGTTTTCTTCTAAAAATTCAAAACCTTTTTTTTTCTTTTTTTGCTCATACGGTTCTCCACTATTTTTCTCCTTTTTAAGACCATTTCCAACTATTACCAATACAAAACAATTTCCTTTCACTTATAACCGTTTAGTCATAATTTAAGAAATGTGATTGGCTTATTATTGGTTAGATTTAAGCAATATTCTAAAATAAAACTTTGTCAAATTTTAAATAAAATTGAGTGAGTTCTAGTTAGCTCAACAGGTAAAATCTCTTGTCACAGCTGACTCAATAAAAGTTGGATTCATTCTTTGATACGTAATTTAAATATTGAGCTTTTCTTCTTAAAAATCCAAAACCGTATTCCTTTTAATTTTTTTTATACATAGGTTACCTTACTACTTTTCTCCTTTTTAAGGTCCTTTATGATGGTTACTAATGCCAATATCCTTGTAGCTGAATTGGTAGCACCCTATGCACAAAGTACTTCGGGTTCTAAGAGGAAAAGATTCAAACTACGAAGTTAGTATCGTATTGTAATTATCTCAATAACTCTAACATGGTGTCAACCTCATGCTCTTTGATACTTAAGTTAGATACTAAACTTTTATTCTTGAAATCCAAAGCAATTTTTCTTTTTTGAAAAGATGTTTTTGTGCATGCAATACTCCATTATTTTTCTCCTTTTTGAGGTCATTTCTGACAGTTACTAATAGGGAACCGTTCCCTTGAATTTTGTTATTGTAATAAATGATTGGTAGCAACTTATAATCGCCAAAGTGTAATTCAAGAAATGCGATTACTTCATTATTAGCTAGATTTTTGCAAGATTTTGAAACAAAACTTTTGTTACAGATTGAATAGCTCTAACATGGTGTCAACGTCATGCTCTTTGATACTTAGGTTAGACACTAAACCTTCCTTCTTAAAATCTGAAGCCATTTTTCTTTTTTGAAAAGATTATTTTGTGCATACATTATTCCATTATTTTTCTCATTTTTAAGGTAATTTCTAACGGTTACTAATAGGGAGCCGTTTCCTTGAATTTTGTTATTGTAATAAATGGCAGGTAGCATCTTTTAACCGCCAAAGCGTAATTCAAGAACTGTGATTAGTTCATTAATGGGAAGATTTTTTTCAAGATTTTGAAACAAAAATTTTGTTATAGATTGAATAGCTTTGACAATGTGTTAACCTCATGCTCTTTGATAGTTAAGGTTTTTTTTTTTTTTTTTTTTTTAAAGAATACTAAGTATTTTAACACACACAGAGAGGGAGAAAGGAGAAAGTTTTAAAAATACTGAATTTTTCTCTTTAAAATCCAAAGCCATTTTTCGATTTTTAAAAGACTGTTTTGTGCATACGTTACTCCATCATTTTTCCCATTTTTAAGGTCATTTTTGACAATTACTAATAGGGAACCATTTCCTGGAATTTTGTTATTGTAATAAATGGCAGGTGGCAACTTATAGGAAAAATTGCACTTTACCACCCTAGACTATACCCTATGTTATATTTTGCATCCTAAACTTTTTGAATGCACATTTTGCACCTTAAACTATAACTTTTGTTACACTTTGCGCCCCGACATTAAGTTTGGTGTTAACTTGGATAGAAAAGTATGACAGTATGTGAAAATACCTAATTGCCCCTCTTCTCAATCCATTAAAAACAAATGAAAACTTACACTTTACTACCATAAACTATATTTCTTATTACACTTTGCACCCTAAATTTTGAATTTCCATTCAAGTTAACGCCAAACTTAACGTCGGTGTACAAAGTGTAACAATGATCATAGTTTAGGGGTGCAAAATGTGCACTTGAAAAATTTATGGAGCAAAATGTAATATATGGTATAATTTAGAGTGATAAAGTGTAATTTTCCCCAACTTATAAATATTGGGGTATAATCCAAGAAATGCGATTTGCACATTATTAGCTAGGTTTTCTTTTTTGCAAGATTCTTTAACAGAACTTTGCCATAGACTTAATAGCATTGATGTGGTGTGACTGGTGTCAATTTTGGGCTTTTTCATACTAAAGTTAGATATTGAACTACCCTTGTGCATCCTTAGCGCAATAGTCATTCTACAAGTATAAGTTCTTGTGGGATAAGGGTCGGTGTAAGGGTGTCAATTCGGGTTAGTGTGTCGGGTTCGTATCGTGTTTAGGTAGGGGTATTTGACTAAATGGCTCAACCCTAACCCAACCCATTTCATAATCATGTCATGATCCTTCAATCCTAACCCAATCTGTTAATGAGGCGACCTGACCCAACCCACTTGACACGCTTAATAAATAGATTGTATTAGGTTGACACGAATGTGACACAATCACACAACTCATTTCAACATGCTTAATATTAAATATAACATCCATCTAGAAATAAATATTTTTTTTAACATTCCAAAAGTAATGCATACACATCAAGTCTTCAACCCACTTTCAAAATAATATAATTCAATTTCCAATTATATTAGGGTACATAAAGTTTGTAAAGTTTCAATTTTCAATTATACTTGTAAGTTTTTTGTAATTACTCACTTTTCATTTGAAGTTTAAAGTATAGGTTGGATATAAAAGGTATTTGACAAATCTAAAATAAAATGAATATTTGTTTGTTATCCAAGTTAAACAAGTTGTGTTAAATGGGTCATTTTAGGTTGATATAAATAAATTGGCGCATTAAACATATTTATTGCGGGTCATGCAGGTTGACCCTCTTATGACCCGTTTTTATCATGTTGCTTTCGGGTTAATCCGTTTATGACCCAATCCCGCTAAGGCCCAACCCTAACCCACAAAAACCAGTGTTGAGTTCGTGTCATGTTCGCGGATTGGGTCAAACATTGACACCCCTAGGTTGGTGTTCAAGTTTTTATGAGAGAGATTCACACTCTACTTATTTTATGTATACGTTACCCCACTATTTTTCTCCTTTTAAAGATCATTTTTGATGGATACCGATAAGGAACCATTTCCTTGAATTTTATTATCATAATAAATGCAAGGTAGCAACTCATAACCGTTTGTGGTGTGATTTATGAAATGTGATTAGCCCATTGTTGGCTGAATTTTTGCAAGATTGTGAAACAAAACTTTGTTACTGACTAAATAGCATTGATGTGGTGTCAACCTTGGGCTCTTCAACGCTTAAGTTAGATATTGATCTTAATCATTCGATGTGCACATGGTTTATGCAAGATGCTTAATAATTTTGAAATTAATTAGACTACACATGTTACATTTTGACAAAAGAATATATTAATAAAAATGTTTGGATTATCACAAAAGTAATATTAAGGATAACAGAAATTTTATTAAATAGAATTTAGAAACTAATATGTCAAATTTTAAATTCAGCACAAAAAATATTTAAATTATGTTATTGATGTGGTACCAATCAAATTCATTGTTACAACAATTTAGAAAAAATTTTGTGGCAACATTGATGATAGCTTTAATATTTCCCATATCGTCTAGAAAATTTATTTGTTGAAATTGTAAGTTGACGGACTAAATTAGATCTCATGTCAAAGTTCAAGTGTGATATTTATAAAAATCCTTAAATAGATGTGAAATTGTCATTGCAGCCATCATATGATGGATTAAAAAATGTTGGTTCACAATAATTGCATTATCGATTTAGATTATGGTCCTTAGACAAATGCAACACCAATAGTATTATCTTTACCAATAAGCATTGAAAAGGAATAACAACTACATTGCTAAGTTTTGCCCCTGCCCTGAACTAAAAGCCTTTCTTCTGGTATGGTTTGTCCTTGGCACAATCTTGAGTTATCTGAAACTGTACAATCCGGGCTACAACTGAGGATAACAAAACTAGTTGAGTGGAAAAGGAATACACAACAACTGCTTTCAGTACTTGTTGAGTAACAAGATAATATATATTCATCCAAAATAACAAAGAGTAGCAAGAGAATCATTTGAATAAATCACGAACAATCCACCATCAAAAAGGCTTAGTGGGTATAAAACAATGAATACATCACAAAAAATGGTGATTAGGATCATTCTTCAATTGAGATTCAATTGGAAATCTTCTTTTAAAACAAAATTCAATATCATCAATACTGCAGCAGCCCCTCTTGTACAAAACAAGAAATATCCCCCATCCCCACCCAAATGGAAATGGGTTGGAACATTTTGTTTCATCTATGGCATAAACACCACAATAATCTGGCACCTCATATGGGAATGAAACCTACAATACCAAGCCATATAAAGTTCGTATGATCCAAAAATCAAGCTGCATCATCCTTCGCATCCTCTCCAAGAAGGTCATCATCATAAGAGACTGGGATCCTTAGTCTATCACGAACAGACACTCGTTCAATACCACCAGTATTTGTCTGCTCATTTTACATCTGAGATATTGACTAAGAATTATCCGAAAAAGTGGCAGGAGTACCTTCCACAAATGAATGGGTGGTTCCTGGTGAATTACCTTCCTTCTTTGGTTCCCTTCCTCGTCTATTATTTGGTGGCTTGAATTGCTTCTGCATAATGATTAAAAAAAAAGTCAGCACTTTATATACACTTCAAAAATCATCGTGAAAGCTGTTGTGATATTGTAATTTTATATTCGGGAATAATAAAATGCAGCCAATGAAAGAAGGTTATGACATAAAGGAAGGTTATTTGCCTTAAACTCCTGCACTTTTTTCATTATCTCTTTGTAGGCTTTTGGTTCTCGTGCTTTAATGATATTCCATAATATGCCACCACCATTTCGACAGCGGCTGCCATCAGCAGTCATCTGACCTCCACAAGAGAAATGTTCTGTTGTTTTGATTGTATTGTTTGACTAAAACGAAAAGAGAAATGTGTGTTGGTTTTAATTTTGATTATCCAAAAAAAGTAATTTTTGTATTCGTGTTTTTCTTGTTTAGTTTAATTTAGTTTCAGTTATATATATATGGGAGTCATGTTGTGTTTTTTTGACTAGATTGAAAATGAAATCTTAGGAAGGGGCCAATCACCAAAAATAGAGTTATCGGCATTCACTTAACCACTTACTTAAAGTTTTTTTTTTTTTTTTTTTTTTAGAATACTAAGTATTAACACACACATAGTGAGAGGTGAGAAGGTTTTTTTTTCAAAACTTATAGTGGATTTAAAGCCTTTGCTGTATATCCACTTACTTAAAGCCAAGTCTTCAATTGTAAGACCTCATTTTTTAAAACTTAGATGCAAAGGCGTAGCTATTATTGATATAATAAACATAATAAACTTGGATGCAAAGGCTTAGATATTATTGATATAATAAACATAATTCATAAATTTATTGAATGTTTGATCTATAATTATATTCTTGTACACTAATAAACGTACAAAAACTCTTTATAAACATATACAAAAACACCCCAAAAAGAACATTTTACATCAAATTTATTGCTGATGATGATTTTTCATGGAATCAAATTCACCCATCATTATCTCCAGGGTGAAATTTTCAGCAATTTTTTTTTTTTAATTTATACAAATTATCATATCATCAACTAAAACTCATCCTCCAGCCAATTACCAAGTTTTTTTTTACGAGTTTCATAACTTAAAAGATGAATCAATCTATCAATCAAATGATAGATTTTAGACTTTCTTAAAATTGCTAATCCCCTACATAGCTTAGATATTGTACTCACATTCTAAAAATCTAGATGTTTTTTCATATCGAGCTCATAATGTTGAAATTGAAGCTTTAAATGGAAGTTTTGATGATGAATATTAAACAACAAAATCTTAATAAATAAAGCATATTCATAAATCAAACTTGAAAGAAATACCCATAAAAGGAAAAAAAAAAAAGATGATGATTGTTGAGAGAGAGAGACAAGAAAACTCATTGAAGTAGTTTAGCAAAGAGAAGACATGAACAAAAAAAAAAAGGGTTCATTGACATATTTATCATCATGAACACGACATATCAATTTAAAAGGGGTCACAGGCTGTGTTGACATGGGAGTTGAGAAGAAAAAAAAATGGGGGCAATGTGCACTGTGGTCTGTGCGGGTTCTGTAACACTAAGTATACGTTTGGATTCAGCTTATCAGCGTCCAGCCTTTTTTTTTTTTTTTTTTCCTTTGAAGCGCATTTCTCTGGCTCTTGGCACTGTTCAATGGGTCTCGTGCACTGTTCACGGGACTCACAAACCTCTTTTTTCAACAAAATTTTCATTAAAAATGGGTCTTACAACACTATTCACACATTTAAAAATTATTTTGTTATAATATTTTCAATTTTCAGCAAAATAAGCGATATCCAAACATACCCTTTAGGTTAAAGAAAAAAAATTGGACAAATGGGCCCTCAATGATGCATTTGGATAGGGCGAGTTAGTCCATGGGATTGACTACATATCTTTTGGAGAATTTGAAGGACTAGCTATGTTTTTTTTAGGACTTTGGATCATTACCTATTAGACTAAGTAGATCTTATGGTTAATTGGGGGGCCAGTTACATTTTTTTGGAGGGGTCCGTAGCCTTTTTGCAGTATAGCTGTAGAAGAAAAAAAATATTTTGGATGCAATACCTAATATTTCTCAATTAAATTTAGATACATAACTAATTCACCACCAACAATATTATTCAAAAGGTTTCTTTGGCGATTAGGGTTGCTCACCAAAATACCCTAGCCACTTGTAGAATTCTTAGGGCGAGTAGATGATCCAAAGGAGGACATATGTGGTGGGAATAATCTTAGGGCAAGGGTCGTCATCGACGTTACAAAACCTCTTCGCAAAGTGCAAAAGATTTGGGAAAATGGTGTTATGCTAGGATTGGCAAACCTAGAGTATTGAATGGCTATCGAATTTTTGTTACTTGTGTGGGAGGATTACTCACGAAGATAGAGATTGTGAATTGTGACTTCAAAAAAAAGTTACTGTGAAAAGGAATAAATAGCAATTTGGAGCATGATCAAAATGTCGTAACTAAAGTCAACGGAAAACTATAATTGAATAAATTAAAATTTTAAATAACTCAATTGAATGAAAATAAAATTTAAAAACTTAATTGAATTTTGATATTTATCGCAACTGCACGTGACAATTTCAAATCATAGATATGTTACTATAAATATGTCATGTCATGAATATATATATATATATATATATATATATATATATATATATATATATATATATATATATATATATATTTTGTTGAACTCGGTCACGAATTTTGGCATTTGCAAAACTTAGCTGCTAAGCAAAGCAAAGAATATTAAAATAAAATAATAAAGCGAAGCAAAGAAAACCTCCATGAAAAGCAAAGTAACTCTGAAAAGTGAAAAGCAACCGACTCTCCAACTTTGTTGATAAAGTCATAAAACCAGGTCACGAATTTTGGCATTTGCAAAGCTTAGCTGCTAAGCAAAGCACAGAATATTAAAATAAAATAATAAAGCGAATCAAAGAAAACCTCTATATAAAGCAAAGTAACTCTGACAAGTGAAAAGCAACCCATTCTATTTCTCCAACACCATAACATCAAAGGATTCTACGACAAAAAAACAAAAAACAAATCAAACACTTTTTTTTTTTTGGTTGAGAAAAGCATCAAACACTTTAAACTTTTTTTTTTTTTTTTTTTTGAAGATAAAAAGGCTTTATAAACTTCAAACTTTTGGCACAACTACAAAATCCCATTGCCAACCATACTCCTCATTCAAATACACTCGGTCCACACTCCAATTGTCTTCCATAACTCCATAAGCCGCCGTGGCTGCTAACCATGCAAAGCCAATTGCCACTCAAACCTCTTCCCTCTCTCTTATTTGTTCATTATTATTATTATTATTATTTATAATTCATGTTTTATACATGATTGATGCTAGTTATTATTAAGTAATTTGATTTGATTTTAAGTAATTCTGTTTACATTTATTTATGAAGGTTGAAATCAGTGACACAATCTGGGTAGGCGAAGCTACAATAATGCATTTGATAAATCAGGTGGCTATTGCTCTATCTATTCTTTCAATTTTATTTTATTTGGTACAGCTGGAGAAAGAATAACCATAAACTATGTCCAACTTAGTCTTGTGTATCAGCTGGAGAAAATTTTATTTTGTTACAATTTCAAACTGTGCATGGTATTTATCTTTTTTGTAATTCTTTTTTAATTATAAATTTCTAATTATAAAAATATGGATCTGGATATTTAAAAACCTATAAAAAAAAGTAGGACACAAAAATTAATTGAATGCGTACATAAATTTGTTATCATCAATAAATAAAACATAAATTTTATGTTTATCATCCTAATTAACTTTGTGATTGCATTATAAAATCTTATATTTGCATGCTATTATTAAAATTATATATATATATATATATATATATATGAGAACAAATCCATCACTCATTCATTAATATGTAAATGATCATGATGCAAAGCATCTACAGCAGGTGGGGGCTCATCCTCCATCCAATACAGATCCTCCACAATGTTCCTAGCAAATCTAGCTAAAGAATGAGCCACCATGTTTCCTTCCCTTCTTACACAACTAAATCCAATAGATTGCCTACCCGAAATAAAATGTCTAATATCATCCACAATATGACCAAAGAAAGAATTATTTGGTCCAGTACTCAATATTGCTCTCATCACATTTGAGTTATCACCCTCAATTATCAGATTTGAGAATCCGGCCTCCAAAGCAAATTCCAAGGCTTTTCGACATGCTAATGCCTCTCCATTATCACTATTGTGTACATATTCTCCCTTTGCTGCCATCCCAGCCATCACTTCGCCATCAAAGTTTCGAATGATCGCACCTAACCCAGAACAATTCAGGTTCGAGAATACCACTACTCAAAATTCAACTTATAAACATCTTGTGGAGGAGGCTTCCAATAGCTGCTGCCTGGTGTTGTACTTGAAATCACCAAATTTGCTTGAGCTTTCTTATATTCTTCTAGCAATTCCGCTGCTCGATTTGTCAACCACCACGGATTCTTCATTAGTCCTCCATGCACCATCACATTTCTTTGATTGCATATAAGCCAAGCTTGAACAAGGAAGATCTCCATCTCAGTTGTTGATAATCTGTCCACCAAAGCTTTAAATAGCTGCAAAAAATCAATATGGTTAGTCTGAAAATTCTGCAGCACATTGAGACTCCCTGCCCAAACATCTTGGGCTGCATCGCACCCCCATATGGCATGTAAAGCATCATCGGGTACACTTACAACAGTGGCACAAAGTATCTGAAATTATTTTACACTTTGCAAGGTTCATCCGAGTTGGAAGTATATCCTAACAAGCTCTCCAGCCAAAGATTTTAATTTTTCCCAGTATCTATAACTTCCATCAAGCTCTCCACGCCTACTGCCAGCTACTTCTATTTGATGCTTAAGCCTGAGATTTAGCCCTCAGCACCTGTCTTGCTAAATGGTACCCAAACCGAACAGTATACCCACCTCTCCTATTATGCAACCATACCATACTATCCTCCCCAACCCGTCGACTCAAGGGGATTCTACAGATAGCTTCAGCTTCATCCCTATTAAACTTGGCCATCAATATATCTCTCCTCCACCCGTGAATATCCCAATCAATAAGATTTGACACTTTCCAGCCCTCCTTCATATCAATCACCGGATGTAATAGTTTATTAGAAGGGTAATTTGGGATCCATTTATCTTTTGTGACATCAATGGACTCACCATTTCCAACTCTCCAGCAACACCCACTCCTCAAAATTGGCAAGGCAACCATCATGCTCTTCCAAACAAAAGAGCTGTTAGGTAAGTCATTCGCATGAAGAAAATTGCACCAAGGGAAATATCTGGCTTTAAAGCATTTAAATATTAGAGACTCTTGGTTTTTCAGCAACCTCCAACCTTGCTTGGCTAGCATGGCCAGATTAAAATACCTCAAATCTCTAAAACCCATTCCCCCTTCCTTCTTTGGTTGAGTTAAGCTATCCCAACTTTTCCAGTGAATATTTTTGTCATTTCCAACTTGACCCCACCAAAATTTAGCACACAAGGAATTTAGTTCATCACACAACTTCACCAGTAATTGAAATACTCTCATGATATAAGTTGGGATGGCTTGGGCAATTTCCTTGATAAGTACTTCCTTCCCCGCCTTGGATAACATTGTCCCTTTCCAACCCTGCAACTTTTTCCAAACTCTGTCCTTCAACAAAGCAAAAGTTTGGTATTTTGCTCGACCCACCAATGTAGGAAAGCCCAAATAAGACTCAAAGCGCTCCACCTCTTTCACTCCCAACAGTGATACAATCTCATCCCTTTGGCTTCCACAGGTATTACTACTAAAGTATACCAATGATTTCTCCATATTAATACATTGGCCTGAAGCATTAGCATAAGTCTGAAGCACTTCATTGATCACCTCAACCTCTCTAGTAGTAGCTTGACAGAAGAGAATGGAATCATATGCAAACATTAAATTGGAGATGGTTGGCACCCCTCTACATATAGAAACACCCTTAACTCACCTATCCATCTCAACCTTAGCCAGTAATGAAGTGAACCCCTCAACACACAATAGGAACAAATATGGTGATAATGGATCACCCTTACAGAGCCCTCTAGATGGGTTGATATGGCCATATGGCTTCTCATTTATAAGAATGGAAAAAGAGGGTGTGGTGATACATCTCATCACCCAATTAATCCAAGTCATTGGAAAACCCAACTTAGCCATTATACCTTACAAGAACTGCCACTCAACCTGATCATAGGCCTTGCTAATGTCAAGCTTCAACGCAAGAGCACCTTTTTTGCCTTTTTTCCAAGAATGCATAGTGTGTAAAGTTTCATACACCACCAATACATTGTCTATGATAAGCCTTCTTGGAACAAAAGCACTTTGTGTAGGGGATATAATATTTGGGAGGACTTATTTCAACCTGTATGCCAAAACTTTGGAAATAATCTTGTAAATAACATTACATAAACTAATGGGTCGGAAGTCAGACATTTTCTCAGGAGACTTTATTTTAGGGATCAACACAATATGGGCATGATTTATAGCAGGAACCATGATACCAGAATTAAAATAATACAGCACAGCATTAACTACAGTAACACCCACTATATGCCAAAACTTTTGGAAAAAGAGTGCATTCATACCTTCAGATCCAGAAGCCTTAGTTGGTCCCATTTGAAATAGTGCAGCCTTGATCTCATCAACGGTAAAGGCACTAGTCAAAGTCTATTGCATTTCTGAGGTCAACTTGTCGAGCATAGTATTGAGGCAATCATCAATCTGGGGACATGTACCTACAGTAAACAAACTATCAAAGTAGTCAGCTGCCACCACAACTATTTCTTCCTCTTCCTCCATCCAAACACCATCTGGATTTTTTATTCCCTATATTTGATTTCTCCTTTGACATTGTGAGGCCTTTGAATGGAAAAATTTTGTGTTTTTGTCTCCATGTTTTAACTAAACCACTCTAGATCTCTGAGCCCAAAAAACTTCCTGTTTCAGTAGTAAATCATCCAATGTCTTACTTATCCCCAAAAATTCAGCCCTTGATACTTCAATAGTCTCCTCCATGTTCAACACTTCCAATCTCTTTTGAAATTGTTTTATCTCTTTTGTCTTTGGATTTGTTTTAGTTGAACCCCAAGCACTTATAACTTCACTACACTTCTTTATTTTATATTGAACCTGCTCCAACCCGTGGCCATCAACCTCACTAGACACCCATGCTTCCGACACCACTTCATCACACTCCTCCCAAAGCAACCAATTTTCCTCAAACTTAAAACCTTTCTTACCCCTTCTCGATCTCAGTTGCTGTGTTTGGAGAACAATAGGTAGGTGGTCGGACTCATGAGAGGGAAGATGAGTTGCAACAGCTCTGTCTAACCTGATCATTGTTAAAATCTTAGATGCAATTAAAATATGGCTATACATTAGGAATTGGCAGCCACGTAAACATTCACTTAGCAAACGGATTATGATTTATTATATATAATATTGCCATTCACTCACTTTATTTAGAAATAATCCAATCCAATTCAAAAGTAATGGATTGAATTTTTATTGTTGTTATTATTTTTTATAACTTATTCAAAGGGGAAGGAGAAAAGCTAATTTGAAAACTTACAAGACATTTGCCAAATCAAGAACTAAGCCACTAATCTTTGAGATTTATTTCTTAAGGCGCAACTCTTGTAAGACAATTTTATTTGAGTGGTGATAGTTACATATTATGCATACAAAACACATAATTGAAATTGTGTTTTCAGTTTTGACAAAATGTATATACGACTATGTATAACAAACTATGTGTAACAAGAATTAGCTAGATCATAGGGAATGTTACTATACATTGTAATAGACACTACTCAAATAACTATTTTTTATGAATAACTATTTTAATAATAAAAAATAATTATTCATTACTATAAATCATGTTTTTAGTCTTAATATTGAATAGCAATTTATAATTTATTTATTACAACTTATAGAAATTTGAGAGAAAGTTAAAAAAAATGGTAATACATTATTTTTATTATTATTAAGCTTAATGTATATCAATCATTCGCCTCATTTAGAGCTATTAACAGCTTCAAGATGAGATTCTTAAAAAAAAGAAAAAAAAAAAAAAAAAAATCTTCTAAGATGTAATACGTAGCGCGCAAGGCATCCTATCCACGACGCGGCAGGCCTCTTCACCGGGTAGAGTCTCTACTTTGCTCCTAAGCTCAACGCTATGACTTTGCTTACTATCTACGCACTAACCTTGGGGCCGGGGAGGTCTTAGTCAAAGAAATCTCTCACACTCCTTCCTTAAGGCTTAAGGCGAAGATACAGACACAGATACACGCACCCAAAGCAATCCAAAGTACTTCCTCCTAATTTCTCAAACCACTTACTCTTTTGTTATCTTATACTCTCTCTCTTTCTAAAAAAATCTCCACAATCAAACTGTTCAGCTTTTTTGGCAAATCCTTCTCTCCATGGCTACTCCCATCCCACGTTCTGTTAATAGTAATACCCTAACCAAGGTGAGCAGGGGTAGGAGGTTCTGGTTGTGTATTGGTTTGGCAAGCTTTCTGTGTGCCTTAGGTATATTTACTGAAAGCCAATTCTATGCTTACACAATTGGAATTCGTGGCCCCTATGCTCACATCATCTACGTTGTTGTCGGGGTGACCCTCTCCTCCGTCGTACAAGTTCTACTCATACACCCTGGCTGCTGCAAAGCTTTTCTTGAAATGTATAAACGGTGTTTCATTCTCAAATCCTGTGGGGCTTATTTAGTTATGTTTGCAGTCTGTTTTCTCAGTTCTGGAACAGGGCTTCAATATTTAGGCCTTTCTTCTGATGGAACAGCACCAAGTCCAGCAGTGGCTGTGGCTTTGGCGCCATATAGATCACAAGCCTTTTCTGAAATTGCAGGGTTATTGGCCTCTGCACTTCTTACAGTCAATGCCCTCTCTATAATCATCTTGCTTAGGCCTGCCCAACACAACACAATCTTTGAAGTTGCTGCAACATTGACTTTGACATCAGCCATGGCGTCGCTGTACAAGTACCTCTCTGTTACAGTTGCTGCAGCAGTATTTGTCATGGCAATGACTCTCTTGAAAAATTTCCTCTGCCGTGATCAAGTTAATAGTAAGACCCCAACCAAGGTAAGCAGGGGTCAGAAGTTCTGGTTGTGTATTGGTTTGGCAAGCTTTCTGTGTGCCTTAGGTATATTTACTGAAAGCCAATTCTATGCTTACACAATTGGAATTCGTGGCCCCTATGCTCACATCATCTACGTTGTTGTCGGAGTGACTCTCTCCTCCGTCGTACAAGTTTTACTCATACACCCTGGCTGCTGCAAAGCTTTTCTTGAAATGTATAAACGGTGTTTCATTCTCAAATCCTGTGGGGCTTATTTAGTTATGTTTGCAGTCTGTTTTCTCAGTTCTGGAACAGGGCTTCAATATTTAGGCCTTTCTTCTGATGGAACAGCACCAAGCCCAGCAGTGGCTGTGGCTTTGGCGCCATATAGATCACAAGCCTTTTCTGAAATTGCAGGGTTATTGGCCTCTGCACTTCTTACAGTCAATGCCCTCTCTATAATCATCTTGCTTAGGCCTGCCCAACACAACACAATCTTTGAAGTTGCCGCAACATTGACTTTGTCATCAGCCATGGCGTTGCTGTACAAGTACCCCTATGTTTCAGCTGCTGCAGCAGTATTTGTCATGGCAATGACTCTCATGAAAAACTTCCTCTGCCGTGATAAAGTTGTGAAGGCATAGGATGACAAAGCTGCTGGTAAACGACTTGAGTATAGGCAAAACTGCAGGTAGCTTAATTTAGGTGAGAAGGGTGGAGTTATTAGTTGCTAAGTCTGTGTACACGTGTTAGGGTCTGGTATAACTGAGTTAGGCTTGGTTATGTTTGTTCCAGACTCTGTGGAGGTGGTTATGGTTGTATATATTGGGTCTTGTAACAGAATTATAGTAATGATATTGGGCAAATACTGATGCCTTAGCCAAGAGAGGCTGATCATTCTTGTAAGATCTCAACTTATTTATCAAAGAATGTTGGGTTTTTTTAATTAAAAAATTTTATATTAGGAGCCTGTTTCATATGCTATAGCTTTTACTTTTTAGTTTTTAGTTTTTATGTACACTTTTTTAATACTCGCTCTTTTTTGCTTTTTCTCACTTTTTCAAGGTACAAGAAATTTCATCAAAAAGCTAAATAAACAGTTGCCAAACAAACACTAAATATGTGCACACCCTTGTGACTCGTAGCAAACAAATCACGCAATAGGCCAATAAACAACCCCTCTAGACTTCTTCCTGGGATAGTACGGGAGATGGTTAGATTGCAGGCTCGTTTCTTGACCAAACCCATCAAGCCTTGGCCTAACTTGCAAAAGAAGGATAAGCAGATTAAGCAGAACCGTGAGAGTGAGAGTGTGGAGCTAACTGTTGGATAGGATTTCAAGAGCTGATGACAAAAGTTGTTTATAGTTATTATAGTTTTTGGGTTAGGAGGTAAACAAAAAGGAATCGTTGTATTGGTTTAAATTATGATTATCCCAAAAACAGACTAATTGTATATGTGTTTTTAGTTTAGTTTCAGGGGAATCGCGTTTGTGTTTATTTGACTAGATTGCTTAAGAATGAAATTATAGGAAGGGCAATCACCAAAAATGGAGTTACTAACATCCAGTTGATCACCCACTTAAAGCCAGGTCTTACGTCTTAACCTTCACTGCATTCTAAAACTAGGGTGAAATGCCACAATTAAATTCAAACGCAACCACATTGACAAATGCAACACCAATAGTATTATCTTTACCAATAAGAATTGAAAAGGAATAACAACCACATTGCTAAGTTTTGCCCCTGCCCTGAACTAACAGCCTTTCTTCCTCTAATTATGGCCATTCCTGGTATGGTTTGTCCTTGGCACAATCTTGAGTTTCTGAAACTGTACAATCCGGGCTACAACTGAGGATAACAAAACTAGTTGAGTGGAAAAGGAATACACAACAATTGCTTTCAGTACTTGTTGAGTAACAAGATAATATATATTCATCCAAAATAACAAAGAGTAGCAAGAGAATCAATTGAATAAATCTCGAACAATCCATCATCAAAAAGGCTTAGTGGGTATAAAACAATGAATACATCACAAAAAATGGTGATTAGGATCATTCTTCAATTGAGATTCTATTGGAAATTTTCTTTTAAAACAAAATCCAATATCATCAATACTGCAGCAGCCTCTCTTGTACAAAACAAGGAATATCCCCCATCCCCACCCAAATGGAAATGGGTAGGAACATTTTGATTCATCTATGGCATAAACACAACAATAATCTGGCACCTCATCTGGGAATGAAACCTACAATACCAAGCCATATAAAGTTCGTATGATCCAAAAATCAAGCTGCATCACCCTTCGTATCCTCTCCAAGAAGGTCATCATCATAAGAGACTGGGATCCTTAGTCTATCACGAACAGACACTCGTTCAATACCACCAGTATTTGTCTGCTCATTTTGCATATGAGATATTGGCTGGGAATTATCCGAAAAAGTGGCAGGAGTACCTTCCACAAGTGAATGGGTGGTTCCAGGTGAATCACCTCCCTTCTTTGGCTCCCCTCCTCGTCTATTATTTGGTGGCTTGAATTGCTTCTACATAATGATTAAAAAAAAAAGTCAGCACTTTATATTCACTTCAAAAATCATCATGAAAGCTGTTGTGACATTGTAATTTTTATACTCAGGAATAATAAAATGCAGCCAATGAAAGAAGGTTATGTCATAAAGGAAGGTTATTTGCCTCAAACTCCTGCACTTTTTTCATTATCTCTTTGTAGGCTTTTGGTTCTCGTGCTTTAATGATATTCCATAATATGCCACCACCATTTCGACAGCGGCTGCCATCTGCAGTCATCTGACCTCCACAAGCCTGAATTGCATCCACCTGAAAATCTCACAATCAGTAAAAGATAACTGAACTGCACAGGGGTATGTACTGGGGGAAAGTAAAAGAGAACGACTGTAACAATATTAAGAGTCAGCAAACCCTTTCCTCAAGTATCAAATACCTAGAACCAATCAAGATCACAAATACATAGAAACTAGTAATAAGATTTAATTACTTCAATAATGATATGCCCTCTTTCTACATTGTAAAATAGGTAAAATATGTTAATGATAGAAAATTTCAGTCAGCTGGCCCTGCATAGCACTCAATCATGATTGCCCAAAAGCTATTGAGCAAGGCTAGGCAATGTTTCAATATAGGCCATCGCCTAAGCACAGCATAACATGGAATGTGCATAATGTAAATTCATACTCCTATTCCAACTTATACACACTACTAGCCTTGAAAAACACACACACACACACAGCAACTTCAGGAAAACCCTAAATCCATTGATTTATAAGGATCTTTTTCTCTAAGTCAATGGTCTATCTAGTCCTCACTTCTTCTAAACAGTTGCTACAATCACATTGTAGAAGATTCAATGGAATGTACATAATGAACAAATGAGAAGGGAAAAAGGAAAAAGAAGAAAACAATTAACACACAAATAAATTACCGGCCTAAAGGATAATAACACAATATGTAATAGTATGCCCACATGATCAGCTAAAAATAAATAAATAAATCTTCCAAATGAACAGTCTATAATATATTTATGAAACAAATCTGTGATTTCGCTTGAGAAATTTATGAATTTCTGACTAGAAAACACGATTGACATTTACTTTCAATCAAAAAATGGTGATCTTCCAAATTAACAGTCTAAAATATTTATTTATTATTAGTAATTCAGTCTAAAGTATTTTTATCAAAAAAAAAGTTTGGGTTCACTTGAGAAATTTCTGATTGGCAAACTCGGTTGACACGTTTCTCAATCAAAAAACAAATATCAAATATATTAAATCCTATTGTGAGAAATTAATTTTTACATGCATACTGACTGATAAAACAAGGGGGGGGGGGGGGGGGGGGGGAAAAAAAAAAAAAAAGACATCAACCTACACAAACAGCAAATCACGAAGTGTTTCAGCCAGAGGACATCACAGCTCAGAGCACATGACTGAAATGAGCAAAATGGCTTCTGCAAGATAAATCTGCAAGGGTAGGAAAACAATATTGAGCATCAGAAACCACGAAAGGCTGTATGGTCTTAAATAGATTGGCTAACAAGCATTTTCAGCCCTAGGCTGGTCCAAATTCAGGCACAACCAAAATTCTCACCTTTCCTCACAAGAAGCAAGCATATCATATTCGTTGACTCCAAACCAAAGGATTTATTTTCCCCTTAATATTACAATCTAAAGAAGCATCAGAAGAAGAGGCAGATGGATCAAAAAGTAAAATGAAGTTTAGGGTATCCACAAAGCAGCTCAAGAGCAGAGACCGTTTACCCAATAACAATTACAAGGTCCAGGTCCAGCGGTATTCAAGGAGTCAGAAGAGAATGGATATAAAAATTATATAGACGAGTGAAGAAGGCTGCAAGTACCGAGAACCCCAACGAAGGCATATAACCAAGGGAGGAAGGTTGAAAGGAACGAGAACTTAGCAAAGCCATAATCAAATGGGGACCATACTCAATATTTGAAGAAGACAATGAAAGCAGCTGAAATAATTCCACATTGCCTATACCAAGGCAAATAATAACAAACAATACTATCAGGGTTAAGTTATAGAATTTAGTTTCTCTTATGTAATTAACCTTGAAGAAAAATAATTTCATTTACTCAGAGAAACCATTTTGCTGCTTATTATAATTGATCTATTATGCTTTTCCTGAGAATGAAGCACTAGATTGCGTGAAAGGTATATTACCTCTTTGATGAGATCATTTAATGCAGAAACTCCCAAACAACCTACAGCTGTATATACCATGTATGATTTTCTCTCTTTCAAACGCCTACACGTATCTAACACAAACCTGCAAGGGAAAGTTAAGAAATTTCAGGACCAAAGCATGAGCTACTAAAAATCCTTCTAAACTGAATGCACAAAATAATTTAAAAGTCTTGATAAATTTGTTAAACCATTTGCAAAGTTTATTGCATATAACAGCATCTCCGATTCTCCAGTGAGTGAGCCAAATTTTAGCTAAAAAATAACTTATCTATTTTTTAGCTAGCCACCTTTCCATTGGTAGGGTTTTTCTTGTTTTTTTTTTTTTTTTAGATTGAATCACATTGATCTTTGAGATTGTAGATTTGAGAGTTTAGTGGAAATCGGAAATTGAAAACTGCGCTTTGATTTTTTATGATTCATTTCATGACAAGTTTGTGTGTGCCGACTGTTGTGGTGGTGGCGTTGCCAGAGGTGGTTGTGGTGGGGTTCCTAGCTCAATTTTCTATTGTTACGTTTTATGGGATTGATTTTCTCAGGAACTTTGAGCTTGATTTGTTGTTTTGGAGGTGGGTTTCTAAAGTACATTGTTGCTTTTTTTTAATAGTATTTTGTTTTTTTTTTTTAATTTCTTGAATAGCATTTTCTCAGGCATTCAGCTGCTTGGAAAATTTTCTATTCTAAAGGCGATTTTTTTTTTTTAATCAAGTTCGTGTTTGAATTGTGTTTGGTTGCTAAGAAAATGTAGGATAAGAGGAAGAAAATAATAAAGCTTGAAGCTTTTTGTTCTCTAAATCCTGTGCTGCCACATCATCTTTTTGTTAGGACATTAAAAAGGCATTGACAGAAGGGGTTTACTTGGTACAGTATCAAAGTTACCATACCATATTGGTGAAAAAAAATAAATTAAGGGGGTTCTAATTGCAACATCATAAAAGTTAAGGGGGTCTTAGACTCTTGGTACAATTTACCTTAAAATAAAGGATGAAAATGAGGATAGAGAGCTACATTGGCCCTCCACATTTGGAGAGACTCTAGCAATTACAAAATTTTCCTAGTGGATAGCAACTAGCAAGTCTGTCGGAGCAACATACTTGGCTAGCTCTCCAGATTGGGGAGAACAATAAAAATAAAAGCAGGCTTTGCCTTATCTATTGGAGATTCCCTAAGGAAACCTTAGGTCAGATAACATAAGTGAGAGAGCGGATAATACATACTTCCATCATATGAAAACAGGAGCAAAGAAGAAAAATTGCATATCTATTGGATTATAAATGAATTGTTTTGCAGTTGAGTCTTGAAAACACTAAAAAAATTAGACAAAGGTAGCCAAGATTATTTGGTCATCATGCATCACATGCCAAAGGGAACAACACTGAACAAGTGATGTGATTAAATTGAAACAACTCTATAATACTTTAATCAATATGCAATGACATAAAAGCTTACTAGAATTATGAAATTCTATATTATAAACATATATGTGAATCAAGGAGCCATGTACAAGAAGTAACTAAATATAGACAGAAGTTTCATTAATATAAACAAAGCAAAACCATTTCTTCCAACTTTAGCAGAACATTACCTGTTTATGTCTGTAACTGGCCTTGAGCCACCCTTCTTTCTCCTATTCTTCTTCTTTCTGGCCCGAAGCCCACGATTTTTACTTCGAGATCCTTGAATTTCTAAAGTGACATCTCCACCACTGCTTCTTCCCTTTTCATTATGTAAATTGGGCTCCACCAACTCTCCTTCTTCAACATCAAGCATCTCAACATCATCAATGCCTTTTAAGTTATCCTCTTCATAGATGGCATCTAACAAGCTGTCTCCTCCCTCCATTAAAACAGCAATTGCTTCAAAAGGATTAATGATTACAATTAGACATAAATAACTCAAACATATCATTATAAATTTTGATAGTAAAAAAAAAAAAAAAAAACCTTCAAAAACAGCCAAAACTCTGTATTAACAAATTGCAAGGCAAAGTAAACTGAGAATTGTGGGTTATAATTTTGAGCATAAAACCTCTCATACTGTGCTTGCCAACAAGAAATTGGGCTTTGGGTTTGAAAACGGGTAGGATTATTGATATTGATAATTATAAAGTGAATCTGTCTAATTCATCATCTACAAACCAAATACCAAAGTGCCTTTGTTTTGTTGTAAAACATTTTGCTCAAATTTGAGTGTTTGGGGCAAAACACTGTTTTAAGGAAGGACTGAAAAGGGGCATGAAAATATTTTGAGCCTGCAGAAAGAAAGATAACATTCATACCTCCCCGCCAAACAACTTGTCTCCACCCAAATCACCGACCGCCCATCCCCACATCACCAATCATCTAAAGCCGCAATTCTATGTTTGCTCCATTTAGAAGCCAAGAAATTTAATAAAAACGCAAAATCAAGAGAACCCATGTTATCATTTCATCCAAGCTACTTTTTTGTTGTCGGTAATTTTACACATAATGCATCCAAATTGGGTATTCTATTCTACTCAAGTCACGTATTTATACATGGCTTCGTAAATATTGTTTTAGACCAAAACAGTTGGAAATTCTTGTACTAAAATTTCTCGACAAACAGAACACAGCATTGGAAAGTTACTGATAAAGATTCAAATGCAACAATAATTTATAGCATATATTAAAAAATAAAATAAAAAACAATCGAGAGAGAGAGAGAGCGGAGGAGTACCTAAGCAAGAAAGATGGTTAAGGCTCGTTGTGGGCGACAGATACAGCGTGCGTCCCAACTGGGGATTTTGGCTCAGAGAGAGAGAGAGAGAGAGAGATCAATTAGGAATCAGGGTCAGGGTTCACTGTTCAGGAATATATGTATGTGTATTGTGTAAAAGGAAATAAATAAAAAAATAAAAAAATAAAAAAATAAAATATATATATATATATATATAGAGTTCAATGGGCTTAAAAATCAAGCCCAGGCCCAAGTTTGTTAAAGAAGAAGCCTATTTTGAAGCAGATATAAAGAGAACCGTGAGTTTCATTGTGTGAGGGTAAAAAGCTGTTGGGCCAGTGATAGCGGTCTCTCTTGATTGAATTTCAATTTTCAAGAGCTGAAAAGTTCTTTATAATGATTTTTTAGTTCTAGCTTGGGTTGTGTTGTATTTTTATTGTATCGTTTCGTTTCACCAGAACAAAAAAGAAAACTGTGTATTGCTTTTATTTTTGATTATCCAAAAATTAAAAAATTAAAAAACTAATTAATTGTGTTTTTTTTTCCTTTGTTTATTTAGTTTTATGTAAATAGAAAATTGGTTGGTTAAAAAAGAAATCAGAGACACAAAAACATCCAACACAGGAAAAGACCATCTAATTATATATTATATGAAGAGAATTTTTTTTCTTTTTTTCTTTTTTTACACCTTAAACGTGTGTCTTGATACTATTAGACAATTTCTAGTATGGGCTTTTGCCAAGAAGGAGATCATAGCTCCCTGCACCTTGATAATGATGGGTCAAACCTCCTTTGTATGTCTGGAATACAAAATGGTGAACTCAATACTTTACTCACCTGAGAATTCTCTCCTTACTTTACTCAACCGGGAATATTCTCTTGAGAAGTCTCTTTCCATTCCACTATATTCTCTCTCTTTTCCATTCTCTTTGTTGAAATGCCCGGTGAAGTTCTGGGGTTCTCTCCATTTTTCTAATCCTTTTATACAAGGGTTTGGAACTAGTGGAACTTGTTAGGTGTCATAGTACTTTTTTTTGAAAGCAAACAACTGAATTCTCATTGCCAAATAGAAAAGAGAGTACAACAAAGCCAAAAAGGAAAAGCTCAACACAGTACAAACTAAATACCATCTTCCTGAATAACATGAATCACCATAGGAGGACAAACTCCCTTCCAAACCTGAGACTCCTGCCTCGCATACTGTGCAAGCTCATGAGCTGCCCTGTTGTATTCTCTTTTCACATGCTTGATTTTTCAGCTACTAAACGAAGCAAGCAAACTATGAATCCTCTGATAAACATGGCCAAGACAGCCACTAGTTTCAGCTTTAGAGACACTAGTAACAGCTGTTAAAGCATAAGATTCCAAAATAATTTGGGATAGCTTTTGCTCTTTGGCAAGAAGGTGACCACACTCCATAGCCAGCGCTTCAACTTCCTTCATCAAGTATTGACCCTGAAGATATTTACAGCAAGCAGCATGAATATTACCAGCTGCATCCCTTATAACAACTCCCACACTTGAGTTTCTATCAATTTCAAATGTAGCACCATTAATATTGATCTTGAACACACCTGGAGGAGGTGCTATCCATTTTCCTTCTAATCGAGAGAAACTTTGAGAGCAAGCTATTAAGGCACTATGGAACTCAAGAATATATTTTTTAGCAAAGCCCCAAATATGATCAGGAACCTAGCTTGAAGACTCATACACAATTTTATTTCTATTATACTAGATTGCCCATGCAACCCCCAAAGAAAATCTCCAAGTCACTGGATGTACCAGATTCAAAAATTTCCATAGCAATATCTATAATATTCATATTTACATTCAGCAAATCAGCCAGACTATCCAGCCAACATCTCCAAACTCTCTTAGCCATTTCACATTTAACAAAAACATGGAGATTCAATTCAGGCTCCATTCCACAAGCCGGATAAATATCACAAATATTAACACATTTTCTTTACAAATTCACAAAAGTAGGAAGAGTATTCATACACATTTTCCAAGCAAAAATATGTACCTTGGGAGGAATGTTTAAGTGCCATAGTTTTCTCCATAGAGGACTCCTAGAATCACGCGAAGAGCTTTCACCTTCCTCCATTGTGTCTATCACCCCAACAACAATATAATAAGCACTTTTTACACTGAATTCTCCCTTTCTATTACCCACCCATATAATTTGGTCTTCTGGAAGGCTATGGCAAAGGGGAATATTTAGAATAGTCCTTGCTTCAAAAGGCAAGAACAAAGATCTCACTATATCACCTTTCCACCTCCTCGTGTCTCTATCAATTAGCGTCGAGACCCTAGGATAATCATTAAAAGACTTTTTTTTGGGGAGGGGGGGGGGGGGGGGGGGAGATTACTTTGTATGTTGTTGGAGTAGGTAGCCATTTATCCTCCCAAATAAAAATCCTCTCACAATTGCCAACTCGCCACCGGGTACCTCTTTTCACAACTTCCAACCCATTGAAGATGCTCCTCCAAGTATAAGAAGGGTTGGATCCAAGTTTTGCTTGAAAAACATCACCATGCGGATAATATCTTACTTTATAGATTTGGGCCACCAGAGAGTTAGGATACGAAATCAACCTCCAGCCTTGCTTAGCTAGCATAGCAAGGTTGAAAGCCTGTAGATTTCTGAACCTCATTTCTCCATTCATCTTAGACTTACACATTTTCTTCCAACTAACCCAAGCAATTTTTGATTCTTGACCCCTTTGACCCCACCAAAACTTTCTCATCATTGCTTCAATCTCATCACAAAGACTCTTTGGGATCTGGAAACAGCTCATCGTGTATGTTGGAATTGCTTGAGCAATAGCTTTAATAAGAATCTCTCTGCCACCCACTGATAGCATTTTCTCCTTCAACACTTCACATCTTCTATCATCCGGAGTATTGTTACTAAAAAATACTGAAGATTTATCCGCATTGATTTTTTGACCTGACATAGCTTTATATAACTGGAGAATATCAATAAGATTTTGGCATTCTTGACTATTTGCTTTACAAAATAAAAGACTGTCATCCGCAAAAAACAGATGTGTGATCTTAGGACAACCTCTACATATTGATACTCCACTTATTCTGTGATTTCTGGCAGCATCATTAATAAGAGAGGAAAAACCATATGCACATAAAAGAAAGATATAAGGCAAAATTGGGTCTCCTTGACGGAGACCCCTTGTAGGAGTAATACTACCATAAGCAACACCATTGACAAGGATAGAGTAAGATACATAAGTGATGCAATGCATGATTAACTTTATCCATTTTTCATGGAAGCCCATTTTTTCCATCACTTGTTTAATATAATCCCACTCCGCCCTATCATATGCTTTACTTATATCCAACTTTATTGCCATAAAACCTTCCTTACCTTCCTTTTTATGTTCTAAATAGTGCATAAGTTCAAAAGCTACAAGCACATTGTCAGTAATTAATCTCCCAAATAGAAACGTACTCTGATTTTCAGATATAATCTGAGGAATGATAACTTTAAGACGATTGGCTAACACTTTTGGTATGAGTTTATAAACAACATTACAAAGACTAATAAGTCTAAAATCTGTCATTTTTGTGGGGTTTTTTATTTTTGGCACCAAAGTTATGTTTGTTTTATTAATCTCTACCATAGACATGTTAGAGTTAAGTACATTTAAGACCATGCATATGACATCATTACTAACAATACCCCAATATTTTTGAAAGAAAATAGCAGACATATCGTCCGGTCCTGGGGCTTTTGTTGGATGCATCTAATTTAGCGCTACCTCAACTTCCTCCCCAGTGAATTCTTGAATAAGGAGCTGATTCATTTCCTCCATGACTTTAGTTGGAATAGTATCAAGAACTTTTGAAATGCGAGTCGGGTAGGAAGTAGAATATATATTTTTAAAATATGACACTGCCACCTCCGCAATACCATCAATCGAATCATGTCAATTTCCATTTTCATCCATGATACAGCTGATAGTATTTCTCCTCCTTCTATCTAAAACCCTAGTGTGGAAGTATTTCGTATTTCGATTCCCAAGACCTAACCATTGCACCTTTGATCTCTAATGCCACTTAATTTCTTCACTATTCAATAACTCATTAATCTCCTTTCTTAACATATTGATTTCACCACCCAAGCTGCCATTTCTATCTTTGTAGACCAAAGTACTAAGAGTCTCCCTTTTCTCCTGAATTTGCTTTGGAATTTGCCCCAACACCATTTTGTTCCATCTAGAGAGATTTTCAGCACAATATCTCAACCTAGCAACTATCCCCATAGGAGAATTTAATTCTTGGCTGCCATCCCAGACTCCTTGGATAATATCTTTGCATTCCTCCCTTCTTGTCCACATAGCTTCAAATTGAAATCTACGTCAATTTGGATACTTCTGAACAACAGTAGCATCAGTTATAAGCAAAGCGTAGTGGTCAGATGTGGATTCCACCAAATGATGCACTTTAACATCTTTATAATGATCAACCCAATCAGGGGTAGCTAAAGCTCGATCCAATCTTAAATACATTCTGTTTTCACCCTCTTGCATATTACACCAAGTAAACTCAGGATCAACAAACCCAAGATCCTCGAACCTACAATGGTGTCACAGTGCTTGGTTCTTATGCATCCACATGTCTTAATTTAATTGCCAATTTGGAAGGTGTGAGTGCAATTACTAATTTTCCCTTTCCCTTAGTGCACATTTGGTATACTAAGATCATCCACATCAGTCCATTCATAGTCTTCTAAAATAGAAAAAGTACAACTTTTACACATTTTGAACCAAAAAACACCCACATCAGTCCATTTAAAAATGTGTAAAGTCTTTTAAATTTTTCAACAAGTTACAGTACCCATGTAAATTTACACGGGTACTGTAGCATGTGTATTTAATTTTTTAATAGTTTTTTCTCTCTCTTGTCTCTGCTTTCACTCTCACTTGACTCTCTCCTTGTTTCTGCTCTCACCTCACCTCACTCCCCCTTTTCCTCATTTGCTCTTACTCTCACCACTGCCGCCGGTCAAACCATGCCTCCATTGCCGCTGATTATCAACCCTCCATTACCGCTGGTCAAGTCCATCACACTTGCCGCCATGAGCGAAGATGCTTCATCATACCCTCCAATTGAGCCAACCAACTTCGATCGAATTGTCTCTCACCCTCTTTCGTTTTCTCCATCAAATCAGAACGGCGAACCAATCTCTCACTGCCACTACCACTGATTGCCACCGCCACCGATCGCTGATCTCTCCACCGATTTGATTGCTTTCCTTTATTTCTGGTTGTTTGATTAGTGGGTTTCAGGTTGAATGGGGTTGATTTGGCTTTCGTTTGGGTTGAATGGGATTTCAAGTATTTGGGTTGATTTGGCTTTCTTTTGAGTTGAATGGGGTTTCAGGTATGTGGGTCGATATGGCCGGGTGAGTTGATGATGTTTGGCTAGATAGGTTGATGATGGTGGAGGTTGGTTGCTTGGTGATGGCGGTTGTTCTTTGAGAGAGAGATAGGCAATGAGTGAGAGGGATGTGAAGAAAATAATAAAAAAATAGTAAAAGAACGAATATTTTATTGAATAAATGTGTAGAATAGATAAACTAATGTGGGTGTTTTGTAAAAATGGATGTGTAAAATAGAAAAAGTATGTTTTTTCGTGTAAAATAGACAGAAAATTTAAACGGACTAATGTGGATGCTCTAACATGTCAGTATATGCATTGGACTTACATTTTCTACTCTTAAGGCCCAAATTTCATTGGGTCTTGGGCTTTGTTCATAGACCCACATTTTGTGAAAAAGCTGGTAGCAACATTATAAAAATTGGATCCCAACAAGTAGAGGATGCATGCAATGATGATACATATACTTTTTTTTCAAGCATTAGACAATGAAACATGTCTCATTACCTTCTTAATCACACTCTTCTTTGTTCCTGTCCTTCTTCGTATGCTTAGTTTCATATACCACCGTTACTCTCTTTTCTTAGGATACGTTTGGTACACTGAATGGAAATTACGACAGGAATTGTAATCTTTATTACTAGTAATAAAGTGTGTTGTAATGTAATAACTAAACATATTCATTAGTTTGGTTATGAGTTATAACATTAGAATAAAACTTAACATTTATTTTAGGAAATATCTTACTCATACAATTATATTTCCTTAAAATTGTTATTTTTAAATTTAAGAGAGATATGTGTAATTTTATATGTTTTTTTTTTTTTTTTTTTATAATCGTTAGATGTATATGGAAAGTATGTTTATTTGGAAATATATTAAATTTTGAAATTATTGCATTTACTAAGGAATAGCTAATACAACCTTTTAAAGATGAATAATTATTCCTCATTTTGAAGAATAACTATTCATAAGGAATGACTATTCTTGTAATAAAAACATAACCAAACTAAAGTTCTACCAAACATGCCCTTAGTAAAAAACTCTCTTTTTCATTAAATGTGGTTCCAATGTTCCAAAAAAAAACACTCGCCTAACTTCACACTCTTGGCTTCCCACTACCCTCCCCTAAAACCCTTTGTTTTAATCAATTGTTTAGACTGACTTTAGCGACAAAATTGACCTCACTTGGGTCCTCCCCCTCCGTAGGCCTCGATTGTTATTTTTTATTTGATTTTTTGCTTTTGGCCTTTTGGGTGTTTAAATTGTGCACATAGATTCTTAGAAATAAATTTCATTTTCTTTGAGAGAACTTGGTTTGTGTTTATGTTTGTGTCTAAATAGACATATGACAATTCCCAAAAATATTAAATAAGTAGATCTTAAATATTGTAAAAATTCTTGACCCTAATCAAGAGACATGAGTTAAACTATACTCCCTCCGTCCCACTTTGTTTGTTCTGTTTGAAAAGTCAATCATTTTAAGGGAATATCATTTATTGTCTTGTCTACTTTTTAAAAATTTATATGTGTTCAAAATTACCTTTAAATAAATTTATCAAAAAATTGAATTAGTAAATTAATAGGGGTTTAATAGGAACATTAGTAAATTAATGACTTTTATTTTTAAAAACAAGACAATATTTTGGGACATCCCAAAATCGAATAAAGAACAAATAAAGTGGGACGGAATGAGTATTTATTAGACACAATAGCCATTATACTTGAACACCTCTTCATTAGGATCAACAGTTCTTTCCTTCTCTAAAATAAAAATTAAAAAGAACAAGAAAATGGTTCAACCTTTCCTTGTATAATTATTTATTTGTAAGAATATTGCAATTAATTATATATAAAAAAAAAATTATATCAATACTTCACAATAACACATGGATTATAATCTTCTCAAAAAAAAAAAACACATGGATTATAATAGGAGGTTTGAGTTTTATAAGGTATATGATTCTTGTATCCACTTCCAAATAACAAAAAGAAGTTAAAAGTTGCACAAGAGGAATGAATAATATTGATATGAAGAGATTTTTAATGAAGGTGATATTGTTGATTATAGTTGTTCCAGTTGCAATGGAAGGCGATTTTGATATTCTCCCTCCCTCCATTTCTCCCCATTCATCTATCTCATAGTCTCTTTGTCTTTGTAGCTTCACCTTCACATATTGACCACGTGAGGAGGCCTCCACCAGCCGAAAAGGAGAAAAATAGAGAAAAGTGCCTCACCTATTGCGTTAAGGAATGTGATCGAGAATTTAAAGACAACAAAGAACATGTAATTTGTATGTCTGTGTGTATTACGGTTTTCTAATTCCTTGTGCTACTTTCCTTTTGTAATTTTGTTCTTTGTTGCGGTAAGATGTTCTTTGTAATTTCCTTGTGCGGATTTGGATTTATAAAGAATGGCGTGCCATTGGTGAACAAAATTACAAAAAGAAAGTAGCACAAGGAATTAAAAAACCGTAAGTTGTGAAATTTTCATTTACTATCATATTGTGATGAGAATAATATTTGTCATTTTTTTTTTTTTTTTGATAACGAATAAAAATAATATTTGTCTTTTTTTTTTTTATATAAGATAGAAATTCTACTCTAGTTTAATCTAAGCGTATATATATATATGTGAAACTCTCTACAAGTATTTATACTTGTAAAGTGACCATTACACCAAAAATGTGCAGTGGTAATAATATTTGTCATTGATTGGCTAATAGAGAATTTTTGGCCCATTAAACTAATTTTGCAAACATATTAGTTATGTGACCAAAATTGAAACATTTTAGTTATGTGACTATACTTTTGGAACTCTAGTCTTCCAAGGAGAAAATCATGAGATAATATATTTTTTAAAAGTTTTTAGAGGAACTCAAGTTTCAATACTCGAGTTCCAAAAGTGGCCACATAACTAATATGCTTCAATATTAGTTACATAACTAATATGTTTGCTTAATAGTAAAAAAAATAAAAGGTTGCTTTTGATGAACACTAGTGAGAATAATTTATCTATTCAACGTTCATTTGAGCTAAATATCTGATAAAATAAAAAGAAAAAAGATAAGCTGCTAAATACCATAATATGGGAAAAGTCAAACACAAGACACTTTTTTCGCCCCAATCAACCATAGCCCTATGTTTCAGTAATATTTTTTTTTTTCTCTTAGAAAATATGATTTTTTTTTTTTTAAGAAAACCTGAAATATTATTAAGAAACATAAGCCAAATCGGTAAGATAAAAAGGCGAAACTTGTGGAAGTACATCTTCTATCCACACAAGAGAACCTGTGACATGATATGCATGTCTAGTAAGGTTATGAGTTAAAGAGTTTCCATTTCTACAAACATGAGAAAAATTAATACCATGAAAATGCTCTATATAGAGGCGAATATCCTGAATAAATAAATAACTAATTCAAATACAAGTTTAAAGTGTACAATCTTTTAGTTCTTTAGTTTTTCCAACTGAATTCAATTATATGGTTGTATTAGTCATTTCAATAGAAATATTATGATATTTTCAAAAACAATTTAATTCAACAATTTAATTCATTGGCCAATACCACTGCATGATTAAATTTAATTAAAAAAAAAAAATCTAATATACTACATGTAAGAGAATTGTGCCGAAACGTTAGACATTAAATTACTAGTCTTTTTTTTTGGGGGGGGGGGTATAATAGTATATCACTATATCATTCTATTGCATTTTCTCAAAAAAAGAAAAAAGAAAAATATCATTCTATTGCTTCTTTGGTTGACCAACTCTTCTTATTCAATTAATGAAAATGTTCAAATGAGGACAAATAAGATGATATAAATTCCACGCAACTGTAATATCGTAGCTAATGCTTTAGTAACGAAGGCAAAAAAACTGTATGGGATTAGAAGTTTGGCTAGAAGACCTCCTGAGGATATTGCCCCTCTAGTTTTATTTGATGTTCATTAAGTTTTTCTAATAAAGTCTCTGGCTATTCACAGGCTGGTTTCTCAAAAAAAAAAAGAAAAAAAAGAAAAAAGAAGATGATATCAATTCATGCTTCAATAGTGGTGATCTTTAGTCTTGAGGTCGTTTTCAGTTCTTAATTAGGAAGTTGTATGTTGTTTTGACTATTACCCCGGCCAAACCGTCCCTGCCCTTAAATGCAAACCAGTTTTATGGTGTGCTCGCTACTCAATAAACTTGTTTGAGTATCTTTACCAATTAATCATGCGAAATGGCAATACGATTTTGACTACTTATGAAAGCTCAAATCCTTCTAAATTTTAAATTGAAAAGATTGTGGAAAAAAAAAAAAAAACTCAAATGACACCAAAATAAGATAATTTTATTTTCCAATAGGCAAATAGTATAGATAAAACTCAAACTCTTGAGATTGTTTTTTTCCTTCAAGTAATCCTATGTTCACAATAAATCACATGTGACAAATTGTTATTGATTTTAATTTAGACCCACAACTAAATTATTTTTTTGACCATTAGTAATAGACAATAGAACTTACAATATAAAATTTGTTGTGAAATTATTGTAAAAATGTTATAAATGTAGTATTTATCTTTTTCCTTGTATAATGCATGGCCAACTTTATCAAAGTTAGAGTGCCATGGAAAAGTCATGAATGGACTATAATAAGAGTCCGAAATTAAAGACTATATTGCCAACAAAATAATATTAGTAACAACTATATTCGTATTAGTAACAGCTTTAAAATTCTAATTTAAAGAAAATATTGGGTTTGGGGTCCATTAGTGGTGACCTCAAAGTAATGCTCACATGGTTGAATAGTTTTTGGTAGCCCATCTTCGTTATTTTAGTGGCAATGAGTTGTAAACATATCTCCCTCTGTTTATAGATTTGATAACCACAGACTTCCCACATGAGGAAACAGAGGTTGTGGGCCAAATAGTAAGGGACCAAGCAAAATAGTTGATATAAAACCACAAACCACATGATCTGTTCATTTAGTGCTCTTGAAGCTGCCTACTCACCAGAGTGAAGTTGCATAAAAGAAGAGCTATAAACGCTTGTGTTTGAAAGAAATATCATTATATGAAACTTCAAGAAAGTTGGTGTAATTTACTTATAAACTGATGAGAAAGAGTGTTGAGTGTTTTCTTAGAGTTTGTGGGATAACTTCAATGGATGTTAGTGTAATACTATAATTCACTTATAAAAGGAAAGAGCGTTCTGTGTTTTCTTTGAACCCGGATAAAGCATCCTATGAGATGGTCTCATAAAACTACCCTTTCATAGCATGTGAATCCCAAATGCAACGAGAGAAGAATCTAAAAAAGACGATCTCATAAGGTACTCATGAAAAATCCTTTTTCTTATATTCCTCCCATTTCATGAAAGTTCGAATTTTCTTTGCTATGAGTCATGAAGCATGTAACCGAATTTGTTTGCTTGTAATTAACCAATCATTTATTTCACTATATCGGTAATTTATGCTTCTTTCTGACTTGAATCTGACCCATCAATAAATTTTCAATCATCTTCAAGCTATTTTGTTTTTATTCCATTAACAACTTCTGCTTCTTTCTTAATTTTGGTGCTTCAACATTTGATCTTTTTCCATCTTAATTAGTTCAAATTGTCATTGAAAATTTGCATGAGAATGTTCCTTATTAAAGGAATAAACAATATATGGAAGGGATGCTGTTTCTTTTATTTTATCTCTCTCTCTCTCTCCCTCTCTCTCTCTCATAGCAATTTAAAATACAATATGACTCTAACCTCCCCAACTACACCAGAACAGTTAGTAAGCATTTGGTTCGCTGTAACGTGCCCTTAATGTGATTCACATTACGATGATGTGACAATAAATTTTTTGGTTTATTTTATTTTTACAAATATTACCATAATCTAAAATTATAAAATATATCACATCACTTTCCAAAATAATGTAATGTTGTATTTTTGTATTAAAATTATATTAATATAAGATTACAATAATGTAATATTGCGGTATAATGTAACATCACGACAGACCAAATGCCTCCTTATAGGGTTTAATCATTAATGTAGGTTGGGTGAAAATTTATGATTTTCAGTGATCATGTTTACCTTGTTTAGATGTGTCTAGTTTGTAAGATTCATGAAACTAAGTAAATAATTAAGTTCTTTTAGCATTTTATGCAGTCGCAAACCCTAAACATTTGTGGCACCATGGTGCTGGACCCCAACATATTCTTTCCCTCTACAGGGGCATTAGAAACATATTTGATATTTATAGGCCTCTACCAGTTTTATTTGAGGAGTCATTTGTTGATTACCCAAGTTGAATTTCAATATAATCCTACAAGGGTTAATTCTTATCTCCCTGGCACTGGTTCACACATTGTCAAAACTCTATACAATACAACAATATTCTTTACTAAATTACCGATTGTTCCAAAATTAAGCTTAAACTGTTATAAAATGGTATTTAATAATTTACTTTAACATTCTTAATGATTAAATTTACAGCTGCTTTTTATTTTAAAATTTTAAAACAAGTGATAGCTCTTCATTTTTATTTAACTGCACGTTCATTACATGACCATTTGAGTCCATCTATGGAGGAGCAAGGGCGCACAGGGAAGTTCTATTCATTGTTCTTTTATAAAAATCATTCTGTCTATTGAGAACTACTCCAATAAATATAATAGGATAATAATTTTTTTTTTTTTTAACTTCTCGTATATGGATGATAATATGTAATTGAGGATTAAGAAATTTGAAACAATAGCAAGATGATTGGAATTTTCCAAAAATTTGTTGAAGTGTTTACATCAAGTAAATCAAAATCTTTTCCCCTTAAGTCGGTTTGTTTGCCATGGTACAGTATGATTGTCATTCCCAACTAATGTAACATCACCTTTCACCAAAGGTCGAGAATTACACAAATCAAAAACAATTGAGGCTCAGATGCAACATTCTACCTAACAAGAATACTAAACCTTGTGTTTTTTATATGTACAGTTGGTCAATTTGGTCACGCACTTTACACTGACGATTTAAAAAATAATAAGATAAGCAAAGGCTGGCTGATCATGGGAATATAGTAGACAATATTTTAATTCCATTACATCATGTGATAGTGCCCATACAGTTTTTATTATTGGCTGTTGTTCTAGCCACATGAGTTTGGATTTTAGGCTTGTAGCCTCCTAAAAAAAAAAAAAAAAAAAGACAGAGAGTATGAGTTTCTTCTTTCATGGTTCCCTCACTTTTGGGCAACCAATGAAACTTTACTTTCAATGTATGAGTTTCTATAGATTTTAGATTAAATTATTTTGATTGCTTGGACATTCTTTGTAAGTCTTGGTACCCACCAAAACCAAATCTCTCTTTATCTCTCTGTCCTAGACTCCTAGTCATGGCCATGATGTACATGCATGTTCTCAGCTAACAAGGTTGCAAGGGAGACAGGACTCATTAAAAGCCTTTTAATTAATATATTTTAAAGGGAAAAAACAGTCAATCATTTTTCTTTGTTGGACAAATATATATAAAGCTAATAAGAAGAGAGGGATATATGATATATCTCTTTTACCGGAACTGTTCTAACGGGCTAGTTATCTACAATGAAGTATGAGCAAACCAATCTAAGAACTTGCCTTAACAGCTAACCCATTAGATTTAAAATATGATGAAGAAATTAACTGTCCATCATATACAGTGGGATCTTTGATTTTTAAGCTATATACAAAAGGAGTTGGTGGAGCTTTTGGGGGACTACAATGACCACGGATGTCTTTTTGTAAACACTTTTGAGTTATTTGGAACTTTGTGTTATTAAGGAGGTATCAACATTGGCTTCGAATAATATTTGTTCCAGTTCTACAGCTTGTAATTCTTTGGTTTGGTTTTGAATGAAATTGTGTGTGTGTGTATATATATATTAAAAATAAGTTCAATCTTAACATTATATATATGATCTATGCAGGGGATCAGGACCATTTAACCCGCATGCAAGAACTTCTGTAGCTATGCAGTACTAGGTTGAGGTATTATAGCATAATTTTATGCTATAGTCACGGTACCCTCAACCTCCACACTTCCCACTTTTTGATGAATTTGGCGAAGGTAAATGTAAATATAATAAAGCTACAAACACAGCAATTTTACAACAAAATGTAATAACTTGCCGCTTATACTTTGTTGTGTAATTGTTGTGTTTGTAACACTACTAATATAAGTAAGTCCAATTTGGGTGGTAACCCCATGCTTAAGTCAACTACTCACTTCTTTCTCAAAAAAAAAAGTCAACTACTCACACAGAAATTTTTATTTTTATTTAAAAAGGCACTTATCATATATGATATATTAAATTCGAAACTAGTGAAATCCAAATTAGCTTATAATTGTAGTTTAATTTTGCGGCAAATGTCTATTTTAATTTTCTTAATTTGGTGTTATGTGACTTATTCATAATACTTAACATAAAAGCCGAAATACCACCTCATCATCACTACTTTTCCAGGTGGAAGCACAAGTTACAACATATCTAGTAATTATATGTAAAGACAAGTTATATTTCTCCATTCTAAATTTTTGCCTCATTTTCAGTGTCTCCAAACTATCAATTTATTCAATGGATGCCCCAATTAATGAGAATTGTATCAATATATCTCATACCGTCCGTCTATATCAAAGTTGAAATTAGACAAAAATTATAGTTTTTTCGTTGCAACAAATGAGGTAATTTCATATTTACACCAAATTTCCATCTCATGTAATACCCAATTTTGACAGTAGGTTTAAATTGGAGCATTAATCAAGCAAACTAATAGTTTGCCCTAAGAGGGAAGAGGGAGACATTGTAAACAAAACAAAAGTTTAGAGTAGAAAAATGTAATTTCCCATATATTTAAATAAGTTGCACATTTTTATCAATGTATTGAAGTCGAAACACAAATAGGCTAAAGGAAGCTCAATTTTTCTGATGAGTTTTTAAATGCCAAATCCAATTTCCTACTAAGGTATAAGAAAAATTGGGTTCATCTTGACCTTGTTAGTCTATTGCTTTATTTATTTATTTTTGATAATTTGATAGTTACGACGGGGAGTGGAGGAATAAACTCTTGATATCTTGGAAAGACCAAAGGGTAGCAACCAATGATTAAGCTTTGATCTATAAGGCTCTTGGCTTTGTTAGTCAATTGCTAATGCTCTTAATAGATTGATAATTTTACATATCATTTTATGATTGGAATTGGGTAATGTCAGCTCAAGACCTAGGCCTAAGTCCCCCATTACAAAATGATTCTACACCCTTTAAAAAAGCCCCACCTTATAAGAAGGCTAGAATTTTATGATCATAAGTGATTTAAAAAATAAAAAAGGGTAGTGCATTATTATTATCACCTCCAAAATATTAGATCAATAGAAACTCAACCTAATTGAAATCCTAAACTATTTATAAAAAAAAATGTTCTAAGTATATCAAATCATCAATGACAAATAATTTTCTCTAATGGCTTGAGGATTTTAATTTTTGAAACCCAATATCCGAGACATGGTAGATTGTCAACATTAACATCTAATCTCCCACATTGTCATACACCAAACAATCTGTGTGTGTATCTTTCTTAGCACCAAAATCAAAATTGAAAATTATATTACAACTTTACTCAATCATGCATCGCCCTATACAAGATAAATTGAACTTTTAAAAAAAATTCATTTTTTTTGTTGGGTTAAATTTTATGCTTGAACTATGATAAATTTGATTCTCTATATGAAATTAACCATAATCTATATATCTATATGTATATTAAAAGCCAAAACTTAGAGAAAATTCAATTAGATTCTACAATTGAAGTTTAATTTTGCATCTTAATTTATTTATTTTTAGAAGAGGGTTTCATTTCTTAATTTTTGAGTCAAGTGTGGGACTACATCATAAATATTCATTCAAGTGAGTTATTGAGTATAAAAATCAAAGAGTTTAGAATTAATAAACATTAAAAAAGAAAAAGGTGCTTCAAAATAACAAAAATGAAAAATTAATAATAATAAAAAAAAAAGCACGGACAATTTACATTTTCTACCTTATAATATTCTTACAAGACTTTCTAAAGAGTTATAAGACTGACTATCAATAGTGTTTAAATTATATATGTAGCAATTATACTATGTATCTTAACGTATATTCATGTATATGCATGGGGTTACATATATATGGATATATATTGTATCTTAACGTATATCCATGTATATGTATGAGGTTAAGGCGAAACGTGGAAATTCCCTTTTGTAGCTAGCCCAAGGGTATTAGCCTTCTCATCAGGCTAGGGTGAGATTTGTTGTCACCCTGGATAACAGTAATTATGGCTCAATCCAACATTTCCTAGTAAATGAGTGCCCCAGTGGTCACGCCCATGAGAGTCTGCCACAATATTCTCCCCTGCTCACCCATTTTAGTTCATCAAAAATAAAAAATGCATGAAGTTACAAACTAGTTTGGTTAATATCAATCACCAAATTATGTGTTTAATTTATCAAATCAAACATTGATTTGATTAGTATTAAATAAATTTATTTAAATATAAAAGTTCCACTTAACTTTATCGTTTTAGGCTTTAAACTATATCGAACTGACCTTGGAATCGTGTGTATGGATCTGTATTTAATGATATCATAATATTACATGAAATAAGATTAACAATTTCTTGAAGAAATTTACTCTATAATCTATATGCAATTATGTCATACCCCTGAGGCCTTTACCTCTTCCATTTGATGGAGCCGTAAGCCATTGAGGCTTGTAGCCTTGTACAAATAATATTAAAAGCAACACAGTAAGTATAGGGCACATCTTTTCGTATTTATGGTGTAACTGTCTAACTTTTGTTAGTAGGTGATAAATCTTAATTATAAATTTTTTTTTTTTTTTTTTTTTGAGATAGTTTGAGCTGATAACATCCACTCCTGATAATATCTCTTAATCATGAAATTAAGACATCAATCGTTTTTTGGTGTAGGAGAGGATTGAACTCTAGATTCCTTATTTAACCATAAAATTTATGATTATTATTCTATATTTTAAAATTAAACCCCCTAGTTATTTGTTATGCATGTTTAATTGTTGCAACCATGTGGTGTGTGTCATACTTAAACTAAAAAGCTAAAATAGATAAACATTCATTTTATTGATGTGACAAAATTTTAAAATATGATGTCAACTATATAATGATTTAAAAAAAAAAAAAAAAACTTCATAATAATTGTTCTTATCATTATAAGATACCAATTGGTTTGTACGAGAGACTACTAAATTTTCGAACTTGCTAACTTGTGGCTAGCCAGTTGTATAGAAGAGGCATTAAAACAGAGAACCTACTAAGAAAAAGGGGTTCATCCATCTTTCTTTCTTTTTTTTAAATGGAAAAAAAAGGGGGTTCATCCATATATACGAACTGATATTATTTTCATGGATTTTTCAAATGCAAAAGGAGAAAGTAAATTAATAATCCAAAGTTGGGTGGGTGGGGTTGGGACCGGCCTATCTTTGCAAAATGCATAGGTCAATTCCTTGTATATAAAGTGTCATATGTCTCCTACAACTATTTTCAGTACACTTTTGTTTTTATAAACTCTTGCTTAGCCGTATATGAGAGAATGACAAAAACTTTTCTATTTGAACCCTCAATAGAGTAAACAAGGTGGTGTAAAATAATAGGAAATGCCAAATTTACCATTAATTTTATTACCCCAAAAAAAAAAAAAAAAACCTTACAAAAAAGCAATGATAAATATTATTGGTGTCACTTCAACAACCTAATAGATAATTGTCTGAATTTTATACATTTTTTTTATTAATAACATGTCAATTTGTAATATTTAGATAGTAAAATTTATAATATTTATAACACCAAATAATATAGTTTTGTAACTCAATTGATCCACAATTCTTGATGTCTTCGTTGAAAACATCTAGTGTTTAAATCTTTTTTTTAGCCGTCAAATGGTAAAAAAAAGAAAAAAAAGAAAAAAAAAAAAAAGAGGTATGTAATTTTGAAGTAGATAAGGTGGTCCATTGTTTGTACTAAAATACATGTGACGAGGGAATCGCCTAACTAGTGTATGTGACGATATTACTTACCATTCTCAATGGGCGCACTTCCCAAAACAAAGGATGGATGGGTTTTCATTACTAAGAGTTTTTTTTTTTTTTTTTTTTTTGGTTAACGAAAATGGGGCATTACTAAGAGTTAAAACTATGTTACTGTTATATTTGAAAAATGTTAGTATATTTGAAAAATGTTGACTTTTAGGGATAAGATGACACAGATTACTTTATTGACATATAAAGAAAAACCATTAGCTAGATGATTTAGATACATTTCATTATTTGTTAGTATAATTATTTTAAATTATAAGAAATACAATGATTTTTCCTATAAGTGAGACCCTGCACCTTTTGGTGTATCTTTACCATTCAAGATTCAAATTTCATTTCCATAGTAACTATTAAATTATAATAAAATATAACCCAATTAACGGGTGCCTTTAGTATATTTGTTAATGGGCTTCTTTAATCAAATTTTTAATTTTTATACCACTTTTATGAAAAAAATTTTAAAAAAAAAGTCAAAAAATCAGTTTTTTTTTTTAATTAAAAGTTTTTAAAAATATTTCCTAAATCCATGTACTTAGGACATCTTCTAACGTTTTCAAAAAAAAAAAAAAAAACTTTGAGGAAAGATTGATTTTATCAATTGGGTTTGTAGATCTTCAGAAAAAACCTCATCATAGATATGATCAACAACTAGATGAAAAACATAATCAAGTCCAATCATGGGACCGTTAATCTTTGTTGACCTCAACAACACCATGTTTGGGATTTTTTTTTTTTTTTGAATAGAATTGAATGGAATAGACAAATCATTAAAAAATGGAAGGTAATGAAATTGAATATGATATAACGTTTTATTCTTTTCTTTTTTTTATTCTTTTAAGAATAGAATTGAATGGAATAGACAAATTCATAAAGAATGGTACGTAATGAAATTGAATATGATATAACTTTTTAACCTGTTTAAGAGTTTATGAAATGAGGAAGGAAAAGGAAGATGATACAGTTTATAGCTACTATCATACCACTCACCTATTATTATACCATTCACCTTTTGTTTGCTGCCCCTCAAAATAGGAAATAATATGGAATAGGCACTCTTTTATAGTTATTCTATTCCATTCTATTCTATTTATTCTTACTAAATCTTAAATAAGGAAATGAATAGAATGTTCTTAACAATTCTATTTTAATCTATTTCACTCCATTATTTTCTCCTCATTTTTTCTTTTCTTACACCCCGCCCTAATGCCATGTTCAAATATTTATAAAAAAAAAAAAATTTAGTCCATAAGTATGTTAACAGTTAGGGATAGTTACAACAACAACAATAACAAAGTATTAGTCCTAAAAATTTGGGATTGATTGACTATAGATTCTCAGCAAATTAGTTAGAGTTGGCTACATGTATTCTTTTCCTCTATTCTATTTTATTTGAAATCATACTCTCTATTACTTTCTTAATTAACATGTATTTTTTTCCTAATTTCTACTAATGTTATTTTTTTGTATTCTCACTTTCCTTTAAACATGATTAAACGGTCTCAAGTGACTCTTTCATCTTTATATCAACAAAGACTATCCTTATTTTTAAAGAAAGTCACTAGTGTGAACTCATCGACCCAACGTCACATGATGAAAATTGGTAATATCACATGTATTATCAAGGTCTTGATGGAGATATCATCGTGGGCACAACATATTTGTTGAAGTGCCACTACTTAAAATGCTCAACTCTTACCAAGCATCATATAAAGCGATATGAAAACTCCTATTACTAGGTCACACCATCATTTTATTGATACGTCATAAATTTATGGGATACCTGATTCTCATCAATCTTTTTGTTGGCAAAAAAAAAAAAAAAAAAAGACAATAACAAGGGGAAAAAAAAAAGTTAAAGAAAGAGAGAAAAGAAAAGATAGAAATATAAGCAAAAGAGAAGAGATGACATGGACGGTGCCACCCGTCACCGGATCTTTGCTTAAAATAACGACTTTGTCTCCCCATATCCATTTCCATTTTCACTCACAAACTCGTTTTCTCTTTTCTTCCATTCTCTTCATTCTTCACAACACAATCATCATCATCATATTTCATTCATTCACATTCTCTCTCTCTCTCTCTCTCTCTCTCTCTCTGAAATTACAAACAATCCAATCCTCAAAAGCCTAAAAAGTTAGAGAGAGAAACCCCATAACATAACGCACAGCAATAATTCACTTTTCTTTACAACTCCCTCTTTTCTCTTTCTTTATTGCCAGCCTCGCAACCTCGTCCTTCCCCCATCACATAACATAACTCCCATTTCTTTCCTCTTTCTCACCTTCCCATCATCACTGCCAAACCACCACGATCTCAGGTACCCTCTCAATCACACTCTCACTCTGATCAACTTTTTTTTCCTGCCAGATCTCTTTCCTTTACGTACTTGTAATTCGATCGCCTTCTTTCATCATTTTTCTGATTTATGATCATGTTTCTTGATCTGGGTCGTCCTTAATTGCTTATAATTTTAATGGGTTTTCGTTGTTTTTAATTTTTTTTTTTTAATTGTGTTTTTGTATTCAGTTTGAGCTCTGATCTGATGGGGTATGTGGGTTTTTGTTGTTGTTTATCATTGGTTAGTTGCTTGATCATCTATGAACTTTGTTATTCGTCTGTTACTTGTTTGATCCAGCCTTTATGTGTTATTGTCCTTACTTGAATTTATGTTGTAACTTGAATGGTTATTTGTAAAAGTCTGATAGGATGGCTTTTGTATTTGTGATATAGATGGTTGATTATGAAACTGAGTCAAAAAGAATCAAGGAGATCCAAACATATTGAGCTTTTTGCATTGGAGTAAATCCAGTGATTTATAATTGTTTTTGGGTTTTTGATTATGGTTAGAGTTCAAGCCTTGGTGTGATGGCAAGTGCCTTCCACCAAAAGCAGATAGTAGGTTCGAGTTTGGGAATCAGCCTCTCAAAAAAAGAAAAGAAAAGAGTAAGGCTCCCTACCAATCACCTTTCCCAGACCCCACGAAAGTGAGAGTTTTGTGTATTGGGTACGATAGTTTCATCAATGTATTGTGATCAAGGCATTATGGGTCAGTCTTGAATAACATAATTGCTAGATTATCCATTCTGGATTGGAATCTCAATGTAGCCGTGTCATGTATAGTCATTACTGCTCTAATCTATTTTCAAGATTTTTGGTGTTATGAGGGTATTTGACAGACTTTGAAGACATGGATTCCAACATTGATTTTGAGCGAGCTTTCCTAGGGATTATATGATTTGTAGGGTGGTTATGTAACATAACTATCAAAAGAAAAATGGGATGATATGATTTGCAGCAAGAATGGATTGAGGGTCATCCTTAACGTGGGGAACTTTACAACTTGGTTTCATTGCATTTTGCTTCAAGCGGTAATGTAAGATGGTAGGCAACCTCTGAACATGGCTTTGGTGGCTCTTGTCTACTTGATATGGGAATATGCATATTTAGTTTCAATAATAGATTGGTTGCCGAACTGTCTGGAGTTTCCAAGGATATATTCACATTAAGAAGGGTCATCATTTTTGCTACTAAATAAGAATGCTCGTTGTTGATTGTTTGATACTTATACTTCAATTCAATTCTTTGGTAAGATATGCATGCAGGATACATGGTGAGAAAACACTCAAAATATAATGTTATTAGTTGACAGTTCTCTTGATGGGAGTAGTTCACAAGTTGGTCTTGGGATATATATGTAGAAATGTGAAATTCCAATGATGACACTGACTCTAGATAAAAATTCCTTCTGGATCATGTGTCTTTTAATAATTAAAAGAGGATGAGCTAAGTATGAAATCTTTGGAAAGACCATTTTGATATTGGGACTTGGATCATAAAGATATCATGATGTGAATAGAACATCTAAACAGTTGCTCTTCTATTAAAAGAAGTTTTTTCATAATGAATAAGTGGCTCGAATTGGTAGAGCAACTGGTAGAATAGCTGTGGAGTAGCATATAAAAGAGAGAGCAAGAAAGAGAGGTAGTTTGGAGTATAAAAGCTATGGGAGTTATAGGACACTGCGATCTTGCTCAAGCATAATTCCATGCGATTTCTTTGTCATGCATATAGGGCCATGTTTAGGGTATGAAGAGGTGGAATTTTATTATGTCTTAGCTGATATATCACTGTGAATGGAGGGCCATTGAAAAGCTAAGAGACAGCTGAACTTTGAAGAGCAATATCTTGGAGAATATTTAGGGTAGGAAAGCCAACTATTGTGGATTCTATTCATGTGATGAAGAAAAGGGGAGAGTTCTCTTCAGCACTTATCAAAGAAGAAAAAGTAAAGGGGAGAGTTCTCTAATATCAGCCTACTCCAAGATGACTTGTGATAAATGGCAGAGTAGGCAAGGCTGGTGCAGAGCAGGGAGGTTATGGTCCCCTGCATTTTAACTTTCCCTATAATTACTTGTTAAAAAATATTCCATTATTGCTTTTAACATAATTGCCCCACCCCCCTTCCCAACCCATGCTAGATTTCTTGATTATTGTACTTTCATTTGATCATCCTTACAGTATATGATTTGTATACTGTTACTTACCATATATATATATATATATAATTTCCTCCCCCTCCCCAAAATTTTTGGAATCTTTTCCACCACTTGATATGTTCCACTTTGGCCCCTCTTAGAAAATATTTTTGGCTCCCCACTTGCTTCTGATTTTGACAATTGGAACCAGACATGAGGTAAAACGTAAACCAGATTTAAGATTGCAAATCCAATGCTGATGCAAGACCCTGATGGTAAAGAATTGAGATGTTTGAATTCCAATCATGGTGTATCAGACACAATGCAGCAGTTAGACATTAACACTTATGCATGTGCTTGTTACAAAATAGGGATCTGGCATAGTGGCACGTGTTTATTATGGAGGGTTTCTGTATGTGAGTTTTAGTAATTTATTATTTCAACTTAATCGGGATGTGGGCTGAACCCAGACGTGGTAGATACTGGCAGTTCATATGAACCATTATGAGAAGGTATCCACTTCCAATAATAACTTTCATAGAGACAATATATATGTTTTATGATCTCTATGAAGTTTTCTTGTAGTATATATGCTGATCCACTTTTTTTCTGACTAATTGAAAATTATGTTGCTTTTTTTGCTTGGGCCATTCCTAATTCTTTACCTTGATGTTGCAATTGCACAAAATGAATTTATTTGCTGTGAAACTGTTACTTTGTTGTGATCTCTGTATGTAGTGGAACCATACAAGCAAAATGAATATAACATGATGCCCATTTTTTTTATTTTTTATAAATAAGACATTTGTGCCTGATTGTATTTACAATCTGCTAATTCTTCCCTTGTTTTTATTTTATTTTTATTTTTATTGTTCCCTTATACAATTCTCTCTTTTCTGTAACCTCTGCTTATCTAATCTGGTTAATAGACATTTAGACTGTTGGTAGCTACAGCCACAACATAGATAGCAGGCTTCTGATTTGTTGAGTTTGTTCTTGACATCTATTTAATCTCCCCATTTCTTCTCTTGTGCAGTTGAGTCTTGTGGAATCTGTAGACTACCAAAACACAGGAGTTCAAAGAACATCTTTTTTGTCTTAGTTGGGAGATACAGTACCAAAAAGGCTTTCAGGCAATGTCTAGCTCTGCCAAATTGGATCCTGCATTTCAGGGAGCTGGTCAAAGAGTGTATCCTTACTATGAGTAGTGGCATAAGTAATGAACTTGTGCGTAGTGTTTGTTTACATATTTCTTTTTTGTTTTGTATGCAAGAGAGGAGTGAACATTATACAGTATTACTTATATGCTGAACATGCTGCCTTTTCATTTTAGTTGTTAAACTTAACATCTTACAGAGGGACTGAAATTTGGCGAATTGAGAACTTTCAGCCCGTTCCATTGCCAAAGTCTGAATATGGAAAATTCTACATGGGGGATTGTTACATTGTCTTGCAGGTACAAACTGCATCCAGTGCTCTTCTCTCTGTCTTTGTCATTTGTTGATTAGATAAATGAAAAAAGAGAAAAAAAAGGGGGTGGGGGAGGTGGATGGGGCCCCATATCCTTCTGAAATGTAATCTTTGTCTTTCATATATATTTACGTGTACCTGTCATATATTTCTGTAGACAGCACAAGGCAAAGGAGGTGCTTATACCTTAGACATACACTTCTGGATTGGGAAGGATTCAAGTCAGGTGTGCCATTTTCCATTTTTTTCTTCATTTGGAGTTTGAACTAGCCTTTAAGATTTCGTGTTCATATAAGCTAAGAGTTGACCTGAAAACATAATCTCACTAATCTTTATAAATTCTTATAGGATGAATCCGGAACAGCAGCTTTAAAAACTGTTGAACTTGATGCGGTTGTTGGGGGACGTGCAGTGCAGCACAGGGAACTACAAGGCTATGAATCTGACAAATTTTTGTCATACTTTAAACCTTGTATCATTCCTTTGGAGGGTGGTGTTGCATCTGGATTTAAAACGCCTGAGGAAGAAGTATTTGAAACACGGTTGTATGTCTGTAGAGGAAAACGAGTTGTCAGAATGAAGCAGGCACTGCAAATTAACTTCATGAATTCAATGAACTTTAGATGTAGATTTTCACAGATCAAGGAATCATCATTCTCCATTTTGCTTGTGCAGGTCCCTTTTGCTCGATCCTCACTGAATCATGATGATGTATTTATCCTGGACACTCAGAATAAGATTTATCAGTTCAATGGTGCTAATTCCAATATCCAGGAAAGGGCCAAGGCCTTGGAAGTAATTCAGTTTTTGAAGGAAAAGTATCACGTGGGAACTTGTGATGTTGCAATTGTTGGTAAGGTCACATGTATATATGATTGTTATGATGCTATTTTTCTTTCTACTATTCTCAACAAGTTTACATTTTCCTACCACTATTTTGTTTTCATTCATTTTTAGTTGTACCCATGGTTCTCAATTCTTCATTTGATTACTTGTTCTTAATGGTGTTCACCATGCCAGATGATGGGAAGTTGGATACTGAGTCAGACTCTGGTGAGTTCTGGGTCCTCTTTGGTGGTTTTGCTCCTATTGGAAAAAAGGTCACTAGTGAAGATGACATTATTCCTGAGGCCACTCCTGCTAAACTTTATAGGTATTTTATTCCATCTTCTTCTTTGTATGTAAGAGTGAGGCTTTCTCCAGTAAACTTTCTTCCTTTTATATTTCTCTTTGTTTTTACTTCTATATTATGATAAGTCATAGCAGCATGTGGTAATGGAAAGCAGATACATGTCTAAAATTTTTAAACTACAAAGCTGTGCCCTGTGGTGCAGGAATTAGACTTTTAGAGTCTGTGGTGGTTATGCATATGCAGTTTACTTGTTCCCCTCCCCACTTCCTCTCTTCCCCAAAAAAAAAAACAAAAGAATTGCAACTTATTTAGTTTATTTTGTTTTGGCCCTTTGAGAGAGCAGACATTTGGAAGGTTTAATTTTGCATCTACATGGTATCTGCTACTTCCATAATGCATTTTGTATGTGCTACAGTATTAACCTGGCTGGGAATCGTTTCCCTTCTCCTTTGTACAGAGAGTTTCTGATCGGTGGCCATAGTCTGCATCTCTGTCTGTTCTCATTAAGTCTGAATATTTACAGATTCAGAAATGCTCAATCATGAACTGTTTTTTAACCCAGTTGATCCTCCATCTTCATTTGCTTCTGATCCCCTATGTTCTCTCTGTCTCTCTCTACACACACACACACACACACACACAAATATTTTTTTTTTAGTGAGTATGCTGATAGAGTTGCAATGTCATCCTGCAGCACTACATTTGAATAATATCGGGCTGTGCCATCTCCTTACTGTAAATTTGCTGTTAGTTCTATCCTAACCATCAAATAGCAACTTCAGATGGGCTCTTTAACTTACTCTTATCTCTATATAGTAATTAATGAATCAAGTTACAGTGAAATACAAGCCCTTTTTCTCTCATTATATAGTTTTTTCTATACAAAGATGAAGAATTTTATGTTGCTAATATGGAGGAGAGCTATGGAAAAATGGCTAGATGTTGATTTGATTTTGTCAATCATCTTTTTTCTGCTTTCTAGAAGCTCTATTAAAGTTTAAGGTCTTAAGTTTGGATAGCTAATACATTAACTGCTTTCTTAAAGGAAGAATTAGCACGGTTAGCTAATTGTGTTGCAGGTTCCATGAAGAAGTTGCTCTGTCGTGTGTGTGTGTTTTCCCCCTTCTTATGCTTCCTTTGGAAGCTTTGATATTTTCAAGGAGTTTTTCTCGGTATACTTATCTTTCAATAATATCCAACAGAAATTTTCACGGAAAAAAAAAAGAAAGAAAATAAAGGAAGGAAAAGATCACAAGTTGATTTTAAATGTTTGTCAGGCAGCTTCAAAAAATCTAATTTTGTTTGCATTTATGACTTACTGGTATAAGAGTAAATGATATTACTTACATCTTCAATATTGTCCTTGAGGTCAAGCATCTAACCAGGAGGCTGATAGTGATATATATTAACAACTTAAATGAATTTCTTGCCTGTCTTTTGTTCTTTTCATTATTTTGTTATTTCATTCATTACATATTAAATTTCTTGCTTTCTTTCTGGAACGTCCCTGAGTGAGTATCCACTTTCAAAAAGTCAAGCATTTAAACCTTCATCTTCCAATGTTGTCCAATAGTAATTCAAAAGACCAATCAGGACACATTTTAACTTTATTAAACACCCTGCCTTTTCAAACCAAGACACTCAAATTAGGATGGAGGGACTATGATTTTAAAAGGTACATATTAGTTTTTTTTTTTTTTTGTTGATGAAAAAGGTTTTTAATGGTTGCTCTTGCCCCATCATTTTCTTCCTTGTTTGAATGAAAGATAGCATGCCAGTGTTTCATGATGACTAAAGTTATTAACATAATTTTAACTTGGCTTGCTGGTTTCGACAGTATCACTGACGGACAGGTGAAGATAGTAGAAAGTGAACTATCCAAATCCCTGTTGGAAAACAACAAATGCTATCTACTGGACTGTGGTGCTGAGGTATTTGTTTGGATTGGCCGGGTAACGCAAGTGGAGGAGAGAAAAGCTGCCGTCCAAGCGGCTGAGGTAGTAGCGTAGCATCCAATTCTCCATCTCTTAATGAAAATAAGGATTCTAAACTTCAATTTTTATCTTCAGGAATTTCTCACCAGTCAAAATAGGCCAAAAGCGACACGTATTACCCGGCTTATTCAAGGTCATGAGACGCGTTCATTTAAGTCCAACTTTGATTCTTGGCCCTCAGGTTCTGCCACTCCTGGGAATGAGGAAGGAAGAGGCAAAGTGGCAGGTAGTGATGATTTCCTCATCCTAAATTAAATTGGTATATCTGGTCAATCTTGTTGAATATTGTATTTTGTACATTGCTAGCTCTGTTGAAGCAACAAGGGGTTGGTGTCAAGGGCATGCCAAAAGGTGCGCCTGTAAATGAGGAAGTCCCACCTTTGCTTGAGGGATGCGGAAAGATGGAGGTCTAGTTAATACTTTTTTTTTTTTTTTTTTTAATTTTATTTTTTATCATTGCATTTGGAAATGAATTGATTAATTGGCTGGTTTGAATGGATTAATGTTCAAAACATTACCTATGGACTATCTCCTTTTCTGTAGGTATGGCGCATCAATGGCAGTGCCAAGACTCCATTGCCTAAAGAGGATGTTGGTAAATTTTATAGCGGGGATTGCTACATTGTTCTCTATACCTACCATTCAGGTGATAGGAAAGAAGACTACCTTTTGTGCTGTTGGTTTGGAAAGGACAGCATTGAGGTAAATTACATCGTTCTACTTTGGGTTTGAAATTTTTAAAAGAATGGCTTCATACAGTTTGCATGCAGTTCTTGTAATATACAATGCAGAGATGTATTTTTGAACCCTTTCTGGAATTAATATGCAATTCACTATGCAAGTACCTTTCTTTTTTTAATGATAGATTACACAAGCACCCAGTGAATCTTAAACCCATGACTTCGCCTCCACTATGATTTTTTTTTAAATTCAAAATTTTTATTTTTTGATAAATTCAATACTTGCAATGGGGGAGAAGGGGGGGGGGGGTTGAACCTTAGACATTTTTGTTGGAAATACCAAGAGGTGCCAGTTGAGCTATCCTCAGTTCTCACTTCTTGTACCCTGCTGTTGTTTTTGGTCTTCACCATTACGTACCACCTGAAAGACAACTTATTTTGCAGTCAGCGATCCATGTTATGGGGAAAGCATCTAAATATTTTTCATCATCTGTGTTCCTGCATGTCAAATTGCTTGGGACAACTAATTTTACATTTTTCTTTTTAATACACTACCAAAACTAAGCATCACATGCACAATGGTGTCCCTAATACCCTCCAATAAGAAACACAACACATGCACAATATCAACGTTTGTCAGTGCACATCCAGACATTTTTCAAAAAAAAAAAAAATCCATTAATTTGACAAAAAAAATGCTAATGGAGGGGTTGAGTGCTCATTACGATAAAATAAGGGGGGAAATATTACTAGGTTTTAAAGTAAAGGGGGACATTGCAACTGCCCTATACTTTAGACCCCCGTGCGCGCGCGCGCGCGGGGGGGGGGGGGGGGGGGGTTAAGAGAGAAGTGCAATTTGCCCTTCTTTTTAATTTTACATATTTGATGAAAAATTTGTAGTCTTGATAATGTATTAGTAAGAATCTAAGATCTTGTACTACATGGTTATGTGTGTCTTTTTCCAATAAGCTATAATATTTGCAACTTCAAAGTTTCTTTGTTACTGGGATGGTGAAAATGTGTGCATGTAGGTTCATTTGTGTATGTGTAATTTTTAACTCTCACCTCATATGAGTCTTCATAAGGTTGAATCATGATGCTGCAATAGTATGGCACCATTTTGTGTTGTCCCTACTCTTGCAAATTATTTGTATTTCAACTTATAACTTGCACTCCCTGTTGTTGGTTACTTTAAAAATAAAAAATAAAAAATTCATAACTATTAATATAATGATTTGATTATATTCCCCAATCCAGGAGGACCAAAAGATGGCTACTCGGTTGGCTAGTACAATGTTCAACTCATTAAAAGGGAGACCTGTTCAGGTAGCATATTATCTTTATACAAGTTGTGGAATGTGACCCTTTGTACTTGCATGTAATGAGTGATTCTTGCAGGGTCGCATATTTCAAGGTAAAGAGCCACCACAATTTGTTGCACTTTTTCAACCTATGGTGGTCCTTAAGGTACTTGCTTAGCTTCACAAAAATTCACCTTGAATATCAAGATTTAATTCTAATAATGTGATATGAGAGTGGGATTCGTAGCTAACAGTGGTAATTGATTGGTTTTCAACTTTAGGGAGGTTTGAGCTCTGGTTACAAAAAATTTATAGCTGACAAAGGTTTGACGGATGAAACTTACACGGCGGATTCTATTGCACTCATTCAAATATCGGGAACTTCCACTCATAACAATAAAGCAGTGCAAGTTGATGCAGTATGTTTTAAATCAATCAAATTTTCTATGGTTTTTAAAATATTCTGTCTGTAGACAAATGTTTTGTTTGAATGTACTGGCTTCTTTCTTCAATATTGCTTTACATGTTAGTGATTTGGAAACCATAATTTTTGCCTATTTCTTTGGTTCCAGTGGTCAATGTTTTGATTGTTGAATCTATCATTGGCCATAAAAATGTGTATATTTTTTCTTTTATTAGCACAACATTATGACATGTCAAATTTTGATATCATTTTCCATTCTATTGGTTTAGTGTGACATCTATACTATTATTAAGAGAATAGAACCTTTTGGTTTCCACTTTTAATGCTTTAAAATACCCTCACACATAATCACTATTTTTTTGTTAAAAAATAAAAATTGAATTATAGGGTTAAACAAGGAAAATAAGATTTTTCAAATACCTAAAAAGTAGGTCACATTTTAAATTTAAAACACAATGCAATTCTTTTGTCTCTTTTTTCTTTTTTCCAAAACTAAACTGTAACTAGAATTAGTTATAACGGTAATTTCAAGAACCCCACCTACCCTGCTTTTTGTGAGAGAAGAGGAGATTATAACTGCCTGTAAGTGATGGTTTCGCAAGCACTTTATTTGTTGTTGTTGTTGTTTTTTTTTTTTTTTTTTTAAAATTCATTTTGTCAAAGGTTTAAAGTTTCTAACACCCTAAAATATTTATATTTGAAAACATGATTTCTGAACATGTTAGAGTTTTATGACCTAAAAACTATATATATGTTAATCAAAACAAGCCTCTAAACACGTGTGAAGAGGCTGGTGATAATATATAAAATTTTGTTTACAATATGATTATAAGGTAAGTGAACAAGAAATATGAGTAACATGAGCAAGCTAACTCCCTGTTTCCTTTCTCTATTTCGAATACTAAGCATTCTTAAGTTGCATAGTTGCAAGACATTGATCATCATATGAGTCATCTAGATGTTATTCTAACAGAAATATACATATATATGTTTTATTCTTGTTTAGGCCGCAACATCATTGAACTCTATGGAGTGTTTTGTCCTTCAATCTGGCTCTTCAATTTTCACCTGGCATGGAAATCAAAGTACCTTTGAGCAGCAGCAGTTAGCTGCAAAAGTTTCAGAGTTTTTGAAGGTATACTTATAACTCAAAACTATTATTTTATTGGCTTTACTCTAACTCATTGTGGCTTTGAAATGTAGAGGCATCATTTTAAAAAGTCAAAAGCATGACCAAGTTGGCTCAACTTGTTAATTACTTGACTATATTTTAGTATAGAGCCTCAAACTAACTACATAGTAGAATGAACTGACCTTTCACTTTTGTTTTTTAATTGAAAAAGGGCAAACAAAAAATTGTAATGTCAAAACTGTTCTGTGTAAGTTTTCACATGTTTTTTCTGTTAGAATTATGGTTAAATGATTAAATACACCATTTCTTAGCAAGTTAAGCTTTTGGGACAACTTGTAATTTATCATGGCATTAGAGCAGTTGATCCTAAGTTCAAACCATCTACAACTTTAATGCAATGTCAAAATTGTTTTATAAGTTCCTAATTTGTGATAATACTATTATATATATAGGAAAAAAGTTAGCTCCAAACCGATTTTTTTAGCTATCTTCCTCTAACTCGTTACGTGGCAATTGAAGAGATCATCCATGTAAAATTTTAGTCACATGACTTTTTTAATGAGTCATATGACCTGTTTAAATAACACATAGATAGTCTTATAATTCGCCACGTAGTGAGTTGTAAGAGATTTTTTCAAGCTACTTTGTAGCTAATCTTTGTCTATACATGTATGTATGTATGCACTATATGCTGATTCAAGTTGTATGCAACTGAGTACAGTGCTATGTTGAATTTGGAGTATATCCCAACTTTCTTTGTTAATTTATTCAATCACATCTAGACGCTTTATTTCGTATTGGTGTTTGTTTCCCTTTGTAGAAAAAATTGAAAATAAATACGGTAATCAAAACCAAATGGATGAGTTTTGGAATTTATTCCTTGGATTGGCATCATAGCATTCTCATTCTTAACACCTATGAGGAAAAAAGAAGCAGCATTCTCGTGCTTACAATTTATACTTCTAAAAGTCTTAAGCTAGTTTTTGGAACTTAATATGGAAATCAGTCCCTACTATTTCCTAACTCAAGAATTATTTAACTTGTTCAGCCAGGAGTTGCTCTGAAACACGCTAAAGAAGGAACAGAGAGCTCATCCTTCTGGTTTCCCCTTGGAGGCAAACAAAGTTACACCAGCAAAAAAGTTTCTCAGGAGATTGTCAGAGATCCCCACTTGTTCACATTCTCTTTTAATAAAGGTATCATTTCTCTTCTAAAAGTTAAGTTAATAATTCCTCTATTAAAATTTCTGCTCCCACGAATGGACAAATGGCAAATCTGAGTTTCATAAGTTGTTGATTGTGCTCATTATCCATTCTAACTCTACTTACTTTGATCATTTTGTTGTCACATGGATCCACCCAGGAAAGTTTCAGGTGAGTTTTAGCCTTCCTTGAATATTAACTCAGGTTTTCAGTGGCTTCTATATTCATTTTCTACATTATGGCACAGGTCGAGGAAGTTTACAACTTTTCCCAGGACGATTTGTTGACAGAGGATATCTTGATATTTGACACACATGCTGAAGTGTTTGTTTGGGTTGGTCAGTCTGTAGACTCTAGAGAAAAGCAAAATGCTTTTGAAATTGGCCAGGTACTGCTTAAACTGTTTAGGCTTATGTCATATTTTCCTTATCATTATGTTGTCAGTTACTAAATTTTATATATATATATATATATATATATTTTCCAGAAATACATAGAGATGGCTGCATCTCTGGAGGGGTTGTCTTCAAATGTTCCACTATATAAAGTCACTGAAGGAAATGAACCATGCTTCTTCACAACATACTTTTCATGGGATCAGAACAAAGCTGTTGTATGTGCTGAAACAACATATCTATCTTTCTGGTTTAGCAATAATTTTTTTTCCTTTTTTCTACTTTCTTGCAAACAATTAAGGCAGTGACGTTTCTTTTGTCATATCTATGCAAAGTTGAGATGATGTTAGTTAGTTTTTGATCGGATGATGTTGATAGGAAATACTCCCTCATGTTCTTTTTTAGAATTCTCAGATTGCTTAAACTTAAAAGTGTTACTTTCAGGATGAACTTTGTTCTTTTTACTTATTAAAAATAAAAAATCTATGCAACCCAATGTAAAGCCATATGGGTGAAATTAAGTGATATCTTTCTGTCAAGTAGGAAATAATTGAACTCAAAGATTCCCAATTGTAAGAGTTTTTGACATCCTCATTCAAGTTTGTAAATGTTTTAGGTCAGAGTTGGTGCATGCTCCCTCAAGGTTGTGAATGTTTTAGCTTTTCTAATTCACTTTTACACTTATTTGATCAAGTTATGGGGGTCTTAACAACAAGCAAACCATAGTTAGCAAGCAAGTGAAACTGCAGGAATTGATAAGAACTTTGCAAGAATGAGGAAGCATAAAATAATGTCTCAGTAAGTGGACTTGAAGCACTCATGACAGGTGTGTTGAAAATAGTAATTTGAGAGGCAATATCTCATGTCTAATTACCATGTACTTGGGATGCGCCCCTTTGTGCTATTTTTAATGATATTACTTATAGGGAAAAAGTAAGTAATTTGAGAGGCATCTACAAGGTAAATATCATTGAGTCTATAAGTGGAACTATGATATTGTATTTATGTGATAATTATTACTAGATACCATTTGTTCAATGGTAATGTTTAATCAACAAATCTTTAGAAGAGAAAAGGAATAGTAACCCCCCCCCCCCCTGTCGACAGAAGAATTAGTATTGTTTTTGAAGCATAAATTTATGATGACATGGGTACATGTTAAAAACTTTGCTATTTCTGTTCAGGTTCAAGGAAATTCATTCCAAAAGAAGATAGCACTGTTGTTTGGGATTGGCCATGTTGTGGAGGTAAACACCATTTTAATTTGACCTCCTCTAAATGGTGTTTTTGGAATTCTGTTTGTTAAATGAACTTATTCCTAATTTAGACAAGGAATAAATATTCAGAAGTTCATGATGTCTGCTTATAAATTAATCGTAATCCTACTCCTATACATTATAATCATGGACCTGGTGAACTGAAATGAAGGAAGGTATACAAAAACATGTGGAAAAGCTAAGAGTTGTAACTTAAATTAGTGGTCATTGTATTTATATAGAACTTAAAAGGTGCTATTATTTCTATTACTGTTGTTAGTTTGCCTTAGATTGTGGTTCGGCTACATGAGAGATTTTTAAGATAGAATCTTAATGTTAATGCAAATGCAAATCAGGTAAGTATATGAGTTATTTCAAATTTTGCATTCATAGTTGTAGTTTAAACCTGCTCACTTTAGTGATTAACTATGAGTATGACCCCTCTATTTTTTTTATTGGTGACATCACCTTATTTATTGTTGATTTTGATGTCATTTTCGTCGTTGATATTTTAGTTGTTTTTATTGATATTATTTATTCCAAGCAAATTAACTCGACCGTATACAGCTTCAAGTCTGATGTTGATTTTGTTGCTGGTAATGATGATAATGATTGGCTGTTTTGTGCTTATTTGTGTGTTCAGGTTTGTGCTTATTTGTGTTTTGTTGATACCTCAACAAGTCAAATCCTGCTAATTGCATCAATTAGGATACAATTAATTAAGATATTACCATAACTACGTAAACCATAATATAAACCCCACATTGCCCATCCTCTGGCCATAGACCATAGTATTCTGACTTCCATCCCTCGTTGACAGTCATTGTTCACTACAATCTCACATGTTCCAATTCATGCCAAAGCTGGTCCATTCTAAACTCAATTTGTTCATTTATGGCTTCCTTCACGAGCTCATGTTCCAAAGTCAAGGCGTCTTCGAGTTTGAGGGGATATTAGAATATATTTTTTTGAAAAGTAATAAGAATGGCATGAAGTAGCCTAAATAATTACAAAATGTACAAAATCTAATATGTTAGGATATTATATATTAAAATATTATTGTAAGTATGTAGATCGTTGCTTTGTAAATAGCATGGGCTACTGTGGTTTTGTAATGCCAGAGTCAATTGTGGTTTTAGGGTTACTATACTAAATCTAATGTATTCCTCTATATATCCTACATTGGGTTCATTGTAACACAACAAACTCAGTAGAGTAAAGATGTTGTTTAGGGCTTTCGACTCAAGACGCAGGTCATCAGGCTCAACTACGTTAATTCTCTTGCTTCCATCCTCTCTCTCTCTCTCTACATCATTTTATTTTCTTCCTTAAAAAAAAATAGTAAAGTGACGGTGTGATATTTTATGCTATTTCTGGGCCAGGATAAGTCCAGTGGGAATCAAGGAGGACCAACTCAAAGGGCTTCAGCTTTAGCTGCCTTATCTTCTGCATTCCATCCATCCTCTGGGAAACCAACCCAAACGGTAAACAAACTGCTAATGCCTCTATTGGTTTACTAAAAATCTTTTCACCATTCCTTTTAGCTGTATCCAACTATCATGTCTTCATTAGTGTAGTCTGAGGAGTTGCAGCCTATACTGTTGCATGTATGTAAACTAGGCCATAAAGGCCGATTCTGGAACACCCCCCCTCCCTTCCCGTCGCAAAAAAATAAGCAAATAAAAGGCACACAAAGAAAAAAAGAAAGTCATTTTAGAATAATATGACCAGTAAAGCCTTTGATTTGGAGTTCAATTGGGAGGTCTAGAGATTTGATCATTTAACACTTACTTGTTACCTCTTGGGATTGGATAGGGTAAGGGGGCCCGGCAGGCCTGCTTCTAGAAGTTCTGAAACATTGCCAAGGGGGGTGAATCTGTATACTTTTATCTTGAAAATAGGAGATGCATGCCTTGCAGAGATTTAAATTGGAAGGAACTTACCTCTCTTAACTTAAAACATCTGCCCCTGACAAAATGTTCCTTTTTGCAAATTGAATTCCCTTCCAAGTAACCTTAAATAGTCACTACTAATTAGATTAGTCAGATGGCAAAAAAGAAAAAAGAAAAAAAAAAGGCATCAGGGGCAAAGTGTCATTTATGAAAGTAGGAGATAAATTCCTGACATTTCTGTAAACCTTGAGAGGTTAGTGTGATGTACCTCAATAACAATAATGATTAATGACCCCACTTTAGGCAATTGTGGAAGATACTTTATGCATGTATCAGTTCATATTTGATATAATACATACAAGCTAAAAGTGATATCTTGCTATATAGTACCCTTGAACATCAGTTCTAGTGGTAAAGTGAGGGTTAGGGTTTGTGTAGGTCTTAGGGTTCAATTCCCTTAACAAAATAAAATTAAATAAGGAATAGCAATTAGCAAATGATAAAAAAATGGGTACTCAGCAGCATTCCATTTGAGGATTTTGCATCTTCAGAGATGTAGGGTTTTGCATCTTTAGAGATGTCTATTTCACAGGTTTCACTTTCAGGAAGGTATCTGATGTCGAAGGAATCAGAAGCCACTATTCCATTTGAGGGATTAGATTAATTTTCTCTGAGTTCGTATGAAAAATTCTAGGGAAAAGCTGTTCAGCTGGCAACAGGACAAGAAAGTTTATTTAGCCAGATTTTATACAAGTTTGAAGGGAAACAAGATCTCCCATACATAATTCTGGTAGGCAGTGATTAATCCTATTTGTGGGTGAGGTCAGCAATTCTGGGCCTTTGGAAATAAAGGAATGCTATTCATACTAACTTATCATACAACAACTCATAAGAACTGATGAGTATGCTATATAAGCACTGGATCTGCAGGTGGGAACCATCTGTTATGTATGACTTCAAAATATCTTGTGCAAATCATTTAGTATGAAATGCATATGTGAAAAAGCATTTCCCTTGGGAATATTTTTTTGACTAAATTACAATTTTGACCCGTAAAGTTTGAGGTTATTTTCATTTTGGTCCCTTAAGTTATTTTATTTATTTATTTTGGACTAAATTTTATTCCGTTTTCAAAATGGTCCTTCTGTCCTTCTCCATGATTTGATTTGGCTGTTAAAAGCCAACAAATTTACATCATATATATACATATATAGAGTGAGAGATAGGTTCAAGTTACACTTAGGTGTAACTTTACAAGAGTTACACATTTTCTTGACCATATTAAATCTAAGGGTGGAAAAACAATCATGCCATATCATAATTGTGCTAGAAATTAGTAATAAAACCACATTAACTCTCTTCAGCCTTGGATCTTTAAATAAGAAAATAAAATTTCTCCAGCATGTTCGTTGTCTTCTTCATCTAATCATCCCTATCTCTGCTACAAAATCTTCAACAACCAGAAAAAAAGATATTTTTGCACAACAATGTTCTTTCTACGAGCCAACAAAAATCAATATTAATTTGAGTGAAAAAATTGACTGTTACTGAGGTAATGCAGAAGGCTGTGTAATATGCAATTATGCTTTGGAGTTCTATGAATCACTGCTGCCATCAATTCAAAAATCCCTAAAGTTTGGCTGAGTTGGGTTCTTAGTAGAAAAATCAAAGTATAAAAGACTTTGGTTTTGGTGGGACCTTTTAAGCTTTGATTATGTAAAATTTGATGTAAATGGATCTGCAAAAATACTTGCATATATAGCAAAGGATGAGGCACTGCCACACCGCGACGCAAATTATAATCTCACCTCATCCTTTGCCTCTTACTCCCCAAATCATAATTTTAGCCTTTTAGAAACCACTTTTTTCTTCCTTATCAAAATCAAATTATTGAGTGCTTGACAGCGGTGGCTTTGGATGGGGCACTGCCACACCATGACGCACTCCTTGAACCAGTGAGCTGATGAGGTGGGCATTGGTGTTTCTAAATAATTTAGAACACATTAAATCTTCCCATGAGGTGGCAGCAACACCGTTTGCAAGAAAGAAACAAGGAAAATTAAGGTTTACATATTTTGCAAGAGAAAGATACAAAGAAAATTAAGGTTTATATATATTTTTTCTTAACCATGACATGAGAGATGAATATGCTTCCATACTATTTGTTTGCATGAGAACAAGAAGACTGTGAGAGAGGAAGAAGATGTTGTGGAAAGGTTCAATTAATGCTGTTTTTTTCCCCTATTGAGAAGAGTTAATGCCTTAAATCACTAATTTCTAGAGAACATTAATGGCATGACCATGAGTGTTTTTTCACCATTAGATATAATAGAAATAAATGGTCCAAAAAAGGTGCAACTCTTGTGAAGTTAAGGTGCCAAAATAAAATCTCCAACAGATATGAATGGAATGACTATTTTGAAAACGGAATCAAACTTGATGGACCAAAATAAAAAGTTTCAAACTTAAGGAGCCAAAATAAGAACAACCCCAACATTTAAGAACAGAAAGTGTAATTTAAGTCTTTTTTATATTTTATTTTCAGATAGACATGCGACTCATATTCTATTCATGTTAATTATTACTTGTTTTCATCTATCAGCAATTTTCTTGGTGAACATAAAAGTACTAGTGGGGAAACCTGGGGCAAACTCTAGTTAGTTGGATAAGTCTCTGCCTTTCCCTATTTTCTAAGGATCATTCAGTTGAGCAGCTCTGTTTGACTGTGTGCTATGTGGGGCAAGCTTTGGTTATTTTGAAAAACCTTTGTCTTTTCTTCTTTCTCAGTGGATGGTTTAGTTGGGAAAGTTGTGTGGCCAATGTGGTCTATTTGGTTTTCAAGAACATCTAATGGTAGCATTCAATCTGCACTCCAAGTTATAACCTAAAGCTAGCTTATGATTTTGATGCAAGTATGGTTGTCGTCATCATTGCTATATATTTCATGCTTCTGCAATTTTTTTCCCCTTATTATACATATCTAAATAGAATCAATTTTATAGTTGACGATAATGATAATAATGGCAATGTACATGCATGTGTTTGAGACATTCATATACTTGATCAATTCTTGTGCTATCCCATTTTCAGGACAAATCCAATGGGTCAAATCAAGGACCTAGGCAAAGGGCTGAAGCTCTGGCTGCCTTAAACTCTGCATTTAATTCATCCCCTGGTGCCAAAACTTCTGCTCCTAGGCCATCTGGCAGAGGTCAAGGATCACAAAGAGCAGCAGCAGTAGCTGCTCTTTCATCTGTTCTTACAGCTGAAAAAAAGTCTGATGAATCTCCTACTCGATCCAGTAGCAGTCCTCCACCAGAAACTAACTCTCCTGGTAAGGAAGAGATTACCCTGCTTTTTTTTTTTTTTTAACAAGTAATATACATCTAGTAACTTTCATGACATAGTTATTGTATAAATACATTAAACCTCTGAATTGTTTGCATGAAGTTATCTTTTCCAAGGCTGCTATTTTGTGATATTTCAGTTAACTCCTTTAAAACAATGTCACTTCACATTTTTAACATTAAAAAATAACTTCAGAGATTATTTATTAATTTATTTAAACAAAAAATTGTTTTTGACAATTTTTAAACTTAATGGACTAAAATAACAATTGTTTGAATTTAATGGACTAAAATGACAATTGATCAAAGTTAATGGATGAAAATTAACTTATCAAAAAAAAAAAGTTAATGGATGAAAATTATAATTTTTAAATTTAGTGGACTAAAATGACAATTGATCAAAGGAATAGGGTATGAAGTGTATTTTTGTCTTAAAAGAAATGCCATAGCCACTACCTAGTGAATGTTTTTCCATAAAAACTATATTTGACCTTGTATTTGCTCGCTCGTATCTAAAATTTTTGAATGTTTGGCTTGTTTGAGTACTTGCAGCAGAAACAAAAAGTGAAAATGATCGATCTGAATCAGAGGGACCTCAAGAGGTTGCAGAAATCAAGGAGAGTGAGGAAGTTGCACCCAGATCAGAAAGCAATGGGGGGAATTCAGAACCAAAGCAAGAGACAGTGCAGGAGAATGATAGTGGAAGTGGTCGAACATTCAGTTATGATCAACTAAAGGCAAAATCTGATAATCCAGTGACTGGAATTGATTTTAAGCGGAGAGAGGTAGTTTCTATTATGAATGCCTTCATTTTATTCCATATGTAGAATCAGTATTAATGGTTTTTTTTCCCCAAATTTGTAGGCCTATCTGTCAGACGAGGAGTTCCAGTCTGTATTTGGGATTACCAAAGAAGCTTTCAATAAATTGCCAAGGTGGAAGCAAGATATGCAGAAGAAGAAAGTTGATTTGTTTTAGGGATCAAACTGATTAAAAGAATGAAATTTCTGCCTTCTTCTGCATCCTTGTTCCTTAATTATATCGATCTCTGCTTCTAAGTTGGATATCTGTGGTTTATTGGTAGAACATGCCTGGTTTGCAATGTCTTCTTAGCATTTTGCTATCTGCCCTTGATGCTCAATAGCTGTGATAGCATCGGTATTGATTGTGATGCCATCTGAAGAGTGATTCTTTTATTTCTTTACTTTCAACTGATCCTGCTTTTTGTAATGGTCACAGATTGTAGTTTTAAAGACTTCAGGCAGGTCAAATTCTTTTAATTGGTCAGTATGTATTTCTTTTGTGGTTATCTGACAATTATCATCTTCTATTTTGTTAAAAGGGGGTGGGGGGGGGGGGGGGGGGGGGGTTTGTATATGTATTGCATTTGTACGCGATTTTATTATATAAGGAATGAAAATTTGTTTGTTGGTTGCCATTTATGAGTTATGTATTTCTGGCTGTGAACATCTTGGTTTTATTTTGATATTTATCCTAGCATTACTAAGTAACTCATGAACTACTACTTCCTTTCTATCCTTATTCCTTTCAACTTTCTCATCTTTTACAATCTTTGTTTGCAGATTTTGTTCTCAAATATAAAAACTGGATTATAAAAATTGGAAAACAGGGATATGGCATAATTATGTTGTTTTTTTCACCTATAGAGAAAAATCTGTACTCGAAACTTTTGAAGTTGGAGATAGTTACATGTTTTGTCAGTGAGAGAGTTGGATGGTGGTTGTGGTTTTTTTTTTTTTTTTTGGGAGATAAAAATATAGTTGTGGTTTTATTTGCAGTAAAACCAGGTTTGTTGTTGTTGTTGTTGTTTTTTTATTTTATATTATTATTTTTTAATTTATAATTTGCATTATAAATTCATGTTTAAGGAATGATAGGGGATAAGTCTTGCTACAATTTCTGTTGTGTGAGTGAAACTCATTTTATGTGGAAGTCACGTACTGTGAACTTCCAAAGTTAATTTGCTCTTTATTTTGGAACTCACCACAGGAATAAAATGAAATTATTGCTATATTAGGTTTAAAGCGTGTTTATTCTATACGTAATTTGTTTCAACCAAAGTTAAATTTTGGTTTTGGTGTCGTTTGTTTGCCCTTCGAAGCTTGGATGGGGGAAAAAATCAAAATTGGGATTAGTTCATTGAATAAAAAAAGATTAAACCAATTATATGTTATATTGTTCATGGCTGATCTGGGTTCTATAAATTGGTCAACACTTCCTAGACTAATATACTAACAATGAAAAAGCCACACACAAAAAAAAAAAAAAAAAAAAAAAAAAATGATGATGATTATTATTATTACTACAGATGGTTGTTGAGCAAGTAAATTGATGCATCCTATTCATACCTTATTCACTTTAATCTTTATGCACTGGTCTGGGATACCAATTGCAAAACCGAGGCCAGAGGCATAGAGGGCCAAAAGGCCCAAAACATAAACTTTAAAAAAAATATTAATGGAGCTTCTTTTCTTTCTTTTGTTGTTGCTTTCTTCACTTTATTACAATCTCAATGAATTCTTTGTACACTTCCTTGTACTATAGTTCTTTTTTTGCCCTTTCGATATCTCTTTTAGGCACGCCAAACTCATCTGAGTTTTGTTCAACAAATTGTTTTCTTAATAATAAAATTGTTAGGATTCATCCATGGTTTGAAAAATTTTATCATAATTTTACATTATAAACACTGTTTGCATTTTCCTTCGATGCAGTTGGTATTGCCATCAACAGATAAAATTGGTAAATTTGATATAAATAGTTGCATAACACTTTTGGAATCACTCTTTCTCAGTGAGAATGTGATCTTCTTTATTCATATTTTTTCCAAGTAAATTTGTGAGTTTACTTATGCAATTCATGGACTATCATAGCTGAGAGTCTATACGTTAAACTGCCAAAAGGATTTGAAATTTTATGATACTTGTAAATAGTTAAATTTCATGAAATGTGTAACTATTAATTATTGTTTGTTGAAGATACCTATTATCTCTTCTAACAAAAACAAAAACACTTATAATCTGTCACGGACCACCATGATTTTTTATTTTGGAGGAAGGTTCGCAACCAAACAAAGAGAAAAAAAATTCTTTTTGGTTATGTGAATCTTTTGGAACATGCTTTACATAATTAATTCTAACAATTGACAACCGTGGTCCAAATGCCTAGTCAATTTTTCTTGCAATTGCCCTTGTCCTGCTACTTGTCCTACTAATGTACCCATTCAAAGGGGAAATAAAATATGCTAGTATTGAATTTCATACCACTTTTTTTTTTTTTTTTTTCATGGTAAGACTTTAGAGCCAGCTTTACCCCCCTTGATTTGAGCCACGTATGTCAACTCTCCTACTGAAAATTATTCCTAGTGAATAAGAATAATAACGTAAACCATGGTTTTGGTTGAACTATGATGAGAACTAGAGTGATCCTCATAATGACAAATAAGAAGTCAAGTGGGCTAAATAAACAAATCATTTCTTCATATTCAGATTCCATAGCATTCATTCTCTTCTCTTAAGTCTTTAACCCAATTTACACTGTAACCAATTTCTAAGATTATGGATAATGATATAGTTTTGTGGCACAATAGGAAGATCTTGAAAGAGAAGGCTCATGACCCACCTAAAATTGTGTTGATCCCATATCTTTTACCCTTTGTTTTTTTGCCAGGATCGTACCCTTTACCTAACTGTAATACTTTAAGTTTTTGATAATCTCAATTTTTTTTAATTAAAGAAAGATAATCTAATTGTGTTTTTTAGGCAAAAACTATCACTTCATTTAAAGTGACCTTTATTTAAGGTCCCACTTGGGATAATATGTTTTTATTTTTGCCCCAAAGTCCACACTACATAACGTACATAGCCTTGTACAATCAAAATGAGTACCCAATATTAATTGGTCCACATCTGTGGCGTTTAAACTCTCAACCACGAACTATAATATCAAACAGCTAATCCAAAGCACCCACCATTTACGAGTATGATTAGCTGAATGTTTTGGGTCATTACAAAGTGGAGTTAACATAGTTTTTCTTTTTACGTATTATCATTATCATTAGCATGCCTTAATTAATGAAACCTTTTCGTGGTTAGACAAAAGGTATGTGACATTTAGGCCAACATCTCCTTGAATGTCATCAAATGTTTTCATTGGCTTTAGCCAATGACTAAACTATACTGTTGCCAATAGAAGTTTCGTCGTCAGATTTGGAAGTCCCTGAATTTGTTGTGGGTTTCGGATTTTGGACTTAGAGTACCACCCAATTGCACATTTAATACGAGAGAGAAAAGCCAAGGGCCTTGTAGTTGAATTGGCACTTCCCATGCACAAAGTGCTTGGGGGTCTAGGAGAGAAAAGGGTTTGAGTTGCGGGATTAGCAGCATGTTGTAATTATTTTTCAAAAAAAAAAAAACACGAGAGAGAAAAATTAGAAAGGCAAAAAAATTTAAAAGTTAAATAAAAAAATAATTTAATGGTTGAGATTAAAAGTGCACTCATTTTAATTTTCAATTGTAATCCTTGAAAGCAAATTGCACGTTGCAATAGTTAAGATTTACACTGAGTCTCAACCCATGAGTTTCAATTAGATTTTTTTTTTTCCTCGAAAATGATTAGATTTTTTTAAGGGAAAATATTAAAATTGTATTAATAAGTATACAAAGTAAAACTATTAGCCAAGAGAAACTGGGTTTAAATTGTATATAATTACTATTCAGTTGATAAAATCTTTGTTGTCAAATAAAGAACTAGGTTCGAATCCTAAGTTCCTAACTGCACAACAAAATAAAAAATAAAAACTGATATTTTGGGTTTCTTGGCTTAATGATAAAAAATTATTATTATTATAGAAAAGATAATTTAAATCCTATTATATCTATAGAAAAAGGTTTCGAAATTCAAATTATTAGAATTTACATAAATTATAGCCATAAAATATTGAGGAAGCTCAGTTTCAAAGATTACAAAATTACATATGGTTTGGTGTCATATTGAAGGCCTAAATGTTAGGTAAGTAGTAATGAGTAATGACACAAGGTTCACATGAAATATTAGAATGTGATCACATCACATGTCATAAACAATCCCCACTTCCCACTTTGGAACTCATAAGCTACCCGTGAGAATATATGCCCCGTGTTTAGGCCTTCTTTCTTTCAGACATTGAACCTTAAGCCTTTCGATAATGACTGCCACATTTACATATGCTATTACTGATTTTTTTATTATTCCCCAACATATGATATATAATATGGAGAAGCCACACACACACTATACACTGTTGTTTACACTTTAGAAAAGTATGGATAACCACGGTACAGACACTTGGGGTATATTTCTTTTGTTGATTTCTTTTTCTTCTTCTTTTTTTTTTTCTATAAGCAATTATAAGATTGATTAATTTTTATGTTTAGTGATTATTTTTTCGGGAAATTTTATCAAAATCACTCACTATTAGGATTATAAACTTGCCAAGAACCTTGTAATAGTATTGACACATCTTCATGCATAAAATGCTTGAGGATCAAAGTTCGAGCTGCGGAGTTAACAATATACTAAAATTTAAAAAAAAAATTTATTAACCAAAATTGAAATAAAGTAATAGTTTTCAAACTTATAATTATGAACAAGCCATGCTAAACCAAAATTGACGGTGTATTTCAATTTCATTCATTCATTCAATCACAAAGATGACCATAACATGACATGGTGAGAAGAGAAGAGAACCGACCAAATTCTACAAAACAGTATGTGAATCAAAATCACATCCAAATAACTCATTCCCATTGTGGGTTATATGTTGACAAAGCAATTCCTATCATCCTATCCTATCTCCATTCTCCAACCCACTTACTCAACAAAAAGACAAGTCCAATAACTTAATATTCAAAATCTTCGACATGACTCTAATACAGTCACTTTCAATTCAAGAAATCAAAATTAGATTGATGCATCTAAATTTGGCTTCTCCTCGATAAAACCTTCCCTAGTATATTATTTATTTTTTAAAAAAAATCAGCTGGAGTTAACTTTTCTTTTGTAACTTTATATCGCAGTGCTGTTGCATATTTTTAAGCTATATAATAATACTTACAATATGGTATGAGAGGGGCCTCAAAATCTTTCGGCGTGCTTCCTACATTAATAGCACGAAGAAACAATATTGTGCGTGCATGCGTGACCGGCCAAGCCTTAATATAACCTTGATTTTGAATTGAAAAGAATAATACATCAAATTATTTATTTATACCTACCAATGCAAGATTGGTAACTTTTTTTTTTTTAAAAAGGTTAGTAACATGAGTAGAGGTTACCGTTATTTGACTTTGTGGTTGTGGAAAATGTGGCACAGGCAAGGACTTGGAGTCCTCCAATTCAAAAAGGACTTTGGCTGCTCATTCAAAATCGTCCAAAGACTAAAAAGGAATGAGTAGGCTGTGTAGCCTAATTCTTTTTCTTTTGTTTTTTCAGCCTAACCCATAAGTATTTGTGTTCATACAACAAAATCTTGGGTGATTTCTTTTCTTCATTCCTCTTCCTATGATAGTTTTCAACTCGGTCCACCCAAAAGCTTTTAAGATCCTATCTTTCTATCTTCTAATAAATATGGAATCAACTCTCTCTCTCACACACACACACACACATACAGTGTGTGTTAATGGGATTATGGGGTCCAAGGTAGAGCACCCCACCTCAAATCAAAGAAAGGCTAGTAATTGTCTCATATGAGTTATGTATGACACGTGTTACATTATTGGTGTCGGTGGCTTGGCCCTTACCATGGAGAGATGGTTAAGTTCCAAGCACTTGGTAAAAAAGAATCCAATGCCAAAATTCAGCAATATTAATGTACTCCTTTTTTTTTTCTTTTTCTTTTTTTAATTGTGATTCTGAATTCTGATAAATAAATGTCACAAAATTGGGGTCCTTTTCAATAAAAGTATTGATACATTTTAAGAACAAGGTTTTTTTTTTTTTTTTTTTTTTTTTTACAAGTTATAATATGGGGATTCAGGTAGAATTGGATTTATTATTATTTTTTAAGCCAGTGTTAAACTATAAAATTGTTTAGAATTTATGGATAAAGAATATGTGACATTGACATATAATCAATCTATTTTTTAATTGGTAAAATTTGTTAAATTTATTCAACTCATGAACTCCACAACTTCTAAGGATATATTGACTTCATTCATCAAATATTCTAAGGATATATATTTTTCAAATGACGCATGTCGGCATGAGGAAGTTAATAATGCTAAATAATATGAATAAATAATTTCAATAAAACCTCATGAGATTTGAAAAAAAAAATGTTAGAAATTCTTTTTTATTTGATATAAAACAGACAGTCCACGACTTCCTAAAGTAATAGGAGCGCAAGAAGTCACAACGCTAGATCAAAGTGGGGTGCCAGTAGAGGCCTTCGGGGTGACAGTGTCAGAATTGCATGAAATTTGACAGGTTAAAAGCAAACGACGTTCTGATCCAGACTCATACCATGAACGTTACCAAAATTTAGGCGAATTCCTTCATTAAGGCATTGAAAACAGTGTTTTTGCTATTTATAATAATGTTTTTCCTTAATAAATTTTAGTTTAAAAGTCAAAATAATGTCTCGTTTGTTTTGGGACGACCCTTAAAATCAGTAGTTTATGATTTTGCATTTAACTTAATTTTTCCAGTTTTGGTAATTTCGGTATTTTGTCACCTAATCGCATAATTAGTGCGAATTAGGGTTTTAGACATTTTTCTCAGTATTTATATGTTTTGTAGCCATCAGAGGCAAATCAAACTATTATTAATAAACACAGACTTTTGTCAAATTATTTTTCTGATTAATTTCAATTTTCTTCTCCTTGTGGATTTAGGAAAATCTCTTATGGATTTGAGGTTTACTACCAAAAACTAACAGTTTAATTTTTGTTCTACTAAGAGAGTATCGTGTATGCTTTCTTTAACCACCAGTGTTAAACTATAAAATTGTTTAGAATTTATGGATAAAGAATGTGTGACATTGACATATAATCAATCTATTTTTTAATTGGTAAAATTTGTTAGACTTATTCAACTCAACTCCACACCTTCTAAGGATATATTGATTTCATTTATCAAATATTCTAAGGATATACATATTTTTCGAATGACGCATGTCGGCATGTGGAAGTTAATAATGCTAAATAATATGAATAAATAATTTCAATAAAACCTCATGAGATTCGAAAAAAAAATGTTAGAAATTCCTTTCTATTAATAATACTATAATAGTAAACCCGCTGAAGTCTTTTTTTTTTTTTTTTAATTAACAAATAATGATTCTAGTTCCTAGGAAACATTAAATTTATATAAATAAAAACCTTAATGGGTGGAGTGTTTTTTTATTTAGTGAAAATAAGAGAGGACTTCTATCGTTTACCAAAACTTGAAGAAGTTTACTTTTAGAGTAACTACGAATGAAAATATAAGTGAAAGATAATACCAATTCAAATGCTCTATATTTCTTTAATAATGATAAAAAATTGATCATATACGCCCTAATTCAATGAGTCAATCGTTATCACCCATTACCACCAAAAACCTATACACATCAATTTAATGAGTAGTATGCTATTACACGTATGAAGTTGATAGAGACTCATGGGAATTATTTTAGAGCCTCGAAAACTCTAATGACCTCAGATAGTTAGATACATTACCTTGAATATAAACTCAATCACTCTAATAGCTACATTTTCTTTTTCTTTTTTTGAGAAGAACTTTAATAGCAACAAGTACATACATGGTGGTGAATCATATAGGAAACTTGTCCCATCATAATTCTATCAGTAGCTAGCTAGTTTTATCTAAATGGAGCTTTCAAATTGTATTATTAAATGGTAATATGATATTTTAAATATGATCAACCTTCAATTGAACTTCAAGGTGTCATTGATAAATCTTTCTTTTACCTTCACTCAAATCTTCCCTTTTCTTCACTCATAAAATAAAAATAAAACGTCAATGTGTTTCATTGGCTATTTCATGCTTTGGTTGTTCGTATCAGCCACGTTAATCTTGACTTCACTAAAAAATATTGATACAAGCATTATATGCTACTTTTATTTGTGAGCGCTTTATAGACTAGTTTAATACCCCTCCATCTTAATAATGTATTTAATATTTGGACAAAGATGTCGTTCAAAATGGGTTGGAGAAGATTACGTGAGATTAATTAACTTTCAATGTATTCTAAATCATATAATTCATTAATTTTTAAATAAGTTAAATGACTATTATGTAAGGCATATAATTAAAAAGTGCACATAAAAAATCTTTTAAATTACCAATATAATGGATTAGAGAAAATTTCTTCCAAATAAGAAAATTATATTCTAAACATTTAAACTTCCATATACCTTTGGTACCAAATACTTCACGAATTTTCTTTGTTGTAATTATCTTCTATATGTATTTATTGGGATCAAAATCTGAGTTTTGGTATGATTATATGGGTTTCACCAATTCAATTAAATTCCATTGCCATGAGTGTAACCTACACTCACTTTGATTATCACACCCAATACATCTTGTACGTAAGTTGTAATTGAATCCTAATTATTCATCAAATTCCAATGCATGTAGTGCATTGGACTTGTTAAGATGGTGACATGTGTTTAAAAGTAAACAAGTGTTATAATTTCAATAAATCCAATGCAATTGGGCATTGGACCCAAACCTTACCTCTAGTTATGTAAGTTTCAGAAGTTATATGATAACCACACGGCATATATCTACCAAATCTTTTCTATTAATATTCTAAAAAAAAAAAGCCTTCTCTATTAATGACAATGTACGAAAGATTAGACCTTATACAACAAAATTCAGCCCCTAATTAAACCTCTAATGACCACTGGTTTGGACAAATCACCTTATTATTTATTACACCTTTTGTTTTGCCTTTGCGGTATATCTACTTTGTTTTTAATGCCGCCGGTTTTGTTTTGGACTCTATCATGTCCCATCTTATTTCTTTCTTCTTCTTCTTTTTCTTTTTTGTTTTTTTTGGAAAATCAATGTCCCACGGGTTTATTAAAGGATTATAGACGAATATAAGTTTAAGGGAAAATTTAATTATTAAATATCTTAACAACGATATTGGTTTAGAAAATATTTTTAAAAACTTTTTATAAGAAATGAAAAAAGTAATTATTTTTTTACAGTTTTTATATTTCACAAGAAGGTGATATAAAAAAATATCCTGAGCACACTCCAAGACCCAAAGTTTAATAACGTAGGTGATTGGTGGTGGGTTCAAGAAGGTTGAAGTTTTTGGGATCAAAGCAATCTTGATCAACTTTCATAATTTTACATAAATTAGCGGTAACATATACGTATTTAGCTAGCTTCCATTCTTGTGCTTTTTGCTTCTCTTAATTTAAGAATAGAATAGCGGATTAATTAGTATTTTTAAATGATTGAGCAAAGGGGTGATAAATATATAAGTTTCGAAGTTTTCACAGAAAGATGTGAAAGTATTTGATAGGAGAACATTCATAGGACAGTATAAGGCATACCCCATGAATGGTATAATATATAGTTCTTTAACAGAACCATGTTCTCCTTGATTGGCAATGATCTTTGTTTAGGCATTGATCAAAATATTCACGCCGAAAGTAAGAATTAAAACCGTAGTTTACTTATTGGCATATGGTCTCCACTAAACCCTTTACTATGATTAAACCAGCTGGCATTTGACCTAAATCTTCACTATTATAAACATCACAATCCCCTAATTAACGAAGCAGTTTTTTTTTTTTTAGAAGAGTTAATGAAGCAGTTCTGAGTGGCTACTTTTGATGGGTTAAAGAGAAATTCATTATATCTAAATAACTTTTTTTTTCCACAAAAAATAAATGATCAAGGGTTGTGTTAGTACCACTTTTATGGGTTAAAATCAATTGCTTTTCTCTTTTTCTTTAAAAAGTTTCTAAAAATATTTCATAAACCAATATCCTTAAAACATCCTTTAACATTTTTCAATTATCAATGATAGACATGTTAGTTATGGCCCTCATGGATCTATGTGAAAATCAACAACTCTTAACACCTTGATAAGTTGTGAAAGATTTTGCATGTGTAGCATTAATCAAAGAAAATTTATTGATCCTAGCTATACCACAGCCAAGAAGGATAAATACTACTACTTATCAAGAAATAAAATACTAAAATGCTTAATTTCATGGTAATTACGAGTGTACAGTAGTCTCCCCTGTCAACAAAAACCAAAGTCCCCCCAGCTCACCAAATGTTGTAATGTAAAGAAAAGTCAATGGAATATGCATGTCAGCCTTTGAATTGAAACGGGAAAAGATATCAGTATTGGGAGTAGCAAATTCCAACACCACTTTATATAATTTCTCTCTTGATCAGTAAACCCCCTTGATTAAAACACTCTAGATTGCAGATCACTCAAAAATTAATGCTTTCTTTTTTTTTGTTGCCACCACTTTAATGCAACATGAAGTTAGTTGGGGGATCCGTTTGGTTTTAGACATGGGCATAGCCCAGAGCTGGCATAAAAAAAAGAAAGAATAAGCCGAAAAGGCATGTAAATAACACGTTTTGGTGCTTTCTCTTCTTTTAAAAGCAAAATATATATATATAGAACGCGGAGACTGAGGAGGTAGGAAGGAAAATGAAGATCACAAAGCACATGCAGAAGGCAGAAGGCACATGGGGATGGGGCTAATGAATACGGTGTTTCACTCATCCCTAAACTTAATTAGTTGCCTCACATTCCCGCCATGACTCTCTTTTTCTTTTTTTTCTCTCTTTCTTCCTTTATTTCATTTTCTGCCTTTAATTTTAGTTATGGTAAGTAATTTTCTTTCACGTTCTATGGAAAGAAGCACCAATAACTCAAAAAGTACTCAACGCTTATTACCCTCTGCTTTCCATGTTTCTACTTAATTACTACTTCTTCTTTACACATGGCTGATTTACTACCACTTTTGTGCTAAATTATGCACTTTGTTTATACATATATGATTCGTATATGGGATGCAGTTATACTTTTCGATAATTTTTTCTTTTTTCTTAGAAAATGTTAAAGATGACCAAAGAGTATTAATTTAGAAAATATTTTTAGAAATTTTTTATAAAAATTTTTATTTTTATTTTTATTTTTTGACAATATTTTATATTCTTCATAAAAGTAGTATTAAATTTTTTTTAAAATGATCCGTTAACAAAAATCCTAAAAACACCTATTAACTAAACCCTATCTTTTTTTGAGATTGTTAAAATTATCTATTATGTACGTTAATATGTAGTTGTTTTTTCTCTATTGGGATAAAGTCTTGTTTCCTATAAAAAAAAAGTCTTTTTTCTTTACCCAAAAAAGAAAAAGAAAAAGAAAAAAAGAATCCATCTTCTTTCGAATCTCCAAATACTGTGTATGGGAAGATACTATATATCTCACCGACAAGGGTGGAATAATTTTCTGTAACTTAACACTTGGGATGATCCTTTTTTTTTTTTTTTTTTTTTGGGAGAAATTATATAACATTAGAGTAGAAATGACAAAATGAGGGACAAGTTAGAGGAAGGGCATTTTCTATCAAAGAACTAAGAGGACCACTGCCATCTAATCTAAGGCAACTTCTTGTCGATCGTGTGCCCCAAAAAAAAAAAAAAAAAAAAAAAAGTAGTATCTTTATTCTTTTCATTAAATGGTAATAATATGTTACATAGCAATTACAAAAACTTCTCCTTCAAGGAGAGTATCAATCTTAATTACCCAATAATAGAATTAACAGAGATGAGAGACCAGGATTAATATATTAGCCAAGATTATTGATTATGACTCCATGTTTTGATCATTATTATCAAAATGGTAATGTGTTCGTGGCCCGTTTATATGCAATTAAACATATAAGTACTAAAAAAAGATATAGATATATAGCCAAGACCACAAAATAGTGCTTTTGCTAACTTTCTCATGTATGTATCCACCAAATTTATTAACTTACCCATAACGTGTCCATAGAAGAATACAATAGTTTATTTCCAAATATTATATACACGTAAAAACAAAACTAATTGAAAAAAAAAAAAAAACAAAAAAAACAAAAATTTATAATAATTATAAATTCTATTCTCTTTCCTTTTTAGTGATCCACTAAAGTTTAACAATCCCTATAAACAGAAGAATCTTCCTCAAATGAACATATTAACTTCATAATCAAAGAATTAAAATCATAATTACCATTACCACGTTGGATTATAGCGTAATCTGACAATGACGTGGCAGAAGCTGAGTTTAGACCAGGAATCAATGAACTCGTTTCTGGGATTGACTCAGTGTTCGTGACCAAATTGACGTTCTTCAATAAGAACTCGCTCGCAACGAGTTGACTCAAAATTGCCGACTCGGTGACCGAGTTCTTCTTCTTGCGTTGCATGGCAGCTCGAACAATTTCGGTTAACATTGAATTCGATAACCTTCGAACCCCTCGAGCTCCACCCAGTATCACAGCTGAGTTGACTTGGAAATGAGACTGAGTTTTGTCCGAGTTCTTCTTATTATGCTTGCTAGAACTCTCTGCTTTAGTTGATAAGTAAACCGACCCGGGGTTCCGATTCCTGACTCGGCCGAGTGGATCACGGAGTAAAATTGAGTTCTTCACGTCCACCAGCATTACATGCTTGAAATTCCTCCGAACTCGGCCGAGTAGCATCGGATAACAAGCCCATCTTCTCAAACTCATTGGAACGTGGTCTAGAAACCCAGCAAGCGAGTTCTCCGGGTCCAGCTCAGACGATTCAAAACCCACCACTGAGCCATAACTCAACCGAGTCGACTCAGTCTCAATTTCTTCCCCACTTCCATCCGAGTTAATACTAGAATTACTTTTCTGAACTCTCTTACCCCACATAGACTCCCCCATTTCCTTCTTCCCAGGCTTCATAAACTGAGTCACATCAAAACCCAGGACCCGCTTTTGACTAGCAGTAGTATTCAAATCGTTGTCGTAATGGTGAACGAGTTTGAAGAACGAGTCGTTCTCTTCTTGAAAAATGGGACCAAAACTCGATAAAGAAGTTGAATTGGGAAAGATGAGAACTAAGTCCGCTTTAGCAGTGAGGCTAGACCTATGTAAGAGTCTTAAAAACAAGCGGAGATCATTGTCAGTGACATCCTCAAGTATATGACCAACAACAAGATCGTTCATAGCTCTAGTGCCTCTTCTATAAAGAGCTCCCATTCCTTGTAACGCAGTCGGTGAAAGCTGTAAAAGAGGTGTCTTTATGGCTCTGGGGTGTGATATCTTAGCAAAAGAAGAGGTTTTGGAAATGGGTTTATGGGAAAGGAAGCGTCTTGGGGAGCTGGGAGTGTGTGGTGTGATAGAGGGTTCAAAAGTAGAGAGAGTGAAGAGGAGGAGCGTGATGAAGAGAAAAAGAGCACAAATTGAAATAGTGGATTGAGCTCTAGAGAGAATGAAATTAGAACCATTTCTTCTAAGGCTTTTGGATTTCAAAGAAGAAGAAGAAGAAGAAGAAGATGGTGATGAGGAATTAGGAGAAGAAAAGAGGTGGTTTCTGTCGACATTAATGGTGGGGTGATTATTATTATTATTATTATTAGTACTACTGTTATCTTCAGGAAAGAAGACTAGAAGTAAACCCATGCCCCAGTTTTCGCTACTGCTATTGCTACCACTGCCAGTGGTGTTGTTGTTGTTGTTGTTGTTGATAGCTTTGAGCTTGGCCTTTGCTGAACAGAATCCCATATCTTACTTGATCTGATCTCTAGCTATTACTCACACACAAACACAGAGAGGTTTTTTTTTGTTTGTTAGGCTATTTTGGTTGAGATGGCGAATGAGGCTGAGGCAATGAGATTGTTGTTTTTGTCCATAACCCCTTTCCTAGCACTTTCTGTATTTTAATAATTATTGTTTTGTACCTTCGAGACAGAATATTGTCCTTAATTACAGCGGAAAGAAAAACGAATAATGACCACAGTTATAATGCTCACCAACCAAACATTTTTCACGTTCCCTTTTACATAATTTTCACCTGTTTTCACTGTAAACATCATTAGTTTTTTACCTGTATTTGTGTTAACTTTATTTATTATTAACCTATCACAAGATTCGGAAAGAATAAAATTTCTCTTTAAATTATTTTGGAAATAATTCTTTTAAATTTTTTATATATCTTTATTGTAGGGACCAGATTTGACTTGAATCCAAAACGGGAATGGATCAAGGCCCACGTAGCCCAAACAATGAATTTATAGAGTGCAGGAAAGAAAGCTAGTCTGATCTTGGGCCAAAATATTGGATTTTAGTGTAAAAAGATTAAAGATACGTGCAAGGAATGTAGTAATAAGTCTCTTCGGACATACCCTAGAGATCTGATTTTCCTTTTCTTTCTGTTCCGATCTTTTTTTCTCCTCCTTTTTTCTTCTGTCTTTCCTCGCCTTATATACCATGGCTTTTTTGCCTTTCTTATCATCCACGTGTGGACCTGGCATTCAACGTCCTTTTTCGTCATCCCCCTTGCCCTCTCTTGAATCTTCCATTCTTAACTGGAAAGCTGTTTGTTCACTGTTCAGGTATCACCTCCACATTAATGCGGCCAGAAGGTTAGCTGGGAGACATTTAATGCGGAGGTGACAGCACGTTTAGATATTTGTCATTTCCTACCATTACTTTTTGTTTGATATTTCCCCCTTTGCTCTGTTATAAGATTTGTCTCAGGCGTTGTTCTGAGTGATTAACGAGTTCACCAGATACCTCGGACAAAAGTACCGAGGTGACCATAGTCCTCGGACACGGCCCAACTCCTTACAAGCATGCTCCACCTCTCCTCGGATGGTAATTTTGTCCATTCCTCGGCTGGCTGTCCTCGGATATTCGTTTGCCCTTACACGAGATATTGGGCCGGGCCCTTCCTTGCTCCATTTGTATGAATGGGGATAATATTGGGCCTGGCTTCCTCACACACAGTTTGAACACAGGGCAAGATTGGCCCACACAATAGCCCCTCAAAATCTTGCTTTTCGGCTCCTCGGGAGAAAAGAAGGATTTTGATTCTCTTTTCGGATCTCCCTTATGGTCTGATTCTGTTGAGTCAAATCATAGCTGCACGTGTTTTTCTTCTTGCGACTCGTTCCTGACTCTTCAGTGTCCAGGGAGCGCCTTCATTTAATATTGGCAACCCCTCTGTCTCCCACGTTCAACGGTGAGATGACAATCCAACGGTGGTTGGACCTTTTGGGAATTTGGGCGGGTGAACTCCCGCTTTTAATTTTTGCGCAACTATAAGTAGTCTTTCAAATCAATTTCTTGTCACTTTTGAACGATTACGTTATTCTAGAACCTGATACTTTATTTCTTTCTCCCGTTCCTTTGTGCGTCTACAAATACATAAATCCTGTCCGAGGACCATTTCTCACACCTGTAAGTCCTCCTAAACTTTCTATAACTTTTATTCCTTTTATTGTAGAATCTCTCCTCTAGGGCCTCCTAAAAAATGGGTAGATTTAAGGAGTTAGTAGATACCGAGGAGAGAATGAGAAATTTTAGGACTAAGTATAACATCCCTCCTTATGTGGGCGTTAGATACGCGGCACAGGGCGAATGGTACGACGAAAGAAAAACGAATGAGGTTGTCATTCCTATGATCGCTTTCATAGAAGGGGGGATGACCATTCCCATGGGCACCCTCACTAGGAACTATCTTAGGTATTTTAGGCTATCCCCCACCCAATGTGCACCGAATATGTTTAGGGTATTAGGAAGTATAGAGGTCCTAAACGAAAGAATGAATCTAAATCTGACCCACCATGATATAAACTGGGTTTATAACCTTCAGCACCTAAAAAATCAGGGGTACTACCTGAAATCCAGGCAGGCAAAGGTCAGGCTGATTCAGTGTCTCCCCCAATCCAATAAGGGATTAAAAGAAGATTTCTTAATCTTCTCTGGGCAGTGGCATGATGGCTTACCATGCCCAGTTAAAGAGGGTGAGCCAGGTGGGGGTCCAACTTATTTAATCTTTACATTTAACTGTTCAGATTCTAGTTTTCCCATTATCGTCGGCTTAAACTAAAGCGACTCTTTATCGTCTCTATTGACAATGCAGATCCACGTGCGACTTCGCCATCATTGCGCTTAGTTAACAAGGCCAGCTTGGATAGAGTTCTCCGAGCCGAAGTCTACGTCAACCCATCGGACGGTCAATTGAGGGCAGCTCATCTCATTCTCGGCTACAACCCCATCTCACGCGCATTTCAAGCCCCATCGTGCGTGATAAAGGCTAAGGATCCTCGGCTTCACCGAATCAACGTTGCTTACGAAGGATTCGTAGTTCCCCAAGGTGTCCCCCTTCCAGAATACCCTCAGCGCGCCGAGGATCTGCCCGTTGCCAGTCTCGCCGAAGTCGCTCCATCTTCTCCCCACACTTCTCCAGTAGAGGAGGAAGAAGAAGCTGAACGAGAAGAGGGAAGTTTTGTGGGCCCATCCTCGGCCACCGACGATTACGAAATCTTTGACTTACCTACTCCATCACCCAACACTCCTGAAGACATGGGCATTCAGAGGAAGCCCCAGCGTAGCCTCCAGGAGCTCTTGGAGAGCCAACCTGGGAGGGGGGAGGTTGGAAGATCTACCCAACCCAAGCTTCCTCCCCCTCCTCCCAAATCCCCTCCTCGTGGCCCTCGGCCAGCCCCTCCACCCAGGGCCGAACAACCTGATCCAAAGAGGAGAAGGGAGCCCAAGGGCAAGGAGGTAGTAGAGACTGGGAGGACTCGCTCCTCCAGTGAAGAGGAGTCCCATAGGCCGACGAAGCAGCTGAAGATCGGCCATGCTCCCAGTCGAGGTCCAGAGCCTGGAGAGGTTCAACAGTCTGAACCCCGGGCATGGCTTCCAGCTCCCATGCTAGGGGGTGAACCTCTGACCGATGATGCCTCGATCAGAGATTACAACGGGGGTGTTGGCTGCCATGTGGCCTCGGCATTGGAAGAAACACTCCTGTTGCCCAGAGATATGATAGAGCTGCGGGGTTTAAGGAGGAATGAGGTAGTTCTCCAGGCCAAGCGGTCTCTAGGCATGGTATGTGTTGTTACTCTTCAACTTTTGTTCTTCTCTTTTCATTGGGCATAGTGGTTATTTCCCGTTGCTTGTATATGCACACATTGTTATTCTTACACATTTTCTTTTACGCCTGTTTCGTTTTTTTTTTTTTTTTTTTTTTTTTATTAAACAGGCGGTTCAAGGCATATTCAGGATGGAGGAGATATATCACTCCGTCGCCCAGCAGTTAGATGATGAGAGGACCAGAAGGGTTTCTGCTGTGCAGACGCTGAATATTGCTGAGAACAGCAATAAGGACCTTAAGGAGAAGCTGAAGGCTGAGGAGCAGCAGAGGAAAAGTGCTGAGGCTGCCTTGAAGGGGGCTGAGACCCAGGCTGAAAGCCAGAGGAAGCTGGTCCTTGAGGTTAAAGGGCAGTTGGTCACGGCTAAGGAGCAAATTGCAACTCTAAGGCAGCAATTGGAAGAGGCCAACAAGCTTAAAGCCTTGGCTGATAGAGCAAAAATGCAAACCGAGGAGGATAAGTTAAAGGCCGAGAAGGAATGAGATGAGGCCGAGCAGCATGGGTATGATGTTGGCGTGGCGGAGACTGAGGACACTCTCCGAGCTGAGGTCCCTGCCGTCTGCCGTGCTTACTGTGCCCAAACCTGGGAAGAGGCTCTCAACCAGGCTGGGGTTGAAGCCTCGTCAGGGCTGAGGAGGCCAGAAAGCATAATCTTCCCCTCGGCCCTGCAACTTCCTAAGCAGACCGAGCCGGCCCCTCTCGTGCCTCAACCAACTGCCGAGGCTCCCTTTCAGCCCCTTCCCTCTGCTGCCTAGCCAGACCAGGGTAAAGAGAAAGAGATCCAAAAGGGGCCCCTTTCAGGTGAAGTGACTGAAGCCCCTCAACCTGGGACAGCTTCTCAAGATTTTGAGAAGCAGTTAGCCTTAGTCACTTTACCTGCACAGGAGTCTCTTAAGGACAAGGAGAAGGAGACTAACCCTGAGGCAGCTGACCAGGCTTCCAAACCCAAGCTCCAGATCAAATTGAAGCCTTAGTTTTATATGCATATTTTGTTTATTTATTTTACATTGCTTTCCCCCCTTTTTTTTTTATAGTGATAACAGTTGTAATTTCATCTTCTGTGCTTAAAGACCAATTTCGATAATGTATGAGAGACTTTTCTCTATTTCAAGTAATATTTGTCGGCATCATTATTTTACTTACTTGTATCATATTTACTTTGCTCAGTTCTTTGTTTACTTTCACTACATAATTCATTATCAAGGAACCAGCATACATTAGTGAGGAATAAGATGAATTAATAAAACATAATGTTGATCTTTCAAAAATGTATCTCCCTTTTACTTAGTTCCCTAATAAGTTCCACAATTTCCAGATAATATCACAACACCTAAACAATAAGTAGAATGTGAACATGCTGAATTATATTCACACTTATTTGACATCCATGAAGTCAATCATGACTTATAAAGCAGGTCAAGACTTTATCCAGAAAATAATGACTTATATTCAAAATCATGTTCTAAAGATTTTATCACAACATCGATTCCATTGAATATATTCCTTAACACCGCACGGACAGTTATATTCTCCAGATTCATGGTCTGAGGACAAAACAAGGATGACTTGCTGTTTCTCATTTTAAGAGATGTTCTGCCATATTTATTTCCACCAAGTCTTCAACAGATGCCATAGTATATTAATTTTCACTAAGTATGTGGTCCGAGGACCTGACATGACTTAGTTTCTATTTAATATTTCAATAGATGCCATAGTATATTAATTTTCACTAAGTATGTGGTCCGAGGACCTGACATGACTTAGTTTCTGTTTAATATTTCAATAGATGCCATAGTATATTAATTTTCACTAAGTATGTGGTCCGAGGACCTGACATGACTTAGTTTCTGTTTAATATTTCAATAGATGCCATAGTATATTAATTTTCACTAAGTATGTGGTCCGAGGACCTGACATGACTTAGTTTCTGTTTAATATTTCAATAGATGCCATAGTATATTAATTTTCACTAAGTATGTGGTCCGAGGACCTGACATGACTTAGTTTCTGTTTAATATTTCAATAGATGTCATAGTATATTAATTTTCACTAAGTATGTGGTCCGAGGACCTGACATGACTTAGTTTCTGTTTAATATTTCAATAGATGTCATAGTATATTAAGAAGCAAGAGGAAAACAAGATAAATTTTATTATCAATAGTAGTACCTTTTCAGATTATTTACATTCCAAGGGTGAAGTACAGCTCTCTCGTCTAAATCTTCTAAGTAGTAAGCTCCTATTCCTGCTACCGTCGTGATGCGATACGGTCCCTCCCAATTGGGCCCCAACTTCCCCCAAGCAGGGTTTTTAGCGTTTCCCACTATCTCCATCACTTGACCGTCAGAGGGGTATTTCACTTTCTGATGAAGGGTGGAGGAAACGGTGCCCAAAGAATGCAACCACGGCCTACCCATAATGGCCGTGTACGGAGAGAAGGCATCTACCACGATGAAATCTACCTCAACCACATCCCATCCAGCTTGCACAGGCAGTCTGATTTGGCCCCTAGGGACCACCATCTTACCCTCAAAACTCACCAAAGGCGAGCTGTAGGTAGACAAATCCTCGGGCTTTAAACCCAGACCCTTAAAGAGATCAGGATACATAATCTCCGCTGCACTTCCCTGGTCAACCATGACTCTCTTCACATCGTATCCGCCAATTCTAAGGGTAACCACCAGAGCATCGTCGTGTGGCTGTATGATTCCTTGTTTGTCCCCTTCTGAAAAACTTAGCACTAGAGGGACGTTCGTTTTGGCTCTCTTCGGCGTTGAATTAGACTCATCGTCGGTGTAATGTGATACTGACATTATTCTGGTTGGGCAGGATCCAGTCCTCCCTGGAGCGGCGAATATAACATTGATGGTCCCCAGAGGAGGCTTGGATGCAGGACCTCCCTGAAACGCAGTACCTGTCTGGCCTCCTCGGCCACTGGAATGATGCAATAGATGCTTCAACCTCCCTTCTCGGACCAGTTGTTCTAAATGATCCCATAAGTTCCGACAATCCTCAGTAGCATGACCGTGATCCTGATGATATTGGCAATACAGGTTTTGGTTGCGATTGCTTGGATCTCCTGCCATTTTATTCGGCCACTTAAAAAATGGTTCATTCCTTACTTTTTCCAAAACTTTCTGCACTGGCTCTCGAACACAACATTGACGGCCTGAGCATTGGCAGATGCAGATTGCCCTAAAAAGTCTCTCCGAGGACGATTGTTCTGTATCCGATCCGACCTGGAATCCCTCCTATCCTGAGGAATCACCTTCGCTTTTCCCTTACCTTGCAATTGATCTTCCTCAATTCTTCTATACTTATCAATCCTATCCATCAGCAGACGTACACTGGTGACAGGTTTGCCGGTGAGTGATTTTCTCAGATCATGTTCCGCCGGTAACCCTGCCTTAAATGTACTAATGGCCACATCATCATAGTCCCCATCTATCTTGTTAAACATCTCCCAATATCTGTCCGAGTAAGCTTTCAAAGATTCTCCCTCACGCATGGACATTGACAGCAAAGATCCTAACGGCAAAGGTACCCTACTGCATGTGATGAAGCGCGCTCCAAAGGACTGGGTAAGCTTTTTGAAAGAATCAATAGAGTTTGCCTTAAGGCCATTAAACCATCTCATTGCCATTGGACCCAAGCTGGACGGAAAGATCTTACACATTAGAGCCTCATCCTTCGAATGGACGGCCATTTTTTGATTAAAATGGCTTACATGTTCCACAGGATCTGTTCAGCCATTATAAAGAGAGAAGGTTGGTTGGTTAAATCGCCGAGGAAGGCTGGCGCCCTCAATCCGCCGTGTGAAGGGCGACTTGGCCACTTGACTCAAGGCCTCATTCATGGCTTTGTTCCCTAGGCCTTTCTGCAAAGTACTTCTACTTTTCCATCTATAATCATTATATTCTTCATCACCGGAGAAGGTTTCACTGGGTGGAGTTTTAGATCTTTGCCTATATATATCATCCTCTGTATCCTCAGATGAAGACTCCGATTCGAATGGTGCCCGTCTCCACCGCGCGCAACGTAACTTCTTCTTCAATTCATCTATCTTGTGTTGCATGTCCCTCTCATTCTCTGCATGGGATACGTGACTTTTCCCACGCGATTGACTTCTATTAGTGTGCATGGTTTGCCCACTTTGCTCATGAGCTCCTCTCTGGTGAGGGTGGGCCCCCGAGTAGTTATGTTGCGATCCTCCTGATGCCGCCTGGTGCGGATTGTCATCACCCTGATGTGGCCCTACCGTTGGTTGATGCGAACCTGATTCTTCCATTTTACGCACTAAACCCAAATCTCTTTCTGATCAAATCAAGCAACTTCCCACAGACGGCGCCAATTGTAGGGACCAGATTTGACTTGAATCCAAAACGGGAATGGATCAAGGCCCACGTAGCCCAAACAATGAATTTATAGAGTGCAGGAAAGAAAGCTAGTCTGATCTTGGGCCAAAATATTGGATTTTAGTGTAAAAAGATTAAAGATACGTGCAAGGAATGTAGTAATAAGTCTCTTCGGACATACCCTAGAGATCTGATTTTCCTTTTCTTTCTGTTCCGATCTTTTTTTCTCCTCCTTTTTTCTTCTGTCTTTCCTCGCCTTATATACCATGGCTTTTTTGCCTTTCTTATCATCCACGTGTGGACCTGGCATTCAACGTCCTTTTTCGTCATCCCCCTTGCCCTCTCTTGAATCTTCCATTCTTAGCTGGAAAGCTGTTCGTTACTGTTCAGGTATCACCTCCACATTAATGCGGCCAGAAGGTTAGCTGGGAGACATTTAATGCGGATGTGACAGCACGTTTAGATATTTGTCATTTCCTACCATTACTTTTTGTTTGATATTTCCCCCTTTGCTCTGTTATAAGATTTGTCCCAGGCGTTGTTCTGAGTGATTAACGAGTTCACCAGATACCTCGGACAAAAGTACCGAGGTGACCATAGTCCTCGGACACGGCCCAACTCCTTACAAGCATGCTCCACCTCTCCTCGGATGGTAATTTTGTCCATTCCTCGGCTGGCTGTCCTCGGATATTCGTTTGCCCTTACACGGGATATTGGGCCGGGCCCTTCCTTGCTCCATTTGTATGAATGGTGATAATATTGGGCCTGGCTTCCTCACACACAGTTTGAACACAGGGCAAGATTGGCCCACTCATTTATATTAAGGGTAAATTTTAAAAATCTAACAATTGAATTGTATGTTTTTATTATACCCTTCGTGCTTGTAAAATTTCAAGAAAATAAAAGATTAATTGTTATGTCAACAAATAAATGTCAAGTTTTTATGATCTAAAATTATATATAAAAAATAAATGTTATTGATCGAATAGTAAATAATATCTGATTTAAACAGAATTTGATATATATATTAAAAACATAAGAAACATGAAATTTAACGATTAGATTTTTAAAATTTACAAAAATATATATATATATATATATATATGAAAATTTTGAAAAATTTCTCTTAAAACTAATTTAGAGAGAAATTTTATTCATTTGAGAATAGCTTATTAATATGTATACAAAAAAGAAAAGTTATAATTTTCAATAAGCTGGAACTTTTTTTTTTTTAACAAAAACAAGTTGAATTAGAGCTGAGAAAAAAATAGTATGAGACCTAAAAACAAAAAATAAAATAAGCAAAAAATAAATTAGCTTTTAATTGAATGTCAAACGAGTAAGGGATGCCTTTTTCAATAGCTTTTTTTTTTTTTTTTTTTACATAATATTTATTAAAAAATATTTTTTATCATTTTTATATTAAATACGTGACAAAAACTTGAAAAAAAATGCAAAAAGCTTTCCAAATAGACACCAATTAGTGATAATAATGACACCTAAGAAACATTTTTCTTAAGTATTTTGATAGTTTTTTTTTTTTTTTTTTTTGAGACAAAACTTAGACATAGTACTTGAGGTGATATTTCTTAAATTCTTCTCTTTAGATTCAGTCATGTGACTACTTAACTAAAAAATACACTTCCATCTCATAAGAAAAAAATCTACATGGCAGAATATTAAAAGAAAAACTTAAGGAACAGCACCTAAGTACTTAGGTCTTGCTTTTTTTTTTTTTTTTTAGAGTTCAACCTATGACGTCCATTATTTGGATAGTTGAAATGATGTTTTCATAGAGAAAAAATGTTCACAGGTTTATTGTAATTGTAGTAGCATCTTTGTATTAGGAGAAAACTTAAATAAAATTCGTTAGGTGAAGTACATTTTTGGTTCTTAAATTAAATTCAAACACGTAATTAAAAAAATTATATTAACCAATGATATCTATACAAACAAAATAAAATTAATTTAATATAAATATATATTTGAATTTAATTAAAAAAATTATATATATTTTTGTATCTAATAGGAATTATACCTATATTTTTCATTTTTTTATCACCCATAATAAATCAAATTGGAAGAAAGAGTAATGCTATGAACACAATATCATATCATATCATATTATATATAATAAAAGTTAGGCTTAGATGCCGTGGTTACGCCATGTGGCTTCACTAAATTGCAGAAATTTTAATAAATTTTTAGATTTTAATAATAGATATATACATATTTTTTGGATAAATATGATAGAAAGTAGTATTTCATTTACAACTATAACAGTTATGTCTATCTAAAATGTTATCAACAAAGCCTAAAATCAATAAAATATAATTATCTAAGGATATAATTTAAATAAAAAAGAGAGATAAAAAAACGTAAAAGATAAAAAATATCAAATTTGTATTTTTTTTTCCTATGTTTCTTTAAAAAACTTAAAAGGAATAAAAGATAGAACTTGCATTTTTTTTTCTTACGTTTTTTTTTTTTTTTGGATAAATTTGTATCTTTTGTCATATTTTTCCTAATAATAAAGTAAAAAAAAAAGTATTTAAGTTTCACCTAAACTACTTCTTTTTGTTCATATTATCTTCTTCACAACCTAAAATTCCCACTATATATACACAGTTTTTTGGTGTTTCATTATTCCTACTATGTACATTACAATTATTTGTTATATTCTTCATTTCTCAAGAAAATTGATATACATGTGATTTGTTTTTCATCATTTTGTTGGCGCCTTTAAGATAAACAGCACGGAGAATAGGTCAGTGCTTCATATAGCTCTCCATGCTTCAAGGGATGCATTTATACAGAGTGATGGAAAGAATATGGTACCCAAGGTCTGGAGTGTTTTGGACAAGATCAAGGACTTCTCTAAGAGAGTCCGCAGTGGTTCTTGGGTAATATAAAGCTGATATTAATATCTAATTTGGGCATGAAATATGTGAAGTTTTGGAGCCACAAGAAAAGTATTAAAGGATGTTGTTGCCGTTGGTATTGGTGGCAACTTCTTAGGAGCTCTATTTATGCACACTGCTCTTCAAACAGGTTGGGTGTTGCAGTCCCTTATGTGCACCACCTCTATGTTGTCCTTTTTTTTTGTGATAATGTTATTATTTTACTATTAAAATTTTTGAAGCCTGTTGTACAAAAAAGCTCAGTCGACATGTTCATGGTTTAGTGGTTGCATCTTATAGATCCAGAGGATATCAAATCTGCAAAGGGATGCCAGCTACGTTTGTGAGTGTTAATATTTCACTATGATACCATAAGTAATGAAGTATTCAAATTCTAGATGTAGATCTTCCTTTTGAGGTCTTACTTTTGTATACATAACTTTTAGTTTTCGGTTTTTTTTTTTTTTTTCATCAAATTGAATAGATTTTGTGTATTTGTTGCCTTTTTATTATATATAATATAATTTTTATCAACAAGTTTTATAGATAGGTTGAAATTCTATGTTTGATCACACCTTTTAGTGTTTTTTTTAGAAGTCAATATAGCAAGCAATATATTTGTATTTTTTAATTTCTTATTACATGATTATTTTTTGTTGACATCAATATTTTATAATGGATTTAATTTGTTATGGCTTTTGTTTGGTGCTTTGTTTCATATAATCTATATTCTTTAATTAAAAGCAAAATTTGCTATTAAACATGAAATTGGATACGAGAGAATCCATCCATCCAAATTTCTATGTAAGTCTATCTTTACTTAACTCCTTTTTTTTTTTTTTTTTTTAAGCTAAAAAATTTGGATATTTTTTCATTAATGAATTGAGGTATTGGCTTAATTTTGTTTTCAACCGTTTCAATTATTGAATTCATTATTTTTTCATGTGTAATATTAATATCTGTGTTTTTTTTTAATGATAAAAAAAATAATATATGTGTTCTTAAAGGTTAAAACATAATACAATTACAAACATTACTTTAAGTTAGGGTGTTATATTTATTTATTAGTAAGTTGGAATGTTACATTAAGTTAGAGTATTATATTTTTATTTATTATTAATTTAGAATGTTACATATGAATATATATGCTGATTTAGGGTTGATATAACTTATAACAATTTGAATGAAATTAACACTAAAACAAATTATTTAAATATCAAAATAAGAAATAAAAATTAAATTCCTTTTAAGTGTACAAGTACAATTTATTTTTTAATCTTAAATTTTGAATTAATTATTTTTTCATTTTATTTTTTATTAAATTTAATTACATTATCAAAATATTTTTTATTAAGCCGTGCATCACACGGGCATGGCTTAATAAAAAATAGTTCTATCTCTTTTTTTTTTTTTTTTTTTGAGAAAGTAGTTCTATCTCTTAAAAGTGGCCAGTTTTTATAATTCTATGTCTAAAAATTTTAATAAAGAACAATGACAAAGAAAAACAAAGATACTCTAAAAACATAGTGTACAAATAAGTATTCAAAGATTTTCCAAATGAAAAAAATACTCTTAACATTTTTTAATCATTGATATTATTTTTAACAATACTTCAAGTCACTAACAAATTAGTACTTATTTTGTTATAATAATGATTAAAATATATAATTATTTATACATATATATATTATAAGTTTTTTTCATAAAACTGTGCAACGCAGATGCCTATAACTAGTTTTTATAATGATGGCCTTAAATTCTGCGCTAACTCCTCCCCGATATCCGTTGTTTCCATATGAGTATCACAATGATTGTCTACGGTGGCAGAAGCGTTACCAACCACTTCCGGCGTAGGTCCACCCTGTGAGGCCACCGGCGTTATTTCATCTTCAACTCCACTCTTCTTTCTAGGTGTCTGCTTCGTGGTTCCTCCTAGCCCATCACCCATTCCCAATACCGTCGTGAATGGTGATCTTCCTGGATTGAACGGGATAGCTCGCAACCATGCACCATATTCCTGCTGCACCTGGCAATGTGATTCTTTTTCAGCTAGCCGTTTTTCACATTCTCTCGCATCATGGGTTACCATACCGCAACAGTAACAAAAGTTTGAGAGCTTCTCATATTTGAAGGAGATCCAAATCTCTGTTTCCTCATCCAGGACCACTCGTCGACCTCTGCTCAGGGGTTTTGAGACATCTATTCTGACTCTTACCCTTACAAAATCACCCCCCACCATCTCCTTTTCTGCTTCATCGGTTATCACTTCTCCAAGAGTTTCACCAAGTTCAATGGCTGTCTCGGGGTCTAATAATCTCAAAGGTAAACCATGTATTTGTACCCAAAAGGTAATCTTGGTAAACCGCAATTGCTTGACCGGAATCGAATAATCATATCGTTGTAGGAGAATAAGATGCTTATCGAACGACCACGGTTCTTGATCTAGTACCCTTTTTGCATCTGTCTCTGTTTCGAAGACGAATAACAAAGTATGGTCACCTACTTCTCTGATCTGAAACTCGTTCCTGGCCCTCCATAATGGTTTGAGAGTCCTACCAATCGCATCCACATTCAGGGCACGTCTTGTCAGGAACTTTGCTGCAATAACATATTCTTTTCTTCTCAGATTTTTTGATTTTGTCAGACTAAGTTTTGCACCTTCCTCATCCGTGAGGGATAGTTTTTTCCATTCACTCAGAACTTCATCCATATTCGGGTTAAGGAAAGATAAGGTAGAAAGGAAAGCAGGAGGGTTAAAAGAAGGAGGGGGAAGTGTTTCCCAAAAAACCACGAAAAAATATAGCCAACTAGCCCTACTGATAACAGTGTTAGCAGAGGGAGAGAGGTATCATTCCGAAGAAGATAATGGAGGTTCTACAGCCTAGTTTCTCGGAGAGAAGCGAGGCCAAGAAAAAAAGATAGGTTGTCTTTCTTAGCTATCAATTAGAATTGATTGTGTGCAATTGCCTATAACTAGTTTTTATAATAATTTTAGAACAAATCTTAAATGATAGATGGTAAATGATTCTCATTTATAACACTGGTGACATTAATATTTTATTAATCATTAATAATTTACCATTTAGGTTTTATTGTAAATTTGTTGCGTAAATATTACGCGCGGGTGACTTTATCGTGGAAAAAGAAACATCGTGAAAGACGCAGGTTGAAAACAGTAACCAGCAAGGAAGAAAGGTAGCATAGGAAGGTACAAAAAAGGTCATGCCCGCGGGGTTAACTGGGATTACCTCGTAGTCGTATTATATATATATCACTATCACTCTATCAGTAAGTATATGTGGACTACTGATATCCACAGCCACGACAATGAAAGTGATGCACGCTTACGCATGGCATGGATGTCTTCTTCTTCTTCTTCTTCTTCTTCTTCATTCTTCTTTTTTGACTTTTTTGTTTTTTCTTTTGGGCGTTCTTTCCCAATTGTATGCCTCAAATCAAATGGAACACAATGTAAAACAGTAATTACGTTTCATATTTGTGGGAGATATTTAGATTGAGTTTATAGACGATTTTAGATAATTAATCCTCTCTCCTTAATTGTTTATGGCTTCAAAACATTATACACACCAAGTGGTATTTTATGGACATTTGCCATTTAGTGATTTTCTTTTAACAAATTTTCGAAGCTGGTGAAGATTGTGAATGCAAAGAATTGCATGATTAAGGATCTTTATCAATGTTTCACCTTCATTATTGATTTTTGAAAGTACAGTACATGGGACAATTAAGATATGGCCAACGAGAGAGAGAGAGAGAGATATTAAGGCTTATGATTGAAAGGAACTTTGTGAAAATAATATATTTCCATTAAAAAACCTTAAGTGTCATTTCAAGCATTAATATTTGTAATTTTAAGTTCTATTTAGTTCAATTATCTTCAAATAATAGACCCAATTTCAAATTTTAAATACACTAATTAAATAAACCGTCAATATCATATAATTAAAACTTAGAAGCAAATACTACTCTTGCAAAAACTCATTGGTGTAGAGTGTAGTGTAGTCCCCACTCCCCACAAGGTTTAGAATGAAAGTAAGTTCCTGACGCTTTCTTTCTATGAGTCACAAATCATAATCCTTCTTTTTCTTTTGGGATGTACCATACAGTACTTAAGACACCTCATCACTCATGTCGTCTTCTATTCCTTCAAAATTAATTCTATTATTATGAAAAGAATTCCATCCATCAAATTTATTTCAATTATTATAACAATGAAAATTTTAAATCAAAAGTGGATCTCAGTCTTGTCAGATAAAAGTTTTAATGACTAGACCCAAAACAAAAACATTGAAAGGCCTAGGTGCGATGATCATTTTCTTTTTCTTTATGCTCATACTATGCCAATTTTGGGTGCAAAAATTTTCTTAACCCGCCCAAGGTGAGCTGCGTGGCCTTTTCAGGTCAGAGTTTTGAATTAGCAATAGTGACGGCTCTTCATAAATGTGTAGTGCAGGATTTTTGGGTTAATTATAATTATCGATCCTAAATTTTATGATTTTAGGTAATGTATATGCACTTCACATTTATAAATTTTGCATCAACACCTTCTTTTATGGGGCACCAAGACCTTAATTTGAGGTTAATTTATAATAATCATCCTGACTTCTACCCTAAACTTTGATAGCGTTAAAAATGTAGACACTAAACCATGAAAGCATTTTCAATTACACTATTAATCTGGACCCTGATTTGAATGATGAGTATATTTGCAAATGATTCTTGAATTAGTGTTTTGATTGTAACATTTTGAATATTATGGTGCCCATTACAAATATCTCTATATTTTAAAGTACATATGTGCAATTAATCCAAGATTTTGTTATGGCAAACGTGCGTGGGTGAAGTTTGGGGGACACAATAGAATTGTAACAAGGGCTTCGACCAAATTATGATGGAGTATGGACCCTCCTAATTGAATTTGTTTGACCAAACTATGGGAAAGAGGTTTTTGGTAGGAAAATAACCTAAAACTAAGCAATAAACCTATCAACTTATTGCCCTTTTAGGTCACCTAAATGGTTCTGTGTTAGGGCGAAATTTTCAATCATTTTAAAATTAGGCAATAGACTTGCCAGCTAGTTATCCTCTTGAATCAATTGAGGGGACATGTGTCAAGGTAACACACAACCTCAATATATAGGAAATGAAACATATTCAGTAACATTAAATGTGGTAGTAAGTTGTTTGACCACTTGAACCATTCCTTCATTAGATGAACATTGGGTTGTTGGAATGGCGAGAATGATCGGGTCATGTCCCTGTGTCCCAAAGAGTAGTCTCGTCCAAGATTTCTTCAGCATCACATCGTATTTTGCTTAATTTCGTGTTACATGTAAGATTCCTACACAATGTACGCAATTGGTATGATTTGTTTAACTACATGTACTTCTTTCCTCCTTAAAATAGCAGGATTAAGAAAGGAAAAAAAAAAAAAAAAAAAAAAACACACCTGAAACATCATTGAAGTGCATTGACTGGTGAAGCAGAATTGGATTTTCATGAAATAAATATTAATTGTTTTAGAGTACAAGGTCCACTTATTGATGGCTTCGTTCTTCAATCGTCAGTACCTTCACATCACAAAAAAGTTAAAAAAAAAAATTTAATATAAAAAAAAAAAAAAAAAAAACTGCCGACAATATTTATGCTATTGGCTATGAAAACACTATATATGAAGTGGAATGTAGTGTGAAGTAGATTGAAATGTATGTGAATGTGGGTACTAGTAGTAGTAGGGTCCAGTAAATGGGAAGCCCTGTTCTATTGATCCCACGATATATAGTTTCCATGCTAACCATTCATCTTCTTTACAAAATATATGGCCAGCCAGCCCTACTATGCCAACTGCCCACTGGCCTCAGCCCCACTCGCGTGCGTGCCCTGCCACACTCGGGCTCTTCTACTCATATAGTTTATTTACTTTTTAATATTTCTTTTGGACAAACACTTTATTTATATATATAATGACAAACACTTATTTGCTACTTAAAAATAAAAAAGATATTAATTTGGTGTTTTGTAGATAACTATATATAAAATAAAATAAACTTGTAAGAGTGGTTATGATCCCTTCGGCTTAAACCCTGTCATGCAAATTGCAATCAAAACTAAATATTGAAATAATTTGGAAATTTACAATCATGTCCTAACATCGGTAACCAAACAGGTTGAGAAATCAATTTTGATTGAGATGAGGCACTTTAAAAATAAAAAATAAAAATTATTGAGATGAGATGAGCCACATAAACAAGTATTTATTTATTTTTCCATATTCTTAAACACTAGTTACTAGTTAAACCTGTGATATTCAATTAAAAGTTTAGAAGTACAACAAAATGTCACAACATTTTTACAACATTATTGTTTTGAGTTTTGGTGGGTTTAAGGTTTTTTCTTTTCTTTTCTTTTTTGACCTATGATGAGTTGACACCTCCACTTATTGTAAGAAGTATTGTAAGATTTTGTTGTGCTTGTAGAAAAACTCAAATTCTGAGACCTTATATTATGAGAATATAATTGAATAAGTGTGTTATACAAAATATATATACGCTAAGTTATACACAGGATATTTATTTGATTATATTAAATATATAAGGAATTATGAGAAAATTATTTTCTTTTCTTTGTGTAGTGACAAATGCATACCATCCCAATAGAAAATATAATGAAAAAAAAAACCTGTTCATAACAATTTGCAAAATTATAAAACTCGAGTAAAAAAAATTAATGGAATTGTGCCATATATATATTAACATAATTAAAGGATATGGAATCTCTAACTTCTAACTTCTATAAGAAGTATACTCTTGTACAATTCTTTTTAATAAGAATCTAAAACAGGACTAACTTTTTGCAGAAAAATGTAATTATTCTTTTTTTTTTTCTTTTTCTTAAAGATGTCAATAATACACAACAGGACAGCAAACTCGTGTTTGGTAGTACTTATACTATATGTTAAGTACTGATTTGGATTGTGGTTTAAAAATAAAAATCTATGTGATATTGCGTTTTTTCGTTCCAACCTTGATCTAGGTATCAAATTTTTCATTGAAAAATCAAACTCTCATTCACATGGGATCTCACTTTGATCCACCAGAACACAAAAAGACAATGGAGATGTAAATTTTTTAGTGAAAATTTTGTTATTCAAGAATTTTCCTTTTGGTTCATCGATATAAATGCTCATGCTCATGCTCAGAATCATTCATTCATTTGTTTATGTTATTGTCATCTTCAAGCAATCCCAATTAAGGAAAACTTTTCTTCTTGCTTAAACAATTGATTAAAAAAAACCAAGTGATTTGATAATAAATTGAAAATTGTGGGGTCCGACTCCGACTAGCTAAAGATGTTTACACAAACAAACACGAATTACATGTAAAATCCTCCTCAATTCATAGTAGCTTTCCAATTTTTTTTTCACTCGTAAAACGATACCAAGAACAGAGAACAAAAAAAGGCCAAAGAGCAACCATGTCCAAAATAATTGTCCAACTTTCACACAATGTTTTATTCCTTATTGTCTCTTTTACTTTAACTCTCCCACAACAAGCTACATCTTATCCAATGCCCTTTCTCATCCTTGCCATAGAAGGAATGAATTTGAGCATTTTTCTCCAAGCCAAATAAAGCAACCATGCATGTGAAACTCAAGCTAACTTTGTCAAATAAGACTGCAATTTTCTTCCTCCGTTTTTGTCAATTGCCTAACAAAGCTTACAACAACCAGAATTTCTAGTGCACGTGCAATTTGGAAAATCCTCATTCTTATCCCTTTTAGAAACTTGCAATGGTTAAATAAAAACCTCCTCTTTCACCTTTGGTATGATATACAGGTGTTTTATTTTATTTTATTTTTAATCTAAACTTTTAGTTACTTAACAAGTTGTAAATGGAATAGTATAAAATATAAATTATAGAGTGAAATGCTTAAAATAAGACAATGGTTTTTTTTTTTTTTCGTAAATCAACCAAACTGTTCTTAAACAGTTCTAAGCTTGGTTAGAGTTCAAGTCAAGCTTAAACATTTTACTTCTGTTGCCAAGCTGAACTCAAACATTTATTATTTTAACAAAACTCGCTTATTTACAGCTCTACTATCGGCTTCACTGTTCACAACAATCTCACACCCCCAACTTATTAATGTAGCAAAAGAGAAGGCATTGTTGAATTAAACACTGCATTCAATACGCTTTGGCATTTGGGTACGTTATAACAAATTCTTATATTAATTACCCAAAAATAGTTTCCCAAGGTAGTAAAAACACACACCACCCAGTTTTGGAAGCCAATTATTTCTGCATTGTGCAGATAGATAGATAGATAGATCTTCATTGTGAACCGATTGGATTGGTAATGCACGCGCCTAAAATTGGGTGTGGAGACCAAATAAACAGGACAAGAAGTTCTGAGATGGTTGAAGATGATAAATTATAAGTTTTTTTCCAATGAATATATATGATCATTGAGTTTCGGTCCCACGCACACGCAGTACTGTTTTGACGGTGGATCCAGTGTAAATTTCATTGAAATCTAACACGTGTTTGTGATGCTTTGCTTTTATGTAAGCTTTGCCCGTACGTTGGAAATTTGAGATTGAGATTTATTTGGCTGGACTGTGTCTCGAGTGATTCATCACTCAGACTCTTATTCCAACTTATTAATAATAAATAAAATAACGAGCAAACAGAAAAATGAGAAAGATTATTTTTCCATATTATGGATTGATAAATATTTAATTCTGAATTGTAATAAAAAAAATTTATACTAGTTAATTATTTATTGACTTACTATATATAAATTTATTGTCGTTGTGTGTGTTTTTATGAATATTTGTATACCTTTTAACTTTATTTTTTTAAACAATATAAAAAAATATTATTTAATAAAGTTTTTTTTCTTTAGGGCATTCATTAACAAAAGCTTAGTTTTATAACCTATAAATCTCAATCCCATGATATAATCTCATACTATTATTAACAAAATTAAAATTAAAGTTAAATTATTAGGTATAAGACATAACCAAAGGATTCGTGAGAATATTAGAGATGTTACAGCAAACACAATAATCACCATGTTCTTCAAAAGTCGTTTCCATAAACAAAATAATAATAAAAAATTTCATTTTATATAAGTATTTCTTTTTCAATATTAATGCCTATAAGGACGTGTTTTGGACCCTAGACCCAAAGTGTGATTGAATCCAAGCCCAATACAATAAATTTGTAGAGAGTGGGTTAGAAAACTAGGCTCTAATGAGTGGGATAATAGTTAAAATGGATTTTAAAAGATAATTAAACAGAAATGGACTAGAGTTATCTAAGTAAATTTGTCTTCAACACAATTCGAGGAGATCTGTTCTAGTATATATTGATTGAAAATGGTTACAGATGTGGTTCAAGCTGCTACAGTGTTTTCTCATACAAATTTTCGATCCCTCTCTCTTAGGGTCTCCATTCCATTTTATACTATCTTCCCCTAGCATCCCCACCCTCCACGTGCAGATCAGATCTGTGGGGTTTCTTCTTGTCCCATTAGTACCTCCCTAAAGCCTTTGGGTAGTAGTTGGAAGACTGAGAATTACTGTTCAGGGATCATTTCATCATTAATGTGGCCAGAGAGTTAACTGTGGTATATTTAATGCAATAGTAGCAGCTTTTCCCAAGATATTTGTAGCTTTCCTCTGTCATGTCTCTTCTTAATGTTTATCCTTATCCATGGAACGGTCTAGAATGTTGCTCTTGACGGTAATACGCTTCCCCTTTCCTTGGCTTTACTCTGCTGAGATGACACTCCTCCTCAGACCTTTGCCATGTGATCCTGATCGGATTTTACCCCTTTACCTACTACCACTAACTCTCATGCAAGCAATTATTCGTCCTCGAACTAGTTACGTCCTCGGATTGGGCCCCTGACCTAATATATGTGTAGAGATGTACTCCTGGGCTTTTCTCCCTCACAATGCCCTATTGTAGAAGTTAGTTATAGAATTTTAATAGATTAATCAAAATTGACCATATGAATTTGTTATTAAATTTTATCTAAAATTATAATTTTTGTTATTTCTTTAATTGATATGTTCTTTTTAGTAATTCTCATATTATTTTATTTTATTTTTATATCTTTTCCTATTTCATCAACTTTTTTTTTTTAATGTATTATTAGATATATAAAAAAATATAACGGGGTAACATACATTACGCAACCGCCTTCAAATGGATTATTTCTATTCTTTGTTGTTTCCACTTTGACTTAGGTGACAATAGTACTGCAAAATTGCAACTAAAGTTATAAGTTAAAATTGTCAAGAACTTTGTAACTTAATTGACATTTTATTTTTTATACACAAAAGTGCTTGAGGGTTTAAGAGTAAAGAATTCGAGCTATGAGTTAATAGTATGTTGTAACTATCTCAACAAAAAAAAAAAAAAATGCTAATTAAGAAACAATCACAAGATGGTGGACTTGCTGGTAGGCCATTAAATTTAAGGGGCTACCATGCTTTTAGTGCACCATTTTAAAGGTTCCCCATGGCTTTTAAGGCTCATGTCTCCCACCTTCACCTAACTTGAACAGAAAATATACAATGCAAAGATCCAATTAACTTCAACCTTCAATCTCCAATTCCAGTTGTTGAAAAGATCACCTCAGGACCCAGTTAGAGTAATGGTCTGAACGACATATGAGTTGGCTGCAGTGATTAGCTGGGTTTAGCTCATTTTTTGTCCCAGATAAATGTACCACCTTATATATATATATATATATATATATATATATATATATATATATTTATATTTATATTTTTAGCGGTGCTATACTATCACAATTTTTTCAATTGATTTATCAACTTTTAAATACAAAAATAAAAAATTAATCAAAAATATATTTATTAAGTTATTGATATAGTAATAATCATATTGAGTTGTTAATCTTTTCTAATAATAATGTTTTTTGTCTCATCTTTAACCAAATAAGCTTGCCAAACAAATGCACATTCTCTATTTGTAATATAAATGCTTTGTTTTTGTGTTCTTCACTAATGGTCCTATGTGACTTAGGAGGGCATTTCACATTTTTTTTTAAATCCAAGTTAATTGATTTTGCTAAAGTTGGAAGTACACTTTTTTTTTAAGCTAATAATAAAAAGAGATAAATTGAATGAGACCCATTAACATAAGTTTCAAATTCACATTGAAATATATAATTCGAAAATTTAAAAGTTTAGAAAATAACAGATAGTTTTTGGGAATTCCAATGTACATATTTGTTTTGGTTTATTACTTAAATCTTTTGGTTTAGTTGTAGGGGACTAAGCCCCAACGTGGGAACGATGCTGTGCTAATGTCATGATCAACAAGCAACAACAACTGCCCAATAACGAGTCAACTGGACAATTTCCTGAGTTGATTTCAGCCATTAATTTCCATATTTGGGTCAATTATTAGCAATACTAAAGTGCATAGCCAACCACTACTTCTAGCAATCTAGCCCCATTTTAGAATGTTCTTAGTAAGTGGTAATCATGATCAATTTATTGACATGCCAGGTGTGTAGACCAAAGACCAGTATGAGAAACAGTAGCAACATGCTCCAACATGTGTCAATGACATTCATTTTAATTTTAACGAGGCCAAGCACTAAGTGGGACTTGGTCTTAAACAATATATATTTTAATCTGAATCTTAAACAAGAAGTTTGTTGAATGCAGATTGGTTTAGAAAATGGCATCACTTTCCTATCCGAGATTCTTGTTTATCACTTTATTGAAAGAAATTGGAACCAAAAAGCACAAAGAAGAATATTTAAGCCAAGTCTTTTAGATATAATTGCTTTTAAAAACTCAACTTTTTGATAAAATGCTTTTCTTTTATTGCTAATATTGGCTTAAGTCAATGAATAAGATTACTTAGGTAAAAAAGAGAGAAGAAAAAAGCAAAGACTTTCTGGTTGAAAATATGCAGGAAATATGTTTTTTTAATTCGTGGCTGAACAATGCAAGATCAAGCCACCAAATCGTTAAAGACATTGATTTTTCTTTCTCTCTTTTTTTTTGGTCTTTTAAATACTAGTGCACACTTGGTTGTTACACACAACCGAACATACACACTTTATACTAAAATAAATATTAGTGCATACTCAGTTGTTGCACACAACCATCACGATTTAAGTGCAAAATGTGCGTACCAGTTGTGTGAGTATGAAATAAATACTCCTCTTAGATATATGAATTCCATAATGAGAAGTTGCCCTCTCTTATCTCTGGAACATTTTATTTTTTAATATAAACATGATTTGATTCAAGGTACACTAAAAAATTAAAAATAAGCTTTACTGCGAAAAACCAACTTAATATTTAGAATAACTTACATTTTAAATCTTATATTTTAGGTAAAAGTAAAAATAATGAAACGTTCAGACTTAATTTGAAACTTCTGGGCCTTCAAAAAAAATTTAAAACTTTTGAACACATTGTATTTAATTTAAAACCACTATTAAAATTTAAGGCTTATAAAATAGTTCTTTCTAATTTTATTCATTTGTTTATATTTATTTATAAGACTTCCTAAATTTTATTTAGTGCATAAGTAAAATGAAAATTGTACATCTGTTTTACGTTTCTTTCATCTCCCCCAAATGCATAGACATAGTACTACTAGCAGCAAGTAATCTTCAGAGATCGACAAATATGAGACCATTACGCAAAAAAGAATAAAACTCCTGCTCTTATTTCATGTTCCTCTAAATTTTTTCAAAGCTCTACAATAACTTTGCTGTAAGAATAGAAAATTTACTATACATTTGTTTTGTTGTATGAATAGAATATCTAATACGAGATGCAGGTAATCTAAAAGCAGAGAGATGGATCATAACATCTAAGTCACAGAGAGAAATGGGTCCAAAGCCTACCATTTGGTAGATATGTGAAATCACTTTACAAATTCAATGGTATAGCACACAACACGCAAGTGTAATCCAGAAATTCATCGGCTTCATAGAATTTCTAATAAAAATTTTAACGTTCCACTTATGAGTGATGAATTACAGCTCTCGCTTCAAAGTGTTTCCTAGACAAGTTAGATAAATTCCATCTTGATTGCTAAGCCCCATACCATACTAGTAATTTAATCACTCATAAAACTTAAAAAGTCCTTGATGGGGAGGCAAAGACAGCAAAAAGCTTGTGCACAAACCAAATATGGAATACACAATCTGCCTCTGAGAGAACGTTTTACAGGTATTCCAGATTAAAACAAGACAACTTTTCTTTTTAGTTTCTAAAATTTGTATTAACATGCTCCAAGAGAGATTTCACTGTTCTTTTGCCTTCTTCCTTTACAAAAACTGTTCTTTAGCTGCAGCCACAGCATCTCCACTTCTCTTATGATGGTCACGCTTTGGCTGTTCAGCTGAAGTTTTTTCTTGATCTGAAGTGTTGGTTATTGGCTTTTTCTCGAAGGATTCAACGCTTTTCTTTGGCAGAATGGAGCTTTCACCTTGATGCTTGTCTTCCATGACTGAAACCTTCAAAGGTGCATTTGATGCATTTGGTGACTGACCTTCATCTGATGTATCATCAGAGCCTTTTAATTCAAGCTTCTCCAACTCCCTTGACTCGGCTAGTTTCACTGGCTTCTTTGACTCAACCTGCTTCTCTGATCTCCTCACCTCAGCATCTTTTGCACCAAAAGCAACATTTTTTCCAATGTTGAAGTAAAAATCACTCAAGTCACTCTTCTTTGTAACCTTTAAACAACAATGCATATATAAATTATCAATATGGATTCAAAGCATTTGAGAAAAACCTAAAACAAAAAAAAAACAAAAAAAACAAACAAAAAAAGATCATATCAAAGCATTTAATTTAGTGTGGTCTTCAAGAAAATATAAATCACAGCATGTAGTCGCATAAAGACGTGGATAGAATATTAATCTAAACATAACACGTGGCTAATGCTTGACTTGGTCTTTAACACGCCTTGGCCAAACTTGGAAAGTGGCTCAAGGATGCTTGTATGAGCATAACATAAATCATGAGGCTTGAAGTTTGGAGTTTGGACGAATTGAATAAGGGCAATGGGTTAGTACCTTAGGACTTACAACTTAGCAACAACCTTACATGTCCTTTTTTTATATATAAAAGTAACCTTACATGAACTAATTATCACATGATTCCACTCCAAGTAACATGACTTTATCATAACACCACATAGTGATAGTTACATAGAAGTTGGGATGTTCACCAATAAAGCTTCCTGGGACCTTGTTTATGAATATGGCATTCATTGACATATTCACTGTTTGTTTGTTTGTTTTTTTTTTTTTTAATATAGATATGAATGATAGTATTTCAAATGTACAATGTCCGCTCCATAATGATCACTCTTTATTAGGCCAAAACATCAATTGGTTTTTGGTATAGGTGGGGATCAAATCCCAAATCTTTTATTAAATGACAAGAAACTTTTCTAATTGAACTAACTGAAACCCACTGTTTGACATATTTACAATTAGAGCTACAGAACTAATATTGGTACAATTATATTGTACTCTTCTAGAGAAGATTCAAAGAGATTTTTTTGCGGGAGAGCTTTCATGGAGAGCATAAAATTCATTTGGTTAATTGGTCCATTGTTTGTAGACTGATTTGACAAGGAGGTTTAGGTGTGAGGAAGTTGTTGTATTTCAATTATGTTCTGTTAAGTAAGTGACTAGTGATATGGGTTGGATAGGGATTCTTTATGGAGGAAGGTTATTGATTGCAAATATTGTACAAACAACAGTGAGCGGTACTCTAGTGAGGTAAGGGTGGGGCTTTGGAAACATATTAGATTGGGTGGGACCACTTTGCATGATTGCATCTTCCATTCGGTTTGAGGCAGGATGTGGTTCTCAAATTCAGTTTTAGAAACAATTTTGGGATGGAAGTGGTACTTTTCAAGACCACTATCTGGAATTATTCAATTTGTTAGAGAACAAGATGGTCAGCTGTCAGACTATATGGAATGGGTGAATGGTAGGTTACATTAGAAACCGGTGTTTATCAGAGAAGCACAAGATTGGGAGTTGGAGTCAATGGCTCACCCAAAGAAGGATTTACATCTAGGAGCTACTATAGGGTGCTGCAAGCAAGCGTTGAGGTTACTTCCCTGTTTCCTTGGAAGTGTGTATGAAAGTCTCTTTCCCCTCCTAGAGTTTCTTTTTATGTTTGGGAGGTCGCCCTAGGCAAAATTTTGATGACAGACAACCTGCGGAGGAGGGGTTTCCTTTTGGCAGATTGGTGTTGTCTTTGTCAATCTGATGGAGAATCTGTTAATCATTTGCTGCTGCATTGTCCTTTTGTACATGATCTGTGGGCATTCATATTTTGTCTAGTTGGGACTAACTGGGTTATGCCAAACTCTGTTGAAGCCATGCTGAAATCTTGGGATGGAGTAAGGGGAGTTCGAAGATATGTAAAAGTTTGGAGGGCAGAGCCAGCATGTCTTACGTGGTGTGTTTAGAGGGAGCATAATCAATGCACGTTTGAGGGAAAGGAGCTTTCTCTGCCTAATATTAAGTTTCTCTTCTTGAAGACTCTTCGAATGGGCATCACTCTCATACCCCTTCTATGTACTCCTTAATGGAGTTTTTAGAGTCTTTATGCCTTTGCCCTTGATACAAAGGCTTTGACTTTTCTGTTGTTGCTCTTTTATTCTTCTTTCTGCATTTTTTTCCTTTTTTTAAACTCTGGTATACCACCAGTATGCATTCTTTCAATTTTTTTTAATGAAGTTTGATTACTTATCCAAAAAAGAAATAAAAATTATATTGTACTCTTCTATAAGAGTATAGAAATCCTAGTGGCGGGGTGTCACTAATGAGTTGTCCCCACCAACCGTCATTTTTTTCTTTCTGAAAATTCAATAGTTACAACAAGGGAGGGGAGATTTGAACCTTGAATGTTTAGAAAATACCAAGAGGTGTCAACCGGTTGAACTACAAAGCTCTTGGCATCCCCACCAATTGTCATTGTCAAGAATATTATCTATTTCTTGTAACTAACTCTCCTATATATGAGGAATATATTGGCTCAGGATTGTTACAGATTTTCGGCTCCTCCAAAAAAATGGATGAAATATCATACAAATGTTTTTGAATTCTCTTCTCAAATATTCTTCACAAACATTCAAACAGCAGCAGCAACCAGTGCATGTGTTCCAAACTGCTGCACAGAGCATATTACAAGACTTAGGGCACGTTTGGATTGAGGGGAGTAGAGTAGTGTTGGCTGAAAATAGGCTAATTTTGGGCCAACTCTACTCTACTCCTCCTTAATCCGATCAGATCATTATGTAAACCTCCAATGGTCTTCAAGGACCCTTGAGAGTGCCTTCTGTTCTTGCCCTCATTGTAGACTTGTCAAGTAATACTGATTGTACACTTCTGTTCTTGCCCTGGCTGACACTCATACATGTTTACTTTGTTTACCCTCTTTGTTACCATCATCATAAGGGTTGAATCATAGGGTGAATGCACCTCTCTAGATCCATCTGCAGTGATTAGGCTAATCTTTCTTAGGTAACCAGAAACTTTCCTAAAGCTGCCTGACTTTATCGAAGTTAAGGTTACATGCTAACAGGACAGGTACTGGAGTCACTAAACGTCTAAACCAAACCAAGCTGCCACATTAAGCTAATACCAAACGGCAACAACCCTTCATTTCCTGCTTTCTGACTAGTGCTTCCCCTTCTAATTATTCAACACAACCCAATCCAAACCAGTCTAGGCCATGCCTAGCCAAAACAGAACTTAACCAACCACTGGCTCTAACTTATACTAGTTTGCCAAAAGCCTATAGACATTTACTTTATTGGTAAGTTACAGATGGACCCATTGAGTTTTCAACCCATAATCGAGACATTTACAATCAAAAAACTTGGGGAATCATAGGCTTCAAATTGATTTGTCAACGGAGGATGCCTTTCAAGGAAAAATCCATGATAATGCATTTTACCACTCATCTATCTCTTAGATGAGTAAGGCATGAATGATACCAAAGGCCTAAGGATAAACTTAAGGATTAGGATTAAAATCCCCTGGTGGACCCTGGTGGAATGGCATTAAAAAATATAAATGTGCAAATGAGACACTTGAAGGAATGTTTTGTTTTTAATAAGTGACACTTGAAGGAAAATTGTTTAAACCTAGGTAATAACCAACAAAAAGCTGCGAAATTTACATCAGAAAATTCCTTTAGAAACAGATCCACAGAAAACCCTCTCTAATGCAGTTCTTCAAATAGAACCATCCAATTGAGAACGCATTAACTAAAACTACACCCAACGGTGGAGGCTGCTTTACAAGGAACTGAGAGAATTAGGGAATCCCTTTTCTCCCAAAAAAAAGGGAGAAGAAGAAAAAAGGAAAATGTCCAACCAACTTGCATCCAAAACTTATGATAAACATTCTCACAATTGAATGCATGAAACTCCTGAGTCCTGTCTGGATTTAATGACTCTTGACTTTGTACAAGCCCTAGAAACTTATACAAAAAAAATAATTGATTTTAGAAATGGATGTCAAGTTGCATTAAGTGCAGTCCATCTCCACACTCACCCCACTCATTAGTCATCACATTGGAATTCAACTATTAAACAACCTTTATGTATCAGCCTATATAATATGTCAAAGTAGAAGTAGAAAATTCATTAAAGAAAATGTCAATGTGCAGTAGTAAACAGGATAACAAAGAATTAATATAGAACGCAAGCATGAAAAAAATAAATGCATAATCTAAACTAGCAATTTTCAGTTAGTCACATGTAAAGTAATATAAAACAAGAACCATGATAAGTCGAACACAAGTGGAGTTAGATAAATGCATGACCAGGCAAAAGTTATACATACATCATCCTGCGCCTCTTGAAGTTCACGCAAACGTTCTTCCTCCATCCATTTTTTCTGCTCTTCAAGTTTCTTTTTGTAAGCACTCGTCACAAATTTGTCCTTGTCTGCATAGAGGTCGTCATCTTGGCTTCTCTCTTTCGCAATTTTTCTCTCATACACTACTTCACGGTATTTCTCTCGTTCTTTTGTTTTTTCTTTCAATAGCTGAATATATCTTGGCTGCAATAGAAACAAGCATGTTTAATTATAAACACCATTTAACCAAATCTATGGAAAGACAAAAAAAATAAAAAATAAATGCTCATAGGATGTAGCAGAAACATAAAAAAAAAAACCAAGCTATAATGATGCATATATATGTAAAACCAAATCAGGATTCTGTCTTCTGTTTTTTTTATTATATTTTTTACCTGCACTTTTTTTTTTTTGGAAAAACTGCCTGCAATTATATCCATGAATTATCCCTGAGAGAGAGAGAGAGAGAGAGAGAGAATTTTCTTCTCTTTTGCCCCCGACAGATGTCCCTTTTGAAGAACTCAACTACACTGAAGTTTCACAAAAATGTTAACACGGATGCAAAAAAAGAGAGCTTTTCTTTTCCTCTCAAAATCTGATGTTTTTTTTTTTTTTTTTTTCACTTGCCCATAAAACAAGTAGTAATAATAAACAAATCACTGTAATTACACAATTGTCTGCATATACAAACCTAAAGCTTAACATTAAGAGTTTAAAAATTATAAATCAAACTCAGGATAAAGCAGATAAGCCACAAGCCAAAAATGAAAAAAAAAAAATCCCTAGCTAAGGCGTGTGTAACTCTAATCATTCAGTTAAAACTTAAAAGACACTAATATTTATGTATAATCTATAAGTCAACAAAGAAGAATTTGATACACCATTATAATAGTCCCTGAGTACCACAACCAAGATTTCCATAAGACATTTTAGACCAATAACGCATTGCACAAGATCTTAAAGTGGAGGATAAAACTTAACTCCCTAGTTCGATAATAAGATAATTAAGATCACTGTATGCTTCCATCCCAATGGTTGAAGTTATCAAAGGAGAATATACTTATTTCTAACAACACAACATACAACCATGCATGAACCACTGAGTTTGAATACTTGAAAAATGAACCAATACCAATTAAGTTTCTAAAAGTAAATAATCAAATACAGGAAATTAATCAGTAAAATAGTAGACATATAGGAAAATGATAAATGATATGATCACCTCAAGTTTGGAAATGATTGTTTCTTCTTTGAAATATACATTGTGCTGTGAAACCTTCTGCCTTAACCATCGCAAAACTGGGATGAGCCAAAAAAAAAAAGGAACAGGCAGACAACTTTTTCCCTCATCCAACCCAAATTCCAAATATATGAAATGCAAGAAATTGTGCTTCGTAAGGGCCATTTCCTCAAATTACATTCACGTACAAAATCATACCAAAGTCATCTTCATAGCCATTCTGATTAGCTTCAAGCACAATTGCTCCCAAAAAGCAAACATTTACATTGAACAATCCAGGTGACTAGTGACCTATCCAAACAGAGATCCAAAAGCCTCAAATGATGAGCATTGCAAAATATTCAAAAGCAAGAGAATCAATGGTTAATCAGCAATACACTTGCTTGAGAATAGAAGATACGTGTGTATAATAGCTAAAACCAAATGTCTAAGCAACTCTTTCTGAAGCTTAACTCAAGATATTAAATAAAGAGATCATTCCATGAGCAAAATTTCTTTCTAGACACTAAAACAGATCTGAGGAAAAAGTCTGACTCTCCTTGGCACTTTCTTTAACAAAATCGGAGACCAATAAATACCAGGTCACATTATTAGGTATGAAACCATTCTCCACTCCCTTATGTAGAATCAAATAGGCATTATCACGCATGTCCTCTTTGCAGTGCCAACAGATTAAAGTGTTATAAGTAATAGCATCAGGACAGATTCCTTCAAGTTGTAATCGATCAAAGAGATTCCAAGCCTCCTGAAGGCGCCTCATCTTGCATAAACCATTTATCAGGGTGTTATAAGCGACTATGTCCGGCATCAAACCCCGATGAATCATATCTCTTAGAAACTCGAGTGCATTATGTACTTTTCCAACTCTACAAAGACCATTGATCAAAATATTGCATGAGATATTATTAATATTAAGTCCTTTCCTCATCATTTCTTCAAACAGCGCCAACCCTTTCTCAACAGCCCCAGCTTTACACAGTGCCTTAATTAGGCCATTATAGGTGATTATATCAAGAGGGCATCCTCTAAATAACATATCATTTACAAGCTTAAACGCTTCTTGGATCTCACCTCTCCTCAGAAAAGCATGAATCAAAGTGTTGTAAGTTACAGTGTTGGCAATTACACCCTCCAATAACATATCACGATAGACTCCCAAGGCCTCATCTATCTTGTTGGACTTACAAAGTCCAAATATTAAAGAATTAAATGTAAAAATATCAGGTTTACATCCTTTCCTAGACATTTCACCAAGCATTTCCAAAGCTTCATTAACCTTTTCATCCTTGCACAGAGCACATATAAGGCAATTGTACCCTACTGTATTCAGACTAAGTCCCTTAGCTGACATCTCATTTAAAACATCACTAGCTTCCTCTAGTTGGCCTGCTTTGCAAAACCCATCTATCAATGTTGTGTATGTTACCACATTAGGTTCGCAACCCCTTATTGCCATCTCATTAACCAATCTGCAAGCTGAAGTCAAAGAACCCTTCTTACAAAGCCCATGAATCAGCATGTTAAATGTAAAAACATCAGGGGCACAGCCGATACTTAGCATGCAATTGTACATAACATCTTTGGCTTCATAAAACCGACCACTAGTCACATACCCATTAATTAAGGTACTGAAGAGCACGACATTTGGAGCTGGCACTTTATTCAACAATGCCCTTGCTTCATCAACTTTCCCCATTCTACACAACCCATGCATTAAAACTCCATAAGTTATATTATCAGGGGAGAAACCCCGATGAAGCATCCGATCAACCAACTTTGCTGCCTCATGAATCCGATTGAGCTTGCAAAGGCCATGGATTACATCATTGAAGGTCTGAACATCAGGTGTACAACCCATAAGAAACATTTCATCCAAAAGTTTCAACGCTTCATTTACTCGATTATTCTTAGAGAGTGCATGTATCAAAGTCTGGTATACCACTGAATTCGGCACACACCCATGCTTAGTCATGTCCCTGAGGAGAGAGCATGCAGAATCCACTTTACCAACCATACAAAGTGCTTTCATCACCACCCCAAAAGTGTAGGCAGTGGGAGAAACACCCTTGCTCAACATGTCATAGAAAACATTAGGTGCAACTTTAGGACAATTCCCAGCCACCAATATATCCAATACAACATTATAAGATCTAAAAGTTGGTTCACAATAATAAATACCCCTCATATCCAAAAGCAACCTAGTTGCTTGGCCAGGCAAACTGACTCTCCCATAACATTTCATAATCATAAGGAAAAGGGTCTCTTTAAAGACAATCCCTTCTTCTTTCATCTGCATCAACAACCTATCTATGACCTTAAACTCCCCGGCCGCCCCTAGCTTATCTATCAATACATAATACACATCAAATGAATGGCAATAGCCCTTCTGGGCACCGGCCCATTCGAATATCTCCATTGATGTGGGCACGTCAAGTGGGAGCTCAAGCAATTTACAGAGCTGATAGGGGCTTATTTGATTAAGTGACTTCCTAAGCTCTTTGAGGTCAAAGGGTTTAAGTAACCTTTCCCACTCAGTCTCAGACTCTGATAATCCATTGTTATCATTCAAGAAGACTCCATGTCCATCATCACTAAAATTTCTACTACTAACCCCACCTAAGTAAATTGCAAAATAATGGGTTTTGAACAAAGATTGTAGCTTTTTGCTCACATGGGTTGAAAGTTTTGATATTTTCAACATTACAAAGAATAAATAGGTAAGAATGTTCAGAAACTAACCCAAAATTGAATGCGTAAGCTGTAATCTTGAGAAGAGTTAGTTAGCAAGTCCAACTAACTCTTCAAGATTCCTATCATCAGTTCCGATTGGTTTTAGTGTGTACATAATCGGAAGGTTACGGTGTTCTTTTATGGCTAAGCGAGGTCGTGGTCGAGGTTGAGGTGGAGGTGGAGGTCTCATGCCTTGGTGGAGAACTGTGGAAACTTAGATCTTCTATACTTGGTGAGGAAGATGATTGTGTTGCTGTAAATCATCAAGAGGAAGATGAAGTTGTTGCCATGAACATGATTGAGGCTGAAGCGTCACCGGTTATTGTTTTGGGCCAAGATCAGATTGATTTGATGGGTCTCCCCCACAAATTGGGCCTGTGCTTACTAGTGGGCCTCATTCTCCTCTTAACTTTCAGTCGGTCTCTATTTCAGAATGAATCTAATAGCTCTTCTCAATTGCAATTTTTTGAATTGATGGGAAAGTTGTTGTTCAACCACCTAGGCTAGGGAGGCTGTGGATGAGGGTATTGCTAAGTGGGAATCAAGCTTAATCGGGCAATTTCTTGACATTCCTGTTGGTGAAACGTTTTGTTTTGTGGAGGCTCTATGGGGTCAATATGGCCTTGTGGAAGTTGTAGATAAAGTGAAGACTGATAATAAAAGAGGAAAGCAAGCTCAAGAGAGGCAAAATTTGCCTTTTAGACTGTTTTTATAAAATTTTTTGATGAATAGTACGCGCATCAAACTAATTAGTTAGTTGGACTGTTTTTGGAACTCGAGTTTGTGAAACTCGAGTTCCAGCCAAAAAAATCAACTTTCCGGCCCCAACTCCGACCAACATAAATATGATATCAGATTTTAAAAAAAAAAAAAAAAACATGGAACTCGAGCTTAGCAAACTCGAGTTCCATGCGGTAAAAAAAAAAAAATAACCCAGATGGAAACCGAGATTGCTAAACACGATTTCGGCACTGTACCAGTACACCTCCTTCACATCTTCATTCCTCTCAGCAGTAACGTCGTCCCTCTCTCTCACCGTCCCTATTTCTCTCAGTGACGCCGTCCCTCTCTCTCGCTCCGGTCTCTCTCAGTCACCGGCGCTCCTCACGTTCCTGACCTTGGCCGGGCAAGGTAAGTTTTTTAAGCTCTATTTCATTGTTCTGCTTGTAATTAATAATTGGGTTTGTTTACTAATCATATTTTAATGGTGGGTTTTTGCTTGGTTACATAAATAATAGGGTAGGTGATTCAGTTCTGGTGAAGTTAGGAATTTTAGTGTAGTTTGTAGTTTATGCTTGAATTTCTTCATTAGGGCCTTTTGGTTTGCTGATTTCCTTGTGGGGTTGGTTTAATTTTGTGATTTTTTTTCTTTACTTTTTAGTTGAAGTGTAATTTGTAGTTTATGCTTGAATTTTTAGTGTAAGGTTTGCTGTTAATCCACATATTTTGGATCTATTCAAACGGTCAACAAAATCCAATAGAGCAAAATGTGAAAAAGATTGCTACTTTTTTTGCATTTTTCTTTTGGGGTTAAATTTATTTACTTTTGTTAGGGTTGCTGAGAAAATGTACAAAAGTCCTGTAAAGAAATTTTAGATCTTTTTGTCTTTTACGTTGCTTCCTTTTTGATTTTATTACTTTGATTATTGAATGTTGTAAATTTAAAGGATTTTAGATGATATTTTATATTGTATGGTTTAAAATAAATCCTGTCTTTTCGTTTTCCTCTCATACTTGGCACATTTATGCATCGAACTTGTGTCTTTTCTTTTTCCTCTTTTATTTCTAATTGATATGGCATAACTTTTTGCAGCATGACGATAAATCCTGGGCCCATTGATGGTAGCGTTTTGACTGAACAAGTGAAGCATCGATCTGAGTTACTTTGGAACCCTAGAGGCCAGGTAAAAATTTCCGCATGATGGTATTTGGTGATTTATTAACTTTTTTGTGAAGTGATAAAAGAAACCTAAAATTGATTCGAAAATAAACTTATAGATTATACTATTGCTTTTGGATGTTGAATTGTTCTTTAATGGCATATTACGTACTTGTAAACTTAAATTTTTTTTTTTTCGATTTAGCAAGATTCTGAACCTCCACCACATTAAGGTTGCATTTTTTCACCCACTAGAAGCAACATTGTGAGATTTTGAAACTTAGATAAATTATATTTGATAACCAGCAAAAGCTCAATGTTCTACATTAGAGTAATAGAAAAGGATATTTTGGCTGACCATATTGATCTTCTAAAACAATATCTCCATAATTGTTCACACCAGTTCCCTTGAGGTTTGATCGTAAAAAGAGAGCAATCACCTGCATCAAGCAGTTGCCATCTTCTCAATCATCCATGTCACAACAAAGTGGACAAATTTACAGCATACTAGTATAAGAGCATAACCCATAAAAAAGAATGAGCCATGTCATCTTACAAAGTTTAGGGATACAATTTTTGAAAATGTTGTCTCAACCACTATATAGTTTGGTGGGAATTACAAAATCAGTACAACCAAATTTCACTGCTTGAAGGACATACTATGATAGCAAGTATAACAAAGAAATTAACTATTAAGAACACCCTGATGATAGATGCCATTCATTCAGTAGTTATTTACCAAGGAGAAAGCATCAACTTGTTTAGCTCAAAAGCCAATGAATGCTCAAAAAGAAAAATAAACTAAATCAAAAGATGAAAAGATGATATTAACACATTTACTAATGTTAGAATTATGGTTAAGTAATTAAATTCACAATTTCGTAACAACTTATGTTTTTAGGACAACCAATAATTCATCTTGGTATCAGTGCAACAGATCATGAGTTTTTGATCCTTAGCTTTACTCTACCTCCCATTTAAAATGTTAAAAATTCCACATGTTGAGCCCCACTTATTAAAAGGGAGTTTAGGCCCATAAATGAGGGGAAGTGTTAGAATTATGATTAAGTGATTAAATTCACTATTTCCTAACAATTTAAGCTTGTGAGACAATTGCTAATTTATTAACTATATTAGCAATTTTTCCACTAGTATTGTTTTCGTTCTTCCCTTAAGCTATACTACCAAAAGCCTTATAGATCAACTAGCACCTCCTATTGTTTCCAAAGGAAACGTCCAGGGTTCACATCCCCCCCCCCCCCCCAAGTAAACTATCAAATTATCAAGAAGGCTAACCATCTAAAAAAGCTTTCTATACTATGCAACCAATCAAAAAACACCTTTGGATTGCCCTCCTCATAAAAATCACTAACTTCTAGTATAACACCTCCATCCACATCAACCAATCTAGGATCTCCTTGAGACCAGACGAATAATGGAAGATTAGATTGATTCCCTTCCATAAAACCACCTCCTTGATGTGTGAACACAATATTGGACTGTGTGGGGGCATACAACTAGTGCTCGGTCCACAGGAATTTATAGAAGAAAAATGTATTGATCTTGGGGGAAGTATAGGGGATGAACCTGGACTTGATTAAAAGGATTTGAAGGTCTTGATAAAGAAAAATTATCTTATACACCTAACCTATTGAGCGCAGCTCTCACAAGCATGTTGGCCCCACACCTGTGGGACCCATATGCTTGTGAGAGGCGTCTCCATAGGACAGGTGCATAAGGTACCGTCGCCTTCATCAATGGGGATTTTCAGCAGAAATTTTGCCAAGAAAAATGGTTAACAACCTATCCAAAGTTCCTTTCATAATGGATAATGTTTCAAGCTTTACTTTCATTGAATTCACCTTTTTACCACAACTTTTACTTCCATTGAATTCACCTTCTTACCACAACTGGTTGTAGTCTTGAGAAAAAAAGCTTAAATTGGGACTCTAATTCCACATTAGTCACCAGTATCTTGGATGAGAAGTTTTGTCAAGCAATTGGCAAAAGAAGACTTAAGCAAAGACCCATAAACTAAATAAGACTCACTTATTAATAAGATAAATCCCAACGCCCATAACTATGGTCCATACCCAACAATAGTAGAATTACTAAAATACCCTTGACTCTAAAGTAATTGAATAAAACCTAAAATAAAATATAAAAACCTAGTTAACTACCATGGACACTTATTTTTGGGCTTTGCCTTTACCTAGGCTTCCAAAAAGGACATTGCTTATCCAAACATGCTATGGTTGCACCATCAACAAAACATCAAAAATATTAAGCACAAGTACTTGAATGATTTTAACAACTTTTGCTACCCAAATTCTATCAAAAGAAAAAAAATATAAAAAGAAAAAATCTTTTTGCACCAACTTACCTGTCCAACAGAGGAAACCCCCTTGTCTGTTCTACCACACCTAGAGTACTGTGACTCCTTCTTGTCACCAACTAATAGCCTCGTTTTCTCAAAAGCTTTGAAAATTTCAGACTGCAAGAAAAATTTGATAACATATGACTTAACCCTAAAAAAAAAAAAAAGTTTGATAACATAAAGAAGTTCATGTGGTAAGCAATTAAGCGTAATTAATTTATGGACCCATATATGCCTTATATCAACTATAATTTAAGCAATTGTTTTCTTGTTTCCTTAAAACATCATATTTAAAGAGCCAAAAAAGTGAAATATTGATCAGTTATTCACCAAGTACAACCGCCAACATAAATCGGAATGTAAAAGAGTGATATCCTGTGCTTATTAGTCAAATAAACTATTTATAAGATTCATTGTCTATTATTATGATTATTAATTTGGGTGAAACTAATTTTTTATCACGAAACAATGTACTCAAATTGGTAATACCAGTAAAAAACTATTCGTCATAAATTACCCATGGAGATAATGTGTTAATTATGTAAGAAATAATTAATTTTCTTTTCTCATTAGAGAATCACTCACCTAACTTTTACTTTGATAAGGCCCTTTAGATATTTAGTGGGAACTTTTGGAATTTGTCAAAAAGAATAAGGGCATAGATGTAAATTCCTGGTTGGGTCAATCTTCATAAATTACTATTGGTTTTGGATGTTGAATTGTTCTTTAATGGAATATTACGTACTTGATCAAAGTATAAGATATTTATCTATTGTTATAATATTTGCAGGATCCTCCTGGCACACTAAATTGTCGATGTCGCCATGAAGAGTTGACACGTCGAGATCCTATGGTAGATGAGCGTGTGATTGCCATAGTGAGGTTGCTTGGTTTAGAGCGTCTACACATGGTCCCATCCATAAAGCTTGATCATGCATTGATCACTGCATTTGTAGAGCGATGGCGCCCAGAGACCCATTCTTTTCACCTTCCTCATGGTGAGATGACGATCACACTGCAAGATGTGGAAGTTCTAATGGGGATGCCCATTGAGGGTGAGGCAATGGTTGGATTCACTAAAAGAACTTGGAAATCTGTGTGTAATGAAATGCTTGGAATTCAAATTCCAGATGAGAATAAAACCATGCTAGATGGTCAAAGGATTCAAATAAAAGCACTTGTTGACCGAATTGCACAACCATTGCCTCCGGATGCAAATGAGTTGCAGGTTCATCAATATGCTCGTTGTTATGTACTAGCCCTACTAGGGGATATGGTATTTGCTGACAAGTCCGAAGATAGGGTCCACCTCATGTGGTTGGAGTTCATGGAGAACCTTAATGATCCACCTAAGTATAGTTGGGGAAGTGCAGCCCTATCATGGTTGTACAGACAATTGTGCAAGGCAAGCGAAAAGACGGCAAAGCAAATTGGTGGAGCATTGATTTTGGTCCAATTGTGGATATATGCTAGATTCCCGCATATGTCCCCACAGAAGGTGCCACCACCAGAAGGTGTTTATGGTCCACCACCATCGCCAATTCCTTTTGCCATGAAGTAAGTATATATTGCATAATTATTGTGTTTATCATTCGAGTTTTACATAAACGACTAATGACCATACAATGTTATGTGCTTGTAGGTGGGCAGGGGCTAAGTGTACAAAGAACACTCCAACACATGTGCTTTCCGCGTATCGCAATCAACTTGCCACGACACGGCCCGACCAGGTATAATATTTGTTTTATATAACGCTTATATCAATTTATGTCTTTGATATTACACCCATTATAATCAAAATCAATTTATGAGATAATTGATTAATATGGTTGCTTTTGTTGGGGGCTACCGTAGGTTAAGTGGGAGCCATATGCAGATGAATTGAGCCGCCTTTCTCCTAATTTTCACATCACTGCTAGTAACGTGTGGAGGTCGAAAGTTCCACTCATATGTTTTTGGCTCGTAGAGTTCCACCTACTTGATCGTGTCCTTCAACAGTTTGGGCTAAAGCAAGAAGTACCCGAAGATGCTAATACTGATCGCGATTTGCATAAAATAGATGCGAGGGGCAAGGTAGAAAAAAATTGGAGGGTGGAACATGAACTCCATATTCAGAAGTGGAATAATCGTTCTGAGTACGTCTGTCATGGAGAGAGGATAGAGGAGGTGATGTCACGTCATCATCCATACATGGTGTGGTATCGTAGGATCACTCGCCTGTATATCGTAGGATCACTCACCTGTCATCACGTCTTTTTCTCTGTACTAGGATCCTTACTGAACTTGAGTTCAGCTTCCTTAAGGCAATCCAATATTTTATCAAGTTTGCGAGCTTGAGTAGCGTACCCTGCTTTCAAGGCTAGAGACTTTAAGAATGGGTCCTTAAATTGAGTGTTGAAGTTGCTAGCAACATGTCTAATGCAATATCAATGATATACTGGTACATAATCATGGGGCCACTGTTCAATGGAAGATATGATAGCTCTATGTCGGTCATATATTATGCAAATGCCGGAATCGGGTACCACATGTTGTATTGCTTTCCACAAGCAAGATAAAAACCATCCCCAACTGGCTCCCGTCTCATCATCCACAACCGCAAAGGCAAGTGGGAAAATCTCATTGTTAGCATCAGTAGCCATTGCAATCAACAACTTTCCTTTATATTTTCCATAAAGATGAGTTCCATCAATACTAATTACTAGCCTACAATGTGCGAATCCAGTAATGGAAGGAGCGAAAGCCCAAAATACATACTTGAATATAATAGTACCTGGTGTGTCCCCGTTGATTGACCGATAAGACACTTGTGTACCCGGATCACTATCCTTATATGCCAACAACAACTTCTGTAACTTTTGGTACGACTCTTCCCAATTCCCATGTATGTTTGCAATGGCCTTTTGTTTCACATCCCATATCTTGTAGTACGATATTTCGTGCTGAAACCTTTCCTTCATCAGGTTTTGGAGATCTTTTATTTTGTAAGTGTGATCTTCAAGTATATATTTATGAAGTTCTTGAGCAAGAAAATTTGAATCCATCTTTCTACCATCTTTGTTCACCCCAATTGATGGACAAGTGTGAGGACCGTCGTATTTTGTGATGGCCCATAGTCCGTTAAGTTTTCGTTGCGAGAATGCTCGAACTTTCCATGCACATGACTCATTCACGCACTTCACACACAATCTCTGCTGGTTGGACCACTCAGTTGTATAACTCTTATTGTTGTCCATAGAGTACACTATTAATGCCTGCTTCACCGCCTCTTTATTAGGGAAAATCAACCCTTTGCTAAAATTCATTCCCCGTACCCAACTTGATGCAAATGGTATCTCAACATTTGAAGGATCAACTATATTATCCCAAGTATTTGCATGAAATGACGGGGCATGAACTTCGTACATAGGGATTGTATTCGTAACATTTTACACACCTATATGATTGCCTATATCATCATGAAACTCCATAGCATCATCATCATGATCATCCACAACATCATTATGAACATTGTCAACATTTTCATAATGATCAACATACTCGTGGAAGTCGCCTCTTCCAATCATCTCCTCATACTCATCTCTACCATGATCAACATTGCCTTCATCTTCACCCCCTAGAGGTTGATAACTAGATCCGCAAACATCCATTGGAGTTGGTGTCTCATTACATGGTAGTGTATAAACCCCAACTGTGGTGCATGGGGTAAGAGTCGGATGACCATCCGCATGTAATAATTGTAATTCTTCCCCTCCACCACCTTCCAAAATTGTTTGTTGCACATCTTCACCACCAAGTTCTGTACGAGGCTCCACACTTATATATAACTCGGCAGCTTTTAACTGAGGCGTCGAGTCTATTCTGTCAAACATAATCCTAACATGCTTGTCTTGCTTTATTTCAATAGGTGTGAAGACAATGCGGTCACTAAAAACTGCATGAGGAGAACGATATATAATTTTTATGTCATGGGATCGACGGTCCAAATCCAACTCTTTCATAATTTTCTTTTTCAACTTCTTCAAACTAATCTCCCGTCGTTTTTTTAGCTGAATAATCTCTAACCTTTTACCAGGCCCTTCATACGTCACTCCATGAATCACATCACTATGGAGCTCCCCACCATAATATATATATAAATCAATTAAACCGATTACAAACCTATTCAAAGTCAAATGAGTTTACTAAAAGTTAGTGGCAAGTATAACACTTTTATCCAATATGAACTATAAAATATTATCTCCAAGCAAATATAAAGATAACAATGAAATTTTAATCAATTATAAACAATTGAAATTTTATTATCTCCAAGCAAATAGAAAATAGAAAATATAACATTGTATGGTCCGCCGAGTAAAAATAACATTGTATGGTCAAATATAATATTGGAGATAATATTTTTGAAATTTCCAAGCAAATTTTGTATGATTAACCAAAATACTCTCTCCAAGCAAATAGAAATATTTGAATTTTTATTCTCAAGCAATTTTTTATATGGTCACTAACCTTTAAAATTTAAAATCTGTTACATTGCAAATAACCCATTACAAATAACAACAAATTGCAAATAATAACATGTTAAACACATTATGAACAACAACCCATTTCACAAAAAAAAAAAAAAAAAAAAAAAACTCATTACACATTGCAAAGAACCCCATTACAAAGAACAAATAACAACCAATTACAAATACATAAAAAAAAATATAAAAAACAAAACACATTACAAACAACTAATTACTCATAAACACTAAAAAAGTGGTATGTGAAAAATATATATCTACAAACTAATTCACCAGGTCTAACCAAAAAAATTTTGAAAAAGGTTTAGATATTTACCTCTAGTGGTTGAAGAAGAATTAAGCTTTTAATTTTGTAGAGATCAATGAAAGTTTGCTTTGAAGTAAAAAAAAGAGAGGTTGGGCGTGGGAAAGAATGAAAGTTGCATTTGAAGTTTAAAAAAAATGGCGTGGCAGAGAGCTGGGTAATGGGAAAGCTGGGTATTAGGCGTGCAGAGAGTGTTTCTAATATATTAGAGAGTAATGGGAAAGCTGAGACAGTTGGGTTAGTTGGTGGAATTTAATTGGAACTCGAGTTTGCTAAACTCGAGTTCCAATCTTTAAAAAATTTTACCCGCCTGGAACTCGAGTTTACTAAACTCGAGTTCCATTTGGGTTTTTTTATTTATTTTTTTTTATTGGGTCAAAAAATCTGATATCAAATAGGAGAATACCCAACTGGAACTCGAGTTTAGCAAACTCGAGTTCCATATGGGTTTTTTTTTAATATTTTGCTAGAAGAGAATTTACCCAACTGGAACTCGAGTTTAGCAAACTCGAGTTCCAGTTGGGTTTTCTTTTGGTCAGAGTATTTTACCACATGGAACTCGAGTTTGCTAAACTCGAGTTCCATGTTTTTTTTTTTTTTTTTTTTTTAAATCTGATATCATATTTATGTTGGTCGGAGCTAGGGCCGGAAAGTTGATTTTTTTGGCCGGAACTCGAGTTTCACAAACTCGAGTTCCAAAAACAGTCCAACTAACTAATTAGTTTGATGCGCGTACTATTCATCAAAAAATTTTATAAAAACAGTGTAAAAGGCAAATTTTGCCCTCAAGAGAAGGTTCCTAGTCCTAAGGTAACTCTAAAGCGTATCCTCTCAAGCAATAGGTATGCTGCTCTTAATTCTATTGAGGCAAAGGAGTGTAAGTTTAGCGGTTTGAGGAATCATAATTCTCCTAAAAAGAATTTTTCAACTCTTACTGTTCAAGAAGTGATTGAAGAGGCATTGAAATGTAGTACAAAAATGGTTGTTAAAGCCAAAGCAAACCAAACCATGTTAGTTGTACTGTTGGAGAGTCATCAGTTAGGAGGGCTTATCTCCCTCTTTTAATACCAGTGGGTCATGAATTGGTTAATATGGAATATCAGGGGTGCCCCCTGAAGCAGAAGGAGGTTAAGGTAAAGGTGAAGAAGTTGAATGTCAATTTAGTGTGTTTGGTTGAAACGAGAGTAAGGGAGGAGAAAACTGGAGAGATTATGAATTCTTTTTTACTTGGATGGAAATTTTGTTTTTCTGTCTCTCAACATGGTTTGGGAAGAATTTGGGTTATGTGGAGAGAGGACATGTTTTCTATACAAATTTGCCAAACTATTCCTCAAGCCATACACTGTAAAATTCTTTTCTTCTCGGGGATAAAACTTCATATATGGGGCTAATAAGGGTGTTGAGAGGTATGTTTTGTGGGACAGTTTAGTTCAGTTTTGTAGGCAAGTGAGGGGCTTTCCTTGGATCTTGGCTGAAGATTTTAATGTGATTAGAAATGCAAATGAAAAGGTTGGTGGTTTGACTGTTGGCTGTTATGAAAATGAGTTTAATTCATGTTTAGATAAGCTTGAGGTGTGGGACCATGCTGATATGGGGTGTTTCTATACATGGAGTAACAGACAATCGGAGGAAGAATTTGTCGCTAAGAAACTTGATCGAGTTTTAATTAACCAAGAATGGGGTTCCTGCTTTGGTCATAGTGTAGTTGAGTTTCTTCCTCCAGGCATTTCAGATCATTCAGCTATTTTGGTTTCCATGGATGGTAGTAAAAACTATGGGCCCAAACCTTTTAAAATTTTCAACTATTGGTGTGACCATAAAGATTTTCCTAGGTGGGTTGAGGAAGTTTGGGATATTGAGGTAAGTGGTACTCCTATGTTCAAACTGTACCAGAAGTTAAAGGCAACTAAGGTAAAGCTGAAAACAATAAATAAAGATCTTTTTGGGGGGATCACTCAAAGAGTTGAGATGGCGAGAGGAAAGCTTGAGAATTTTCAAAGGAAAATGTTGAATTCTGGTAGTTGCTTGTGATCCAAAAAGGTAGAGGATGAATTACTCCATGAGTACATTTCAATTAGTAGTGCAGAAGAGGCTTTTTTCAAGCAAAAATCTGGAATAAATGGTGATAAGGATATTTTTAGACCTACAAAGTTGACGACCCTGACGCCACCATGAAGCTGACGGCGTTAAAGGCTGAAGGGGTAAGGTAAGCTGACGACCCTGACGCCACCATGAAACTGACGGCGTTAAGGCTGAAGGGGTAAGGTAAGCTGACAACCCTAACGAGGGAGTAGGCAAAGCTGACGACCTTGACGAGGTAGTAGGCAAAGCTGACGACCCTGACGAGGGAGTAAGCGAAGCTGACGACCCTGACGAGGTAGTAGGCGAAGCTGACGACCCTGACGCCACCATGAAGCTGACGGCATTAAGGCTGAAGGGGTAAGGTAAGCTAACGACCTTGATAAAGGATTGCTTGCCACCCATGATTGCATATATAAGGAAATGTCTTGCTCTCCACGTTTGGTGATACCCAAAGGGATTCTTATAAGGAAAAGATCCCGCAAAATACGCTCAAGAAAACTCCTATAAGGAAAAGACTTCTAATCCAAGGAGGAGAGGTCAACTCTCTACGACTATAAAAACCCCAATACCCTCACAAATCAAGGTACGCACAATTTTACCCCTCTCTAGCACTCTAGAGTTGTGAACAAGAGATTTCTCTAACTTGACCGTCGGAGGGTATTTGGCCGGTACCACACCGGTACTCCTCTTAAGGTCTTCAGTTTTTATATTGTGCAGGTTCTTGTCAAGAGCACTTGAGGACCGTGTGGCTCACTGGTGATTTTTTTGGCATCATCAGTTGGCGCCGTCTGTGGGAAACGCGAGTAGTGTCCTAAGCCACAGCTAACGCTTCCCTGACAAAAGAGTTACATGGTACTCACTCGATCAATGGCAACCACCAACAACGTTCAGGAAGACAGGCTGCGACCGACTGCTCTAAAGAAGCAAGTGCAGATCCTGACAACGGCCGTCGAACGCCTCACGAAGCAAAACCAGGTCTTGGAAGAGCAACTACGTCGGAAGACAGGCAACAATATTGCAGAGGACCTAGAAGATTCCAGTGCTGAGCGACGAGACCGCGAAGGACCGAAAGGCAGGAGGATACGCGACAAGACAGAGGGCGAAAGATGGCAAGAACTGGAGACGCTGGACGGATAGGAGCTACACCACCCGTGGAACACCAAGCACCTATGGAAGTACTGCCAGTAAAAAGGATGGCATGAAGAGCAGCACCCTTTTATTTCTAGTTTATCTTAGTGAATTTTAGCTATACTCCTCAATTTTTCTATTTACTTTAGTTTTTGCTATAATAACTCTTTAAAAGCCCAAAGGGCAGGTCTTCGTTTTCTTTTTAAGAACTACTTTTTCTATGAATGCATGGTTTATTATAATAAGAGGAGTTTATGCAGGCATGGCCAAAGTCGCCTACGGGTAAATGGTCACTACGCTAAGTCACCTACGGGTAGACGCTTGGCCAAAGTCGCCTACAAGTGAATGGTCACTACGTTAAGTCACCTACGGGTAGACGCATGACTGAAGTCGACTATGGGTGGATGATCACCATACTAAGTCGCCTACAAGTAGACGACCCAAAAAGGTGACGAGGCACCAAAATTTAGTCACCTCAATTAGTCCACGACCCCAAGTGGACGACTTACAAGGTGACAAGGTAACAACACTTAGTCACCTGAACAAGTCCACAAAGTGGATGAGTCTACTCCTAAGTCCACAAAGTGGACGAGTCTATTACTAGGTCCACAAAGTGGACGAGTCTACTGCTAAGTCCACAAAGTGGATGAATTTATTACCAAGTCTACAAAGTAGACGAGCCTAGGACCACGAAGTGGACGGGCCTATCACCAAAGTCTACAAAGTAGACGAGTTTAATATAAGTCCAAAAGTTGGACAAAAAACCATTACCAAGCTTACAAAGCAAACCAGCCCAAGTTCGCAAAGTGGACGGGCATATTACCAAGTCTACGAAGTAGATGAGCCTAAGTCCACAAAGTGGACGACCCCACAAAAGTGGACGAGATTATTACTAAATCCACAAAGTGAGCAACCTCATTACAAAGTCCACAAGACAGTGGACAGATCCACCATAAATGGACGGACTTAAACACAGACAGGTCTGTAATTTGGTTCATCCCACGAAGATGGATTAACAAAATAAAGTCCACAAAACAATGGATGGATCCACAACAAGTGGACGGACCTAACTAAATAGACGGGTGCGTCTCTAAACTTGCGAAAACATATCTTGAGGCATCACACATAAATGACCCTTCCACGACGTTAACTCCATAACCCATCAGCTAAAGCTGACGAGACTATGGAGTAGGGGGCAGCTGATAAGGGTAATTTTGTAATTAACCCATGACGAAACAAAAGGCGACGGACATAACAAGGTTGTCAACTTCACTCATGAGAGACAACCTTGTTGCAAAGTCTACAGCTCCACCCCATGTCTGATGGCTGCATCTTGGGCACAGTAAGCTGAAGACAGTAGAGCTGAAGACAGTAAGCTGAAGACAGTAGAGCTGAAGACAGTAGAGCTGAAGACAGTAAGCTGAAAACAGTAAGCTGAAGACAGTAAAGTTGAAGAGAGTAAGCTGAAGACAGTAAGCTGAAGAGAGTAAAGCTAAAGATAGTAAGCTGGAGATAGTAAGCTGGGGATAGTAAGCTAAAGACTTCACGCAAAATGAAATCGTCAGTCTCTAAGCTAAAGACTTCACGCAAGATGAAGCCGTCAGTCTCTAAGCTGAAGACATCACGCAAGATGAAGCTGTCAGTCTCTAAGTTGAAGACTTCATGCAAGATGATGCAAGATGAAGCTGTTAGTATCTAAGCTGAAGACTTCACGCAAGATGAAGCTGTCAGTTTGCTATAGACTTCACGCAAGATGACGCTAGATGAAGTTGTCAGTCTCTACGCTAAAGACTTCACGAAAGATGAAGCTGTCAGTCTCCAAGCTGACGACTTCACACAAGACGAAGCCGTTAAGCTGACGACTTCATCTTATGACTTGCTGGCATCTACGCCTAGACGGAATGAAAAGCTGACGAGAAGAAAGCTGAAGAGTTAAAAAAAAAAACTTACTCCTAAGTACCACCAAAAGGTGACGGCTAGCAAGGCTGAAGAATTAAAAGACTTACTCCTAAGCACCACTAAAAGGTGATGACTAGCAAAGCTGAAGAGTAAAAAAAGTTACTCCTAAGCACCACTAAAAGGTGACGACCAACTAAGCACCACTAAAAGGTGATGATCAGCAAAGCTGAAGAGTACGAAGTCCTTAAGTGGACAAATTCATTACTAAGTCCATAAATGGACGAGTCTGATACTAAATCCTTAAAAAGAACGAATTAAGTCCAAAGTGGACGGGTTCACGCCTACAGGTTATTAAGTACTAACAGACCAACGATCAAAGATGCTTACTGGCTCCTAAACTAAGTCCTATGTATGGAACAGACCGACGATCAAGGAAGCCAACGGGCACCTAATCCTCATCCTTATGGGATTGATCGACGTTTTAAAACACCGATGGGCACCAGATCCTCATAATAAGCAAAGTCCAACCTACGGGTGAACAAACGAACAAAGTCACCTAAGGGTAAACGGTCCAATGTAAAGTCATCCCTAAGAGGGACGGACGATGACCAAAGTTGCATACAGGTGGACGGACAACCAAAGTCGCCTACGGATTGACAGAAAACTAAGTTCGCCTACAAGTGAACGGTCCAAAGTAAAGTTATCCCCAAGATGGAAAGACAACGACCAAAGTCGCCTACGGGTGGACAGAAAACCAAAGTCGCCTACGATGGACAGTCCAAAGTATAGATCTTCCTACTTATAGGGTGACGAATGATCCAAGCGATCCTCCAAAGATAATTGACTCAAATAGAAATCATTGAACCAAGTCACTAAGGTGACGAACGATCCCCCAAAGATGATCGCGTCAAGTAGCAATCCTCCAATGACAATTGACCTAAGCAACAATCCTCGAGTTAAATTGCTTATGGAGTGGGGGGCAAGAAAAAACCCTTAATACTCTACGATTACAACACAAGCCTTTGTATTCCGCACTCGTCCACTTACGTGACGACTACGGAATGGGGGGCAACTGATAAGGATATTTTTAGACCTACAAAGTTGACGACCCTGACGCCACCATGAAGCTGACGGCGTTAAAGGTTGAAGGGGTAAGGTAAGCTGACGACCCTGACGCCACCATGAAGCTGACGGCGTTAAGGCTGAAGGGGTAAGGTAAGCTGACAACCCTAACGAGGGAGTAGGCAAAGCTGACGACCTTGACGAGGTAGTAGGCAAAGCTGACGACCCTGACGAGGGAGTAAGCGAAGCTGACGACCCTGACGAGGTAGTAGGCGAAGCTGACGACCCTGACGCCACCATGAAGCTGACGGCATTAAGGCTGAAGGGGTAAGGTAAGCTAACGACCTTGATAAAGGATTGCTTGCCACCCATGATTGCATATATAAGGAAATGTCTTGCTCTCCACGTTTGGTGATACCCAAAGGGATTCTTATAAGGAAAAGATCCCGCAAAATACGCTCAAGAAAACTCCTATAAGGAAAAGACTTCTAATCCAAGGAGGAGAGGTCAACTCTCTACGACTATAAAAACCCCAATACCCTCACAAATCAAGGTACGCACAATTTTACCCCTCTCTAGCACTCTAGAGTTGTGAACAAGAGATTTCTCTAACTTGACCGTCGGAGGGTATTTGGCCGGTACCACACCGGTACTCCTCTTAAGGTCTTCAGTTTTTATATTGTGCAGGTTCTTGTCAAGAGCACGTGAGGACCGTGTGGCTCACTGGTGATTTTTTTGGCATCATCAAATGGCTTAACTTGGGGGATAATAATTCTTCTTATTTTCACTGCCTTATTAAGACTAGGCAAGAAAGAAACGCCATTAAATGCTTGCTAGATGGTGATGGGAATCAAGTAGAAGAAGTTGACCAGATCAAGGATCTTGTGGTTGATTTTTATCAAAAGTTGTTGGGGTCCTCAAATGATGTGGACGAAGCTGCCATGATTCAAACCGTCTCTTCTTTATTCCAAGATCAGATTCCTGAGGATACGAAGTCATTCATGCAGAGAGAGGTCACAAAGACTGAGATAAAAAAAGTTTTATTCTCCATGGGAAGCGAGAGAGCACCTGGACCAGATGGCTTTACTGTGGAATTTTTTAAGCATGCATGGCATATTGTAAAATCAGATTTTGTTGGAACCATTGCATCTTTCTTCAGATCAGGGAAGCTACTTACTGAGGTAAATTCTACACTAATTACTCTAGTACTGAAGATCCCAAATCCATCAACAGTAGCTGATTTTAGACCCATTGCTTGCTGTAATGTGATGTACAAATGCATCACCAAAGTCCTTGCCAATAGGCTTCAAGCTTGCTTAAATTTTCTAGTAAACTCTAATCAGACAGCTTTCATTAAAGGTAGAAATATCTCATAAAATGTTCTACTTGCCCATGAATTAGTTAAAGGCTATCACAAAAATTCTAGTCTAGGTAGATGTGTTATTAAAGCAGACCTAAGGAAAGCTTATGACTTTGTAAATTACTAAATTGGAATTTTATTATTATGTGCTTGATAGCTGCTGGTTGTCCGGTGAAGTTGGTAATGTGGATAAGGAAGAGCATCACCAATCCAAGGTTTTCTATATCTTTAAATGGAAGCATGGTTGGCTACTTCAAAGGAGGTAAAGGACTTAGGCAAGGTGATCCTATTTATCCCTATCTCTTTGTTATTGCCATGGAAGCTTTCACAAGGATCATGCAAAAGAAGGTTCAAGAACCTACTCAGTTTAAGTTCCATCCTTATTGCAAAGCCTTGAAGATTACCCACTTGAGTTTTGCTGATGACCTCCTCATATTTACTGCTGCTAATCTTCCCATAATAAATCTAGTAAAAGAGGGCCTTAAGGAATTTAAAGTAGCCTCTGGTTTGGATATAAATCCAAGTAAGAGTGAAGTTTTCTTCTCAGCTATGCCTCAAGATGTAAAATGGAAAATTCTAGATGTGTTGCAATTTATGGAGGGTACTCTTCTAGTTAGATACTTGGGATTACCTCTTATCTCTTGCAAATTAAGGTTGAAGGACTGTCAGCCACTTATTGATAAAATTCAAGGCAAAATCAAATCATGGTCATCAAGGAAACTATCTTTTGCTAGCAGGTTACAACTTCTTCAATCTATTCTATATAGTATTCAACGATTTTGGTCAAGTAACTTTATCCTCCCTAATAAGGTCATTAAGACTCTAGAGTAGAATTTTAATCATTTCTTGTGGCAAGGGCAGGGTACTGGCAAAGGGAAAACTAAAGTAGCATGGGAAAAAGTTTGTTTACCCAAAAGAAAGGGAGGGCTGGGATTGCAAAGAGTTGCCAGTTGGAATAGAGCTGCTATAATGAAACACATTTGGAGCTTGTTTATTAAGGCTGGATCTCTTTGGGTGGCTTGGATTCATACAAATCTTCTCAAAGGTAAGTGTTTTTGGACTCTAAAAATTCCTCAAGAATGTACCTGGAGTTGGAGAGCAATTCTTAAATTGAGGGATGAAGTAAGGAAGTTTATTGGGTTTGAGGTAGGGGATGGGAAATCTATATTTCTTTGGCATGACCTTTGGCATCCTGCCGGGGTATTGATTCAAAGATTTGGTTCTCGAGTCATTTATGATGCTGCAAATAATCCTGAAGCTAAAATGGATTCTATGCTGAAAGATAAGACATGGATTTGGAGACCTGCTAGATCTGATGCTCTTGTAACTCTTCAGTGTCAACTATTCCTTGTTGAGCTTAAAGATGAGGATAAAGCCCTCTGGCAAGCTACTAAATCTGGGAAGTTTTCTTGTGCTGCAACATATGCTGAGATTAGAGATAAATCTAGTGAAGTTGAGTGGTGGAAGCTAGTTTGGTTCCATTTAATTATCCCAAAGCATTCATTTATTGGTTGGTTAGCTATAATCAACAAGTTGTCCACACGAGATAGAATGGTCAAGTGGGGGTTACTTGGGTGATAGCTTATGTGTTTTTTGTAGAAATTGCCTTGAAAGTAGAGATCGTATCTTCTTTGAATGTTCTTTCACTAGAAGAATTTGGGATGACATGATGAAGTTGTGTCTAGTTTCAAATGCTCAATTTGTGTGGGAGGACTTGATTGCTTGGGGGGTTAGAGAGTTAAAAGGGAAGGGACTGAGAGTAACAGCTTGCAAACTTGCTTGGTGGGCAACGGTCTACCATATTTGGCTGCAAAGAAATGCCATAGTTCATGAAGAAAGAATTTGGACAGACGAACAGCTAAAGAGAAGCATCATTAAGGATGTCAAAGCTAGGTTGGGGTTTTAAACCAAGTTCAAGAAGTCAGTTTTGAATGCTACCATCTGTTGTAATTGGGGGATTGATCCAAGTAATATTTTAATTTGATCTTTGAAATCTTGTGCTACTGTGTTTTGCCAAAGTGCTAGTCTATGTGCTACTGTGCTAAAGGTACTGGTTTTGATGCCTTATAGATGTTTTTGTTTAGATTGTTAGGGCAGTAGTTAGTGTGTTTTGCTTTGCCATCTATTTTGGCTTGCTTTGGTTTTATGGTTAGTTTGTTTTGGTTGCTGTAGTAGGGAGGTTTCCCTTTGCTAGTTTATTTTGGGTCTACCTTTGTAATTTGTGTTTTGTTTCTATAAATAAAAGCTGAATTGCCAAAAAAAAAAAAAAACTAACCCAAAATTCAGAGATTTTGAGTGTCTATGAAGCTAAAAGGTGAAATGGCAATGACCCTTCTTCTGATTTGGTCTAAATTTCAGTTTCAGTGAAATGAGTGATGAATCGTGGAACTCTAAGAAAAAGGAGTAACACATATCTGGAGAGAAGTGGCAAGAAAACCATGGATGAAGAACAGAGAAATCAGAGTCGTGACCTCTCTATTGGCTGAGCCATGCTTGTTTAACTAGTAGAAAGGCTTCTTTTTTTCTTTTTCTTTTTCCTGAATTAGAGCTTTGGAGTTAGAGATGATACTGGGCCTAAAATTTCAATGGGAGGCCCAAGGCCTTATCGGAGGGGATGAAGTAACAGGCCTCACGATCATATATTTGAAGTTCGAACTTTGAAGTGGCTTTGCATTTTTTATATTTTTATATTAAAACAAAAAATTTTGAAATTAACAATAGAGTAATATATCTCTTATTTTTAGTTATGGAAACTGGAGTTTATATATGTGGGGATAAATAGGTCGAGTAAGTGTGTTGGGCCGTGGGCCTTGCCCGAGGATACATATAAGCCGGAGGATGGTCAAAAGGTTTGTTAAGATTTGGGGACAATGGGCCGAGGACAGGAGAAGATAATAATGGATTGACAACAGTTCCTAAGGAGATGAGCCTCCTTGGGAAAGCCTTGTGGAAGGTTGGAACCTACCCATCTCGGGAATGCTATACGAAAGGCAATCATTCTTTTGAGGATAAGCATCAAGGAAAGTAATAGAGTTAAGCCCACAATAAAGGAAGAAATATCTAGGGAGAAGGTTGTCACCACTACATTAAATGCTCTGCATCAAACTAACTAGCCACATTTATTGGAAAATGACACTCGAATAGTGTCATTTCAGCTTACAGCTATTCACAAAACTTCCAAGAGGTTCTAATGGGACAAACATCCAAGAGATTACCTACAAGATCAACAAGTGGAAGGCTGGGATGGAGGTTTGAAGGACTATATAAGATAGTGGTCACCATAAAAAATGGGCATGGAATCTAAGAAGGAAAAAGAAAAGAAGAAAGACATTCTATTAACATAAGCTTGAATTAATATAAGAATATCTCATCCTCGGACTTGACCGAGGAGCACTATTTCTCTCAATTTGTGTTTGCATTCTTATTGGCATGAATCCCATTATCTGTGGTCCATATTTAATGTGCTGAGACGTTTTCCTATAACACCCATTCTCTAACAAATATTTTGTTTTGGGCTTGTTAGGCCAACGTCCATTGTTCTTGTTGGGCTGTGGTGGCTCAAGTTCCAATCCTTACAATATAATTGTTAGAAATACTATTAGTTTATTACTAAAGAGAATGATAATTTAAGTCTATATTCCGCTCTAATTGTTTTAGCATTAACATTTTCTAAAAAATTGTTCATTTTTTAGAGAGTATTTTTTAAAAAAAAAAAACTATCTCATTTTTTGGTGTTTGGTAGCAACCTTGAAAATGAGTTTGAGAACATTTTCTAGTGTTTGGTATGCACAAATGTTTATTACATTTCTTGTATAATTTAAAACATGTATAACATGTGTATTGTGTAAACCCACCTAATGTAATCAATATAAATAAATAAAAAACCAAAAATGAATTTGGTTTCAAACTAAAATTTTGACAACAAATACAATCAAAATTAGTTGTCTAACTTTCATGATCTTAAACACCCATCTTGTTCATATATATGAACAGTAACGTAAATAATATATATTCATAAGCTTTCATAATTCAAAATAGTCATAAGCTCTATTTTAAATATATATATATATATAATCAACCATACTTCTCATAATTCAATATAGGCGTAAGCTCTATTTTAAATAGTTCAAATGCCACAAAGGCGAAATAATTTAACCGGGAAAATAATCCAGTACAAATAGTTTGATAAATACCAATATGCCAAATTGTTATAAAACTGTTGACTGATCTGTGAGAAGGAGGAGGGGGGGGGGGGGGGATAAAAACCTTATTAGAGAACGGTGTTATAGAGGGGAAGAGAAACATGGAGAAAAAAGAGAAGAGAGATAGATAGAGAGAGAAATCTGTGTGTAGAGAAGAGAACAGAGGGGTTGGTAGTGAGGGTGTGAGAAGAGAGAGAAAAAACAAAGGAAAGAGAAGAAGTGAGAGAGCTTACTATGAGAAAGACTAAAGACGTGAAAGAAAATATAGTTTCTCGGTCCAGAAGAATATAATATTTATAAGAGTTATACGCTGCATGAGAGAGATTGTTTTCCATTTTTTTTTTTTTTGGGAAAAAAAAACTATAGAAAATAAGCCTTATTTTTGCTTGGGTTTTCTGTTAACTAAAGATAGTTTTCCATTAAACCTTTTTTTTTTTTTTTTAATGTTATCAAACACTGGAAAACGTAGAAAACTATCTTCACTAAAGGTTTTTCAACAAAACAAATAGAGCGTTAAGAGAAAATGATAATTTAGGAGAGAAAGTATGAGAATATTATATATATATATATATAAATATTTTTTTTGAGAATATATTAAATATATATATATATATATATATATATATAAATTGAATTTACACATTTATCTTGAGCGGTTTTAACTTTATATATAATTTACCTTTACACATTCATCTACTTTAATTTAAATGTTATAACTAAGCAATAAAATCAATGAAGAATCTAAAATAAAAAACAATGTCTATACATATCTATCTATACTATTATATAATAATTGAAGCTTTAAAATAAATTTTACAAAAGCTCTTTTTGTGTCATGTCATTAGCAATCTTTTCTAATTTTTTGCAATTTTTACTTTGTTTAACCTTTCATATTTTTCAACCATTGTCTTCTTAGTTCAATTTTTCATCTTCACCAATCATTGGCTTCTTAATTTTTTCATTTGATTTCCTTTATAAATTTTTAAATTGTCTCCTTTATATCTTCATAAATTCTACGATTTCACTTTTTTGAACCTCTCATCTACTTCCACCCTTCTTACCTTTCATCTTCATAAATTCTACGATTTCACTTTTTTGAACTTTTCATCTGCTTTTACTCTTCCTCTTCCAACTTGATTTTCTTATAAATTTATTTTACTTCATTTCCACCTCTCTCCCCTATTCCTTTCAAGTTGTTCATAGCAAAAAAGGTCAATTCTCTCTCTCTCTCTCTCTCTCCAATTTTCTCTTTTTATGTTTTTTTTTTTTTTTGTGTGGCAAATTTGTATAAACTTTTATGCATATTTAGGTATTTGGTATTCCAATTCCCGATCAAAAAAAAAAAATCCTTTTTTTTAGTGATTCAATTAGATGTTAAATTATGAAACTTTACTAAGTTTTGTTTATTTTTAAATCATTTTGTGTGAACAAAACTGTAGTTTTTGTAGAGAAAGTACTCTTAATGATTGTATAAGAAATACTCTATAGTGCCACTTATTTAGATAAAAGCAAAGGTTAATCAAATGGAAATAATTGAATGAGTGACATATTTTAGCTTTCGCAGTTGAATTTTCATTATTATTTTTGTTATTGTTGTTGTTATTATTATTAATTATTATAATGATGCACATAGAAAATTAATTATGAGATTTTGCTAATAATTTTTTATTCTATAATCTTTTTTTGTGGACAAATTTGCAGTTTTTGCAAAGAAAATAATCTTAATAGATTATAAATAAAAAGTTATTTTCCTAATCGATCAAATTAATCATTGTTAAGCAATGATTGATATGACATTTTGCAAAATGATGATTGGTGAGACATTTTGTTTTTTTAAGCATCTTCATATAGGTATGTTTGGATTCAATGTATTTTTATGGATGTATTGAGATAAGTAATGTATTCAAGAAGAGAGATCATGATTATACTTTGTATACTCCAAAAGAGATTGATTGGTTTGGAATTAAAAATAAAATTAAAATAGGATGCTAGAAGTTGAAATTTATATTACAAATAGAGAATGTGCATTTATTTGGCAAGCTTATTTGGTTAAATTAGAGATGTTGGACAACACACTTGGTTGTCACACACAACCGTACATACACACTTTGTACTGAAATAAATATCGGTGCACGTTTAGTTGTTGCATACAACCGTCACAATTTCAGTGCAAAATGTGTACGGTTGTGTGAGTATGAAATAAATAATACTCTTAGATTTATGGATTCCATAATGAGAGGTTGCCCTCTCCTATCTCTGGAACCTTTTATTTTCTAATATAAACATGATTTGATTCGAAAAACAATAAAAAAGATTAACAATAATCTTTACCGCGAAAAACCAACTTAATATTTAGAATAACTTACATTTTAAATCTTATATTTTAGGTAAAAGTAAAACTAATGAAACGTTAAGACTTAACTTGAAACTTCTAGGCCTTCAAAAAAATTTTAAAAACTTTTGAACACATCGTATTTAATTTAAAACCACTATTAAATCTAAGGCTTAAAAAATAGTTCTTTCTAAATTTTATTCATTTGTTTATATTTATTTATAAGACTTCCTAAATTTTATTCAGTGCATAAGTAAAATGAAAATCGTACCTCTGTTTTACGTTTCTTTCTTCTCCCCCAAATGCATAGACATTAGTACTACTAGCAGCAAGTAATCTTCAGAGATCGACAAATATGAGACCATTACGCAAAACTGAATAAAACTCTTGCCCTTATTTCATGTTCCTCTAAATACTTTCAAAGCTCTACAATAACTTGCTCTAAGAATATAAAATTTACTATACATTTGTTTTGTTGTATGAATAGAATATCTAGATACGAGATTCGGGTAATCTAAACGCAGAGAGATGGATCATAACATCTAAGTCACAAAGAGAGAAATGGGTCCAAACTCCAAAGCCTACCATTTGGCATACATGTGAAATCGCTTTACAAATTCAATGGTATAGCACACAACACGCAAGTGTAAACCAGAAATTCATTGGCTTCACAGAGTTTTTAATAAAATTTTTAACATTCCACTTATGAGTGAGGAATTAAGGTCTGGCTCCAAAGTGTTTCCTAGACAAGTTAGATAAAATCCTTCTTGATTGCTAAGCCCCATACCATTCTAGTAATTTAATCACTTATAAAACTTAAAAAGTCCTTGATGGGGAGGCAAAGACAGCAAAAAGCTTGTGCACAAACCAAACATGGCATCCACAATATGCTTCTGAGAGAACGTTTTACAGGTATTCCAGATTAAAATAAGACAACTTTTCTTTTTAGTTTCTAAAATTTGTATTAACATGCTCCAAGAGAGATTTCACTGTTCTTTTGCCTTCTTCCTTGCCAAAAACCGTTCTTTAGCTGCAGCCACAGCATCTCCACTTCTTTTATGATGGTCACGCTTTGGCGGTTCTGCTGATGGCTGTTCAGCTGAAGTTTTTTCTTGATCTGAAGTGTTGGTTATTGGCTTTTTATCTAAGGATTGAACGCTTTTCTTTGGCAGAATGGAGCTTTCACCTTGATGCTTGTCTTCCATGACTGAAACCTTCAAAGGTGCATTTGATGCATTTGGTGACTGACCTTCATCTGATGTATCATCAGAGCCTTTTAATTCAAGCTTCTCTAACACCCTTGACTAGGCCAGTTTCACTGGCTTCTTTGACTCAACCTGCTTCTCTGATCTCCTCACCTCAGCATCTTTTGCACCAAAAGCAACATTTTTTCCAATGTTGAAGTAAAAATCACTCAAGTCACTCTTCTTTGTAACCTTTAAACAACAATGCATATATAAATTATCAATATGGATTCAAAGCAGTTGAGAAAAACCTTTTAAAAAAAAATGATCATATCAAAGCATTTAATTTAGTGTGGTCTTCAAGAAAATATAAATCACAGCCTGTAGTCGCATAAAGACGTGGATAGAATATTAATCAAAACATAACACGAGGCTAATGCTTGACTTGGTCTTTAACACGCCTTGGCCAAACTTGGAAAGTAGCTCAAGGATGCTTGCATGAGCATAACATAAATCATGAGGGTTGAAGTTTGGAGTTTGGACGAATTGAATAAGGGCAATGGGTTAGTACCTTACATGTACTAATTATCACATGATTCCACTCCAAGTAACATGACTTCATCATAACACCACATAGTGATAGTTACATAGAAGTTGGGATGTTCACCAATAACGCTTCCTAGGACCTTGTTTATGAATATGGCATTCATTGACATATTCACTGTTTTTTTTTTTTTTTTTTAATATAGATATGAATGATAGTATTTCAAATGTACAATGTCCACTCTATAATGATTACTCTTTATTAGGCCAAAACATCAATTGGTTTTTGATATAGACGAGGATGAAACCCCAGATCTCTTATTCAATGACAAGAAACTTTCCTAATTGAACTAATTGAAACCCACTTTTTGACATATTTACAATTAGAGCTACAGAACTATTATTGGTACAATTATATTATACCCTTCTAGAGAAGATTCAAAGAGATTTTTTGTGGGAGAGCTTTCATGGAGTGCATAAAATTCATCTGGTTAATTGGTCCATCGATTTTAGACTGATTTGACAAGGAGGTTTGGGTGTGAGGAAGTCGTTGTATTTAATTATGCTCTGTTACATAAGTGACTAGCGATATGGGTTGGATAGGGATTCTTTATGGAGGAAGGTTATTGATTGCAAATATGGTACAAACAATAGTGAGCGGTACTCTGGTGAGGGAATGGCGGGGCTTTGGAAACATATCAGATTGGGTGGGACCACTTTGCATGATTGCAACTTTGATTCGGTTTAAGGCAGGATGTGGTTCTCAAATTCAGTTTTAGAAACAATTTTGGGACTCAAATTCAGTTTTAGAAACAATTTTGGGATGGAAGTGGTACTTTTCAAGACCACTATCTGGAATTATTCAATTTGTTAGAGATCAAGATGGTCAGCTATCAGACAATATGGAGTGGGTGAATGGTAGGTTACATTGGAAACCGGTGTTTATCAGAGAGGCACAAGATTGAGAGTTGGAGTCAATGGCTCACCCAAAGAAGGATTTACATCTAGGAGCTATTATAGGGTGCTACAAGCAAGCGTTGAGGTTACTTCCCTATTTCCTTGGAAGTGTGTACGAAAGTCTCTTTCCCCTCCTAGAGTTTCTTTTTATGTTTGGGAGGTCGCCCTAGGCAAAATTTTGATGACAGACAACCTGCGGAGGAGGGGTTTCCTTTTGGCAGATTGGTGTTGTCTTTGTCAATCTGATGGAGAATCTGTTAATCATTTGCTGCTGTATTGTCCTTTTGTACATGATCTGTGGGCATTCATATTTTGTCTAGTTGGGACTAACTGGGTTATGCCAAACTCTGTTGAAGCCATGCTGAAATCTTGGGATGGAGTAAGGGGAGTTCGAAGATATGTAAAAGTTTGGAGGGCAAAGCTAGCATGTCTTACATGGTGTATTTATAGGGAGCATAATCAATGCACGTTTGAGGGAAAGGAGCTTTCTTTGCCTAATATTAAGTCTCTTCTTGAAGACTCTTCGAACGGGCATCAGTCTCATACCCCTTCTATGTACTCCTTGATGGAGTTTTTAGAGTCTTTATGCCTTTGTCGTTGATACAAAGGCTTTGAACTTTTCTGTTGTTGCTCTTTTATTCTTCTTTTAGCATTTTTTTTTTCCTTTTTTTAAACTCTAGTATACCACCTGTATACATTCTTTCAATTTTGTTAATGAAGCTTGATTACTTATCCAAAACCTAAATAAAAATTATATTGTACTCTTCTATAAGAGTCTAGAAATCCTAGTGGCGGGGTGTCACTAATGAGTTGTCCCCACCAACCATCATTTTTTTCTGTCTGAAAATTTAATAGTTACAACAAGGGAGTGGAGATTTGAACCTTGAATGTTTAGAAAATACCAAGAGGTGCCAACCAATTGAACTATGAAGCTCTTGGCATCCCCACCAATTGTCATTGTCAAGAATATTATCTAATTCTTGTAACTAACTCTCCTATATATGAGGAATATATTGGCTCAGGATTGTATCAGATTTTCGGCTCCTCCAAAAAAATGGATGAAATATCATACAAATGTTTTTGAATTCTCATCTCAAATATTCTTCACAAACATTCAAACAGCAGTAACAACCAGTGCATGTGTTCCAAACTGCTGCACAGAACATATTACAAGACTTAGGGCCCGTTTGGATTGAAGGGAGTAAAGTAGTGTTAGCTGAAAATAGGCTAATTTTGGGCCAACTCTACTCTACTCCCCCTCAATCCAAACAGATCATTATGTAAACCTCCAATGGTCTTCAAGGACCCTTGAGAGTGCCTTCTGTTCTTGCCCTCATTGTAGACTTATCAAGTAATACTAATTGTACACTTCTGTTCTTGCCCTGGCTGACACTCATGCATGTTTACTTTGTTTACCCTCTTTGTTACCATCATCATAAGGGTTGAATCATAGGGTGAATGCACCTCTCTAGATCCATCTGCAGTGATTAGGCTAATCTTTCTTAGGTAACCAGAAACTTTCGTAAAGTTGCCTAATTTTATCAAAGTTAAGGTTACATGCCAACAAGCAGTGGCGGGTCTAAAAAAATTTTTCAGGGTGTTCCTCAACAAAAATAAATTACACAATCTAATAAAAAGAAAATTTTGTATATTGACAACAACAATAAAAAAACACGCAAATACATAAAGTTTAAAATTACCTTCTACGAGTTTTCATATTTTGAAATCGTTGCATGATTGTCTCATTATCAATGCTACAATAATAATTAATTTTTTATTATTGTTGTTCAGTTGTTTCATTGATTTGTTTGTCTTTTATAAACTAAAATTTGTTATATTGGTGTTTCATTAATTATAAAATTATTAATTGTTATTTAGCATAACATAATTTAATTTGTTTGTCTTTTATAATGTATTGGTTAATTAAATGATTAATTATTGTTTATTAGTTGCTTCCCCCAATTAATTATTGGTTAATTAAATTATTGTTCATTAGTTGCACTAGCACACACCCCATGTGCATTTACTTCCCCCCATTTAAAACCTAGAAGTGTATTATCTTTGCCCATATTATCAATTAAATTATTGAGATTCAACAAATACCAATAGTAGACAAATTGTTTTTCAAATTTCATTGTCTAAAATGCTCATAAAAAATTTAAATGTATAAAAATTTTTATTAAATACAACTAATTAATTTTTCTTGTATTATTTTAGATATGATATACTGTAGTATATTATATTCATTCATAATGTTATATAATATAAAATACTTTAACAACAAATAAGCATGAAAAGAAAAAATCATATGGCCCATACCTAACCACTTGTGTGGGTATTATCAATTGCTTTTGAAGACTTCAAGTTCAACCATACACGTGGTAACAGGTAATTGATAAGTGTTTCTTGGTTGGGCAAAATGTAACACTCTAGTACTCTACTTTGTAAACAACGTAAGAACCAAAGTAATGAAAAGAAAAACAGAAGAAAAAAAGAAGAGAGCAGATCAGATTAGGATGCCAGAGACTGAGAAAAGTTTGAAGACTCACTTGTTATGGTTGCAACTTGTAACCATTGCATCATGCGTATGTTGCTCTATTGCTTTAGGTACGTTGGAATGAGATTCTAGCGGACTTGTGGCGATGAATGAAAAGCTAGATGAATCTGTTGTCATTGATGTGGCTCCCCCCATTGGCGCCGTCCGTTGGTTGTTGTCGTTGATGTGTTCTGTTCTGGTTTTGCTTTACTTGATGAATTTGTTGCTCTGGTTTCTTTAAGTTAGGTTGTAATCGCGTATATTGGGTTTTGGTTTTTTATTTTATTTTATTTGAGAATATGTGGGTTTGCTGTCATATTGGGTTTGCTTTACCTTGTTTTTTTTTTAGATTGGATTTGTAATTTGTTGTTTAGGATTAATGTTGGGTTTTTTTTTCCCTTGTGGGCTTGCTCTGTTACAATTTTTTTTTCTTTGAAAGTAGAACAAATAAATTAAAAAAAAAAAATTATTTGAGGGTGTTCCTATTTTTAGTTGGGGATGTTTCTAATTTTTTTTTAATGGTAAACAAATAAAAAAAAAATTAATTATTATATGTATATATATATATATATATATATATATATTTTTTTTTTTTTTTTTTTTTTGTGCAGGTCAGGGTGTTCCTGGGAACACCCTGCCTGCCCGAAACATGGCACGGCCACTGCCAACAGGACAGGTATTGGAGTCACTAAACGTCCAAACCAGTCTAGACCATGCCTAGCCAAAACAGAACTTAGCCAACCACTGGCTCTAACTTATACTAGTTTGCCAAAAGCCTATAAACATTTACTTTATTGGTAAGTTACAGATGGACCCATTGAGTTTTTCAACCCATAATCGAGACATTTACAATAAAAAAACCTGGGGAATCATAGGCTTCAAATTGATTTGTCAACGGAGGATGCCTTTCAAGGAAAAATCCATGATAATGCATTTTACCACTCATCTATCTCTTAGATGAGTAAGGCATGAATGATACCAAAGGCCTAAGGATAAACTTAAGGATTAGGATTAAAATCCCCTGGTGGACCCTAGTGGAATGGCATTAAAAAACATAAATGTGCAAATGAGACACTTGAAGGAATGTTTTGTTTTTAATATGTGACACTTGAAGGGAAATTGTTTAAACCTAGGTAATAACCAACAAAAAACTGGGAAATTTACATCAGAAAATTCCTTTAGAAAAAGATCCACAGAAAACCCTCTCTAATGCAGTTCTTCAAGTAGAACCATCCAATTGAGAACACATTAACTAAAACTACACCCAACGGTGGAGGCTGCTTTACAAGGAACTGAGAGAATTAGGGAATCCCTTTTCTCCCAAAAAAAGGGGAGAAGAAGAAAAAGGGAAAATGTCCAACCAATTTGCATCCAAAACTTATGATAAACATTCTCACAATTGAATGCATGAAACTCCTGAGTCCTGTCTGGATTTAATGACTCTTGACTTTGTACAAGCCCTAGAAACTTATACAAAACAAATAATTGATTTTAGAAATGGATGTCAAGTTGCATTAAGTGCAGTCCATCTCCACACTCACCCCACTCATTAGTCATCACATTGGAATTCAACTATTAAACTACCTTTATGTGTCAGCCCATATAATATGTCAAGTAGAAATAGAAAATTCATTAAAGAAAATGTCAATGTGCAGTAGTAAACAGGATAACAAAGAATTAATATAGAACGCGAGCATGCAAAAAATAAATGCATAATCTAAACTAGCAATTTACTATTTTGTGGTGAAAAAGACAAAAGAGGAGGAAAAGTAGGGGAGAAAATGTTTAAATAAATAAATAGAATTTATTATTTTGTCTATCTTTAATTACAATTTTTTTTTTCATCTTTTCTTGTAATAAGAGTATAACAGTATGGTTTTATTCTAGCATGCTCACAAATTATTCTAAATCTAATTTAGAGAATGATTAAAATTCAAGAGAGGATATCAAAATCCGTTGGTCGCTTTGCTTGTATAATATAGAGCAAAGTTGATCAATATGAGATATCATTGAAAAACATTGAAGTAACAAGAATGTTTTGAAATGGTTGGTGAAATCATTTGTATTGAGACATTATTGTCTTTAAATTTTAAGCACAAATTAGTTGTTGACAAATGCAATAATCATTTTGGTCCTAGTGTCCTTAAATTTGACATATAAATTAGCTTTCCAGAAAAGTAAAGGTTGTTTCCAATAAAATTTAAAAAAAAGAGAGAGTAAAGATTATTCTTTTTTACGTTTTGTGCCTTTTGGACTTTAAGTGACACTCATTTTTCATTTTGGGATTGCACTACATGCTTCCACGTATCTATTTAAAAAGGGTTGAGTTTAAGTTACAACGTCTAAATATTAACTCTATTATCTTAATATTGACCAAATTATTGGACCCTAGCTCTTGAGTAGTTAAATTCTAGTTCTTTGAAGTTAGATCCCAAATTTTAATCGGATATCAGAGAATTCCATTATATAATTGGCCATTTCATATTATTCCCTCAAACTTTTTTCCAATATTTTTAGTGGGATTGCATTTATGTTCTTCAATTTTGATATGGACAATATCAGAGGGAATTCCAACAACATAAAATTCAACAATTAACATGATGGTAGCAAAAATTTAAGCAATTCTTGTTGAGAAACTAAGTGTTCCGACTCTTTTGGCATAAGAAGGATTCAAATATGGCACTCATTGTTCCCAAACCTGAGAACCAATGACCTATAATCATTGGCTGTCATTTTTCTCTAAACTTAATCTTAATACATCATTTATAACTTTGGTTTAAGTCAGAAGGAGCTTTTGATGGAAATGAAAATTTATAATTGCCAACAAAAATGTCACTCCCTTTAATGTAAATTACACATCATATTTTCTAATTAATTAAGCATGTTAATATACACAGTGCTTATTGCTTACAAAGAAGAATCATAAAACATGATTATAAGAACAGACGATTGCGCAAACCAATCCATGGAACTCTCAACTTTATACACAAGAATGTGGTCAAGTGAGTATACATCACTTCTTTGTTTATTTACATCTCTTACTTTGAACTACAATGACATATATGTTTATTTATTTACATCATTAAGTGCAAATTACAATAACAAAAATATTTATTTATTTACATCACCCAAGAGTGAACCAAATAACAGAAGTATTTTTTTATTTACATCATATAAATTGCAATCAAGAAATATTTATGAATTATGCAAGAAACTTGTGACTTTGAATTGAGCAATGTTCAAATTCTATTGGATGTCACTTAAATCGAACTCCCGAAACAAAAGTTGCAATTATCTAGTATATAAGAAAATTACGGTGAGAATAATACTACGAAAAATTTAATATAATCAATCAAGATTATGGGTGTCAATGCCTTGTTTCCCAAAATTCGTAACACAGTGTTCCATAAAAAGGATTTAATTCCTCCATAAATTAAATAGATCAATGTTTCTTCTTTCTCTATTTCTTTTTTCTATATATTTTTATATTTTTGTGAGGAAAAGGTGTGGGAAAAGAAGATATAAAATAGTATAAAATATTATTTTGATCCTTAAACTATAAAAAATTATTTTTTCAACTCTAAACTTAGTAAATAGTTTTTTTAATAGTTTAGAGAAAAAAATAAGAATAAAAAAAATTTTCAATAATTTAGGGATGAAAAACAAACTTTTAATAAAGTTTAATTACATAAATAAAATATTTTCAATAGTTTAAAGATGAAAAATGAATTTTTCGACAGTTTATGAACGAAAAATGCGTGCCTTAAAATTTAGGAGTAAAAATAAAACCTTTAGTAAAATTTAAGGACTAAGAGAATATTTTACCCTTTCAAATACTACTTAAGTTTTGGAATTTTATTTTCAATTTTCATCCAAAAAGATATTTTTGGTTTCAATTTACTTCAAAACTATTTAGACAAAGAAAAGGGCTAAACATAACTAGCGTTCAGGATTTGTATCCACTTTCAACTTATCAACCATCAGTATTCATTGTGCTTATCCAAAAAAAAAAAAATCAGAAGTCACTGTTAAGCATAAAAACTAAAAACTTAAAAACCATAATAAATACCGTAGTTAAATAGCACAAAGAAGAACAAAAAGACAGATATGCCCTTACCTCATCTCTCTTTTTCTAGGAAGTACGGTTTTCATACCCGAACCCACCCCATGGGCCAGGACCTGTGGTCTGGACCCAATCTATTTAATAAACAGGTTTTTTATGCAGGGCCCAGACCCACCACGCCGAGCCCCGTTTAGCCCTACCAAATTTGGGCCCAATCCACAGCCCAAATTGTGGCCCAACCCAAAAAAAAATTTGAATTGAAATTCAATAAATCCAACAAGTCTAAGAAACAAGTATCACAGGTCCAACAAATTAAAAAGTTACAAAATAAATCTCACAAGTGACAAGTTTAGAATAATTACAAGCCCACAAATTAATCTAAGAAATTAAAAAGACTACTAAATTAATACAAAAAGTCTAATAGTTGAAGAACCTACGACAACAATGAATTAAAAAATGAAATAAACTTCGTCAAATTATAACTAGCAAATATAAAAATACAATTTCCATTAAACAATTACACTTTCTTTGAAAAACATTTTCCCATAAAAACTATTTTTCCATTTTCCCTTTTTTATAGCTAACATAACAAGGCTTTAACACATATATTGACAAACCAAACTAAATTTTATGAAATATTTAAGAAAAAAAAATTTAAGGCACAGCCAACACAAGGCATAACAGAACACATCAGCAATAGGATTACATTCACAAACAAAATTCCCAGCTTACTTAAGTGCTACCCAGTACCCGCATCTAAGCCATTCAACACAACCGTAACCCAATTGAAGCAACTCAAACAGACTAACCAAGAGAAGCAAAACTTCTTAATCAACTAACATATAAAGCATAGATTTCCATAGCAAATCTATGATTCAGTTATATGTGCATTCAAATATTTAAGTAAACTAAAGAAATCAGCCAACTGATGTAATTTAAACCTCAACACAAGTAAAAAGGTATAAACTTTTTGATAATACAAGCATAATAAATATAAAACCAACTTTAAAACTGAAACTTTTTACAATAGATATTTTTCCCTATAAACAAACAAATCCATTAAAGACTTAGGTTTACCAAAGCTTGTCTCTTTGTGCAATCCTCCAATGAAGTTCTTCCTGCGTTTCACAAAAAAACAAACGAATATCACAAAAAGTTGGAGAAACCCCACAATAAACAGATCAAAACCCAGATAGGAAATCAGAAAAAGATCCAAAATTTTGGTGAGGCCGTGTGCTTCTGTGAGAGTGAGGGACTGAGTGTGCTTCTGTGAGGGAGTAAGGCGTGAGCTGAAACGAGGGAGGGTTAGGGTATGTTTATAGCTATATATAGAGAGAGAGAGAGGGGGGGTTTTTAGTAATTTTAAGAGTAACCGGATCGGATCCGGACCGGGTTTTTCCTGCTTCGGTTTTTTAAACCCATACCCGAACCTATTTCTTATCAAACTGGGTAAAATCCGGCCCATTAAGATCGGGCCGGGCCGGGCCGGGCCGGACCCAACTGGGTACCCGTTGGTTGGGCAGAAATTGACATCCCTAACTCGTTGACGCCATCTTCTTTTCTAATGTGAACCTGGTCCCTTCGAGATAAATCAGTGGTACAAAGAACAAAAAAGATAGATGGAAAAGAATAAACCCGTTAAGAATAGAACAATACTTTTACTAACACAAGAAAGAAGAACGAGAAGACAGATCTACCCTTACCTCTTCTTCTGATGATGACAATGAACTTCAACTATCCTCGTCGAGTTCAATCTCTGGTACATGATCAATCATGTGCGAATCTTCTTCTGTGCATTTTCTACTCAAATCACGACAATCTTCAATCACCAATTTTCTTAGTGCAGTGAGAGCTTTCATCCCTTCCGGGAGAGATGACAACTTAGGGCATTCGACAATCCGAAGTGTGTGAAGTGATTTCAGACATGGCAGCCACTCCGGCAAAGCATTCAAATTTTCACAATCTTCAATCCATAGCAGCTGTAAAGTGTTTGCAGACCCTTGGAGCCATTGGGGCAAAACCTCTAACTTAGGTAAACCACCAATCATCAATTTCTGGAGGTTCAACTTGAGATCTTGATTGTCTTCTCCCTCCATCCCCATCAAACTAAGCTCTTCACAATTAACAATCATCAGGGTCTCTAGGGCAGTTAGGTGTTTGATACTAAGTGACAAAGAAGTCAACCTTGGACAATCTCCAACATACAATGTTCGAAGATAGGTGAGGCGCCCCTCCATCCCTTCAAACAGACATTTTAGATTCTCACAATAACCTATACCCAAAAATCGAAGAGAATCCAAGAAACCTACTGCCTTTTTTGACAAGCAGGTATGCTTTGTTGTAACGATCAAATGCCTAAGGCCGATTATGTCTCTTATACCTTTGGGCAACCGTTCAAGATTATTGCAAAAACCAAGCAGTAAAGTTTGCAAACTGTATAGCTTGCAAATGGAACCTGGAAGTTGCTTGATTATGTTATTATGTGATAGGTCGAGATATCTCAAATGTTTCAAACTTCCGATAGAACTTGGCAACACCTTAAAGGATGAATTTTTCAGATCAAGCACCCGCAAGTACTTAAATCTTGAGATGCATGTTTCAAGTAAGGACATGGATTGCTCTGTTTGGATTTGGAAAATAATAGTCTGAACTTTGCTCAACTTCTCTAATTGTGTTGTAACTTCTTGGCCATTCTCCGAAATTGACAGATGACAAACTTCTACAGCAAGGGTGGACTTCTTGGTCACTACCGAACACTCTCTTTTGGCAATTAAGAGTGCAAGATCATGGACAAGATCATGCATTTTAAAGGAGTAATAGAACATAACCTCAGAATCTACATCTTGAAACAAAGATCTTGACATTAACTCTTTGATATACAACTCACCAATATCTTCCAACTCTTGATTTTCATTGTCAGGGGATTGAAGAAGTCCATGTGCCATCCAAAATTGAATCAATTCAAGGTTATTGAATTCAAAATCCTTTGGGAAAAGAGAGCAATAGGCAAAGCATTTCTTCAAGTGCAAGGGCAAGTAATTGTAACTGAGTTGCAACACAGGTAAGATGTCTTCATCGTTTTGTTTCAACCTCCATATCTCATTATCTCTCACACGCTTCCACTCGTTTTCATCGACTTTTAAATAAAGTAGACTAGCTAAAGTCATCACTGCCAATGGAGACCCTACACATTTTTTGACAATTTCTTTTCCAATTTCTAAAAGTTTTGGATAATTTTTTCCTTCTCCATCCTTAAATGCCAATTTCTTAAACAAAGAGAAACAATTCTTTTGGGATATACCATCTAAATCGTAACTCTTAGTTGTACTCATAATATTAGCAACAGAGCTAATATTAGCAACAGAGCTATTCCGTGTTGTCACTATGATTTTACTTCCATTATTACTTCCATTACCACTTCCAAGTAACAAATTTGTCAATTCAATCCATTTGTTGCGATCTTCATTCCAAACATCATCTAAGACAAGCAGAAACTTTTTATCTTGTAAAGTTGTTCTTAAGTTCCCTTGCCATTGTTCCGTGCCCAAATTCTCATCAATTTTACCAAGTGCAGATTTATGGATTTCTTTTATTAACCTTGTAACATTAAAATCCTCAGTCACACATACCCACATTCTCAATTGAAAATGACCAACTACCTCTTCATCGTTATAAACCAACTTAGCAAGTGCGGTCTTCCCCAAACCTCCAATCCCAACTATAGGAATTACACTTACAGGGACATTTGCATCTTGCTGCTTCAAAAGATCTATAATTTTTTTTTTGTCTCCATCCCTACCGACAACGTGAGGAGGAACAAAGGAGTGGGTCACTTCCCTCCTGTGTATTGTTGTCTTCCTATCAAATTGTTCAGCAAGATTGAATTGACCCTTAAGAGTTGCAATATCATCTAACCTCTCCCTAACACCTTTGATTTTATGTGCCATTTGAAAACGGAATACAAGTGGGTTAGAACCAGAAAAGAAATAACGCACCTTTTTGCAAGTGCTCCTGCATCTCTTCATTACTTCCTTCTGCAGAACTCGGTATTGAAATTCATCCAGCACATTCTCCGCTTCCTTAAGAACGTCTTTGAGCCGTCCTAGCCAAAGGCTCCGCCCACGGTTACTTGCTTGCTTCGCCTCAGCATCTAAGAGTACGGCTTCAATGGCTGACACGGTGCACTCAAGTTTTGTCAGATCGCTTCGTACACCCCATGCTGAGCTGAGCTCCTCGTAAACAAGGGATCCAAGCTGGTCCAAGACCTTCCCTGCGATGCCAATGGCCATTTCTTCCATGTTCTCAAGGTAGTGGTGGTGGGATGGAAAGGGGGTTGATACTTGATAGTAAGGTAAATCAATGCCTTTAAAGTCTTATTAGCTGTTTTCTTTTGGAATGTACCAACTACACGGCCAAAATAGGTATTTAACCATAAAAATGAAACTATTTAGTTAGTAGGCGCTGATTAGAAACTATATACATTTTTAGCAAATCGAGTCTTAAAGACTCGATTTTGGGCTCCTAAATCGAGTCTTTAATGCTCGATTTTTATGGGTTGTTTGCCTCTTGCGTGGCACTTTTTCCAGGTGGCGTCTACATGGAAATCGAGTCTCTAAGACTCGATTTACATTTAAAAAGAAAACAAAAAAAAACCACAAGGGCAGCACCAACGTTTTCATCGGAGAAGAAAGAAAAAAAAAAAAAAAAAAAAACCCAGGGAAGAAGGTGTTCGAAGAAGGAAAGAAAAAAAAAAAAAAAAACCAGATGCGCGACCTGGGTTCGCCGCGCAGCGACCTGGGTCGCGCGACCCAGGTCGCGTCGCGCGGCGCGACCTGGGTCGCGGGCGCGCGACCCAGGTGGTCGCGGCGCGCGACCCAGGTGGTCGCGGCGCGCGACCCAGGTCGCGCCGCGCGACGCGACCTTGGTCGCGGGGCGCGACCTGGGTCGCGGGGCGCGACCGCAGCCTGTGTCGCCGGCCTGGATCTGGCGCCTGGGTCTCTTCTTCTTCTTCTTCTTCTTCTTCTTCTCTTTCTTTTTTTTTTTTCTTTCTTTATGCGTTTTTTTCCGCTGTTTCTGCATTTTGGCTTTGATGTTTTATTTTTGGGTTAGAAATCAAGTCTTAGAGACTCGATTTCCATGTAGACGCCACCTGAAAAAAGTGCCACGTAAGAGGCAAACAACCCATAAAAATCGAGCATTAAAGACTCGATTTAGGAGCCCAAAATCGAGTCTTTAAGACTCGATTTGCTAAAAATGTATATAGTTTCTAATCAGCGCCTACTAACTAAATAGTTTCATTTTTATGGTTAAATACCTATTTTGGCCCAACTACACTGCTGAAGTCAGTCAACACAAAAAAAAGATGCAGATCACGTGAAAGGCTAGAAGGCAAAAATCGTACCATCTATACTATGCCTAGTCAACCTATAATCCAATAGAGATAAAAAATTGTGCTGGACAGCACCCATAAGTCCGCATAGGCACTGTTAAGTCGGCATTATTTTACTAAATTAACCTTATTTTAATTGGGAAATCAAGAAAAACAACCCTACCATAAATATTTTTAGGCGAAAAGTCACTTTTAGTCCATATATTTTTAGGCGATTTTCATTTTAGTCTCTAAATTTTATTTTTACCACTTTTAGTCTCTATTTTGAAAAACGCCTCCATTTTAGTCTCTGTCGTTACATCAGAAACGGAGAAAGCTGACGTGGCAAACGACATGAATAAATAATAGTAAATTAATGTTAACGTGGCCTAAATTAATAATAAAAAATATTTTTAATGCCACGTCAGCATTTAAATTAAAAAAATTAATTTATTAATTTTAACTAAATAAAAAAAATTAAAAACAGAATTAAAAACTAAAAATTATATGAATTGAAATCTAAGTGTGTCTTGAACAAGAACACAATCGCAAATCCAAGAACACAAACCCAGAAATTAAAAATTAAAAAAAAAAAAATTTACAGATCTAAGCAGATTGCAACAAAATACAAATTAGATCCGGAAAAATCAACATTGTAACCGTTCTCATTCCCATTTCCATTATCCAACAAGCAGATTTGAGAAAATGGGGAGCCCATACTAAATTCATTCTGACATTTTCACAAACACTTGGTACGCACTCCCTCAAACTCTCTCAAGATCGATCTGAAAATGGGGAGCAGCACGGTAGGACTAGCGTCGGGACTGTCAAGAAAACTGAAGAAGGTATTAGAATGCCGAATGGACTCGCCAGATCTCTTATCTTCCCTCAACACATTATCGTCGTTCTACACCGAAAACACTCCTCAGTCTCGCCACAACCTTAGGTACACTATCGATACACGCGCTCTCGACATCAACCGCGAGTTCCTCCGCGCCTCCGATCCTGCTCAGCACGCTTTGGATCGCATGGTGGAGAAGAAGTCCTTCTCGGAGAAGATCTCGATGTACTCGTCGTGGCTGAGGGAGATCCAACGGCTCCGCTTCTCGGCCATCTTCTTCATCTGCTGGAGCCTCCTTTCTCTGAGCACCTCCAGATCGTCGAGGTCAAGGCTATCCAGTGCTGAGATCTCCTCGTCTAGCTTGTCCTCTTAGCACCTCCAGTCTAAGTTTGCTTTTGAGATTGATAAAGTTTTTGCATTGACTGACTTTTGATTTTGGTGGAAGAATTTTCCACGGCAACTTTTTATTTTTTATTTTTTTTATTTTTTTTATGGGTTTGTGTTCTTGAATCTGAGTTTGTGTTATTGTTGTTCTTGTTCCAGACAAACTTAGATCTCAATTTATATAATTTTTAGTTTTTAATTCTGTTTTTAATTTTTTTTATTTAGTTAAAATTAATAAATTAATTTTTTTAATTTAAATACTGACGTGGCATTAAAAATATTTTTTATTATTAATTTAGGCCACGTGCACATTAATTTACTATTATTTATTCATGTCGTTTGTCACGTCAGCTTTCTCCGTTTCTGATGTAACGGCAGAGACTAAAATGGAGGTGTTTTCCAGAATATGAACTAAAAGCGATAAAAATAAAACTTAGGGACTAAAATAGAAATCGCTTAAAAATATAGAGACTAAAAGTGACTTTTCGTTATTTTTTATTTATTTGACAACCCTACCTTAATGATGTGTGTCAGGAGCATAGAAAATATCAAAATAATAAATGTTGCACTGTTTTACTTAAATATAGTAAATAGTTACGAAGGTGCAAGAAGTAACGCAAAGGAGCTCTTACCTGGTATTCGAGTTTTCAAACTCGAGTACTACGCAGAACTTAAGGCATTTTAGCCTGTACCATACAGTACTTAAGGCATCTCATCACTTACTCATGTCCAGACCTTCTATCCCTTCAAATTAATTCTATTATTATGAAAAAAAAATTCCATCCATCAAATTTATTCAATTATTATAACAATGAAAATTTTAAATCAAAAGTCGATGTCAGTCTTGTCAGATGAAAGTTTTAATTGTTTTAGAGTAAAAGGTCCACTTATTGATGGCTTCGTTCTTCAATCTTCAGCACCTTCACATCGCAAAAAAGTAAAAAAATTAAATATATAAAAAAAATAAAAATAAAAACCTGCCGACAATATTTATGCTATTGGCTATGAAAACACTATATATGAAGTGGAATGTGGTGGGAAGAAGATTGAAATGCATGTGGATGTGGGTATCAGTACTAGTAGTAGTAGGGTCCAATAAATGGGAAGCTCTGTTCTATTGATCCCACAATATATAGCTTTTTTTTTTTTTTTTGGTGAAAGACGATAACATTAAAGAAAGCTAAACAACAAAAGAAGAGTTAGGACATATCCTAACGGAATACATCTCATTGAAATCTCTCTAAAAAACATTGTAGGCGCCTTTTTTGGTAGGATTGGGCTGCCTCCTGCGGTAATGGGCTGGGCTGGGCTGCCTCCTACGATTATGGGCCCTAGTATTTCTGAGTAAGGGAGCTGGGGCCGGTCCAATTGTAACTCAACTTGGGCCGGTTTGTGCACAAACTTATGCCACGTCTACTAGGAGCAAATTTACGGCAAACAGAATTGTAGCAGATAAGTTATGACAGGCTGGACTGTTGCAGACAAGTTATGGCAGGCAGATATAATAATAACTAAAACAGAGTATTCTGCCTATTTAAACAGATTGCTATGTATTCCCTGCTAGTAAAACATGATTACAGTCATAATGATACCAATCAACAAAGAAAATGAAGAGAATAATACTGGTTAATTTAAATGGGCAAAAAATTAAGTTTTAAGCTTAGTCTGTCGCAGCAAAGCCAAAGAGGGGAGAACGCCTCTTCTCAATGCAAATAATCCCCCAGGAAAAAGATCCTGCCATGGGGATTAATGGCTTTGAGGGAGTTGGTCCTGAATGGTTATTGCCCCAAAGGAAAAGTCCTTGTTTGCGTTTTGGAGAAAGGTAAAATTTGAAGGGGGAGAGAGGGAAACCGATCTATTGATGCATGCTCATTGAACTAACTCTCTTCTTTCTTTCTTAGTTTCATTTCTTTTCTTTTCTGTTTTCGTTCTTATCTTTTTTTCTTTTCCTCTTGCCCTGTTTTTCTTTCTTTTCACTTTGTAAAATGTGCTCTGTTTTTTTCGACCTCTATAGGGCACGGCAAGGGCCTCTTTATAGCGCCTGTCGTGACTAGTGTTTTACGGTCTTGCCCCTTAACCGCCTTTGTCTGGTCTGGGGGTACTTGCCGACCACACTGTGCGACACAAACCCTTGCCAGACAGAGGCGGACTTGTTTGTCCCTCTGTGTGTCGTAGCCTTTCTTCCTGCCATGATGTTAATCTCTTCTCTCCCCACTCTCAGAGCATGCACCCAACGGTTCCCTCTCAAATTGCCTCTTTTGGGTGGTCTATTATCCCAGCAGGACGTACCTCCCAAAAGAGACTTGAGCAGGAGCCGTGAATAGATCTTTTCCCCTCTCCCCACCACCAAACCACACCCCCCTTTACCTCTGGCCCATGGCCCACCATGTCCTATATTGGCTAGGTACAGGCTGGTGGCGCCTAGGCCTTGCGCGTGCTTCCCATTCAAATTTGACCAAGAGTCTGCCTGCTGCTCATATGTCTGTCGCGATCTGGAGACTCTCCGTCTGCGTTTCCTGGCCTTTCATGCGGGCTTTCTTTTGGTCTTTCGCTCCATTCAGGAGCTGGGTCTCGTATGATAATGGGCTTTACATTTCTTTGGCCCACTTTTGGTTTTCTTCACTACTTGCCACGTTGGTTTGTTATTTCTGCCGTAATGACTTAATCCTACTGGACCCCTTTTTGGGCCAGCAGTTTATCCCTTTTCTCAGTGGCCTGTCACAGGCACTGTTTTGTTTTTACTTATGGGCTCCTATGTCCCTTTGGGCTTCCCTTTGGGCATCCACGGCCCGATTGCTTTTCTTTGGGCTTCCTCGGCCTGTTTGCTAATTCCACACTCCCATGGGCTTTTTACTAACTTCATTGGGCTTCCCCGGCCCAATAACCTTATCCTTATCTTTGGGGTTCATGAGCCTGCCATAAACCCCTTACTTTCTTAGTTTACACTGCCTTGGGCCTGCGGCGACCCTTTCTCACTTTTCTAACTCATACTCTGCCCATGGGATGCTATTTCTTTCTTTCCTGACTTCTTTGAGCCTGCTTGCCTTTTCAAGGCCCATGTATACATTTGTTGGGCCAGTGACCCATTATTCCTGCCGCTTGGGCCTAATGGTCTTTTTGCTATTTATCCTGTCAATTCCTTGTGGCCCTCATTATTGGGCCCTTCTGTCTGCTGGGCTTCCATAAAATGGCCCTCAACATTTAGCCCCCTGAACATATGAAACGTTTCTGCGATTCATATGTGAATGAAAAGGCGCTTCTGCCCTTCTCTCATCTTCTTTCTTCTTCTCCTTTTTCGCGGTTTTTTTTTCTTTTTAGCTGTGGACCCCTTCTTATTCATACATATATCATTCTTCCTGCTGCGAACAGGGTTGTCTCTTCGAATTTCCCAGTTTGGCAGTTATTTTCAAAACAGAGCCGCCGCTTCATTAACTCCATTCCTTTCTGATGGCTGACCCTTCACCTCTTTTCGTGCTGACATTAATGATTTTGGTATTTAAAAAGAAATCCTTCTGCATTTTAATCACAAACCCCTTCCTCTCCCAAAACACACGCTCTTCGTCTCTTCTTCTTCCTTTCAGTCAACCATACCCACTTTCTCCGGTTAAACGTCCTCACCATGTCTCCGGTGAAAAGTCCAAGTTCTTCCCGTCGCAAGGGGAAGGCGGTTGCCTCCGATTCCCCTGTCGTTCCTGAGGAGGTGGAACGTTCCGATTCGGAGCGGTCCGCTGAGGAGGAGACGGAGCGCGACCCCGACAGCGAGTGCGCTCCCTTAATCGATCCTTGGTATGAAATCAGCCCTCATTTCCCAAAAATCCCCGGCGAGTATGTACCTCCGCCGCCAGGCCGTGTATTGATTACCCTTGTCCGGCGAGACTCCGACGTTTCTTTGGCTCCTTTGGCCTCTTCAGTCCCCGATCTATCCATTCGCCAAGGTGTTTCACTTCTTGTACCCCTTCATTTTGAATTTGGATCCGGCGCATCCTTGGGTTGGAAGGAATGGGTTGACAGCGAGCTTTCCGACACAGGTTTCATGGGTCTGTTGCAGCGGGCCAGCGTTCTAAAGGCTATAGTCTCGTCTCGCTGTTTGTCGAATTTTCGTGACCTCTATAACCTCCGTCACTTGGTTCGACGATGGTGCACTACCACTCACACCTTCTTTTTCTCATGCGACGAACTCACCTTGACTCTTGAAGATGTGGCCAACCAGTTGCTCTTGCCCATTCTCGGCGATATTGATCCTGCCGCTTTAGAGCTTTCTCCTGAGGAGGAGGCCATTGAAGTTGAACTGAGGAAAAGGATGACCGGAAACGCCAAGTTGTCCTACTGGGTGAGTTCCTCTTCCAAGTTTTCTGCTGCCGCCCGCCGCGCGGCTTTTATTGCTTTTTGGCTTTGCAAGTTTGTTTTTGGGTCCCACCCCCACTACGCCATAAAACCTTTGTACTTTCGTTTGGCTATCAAAATATCTGTGGGGGTGAGCCTGCCGCTGGCTCCTATGTTTCTGGGGCATTTATACGTTCAGTTAGATATTCTTCATAACGATGAGAATCAGGCTGGGTCCTGCCACATTGTCACCTCTTCCGTTCATTGCACCATACTTCAGCAGTGGTTATTTGAGCGTTGTGCTCAATACTTGGCGAAATGTAGACCTGCTCGGTTTGCCAGAGAGAAGTACCAGAGTTGTCCGAGAGTGATCACCGACTTTTGTGGCAGGTTTGAATCTGATTTCCCATTTGCTTTTCGTTGGTCTGGTTTGAAGCTGATTGGCTATTCTGTGATTGAATCTTTTGATGAAGGTGTGGGTTTCTCCTAGAGAGCCTATAGAAATTTAGGTACCGGTTACACTTGTGCGGACTCAGTCATGGATTCGTTTGTTGATGCCGTTGGGACTACTACCCCATTGGTCGGCTTTGATGAGACTGGGATCACTTATCTTGCCGCTACAAATGCCGGATGGCTGCTTTACCTAGCCGATGAAGGTATTAGATTTGTTCATTATCCTGCCAATCGGGTGAGAAGGCAGTTTGGACTGGATCAAGACATCCCCGATGACCTTTCTTCCCTTATGAGAGCTCCTACTTCAGTCCATCCTTTCCTGCGGCACACTGCCTTTGACTTTTGGAAGAAGCGTTTTGATGCCGTCACAGTTCCTGGTTCACTGAGGGAGGGCGTCTGCACTTTTCCCATGCACGGCTACTGGCATGCAGTGATGGATTCATTTGTTGCTGAGTTAGCGGGGAGTCGTGGCTTCTCCCTTATTCCTCCTGAAGGGTTGAGTACGGTTGCCTCGGTTAACCCTCGCCTGCTGCTTCCCTCTAGGTCTGTTTTGGCGTATGCTAGAAAACAGAGTTGGTCAGCCATTTTCGAATGGGACGCAGAGAAGAAAGGATGGTTTTGGCATGCTGGCGACTATCCCCCTGGTTGGGAGAAAAAAGTTAAGGTAATTAATCTTCCTGTTCCGAGTGAAAAGGCGCCTGCCAAACCTAAGTCTGCTGCTAAACCCAAGTCTGCTGGCAGAACCAAGCCTGCCACACCATTGCCTCCTGCAGGTGTTCTGCTGGCTAGCAGGACTCGTGGTAGCAAAAGGAAAACTACTCCTCACCCCGTATCTGCCACTGAACGAAGGGTAAGTTATTCCTCCCTTTTTTTTTTTTGATAAAATTTCTTAATTATCTTGCGGCCAACTCGCCAATTTCTTCTATCTTCTTCCTTTCAGTCCAAGCATAAGGAAGATTCATCAACTGCTCGCCCCATTTTTCTTGATGATCCTGAGCCTGAGGTGAGTCCCTTTTCTCCATTTCTCTCTTCTTTCCTTTTCGCACGCATTTGCCACGGGTCTTCTGCCCCCCCCTTTTTTCACACATTTTTTTTTTTTATTTAACAAAAAATTTTCTTTTTAGGAGGAGCTTGAGCCTTTGTCCGTATATCACCCTACTGCCGAGGAGATTTCTGCCTCCATGGGTGTGCCTATGGAAGGCTTCTTTGATAGGGCTGAGGCGGTATTAGCAACGCCTGCCCCTCCTGCTGCACACAAGGCTCCTGCCAAAACTCCCACCCCTTCTGCCGAGCCGGTACCTAGAGAGGGTACTCATGTCGAAGGGGTTGGTGAGACTACACCCTTGCCTGCTAAGAGATTCACTCCTTCAGAGGGTGCCATTCCTTCTGCCGTTGTTCAAACCAAGATTACTTCTCCCATTCTGCCGCTAGTGATTTCGTCCAGCGATCCTTTTGCTGATATTTCCCAGGCTACGAAGGGTAGTGCTTCGCTTGTTGTTACTCCTTCCTCCATCCCTGGCTCTGCTACCCGTGGCCCTGATCTGGACCTATCTTCAGAAGGGTCTGCTGACATTTTTGAGGATCCTGATGATGTACCCGTGCTGAAAAGGACTATTTCTGACTCTGATGAAGAGGGTAGTGCTTCGTCCGAGCCTGACTTGATGGGTATGTATCTCCCTTCCCCTTTATCTTTTTTTTTTTTTTTTTTTTTTTGTATTTGTGCTTCATTTGCATACTTATCTCCCCACTTGCAGAAACTTCTAAGGGGCCAGAGATTGCAGCAGGCGTGGGAATGACTGCTCCTGCCTCATCTGTAGCGCCTGTTCCTGCAGCACCTTCAGTACCTGTTTCAGCCGTACCTACTGCCCCTGTTCCTTCTGTGCCTGTAGTACCCCTTCCTGCTACACCCGTAGCCCCCATTCCTGGTAATTTTGGCACTCTTTCCTTCTCTTTTTACTTCATCCTTTTTTTTTTCTTTTGCAAGTCTTTTCTTCCCACATCATCTCTTTCTCTTTTTTTTTTTCATCTTGCCTTGTGTTCCACTCCCCCTTTATTGCAGGTCCGCTTCCTACTATTCCTTCTTAGTTTGAGGCGGGTAGTAGTTCTGTCGCCATCCCAGATGATGCTGCATCTTTCTTTGTCCGTTTTGATCAGCCGGAAGTTAATGACCTTGGTCCGGCAGAGTTTTGGGCTTGCAGTCCTCCCTATGTGGACTTTTATGGCTTTCGAGTCCCTGAGGACTATGTTTCTCACTTAGTGATGATCTACAACAGTCACGGCAACTTTATGCAGGGCTTTCGTCTTGGCCGTTCTGCCAGGGAGCATTTCTTGAAAATGTTGAGGTGTATGTTGAACGACATTGAGCATAATTTCATCGACACCGTTTCTGCCGAGAGAATTCTGCAGTGGAGGGCTGCGGTACAGGAGCTCATCAGTGTGGGTTTTGTTGTGGAGTTTATTCTTGAGCATCTACGTGAGATTGCCCGAGCCTTTTTTGTGAGGAGAGTCCGTCCAGCCGTTGAGGCCATAGATGTCCGTATTGAGCTTTTGAAGAAAAAGGTGGCTGACTTGGAGGGTCGCCGCGAGCATCTTCTTTCCGGCATTAGTGGACCCAGTCGCTTTGGGGATCAGAGTCTCATTTCTGGACTTCACTGATGATAGCACCGCTTCCTTTCCTTTTCTTTGTTTCTCTGTTTTTGTTATGTCATACAGAACACTTTTATGTTTCCTGCCGTAGTTGCTTGGCTTGTGTTTGCCACAGTTTGAGTTTGCAATGATGCTACACTTTGCTATTTCCTCTTTTCTTTTTCTTTTTTTTTCTTTTTTTTTACTACTGCTATAATATGATGCTAATACTTCGTACTTTTTCATTGCACACTCATGAAAGCACGTTACAACTTTTCTTGTGACATAATCACTTGGAGGAATAAAAGAAAAAATTCAATAAAGGAAGACATAAACAAACAGCTAAGGAGAGGTGGTCAACCACATAACTTCCTTCTCTAAGCAAAATAACGCTTCAGCCATTTTCCATTGATGGGGTCCATCAAGTCCCTGCCATCTATTTGAGTTAGGCGATAATATCCACTTTAATGCGCTTCTCTTATCACAAGGGGTCCCTCCTATTTTGGTGCAAACTTAGATGGTCCTGCCAGACCTTGCCTGACATAGTCTGCCACTTTTAGCACTAGTTGTCCTTCCGCAAACACTCTCTCCTTGGTCATCCTGCCGTAGGCTTCAGTTATCTTCTGCCTGTATCTGCGGCTGTGTTCCTAGGCTTCTTCCCTCTTTTCATCAAGTTCTTCCAGGTTCTCAAACCTTTCTGCCGCGAAGACTTCTTCCTCTTTTTCTTTTTCTTGCATCTGCATAACCCTTAGGGACGGTGTCATTATTTCCGCCGGACTCACTACTTCAGTTCCGTAGACTAAGGAAAATGGTGAAAAGCCTGTGGCTGACTTTGGTGATTTTCGGTATGCCCAAAGAGCATCTGGCAGGTGCATTGCCCATCCCCCCGCATACTCTTGCCTCATCTTGCTGATGATCTTTATGAGGATTTTGTTTGTCGCTTCTGCCTGTCCGTTCCCTTGAGAATAGTAGGGTGATGATCTGTGGTGCTTGACTTGATAGAACTCAAGCATTCTCCTTACATCGCTGTTGACAAACGGTGTGCCGTTGTCGTTGATGATCTTGTGGGGCACTCCAAACCTCACAATTATATTTTCTTTGATGAAGTTTGCCACTGCTCCTCCTGTAGGCTTGCGGAGTGGTAACGCCTCCGCCCACTTGGTAAAATATTCTGTGGCTACCAATATCCATATGTACCCACGTGATGGCGGGTTGACTGGCCCTACCAAATCTAGCCCCCAAGTGTGAAAGGGCCATGGGGTGACCATGCTGTGCAAGCCTTATGGATGGGTATGGATTAAGTTGGCTTGTACCTGACAACTGTGACACTTCTTTACAAATTCTGCCGCGTCTTTCTTCATGGTTGGCCAGTAGTAGCCCATCTGCAGCAGGCATCTGTAAAGCTTTTTCTTCCCTTGATGTTCACCACATTCCCCGGAATGTACTTCTTTTATCATTTCTTTAGCCTCTTCAGGACCCAAACACCTCAAAGGGTCTCCATCATATCCCCTTTTAAAAAGGACCGTGTTGTGCAAGAAGTAACGTGTTGCCGACCTCTTAAGTTTGTACCTCTCGCTGTGTCTTTGTGGCAGGACGCCTTCCACTAGGTACTGCATGAAAGGGGTCCTCCAATCCTCGCTGATGAACACAGCATAACTCTCCTCCCTGTCTGCCGCAAGTTGACAGGTCCCACACTGGGTTTGGACTTGATCTGCGTCCTTACCCATGCTTGGCCAATAGAAGCCTGCTCTCTGGAGTCTGCGGTAAAGACTGACCTCTCCACAGGACCCACAGGTCTTGTCGTGTATTTCCTTCAATTTTCTCTGGGCTTCCTCCTGGCCCACGCATCGGGATAAAATCCCACCTGACATCCTGCAGTACAGCTCTTCTTTTACCAAAGCAAAGTCCTTCAATATCTTCAATTCTGCTGCGTCGTCTCTCTTCACCAAGGTTTCCTTTATGGGGATTCGCCAATCCCCTTCGCCCTGTTCTTCCTGAAACTTTTCCTTTAACAATTCCATGATGGATTCCTTCCTTTTGCTGACTTCTATGTTGGTGCTACTACCTTCAAAGATTATTTGCGAACCTAATGCGGTTAGCGCGTCCGCAAACCGATTTTCATTTCTCGGAGCATGTTTTATCTCAAAGGTTGAGAATTTCTCTTCCATTCTCTGGGCCATTGCTCTGTACGGAGCTAGGCTGAGCTCTTTTAAGGAAAAACTTCCTTTGGCCTGGCAGACGACCAAGTTCGAATTTCCTAGCACTTTCAAGTGTTTGCCTCCCATTTCGAGCGCTGTGGCAAGCCCAGTTAGATAGGCCTCGTACTCCGCCGTGTTGTTTGAACAGGGGAATTCCAACTTAAACGATAGTGCCACTGCCTTGTCTTCTTCATGATACAGCACTACTCCCACCTCTCCGAAATGGGCAGTAGAAGACCCATCGAATTTCATTACCCACTGTTCCCTGACCTCCTTTGCCACAGCTACTTCCCCTGGAACTTCATCATCCAGTGGGAATTCTTCCTCTCCTGGAAACTGTGCCAATAAATCCGCTATAGCCTGACTTTTCACTACCTTAGGTGTCCCCATTCTCAAGTCGTATTGTGATAATTGTAGCAACCACTGGGATATCCTGCTGGAGAGAATCGGCTGTTGTAACAGAGCTTTAATGGCATGTGACTTAGTCATCAGCCATACTTCGTATGCCAAGAAATAGTGACGCAACCTCTGCGAAGCGTAAACGATGGCTAGGCACGCTCTCTCTGCCCTTGGGTAACGAGTTTCGGTGTCTTTTAAGGCGCGGCTGATGTAATATATTGGCTGCTCAGTACCACCTCCGTCTTCCTGAGCGATTAGCGCGCCAATGGCGTATGAGTTGGTGGCCAGATAGAGTAACAGTGGTTTTTTATGAATAGGGGCCTGCACCATGGGGAGGTTCATCATTATCTGCTGCAGCCTCTTGAAGGCTGTCTGCTGCGCTTCCCCCCATTCAAAATTTTGCCCCTTCTTAAGCAACTTGGTGAAAGCAAAGGTAATTGATGCCAACCCAGGGATGAATCTCTGAATATATGAGACTTTTCCTAAGAAGCTCTTCAATTCTTTTACTGTGGCAGGAGGTCTCATAGTTGCTATGGCTGTGGCCTTGGCTGGATCCACGTCTATGCCTCTGCTGTGAACCAGGAAACCCAAAAATTTCCCAGAGGATACTCCGAATGCGCACTTGAAGGGATTCATTCTTAACTTAAAAGCTCTACATCTTTCGAATACTATTTTCAACACCCGAAAGTGTTCTTCCCTTTTCCTTGACTTAACCACTATGTCATCCACATAGTCTTCCAGCTCTTGGTGCAACATGTCATGGAATATGGCCGTCATTGCCTGCTGGTAGGTTGCACCCACGTTTTTTAACCCGAAGGGCATCACAGTATAATAGAAGTTGCCCATGGGTGTCCTGAAGGCAGTTTTCTCTGCATCTTTTGGCGCCATCTTGATCTGATTATATCCATTGAAACCATCCATGAATGAGAACATGGCGTTTCCTGCCGCAGAATCTATCAGCAAATCCATGTTTGGCAATGGAAATTCGTCTTTTGGACAAGCTTTGTTAAGATTCCTGAAATCTACACAGCATCTTATCTGCCCATTCTTCTTTTTTACCGATACTATGTTGGATAGCCAGCGGGGATGCTGGATAGGCTTGATGAATCCTGCGGCTAGCAACTTCTGCACTTCTTTGACTATTTGCCCTTCTATTTCCATGTGGAATATCCTGGCAGGCTGGGCCACCGGCTTGGCCTCTGGGTCCACATTCAACGTATGCGCAACAAGCCTGGGATCGAGCCCTAGCATTTCATTGTAATCCCAAGCAAAGACGTCTTTGAATTCTTTCAGCAGTAATAGGAGTTCTGACTTCTCCGTTTCCGTCAGGCTTGCACTGATTGAGATGGGCCTTGGTTCTTGCGAGTCAGACCCCAAGTCAATCTCTTCCAATTCTTCCTCTGCCATAACCTGGATGTCCCTTTCTGTCATAACTGCCTCATCCTTCCCTTCTTCTTTTCCCAAACTTCCTTCAACGACGCAACATGCCAAACTCTTGTGTTGCCCTTTTTGGGCGGGACCCACTTGCATTTCACCCGTGGGTCCCACGCACCTTCATAATTTGTAGACAATCTTGCCATCAAGGCCTCGGATCCTGATGCACTGAGGTACTTTGTCCGGCTCTGCGGCAGGCGCTTCTTTCCTTTTCTTCTTTCGCGCTAGTAGCTCTCTTAAGTCAGGTTCTGGGTCATCTTGAACATCTCTCCACCTAGGCACAAAGGTGCCTTGTGGTTTTGTGACCACATTTTCTCCAGATGGAGCCTATTGATCATAAAACATGGTTTCCACCAAGTGGGACTCTGCCTGCTCGAACGGCGAAGGGTTTGCCGCTATGCATATCATCTTACCATTCAATCTTCCCTTCACACATTGGTGGTAGGTGGACGGGACTAGTCGATGTTTGTGTAACCAAGGCCTTCCCAAAAGTACATGGTAAGATACTTCCGTTCTGACTACGTGGAAGCGAGCTAGAGAGGCTATAGGGCCTACTTTCAACCATAACTGAATGTGGCCTGCGGTGTATTCACCTCTCCCACCGAATCCTGTTACTTCCATCGGGCATCCTTGGATCTTTCTTTCTAAAATTCCTGCGGCTTGCAGGGTGCTTAATGGGATGAGATTTACGGAAGCACCTATATCCACCAGGGCCCTTTTGATGGGGATTTGATTTATAGATGCTGCTAAATAAAGAGGCCTCCGATGATCTGGGTGCCCTACTTCCATATCTTCACTGCTAAATGTGATTTCCGTTGATTCCTGCAGGAGGGTCCTGTCTTCTAGCATCTCTGCTGACAGGCATTCCACCCCTGCTCCGGAGGCGATGCTTACCAAAGCCTCCGTGGCTATTTTTCTTTCTTTTGCCGTAAGTCTCAACTGGTCGAATAGATTTTTGAACTTGGCACTCTGCTGAAGAGTGGTAATCGCCGCTGCAGGCAGGGCCAAGTTTTCTTCCTCGTCTTCTCCTAGGTCCGCACATATCACTACTGCTGCCACACCCTTTCCCTTGTGGTTTGGGAGTGGGTTTCTTTGGACTTCCTGCTGGGTCAGCTCTAATGTGCCTTCTTTGATCCTGCGGTGCACCAGCCTGCGGAGCGCCCAGCATTCTGCGGTGGGGTGCTGAACATAGTTGTGCAAGCGGCAAAAGCGAGGATCTCTCCTTTCTTCCTCCGTTGGCTTTCTAGAAACCTGGTTGGGTTTAAAGATCCCATCCACTATCCACTTGTCAAGTAGCACTTCCAGCTCCTTAGGAGTGCATGGTAGGGGTGGAGGTGTATCATACTCCCTCCCCTCTGTTCTCCTTCTCTGGTTTCTAGTGGACACGGCCATAGCCTGCGGTGCGTTCCGCTTGTCTGAACTGGGTTTCACGGACTGAGCTGTCTTTCTCGCTTTCTGCAATAGCTGCGTAAACTGGGAAATCTCTAGATTTTCCAAGACAGCTCTGAACTCCCGAATCATATTGGTCATGCACATTTCTACTAACAACCTCTCCTCACAGTGATCATAGCAATCAAGTGCTATGTCCCTGAACCGTTTGATGTACTCCATTAGATCTTCTCTGTTCCTTTGCTTTGTCGCCTGCAGAGTTGCAAGCGTCACCGTTTCTTCTCCGTGAAAGTATTTAGTGCAAAATACGTCCACCATGTCATCCCAAGTTGGGATTGATCCTGGTTTCAAACCGATGTACCAGGTGTATGCTCGGTCGCATAGTGACTTTGAAAACTCCTGAAGGCATAAGTCTTCGTCTACCGCGTAAGGGCCAAGGGTGTCAATGAATTTGCTCACGTGCTCTACTGCGCTTCCCTTCCTGCCATCGTACTGGGCAAAGGCCCTTGGTTCATACCTCTCGAGGTACGGCTTGCTGAGCACTTTTAGAGGATAGGGGGGTCTCTTTGAGTAAAATCTCTCCTTTGGTGTTCTGGCTCTCTCTTGCTCCAAGAAAGCCGCTACCTCAGCCATGGTGATGAAACACTGTCCTGCGTTCCGAGGGGCACCTCCTGCCAGTGTCTCTACTTCGTCTGCCGCATGATCCGGGTCATGCTGGCTGCCTTTTTCTTTTGTTTTGTCTGCCTTCAGTTGGCGGATCTCTTCCATCATTTATTGCTGCAAGTGCTGCAATGATCGCAACACTTCGACGAAGGTGTTGACATTGTCTACGGGGACTCTTGCTTGAGGCTGAGGATCAGCCCTCGTTCTGTTGGCACCTTCTATCTGGTTAAGTTGTTCTTGGTGAGGCGTCGTTGGCCTAGATTCTGCTTGTGAGGGTACAGCACTCATATTTCGTGTCGTCCTGGACTTGGGTGGCATTGTTTGCGAGGGGCGCTGTTTTCTTTTCCTTCGCCCCTGTCTACTTCCCAACTCCCCAGTGGAGTCGCCAATTTAATGTAGGGGCCTTTTTTGGTAGGATTGGGCTGCCTCCTGCGGTAATGGGCTGGGCTGCCTCCTGCGATGATGGGCCCTAGTATTTCTGAGTAAGGGAGCTGGGGCCGGTCCAATTGTAACTCAACTTGGGCCGGTTTGTGCATAAACTTATGCCACGTCTGCTAGGAGCAAATTTACGGCAAGCAAAATTGTAGCAGATAAGTTATGACAGGCTGGACTGTTGCAGACAAGTTATGGCAGGCTGGACTGTTGCAGACAAGTTATGGCAGGCGGATATAATAATGACTAAAACAGAGTATTCTGCCTATTTAAACAGATTGCTATGTATTCCCTGCTAGTAAAACATGATTACAGTCATAATGATACCAATCAACAAAGAAAATGAAGAGAATAATACTGGTTAATTTAAATGGGCAAAAAATTAAGTTTTAAGCTTAGTCTGCCGCAGCAATACCAAAGAGGGGAGAACGCCTCTTCTCAATGCAAATAATCCCCCAGGAAAAAGATCCTGCCATGGGGATTAATGGCTTTGAGTGAGTCAGTCCTGAATGGTTATTGCCCCAAAGGAAAAGTCCTTGTTTGCGTTTTGGAGAAAGGTAAAATTTGAAGGGGGAGAGAGGGAAACCGATCTATTGATGCATGCTCATTGAACTAACTCTCTTCTTTCTTTCTTAGTTTCCTTTCTTTTCTTTTCTGTTTTCGTTCTTATCTTTTTTTCTTTTCCTCTTGCCCTGTTTTTCTTTCTTTTCACTTTGTAAAATGTGCTCTGTTTTTTTCGACCTCTACAGGGCACGGCAAGGGCCTCTTTATAGCGCCTGCCATGACTAGTGTTTTACGGTCTTGCCCCTTAACCGCCTTTGTCTGGTCTGGGGGTACTTGCCGACCACACTGTGCGACACAAACCCTTGCCAGACAGAGGCGGACTTGTTTGTCCCTCTGTGTGTCGTAGCCTTTCTTCCTGCCACGATGTTAATCTCTTCTCTCCCCACTCTCAGAGCATGCACCCAACGGTTCCCTCTCAAATTGCCTCTTTTGGGTGGTCTATTATCCCAGCAGGACGTCCCTCCCAAAAGAGACTTGAGCAGGAGCCGTAAATAGATCTTTTCCCCTCTCCCCACCACCAAACCACACCCCTCTTTACCTCTTACCTCTGGCCCATGGCCCCACCATGTCCTATATTGGCTGGGTACAGGCTGGTGGCGCCTAGGCCTTGCGCGTGCTTCCCTTTCAAATTTGTCCAAGAGTCTGCCTGCTGCTCATATGTCTGTCGCGACCTGGAGACTCTCCGTCTGCGTTTCCTGGCCTTTCATGCGAGCTTTCTTTTGGTCTTTCGCTCCATTCAGGAGCTGGGTCTCGTATGATAATGGGCTTTACATTTCTTTGGCCCACTTTTGGTTTTCTTCACTGCCTGCCACGTTGGTTTGTTATTTCTGCCGTAATGACTTAATCCTGCTGGACCCCTTTTTGGGCCAGCCGTTTATCCTTTTTCTCAGTGTCCTGTCACAGGCACTGTTTTGTTTTTACTTATGGGCTCCTATGTCTCTTTGGGCTTCCCTTTGGGCATCCACAGCCCGATTGCTTTTCTTTGGGCTTCCTCGGCCTGTTTGCTAATTCCACACTCCCATGAGCTTTTTACTAACTTCATTGGGCTTCCCCGGCCCAATAACCTTATCCTTATCTTTGGGGTTCATGAGCCTGCCATAAACCCCTTACTCTCTTAGTTTACACTGCCTTGGGCCTGCGACGACCCTTTCTCACTTTTCTAACTCATACTCTGCCCATGGGATGCTATTTCTTTCTTTCTTGGCTTCTTTGAGCCCGCTTGCCTTTTCAAGGCCCATGTATACATTTGTTGGGCCAGTGACTCATTATTCCTGCCGCTTGGGCCTAATGGTCTTTTTGCTATTTATCCTGTCAATTCCTTGTGGCCCTCATTATTGGGCCCTTCTGTCTGCTGGGCTTCCACAAAATGGCCCTCAACAAACATCTAAAATGTCCACAGGCAGACTATCATATCTAAGGAAATCAGCAATCATCCTTAAGCTTTTCTTGGCTAGACCATCAGCACATTGATTTTCTTGCTGGAAGCAGTGCTTAAAACGGACACGATGGAATTTGCTTATCAAAAGCCTGCAATCATCCAAGATAGGGGAGATAATGCTATTAACATAATCTGGATTCCCTACAGCATCAGCAATGGTCTTGGCATCCATCTCAACTTCAAGACAACTAATATTTAAGTTGTAACAAAGCTGAAGGCCTTCACGCAAACCCCACAACTCAGCAGCAAAACTGGAAGTGACCCCAATCCGCTTACTGAACCTAGCAACCCACTGCCCATCTACACTTCTTACCAAGCCCCCACAACCAGCCAGCCCGTGAAGCCCCATGTAAGCCCCATCCGTGTTAGCTTCTTCCAACCTTGCTCTGGTTTCTCCCACCGAATATATCTAGTGATTCTCCTAATTCCTAGCCTAGGCGTTGCCACACAATGAAAATACTCTTTAGCTTGGTGCACAATCTCCACAACTAGCTTTGGCCTCCTAGTTTTCCCACTAAAGATGAAAGCATTCCTACTCTTCCAAATGTTCCAAATAGCAAAAGGAAAAACCACTTTCCAAGGCAGACCCACATCATGCAGAATAATATTGGATTTAACAATAAGAGACAACCAATCTATCAAATTGAAGTGCCAAAAGTCAAAGTTAGAAGCACTTGCCCCTAGCTGATTCCACACTTGCTTTAGGTGGATGCAATCTCTCAAAGCATGAAGAATGGTTTCAACACCATTGTAGCAAAAAGGACAAACCTCATCTTGGACCACTCCCCTTTTCCTTAAACAATATTTGACACCAATACTATTATGGGCACACAACCAAAGAAACATTTTAATTTTTGGAAGCAAATCTGCCTTCCAAATCCAACTAGCTAAAAAGGTACTAGTATTTGAAGACTCCATAACAATCCCATAAGCACTTTTGACATCAAAAACTCCCTTAGGAGATCCGACCCAAGTCAATTTATCTGAGCCACCACCTAAGGTCGAGATAGGAATTGCACTAATCATCCCTTTGATTTCATCAGTTAATTCAAACATAAGCTTCTCCCAATCCCAGCCCACATCAAGCATAATGTCCTTAACTTCCAAACTATTGGCTTCTTGAGAAATAGGACCTTGGATCAACTTCCTAAGGGGTCCCCCATTCGTCCAATTGTTGTGCCAAATATTCAGGTTACTGTTTTTTGTCACCAACCATCTACTTCCCTTATTAAAAGTGTCCACCCCTTTCTTCATAGCCGCCCAAGTTGAAGAACAAGGGAGAGCATCCGCATTTGCAGCTACTCTTCTTCTTTGGCTGCAATATTTCATCTTTAAAACTTTCACACACGGAGCCTCCCCTTCCATATGAAACCTCCAAATAAGTTTGGATAAAAGGGCCACGTTCCTTCCTTTGGCTGTTTGCAACCCCAAACCCCCTTCCTCCTTTGGCTTCGTCACCTTCTCCCAACCAACCCAATGGATCTTCTTGGCTGAATCTGTAGACCCCCAAAGGAAATTTCTATTAACTCTATCTAATCCATCCAATACCCTTCCCGGAAGGTAAGAGCACTGCATGATGTACAAAGGGATAGCAGCCAAAGATGATTGAATAAGCACCTTACGACCAGCCAAGGATAAACAATTTTCCTTCCACCCGGCTAGTTTCTGCTTCACTCGATCCAAAATAAAATCATAATCATGTGAAGAAGAACCCGGCTGCATAAGTGGAAAACCCAAGTACTTCCCAAGAAATGGCGTTGAAGCAAACCCTAAGATATCACAAAGAGATTCTCTAGTATCCCTATCCACATTTGGAGAAAAATACACCCTCGACTTAGCTTCACTCACCGTTTGACCAGAAATGCTACAGAAAGTATCCAAGACATCTCTAATGGCTGCACTATTCACCCCATCTGCCTTGCAAAGAGAATCAAATCATCTGCAAAGAACAGATGCGAGAAAGCAGGACCATTCTGAGAAGCCTTCACTGGATGCCAAAGATTCCCACTACACTTCTCTTCAAGAAGCTGCCCAAGATAGTCCATACAAAGGATGAACAAGTACAGAGAGATCGGATCTCCTTGCCTTATACCTCTAGAGGGGAAAATCGGATCAAGGGTTTCTCCATTGAATAAAATAGAAGTAGACACAATTGACACACAACTCATTATGAGGTCAATAATATCCAGAGAAAGGTTTACTCGAATAAGCATATCTCTAATGAAACTCCATTCTAGCTTATCATAAGCTTTTTTCCAAATCTATCTTAAGAGCCATATAGCCAGTCCTGCCCTTCTTCTTCCCAAGGCCATGAATGATCTCCTGAGTAATAATAATATTATCAATCCCTTTCCTTCCCGAAACAAAGGCCGTTTGCATTGGAGAAATGAGTTTATCCAAGTAAGGCCTCAACCTTGCCACAATAATCTTAGTAATCACCTTATACACCGTGTTACACAAACTAATAGGTCTATAATTACCCAAGGTTTCAGGACCCTGCATTTTTGGGATCAAAGCAATGTGGGTACAATTTAAAACCTCCGGCACTCTTCTAACTGCAAAAATCTTTTGCACCTCTTCAATCACAGAATTCCCCACAGTGTGCCAAAACTTTTGGAAAAAACCTGCATAAAGCCCATCTGGCCCCGAGGCTTTAAAAGGCTTCAAAGACCAAAAGGCTGCCTTAATCTCTACTTCAGAAGCCCCCCACTAATACTCTCCTTCTCTGAATCCGAGAGCCTAAACTGCCACTAAGAAATAGTGGGATCCACTTGAGGCACACAAGAAAGAGAAGAAAGGAATACCCGCTCAAAACCACACCTAATAAACTCCTTAATCTCCCCCTCCTCATGAATCCAATCCCCCACTGCATTCTTTATAGCCATAATTTGATTCCTCTTCCTTCTTATCAAAGTCAAAACATGATAAAAATTTGTATTATGGTCACCATGAATCATCCAATTCACCCTTGACTTTAAAGCCCACAATCCTCCTCTTGGTTCAGCACAATATCCAGCTCCCTTAGAAGCTCATTTTCTAACTTCACAAGAAAATCCGAAGGCCTAAGAGCAAGAACTCTTTGAATACCATTAAGCCTTGACATCAAATTCTTTTTTCTACTAAAAATATTCCCAAACTGGTTTTTATTCCACTCCTTAGCATTTTGAGTGAAACAATTAATAGTATCAATCAGCCTACTATTCCTCTCCCACGCTTGATGCACAATGGGAAAAAAAGAAAGATCTAACAACCAACCAGTTTGAAAACGAAAAGGTCTAATCCTCCCATAATGGGCTCTCGGCTGCATCTCCAAAAGCACTGGACAATGGTTTGAGTGACACTGAGTCAAATGAGTTACTCTAGCATCAGGGTATATCACACACAAACTCGAATTCACAAAATATCTATAAATTCTCTCCTGAATCAAAGCTTGAACCTCCCTCCTATTTGTCCAAGTGAAACAGGGTCCCGCAAACCCAATATCCATCATATTACACCTATCCAAACATTCTTTAAAAAGTAATGACCTATTGACACTCACCGACCTGCCCCCAAACTTATCCTCGCTAAGAAGGGGTTCATTAAAATCTCCTGCTATCACCCATGGCAAATTATGCAATTCAGTAACATTCATCAGATTTTTCCACAAAACTTGCCTTTCGACACATCTAGGACTAGCATACACAGCAGATAATAATCAGCTATCGTTTGTAAAACGTACCTTTACCTCAACATGAATTTCCTGCTTAGTACTTGAGAGCAAGGCCACATCAACCTTGTCCACATTCCACAAATCCCACAGGCCCCCTGCATAACCAATGGTTTTAGTATGGAAAGCTCCATCAAAAGGCAACGAATCTGTAATCTCTCTAGCTTTATCTCCCCCAACACGGGTTTCCATAACAACCAAAATAGCTGGATTATGACTCTACACCAGCTCACCAACACGAATCTTAAAGGAGGGCTTCAAAGCACCTCTGCAATTCCAAATAATAACATTCATAATAGACTAAAGAGAAAGGAGCAAAAAAAACAATTAACACTGAGGATACTCAAGGGCGCCTCTTGCTTCAAGCTCCATCCCCTCTGTTTCACAACCTTCCTTAGCTTCACACTACATAGCAAACAAATTTGAGGAATCTGAGGTAGAAGCTTCCCCAGCCGCATGCATGCCTTCAATGGCGCCAGAATCACCACCAGGCGAAAACCCTCTGTGGTCAACGCCTTTACCCACACCGAATTGCTCACTCTCCATGCTTCCTTGGTTAGAAGGCTGAAGATCACCAACAAAAGGATCAATCTTGCTCAAAAATCGGCTAGGACAAAACCCCAGCTCACCCAGTTCACTCATCACAGTTGATGCGATAACCATCATTCCCAGCCTGATTGGAACCCATTTGAGATTGCTTAAGGCCGATGTGGCTTGAGCTTAGCACCCCTTGATCTGCGCTACCTAGATCTCCATTGATGTTTCTTCTACAAGCTACCCCTTTCTTCCCTTTAACCGACGAAAGCCTCAGAGTATTTTGAGCTAGCTTGGGCCTTGTAACACTACTTTCCAACTTAAGAGTTGGGCTTGACTGGGCCTAGTCCTTACTCCCTTGCCTAAAGCTTTGGACCACTGAGGAAATCTGGGCCTTATCTAGAAACTTTTACAGAGCCAACTTTCGCCTCACCCCATCCAACACAATAGCTCGGTCCATGCTCCCTTTATCCATAAATTCAAAATTTCTGATGCGAATCCCATTGCTTTGGCGATGCAAGGTCCCACCATTTCTCAATGAATTTGTCCCATTCTTCCTACGCGCTACTACAATCCAAGGCCCATACACACCTTCACGCATATCCGCCTACTCTGTACTCTACTCAGAATCAAGAAGTACACCACTGGTCCCCTCCCCACTCCTGACTTCGTCAGGGACATGATCAACGCGTGAGCTAAAGCACGTCTCACCAGCCTCCTTTGATCCCACCTCCGAGGACGACGGACCATGCCGGACAATATGAGGGCACTGCTCCTTTTTATGTCCTAAACGGCCACATTCAAGGCACATTTTTTGAATTCCTTCATAGAAAATTTGTTGTTCAAGCCTCCCTATCAAAATCGCAGTGGCCAGGGGCTTATCCACATCCACTTGCACACACATCCTAGCAAACCTCCCCCTAGTTTCCGATGCCGTAAAGGTATCAACATGAAGGACATTCCCAATGGCTTTCCTAATAAACTGCAGTGCCTCTGGATTATAGTACTCAATGGGTAGTTCGTTTAGCCTAATCCACACAGCAATGGATGAAACACTTGTAAGAGCAGGTTTAAAATCCGATTCCCACGGCCTAATCGAAAGAAAATGGTCTCCGATAAACCACGAACCTTTCCTCAAAAAATTTTCATAATCTTCACCTAAGAATAACCTTGTGAGGAAGAAACCATGACCCAAGTCAACACAATCTAACCTCCTTGCCGGTTTCCATTGAGCCAAGAGTCTAGCTTGAATGAAGTTAAGCCCTACAGTCCGACCGTATACTTTCACAATAAAAGCACTTAGCTAAGGCTTACGGATTCTTCGTTTGAGTTCATTGGGGATTTTTACTGCTAACAACCCTTGCCGGAGCGTTTCCGCCTCCTCATTCGACTCGGCATCATCATCCATTCCATCCTCAAAGTTAAAGGTTTGTGAGAACACCCTGGAATCTCTCCTAATAGCTTATCTCTAAACGTCACATTTGTATTCCACGGTCCCCCATCACAGCTCGGTGACACAGGGCTAGAGCTATGGCCTTTGCCAAAGCCAACATGGCTCACATTTTTTACCTTTTTTGTGCTACGTACAGGTTCCTCCTTTTCCTCACAAGAGAGAGAGCATTCCATTTCACTAACGTACTTTGCTATCATTTCTTCACTTTATCTATTTTACAATATATATCTTCTATGCTAATCATTCATCTTCTTTACAAAATCTATGGCCAACCAGCCCTACTATGCCCACTGCCCAGTGGCCTCAGCCCCACACGCATGTGTGCCGTGCCACACTTGGGCTCTTCACTCTTCACTCTTCTCGTAGACTCATACTCATACTCATATAGTTTATTTACTTTCTAATATTTGTTTTGGACAAACACTTTATTTATATATATAATGATAAACACTTATTTGGTACTTAAAAATACAAAAGATATTAATTTGGTGTTTTGTAGATAACTATATATAAAATTAAATTAAATTAAGTTAAATTAAATTTAAAAACTTGTAAGAGTGGTCATTGTTCCCTACGACTTAAACCCTATCATGCAAACTACAATCATAATTAAATATTGAAATAATTTGAAAAATTACAATCATGTCCTAACATCGGTAACCAAACATATTGAGGAATCAATTTTGATTGAGATGAGGCACATTAAAAATATAAAATAAAATAAAATTTTGATTGAGATGAGATGAGCCACATAAACAAGCATTTATTTATCCACAATGACTTAGTGTCAACAAAAAATTCATAAACACTAGTCACTAGGTAAACCTGTGATATTCAATCAAAAGTTTAGAAGTATAACAAAATCTTACAACATTTTCATAACATTATTGTTTTGAGTTTGGTAGGTTCAAGGTTTTTTTTTTTTTTTTTACTTATGGTGAGTGGACACTTCCATTTATTGTAAAAAATATTGTGAGATTTTGTTGTGCTGGTAAAAAAACTCAAATTCTGATGCCTCATATTATGAGAATATAATTGAATAAGTATGTTATACAAAGTGTATATACTTTAAGTTCCACATGGGATATTTATTAGATCATATTAAATATATAAGTAATTATGAGAAAGCTCTTCTTTTCTTTTCTTTTGTGTAATGACAAATGCATAATGTAGGGACTGGGTTTGAGCACTTCTACTGTTACGTGAGTAGACTCAGGCCCAACTAGCCCAATACAATGAATTTGTAGAGAGTGAGTTCAAGAACTGGGCTTTAGTGAGGATTGCAACAACTAGACATGATCGTAAGAAGATTGAATAACAAATACATAGGGTAAAGTGTGAAACTTTGTCCTCGGGCTTGATCCAAGGACTAGTTTTTATTATTTCTTCAGTGCTTGGTTACAAAGGTTTTCCAAGATGGTGCAAACTGCAACCGTCTTCCCTACCACCAGTCTTTCGATCCCTCTTTCCTAGAGGGTTTCTTACATTATATACCTCCTTCTTGTTGATCTTGGCCCTCCATTTGTTGATCATGCAGGTCGCTACTCGAGTGCCTGTCCCATCTGCCACCTTCCCCAACTTTCTGTGAATTGCAGCAACCAAGGTAATACTATTCAAAGGTCATTTCCTCATGAATGCGATCAGATCGTTAGTTGTGGGCATTTAATGCGGAGGTGACAGCTACCCCTAGAATTGCTCCTCCACCATGCTCCCATGGCTGGCCCACTATGTTAGTCCTTTTTTTTTGGGATGCCCTGGGAGGATGTCTTTAAAGGCATGCTGCTCTTTCTTCTCATGATCTCGATTGGCCGAGGACAGGATTGTCCTTGGCGATGTCTCTTGGTAATTTGGACTTTTTTGTTCATCCTCGGGCGTTTCTTCCTCCTCGGCATGGGCCCTAGGCTATGTATGAAGTGGGCCGAGGCTATTGAGTTCTTTGACCCCACAATAGCCCCTCAAAATCCTGCTGTCCGGCTCCTCGGACGGAGATGAGGGTTTTGACGTCCTCGGGCTTTCGTCATGGCTTGTCAAGTCCTATTCTCCATTAGTGCCAGAGTCTTTTCGCCTGTCTAAGGCACGTTCCTGGCGCTTCGATATACGGGGCATATCCTCATTAAATTCTGGCGGCTCTGTGCTCCCCACGTTTGACGGTGTGATGGTAATCCAACGGTGGAGATTTCTTTAGCCTTTATGGGCAGGAAAACCCGTACGGTTATTTTAATTGGAGGTATAAATACCCATTTGAACCAATCTGTCTCTTTACTTTTACATTCAAGAGTTCTTGCGCACATACCCTGAGTCCGGTCAAGTCTTCAGCCAAACTTACGTCTCTTTTCAGCATAAAAAGCCTGTCCGAGGAGCTTTTCCTCATTTCTGTAAGTTTTCTCCTCTTTCTAACTCATATTTTCTCTCTTCTAAGTTTCTTTTCCTCTCATTCCTTTCTTTCCTTCGTCCCTCCTTGAGTCTTTTAGCCGTTCCTAGGGATGGATAGATTTAAAAGGTTGGTTGAGTCGGAAGAGGTGATGGAGAAATTCATCGCTAATTATAGAATACCCAATAATGTAGGTTTGAGGTACTGTAAAGAAGGCGAGTGGCATTTTATGAGGCAAGAGGGCGAAGTAGTGATTCCCATAATCGCCTTCCTAGAAGGGGGTATGAGAATCCCTATAGGGCCGGTGATGAGGGACTACCTTAGGTATTTCCGACTAGCTCCCACCCAGTGTGCCATCAATGTGTTTAGGATCTTGGGCTGTGTGGACGCCCTAAATGAGAAGATGGGATTGAGGTTGACCCATCATGACGTAAATTGGTGCTATAACCTCCAACACCTTAAGGGTAAATCCTATTACATGAAAGCGAGGGATGACAAGGTTTGACTCATTCAATGTCTCCTTGAGTCCAGCAGAGGGCTAAATAAGGACTTTCTCATCGTGTTAGGGGGGTGGCACGATGGCCTTCCCTATCCAACTGAGGAGGGGGCACCAGGTGGGGTATTCTGAGTAGGAGAGAGTTGACCCTTGGTGTTATTGTAGTTTGCATTGTTTGGTTGCTAACAGGGGTGTGCCTTCTTTTTTGCAGATCCTCACGCCTTTGAACGCCATTTTCATTTGGTCAACCGGGTAGATTTGGAGACCATCCTTAAGGCAGAGGTCTTTGTGAACGAAGTTGACAACCAGGTCAAAGCCGCTCATAAGATCCTCGGGTACGATCCTATTTAGAAGCCATTCTCAGCTCCGAAGTACGTGATCAGAGCCAAAGATCCTCGGCTTCACAGAATCACCGTAGCGAAGCATGGTTTCTTGCTTCTCGAAGGATCTTCTGCTCAAAGAGGTGCTACGTTGGCAGGCTCCTCTTCATCCCATTAAGCTGCAGAGGCTGAGGGAGTAAGAGCAGAAAGCAAAGAGTAGGTCGTTGAATTGGGCCAGTCCGAGGACGAATTTGGTGTATTCGACTAAGTCGATCTATCCGAGGATCCCTCTGGTGATTTGGGCAACCCCAGTTTAACCAAAGCGGATCTCCAAGGGACCTCTTCTCAGGCCGAAATGGGTTTCAAGAGGAAACCTCCCACTAGCCTTCTTGACCTAATTGAGGGCCAGCCGGGGAAGGATGCTCCGGGGAAATCACAACCCAAGCTTCCCCCTCCTCCACCCAAGCGTCAGCCTACCCAGACTAGGTCATCTTCCACCCCATCACAGTCATCGTCTCCACAATCCAAACTTCCTCCTCTTCCTCTACCCGCCGATCCAAAAAGGAAGAGGGCTTCCAAGGGTAAGGAGCCCGTGGATAGGGGGAGATCCCGCTCCTCTCAAGAGGAAGATGAAGCCTGACGAGTTTCAAAGCAATTGAAGATTATGCACCAGGGCCAAGATAAGGAAGTCACCACACAGTCCGAGCCTCAAGCCTAGCTTCCTGCCCCAATGCTCCATGGGGAGCCTTTAATGGACAGCGCCTCCCTAAGGGACTTTAGAGGGGGTGAAGGCGCCTATGTGGCCGACGCGCTAGAGAGGTCTCTGCTACTCCCTACCGATATGGCCGAGTTGGGGGTTCTAAGGAGGCAAGAGGTCTTCCTCAGCATCAAGAGGTACTCGGGCATGGTAAGACTTTCAACACTTGTGGTTCCAATGATCCTCGTTCTTTGGTTCCCTACTCACTGTGTGCTTGTTTCAATTGGCAGGCTGTCCAGGCTACCTACAGGTTGGAGGAGGCAGCCAATAACCAAGACAAGGCCTTAGAGCTCGAGCATGACAAGCGCCTGGATGCCACTCGGACCCTTAAAAACTCCAAGGCCGACCTTTTGAAGGCGAAGGAGGACCTAAAATAGATGACCAGGGCCAGGGATAGCGTCGAATCAGGCCTAGCTAGCGCCCAAAAACAAGCCTAGGACCAGACGAGGCGCCTGCTCGAGGCTGAGGACCAGCTGAAGATTGCTAAGGAACAAATCATCGATCTGAAGAAAAAACTGGCCAAGGCAAAGGGGGCTAAAAACGTCGCAGAGTGGGCCAGGGACGAAGCCTTGAGGGCCAAGAAAGAGGCGGTGTTTGCCAGGTTTAAGGCTGAGAGCTCCAAGGAAAAGGTCAAGGAGGAGGCCTACGACTTGGGAGTGGTTGAGACCCAAGCCACTCTCAAGGCTCAAGTCCTGGGGGTATGCAAGCTCTACTGTTTCCAAGTTTGGAGTGAGACCCTTAAGCAAGCTGGGGTTGAGACTTCATCCGACCTATGGAAGGTGGGGAATGTATACTACCCTCCTGCCATTAGGGAAGCTACCCCCTCCAGCTCCGAGGTTAGGGATGCTCCTAAGGAAGCTGAAGCTGCTGGACCTAGAGCTGTTTTGGCTATAATTGCTCCTAAGGAGCCAGCCAAGGAAAGCGATACTTTTGGGGCGGCAGAGACGAGTGAAGGCCTGAACCCTGATGCACCCCAGAAGATTGCAGAATCCACAAGTGATGCTCAGGCCCCTTATGCCGAGGAGCCAGCTCTTCTTGTTGAGCCCCTTCAGGTTGTTCCCCTTGGTGAGGGCTCCAAGGATCTCGAGATCGCTTCTACTCAGCTCTCCAAGGAAGGAGCCCAGGCTAAGCCAAAGAAATAGGCCATCTAGGCTAGCTCCTATTTTGTTTTTGTTTTGGTGGTGTTGTTTTTTCTTTTAATCATTGTTATTTTTTGGAACATTAGGATTTGTTGTAATGAGGTTTTATCGAATGAATGAAATTTCCCTTTTTCTTTTTACATTACGTGTTTATTGTTATTGTCATCACTATTAGTATGGATCTCATGTGTAAAAATGATTATATATATGCCGTGCTTGGGATTAAGCCTTGAAACCCCAATTTCGAGGTGCCAAGCATATATTTAGGCTATGTTCGCAACTCGCGCAAATGTTTGATTTCGTTAATTTCTTCAAAGGTTGTGGTCCGAGGATCCGCCCCCACACTATTGATCCTTAATTTTCTAGAAATTTTAAAATAATGGAAGGTACAAAAAGAATATGTAATCTGATGGCAGACTTGTTAAAATTCACCTCCAAATCCTACCTACCTATCTACACAAGAAGAGTAATTTCATTTATTGATATCTTAATTGGAGGGTAAGAACCAGATCATCATAGAGTGGATAACACTTATTCAGACCCCATCATAATCACAAAAAATAATAATAACGACCACCTAGGCTCCTGCGGGGAGTAACTAGTTTCCCCATAAGTTTGAGTCCAAGGACCATGCAAGACCTTGGTTCTGTTTGGTACTTAGGGTTTTTTGGAAGTATCTAGTTTTCCCATAGGTTTGAGTCCGAGAACCATGCAAGACCTTGGTTCTATTTAGTACCCCCTCTAAAGTCCCTCAGGGAGGCGCTGTCCATTAAAGGCTCCCCATGGAGCATTGGGGCAGGAAGCCAGGTCTGAGGCTCAGACTGTGTGGTGGCTTCCTTATCTTAGCCCTGGTGCATGATCTTCAATTGCTTTGAAGTTCGTCAGGCTTCATCTTCCTCTTGAGAGGAGCAGGATCTCCCCCCATCCACTGGCTCCTTACCCTTGGAAGCCCTCTTCCTTTTTGGATCGGCGAGCTAAGGAAAAGGAGGAAGTTTGGACCGTGGAGACGATAGCTGTGATGGGGCGAAAAATGACCTGGTCTGGGCAGGCTAAGGCTTGGGCGGAGGAGGGGGAAGCTTGGGTTGTGATTTCCCCGGAGCATCCTTCCCCGGCTGGCCCTTAATTAGGTCAAGAAGGCTGGTGGGAGGTTTCCTCTTGAAACCCATTTCGGCCTGAGAAGAGGTCCCTTGGAGATCCGCTTTGGTCAAACTGGGGTCACCCAAATCACTAGAGGGATCCTCGGACAGATCGACTTGGTTGAATACACCAAATTCGTCCTCGGACTAGCCCAATTCAGCAACCTGCTCTTCATTTTCTACTCTTACTCCCTCAGCCTCTACAGCTTAATGGGACGAAAAGGAGCTTGCCAACGTAGCACCTCTTTAAGCAGAAGATCCTTCGGGAAGCAAGAAACCGTGCTTCGCTACAGTGATTCTGTGAAGCTGAGGATCTTTGGCTCTGATCATGTACTTCAAAGCCGAGAATGACTTCTGAATAGGATCATACTCGAGGATCTTGTGAGCAGCTTTGACCTGGTTGTCAACTTCGTTCACAAAGACCTCCGCCTTAAGGATGGTCTCCAAATCTACCCGGTTAACCAAATGAAAATGGCGTTCAAAGGCGTGAGGATCTGCAAAAAAGAAAGCACACCCTTGTTAGCAACCAAACAATGCAAACTACGACAACACCAAGGGTCAACCCTCTTTTACTCCGAATACCCCACCTGGTGCCCCCTCCTTAGTTGGACAAGGAAGGTCGTCGTGCCATCCCCCTGACACGATGAGAAAGTCCTTATTTAGCCCTTTGCTGGACTCGGGGAGACATTGAATGAGTCGAACCTTGTCATCCCTCGCTTTCATGTAATAGGATTTACCCTTAAGATGTTGGAGGTTGTACCACCAATTTACGTCATGATAGGTCAACCTCAACCTCATCTTCTCATTTAGGGCGTCCATACAGCTCAAAATCCTAAACACATTGATGGCACACTGGGTGGGAGCTAGTCGGAAATGCCTAACATAGTCCCTCATTACCGGCCCCATAGGGATCCTCATACCCCCTTCTAGGAAGGCGATTATGGGAATCACTACTTCGCCCCCTTGCCTCATAAAATGCCACTCGCCTTCTTTACAGTACCTCAAACCTACATTACTGGGTATTTTATAATCAGTGATAAATTTCTCCATCGCCTCTTCCAACTCAACCAACCTTTTAAATCTACCCATCCCTAGGAACGGCTAAAAGACTCAAGGAGGGACGAAGGAAAGAAAGGAATGAGAGGAAAAGAGAGAAAATATGAGTTAGAGAGAGGAGAAAACTTACAGAAATGAGGAAAAGCTCCTCGGACAGGCTTTTTATGCTGAAAAAAGACGTAAGTTTGGCTGAAGACTTGACCGGACTCAGGGTCTATGCGCAAAAACTCTTGAGTGTAAAATTAAAGAGACAGATTGGTTCAAATGGGTATTTATACCTCTAATTAAAATAATCATACGGGTTTTCCTGCCCATAAAGGCTAAAGAAATCCCCACCGTTGGATTACTATCACACCGTCTAACATGGGGAGCACAGGGCCGCTAGAATTTAATAAGAACGCGCCTCGTATATCGAAGTGCCAGGAACGTGCCTTAGACAGGCGAAAAGGCTTTGGCACTGATAGAGGATAGGACTTGACAAGCCATGACGAAAGCCCATGGACGTCAAAACCCTCATCTCCATTCGAGGAGCCGGACAGTAGGATTTTGAAGGGCTATAGATGTTTTTGTTTAGATTTTTAGGGCAGTAGTTAGTGTGTTTTGCTTTGCCATCTATTTTGGCTTGCTTTGGTTTTATGGTTAGTTTGTTTTGGTTGCTGTAGTAGGGAGGTTTCCCTTTGCTAGTTTATTTTGGGTCTACCTTTGTAATTTGTGTTTTGTTTCTATAAATAAAAGCTGAATTGCCAAAAAAAAAAAAAAACTAACCCAAAATTCGGAGATTTGGAGTGTATGAAGCAAAAAGGTGAAATGGCAGTGACCCTTCTTCTGATTTGGTTTGAATTTCAGTTTCAGTGAAATGAGTGATGAATCGTGAAACTCTAAGAAAAAGTAGTAACACATACCTGGAGAGAAGTGGAAAGAAAACCATGGATGAAGAACAGAGAAATCAGAGTCGTGACCTCTCTATTGGCTGAGCCATGCTTGTTTAACTAGTAGAAATGCTTTTTTTTTTTTTTTTTTTCCTGAATTAAAGCTTTGGAGTTAGAGATGATATTGGGCCTAAAATTTCAATGGGAGGCCCAAGGCCTTATCGGAGGGGATGAAGTAACAGGCCTCACGTTCATATATTTGAAGTTTGAACTTTGAAGTGGCTTTGCATTTTTAATATTTTTATATTAAAACAAAAAATTTTGAAATTAACAATAGTGTAATATATCTCTTATTTTTAGTTATGGAAACTGGAGTTTATATATGTGGGGATAAATAGGCCGAGTAAGTGTGTTGAGCCGTGGGTCTTGCCCAAGGATACATATAAGCCAGAGGATGGTCAAAAGGTTTGTTAAGATTTGGGGACAATGGACCGAGGACAGGAGAAGATAATAATGGATTGACAATAGTTCCTGAGGAGCTGAGCCTCCTTGGGAAAGCCTTGTGGAAGGTTGGAACCTAGCCATCTTGGAAATGCTATACGAAAGGCAATCATTCTTTTGAGGATAAGCATCAAGGAAAGTAATAGAGTTAAGCCCACAATAAAGGAAGAAATATCTAGGGAGAAGGTTGTCACCAATACATTAAATGCTTTGCATCAAACTAACTAGCCGCATTTATTGGAAAATGACACTCGAATAGTGTCATTTCAGCTTACAGCTATTCACAAAACTTGCAAGAGGTTCTAATGGGACAAACATCCAAGAGATTACCTACAAGATCAACAAGTGGAAGGTTGGGATGGAGGTTTGAAGGACTATATAAGACAATGGTCACCATAAAAAATGGGCATGGAATCTAAGCAGGAAAAAGAAAAGAAGAAAGACATTCTATTAACATAAGCTTGAATTAATATAAGAATATCTCATCCTCGGACTTGACCGAGGAGCACTATTTCTCTCAATTTGTGTTTGCATTCTTATTGGCATGAATCCCATTATCTGTGGTCCATATTTAATGTGCTGAGACGTTTTCCTATAACACCCATTCTCTAACAAATATTTTGTTTTGGGCTTGTTAGGCCAACGTCCATTGTTCTTGTTGGGCTGTGGTGGCTCAAGTTCCAATCCTTACAATATAATTGTTAGAAATACTATTAGTTTATTACTAAAGAGAATGATAATTTAAGTCTATATTCCGCTCTAATTGTTTTAGCATTAACATTTTCTAAAAAATTGTTCATTTTTTAGAGAGTATTTTTAAAAAACAACTATATCATTTTTTGGTGTTTGGTAGCAATCTTGAAAACGAGTTTGAGAACGTTTTCTAGTGTTTGGTATGCACAAATGTTTATAACATTTCTTGTATAATTTAAAACATGTATAACATGTGTATTGTGTAAACCCACCTAATGTAATCAATATAAATAAATAAAAAACCAAAAATGAATTTGGTTTCAAACTAAAATTTTGACAACAAATATAATCAAAATTAGTTGTCTAACTTTCATGATCTCAAACACCCATCTTGCTCATATATATGAACAGTAACGTAAATAATATATATTCATAAGCTTTCATAATTCAAAATAGTCATAAGCTCTATTTTAAATAAATAAATAAATAAATATATATATATATATATATATATATATAAAATCAACCGTACTTCTCATAATTCAATATAGGCGTAAGCTCTATTTTAAATAGTTCAAATGCCACATAGGAAAAATAATTTAACCGGGAAAATAATCCAATACAAATAGTTTGATAAATACCAATATGCCAAATTGTTATAAAACTATTGACTAGAGGGGGGGGGGGAGGAATAAAAACCTTATCAGAGAACGGTGTTATAGAGGGGAAGAGAAACATGGAGAAAAAAGAGAAGAGAGATAAATAGAGAGAGAAATCTGTGTGTAGAGAAGAGAACAGAGTGGCTAGTAGTGAGGGTGTGAGAAGAGAGAAAAAAAATAAAGGAAAGAGAAGAAGTGAGAGAGCTTACTATGAGAAAGACTAAAGACGCGAAAGAAAATATAGTTTCTCAGGCCAAAAGAATATAATATTTATAAGAGTTATATGCTGCATGAGAGAGAGATTGTTTTTAATTTTTTTTTGGAAAACAACCTATAGAAAATAAATCTTATTTTTGCTAGGGTTTTCTGTTAACTAAAGATAGTTTTCCATTAACCTTTTTTTTTACCAAACATTGGAAAACGTAGAAAACTATCTTCACTTAAGGTTTTTCAACAAAACAAATAGAGCGTTAAGAGAAAATGATAATTTAGGAGAGAAAGTATGAGAATATTATATATATAAATATTTTTTTTGAGAATATATTAAATATATATATATACAAATTGAATTTACACATTTATCTTAAGCGGTTTTAACTTTATATATAATTTACCTTTACACATTCATCTACTTTAATTTAAATGTTATAACTAAGCAATAAAATCAATGAAGAATTTAAATCAAAAACAATGTCTATACATATCTATCTATACTATTATATAATAATTGAAGCTTTAAAATAAATTTTACAAAAGCTCTTTTTGTGTCATGTCATTAGCAATCTTTTCTAATTTTTTGCAATTTTTACTTTGTTTAACCTTTCATATTTTTCAACCATTGTCTTCTTAGTTCAATTTTTCATCTTCTCCAATCATTGGCTTCTTAATTTTTTCATTTGATTTCCTTTATAAATTTTTAAATTTTCTCCTTTATATCTTCATAAATTCTACGATTTCACTTTTTTGAACCTCTCATCTACTTCCACCCTTCTTACCTTTCATCTTCATAAATTCTACGATTTCACTTTTTTGAACTTTTCATCTGCTTTTACTCTTCCTCTTCCAACTTGATTTTCTTATAAATTTATTTTACTTCATTTCCACATCTCTCCCCTATTCCTTCCAAGTTGTTCATAGCAAAAAAGGTCAATTCTCTCTCTCTTTCTCTCCAATTTTCTCTTTTTATGTTTTTTTTTTTTTTTTTGGCAAATTTGTATAAACTTTTATGCATATTTAGGTATTTTGGTATTCCAATTCCCGATCAAAAAAAAAAAAAAAACTCCTTTTTTTTTTGTGATTCAATTAGATGTTAAATTATGAAACTTTACTAAGTTTTGTTTATTTTTAAATCATTTTGTGTGAACAAAACTGTAGTTTTTGTAGAGAAAGTACTCTTAATAATTGTATAAGAAATACTCTATAGTGCCACTTATTTAGATAAAAGCAAAGGTTAATCAAATGGAAATAATTGAATGAGTAACATATTTTAGCTTTCGCAGTTGAATTTTCATTATTATTTTTGTTATTGTTGCTGTTATTATTATTAATTATTATAATGATGCACATAGAAAATTAATTATGAGATTTTGCTAATAATTGTTTATTCTATAATCTTTTTTTGTGGACAAATTTGCAGTTTTTGCAGAGAAAATAATCTTAATAGGTTATAAATAAAAAGTTATTTTCCTAATTGATCAAATTAATCATTGTTAAGCAATGATTGATATGACATTGTTGAGGGCCATTTGTGGAAGCCCAGCAGACAGAAGAGTTCAAGGATGAGGGCCACAAAGAATTGACAGGATAAATAGCAAAAAAGCCCATTAGGCCCAAGCGGCAGGAATAATGGGTCACCGGCCCAACAAATATATACATGGGTCTTGAAAAAGCAAGCGGGCTCAAAGAAGCCAGGAAAGAAAGAAATAGCATCTCATGGGTAGAGTATGAGTTAGAAAAGTGAGAAAGGGTCGCCGCAGGCACAAGGCAGTGTAAACTAAGAGAGTAAGGGGTTTATGGCAGGCTTATGAACCCCAAAGATAAGGATAAGGTTATTGGGCCGGGGAAGCCCAATGAAATTAGTAAAAAGCCCATGGGAGTGTGGAATTAGCAAACAGGCCGAGGAAGCCCAAAGAAAGCAATCGGGCCGTGGATGCCCAAAGGGACATAGGAGCCCATGAGTAAAAGCAAAACAGTGCCCGTGACAGGCCACTGAGAAAAGGGATAAACGGCTGGCCCAAAAAGGGATCCAGCAGGATTAAGTCATTACGGCAGGAATAACAATTCAACGTGGCAGGCAGTGAAGAAAACCAAAAGTGGGCCAAAAAAATGTAAAACCCATTATCATACGAGGCCTAGCTCCTGAATGGAGCGAAAAACCAAAAGAAAGCCCGCATGAAAGGCCAGGAAACGCAGACGGAGAGTCTCCAGGTTGCGGCAGACACATGAGCAGCAGGCAGACTCTTGGACAAATTTGAAAGGGAAGCACGCGCAAGGCCCAGGCGCCACCAGCCTATACCCAGCCAATATAGGACATGGTGGGGCCATGGGCCAGAGGTAAGAGGTAAAGGGGGGTGTGGTTTGGTGGTGGGGAGAGGGGAAAAGATCTATTCACGGCTCCTGCCCAAGCCTCTTTTGGGAGGTACGTCCTGCTAGGATGATAGACCACCCAAAAGAGGCAATTTGAGAGGGAACCGTTGGGTGCATGCTCTGAGAGTGGAGAGAGAAGGCATTAATGTCGTGGCAGGAAGAAATGCTACGACATACAGAGGAATAAAACAAGTCCGCCTTTGTCTGGCGAGGGTGGGTGTCGCACAGTGTGGTCGGCAAGTACACCCAGACCAGACAAAGGCGGTTAAGGGGCAAGATCGTAAAACACTAGTCACGGCATGGGATGCTATTTCTTTCTTTCCTGGCTTCTTTGAGCCCGCTTGCCTTTTCAAGACCCATGTATATATTTGTTGGGCTAGTGACCCATTATTCCTGTCGCTTGGGCCTAATGGGCTTTTTTGCTATTTATCCTGTCAATTCTTTGTGGCCCTCATCCTTGGGCTCTTCTGTCTGCTGGGCTTCCACAAATGGCCCTCAACAATTACAAATAGAGAATGTGCATTTATTTGGCAAGCTTATTTGGTTAAATTAGAGATGTTGGACAACACACTTGGTTGTTACACACAATCGTACATACGCACTTTGTACTGAAATAAATACCAGTGCACATTCGGTTGTTGCATACAACCGTCACAAATTTAGTGCAAAATGTGTACAGTTGTGTGAGTATAAAATAAATAATACTCTTAGATTTATGGATTCCATAATGAGAGGTTGCCCTCTCCTATCTCTAGAACCTTTTATTTTCTAATATAAACATGATTTGATTCGAAAAACAATAAAAAAGATTAACAATAATCTTTACCGCGAAAAACCAACTTAATATTTAGAATAACTTACATTTTAAATCTTATATTTTAGGTAAAAGTAAAACTAATGAAACGTTTTGACTTAACTTGAAACTTCTAGGCCTTCAAAAAAAATTTAAAAACTTTTGAACACATCTTATTTAATTTAAAACCACTATTAAATTTAAGGCTTAAAAAATAGTTCTTTCTAAATTTTATTCATTTGTTTATATTTATTTATAAGACTTCCTAAATTTTATTCAGTGCATAAGTAAAATGAAAATCGTACCTCTGTTTTACGTTTCTTTCTTCTCCCCCAAATGCATAGACATTAGTACTACTAGCAGCAAGTAATCTTCAGAGATCGACAAATATGAGACCATTACGCAAAACTGAATAAAACTCTTGCCCTTATTTCATGTTCCTCTAAATACTTTCAAAGCTCTACAATACTTGCTCTAAGAATATAAAATTTACTATACATTTGTTTTGTTGTATGAATAGAATATCTAGATACGAGATTCGGGTAATCTAAACGCAGAGAGATGGATCATAACATCTAAGTCACAAAGAGAGAAATGGGTCCAAACTCCAAAGCCTACCATTTGGCAGACATGTGAAATCACTTTAAAATTCAATGGTATAGCACACAACACGCAAGTGTAAACCAGAAATTCATTGGCTTCACAGAGTTTTTAATAAAATTTTTAACATTCCACTTATGAGTGAGGAATTAAGGTCTGGCTCCAAAGTGTTTCCTAGACAAGTTAGATAAAATCCTTCTTGATTGCTAAGCCCCATACCATTCTAGTAATTTAATCACTTATAAAACTTAAAAAGTCCTTGATGGGGAGGCAAAGACAGCAAAAAGCTTGTGCACAAACCAAACATGCATCCACAATCTGCTTCTGAGAGAACGTTTTACAGGTATTCCAGATTAAAATAAGACAACTTTTCTTTTTAGTTTCTAAAATTTGTATTAACATGCTCCAAGAGAGATTTCACTGTTCTTTTGCCTTCTTCCTTGCCAAAAACCGTTCTTTAGCTGCAGCCACAGCATCTCCACTTCTCTTATGATGGTCACGCTTTGGCTGTTCTGCTGATGGCTGTTCAGCTGAAGTTTTTTCTTGATCTGAAGTGTTGGTTATTGGCTTTTTATCTAAGGATTCAACGCTTTTCTTTGGCAGAATGGAGCTTTCACCTTGATGCTTGTCTTCCATGACTGAAACCTTCAAAGGTGCATTTGATGCATTTGGTGACTGACCTTCATCTGATGTATCATTAGAGCCTTTTAATTCAAGCTTCTCTAACTCCCTTGACTCGGCCAGTTTCACTGGCTTCTTTGACTCATCCTGCTTCTCTGATCTCCTCACCTCAGCATCTTTTGCACCAAAAGCAACATTTTTTCCAATGTTGAAGTAAAAATCACTCAAGTCACTCTTCTTTGTAACCTTTAAACAACAATGCATATATAAAATTATCAATATGGATTCAAAGCATTTGAGAAAAACCTTTAAAAAAAAAAATGATCATATCAAAGCATTTAATTTAGTGTGGTCTTCAAGAAAATATAAATCACAGCATGTAGTCACATAAAGACGTGGATAGAATATTTATCTAAACATAACACGTGGCTAATGCTTGACTTGGTCTTTAACACGCCTTGGCCAAACTTGGAAAGTGGCTCAAGGATGCTTGTATGAGCATAACATTAATCATGAGGGTTGAAGTTTAGAGTTTGGACGAATTGAATAAGGGCAATGGGTTAGTACCTTAGGACTTACAACTTAGCAACAACCTTACATGTTCTTTTTTTATATATAAAAGTAACCTTACATGTACTAATTATCACATGATTCCACTCCAAGTAACATAACTTTATCATAACGCCACATAGTGATAGTTACATAGAAGTTGGGATGTTCACCAATAAAGCTTCCTGGGACCTTGTTTATTATGAATATGGCATTCATTGACATATTCATTATTATTATTATTTTTTTTTTAAATATAGATATGAATGATAGTATTTCAAACATACAACGTCCGCTCCATAATGATTACTCTTTATTATGCCAAAACATCAATTGGATTTTGGTATAGGCAGGGATCAAACCACAAATCTCTTATTCAACGATAAGAAACTTTCCCAATTAAACTAACTGAAACCCACTCATTGACATATTCACAGCTAGAGCTATAGAACTAATATTGGTACAATTATATCGTACTCTTCTGGAGAAGATTCAAAGAGATTTTTTATGGGAGGGCTTTCATGGAGAGCATAAAATTCATCTAGTTAATTGGTCCATCGTTTGTAGACTGATTGACAAGGAGATTTGGGTGTGAGGAAGTTGTATTTCAATTATGCTCTGTTAGGTAAGTGACTAGCGATATGGGTTGGATAGGGATTCTTTACGGAGGAAGGTTATTGATTGCAAATATGGTACAAACAACAGTGAGCGGTACTCTGGTGAGGTAAGGGTGGGGCTTTGGAAACATATCAGATTGGGTGGGACCACTTTGCATGATTGCATCTTCCATTCGGTTTGAGGCAGGATGTGGTTCTCACATTCAGTTTTAGAAACAACTTTGGGATGGAAGTGGTACTTTTCAAGACCACTATCTGGAATTATTCGATTTGTTAGAGATCAAGATGGTCAGTTGTCAGACTATATGGAGTGGGTGAATGGTAGGTTACATTGGAAACCGGTGTTTATCATAGAGGCACAAGATTGGGAGTTGAAGTCAATGGCTCACCCAAAGAAGGATTTACATCTAGGAGCTACTATAGGGTGCTGCAAGCAAGCATTGAGGTTACTTCCCTGTTTCCTTGGAAGTGTGTATGAAATTCTCATTCCCCTCCTAGAGTTTCTTTTTATGTTTGGGAGGTCGCCCTAGGCAAAATTTTGATGATCAACAACCTGCAGAGGAGGGGTTTCCTTTTGGCAGATTGGTGTTGTCTCTGTCAATTTGATGGAGAATCTGTTAATCATTTGCTGCTGCATTGTCCTTTTGTACATGATCTGTGGCCATTCATATTTTGTCTAGTTGGGACTAACTGGGTTATGCCAAACTCTGTTGAAGCCATGCTGAAATCTTTTTTTTTTTTTTTTGATAAATGAAGCCATGCTGAAATCTTGGGATGGAGTAAGGGGAGTTTGAAGATATGTAAAAGTTTGGAGGGCAGAGCCAGCATGTCTTACGTGGTGTATTTGGAAGGAGCATAATCAATACACATTTGAGGGAAAGGAGCTTTCTCTGCCTAATATTAAGTTTCTCTTCTTGAAGACTCTTCGAACGGGCATCAGTCTCATACCCCTTCTATGTAGTCCTTAATGGAGTTTTTAGAGTCTTTATGCCTTTGCCGTTGATACAAAGGCTTTGAACTTTTCTGTTGTTTCTCTCTTATTCTTCTTTCTGCATTTTTTTTCCTTTTTTAAACTTTGGTATACCACCTGTTGTTGCTCTTTCAATTTTTTTAATGAAGTTTAATTACTTATCCAAAAACTAAATAAAAATTATATTGCATACTTCTATATGAGTCTAGAAATCCCAGTGGCAGGGTGTCACTAATGAGTTGTCCCCACCAACTGTCATTTTTTTCTTTTTGAAAATTCAATAGTTACAACGAGGGAGAGGAGATTTGAACCCTAAATGTTTAGAAAACACCAAGATGTGCCAACCAATTGAACTAGAAAGCTCTTGGCATCCCCACCAATTGTCATTGTCAAGAATATTATCTATTTCTTGTAACTAACTCTCCTATATATGAGACTATGAGGAATATATTGGCTCAGGATTGTATCAGATTTTCAGCTCCAAAAAAAGGGATGATATATCATACAAATGTTTTTGAATTCTCTTCTCAAATATTCTTCATAAACATTCAAACAGCAGCAGCAACCAGTGCATGTGTTCCAAACTGCTGCACAGAGCATCTTACAAGACTTAGGGCCCGTTTGGATTGAGGGGGAGGGAGGGGGAGTGAAGGGGAGTAGAGTAGTGTTAGATGAAAATAGGCTAATTTTGGGCCAACTCTACTCTACTCCCCCTCAATCCAAACAGACCATTATGTAAACCTCCAATGTTCTTCAAGGACCCTTGAGAGTGCCTTCTGTTCTTGCCCTCATTGTAGACTTCTCAAGTAATACTGATTGTACAATTCTGTTCTTGCCCTGGCTGACACTCATACATGTTTACTTTGTTTACCCTCTTTCTTACCATCATCATAAGGGCTGAATCATAGGGTGAATGCACCTCTCTAGATCCATCTGCAGTGATTAGGCTAATCTTTCTTAGGTAACCAGAAACTTTCCTAAAGCTGCCTGATTTTATCGAAGTTAAGGTTACATGCCAACAGGACAGGTATTGGAGTCACTAAGGGCCTGTTTGGATTCATTTTTTTGGTCACTCAATTTTCATCATTAATCACTTATCACTCATCACTCATAACTCATAACTCATCACTCATCACTTAAATACCATGTTTATTTGGCACCATCACTCACTTCCCATCACTCAATATTTTTCACACTATTTGTGGGCCCCATACCTGTCACCGGTGCAGCTTTTTCTTTTCTTTTTTTTTTCTTTTCTTTTTTTTTTTTCAGTACCCAAACTCACTAAATCCAGTGAAAAAAAAAAAAAAAAAAATCCAGAACGAACTAGTGAAAAAAAAAAAGAAAAGAAATGAAAAAAAGAACCGCATAGCTAACCCAACCCAAGAAAAAAAAAAAAAAAAGTCAAAAGGTGGTCAAAAGTTGCGGCTGTGGGTCCCCTATGTGTGTTTAATTACAATATTGCCATTGAGTTATGAGTTATGGAAACTGAAAACAACTTTTGGTTATTTTCAGTTTCCATAACTCATAACTCAAAAATCAGAGAATTGAGTGATGGAAACAGAGTTATTGTTTGTCAAACAAACTTTTTGCTTTGGGTCCCACCATTTTTGAGTTATGAGTTATGGAAACAGAGAATTGAGTTATCAAAACTAGCAATCCAAACGGGCTCTAAACATCTAAACCAAAACAAGCTGCCACATTAAGCTAACACCAACCCTTCATTTCCTGCTTTCTGACTAGTGCCTCCCCTTATAATTATGCGACACAACCCAATCCAAACCAGTCTAGACCATGCCTAGCCAAAACAGAACTTAACCAAACACTGGCTCTAACTTATACTAGTTTGCCAAAAGCCTATAGACATTTACTTTATTGGTAAGTTACAGATGGACCCATTGAGTTTTCAACCCATAATCGAGACATTTACAATCAAAAAACTTGGGGAATCATAGGCTTCAAATTGATTCGTCAACGGAGGATGCCTTTCAAGGAAAAATCCATGATAATGCATTTTACCACTCATCTATCTCTTAGATGAGTAAGGCATGAATGATACCAAAGGCCTAAGGATAAACTTAAGGATTAGGATTAAAATCCCCTGGTGGACCCTGGTGGAATGGCATTAAAAAATATAAATGTGCAAATGAGACACTTGAAGGAATTTTTTGTTTTTAATAAGTGACACTTGAAGGAAAATTGTTTAAACCTAGGTAATAACCACCAAAAATCTGGGAAATTTACATCAGAAAATTCCTTTAGAAAAAGATCCACAGAAAACCCTCTATAATGCAGTTCTTCAAATAGAACCATCCAATTGAGAACACATTAACTAAAACTACACCCAACGGTGGAGGCTGCTTTACAAGGAACTGAGAGAATTAGGGAATCCCTTTTCTCCCAAAAAAAAGGGAGAAGAAGAAAAAAGGAAATTGTCCAACCAACTTGCATCCAAAACTTATGATAAACATTCTCACAATTAAATGCATGAAACTCCTGAGTCCTGTCTGGATTTAATGACTCTTGACTTTGTACAAGCCCTAGAAACTTATACAAAACAAATAATTGATTTTAGAAATGGATGTCAAGTTGCATTAAGTGCAGTCCATCTCCACACTAACCCCACTCATTAGTCATCACATTGGAATTCAAGTATTAAACTACCTTTATGTGTCAGCCTAAATAATATATCAACTAGAAATAGAAAATTTATAAAAGAAAATGTCAATGTGCAGTAGTAAACAGGATAACAAAGGATTAATATAGAATGCGAGCATGCAAAAAATAAATGCATAATCTAAACTAGCAATTTTCAGTTAGTCACATGTAAAGTAATATAAAACAAGAACCATGATAAGTCGAACACAATTGGAGTTAGATAAATGCAAGACCAGGCAAAAGTTATACATACATCATCCTGCGCCTCTCGAAGTTCACGCAAACGTTCTTCCTCCATCCATTTTTTCTGCTCTTCAAGTTTCTTTTTGTAAGCACTCGTCACAAATTTGTCCTTGTCTGCATAGAGATGGTCATCTTGGCTTCTCTCTTTCGCAATTTTTCTCTCATACACTACTTCACGGTATTTCTCTCGTTCTTTTGTTTTTTCTTTCAATAGCTGAATGTATCTTGGCTGCAACAGAAACAAGCATGTGTTAATTATAAACACTATTTAACCAAATCTATGGAAAGACAAACAAAATTAAAAATAAATGCTCAAATTTTCATCATATAAAAGTATAAGAACCTGGGAAAGAAAAACAAGAATGCAATATGCCCATAACTTACGAACTATTTTTCTAACATAATTTTACATCCGTAAATAGCACTTCCATTCCATTGAATATGATGGCTTTCTCTACTACTAAAGTTAATTCATTAACATGTAAATGATAAGAGCTTATCTGAAATCATACTCTCTGTTACTTCCTTAATTGAAATGTCCTTTTTCCGTTCATTCAACTTGCAAAATGGTTCAACTCACTCTTTCTCACTAGTGCACTAATCACTCTTCTCTAAACATGACCAAACCATATCAATCAACTCTCTCTCATCTTTTCATCAATATGGGCTACCCTTTTATGTGAATTTTCTCATTTCAAATCCTATCTTTCCATCTATTTCCCATTTACCCATCTTAACATTCCCGTTTCAGATACACCCATTTTACAAATATGTTACTTCTTAACAACCCAACATTCAGCACCATAAGAGCAAAGCTAGTTGTATAGCAGTCTTACGAAATTTTTCCTTTAACTTAGAGTTTTAGAATCACTCTATTACCTTTAATCTATCTTAACATGCTCATTTCAGCTACACCCATTTTACGAATATGTTACTTCTTAACAACCCAACATTCGGTACCATAAGAGCATAGCTGGTTGTATAGCAGTCTTATATAAATTTCCCTTTCAAACTTAAAGTTCTAGAATCATTCTATAACATTTAAACATAGAGAAATTGATATCAACACTACAGAAAATCACTTCTATATTTATTTATGCAGTAAGTATAAATTACATTATGGGCAAATTTTCAATAAAAATCAAACTGTATTTTCATTACCATTCTGTCTTGACGATCTTGAACTCGAGGTTGAATGGCTTTCTGCTTCATGTCATCATAAACTCCGTCATAATCAAAAACAGTGGGGTCTTCTTCAAGGGCTTTCTTCTGCTGTTCCTCAATGTCCTTGAGAGACTTGTTCTTGCTAGCTTGCCGAGAAATATCACTCTCCACATCATCGTCGTCGTCGTCGTTAAACCCGAAGGCAGGTGGGCGAGGCGGCTTTGATGACTGCTGCTGCTTCTTCTTCTGCTGTGATGGCAGCCTAAGGTTCAACCCATACCCTATCTTGCTCATTGCTATTTCTTTGAGGATGTAAAATCTCAGGTATTTGGGATTCGAATAAAGGAATTGGGGGTTTTTCAAAAGAGAAGGTGAGAGAATTCAAAGCCCTATTTTTTTCAATTTTCTTTTTTTCACCCACCAATCATTTCGGGCGGTTTTTGAAAAGAAAAAAAAAAAAAAACGTTTTCATTTTTTTTTTTTTTTTTAAGTTTTCAATATCTTTACATCAACTTGTAAATCTTTCATTAAAAAAAAAAAAAAAAAGACTAGTAAAACTTTTTTTTGTTTATTTATAATTGAAATAAGATTCAAAAATTTTGTTTATGCTTAAAATTAATCAGTGTTTTGATTTGATGATAAAAACTATTGTTATAAAATGAAAATTATATCATAAACTAAAATTTTATGGCTTCAAATACAAAATTAGCTTGTTGTCAAGGGTTACAAGCAAAAAAAAGTAAGCTTCACTTTGACATATATTTGCCAATTACTATTCATTTGTATGTTAATGGCTATTTTAGTGTTGCATAATTTAAAGGTATAAAGAAATGAATGTTAAAATTGCATTCTTAAATGGTAAATTGAATGAGAATATTTGTATGGAAAACCCAAAGGTGTCATTTGCTTATGGACAAAGAAAATGTGTAAAGATTATTTATAAATAATAAATAAATAAATAAAAGAGTGTAAGATTAATAAATTAGTAAATTGTTTTTCAACTCATTTAAAGTTACTACCAAATATTGGAAAATGAGATAATTTTATAAAAAATGATTCTTGGAAAATAACTAATTTCGTAGAAAATATCATTGTTAAAACAAACAGAACGTTAGTAAACAATAATACTTATTAGAACAATTATTTGAAACTTAAATATGAAGAAAAGATAAAATAATCAATTATAATACATTGCAGCCTAAAGTGAATTGTCACGAATTTACTTTTAAAATGCCACAAATTCCAAATAATTTATAATATGAAAAAAAAAATCATATTGTTATCAAAAAAAAAAAAAAAGGAAATTATATGACCTATCAAAAAAAAAAAAAAAATTTATTTGAATGACAAAGTATCTCTAAAGACCTATATAATGCCATTTAAAAAACATTGTACAATTGGAAATTCCATAATCTTCCTCTTATTTAAACACTTAGGACTACCAGTAATTTGAAGTGTTTAAGACTAAATAGGATTAGTGGCTTGTATCAGCTGGTCTCCATGTGACTTGTGAATATCTCATTTTACTTTATCTCATTTATCTCATTTATAGTTCTTTAGGTTTTCCCTTTCAAGATCTTGTCACAGAAGATCAATATGCTTTGTATTTAACTCTATAAGATTTCACTGGTAATGTAGAAGGTGAGAGTGACTAGGAGGGTCTTATAGAGCAGCAATTTGAAGCATTGCAAAAAGCATTTAAGATACCTCATAAGGCCTCAGAAGCTCATTTGATAGTATCAAAAAAGCTTCTTACTTTATTTAGGGCGGGTAAACTTGGTCCATTCATCCTTGATGATGTCTCAAATTTACTGAAGTTGTATTACAAAGCTAACAGTCGCTTGCATGTGTTGGTGAGTTCTTGTCACACTCTTAATGAAAAACCTACATTCCAATGCTAATGATGCTCCATTTTGGACGCACTAGATGATATAGCAATCTTTTTTTCTTTTTCTTTTTTTATGGATTATAGCAATCTTTGTGTCCAAAATTAGTAGTTAGGACTCAATAACACTAATTACAAATTGCTGCTTAGATTGATAAGCATTTTTTATTCCAGGTTTTTTTTTTTTTTTTTTAAATTGCTGTCTCTAAAAATCCCATTACATAGTCTGCTTGGTTAGGTCTAATAGGGATATGATGGGAAATGTAGAAAAATGAGAGGTTTCCCTTGTTTAATGTGGTGAAAAAGACAAAAGAGGAGGAAAAGTAGGGGAGAAAATGTTTAAATAAATAATTGGAATTTACTATTTTGTCTATCTTTAATTACAATTTTTTTTTTTCATCTTTTCATGTAATAAGAGTATAACAGTACGGTTTTATTTTAGCATGCTCACAAATTATTCTAGTATGTAGCAAGTAATTGATACGAGAATAATTCAAAGCTAAATCTAATTTAGAGAATGGTTAAGATTCTAGAAAGGATATCAAAATCCATTGGTCGCTTTGCTTATATAATATAGAGCAAAGTTGATCAATGTGAGATATCATTGAAAAACATTGAAGGTATTATTTAACAAGAATGTTTCAAAATGGTTGGTGAAATCATTAGTATTGAGACATTATTGTCTTTAAATTTTAAGCACAAATTAGTTGTTAACAAATGCAATAATCATTTTAGTCCTAGTGTCCTTAAATTTGACATATAAATTAGCTTTCAAGAAAAGTAAAGGTTGTTTCCAAAAAAAAAAAAAAAGAGTAAAGGTTATTCTTTTTAACGTTTTGTGCCTTTTGAACTTTAAGCGATACTCATTTTTCATTTTGGGATTGCACTGCATGCTTTCACGTATCTATTTAAAAAGTATTGTGTTTAGGTTACAACGTCTAAATATTAACTCTATTATCTTAATATTGACCAAATTATCTTTTTTTTTAATTGGACCCGGGCTCTTGAGTAGTTAAATTCTAGTTCTTAGAAGTTAGATCCCAAATTTTAATCAAATATCAGAGAATTCCATTATATAATTGGCCATTTCATATTATTCCCTCAAACTTTTTTCCAATAATTTTAGTGGGATTGTGTTTATGTTCTTCAATTTTGATATGGACAATATCAGAGGGAATTCCAACAACATAAAATTCAATAATTAACATGATGGTAGCAGAGATTTAAGCAATTCTTGTTGAGAAACCGAAGTGTTCCAACTCTTTTGGCATAAGAAGGATTTGAAAATGGCACTTATTGTTCCCAAACCTGAGAACCAAAGTTATAACTTTGGTTTAAGTTAGAAGGAGCTTTTGATGGAAATGAAAATTTATAATTCCCAATAAAAATGTCACTCCCTTCAATGTAAATTACACATCATATTTTCTAATTAATTAAGCATGTTAATACACACAGTGCTTATTGCTTACAAAGAAGAATCATAAAACATGATTATAAGAACAGATGATTGCACAAACCAATCCATAGAACTCTCAACTTTATACACAAGAATGTAGTCAAGTGAGTATACACATCACTTCTTTGTTTATTTACATCTCTTACTTTGAATTACAATGACATATATATTTATTTATTTACATCATTAAGTGCAAATTACAATAACAGAAATATTTATTTATTTACATCACTCAAAAGTGAACTAAATAACAGAAGTATTTTTTTTATTTACATCATATAAATTGCAATCAAGAAATATTTATGAATTATGGAAGGAACTTGTGACTTTGAATTGAGCAATGTTCAAATTCTATTGGATGTCACTTATGTCGAACTCCTGAAACAAAAGTTGCAATTATCTAGTATATAAGAAAATTACGGTGAGAATAATACTACAAAAAATTATTATACAAAAGAAAAATAAATAAATAAAAATTTAATATAATCAATCAAGATTATGGGTGTCAATGCCTTGTTTCCCAAACTTCGTAACACAGTGTTCCATAAACAAGATTTAATTCCTCCATAAATTAAATAGATCAATGTTTCTTCTTTCTCTGTTTCTTTTTTCTATTTATTTTTATATTTTTGTGAGGATTAGGTGTGGGAAAAGAAGATATAAAATAGTATAAAATATTATTTTGGTTCCTAAACTATAAAAAATTCTTTTTTCAACTCTAAACTTTGTAAAGAGTTTTTTTAATAGTTTAGAGACAAAAATAAAAATAATTTTTTTTTTCAATAATTTAAGGATGAAAAACAAACTTTTAGTAAAGTTTAAGTACATAAATAAAATATTTTCAATAGTTTAGGGACGAAAGATGAACTTTTCAATAGTTTGTTGACAAAAAATGCATGCCTTAAAGTTTAGGGGTAAAAAAAAAAATTTAGTAAAATTTAAGTCGACAGTTTATGGACGAAAAATGCATGCCTTAAAGTTTAGGTGTAAAAAAAAAAAACTTTTAGTAAAATTTAAGGACTAAGAGAATATTTTACCCTTTGAAATACTACTTAAGTTTTGGAATTTTATTTTCAATTTTCATCCAAAAAGATATTTTTGGTTTCAATTTTACTTCAAAACTATTTAGACAAAGAAAAGGGCTAAACAAAACTAACGTTCAGGATTTGTATCCACTGTCAACTTATCAACTATTAGTATTCATTGTGCTTATCGAAAAAAAAAAAAATCAGTAGTCAGTGTGTTAAGCGTAAATAAACTAAAAACTTAAAAACCATAATAAATAATTAAATAACACAAAGAAGAAGAACAAAAAGACAGATATGCCCTTACATCATCTTCCTTTCTTCTTCTTCTAGGAAGTACTCGCTGACGCCATCTTCTTTTCTATTGTGAACCTGGTCCCTTCCAGATAAATCACTAAATCAGCGGTACAAAGAACAAAAAGATAGATGGAAAAGAATAAACCACGTTAAGAATTGAACAATACTTTTACTAACACAAGAAAGAAGAACAAGAAGACAGATCTACCCTTACCTCTTCTTCTGATGATGACGATGAACTTCAACTATCCTCGTCGAGTACAATCTCTGGTACATGAGCAATCTTGTGCGAATCTTCTTCTCTGCATTTTCTACTCAAATCAGGACAACCTCTGATCCTCAATAGTCTTAGTGTAGTGAGATCTTCCATCCCCTCCGGGAGAGATGACAACTTAGGGCAACGGATAATCCTAAGTGACTGAAGTGATTTCAGACGTGGCAGCCACTCCGGCAAAGCCTTCAAATTTTCACATTCTCCAATCACTAGCATTTGTAGAGTGTTTGCAGATCCTTGGAGCCATTGGGGCAAAACCTCCAACTTAGGTAAACCTTTAATAATCAATATCTGGAGGCTCAACTTGAGATCTTGATTGTCTTCTCCCTCCATCTCCGTCAAACTAAGCTCTTTACAATCCATAATTGTCAGGTACTGTAGGGCAGTTAGGTGTTTGATACTGAGTGACAAAGAGGTCAAACTTGGACATCCTCTGACAACCAATGTTCGAAGACAGGTGAGGCGCCCCTCCATCCCTTCAAACATACATTTTAGATTCTCACATCTATGTATCGACAAAAATCGAAGAGAATCCAAGCAACCTATTGCCTTCTCCGACAAGCAGGTATGCTTTGTTGTAACTATCAAAAACCTGAGGCTTATTATGTCCCTTATACCTTTAGGCAACCGTTCAAGATTGCTACAACCACCAAGCAGTAAAGTTTGCAAACTGTGCAGCTTGCAAATGGAATCCGGAAGTTGCTTGATTCTATCATTTCCTATTAGGTTGAGATATCTCAAATGTTTCAAACTTCCGATAGAATTTGGCAACATCTCAAAGGATGAATTGTGCAAATCAAGCACCCGCAAGTACTTAAATCTTGAGATACATGCTTCAGGTATGGACATGGATTGCCTTGTGTGGAAAATAATAGTTTGAACTTTGCTCAACTTCTCTAATTGTGTTGTAACTTCTTGGCCACTCTCCAAAATTGACAGATGACAAACTTCTGCAGCAAGGGTGGACGTCTTAGTCACTACCGAACACTCACCTTTGGCAATTGAGATTGCAAGATCATGGACAAGATCATGCATTTTAAAGGAATAAATGTAGAAACCGTCTTTATATGCATCTTGAAACAAAGATCTTGACATTAACTCCTTGATATACAAGTCACCAATATCTTCCAAATCTTGATTTTCATTGTCAGGTGATTGAAGAAGCCCATGTGCCATCCAAAATTGAACCAAAATACAACTTCTGAATTCATAATCCTTTGGGAAAAGAGAGCAATAGGCAAAGCATTGCTTCAATTGAAAAGGCAATTGATTGTAACTCAGCCTCAATGCAGGTAAGATGTCACCCTCATTCTGTTTTAAATGCCATATCTCATTATCTCTCACAAATTTCCACTCCCGTTCATCAACTTTTGGATAAAGTAGTCTGGCTAAAGTCTTCACTGCCAATGGAACCCCTTTACATTTTTTAACAATGTCATTTCCAATTTCTAAGAGGTTTGGATAATGTTTTTCTTCTCCATCCTTAAATGCCAATTTCACAAACAAAGACAAACAATCTTCCTGGGAGAGGCCACCTAAATGGTATGCAGGAGCAGTACCCATAATAGTAGCAACCGAGTTATTTCGTGTTGTCACTATGATTTTACTTCCATTACAACCATCAAGTAACAAATCTTCCAATTCCATCCATTTATTACGATCCTCATTCCAAATGTCATCCAAGACAAGTAAAAATTTGTTATCTTTTAAAAGTTCTCTTAATCTAAATTGCAACTCATCCACACCCAAATTATCTATAAATTTCTCATCTCTCAAAAGTTCTCTAAAGCTATTTTGCAACCCATCCACACCAAAATTCTCATCAATCTTATGAATTGCAGATTTAAGGATTTCTTTTATCAACCTTGTAACATTGAAATCATCAGACACACACACCCACATTCTCAATTGAAAATGACCAACTACCTGTTCATCACTATACACCAACTTGGCAATTGTGGTCTTCCCCAAACCTCCAATCCCAGTGATAGGAACTATATCCACATTTCTGCTGGAATTTTCATTTTGGTCCATCAAAAGATGTATTATATTTTTTTTGGCATCATCCCTACCGATGACATTCCGAGGATCAACAAAGGAGTGGGTCATATCCCTCATTTCCTGCATATTTAACTTCCTATCTTCTAGTCCTTGAGCAAGATTGAATTTATCTTTCTCAGCTGCAATTTCATCTACCCTCTTCCAAATATTTTTGATTTTATGTGCCATTTCAAAACGGACTGCAAGTGGATTAGAACTTGAAAATAAGTTACTCACCTTTTTGCTAGTGCTCCCGTGTCTCTTCATGACTTCCTTCTGCAGAATTCGGTATTGAAATTCATCCAGCACATTCTCAGCATCTTGAAGGACGCCTTTGAGCTCCCCTAGCCAAATACTCAGCCTATGGTCTCTGGCTTGCTTCTCCTCAGCATCCAAGAGTACGGCTTCAATGGTTTTGACAGTGCGCTCAAGCTTTGTCAGATCACTTCGGACGCCCCATGCTGAACTGAGCTCTTGGTAAATAACCGATCCAAGCAGCTCCAGGACCTTCACTGCAACGCCATAGCCAATTTCAGCCATGTTCTTGGTAAAGACTAAAGAGCAAAGACAATGGAATGTGAAGATGAATGACTGTGCTTAGTTGCAAGAATGGTAAAGTACAGAACATGAAAACAACAAAGCAAAGAGACTTTTAATTATTGGAGTTGGTGAGAGGCTTTAAAAGTCTTTTACGCGTGGATGGACTGTGTGGCCGTGTGGGGACGGAGCTCTGCACCGCGCATGTGCAGCCACAATAAAAAGTCTCTATTCTTATTAGATTCTTAAATCTTAAGTGGTAGGTTGAATGGGAGGGAGATGGATTCAATATGAATGTGGTCAATTTTTCTTCATGTTTTCAGAAAAAATTATAAATCTTAAGTAGGTTTTGATTGGATTCTTAAATCTTAAGTGGTAGGTTCAAACCCATCTGATTGTGGTTCTTTGGTGATATGAAGGAGAATAGGATTTTTCACAGTAAAAGAACAAGAACTAGAATGATGAGAATAAGATTCAGGACTTCTCTCTATTTTTTATAAAAAATTTAAATAATTACGTCCATATTTATACTACTAATTTAGAAAATTCAAAGAGAACTTATAGACTTTTGTCTGGAGTGGTATTTTTAAGAAGCAATTAGAGTGAAGGTTGTATATAATAGAAGTGCATAAGGATTAAAATGATGTTACTAATTTTCCCTATGAGGTGGAAAAAAATTAAAGAAATTAACCAATTGCTGATTCTTGTTTAACTTCAAAGCAATAAACTTATGGTCAATCCCATTGTGCTCAAATTTCAGTTCAGTCAAAAGATATGCCAATAAAAAAATTACGATTTTTACAAGCTGAAGTCATAATAGAATTTGAAGTACATTGGCAGATGCTAATGACATACTTGATACCACTTGGACAGAGTTTACTTTAAAAAATAAAAAATGGTAATCTTTATAGATGTTCCAGATCTATTGGTGAGAATTTCAAACCAGGATTGATGAAAAAAAAAAAAAAAAAAAAAATCAGACTAGATAGATGACAGCAAGCATTATGACTTAATGTTCACCATGAGGTTTGACATTTCTATTGCTTTGTTGTGTAGTTGTACCCTTCGTTTTGTATTGACTTCTCAAGACTCAAGTGTTTTTATTGTCTGAATTTTTCAGCTAATGTTGGCTGCAGCTTATTCTCAATTTTTTCCCCAGCTCTGATTATTTTTCTTTTTTCCCAATTGTGATACAGAATTGCAGATAGATGGTTTTGAATACTTAAAAGAAAACTTCCCTACTGGCTTGACTGAATTCTTGGAGTATGTGGCTAGAGTTGGTGAACAATCTGTCATCCTATGCCGATGTGGATATGAAGCCTAAACATCCTATATTTTGGAGGAACAACTGAATCATTAAAACTTCCAGAAACTTTGATATTAATGTATTGTTAATTAGTAACTTTTAGAAAGAATTGTGATAGGTTTTACCTGGGATGCACGGACGCGGCTCCCAGGCGAGCGCACCCGCGTCCGACGCGGCGGGACGCGGCGACGCGGGAGGGACGCCGCAGACCGCGCGTCCGTGCCGCGTCGTGCCGCGTCGTGCCACGTGGCGATTCCCGAATCGGGCCGACGCGGCTAAAATCGGCGCCGACGCGGCCGAAATCGGCGCCGACGCGGCCCGAATCGGGCCGACTCGGTCCGTATCGGCCGATATCAACCGGTATCGGCCGTATCGGCTAATATCGGCCGGTATCGGCCGAATCGGCCGAAACGGCCCGATTTGGGCCGAAATTCAAAAAAAAAAAAAAAAAAAGGTGCAAAACGCACCATTTGACTTAACCTAAATACCCAGACCCCCTCAGACCCTCACACTTCGTCCAAAACTCCCAAACACCCTCTCTCACTCCGTCCCTCAAATTTTCAAATTTTCAATCTTGTGGATTATATTTAATTTATGAACATCATGTTTTAGTTATTATCTACTGTTGCTCTTAAATTTGGTATTTGTTTATATAATGTGAAAAAGTAAAAGTATGCTTAGCAATATATTAAACATATATTGTAAAAATATTTTTAATAATTTTTTAATCGCCGAGTCCTGCCGCACCCGCACCCACCTTTTTCAAAAATTGCCGAGTCCCGCACCCGCACCCGAGTCCCGAAACGCACCCGTGCTTCATAGGGTTTTACTTAAATGTATTTCCAATCCTATGATCATCTTTTTGTACACCAAACCATGACAGGCTTTATTTTAAATGTATTTCCAATCCTATGATCCTCTTTTTGTATAATATATCATGACAGGTTTTATTTCAAATGAATATATTCTGAATTAGAGACCTTTAAATAGAATTGTGACTTCTTTTTTTTTTTTCTAATATGTTTCCAAACCTGTGTGATAGGTTTTATTTCAAATTAAATAATGGAATTAAAAACTTTCAATTGTTGTATTAAGTATTTAACAATCTCAAGTTCCTTTAAATATTGAATTGTGTTAGGTTTTATATTACATGGAAGAAATTATTAAAAGTTTTTTGAGATGTGTTGATAAAATTTTCAAGTTTTATTCACCTTCTTGTAAACTAGGTGATTCCTTCAACAAATTAACATTCTAATTAGTGGAAGTCTATCTTAGTGACATCTTAAGATTCAACGGAGAAATAATTGCCACTAGAAAGATCTCTAGAAGATTAGATTGTGATGCCAAAGGTATAGGTATTATTTACACAACTTCTGTAATAAGCCAATTGCCACTTGCAACATGCCATTTGCATGATTTATAAATTCAGTTGTTCTCCAAAATACAAGGTTTTGTTGTGAAAAGAGCAAGAACTACAGAAAGTTAAAAGTATATAATTTCCTCATTTGAGGGTTTTATCCCCTCCATATCTATATAAATAGAAAACCAAATCTAGGAAGTGACTTTTGCTGATTCAGTTCTCCAAAATACAGGATTTTTAGGCTTCATTTCCATGCTGGTGTTGGATGACAAAATGTTCACTAACTCTAGCCACATACTCCAAGATTTCAATCAAGATAGTAGGGCAGTTTTCCTTTAAATATTCAAAACCATCTGTCTGTATCATAGCTGGAAAAAAAAGAAAAACAGAATAAGTTGCAGCTAACATTAGCAAAAAAAAATTCAGACAATAAAAACACTTAGAAACCCACTTGAATCTTGAGAAGTCATTTAAAAAAAAAAGAAAAAAAGAATGAAAAGTCATATACATCTTGAGAACACTCGTTCTAACCATTAACAAAAACTCTGTTTGCTATGTAATGCAAAGGGCACAACTACCAAACTTCCCACCCTTCCCCACCACCCCCCCCCCCCCCTTCCCAAAAAAAAAACCCCAAAAAAGAGCATTAGAAACTCTGTTTTAATCTGTGCTTCCTTTTAGTCATTCATTCTCATGTAAATTTAAATGCTACTTAGTATAACGAATGCAGGTTTATGACTAAACAGTTTACCCAAAAAAATAGAGTTTAGAGCAAAAAACATTATGACACATAAATATATTATTAGTATGAACATGAGATAACATAATTATATATTATCCAGGATGACAACTGCAGGGTAGGTCACCTGCCTTCAAAACTAAAACTTCCCATTTGGATGCATGATAAGAATTCATACACTACTTAATACACTTAATCAACCTATATGGCTAACTAATGGACCTCAGAAACTCACAACTTGGCCATTTCAAATCAGTTTTTCATTTTGTCATGAATAAAAAGCCTATTAGGGAAGAGCAAAAGAACAAACTTGCCAAATTATTGGATTGGCCATATCTTGATCAAAACAATTTGGGACCTATGACACTGACTCCACATCGCCAATTGAAATTAAAACAAAAGCTTCGTTAGGGAGAGAACAGGGTAGCTCAATCATATCTAATATAGGAAGCCGATTAGAACAAGCGCAACCACACAAAAGAAGATATAACTGAATCTTGTTGTTCTTGGTTTCCATACAAAGGCATAATCTGGTTTAAGTAAATCTCATCTCTCACATTTTTAAGACATAAAAGAGAATAAAAAAATCCCATTTCCCATGTTACATATTATAGGAAAATGAATGGTATGTATGTAAATATTAACATAAAGAACAGTTCAACTAATTAAATGAATCCTTTCAAAAGAGCAACGGCAGAGCAATACTGGGGATCCAAATACATAGGAAACCTCAAAAAAAAAAAAAAAAGTTTCATAACTTAAAAAGGAAGCCCACAAAAATCATGATTTGGAACCGAAACACAATTCATAAGAACCCAGACTAGCTTGGAAAAAAAACTGAAGAACCACAATCAGATTGGTTTGAACCTACCACTTAAGATTTAAGAATCCAATCAAAACCCATTTAAGATTTGCAATTTTTCTGAAAAAAGGAAGAAAAATTTGACCTCGTTCATATTCAATTCTCCTCCCTCCCATTGAACCTACCACTTAAGATTTCAGAATCCAATAAGAAAAACAGCAAAACCCATACCAAATCAACAAAACCCATACAAAATCAAGTGATTGACGTCCCAAAAAACCCAAACCCATTGATATTTCGAAATTGAAAATAGGGAAGAACCACCAAATCATGAGAAAACAAACCTTGAGATTGTGACACTAGACTAACGGCGGATTCGACATCTTTTTCAGTCTCTAAAAACAACTCCGGTGATGACTGTGGCGGAATGGAGCTCCGGTGTGAGGATGAGGAGGAGAGTATGCCTTTGGTTTTCCATTCGGAGAAGAAGCTTTGAACGTATTTGAGGAATATTTGGGGTTTTAATTGGGTTATAATTGCGTGTAATAAAGTGTATTGAGTCTAAATGTTTTTGCTGACGTGTCGCTCCAGGATTGGCTGGTGTAAAAGGTGTCTTTTACGCCAGCTCCGGACGTAACATATTCTCTTATTGGTATAGTCTTTTATTGGAGTTTGCAAGAGACTTTGTCTTTTACGCGTGGATGGACGGTGTAGCCGTGTGGAGACGGAGCTCTGTACCGCGCAGACACTATATAGTCTCCATTAATTTATGATTATTGGTATAGTCAAGAAAGATAAAAGAAAGATTCTCAAAAAAAAAAAAAAAAAAAAAAAGATAAAAGAAAAATCAGTTGCATAGTAACTCTCTTTTTTTTCATGTAAATTACAGGCATAATATACAAATATTATTACTATTGATGTAGCTTCTAACAAATCAGATCTTTGCTCGTAGATTCACCACACTCTGTTCACAAACTTAGAAATGAGTAATTCTCTTCATGCTCCTTTCATTTTGGTAGGGTCCATCTTCACAGTCCTAATTAAAATTTATAGCATAAATTTTGCCAAAGCTATTAAAATAGTTATGGGTGATTCAAAGTTATGTGAACATATAAAGTCTTCATATTTTACTAAGATTGCCAAGATTAAAAGTGGATATTTCAAACGTTGTCACCATTTGAAATACTCCCTCTGTCCCATTTTTTTTGTCCTCTATTCCATTTTGAAATGTCCCAAAATATTGTCCTATTTCTAAAAATAAAAGTCATTAATTTACCAATGTTCCTATTATACCCCTATTAATTTATTAATTCAATTTTTTGATAAATTTTTTTAAGGGTAGTTTTGGAAACTTAAACATTTTTAAAAGGTAGACAAGACAATAAATGATGTTCCCTTAAAAAATTTGACTTTTCAAACAGGACAAAAAAAATGGGACGGAGGGAGTACTAATCTTTATACTCCTTCATATAATTTTGAATTTTTTAAAGCCTTTAGGTAAATTTATTTATGAAATAATTGTGTTTCATAAATGTATTATTGTATATTTTTTAAAGAGTAAGTTACTAGTTTTTCTAAAAAAATATTCTCTCCGTAACTGATATTAGTTATTATATAAACTAATCGCAGACTTGCACGTTGCGTGTGATAATTTTTTAGATAAAATACTATTTTAATCCCTAAACTTTATAAAAAGTTTTTTTATTAAAAAAAAAAATCATATTTTTCATAATCTTGTCTATAACGTTTTTTATCATGAGTAATGTTATAGTCATAAACTATTTTATAACAATTTTACAAAATATTGATGTGACCAACCTCTTATTGGTTTTCATTTAGGCCCACCATTAATATCATTTTTTCATTTACCAATAATCACTCACCACATCAGCAGTTTGTAAATTTTTTTGTAAAATAAATTGTATCTCTAGCATTATTTCTTTTTACCATTATCATGTATTTATTAGTTGATAATTTGCAAAATGTAGGGTCCCGATTTTCGGACTAGGCCCAATGAACCCGATATAATGAATTTGTAGAGAGTGGATTCAATAGTTGGGTTTTAATGAATTTGACAATAGCTAATGTGGATGTAAAAGATGATTAAGTAAAGACTAGGAACACAGAGCTGGATGAACTCATGATCTGCGGAGATGAACCCACCATCCGAAGCGATAAGTTTCTATATAAATCGATTAAACAGAGTACAAGGAGGATTGAGATTGCTATAGTGTTCTCCTGAGATTCTCCTGATCCCCTTCTTATGGGAGGTCTTTTACATTATATAGTCCCCTTTGAACCATCTTGGTCCTACACTTGTTAGTCATTCATACATATACTTAAGTGCCTGTCCCATCAGCCACTCCTTCTGACATTCTGTGAGTTGCGGTGATCCAGATAGCACTATTCAGGGGTCATGTCCACATAAATGTGGCCAGGATGTTAGTTGTGGGCATTTAATGCGGAGGTGACAACTTCTCCTGGAATTGCTCCTCCACCATGCTCCCATGGCTGACCCACTGTGTTAGTCCTTTTTGCTTGGGACGCCCGAGGAGGCTGTCTTTAAGGGCATGCCACTCTTCTTTCTTATGATTTCGATTGGCCGAGGACAGGATTGTCCTCGGCGATGTCTCTTGGCAATTTGGACTTTCTTTGTTCGTCCTCGGACATTTTTTCCTCCTCGACATGACCCTTGGGCCTGATATGAATGGGTCAGGGTTGCCAAATTCTTTAGCCCTACAATAGCCCCTCAAAATCCTATTGTCTGGCTCCTCGAGCAGAGAAGAGGGTTTTGATGTCCTCGGGCCCTCATCATGGCTTGTCAAATCCTATCCTTCATCAGTGCCAGAGCTTTTTCGCTTGTCTAAGGCACGTTTCTGGCGCTTTGGTATACGAGGCACGTCCCCATTAAATTCTGGCGGCTCTATACTCCCCACGTTAGACGGTGTGATGGTAATCCAATGGTGGGGATTTCTTTAGCTTTTATGGCCGGGAAAATTCATGCGGTTATTTTAATTGGGGGTATAAATACCCATTTGAACCGATCTGTCTCTTTACTTTTACACTCAAGAGCTCTTGCGCACATACCTAGAATCCGATCAAGTGTTTAGCCAAACTTACGTCTCTTTTCAGTATAAAAAGCCTATCCGAGGAGCTTTTCCTCACTTCTATAAGTTTTCTCCTCTCTCTCTAACTCGTATTTTCTCTCTCTCCTAAGTTTCTTCTCCTCCTATCCCTTTCTTTCCTTCGCCCTTCCTTGAGTTTTTAGTCGTTCCTAGGGATGGGTAGATTTAAGAGGTTGGTTGAGTCGAAAAAGGTGATGGAGAAATTCATCGCTGGTTACAAAATACCCAATACCGTAGGTTTGAGATACTGTAAAGAAGGTGAGTGGCATTTTATGAGGCAAGAGGGCGAGGTAGTGATTCCCATAATCACCTTCCTAGAAGGGGGTACGAGGATTCCTATGGGCCAGTGATGAGAGACTACCTTAGGCACTTCCGACTAGCTCCTATCCAATGTGTCGTCAATGTCTTTAGGATCTTGGGCTGTGTGGATGCCCTAAACGAGAAGATGGGGTTGAGGTTAACCCATCACGACATAAATTGGTGCCACAACCTCCAACACCTTAAGGGTAAATCCTACCACATGAAAGCGAAGGATGACAAGGTTCGGCTCATTCAATGTCTCCCCGAGTCCAGCAAATGGCTAAATAAAGAGAGCAATAGGCAAAACATTGCTTCAAGTGAAACGACAATTGATTGTAACTCAATCTCAATGCAGGTAAGATGTCACCCTCATTCTGTTTTAAATGCCATATCTCATTATCTCTAACAAATTTCCACTCCCTTTCATCAACTTTTGAATAAAGTAGGCTGGCTAAAGTCTTCATTGCTAATGGAACCCCTTTACATTTTTCAACAATGTCATTTCCAATTTCTAAGAGGTTTGGATACTGTTTTTCTTCTCCTTCCTTAAATGCCAATTTCACAAACAAAGACATACAATCCTCCTTGGATAGACCATGTAAATGGTATGTGGGAACAGTACCCATAATTGTAGCAACTAAGTTATTTCGTGTTGTCACTATGATTTTACTTCCATTGTAAGCACCAAGTAACAAATCTTGCAATTCCATCCATTTATTACGATCCTCATTCCAAACGTCATCCAAGACAAGTAGGAATTTGTTATCTTTTAAAAGTTCTCTTAATCTAAATTGCAACTCATCCACACCCAAATTATCTATAAATTTCTTATCTCTCAAAAGTTCTCTTAAGTTATTTTGCAACCCATGCACACCGAAATTCTCATCAATCTTATCAATTGCAGACTTTATGATTTCTTTTATCAACCTTGTAACATTAAAATCCTCAGACGCGCACACCCACATTCTCAATTGAAAATGACTAACTACCAGTATATCATTATACACCAACTTCGCAAGTGCGGTCTTCCCCAAACCTCCAAGCCCAACTATAGGAATTACATTGACATTTCTTCTATGATCTGGGTTCATCAAAAGACGTATGATCTTTTTTCTGTCATCATCCCTGCCAATGACATTAGAAGGATCTACAAAGGAGTGGGTCATGTCCCTCTTGTGTATTTTTATATTCCTAGGTTCAGGTCCTTGGGCAAGGTTGAATTTATCCTTATGACCTGAAATAGCATCTACCCTCTCCCTAACCTTCTTGATTTTATGTGCCATTTCAATGTGGAATACAAGTGGATTAGAGCAAGAAAAGAAATAACACACCTTTTTTTTGGTGCTCCCGTATCTCTTCATTGCTTCCTTTTGCAGAACTCGATACTGAAATTCATCCAGCACATTCTCTGCATCATTAAGGACATCTTTGAGCTCCCCTAACCAAGTCCTTAGCCTTTGGTCACTTGCTTGCCTCTCCTCAGCATCACAGAGTACAGCTTTAATGGCTGAGACTGTGTGCTCAAGCTTTTTCAGATCACTTCGGACGCCCCATGCTGAGCTGATCTCTTGAAATGTACGGGATCCAAGCTGCTCCAGGACCTTCCCTGCGACACCATAGGCAATTTCAGCCATGTTCTCGTGGTGATGAAATGGAAAGGAATTTGATGGTTAAGTCAACCAATGCCTTTTAAGTCTTAGCAGCTGTTTTTATTACAGAGCAATTCCGAGAGGGCGGATATAATTGCAAAATAAGTGATGGCAAAATTGTACGTAGGTGGATTTATTGCACCAAGATCATGACTTGGCACACGATTCTTTCGTAGGCTGTTGGCAAATCATGGAAATAGGAATGACTTAATCATGGAGGCGAAGTATATACTTTAATTTTGTTGGGGTTAGATCTTTTTCCTTTTGGTGAGGGAAGCTCAATACATACTCTAGTTGATAATAGACAGGACTGTGTTCAGGAAATGTAATTTAGATAGTTGGTGGAATCTCATTATTTGTCTACAAGCAAAAGGAGAGGCCAGAAGCTATGATAATATGAAGCATGATTCCTTTCTTACCAATATTGGCACCAAAATTCCATATGCTCTTGGTTAATTACATGGAATTTTAAAAATGAAATATGAACTATTCTATAACAGTTGATTTTATAAAGAATGGCCAGTACAGGGGGCATTCTTTGGGTCTATAAAGGATGTTGGCTAAAGAGGTTCCCTCTTAGTTTGGGTATTACTTTGATAGTATAGTTGCAGAACTCTGGATTACAATTGGCTTGGATTCGAGATTACATCAAGATACAATTAAAATTGGATTGCCTGTTGGCAGTTCAATGTATTACATTAGAGAACAATTCCTCCACTTCTAATAAATTTAATCATGATTGCAAGTACCTACTGACAATCTCAGTTGAGCATGTGTCTAGACTCTCGAGAGGCAAATTGATGTCTAGACAGACTATAGTTGACCAAGGGAGCAACCAAATGCGAAGTGAAATACTTTATGACACATTCTTTAAAGTCTTAATAGCTGTTTTTATAACCAGAAATCCTATATCCTGGGATTCTGAATTAGACAGCCCTTGGGGCCTTATACGATTCTGTGGCAATATGATCCACATAGTTCGGATATAATTGCAACTAAGTGATGGCAAAATTGTACGTAGGTGGATTTATTGCACCAAGGATCATGACTTGACTTGGCACGTGATTCTTTCTCAGGCCACTGGCAAAGCATAGAATAGGGAATGACTTAAGCATCGAGACAGTATATATCTTTTAACTTTGTTTGGGTGAGATTGTTTTCCTTTATGTGTAAGTAAATTAACTATTCGATACATACTCCAGTTGATAATAGATTTGGTGGAATCTCATAAATATAACTATTCAAGAAGAATCAATTGTAAAATGGAAGTGTAAAAGGAAATGCAGGAATGTCCAGTGTAGGGGGCATTCTTTGAGTTTGATAAAGGATGTTGGCTAACGATATTTCATCTTGAATTAAATATCTGTATCACTGGTACTATGGATTACAATTGGCTTGGAATTGGGATTAGAATCGGATTCCCAGCTAGCAATTCAATGGATTACATCAGAGAACAATTCATAACCTCCACTTCTAATAAGGGGGCAACCAAATGCGGAGGGAAATACTACATGACACATATGTGACATATGCCACATTTTTTTTTACTTCTTTCTTTTGGGACCAAATACGGATGATGCAAATGCATACAGCATTGCCCTAACTTTTTGTGTATATATTTGTTGGTTGTAACTTATTTTGGTACATAACACTTCGATTGTACTTTGCAAAGTTAATATAGTCCACTCAATTTGCATGCCAAAAACAAGTTGTGTCCACTATTGGACCATGTATATCAAACACTAAAGTGCTTTGCAACTACAGGTATAGGCTTACCTCCAATAGTTTTTCAACTGGACACTTCGTTAGTTTTTCATTGAGATAGAATAATGTGGTATTGAATTTTAAACTACACCTACGGTTAAGTTAGTGGATGATCTGACAGTTTCTCATTAAAATAAAATGAAATATCTATTGGAGGTAAGCTAGACCCGTAGCTACGTACCATTTTTAGCTATATGTGGACCACTTTAAAAATAAAATTAAAAAATTGAAAGAAAAAAAAAAGTTAAAAGAGTTCAAGATGTAATTTATTTTAGGATCAAAATTATGAGTCATTCTTCCATCTGGAAGCCTTGAACAGTTGCCTAAGTGAATTAATACTAGAGTCGGCCTTGTTGGCCTTAACTGTAGAAGCTAACTTGGATAAGTCTATAAAGAGATGAAAACCACATGAACTCAAATAAGTATCACATATCTCACATTTAATTTTTTTTAAATAGAGAGAACCAGAAGATTCAAATGGGAGGGGATTCCTTACTGTCAATTAAAATGAAGGATTATTACAAAAACAATTAATATATTGAATCTAGCTTGTATTGCTAGGGCCTCAATTGAATCTAAAAGCAAAAGGAGAGAAAATCATCAAATTTACCAAAGCAAACCTAGAGAAAATCATCATCAAACAACTTGGTGTTTCCAACGTTTTGGGTTCAAAAATAAATAAATGAGTATTTAGAAAGAAAATGTCAACTTATCAAATAAAGCAAAAGATATTTTATCAGTAGTTTTCAGTTAGTTTAACTAGTAAAACCTCTTATCATTGAATAATCAACTCTTTTTAGTGCCTTAACCAGATAATAAAAAGAAATCATTTACCGAACATCATACACTAAAATTCTATCGTATCTATAATAAATAAATAAATGCATCTTATCAATTTCTTTTCCTTGTTTTTTCTTTTCTCTTCCTTTCCCTAGCTATAAAATGAGCTTGCTCCAATAAGACAACTTCCATTAAGGGGCTTGGAGCAGAGTCTACAACAAAACAACCAACTACTCTATCTACTCTTCCTTTCCCTGGCTATTTTAGCTTATTTCTCTCCTTTTAATAAAGAATATCTTATCGATTTCTTTTTTCTTTTCTTCTTTTTTTTGGCTAGTAATGTTAACGTTACAAGTGGAGTGAAAATGAGCAAAAATATAATTACAAAGAAAATTCTCTAGCAGAGAATGATTAATCATCAATCTTCAACTCTATTGCAATTGATAGTATGTTTCGAACCGTACAAACAAAAAATTGCATCTCACTACACTAGTGTAAGACTATTTTTATAGAGAAAGTTGAGGGACACAATAAAATCTATCAACATTTTTACAACATCCTTGTTTTGAGCTCTAGTGAGTCCCGGTATAATCTTTTTTAATTTTTTAACATTTTATTTTAACCGATGGTGGATTGACACCTCACTTCTTGAAAACATGTTGTAGGATTTTGTTGTGGCCTTAAAACTCAAGTCTACATCCACAAGCTTCTCAACCATCACTCTTATATAAAGCACAAGTGGACAGCTACATTTACAAATTGGGGGGGGGGGGAATCATCAAGGGTTGGGCATGGTTGCTAATTATTCTAGTTAGTAGCAAGTAGTCGATATGAGAACAAAATTCAAAGCTGAATCCAATTTACAAAATCATTGAAATTCAAAAGAACGAGATTCAAAGCCTGTAACCAATTCAAAACCTGTATAATTTACAGTGTAGTTGATCAATATGAGACATCACTGAAAAAATTGAAGGCATTATTCAACTAGATTCTTTAGAAGGAACAAAATTGGATCACGAAATGAGAGCATCACCCAATTTGAAATTCTCTCATTTATTTTCTTCAATGAATTCTTTGTACTCTCTCTTCATTTTCACCCCTGACACAGTCCTGCATAATCAGACTAGAAACAATTAGTGGCAGCCGAGAACCACTAACCAAGTAATCGGGGACTAGATTCATGCAAAAGACCTTCATAGAGAGTTGACACAAGATGATAATTTCCCCAATTCCCTCTCCATAAATTGAAAAGAAAGCTTTCCAAAGTCAAAATCACTCAACCACTAAAACACAAGAAATAGAACTACTTTTGTGCTGTGTATCAATATCATAACATCTCACATCAATATGCAAAATTTTGCCAAATGAAACACCTCCACGCAATGACAAAAATTGGTTAACACAATGAGTTTATTAGTCAATAGTCCCACGAAGAAAAAGAAGAAAACAGAGGGTCCGTTGAATTTCAAGTATTTAGTTGGACTGAACAAATAAGAAGACTTAGCCTCCATTTGGGAAGCGCGTTTTGCCAATTTCTCAGCGGAAGCATTTTTTCCTGTGGGTCCCGTGCACTGTTCACAGGACCCACAAGTACCATATTCAGCAACTTTTTCTTTAAAACTTGGTCTCACGGCACAATTCACACATTTAAAAATTATTTTGCTACAGTATTTTCAGTTTTCAATTTTCAGCAATAAGTAGTATCCAAACAGACTTTACTTAGAATAACATAACCGGATAGCAAGAATTAAAGAGTCTGAGAGGGCAAAACAAAAATAAAAATCCAAGAAAACACATGCAGTGGGACAAATGAAAGGAAAATATATAACCAACCTTAGCATTTCCTTATTTTTTAAAAACTGCACCCATGGTGTACCCATAATTCCAGCTGCTTCTGCTATTTCTGGATCTTCCTCAATATCAATTTCAACAAAATGTACATTTTGATCAAATTCGTCTATCACCTGCCACCAGAAGTTAAGTAAAAGTGTGACATATTCTTCATAAGTCATTCAATAATATAAAGCATGAATCATTAATAGTGAAACATAAAGTAAAGTTTCCATCATGCATGAGAAGCATTGCTTGTTTATTCTCTTCACACAGCATTGGTAACTTCTTCCTAGTAATACCCTATATCTGGCCTTGAGTTGACTTGGCTATACCATATTCTATGCAAATTTATCAGAATATGTGAATCACTTACAAGATGCAACTTCCACTCACAATCCACAGTTAAGTATGGACCAATTGCAATAGTGGTAAGGCTCTAAGTGATACGTTGGCCATTAAGGATATTGGTACTGCAGTTCACCATGTTCTGATTTAAGAAATTTTTAGAGATGTCATCTTATTCATTAAGGATTATAAATGGCTTGTTTTTCTGGAGGAAAATATGTGGCATTCAATGCAGAAAGTCAAGATGTCATATTTACATGTACTTGTGACTTCATCTTCCATCTATAAAGCCAAAACTCGATACATGATGAAACCTATTATACTAATGCTCCTGCCTTTGGCTCATGCTTTAACTTATTAAACTAACACCCACCACAGCTCTATAATTAGTAATTTTCTGTCTTTGGCTACCCAAATCAATATCAGAAATGACCAAATTTCATTCCAAAAGCACTGCAACATATATATATATATATATATCTCTGTTCTTAGGTCATGGCAAAATAATATATTCAACAAAGAACCAAGAGTAACATGGAACTTTGCTTTCAGTCACACTGGTTGTTTGATAATCTTGGGTGGCATGCGACAGTGAAAAGCTCTATTAAAATATATATTGTTATCCACAATATAGACCCCAGTCAAACTTGCGTTCTGGAACTATATATTAACCAAAACTTCAGTTCAAAAAGACAAAAATGTTTCTTTTTCTGAAAACAAAACCAACAGTTGGTATAACAATCCTTGATCAATTGGCATCTCCTCCCTACTTAAAAAGGGGATGGAGGATGAGATCACAAGTTCAGTCCCATGCAAATGCATGAATTGTGTATTTACCTATCCTGAAGACAGAGATAATTAAGGAGAAAGAATATTGTTTTGCTAAGATTACATGCTTTAGTACTAAACTTTCTGGTTCTGATTTCACAACTTCAAGAGAAATTCATTGTGCTACAATATTTGGATTTTAAGTGCACACTCCTTCCTCCTTTTGGTTTATGGTTAGGTTCAAGTTACACTAGTGTAACTCTTGTCAATATTACACCACTTTCAAACTTTGCATTGGATTAGTTTTTTGACAAATCCATCATTCAATTACATTTTCTCTTTTTACACTTCATGCATGCAAATCAAAGTGACCAAAGATCAAAACTATATCATGTATAAAATGTTTGAAGTTCAAAGTTCTTTGTATTTTAAATAATTATACATATAACATGGGTTTTTGGATTGGATAGTAACTAACACCCATTTGACCAACTTGACATGTTAAAAACAAAGAGAATGTGTAATCCAACATTAGAATTTTCAAAATACGAACTCAATGCAAAGTTATAAAGAGGTATAATAATAAGAAAGAATTACACTAGTTGTAACTTGATCCCAACATGTGTGTGTGTATTATTTCTCAATTTTTTTTTTTTTTTTTAATTCCTATAAATATTCATACTCAACCATAAATGTGTTTTTGTTTTTGGGATGAATGACTTTGGCCCTAAGGAAGGGATATTTTTATATATACATATATATATTAATTTTCACAAATTTTTTTTTTAATTCCTATAAAATATGCAAACTCAATCATAATATTCTTTTTTTTTCTTGGGGATGAATGACTTTGGCCCTAAGGAAGTAATATTCAAATCAGTGACCTTTGCTTTATGAGATGCAGTTCCCAACTGAATGTGCTACCCCCTAGAGTCAACCACGCTAGAAGGAAAAATAACATAGATATATTTTGCAACCGTCCTTTCATGTTGTGCAAGCTTTAAGTGAAAGGCACATTATTTTTTCATGTCTGTCAATTCTCCTGAGGCACTTTATCTGACTGTTTTGTGAGAAACAAGCCTCAGAGAGTCACTAGGATCATAATTTAATTTGTATTATGCCCAACATATGAAACATGCAAATTCCCTTTAAATTACCATCTCCTCTTTTATTAACAGATTTTCACCTGCACGTCAAGATTTTATACAACATAATGAATTCTTTTACCAAAATTTCACATGGCTAGAATGGATTCCTATCATGTGTATCATAACTGAGATATCATTAACCATGACAAATTAGCTTAAGCTAGCATTGATATTGAACCATAATGCAAAAGCAGAACAAGTTTCAAACTATGTACCTTACTAAGAATTGGCTTCAAAGTCCTGCATGGACCGCAGGTTGGTGCAGTATATATTACACATATAAGCCTTGGACTTTCATGGTACAATTTTCTTAATGCATACTGAAGAAAGAGAGGGAAAACATGTAAGCACTGAGCCAACTTATACAGAAAAACCAAAAATGGGAAAGCTTTGTTGACATGAGATTTCAGTTAACATAGAAGTTCACATTAAAGTAAGCATTTTGGGAATAACTTGTACCTGGCCCTTATGCTTTTTAAGTACAAAGCCTGCTTGAACATCCCTATCAGTAAGTTCCTTCTTAACCTCTTCAGTTTGAGGCTGTCAAAAGAAAATTCATGAGGACAAGTTTTATAACAGACGCTGTTATATGCTCAAAATATAAAGTGACAACACACTTGAATAGAGTTTGCAGGATTAATTTGCGCGAAATTTATCAACATCCCTGGTCAACACTTAAGAACCTTTTAACCAAAATTACTCAATTCATTCTAAACTTCCTAGGAGCCAATGACCTCTAGCCTTATCGCACTTCCTCATCCAACAAGAATGGGATGAAAGACGAGGGATGAGGTCACGGGTTCAAAATAGGTATATGTTTGATGTGGTAAGTGCAAAGAATTTTTATTTTTTTATTTTTATAAATTTTGGAAGTCAATTGGATTTTATTTTAGATCTTCATAGTTAATTAGGTTACTAGCATTTTATTTAATTCCTAGAGTCAAGGGCATTTTTGTGATTCAATAATTGGGATTTCCCAAGTCAATTAGAATTACTGTTTGGACAAAATTTAGCTACAAAATTTGTTGTAGCTTATAACTACAACCTGACTCAATATTATTAAAATTACTACATATTTCTAAAATCTAACCGTTGGATTGTGTGTTCTTTATGCTATTGATACACATCTCAAATTTTATACTAATCGGATATTATTTACTATATTATTTATAAGATTATATTTTATGCATAATTTTAAATTACAAAAACTAGCAATTTACATAATTTATTGATGACATAGCTACTGATTTTTAATTTTATAAAAATTTTACAAGCATGGAGGATATAAGAAAAAAATGTAATCCAATGGTAGATTTGTCAAATTTCACCTCCAATAAAAAGATATTGAGTAAAGTTGTAGCCTTAGACTACAACCACATTGTCCTTAGTGTTTTCCTAAGTCTGTTAAAATTAAGGTCTAGTCCTACTAGTCTATATAAACACAGTATTGTGTACTTACCAATTAAAATATAATAAGAGATAAACCCTTCCATGGATTAGTCTAGTATGGGCCTAACCCCCAATTTAACCAAAAGGATCTGAAATCTTGCTCTGTAAATAAGTAAACATTTTCCTTTCTTTTTGGATAAGCCATAGTAATTGGAAGAGAGACCCATCCACCATCTTGATTATAGATGCATAATACCCTACCATGTATTTTACAAGGTTTATTGGTTAATACATGATCAACAAGATAGTTGGTCCAGTCTATTGCTCTTCCTTGTGCCAATTTCACATTACAGTGATGGTTAAGAGGCACAACCTTTGTAGCTTCACAGAATGCATAGTGATTGGCAACTTTGTGCCTGAGACTGCAACTTCTAAACCGTGGCAATTTCTACTCATGCTAATAGTTTAGCACTCTTTGTAATTAATATGGGTATGGATCCAAAAGCACAAGGAGATTTTACTCATTGGTCCATTTAGGCGGTCTGCAGACTTCTTTTGCTCTCCATGGCTTCACTAGCCGTAATAAAGTCTCTGGGTTTGCAGCGATATCTTGGTATGTTTACTTTACAACCATTAACTAAAAATATGCCTATGGTTAAGTTAACCAATTGACCAGCTTTAAGAAAGATAATTCATTGACTTGACCTCTAGGTTAACCAATATTTGTCCCAACAAATGCTAGTATAAGGATTAAGCTAACAAAAACTATGTGCACCAAATTCTCTTAACACAAAATAATTAATTGCACATCCTATGTTCAGCTTTGTCTGTGTATTTTAGCAATCAAATTTCCCTTCTCTACCGGAACTTTTTTTTTTTTTTTTTTTTGATAAGTTCTCTACCAGGGTCATGTTAAAAACATTTTTCCAATGCATAGGGATGATAAGCACATGTTAAGGTAATCTTATCTCTAGAGTCTATAGACAAGTAGAACAGATGAATTTGAACTTCATCAAATACCTGGTGAAACTCAATAAGGAGATCTTTGCTCACAAGATATCTCTCAACTGATAAAGCAGCAACGCATCCAGATCCAGCAGCAGTTACAGCTTGCCTCCATTCATGGTCCTATTAAGATAACAAGAATTTGAATTACAAGATTGTCCACCATGATAATGATTCACAAACATATGGTAATATGAGATCACAAGATGAGATTGGACTTATACAGCCGAATAACAATGTGATTGAACTTGATAAGCAGATGTGCTTACGGCTTAGCTATAAATTTCAATTATTTCTGTTGTTTAGAAATATTATTAAAGAGGTTTTTCTTGCCATTGTGAAGATTCACAGCTTCCAATACAAATGTAACAGAAGGCTAAAACCTAATTCCTTGCACTATCTCTTTCCTCTTTAAATGGGACATGCCAAGAAACTGATTAGATGACAAAGATTGTAAAATGCATCACTTCCATTCATACAAGATTTTCCCCAAGTAGTTCTCAGAATTTCCTTGAATGTATCCCAATTCTTCATAAATCCAACAAGCAATAATTAATAGACACAAGCTTTGTCATTACATATATAATCAATACAATTTCTGAACCAATAAGATGACCACTAGTTGATTGTTGCAACATTTGGACCAGAGTCTTGGGTAAGGTATCTGGGAGAGACAATAAATCTTGACAGGTCCAGGACCAATTGAAAACTGAAGAAATAAAAAAGCTCATTCTGGAGAGGATTACCTATACATCTCCAGCAGCAAATAAACCTTCAACTGAAGTTTTTGCAGTACCTTCTTCAACTAATACGTACCCAGATCTGTCGAGCTCAACTTGGCCATCCAACAACTGGCTATTCGGTGAATGACCTATACCATAAAATAACCCCTTTGCCTCAAGCACAGATTCCTCCCCAGTATCAACTTTTCGTAGTAAAATCCCAGACATCTGGCCTTTTGCATTGCTAACAATATCCATGGTCTCTGTATCGAAGTGCACGGTGATATTGGGATTGTTGTACACTCTGAAACATTCAAGATAATCAACCTGTTAAGCAAACATTCAGGGAGTTGAAAAATCACATACAAGTTGTTCATTAGTACATAATTCACCAGCAAAAAGACAGCCAAAAAAAATTAGACCACCACAAACTGAAACTTTTTAGCCACTACTAAGAAATTGACAGTGGCCTATAATTAGTGTCAAGGCAGAGGGTCATTGCAAGTCCCATAAAACGCAAGGTTTAAACAATGGCATAAATGAGGTTTAACATTCTTTGAAGTGGCTCTCACTAGAAAATTTAAATAATAGAAATTATTGCATGGTAATTGAGGTAAAAATATGAAAGTTCTATCACTTCTATGATGGGCATCACAATAAAGATTGTGTAAGAAATGTTGTTATAAGCAAGACTACCTTCCTGCACGTTAGAATGCACTACCGTCTGCTACATGCCATATTAAGTTAGAAAGGACCAAAATCAATCGTAGCAACAACAAAGAAATTTAAGGGTGATATGATATAATCTAATTGGTGTTATTTGATGCCCCCGACCGCATAGATACAAAAATTAGCTGCTACTTGCAAAAAATAAATTGTTTGATAAAACCACACAAGGTCTGCATTGTTCATGAAGTCAATTTTTGATGAGGTTAAAGCTAATAACTATTTATCAATAAACCACAACGTTCCTCTTTTTATAATCCTTGTACCCAGTAGCACAATTATCAATGAAGCACACTTAAATCCTAAAGTGTCAAATTTGATCTCCTCAACCCCCCCGCCCTATTTTTTTTTCTCTCTCTCCCTCCTATACAAGTAAAAGCTTTAGAAATTAGAACACAATCAAATGAAAATTACTAGAGAGGGCTTCTCGGAAGACATGCGGGGCCCAGTTCATCAAGACCTAAGTATAAACAGAAAGCACGTCATATTCTCCAAAATCCATATAAAACAAGTTTTCCCAATATCTAGAGAAAATATGAATTCAGAGATTATTTTAAATATCAATTACTTTATTATAAATACATAGGAACTTGCATTTTAAATTAACTAATCAAATTCCAGCTATACAGGTTGTATGTATCTGATAAACCACATATCCAAAAACTTTAAACTACTAGGAAATGAGTTAGTTTAATCATTTAATAATTATTCTAACACTTCCACTCATGTATAGACCCAAGCTCCCCCTAAATAAGTGGAGTCCAAAATGTGAATTTTAATTTTTCTCAAAAAGGGAGGTAGAATAGACACAATATTTGAACTCAAACCACCTACTCTAAACCATGATAAACTAGCTCCTGTCTCAAATGCTCAAGCTGATAGGAAATTATTTATTTAATCATTTTTTCAACAGTTCCAAACCCATGTACCATCCAGATCAAGCAGCCTATGCTTCTAATCTTTGTCCCTAGACCAAATGGTTCCATCAATATCCCTAGTGGCATCTATGAGGATGTGGAAAATTTGTGTGCCCTCTTCTTCACCCCACCCCTGATAGGCCAACTCGTGCATCAATACAAGATTGAACCTATGACTTCACCATCAATCTATTTGCTCACAAAAGGAAAATTAATAATTAAGACGGGGCTTTGTGTTAAAAAAAATATATATATATTATATATTAGAGCATAAGGAAAAAAAATAGAGGAATGCTTCAAAAAGATCGTAGTAGTAAAAATTTGAGTTCCTTCATCCCAAGACAATTATCAAAAATCTACAAAAGCCTGACAGCAGTTTTCACATCATCAAACAAACAGCAGTGAAGAGGAAAACACATGGCATACTTCATTTACAACTAGACACTATCATAAAAGTGCGTGTCCTCATCTATTAGAAGCCAATTATGCAAAATACAAAAAATTTCAACACAGTAGAGCGAAAACATACATGGCACTAAATGAAAACAATACAGATAGATTCAACTGGAAGGTCCCATGAAATTACCAAGGAGCATGTGGCAGGAAAAGAAAAAGAAGGAAGACAATCTTTAAGATAATGAGAAGCTTCACTACGCTTTATATATGGTATGAGACACAAACTGATAATGAGACTGAGTAGCACAAACAAGAACTTCAGTCAGATGTTCCATTAACAGTTTATGACATTATTGCTTATTTGATAAGTAAATTAATAGGACATAAATTTATAATATTGTTGTGGCAACAAATTTTACATTCATTATAAGCAATGTAAAATGAATTATCATGAGTGTCTTATGCAGATGGTATATATGCAATATTATGATAACTTCAAAAGAACAACATTAAAGGAAGGCCCACCAAAACTCACCTGATATTTTGCATTTGCTATGGAAGCCTTTAGTTGGTGATCTACATACACATAAATGAACATGAGGAGCATATTATGCAAAATATGTGACGCTTAACCTGAGATATAATAAACATGAGCAAAAAGAATTAACCTTCACAAAAAATGAACCAACCAGATTTCTTTATATAACGAAGGAATGAGGATTGATAGCCTATACATGGTATAACATATAGACTAATTAATAAGGACATAAATGGAAGGGGATGTGTAGCCATTTTTAACAATGGCTATGTGGCAGATAATTCAATTACATATATATATATATATATATAATATGAAATGCATGCAATATAGGGAACAAGAAATTTTGCTCTTCTTGCTCTTCTCTCTCTCCCTCTTCTTGCTGTGACTGTGAGTGAGAGAGACGGAAGTGTGTCTGTGAGTGAGAGACTGTTCAGTCCATTTCAGTCTAGACCGGACTTTTTGGTCTTGTAAATATAAGACGGTGAGAGTGAGAGTGAGTTTGTGTGGTGGGGGTTTTAAAAAAGGCTTTTTCGTTGTGGGCTGGGTTTTGTAGGCCTTCACATAGGGCTTCGTTTTGTTTTTGAGGAAAATGTGGGCTGTCTTTTGGGGTGCAAAAATGTGGCCTAGCTTTGTTGGTATTTTAATCCATTGGGTTACTTGGGATGTTAAACTGGGTTGAGTCACATTTGAAGAGTTTATTTATTTATTTATTTTTAAGGGATGTGTATAGTCCTCCAAATCTGGAGCACCAACCTTTTTAGGAACAAGAGCAATATAATTAATGATTAGAATTTTTAAATGTTTATAATGTACCAAACTAATAAAACCTCACTCAGTAGTTAGTTGGACTACGAACAAAAGATGGCATTTTGATAAATATGCAATAAAATTATTAATTAATTATCGAATTACCTTAATTACGTGATAACAATATAATTATATTTCACCACAATTTAGCGTTATAACAAATTAGAAAATATAAAAACAATAAAGTGTAACACAAAACTTAGTAACAAAGTAAAAAACTAATGAAAACCCTCTTAAAAGTAAATATCACTTCAAGGACACAAACAAACCTATAAAATTTAATATAAAAAAATAGCTACAAATAGGTAAGACTCACAAAGACTTTGAAGTCTAAACCCTCTACTCAACTTCTACAAACAACCCATTTGCCTTTCTATTACAGCAATTTGGAAACCTTTTGAATCTTTCTATAGTGATTTTCACCACACGAACCGTAACCATTTACACACTCCAAGGATCTCTTAAGACAACTCAACTCGATCTCTATGGGTTAAATTAGGTTAATTTTTAGAATTATCATGAGTGAATATTTCTCAAGGTGAAGAAGTCATATTGGGTTTTTTATTTTTTTTTGTTTAGGGTCTATTTCGGATCTGCTTATTTTGCTGAAACTGAAATTTTTTTTATGAAAATACTGTAGATAAAGGTAAAAGTTAGCTGAAATTGTACAGTGGGACCCATTAATAGTACCAAAAAGTGCAGTGAAACCCATGAATAGTAGCAAAAATAAGTTGAATAGTAAAATAAGTTAGCAAAAATAATCTTGCCAAAGAGACACTTAGTCTAAATCTAAATTGCAAATTATGCCCCTAAAACTTGGGGTAATTTTAATCAATTTCAAAATTTGATCTACTTTCTTAACGCTTTGTATCGTGTGGATTTACTCACTTCTACCAATGTGTTGTGCCTACCTATCCATTAAGCACTAAATTAATCAAAACAATTTTGAACATATAGCATACAAAATAAAAAAAAATATAAAAATAGAGGGTGTGTTTGGGATACCAATTTGGCACTTCACAGACTAGTAGGCATGCAGCATTGGAAGGGAGCAAATCGTAATGATACATAACATTTGGGGATCATATCAAAATTTTGAATAGTTCATTGGCAGAATGGAGCTTTCACCTTGATGCTTGTCTTCCATGACTAAAACCTTCAAAGGTGCATTTGATGCATTTGGTGACTGACCTTCATCTGATGTATCATCAGAGCCTTTTAATTCAAGCTTCTCTAACTCCCTTGACTCGGCCAGTTTCACTGGCTTCTTTGACTCCACCTGCTTCTCTGATCTCCTCACGTCAGCATCTTTTGCACCAAAAGCAACATTTTTTCCAATGTTGAAGTAAAAATCACTCAAGTCACTCTTCTTTGTAACCTTTAAACAACAATGCATATATAAATTATCAATATGGATTCAAAGCATTTGAGAAAAACCTAAAACAAACCAAAAAAAAAAAAAAAGATCATATCAAAACATTTAATTTAGTGTGGTCTTCAAGAAAACATAAATCACAGCATGTAGTCACATAAAGACATGATAGAATATTTATCTGAACATAACATGTGGCTAATCCTTGACTTGGTCTTTAACACGCCTTGGCCAAACTTGGAAAGTGGCTCAAGGATGCTTGTATGAGCATAACATAAATCATGAGGGTTGAAGTTTGGAGTTTGGAAGAATTGAATAAGGGCAATGGCTTAGTATCTTAGGACTTACAACTTAGCAACAACCTTATGTGTCCCTTTTTTATATATAAAGTAACCTTACATGTACTAATTATCACATGATTCCACTCCAAGTAACATGACTTTATCATAAAGCCACATAGTGATAGTTACATAGAAGTTGGGATGTTCACCAATAAAGGTTCCTTGGACCTTGTTTATGAATATGGCATTCATTGACATATTCACTGTTTTTTTAAATATAGATATCAATGATAGTATTTCAAATGTACAACGTCTGCTTCATAATGATTACTCTTTATTAGGCCAAAACATCAATTGGTTTTTGGTATAGACAGGGATCAAACCACAGATATCTTATTCAATGACAAGAGACTTTCCCAATTGAACTAACTGAAACCCACTCATTGACATATTCACTGTTAGAGCTATAGAACTAATATCGGTACAATTATATTGTACTCTTCTGGAGAAGATTCAAAGAGATTTTTTGTGGGGGGCTTTCATGGAGAGCATAAAATTCATCTGGTTAATTGGTCCATCGTTTGTAGACCGATTTGACAAGGACGTTTGGGTGTGAGGAAGTTGTGTTTCAATTATGCTCTGTTAGGTAAGTGACTCTAGCGATATGGGTTGGATAGGGATTCTTTATGGAGGAAGGTTATTGATTGCAAATATAGTACAAACAACAATGAGCGGTACTCTGGTGAGGTAAGGGTGGGCCTTTGGAAACATATCAGATTGGGTGGGACCACTTTGCATGATTGCATCTTCCATTCGGTATGAGGCAAGATGTGGTTCTCAAATTCGGTTTTAGAAACAATTTTGGGATGGAAGTGGTACTTTTCAAGACCACTATCTGGAATAATTCAATTTGTTAGAGATCAAGATGGTCAACTGTCAGACTATATGGAGTGGGTGAATGGTACGTTACATTGGAAATTGGTGTTTATCAGAGAGGCACAAGATTGGGAGTTGGACTCAATGGCTCACCCAAAGAAGGATTTACATCTAGGAGCTACTATAGGGTGCTGCAAGCAAGCGTTGAGGATACTTCCCTGTTTCCTTGGAAGTGTGTATGAAAGTCTCTTTGCCCTCCTGGAGTTTCTTTTTATGTTTGGGAGGTCGCGCTAGGCAAAATTTTGATGACAAACAACCTGTGGAGGAGGGGTTTCCTTTTGGCAAATTGGTCTTGTCTTTGTAGATCTGATGGGGAATCTGTTAATCATTTGCTGCTGCATTGTCCTTTTGTACATGATCTGCGGGCATTCATATTTTGTCTAGTTAGGACTAACTGGGTTATGCCAAACTCTGTTGAAGCCATGCTGAAATCTTGGGATGGAGTAAGGGGAGTTTGAAGATATGTAAAAGTTTGGAGGGCAGAGCAAGCATGTCTTACGTGGTGTATTTGGAGGGAGCATAATCAATGCACATTTGAGGGAAAGGCTTTCCCTGCCTAATATTAAGTTTCTCTTCTTGAAGACTCTTCGAACGGGCATCAATCTCATACCCCTTCTATGTACTCCTTAATGGAGTTTTTAGAGTTTTTATGCCTTCGCTGTTGATACAAAGGCTTTGAACTTTTCTGTTGTTGCTCTTTTATTCTTCTTTCTGCATTTTTTTTTCCTTTTTCTTAAACTCTGGTATACCACCTGTATACATTCTTTCAATTTTTTTTAATGAAGTTTGATTACTTATCCAAAAAATAAATAAAAATTATATTGTACTCTTCTATAAGAGTCTAGAAATCCTAGTGGCGGGGGTGTCACTAATGAGTTGTCCCCACCAATCGTCATTTTTTTCTTTTTGAAAATTCAATAGTTACAACAAGGGAGGTGATATTTGAACCCTGAATGTTTAGAAAACACCAAGAGGTGCCAACCAGTTGAACAAAGCTCTTAGCATCCCCACCAACTGTCATTGTCAAGAATATTATCTATTTCTTGTAATTAACTCCCCTATATATGAGGAATATATTGGCTCAGGATTGTATTAGATTTTCAGCTCCTCCCAAAAGATGGATGAAATATCATACAAATGTTTTTGAATTCTCTTCTCAAATATTCTTCACAAACATTCAAACAGCAGCAGCAACCAGTGCATGTGTTCCAAACTGCTGCACAGAGCATTTTCCAAGACTTAGGGCCCGTTTGGATTGAGGGGCGAGGGAGGGGGAGTGGAAGGGTGTATAGTAGTGTTGGCTGAATATAGGCTAATTTTGGGCCAACTCCACTCTACTCCCCCTCCCTCCCCTCAATCCAAACGGACCATTATGTAAACCTCCAATGGTCTTCAAGGACCCTTGAGAGTGCCTTCTGTTCTTGCCCTCATTGATGTAGACTTGTCAAGTAATACTGATTGTACGCTTCTGTTCTTGCCTCTGCCTGACACTCATACATGTTTACTTTGTTTACCCTCTTTGTTACCATCATCAGAAGGGTTGAATCACAGGGTGAATGCACCTCTCTAGATCCATCTGCAGTGATTAGGCTAATCTTTCTTAGGTAACCAGAAGCTTACCTAAAGCTGCCTGATTTTATCAAAGTTAAGGTTACATGCCAACAGGACAGGTATTGGAGTCACTAAACATCTAAACCAAACCAAGCTGCCACATTAAGCTAACACCAACTGGCACCAACCTTTCATTTCCTGCTTTCAGACTAGTGCCTCCCCTTCTAATTATGCAACACAACCCAATCCAAACCAGTCTAGGCCATGCCTAGCCAAAACAGAACTTAACCAAACACTGGCTCTAACTTATACTAGTTTGACAAAAGCCTATAGACATTTACTTTATTGGTAAGTTACAGATGGACCCATTGAGTTTTCAACCCATAATCAAGACATTTACAATCAAAAGACTTGGGGAATCATAGGCTTCAAATTGATTCGTCAACAGAGGATGCCTTTCAAGGAAAAATTCACGATAATGCATTTTACCACTCATCTATCTCTTAGATGAGTAAGGCATGAATGATACCAAAGGCCTAAGGATAAACTTAAGGATTAGGATTAAAATCCCCTGGTGGACCCTGGTGGAATGGCATTAAAAAATATAAATGTGCAAATGAGACACTTGAAGGATTTTTTTTTTTTTTTAATAAGTGACACTTGAAGGAAAATTGTTTAAACCTAGCTAATAACTACCAAAAAGCTGGGAAATTTACATCAGAAAATTCATTTAGAAAAAGATCCACAAAAAACCCTCTCTAATGCAGTTCTTCAAATAGAACCATCCAATTGAGAACACATGAACTAAAACTACACCAACGGTGGAGGCTGCTTTACAAGGAGCTGAGAGAATTAGGGAATCCCTTTTCTCCCAAAAAATAGGCAGAAGAAGAAAAAAGGAAAATGTCCAACCAACTTGCACCCAAAACTTATGATAAACATTCTCACAATTGAATGCATGAAACTCCTGAGTCCTGTCTGGATTTAATGACTTGACTTTGTACAAACCCTAGAAACTTATACAAAAAAATAATTGATTTTAGAAATGGATGTCAAGTTGCATTAAGTGCAGTCCATCTCCACACTCACCCCACTCATTAGTCATCACATTGGAATTCAACTATTAAACTACCTTTATGTGTCAGCCTAAATAATATGTCAAGTAGAAATAGAAAATTCATTAAAGAAAATGTCAATGTGCGGTAGTAAACAGGATAACAAAGAATTAATATAGAACGCGAGCATGCAAACAATAAATGCATAATCTAAACTAGCAATTTTCAGTTAGTCACATGTAAAGTAATATAAAACAAGAACCATGATAAGTCGAACACAAGTGGAGTTAGATAAATGCAAGAACAGGCAAAAGTTATACATACATCATCCTGCGCCTCTCGAAGTTCACGCAAACGTTCTTCCTCCATCCATTTTTTCAGCTCTTCAAGTTTCTTTTTGTAAGCACTCGTCACAAATTTGTCCTTGTCTGCATAAAGGTGGTCATCTTGGCTTCTCTCTTTCGCAATTTATCTCTCATACACTACCTCACGGTATTTCTCTGGCTCTTTTGTTTTTTCTTTCAATAGCTGAATATATCTTGGCTGCAATAGAAACAAGCACGTTTTAATTATAAAAACCATTTAACCAAATCTATGGAAAGGCAAAAAAAATTAAAAATAGATGCTTCAAGTTTAATCACATAAATAATTTATTTTTAAGATAAACTGCTTAGCCCGTCAAGGGTGAAAAGCCCATGGATTACCCAGTAACTGGTTCTAGCAAGTGGGGTCAGTTGCCCGTAGGAGTTTGATTAACAGTGAGGATTGTTGTATAGTATGCTCTGCGACGTGCAACTAATCTGAGTGAAGTTCTCCTATGTCATCCAAAAAAAAAAAAGTATAAGAATTGCAATATGCCCATAACTAACAGACTTTTTTTCTAACAGAATTTTACATCCACATATAGCACTTTCTTTCCATTGAATATGATGGATTTCTCTACTACTAAAGTTAATTCATCAACATGTAAATGACAAGAACTTATCTGAAGTCATACTCTTTGATACTTCCTTAATTGAAATGTCCTTTTTCCTATTCCTTCAAGTTGGTTCAACTCATTCTTTCTTACTAGTGCATTAGTAGCTCTTCTCTAAACATGACCAAACCATCTCAATCAGCACTCTCTCATCTTTTCATCAATATGGGCTACCCTTTTATGTGAATTTTCTCATTTCAAATCCTATCTTTCCATCTATTTCCCATTTATCCATCTTAACATTCTCATTTCAGATACACCCATTTTACAAATATGTTTTTTTTTTTTTTTTTATAAGTATTTTACAAATATATTACTTCTTAACAACCCAACATTTGGCACCATAAGAGCAAAGCTGGTTGTATAGCAGTCTTATGAAATTTTTCCTTTCACTGAGTTTTAGAATTGCTCTATTACCTTTAAACTATCTTAACATGCTCATTTCAGCTACACCCATTTTACGAATATGTTACTTCTTAACAACCAAACATTCCGTACCATAAGAGCATAGCTGGTTCTATAGCAGTCTTATAAAAATTTCCCTTACAAACTTAAAGTTCTAGAATCATTCTATAACGTTTAAACATAGAGAAATTGATATCAACGCTACAGAAAAATCATTTCTATATTTATTTATGCAGTAAGTATAAATTACATTCTGGGCAAATTTTCAATAAAAATCAAACTGTATTTTCATTACCATTCTGTCTTGACGATCTTGAACTCGAGGTTGAATGGCTTCCTGTTTCATGTCATCGTAAACTCCGTCATAATCAAAAACAGTTGGGTCTTCTTCGAGGGCTTTCTTCCGCTGTTCCTCAATGTGCTTGAGAGACTTGTTCTTGCTAGCTTGCCGAGAAATATCGCTCTCCACATCATCGTCGTCGTCGTCGTTAAACCCAAAGGCAGGTGGGCGCGGCGGCTTTGATGACTGCTGCTGCTTCTTCTTCTGCTGTGATGGCAGCCTAAGGTTCAACCCATACCCTATCTTGCTCATTGCAATTTCTTTGAGGACGTAAAATCTCAGGTATTTGGGATTCGAATAAAGGAATTGTGGGGTTTCCAAAAGAGAAGGTGAGAGAGAATTCAAAGCCCTATTTTTTCAATTTTCCTTTTTTCACCCACCAATCATTTCGGGCGGTTTTTGGGGAAAAAAAAAAGTTTTCATTTATTTTTTTATTTTAAGTATTCAATATCTTTCCATCAACTTGTAAAACTTTCATTTAAAAAAAAAAAAAAAAAACGACTTGTAAAACTTTTTTTTATTTATTTATAAGGGATATGAGATTCAAAATTCTTGTTTATGCTTAAAATTAACTATTGTCTTGATTTGATGGTAAAATACTATTATTATAGGATAAAAATTATATCATAAACTAAAATTTTATGGCTTCAAATACAAAATTGGCTTGTTGTTCAGGGTTACAAGCAAAAAAAAAAAAAGTAAGCTTCACTTTGACATATATTTGCCAATTACAATACTAACATTCATTTGTATGTTAACAGCTATAGCGTTGCATAATTAAAAGATACATCAAATTTGTCATTACATGTCTCTAGGGTGATAATATGCTCATTATAAGTGGATTTTTAATTCAATTCAGAACCCAAATATTAATATCCACTATATCAATTAAACCTCATTCTTTTTTTTTTTTAAAGAAAAAACTCAATTATACCCCCTCATTTTCCAAGTAACTAGATGATTTTTATTTATTTTTAAGAAGTAACTAGATGATTGTCCGCACACGATGCAGCTACACTATAGTATTAGTATCGCTTCAAAATAATTTGAAGGACATCTCCTTTGCAACTAATATTGTTGTGATCACAATGAATAAGGTGAAGAGTCTAACAAGAGAGTTTAACAATAGAAAAATACCAAATGACCAAAACCAAATACAATTATCTAGAACTTCAACATGAAGAGGGGATAAAATAATCAATAATAATATAATGCACATATAATATACGAGGCCTAAAGTGAATTGTCACGAATTTACTTTTAAAATGTCACAAATTCCTTATAATATATAATATGGAAGCAAAAAGAAATCATATGAATGACATTTAAAAAACGTTATACGCTGAAAATTCCATAATCTTCCTCTTGTTTAAACACTTAGGACAACCAGTAATTTGAAGTGTCTAAACTGATCTCAAACTCAGCAACCAATCTGGCAAGACCATTGTCACGAATTTACTTTTAAAATGTCACAAATTCCTTATAATATATAATATGAAAGCAAAAAGAAATCATATGAATGACATTTAAAAAACATTATACGCTGAAAATTCCATAATCTTCTTCTTGTTTAAACACTTAGGACAACCAGTAATTTGAAGTGTCTGAACTGATCTCAAGCTCAGCAACCAATCTGGCAAGACCATTGAAATTGTAACATTCTCAATCTCTAGGTGCTGTAAAGTGTTGGCAAATCCTTGGAGCCATTGGGGCAAAACCGCAAACTTTTGTGAAGTGACAATCTCAATTTTCGAAGAGTCAATTTGAGATTTTGATTGTCTTCTTCTGTCAAACTAAGCTCTTCGCAATTATCAATTATCAGGGTGTCTAGGGTGGTTAGCAATTATAAAGATCAAAGGAATTGGAAAACAGAAAAAGTAAACTTGAGCATAGTGCAGATGCCTAATTAAGGATTGTGATGGAACAATCTGGTCTGTTTCTTCATCAGACAAGTTTGTTTGTGCAGCAACTTGAGAGCAACTAAGAAGCTAAAAGATTCTGCTTGTCTATTTTGCAGAAAAAAACATTGAAAGACATGAATCACTTGCTCTTTTATTGCTCATTCACAAAGGAAATTTGGAAGCCTATTAGTATCATGGGCTTATGCTTGGTGTTTGATGTCCCTACCAGTTGGTAACTTGGTATATGCTGATCTATTGAGGAATAGTAAGAAATCTATAAGGGAAAGTTTTAGAGAAAAATTTTGTAAAATGAAATGGATATGTTAGAGATATATTAGACATATTAGCCCAATGTAATAGGCCCAAGCCCACTCCTGCTTATACTAGTAGTCTAGGGTTTAGTCGTCTATATATACTCATATTAGGGTTCACTGCAACTAGGGGTGGCAAATGGGCGGGTTGGGTCATAAATGGGTTGGGTGTATAATTATCCATTTATCCATTTATGACCCGTTTATATATAAATTAATTATCCATTACCAACCCAACCCATTTAATTAGCAACCCACCCATTTAACCCAATATGACCCAAATACCTCTAAAACTACTTGAATACCCTTTTGACCTCCAAAATACCCTTAAATACCTAAAATGATGCAAATACCCTTAATATCTCTAAAATTAGCAAAATATCCATGAAACCTCTAAAATGACCAAAATACCCTTAATATCTCTAAAATCACCAAATATGCTTAAAAACCACTAAAATGACCAAAATACCCCGAAAATTCAAAAAATGACCAAAATACCCTAGAAATCTAAAAAATGACCAAAATACCCTCAGAACCCAAAAAATGACCTAAATACCATCAAAACCTAAAAATGACCAAAATACCCATGAAATCTCTAAAATGACCAAAATACCCCTAATATCTCTAAAATCACCAAATATGCTTAAAAACCACTAAAATGACCAAAATACCTCAAAAATATCTAAAATGACCAAAATACCCTTGAAACCCAAAAAAAAGACCAAAATACCCCCAAAACCCAAAAAGTGACCAAAATACCCCCGAAACCTAAAAATTACCAAAATACCCCCTAAAACCTAAAAAATGACCAAAATACCTCCAAACCCAAAAAATGACCAAAATACCTTCAAAACCCAAAAAATGACCTAAATACCATCAAAACCTAAAAATGACCAAAATACCCCCGAAACCCAAAAAATAACCAAAGTACCTCGCAAAACCCAAAAAATGACCAAAATACCCCCGAAACCTAAAAATTACCAAAATATCCCTGAAACCCAAAAAATTACCAAAATACCCTCGAAACCTAAAAATGACCAAAATACTTCCAAAACCCAAAAAATGACCAAAATACCCTTGAAACCCAAAAATTTACCAAAATACCCCCCAAACCCCAAAAAAGACCAAAATACCCCCGAAACTTAAAAAATACCAAATACCCCTAAAACCCAAAAAATGACCAAAATACCCTCGAAACCTAAAAATGACCAAAATATCACCGAAACCTAAAAAATTACCAAAATACCCCAAAACCTAAAAATTACCAAAATACTTCTGAACCCTAGAAATTTACCGAAATAATCCTCAAACTAAAAGATGACAGAAATGCCCTCGTAACCTAAAAAATGGTTAAAATACCCTTAAGAATCTAAAAGATGATCAAAATAACCCTAAAACCTAAAAAATTACCGAAATACCCCAAAACCTAAAAATTACCAAAATACTTCTGAACCCTAGAAATTTACCGAAATAACCCTAAAACTAAAGATGACAGAAACGCCCTCGTAACCTAAAAAATGGTTAAAATACCCTTAAGAATCTTAAAGATGACCAAAATAACCCCGAAACCTAAAAAATTACCGAAATTCCCTCGAAACCTATAAAATGAATGAAAGACTCTTACAACCTTTAATTTGTCAAAAATATCCTTGAAACATCCAAAATACCCTAAACCTCTATTTCGATAATTTTAGATGTTTCAAGTGTATTTTGGTCATATTACATGTTTAGGGGCATTTTGGTCATAATTTGAGTTTTAGGGGTTTTTATCGATCATTTTTTTTAGGTTTTGGGGTTATTTTGGTCATCTTACATGTTTAGGGGCATTTTGGTCATAAATTGGGTTTCAGGGGTTTTTATCGATAATTTTTTTTAGGTTTTGGGGTTGTTTTGGTCATTTTTTTTAAAGGTTTTTGGGGTATTTCAATCACTTTTTTAGGTTTCAGGGTATATATATATATATATATATATATATAGGTTTTAGAGGTATTTCAGTCATTTTTTAGGTTTATGGAGTATTTTGGTAATTTGTTAGGTTAGGGTGTATTTTGGTAATTGTTAGGTTTTGGGGGTATTTTAGTCATTTTTTTAGGTTTTTGGGGTATTTTGGTCATTTTTTTAGGTTTTGGGGTTATTTTAGTCATTTTTTAGGTCTTGAGGTATTTTAATCATTTTATAAGTTTCAAAGGTATTTTGGTTATTTTAGATTTCGGGGGTATTTTTGGTAATTTTTTGGGTTTTAGAGATATTTTGGTCATTTTTTAGGTTTAGGAAGCATTTTGGTCATTTTTTGGGTTTTAGGGGTATTTTGGTCATTTTTTGGGTTTTAGAGATATTTTGGTCATTTTTTGGATTTTGGGGGTATTTTGGTCATTTTTAGGTTTCGGGGGGTATTTTGGTCATTTTTAGGTGTCGGGGGGTATTTTGGTCATTTGTTGGGTTTTGGGGGTATTTTGGTCATTTTTTGGGTTTCAGGGGTATTTTGGTCAATTTTTGGGTTTTGGGGGTATTTTGGTCATTTTTTGGGTTTCAGGGGTATTTTGGTCAATTTTTGGGTTTTGGGGGTATTTTGGTAATTTTTAGGTTTCGGGGGGGAATTTTGGTCATTTGTTGGGTTTTTAGGGGTATTTTGGTCATTTTTTGGGTTTTAGAGAAATTTTGGTCATTTTTTGGATTTTGGGGGCATTTTGGTAATTTTTAGGTTTCGGGGGGTATTTTGGTCATTTGTTGGGTTTTGGGGGTATTTTGGTCATTTTATAGGTTTCAGGGGTATTTTGGTCATTTTTTGGGTTTTGGTAGTATTTTGGTCATTTTTTAAGTTTCAAGGGTATTTTAGTCATTTTTTAGAAATTTAGATTTTATGTTGTTTGTTTAAATTTTAGATGGGTTTAGTGGGTATTAGTGGGTTTATCCATTTAGACCCATCTAATTAAATAACCAAATGGGTCTTTACCCATTTAACCCAAATATTCAAATGGGTTGGGTTATGACTTAACCAAATAAGGTGGGTAATGGGTGGGTTCATGGATATGGATAAAATTTGCCACCCCTAACTGCAACACAGGTTTTGTACTACACTCTTATACATTAAAGATGTAACTCTTAAAGAATTCCTCTGTGGATGTAGGCCGACAAGGCTGAACCACATAACTCTCGTGTTCTCGATATTCCTATTCTATGTTTCCCCTTCTGCATCCACTCTAGCATATACAACATGGCATCTCATACATCGTGTCGTTAATAATATATTCAACACGTTATCAGAGCCAAACTTCGTTCTTAGCATCAAACAAACATCTCTAGCAAGTAAAGAAGATTCTCACATACACACCACCATCTAAAGTCACACATGTTTTCTACTGGATCTAGACTCCACGGCATCACGCAACCACCATGGCTCAATGCTATGTCAAAATCCAACAACCAACCAAACTATGACTTACCTTCTCAGATTTGTGCACATTAAGCCTTCACCTAATGAAACCAACACCACAGACGTGCTTCATGGGCACTCGCAAGAAAAACCCAAAAGTCTGGCCACCATCTAATTCTTAACGTGCCTCTACGCGCAGATAGAGTCTCAGGCAACTTGTCCCACGCGATGCCACGATTTTCTCATATGCAACTCATCCACAGGTCACACACGTCGTCATATAAGCCTTGCTGACCGCCAATTTATCATTTAGAGAAATCTAGTAGTCATCCGATGAAGCATGCACCTCTACGCGCCTCCTGGTTTTCTATCTCGCCACCACACGTTGGTGGACGCAGTCACATGCCATCCACGCGCCGAACTCTTGCTAATGTCATTTAACGTCATCGAATGACGTCATCCCTCCACGTCAGCAGCCACACAAGCACATCCACGTCAGCCCTAGTCCACGTTATTGACACGTCGGCTACTCCGCTATCTAACTCGTGATCCGACTTGGACTGTATAGCCCGTTGACTTTGACCAGACCGTTGACTTTGACTTTTGCGTTGACTTTTGACCAAAAGTTAAAATTTTCAAAATGGCTTATCTTGCTCAATTTTTCGCGTAGATTCCGATTTTGGACTCCGTTTCTTCATTTGAACCTCCCTAATTGGTCAATTGGCACATTATTCATTCTGGTTTCTTCAAAGGCATTCTTCAAGGTATCTCCAAGTGATCTTCTCATACTTATCCAACCTTAAACCTTCATCGAGCTTCTACCTTAAATTTGAGGGAGGGTGTTAGAAATATATTAGGCATATTAGCCCAATGTAATAGGCCCAAACCCACTCATACTTGTACTAGTAGTCTAAGGCTTAGTCGTCTATATATACTCATATTAGGGTTCATTGCAACATAGGTTTTTTACTATACTCTTATACATTAAAGATGTAACTCTTAAAGGATTCATTCATGAATGTAGACCGACAAGGCTGAACCACGTAACTCTTGCGTTCTCGATGTTCCTATTCTATATTTCCCCTTCTGCATCCACTCTAACATATACAACATGGCATCTCATACATCGCATTGATAATAATAATATATTTAACAGGATATATATGGCTTCAAAGAAACAGTAGGATCCATGTTCAAGAAATAAAAACAAAGCATATGGTTAAAAGTGATTTTCAAAGCTAGAATGGCTGCTTCGAGCAAAATATGTAATTCCATTCAAGTAAAATGAAGAATTGTTGAAAGAGTGAATGACAATAATTTATGGTAGGGATAAATGAGCAAACAACAAAAGCTTGTTCTAGGGTGGTTGAGATGATGTCAAGGTAAGCAAAAGGACAGTATTTTGGTATTAGATTTAGAAGAAATAAATAAGAGAAAACTTACAAGGAACCCTATAGACAATACATTAATTGAGGAAGAGTAAATTCACATCACATGTTTTGCACTATCATTGAGTAAGAATGTGTTGCTTGAGGTGGATATTTTGATTTCAATGAGAAGATTTGAAAAAGAATAAGGGTGAGTTTGGTTCAGCTTTTTGTAAAAGTGCATAAAAAAGTGGAGTTTTCAAAAAGTGCATTTTCAAAAAGCTGAGTGTTTGGTAAAAGCTGTTAAAAAGTGTTTTTTGAAAAAGTTGAGTGTTTGGCTAGCACTTATAAAAGTGACAATTTGAGGGATAAATTACCAAAAATGACAATGTATATATAAGGGAATTTATTTAATACTTTTTTTTTTCTCCCTTCCTTTCTCCTTTTCTCTTAGTACTTCCTTTCTCCCTTTACTAAAAATATACACTTACTCTTTTCTTTTTTTTCCTTCTTTCCTCTTTTTTTCCTTTACTCTTTTATGTTCTTTGTTTTTCCCAGAACATTCCACAGACTCATAGAGCTCTCCTTCAGTCATTCTTCCTCTTTTTTTTTTTCCCTTTTCTCTTAGCACATCATCTGTAACACCCATGCAAGGGATTGCATTTTTTTTTTTTTTTTTCCTTAGCTGATTTGGGAATTTGTTATAGATTTTTTTGTGTTTGGATTTGGAAATTTGTTATTGAGAAGGCAGAGCAGAGAGATGGAATGAGAGGAATGAGGACCACATGAGAATTGAAGCCATTTATCAAGGGTAATTTGGTATTTTTCGGCAGAGCACAACGGATACCATTCAAATGCACATTCAACTTTTTGTTTATGGACCTCCAGAGGTCCATAACTGTCTTATGCGTTTATGCCTTCGTCCAAAACGCAACTTTTATATAAAAGTTGCGTTTCTGCTTCACCAAACGCATATTTCCATCCAGCTTTTAGACAAATGCACGTTTCAACCCCTAAAAGTTGAAACAAATGGGCACTAAACGGGATTAGTGGCTTATATCAGTTGGTCTCCATGTGACCTATGAATATCTCATTTTATTTTATCTCATTTTTGAATTTCAAGTTCTTTACATTTTCCCTTTCAAGATCTTGTCATAGAGTCCAATATGTTTTGTATTTAACTTTGTTAGATTTCACTGGTAATGTAGAAGACGAGAGTGACTTGGAGGGTCTTATAGAGTAGCATTTTGAAGCACTGCAGAAGGCATTCAAGATACCTCATAAGGCCTCAAAAGCTCATTTGATAGTATTAAAAAAGCTTCTTACTTTATTTAGGGCGGGTAAACTTGGTCCATTCATCCTTGATGATGTCTCAAATTTATTGAAGTTGTTACAAAGCTAACAGATGCTTGCATGTGTTGGTGAGTTCTTGTCACACTCTTAATGAAAAACCTACATTTCAATGCTAATAATGCTCCATTTTGGACGCACTAGATGATATAGCAATCTTCTTTCTTTCTTTTTTTGATGGATTATAGCAATCTTTGTGTCCAAAATTAATAGTTAGAACTCATAACACTAATTACCAATGGTTGCTTAGATAGATAAGCGTTTTTTATTCCAGTATGTAAAAAAAAAAAATTGTTGTCTCTAAAAATTCCATTACACGGTCTGTTTGGTTGGGTCTAATAGGGATAGGATGGAAAATGTAGGAAAATGAGAGGTTTCCCTTGTTTAATGTGGTGAAAAAGACAAAAGAGGAGGAAAAGTATGTTGGGGAGAAAATGTTTAAATAAATAAATAGAATTTACTATTTTGTCTATTTTTAATTACAATCTTTTCTTTCATCTTTTCATGTAATAAGAGTATAACAACATAGTTTTATTTTAGAATGCTTAGAAATTATTCTAGTAAGTAGCAAGTAATTGATGCGAGAAAAATTCAAAGCTAAATCTAATTTAGAGAATTATTAAAATCAAGGGAGGATATCGCAATCCATTGGTCACTTTGCTTGTATGATATAGAGCAAAGTTGATCAACATGAGATATCATTGAAAAACATTGAAGGTATTATTTAACAAGAATGTTTCAAAATGGTTGGTGAAATCATTTGTATTGAGACATTATTGTCTTTAAATTTTAAGTGCAAATTAAGGTCCGTTTAGGAACAGCTTATTTAGTTAAAATTGAAAATTTTTTGTTGAAAATACTGTAGATAAAACTAAAAGTTAGTTGAAATAGTACAGTGGAACCCATAAATAGTACCAAAAATTGTAATGGGACCCATGAATAGTAGCAAAAATAAGTTAAATAGTAAAATAAACTGCCAAATATATGGTGTGTTTGGATATCGCTTATTATTGAAAACTGAAAACTGAAAACACTATAATAAAATCATTTTTAAATGTGTGAATAATGCCATGGAACCCAGTTTTGAAATTGTTTTAAAGGAAAAAGGTACTTGTAGGTCCCGTAAACAGTGTACGGGACACACTGAAAAACGTGGGATACAGCCATAGTTGTCAAAATCGCGATTTGGATCATAGGATTGCACGATTTTATGATCCCATCTCACCAAAACGTTTAGGATCACACTGAGATCTTAAAAATGGTATAATCGTACGTAGGATAATGTAGGATTGTATGGGATCCTACCGATCCTACCAAAAACATAAATTTTTGGTTTTTATTTTTTATTTTTTATTTTTATGGGATAACTTGAGTGAAATAACTTGAATAGTTGAGTGTGAAATTGTATCTTGATGTCTTTTGCAGTTCTAGTATACAAATATATAAACATATAATGTCTACATAGATGATAAAATGGATGATGATGATTAGGAATTTAGGACGGTGGTTATGAAAACCTTAATTAGAATGAGAATAATTAAATGTTCACTTCATCTTAATATTCATCTTGCTTTTAGATTTCATATTGTAGTTAGCTAGTTTCCATTTGCTAACTTATTTTGGATTTCAAACTTGGAACTTAGAACTTGGAAAATATTTTCCATATATTTTGATAAATATTTTGGTATTTGGTTGCTAATTAAACATTTATTAAACTTTTTAGATACATTGAGTCAAAATTTAAATATATTTGTTTCGTTAGTATAGACTTAACAATATATGACATGCAAATGACATCATATGATGCAAATCTTAGTTTTTTTATGGATGAATTTATAATTTACGTAATTATTCAACATACAAAGTCGTTATTAATGTGTTTTTTGCTTTAAATCTGAAAATATGTAGGATCTTATGATTCACGATCCAATCTTACGATTTACGATCTCACCTACCTTCAATGATCCTATATAAGATCCCGATTTTGACAACCTCACGCAGCTGAAAAGTGCTTTTCAGCACTATCCAAACATACACAAACGCAGCCTTAGTTGTTAACAAGTGCAATAATCATTTTGGTCCTAGTGTCCTTAAATTTGACATATAAATTAGCATTCAAGAAAAGTAAAGTCTGTTTCCAAAAAAAAAAAAAAAGGAAGAAGAAAAGGTAAAGGTTATTCTTTTTAAAGTTTTGTGCCTTTTGGACTTTAAGTGACACTCATTTTTCATTTTGGGATTGCATTACATGCTTTCATTTATCTATTTAAAAAGGGTTGCGTTTAAGTTACAACGTCTAAATATTAACCCTATTATCTTAATATTGACCAAATTATCTTCTTCTTTGTAATTGGACCCTGGCTCTTGAGTGGTTAAATTCTAGTTCTTAGAAGTAAGATCCCAAATTCTAATCGAATATTAGAGAATTCCATTATATAACTAGCCATTTCATATTATTCCCTCAAACGTTTTTCCAATAATTTTAGTGGGATTGCATTTATGATCATCAATTTTGATATGGACAATATCGGAGGGAATTCCAACAACATAAAATTCAATAATTAACATGATGGTAGTAGAGATTTAAGCAATTCTTGTTGAGAAACTCAAGTGTTCCGACTCTTTTGGCATAAGAAGGATTTGAAAATGGCACTCATTGTTCCCAAACTTGAGAACCAACGGCCTATAATCTTTGGCGTGTCATTTTTCTCTAAACTTAATCTTAATACATCATTTATAACTTTGGTTTAAGTTGGAAGGAGCTTTTGATGGAAATGAAAATTTATTATTCCAAATAAAAATGTCACTCCCTTCAATGTAAATTACACATCATATTTTCTAATTAATTAAGCATGTTAATATACAAAATGCTTATTGCTTACAAAGAAGAATCATAAAACATGATTATAAGAATAGACAATTGCACAAATCAATCCATGGAACTCTCAACTTTATACACGAGAATGTAGTCAAGTGAGTATACACATCACTTCTTTGTTTATTTACATCTCTTACTTTGAATTACAATGACATATATGTTTATTTATTTACATCAGTAAGTGCAAATTAAAATAGCAAAAATATTTATTTATTTACATCACTCAAAAGTGAACTAAATAACAAAAGTATTTTTTTATTTACATCATATAAATTGCAATCATGAAATATTTATGAATTATGGAAGGAACTTGTGACTTTGAATTGAGCAATATTCAAATTCTATTGGATGTCACTTATGTCGAACTCCTGAAACAAAATTTGCAATTATCTAGTATATAAGAAAATTACGGTGCGAATAATACTAGGAAAAATTATTATACAAAAGAAAAATAAATAAATAAATAAATAAAATTTTAATATAATCAATTAAGATTATGGGTGTCAATGCCTTGTTGCCCAAACTTCGAAACACGGTGTTCCATAAACAAGATTTAATTCCTCCATAAATTAAATAGATCAATGTTTCTTCTTTTTTTATTTCTTTTTTCTATTTATTTTTATATTTTTGTGAGGAAAAGGTGTGGGAAAAAAAGATATAAAATAGTATAAAATATTATTTTGATCCCTAAACTTTAACAAAAGCTTGTTTTTCGTCCCTAAAGTATAAAAAGTTCTTTTTTCAACCCTAAATTTTGGAAAGAGTTTTTTTTCAATAGTTTAGAGACAAAAATTAAGGATAATTTTTTTTCTTTCAATAGTTTAGAAATGAAAAACAAACTTTTAGTAAAATTTAAGAACATAAATAAAATATTTTCAATAGTTTAGAGACGAAATATGAACTTTTCAATAGTTTATGGATGAAAAATGAACGTCTTAAAGTTTAAGGGTGAAAAACAAACTTTTAGTAAAATTTAAGGACTAAGAGAGTATTTTACCCTTTGAAATACTACTTAAGTTTTGGAATTTTATTTTCAATTTTCATCTAAAAAGATATTTTTGGTTTCAATTTACTTCAAAACTATCTAGACAAAGAAAAGGGCTAAACATTTACATAACTAGCATTCAGGATTAGTATCCACTATCAACTTATCAAATATCAATATTCATTGTGCTTATTGAAAAAGAAAAAAAAAAAGTAGTCATTGTTAAGCATTAACACTAAAAACTTAAAAACCATAATAAATACTGTAGTTAAATAAAACAAAGAAGAACAAAAAGACAGATATGACCTTACCTCATCTCCCTTCTCTTCTTCTTCTAGGAAGTACTCGTTGATGCCATCTTCATCTCTTTTGTGAACCAGGTCCCTTCGAGATAAATCTGTTGTACATGAGCAATCTTGTGCAAATCTTCTTCTCTGCATTTTCTACTCAAATTAGGACAACCTCTGATCTTCAATAGTCTTAGTGCAATGAGAGCTTCCATCCCCTCTGGTAGAGATGACAACTTAGGGCATTCGGCAATCCGAAGTGTGTGAAGTGATTTCAGATGTGGCAGCCACTCCGGCAAAGCCTTCAAATTTTCACAATGTCTAATCCCTAACAATTGTAAAGTGTTTGCAGATCCTTGAAGCCACTGTGGCAAAACCTCCAACTTAGATAAGCGTGTAATTATGAATTTTCTTAGTGAAGTAGGACCTTTCCTCACCTCCAATAGAGATAACAACTTAGGGCGATTGTCAATCATAAGTGACTGAAGTGATTTCAAACGTGGCAACCACTTCGGCAAAGCAATTAAATTTTCACATTCTTGAATCAATAGCTATTGTAAAGTGTTTGCAGATCCTTGGAGCTATTGGGGAAAAACCTCCAACTTAGGTAAACTCGAAATTATCAAATTTTGGAGGCTCAACTTAAGATCTTGATTGTCTTCTCCCTCCATCTCCATCAAATTAAGCTCTTCACAATCCATAATTTGCAGGTTCTTTAGGGCAGTTAGGTGTTTGATATTGAGTGATAAAGAGGTCAAACTTGGACATTGTGCAACAACCAATGTTCGAAGATTGGTGAGGCGCCCCTCCATCCCTTCAAACACACATTTTAGATTCTCACATCCACCAATCAACAAATATCTAAGAGAATCCAAGCAACCTACTACCTTTTCCGACAAGCAGGTATGCTTTGTTGTAACAACCAAAAACCTGAGACTGATTATGTCCCTTATACCTTTGGGCAACCGTTCAAGACTGAAGCAACCATCAAGCAGTAAAGTTTGCAAACTGTGCAGCTTGCAAATGGAATCTGGAAGTTGCTTGATTATGTCATTACCTGATAGGTCGAGATATCTCAAATGTTTCAAACTTCCAATAGAACTTGGCAACACCTCAAAGGATGAATTTTTCAAATCAAGCACCCGCAAGTACTTAAATTTTGAGATGCATGTTTCAAGTAAGGACATGGATTGCTCTGTTTGGAAAATAATAGTCTGAACGTTGCTCAACTTCTCTAATTGTGTTGTAACTTCTTGGCCATTCACCGAAATTGATAGATGACAAACTTCTACAGCAAGGGTGGACTCCTTGGTCACTACCGAACACTCTCTTTTAGCAATTGAGAGTGCAAGATCATGGACAAGATCATGCATTTTAAATGTATAATAAAAGGGACTATTTAATTCTACATCTTGATTAACATCTTGAAACAAAGATCTTGACATTAACTCCTTGATATACAACTCACCAATATCTTCCAACTCTTGATTTTCATTGTTAGGTGATTGAAGAAGTCCATGTGCCATCCAAAATTGAATCAAGTGAAGGTTATCAAATTCAAAATCCTTTGGGAAAAGAGAGCAATAGGCAAAGCATTTCTTCAAGTGCAAGGGCAAGTGATTGTAACTGAGCTGCAATATAGGTAAGACATCATCATCATTCTGTTTCAACCTCCATATCTCATTATCTCTCACACGTTTCCACTCACCTTCATCAACTTTTAAATAAAGTAGACTAGCTAAAGTCATCACTGCCAATGGAACCCCTTTACATTTTTTGACAATATCATTTCCAATTTCTAAAAGGTTTGGATGAATTTTTTCTTCTCCATCCTTAAATGCCAATTTCTTAAACAAAGAGAAACAATCCTCTGGGGATAGACCATTTAAATTGTGTGGGGGAACAGTGCCCATAGCGGTAGCAACTGAGATATTCCGTGTAGTTACTATGATCTTACTTCCATTATAATCCTCAGATAACAAATTTGTCAATTCAAACCATTGATGGGATCTTCATTCCAAACATCATCTAAGACAAGCAGAAACTTCTTATCTTTTAAAGTTTCTCTTAAGAGCCTTTGCAATTGTTCCCTGCCCAAATTCTCATCAATTTTACCAAGTGCAGATTTAAGGATTTCTTTTATTAAACTTGTAACTTTAAAATCCTCAGACACACATACCCACATTCTCAATTGAAAATGACTAACTACCTCTTCATCATTATAAACCAACTTGGCAAGTGCGGTCTTCCCCAAACCTCCAATCCCAACTATAGGAATTACACTTACAGGGACATTTGCATCTTGCTGCTTCAAAAGATCTTTAATTTTATTTTTGTCTCCATCCCTACCGACAACATGAGGAGGAACAAAGGAGTGGGTCACTTCCCTCCTGTGTATTGTTGTCTTCCTATCAAGTTGTTCAGCAAGATTGATTTGACCCTTAAGAGCTGCAATATCATCTAACCTCTTCCTAACACCTTTGATTTTATGTGCCATTTCAAAAAGGAATACGAGTGGGTTAGAACCAGAAAAGAAATAATGCACCTTTTTGCAAGTGCTCCTGCATCACTTCACTACTTCCTTCTGCAAAACTCGGTATTGAAATTCATCCAGCACATTCTCCGCTTCCTTAAGAACGTCTTTGAGCTGTCCTAGCCAAAGGCTCCGCCCACGGTTACTTGCTTGCTTCTCCTCAGCATCTAAGAGTAAGGCTTCAATGGCTGACACGGTGCACTCAAGCTTTGTCAGATCGCTTCGTACACCCCATGCTGTGCTGAGCTCCTCGTAAACAAGGGATCCAAGCTGGTCCAAGACCTTCCCTGCAATGCCCTTGGCTATTTCCTCCATGTTCTCAAGGTGGTGGAATGGAAAGGGGGTTGATACTTGATAGTAAAGTAAATCAACGCCTTTAAAGTCTTAATAGCTGTTTTTTTAACCAGAAATCCTATATCTTGGGATTCTGAATTAGACAGCCCTTGGGGCCTTATACAGTTCTGTGGCAATATGATCCACGGAGTTCGAATATAATTGCAAATAAGAGATGGCATTATTGCACCATGATTCTTTCTTAGGCCATTGGCAAAGCATGGAATAGGAATGACTTAAGCATTGAGACAAAGTATAAATCTTTTAATTTTGTTTGGGTGGGATCATTTTCCTTTTGAGTGAAAGTAAATTAACTATTTGATACATACTCAAGTTTGTAAGAGATTTGGTGGGATCTCAATTATTTGTCTGAAAGCAAAAAGATGGGCTAGATAGAAGCCGTGACATATTATACAAAGAATGATGCCTTTCTTACCAATGTTGGCACCGAAATTGCCAAATGGTTTAATAAATGGAATTTTAAAAATGAAATTTGAACTATTCAAGAAGAGACGAATGTAAAATGGAAGCGTAAAAGGAAATCCAGGAATGGCCGGTGCAGGGGTCATTCTTTGAGTTGATAAAGGATGTTGGCTAATGATATTCTCTATTAAATTGAATATCTGTATCACTGGGTTTGGAACTATGGATTACAATTGGCTTGGAATTGGGGATTAGAATTGGATTCCGAGCTAGCAGTTCAATGGATTACATCAGAGAACAATACATGTCCTCCACTTCTAACAAATTTAATCAATGATTGCAGGTATCTACTTACACAAACAAGGACCTCAGTTGAGCAAGTGTTTTAATGTCGCTCTCCACATCAAAAACAGTGGGGTCTTCTTCGAGGGCTTTCTTCTGCTGTTCCTCAATGTCCTTGAGAGACTTGTTCTTGCTAGCTTGCCGAGAAATATCACTCTCCACGTCATCGTCGTCGTCGTCGTTAAACCCGAAGGCAGGTGGGCGAGGCGGCTTTGATGACTGCTGCTGCTTCTTCTTTTTCTGCTGTGATGGCAGCCTAAGGTTCAACCCATACCCTATCTTGCTCATTGCAATTTCTTTGACTTTGAGGATGTAAAATCTCAGGTATTTGGGATTCCAATAAAGGAATTGTGGGGTTTTCAAAAGAGAAGGTGAGAAGGAATTCAAAGCCCTATTTTTCAAATTTCTTTTTTTCACCCACCAATCATTTCGGGCGGTAAAAAAAAAAAAAAAAAAACGTTTTGATTTTATTTATTTATTTTATTTTAAGTTTTCAATATCTTTACATCAACTTATAAAACTTTCATTAAAAAAAAAGACTTGTCAAACTTTTTTTTGTTTATTTATAAAAGGTATGAGATTCAAAACTTTTGTTTATGCTTAAAATTATTTAGTGCATAAGTTTGATAATAAAAAGCTATTATTATAGAATGAAAATTATATCATAAACTAAAATAGTATGACTTCAAATACAAAATTGGTTTGTTAAGGGTTACAACTTACAAGCAAAAAAAAAAAGTAAGCTTCACTTTGACATATATTTGCCAACTACAATACTAACATTCATTTGTACATTAATAGCTATTATAGCATTGCATAATTTAAAAATACATCAAATTTGTCATTACATGTCTATAGGGTGATAATATGCTGGATTTTTAATTCAGAATCCAAATATTAATATCCACTACTAAAGTTAATTCATTAACATCATTTTACATCCACATATAGCACTTTCATTCCATTGAATATGATGGATTTCTCTACTACTAAAGTTAATTCATTAACATGTAAATGACAAGAACTTATCTAAAATTATACTCTCTGTTATTTCCTTAATTAAAATGTTCTTTTTCCGTTCACTCAACTTGGTTCAACTCACCCTTTCTCACTAGTGCACTAATTGCTCTTCTCTAAACATTACCAAACCATTTCAATCAACTCTCTCTCATCTTTTCATTAATATGAGCTACCCTTTTATGTGAATTTTCTTATTTCAAATCCTATCTTTCCATCTACTTCTCATTTTTCCATCTCAACATTCTCATTTCAGATACACCCATTTTACGAATATGTTACTTTTTAACAACCCAACATTCGACACCATAAGAGTAGAGATGGTTGTATAGCAGTCTTATGAAATTTTTCCTTTAACTTAGAGTTTTAGAATCACTCTATTACCTTCAAATTATCTTAACATGCTCATTTCAGCTACACATTTTACGAATATGTTACTTCTTAACAACCCAACATTCGTACCATACGAGCATAGCTGGTTCTATAGCAGTCTTATAAAAATTTCCCTTTCAAACTTAAAAGTTCTAGAATCATTCTATAACCTTTAAACATAGAGAAATTGATATCAACGCTACAGAAAAATCATTTCTATATTTATTTATGCAGTAAGTATAAATTACATTCTGCGCAAATTTTCAATAAAAATCAAACTGTATTTTCATTACCATTCTGTCTTGACGATCTTGAACTCGAGGTTGAATGGCTTTCTGCTTCATGTCATCATAAACTCCGTCATAATCAAAAACAGTGGGGTCTTCTTCGAGGGCTTTCTTCTGCTGTTCCTCAATGTCCTTGAGAGACTTGTTCTTGCTAGCTTGCCAAGCAATATCGCTCTCGACATCATCGTCGTTAAACCCAAAGGCAGGTGGGCGAGGCGGCTTTGATGACTGCTGCTGCTGCTGCTTCTTCTTCTTCTGCTGTGATTGCAGCCTAAGGTTCAACCCATACCCTATCTTGCTCATTGCAATTTCTTTGAGGATGTAAAATCTCAGGTGGATTCGAATAAAGGAATTGGGGGGCTTTCAAAAGAGAAGGTGAGAGAGAATTCAAAGCCCTATTTTTCAATTTTCTTTTTTTCACCCACCAATCATTTTGGGCGTTTTTTGAAAAAAAAAAAAACGTTTTCCTTTTTTTTTTTTTTTTTTAATTTTAAAGTTTTCAATATCTTTACATATCAACTTGTAGAACTTTCATTAAAAAAAAAAAAAAAAAGACTTGTAAAACTTTTTTTTTGTTTATTTATAAGTGATATGAGATTCAAAATTCTTGTTTATGCTTAAAATTAATTATTGTCTTGATTTGATGATAAAACAACTATTATTATAAAATAAAAATTATACCATAAACTAAAATTTATGGCTTCAAATACAAAATTGGCTTGTTGTTAAGGGTTACAAGCAAAAAAAAAAAAAAATGTAGGCTTCACTTTGACATATATTTGCCAATTACAATACTAACATTTGTTTGTATGTTAACAGCTATTATAGCATTGCATAATTTAAAGATACATCAAATTTGTCATTACATGTCTCTAGGGTGATAATATGCTCATTATAGTGTATTTTTAATTCAGAACCCAAATATTAATATCCACTATGTCAATTAAACCTCATTCATTTTTTTTTAAAGGGAAAAAATCAATTATACCCCCACATTTTTGAAGTAACTAGATGATTTTTATTTATTTTTAAGAAGTATTTAGATGATCACCCGCACACGATGCATCTACACTATAGTATTAGTATCGCTTCAAAATAATTTGAAGGACATCTCCTTTGCAACTAATATTGTTGTGATCACAATAAATAAGGTGAAGAGTTAACAAGAGAGTTTAACAATAGAAAAATACCAAATGACCAAAACTAAATACAATTATCTAGAACTTCAACATGAAGAGGGGATAAAAAAATCAATTATAATATATTGCACATATAAAATACGGGACCTAAAGTGAATTGTCACGAATTTACTTTTAAAATGTCACAAATTCCTTATAATTTATAATATGAAAACAAAAATAAATCATATGAATGACATTTAAAAAATGTTGTACATTTTTCTCAAAAAAAAAAAAAATGTTGTACATTGGAAATTCCATAATCTTCCTCTTGTTTAAACACATAGGACAACCAGAAATTTGGAATGTCTGAACTAATCTCAAATTCAGCAACCAATCTGGCAAGACCATTGAAATTGTAACATTCTCAATCTCTAGGTGTTGTAAAGTGTTGGCAAATCCTTGGAGCCATTGGAGCAAAATTGCAAACTATTGTGAAGTGACAATCTCAATTTTAGGAGGCTCAATTTGAGATTTTGATTGTCTTCTCCTGTCAAACTAAGCTCTTCACAATTATCAATTATCAGGGTGTTTAGGGTGGTAAGCAATTAAAAAGATCAGAGGAATTGGAAAACAGAAAAAGTAAACCGAGCATAGTGCAGATGCCTGATTAAGGATTGTGATGGAGCAATCTGGTCTGTTTCTTTATTAGACAAGTTTGTTTGTGCAGCAACTTGGGAGCAACTAATATGAAGCAAAAAGATTCTGCTTGTCTATTATGCAGAAAAAACATCAAAAGACATGGATCACTTGCACTTTTATTGCTCATTCACTAAGGAAATTTGGAAGCCTATCAATATCATGGGCTTATGCTTGGTGTCTGATATCCCTACCAGTTGGTAACTTGGTATATGCTGATCTGTTAGGGAATAATAAGAAATCTAAGAGGGAAAGTTTTAGAGAAACATTTTGTAAAATGAAATGGATATATATGGCTTCAAAGAAACGGTAGGATCCATGTTAAGGAAATAAAAACAAAGCAAATGGTTAAAAGAGATTTTCAATGCTAGAATGGCTGTTTCTAGCAAAATATGTAATTCCATTCAAGTAAAATGAAAAATTGTTGAAAGGGTGAATGACAACAATTTATGGTAGGGATAAATGAGCAAACAACAAAAGCATGTTCTGTGTTGGTTGAGATGAAGTCACGGTAAGCAAAAAGATGGTATTTGATTTAGAAGTAAATAAGAGAAACCTTACAAGGGACCCTATAGAGAATACATAAATCAAGGAAGAGTAAATTCACATGTTTTGTACTATCATTGAGTAAGAATGCGTCGCTTGAAGTGGATGTTTTGATTTCAATGAGAAGATTTGAAAAAGAATAAATGGGATTAGTGGCTCTGGTCTCCATGTGACCTGTGAATATCTTGTTTTATTTTATCTCATTTTTGAATTTCTAGTTCTTTACGTTTTCTCTTTCAAGATCTTGTCACAGAAGTTCAATGTGCTTTGTATTTAATTCAATTAGATTTCACTAGTAATGTAGAAGACGATAGTGACTTGGAGGGTCTTATAGAGTAGCATTTTGAAGCACTCCATAAGGCATTCAAGATACCTCATAATGCCTCAGAAGCTCATTTGATAGTATCAAAAAAGCTTCTTACTTTATTTAGGGTGGGTAAACTTGGTCCATTCATCCTTGATGATGTCTCAAATTTACTGAAGTTGTATTACAAAGCTAACAGATGCTTGCATGTGTTAGTGAGTTCTTGTCACATTCTTAATGAAAAACCTGCATTCCAATGCTAATGATGCTCCATTTTGGACACACTAGATGATATAGCAATCTTCTTTTTTTTTTTTTTTGGATGGATTATAGCAATCTTTGTGTCCAAAATTAGTAGTTAGGACTCAATAACACTAATTACAAATTGTTGATTAGATTGATAAGTATTTTTTATTCCAGGTATTTAAAAAAAAAAAATTGTTCTCTAAAAATTCCATTACATAGTCTGTTTGGTTGGGTCTAATAGGGGTAGGATGGAAAATATTGGAAAATGAGAGGTTTCCCTTGTTTAATGTGGTGAAAAAGACAAAAGATGAGGAACAGTAGGGGAGAAAATGTTTAAATAAATAAATGGAATTTACTATTTTGTCTATTTTTAATTACAATCTTTTCTTTCATCTTTTCATGTAATAAGAGTATAACAATATGGTTTTATTTTAGCATGCTCACAACTTATTCTAGTAAGTAGCAAGTAATTGATGCAAGAAAAATTCAAAGCTATATCTAATTTAGATAATGATTAAAATTGAAGAGAGAATATCAAAATCCATTGGTCGCTTCGCTTGTATAATATAGAGCAAAGTTAATTAATATGAGATATTATTGAAAAACATTGAAGGTATTATTTAACAAGAATGTTTCGAAATGGTTGGTGAAATAATTCGTATTGAAATATTATTGTCTTTAAATTTTAAGCACAAATTAGTTGTTAACAAATGCAATAATCATTTTGGTCCTAGTGTCCTTAAATTTGACATATAAATTAGCTTTCAAGAAAAGTAAGGTTGTTTCCAAAAAAAAAAAAAAAAGTAAAGGTTATTCTTTTTAACATTTTGTGCCTTTTGGTCTTTAACTGACACTCATTTTTCATTTTGGGATTGCATTACATGCTTTTACGTATCTATTTAAAAAAGGGTTGCGTTTAAGTTACAAATTCTAAACATTAACCCTATTATCTTAATATTGACCAAATTATCTTTTTTTTTAATTGGACCCTGGTTCTTGAGTAGTTAAATTCTAGTTCTTAGAAGTTAGATCCCAAATTTTAATCGGATATCAGAGAATTCCATTATATAATTGGCCATTTCATATTATTCCCTCAAACTTTTTTCCAATAATTTTAGTGGGATTGCATTTATGTTCTTCAATTTTGATATGGACAATATCGGAGAGAATTGCAACAACATAAAATTCAATAATTAACATGATGGTAGTAGAGATTTAGGCAATTCTTGTTGAGAAACCCATGTGTTCCGATTCTTTTGGCATAAGAAGGATTTGCAAATAGCACTCATTGTTCCCAAACCTGAGAACCAACAACCTATAATCATTGGCGTGTCATTTTTCTCTAAACTTAATCTTAATATATCATTTATAACTTTGGTTTAAGTTAGAAGGAGCTTATAATTCCAAATAAAAATGTCACCCCCTTCAATATAAACTAAACATCATATTTTCTAATTAATTAAGCATGTTAATATACAAAGTGCTTATTGCTTACAAAGAAGAATCGTAAAACATGATTATAAGAACAGATGATTGCACAAACCAATCCATGGAACTCTCAACTTTATACACAAGAATGTAGTCAAGTGGGTATACACATCACTTCCTTGTTTATTTACATCTCTCACTTTGAATTACAATGACATATATGTTTATTTATTTACATCATTAAGTGCAAATTACAATAACAGAAATATTTATTTATTTACATCACTCAAAAGTGAACTAAATAACATAAGTATTTTTTTATTTACATCATATAAATTGCAATCAAGAAATATTTATGAATTATGGAAGGAACTTGTGACTTTGAATTGAGCAATGTTCAAATTCTACTGGATGTCACTTATGTCGAACTCCTGAAACAAAATTTGCAATTATCTAGTATATAAGAAAATTACGGTGAGAATAATACTAGGAAAAATTATTATACAAAGAAAAATAAATAAACAAAAATTTAATATAATCAATCAAGATTATGGGTGTCAATGCCTTGTTGCCCAAACTTCGAAACACAGTGCCATAAACAAGATTTAATTCCTCCATAAAGTAAATAGATCAATGTTTCATCTTTCTCTATTTCTTTTTTCTATTTATTTTTATATTTTTGTGAGGAAAAGTTGTGGGGAAAAAAGATATAAAATAGTATAAAATATTATTTTGGTCTCTAAAATTTAACAAAAGCTTGTTTTTTGTCCCTAAACTATAAAAAGTTCTTTTTGCAACCCTAAACTTTGTAAAGAGTTTTTTCAATAATTTAGAGACAAAAATAAGGATAAAAAAAAATTTCAATAGTTTAGGGATGAAAAACAAACTTTCAATGAAGTTTAAGGACATAAGTAAAATATTTTCAATAGTTTAGGGACAAAAGATGAACTTTTCAATAGTTTATGAACGAAAAATGAACGTCTTAAAGTTTAAGGTGAAAAACAAATTTTTAGTAAAGTTTAAGGACTAAGAGAGTATTTTTCCCTTTGAAATACTACTTAAGTTTTGGAATTTTATTTTCAATTTTCATTCTAAAAGATCTTTCTTGTTTCAATTTACTTCAAAACTATTTAGACAAGAAAAGGGGCTAAACATAACTAGCATTCAGGATTATTATCCACTGTCAACTTATCAACTATCAGTATTCATTGTGCTTATCCAAAAAAAAAAATCAGTAGTCATTGTTAAGCATAAACACTAAAAACTTAAAAACCATAATAAATACTGTAGTTAAATAAAACAAAGAAAAACAAAAAGATAGATATGCCCTTACCTCAACTCCCTTCTCTTCTTCTTCTAGGAAGTAGGAAGTACTCGCTGATGCCATCTTCATCGCTCTTGTGAACCCGGACCCTTCGAGATTAATATATGGTACATGAGCAATCTTGTGCGAATCTTCTTTTGTACCATTTCTACTCAAATCAGGACAACCTTCAATCTCCAATTGTCTTAGTGCAGTGAGAGCTTCCATCCCCTTCGGGAGAGATGACAACTTAGGGCATTTTTTAATCGAAAGCCTGTGAAGTGATTTCAGATCTGGTAGACACTCCGGCAAAGCCTTCAATTTTTCACATTTTCCAATCCACAGCAGCTGTAAAGTGTTTGTAGATCCTTCGAGCCATTGGGGCAAAACCTCCGACTTAGGTAAATCCCAAATTATAAAATTCTGGAGGCTTAACTTGAGATCTTGATTGTCTTCTCCCTCCATCTCCATCAAACTAAGCTCTTTACAATCACTAATTCCCAGGGTCTTTAGGGCAGTTAGGTGTTTGATGCTGAGTGACAAAGAGGTCAAGCTTGGACATTTTGAAACAATCAATGTTCGAAGATAGGTGAGGCGCTCCTTCATCCCTTCAAACAAACATTTTAGATTCTTACAATCATTTATCAACAAAAATCGAAGAGAATCCAAGCAACCTACTGCCTTCTCCGACAAGCAGGTATGCTTTGTTGTAACACTAAAAAACCTGAGGTTGATTATGTCCCTTATACCTTTGGGCAACTGTTCAAGATTATTGCAACCAAGAAGCAGTAAAGTTTGCAAATTGTGCAACTTGCAAATGGAATTTGGAAGTTTCTTGATTTTGTCATTATATGATAGGTCGAGATATCTCAAATGTTTCAAAGTTCCAATAAAATTTGGCAACATCTCTAAGGATGAATTGCTCAAATCAAGCACCCGCAAGTACTTAAATTTTGAGATAAATGCTTTAAGTATGGACATGGGTTGCTCTATTTTGAAAATAATAGTTTGAACTTTGTTCAACCTCTCTAATTGTGTTTTAACTTCTTGTCCACTCTCCAAAATTGACAGATGACAAACTTCTGTAGTAAGGGTGGACTCCTTGGTCACTACCGAACACTCTCTTTTGGCAATTAAGAGTGCAAGATCATGGACAAGATCATGCATTTTAAAGGTATAACAGATCGTAGCGTCTAGATATACATCTTGAAACAAAGATCTTGACATTAACTCTTTGATATACAACTCACCAATATCTTCCAACTCTTGATTTTCATTGTTAGGTGATTGAAGAAGTCCATGTGCCATCCAAAATTGAACCAAAAAAGAACCATCGAATTCATAATCCTTTGGGAAAAGAGAGCAGTAGACAAAGCATTTCTTCAAGTGCAAAGGCAAGTGATTGTAACTGAGCTGCAATACAGGTAAGATATCATCATCATTTTGTTTCAACCTCCATATCTCATTATCTCTCACACGTTTCCACTCGTCTTCATCAACTTTTAAATAAAGTAGACTAGCTAAAGTCATTACTGCCAATGGAGACCCTTTACACTTTTCAACAATTTCATTTCCAATTTCTAAAAGTTTTGGATAATTTTTTCCTTCTCCATCCTTAAATGCCAATTTCTTAAACAAAGACGTACAATACTCATGGGATAGACCATTTAACTTGTGTGTGGCAACAGTACCCATAGCATCAGCAACTGAGATATTCCGTGTAGTTACTATGATCTTACTTCCATTATTACGCTCAGATAACAAATCTTTCAATTTAAACCATTTGATGTGTTTTTCTTCCCAAACATCATCTAAGACAAGCAGAAACTTCTTATCTTTTAAAGTTTCTCTTAAGTCACTTTCCAATTGTTCCGCGCTCAAATTCTCATCAATTGTACCAAGTGTAGATTTAAGCGTACCAACTGCAGATTTAGATGTTTCAGCTGCAGATTTAAGGATTTTTTTTATTAACCTTTCAAGATTAAAATCCTCATACACACATACCCACATTCTCAATTGAAAATTACTAACCACCCATTCATCATTATAAACCAACCTGGCAAGTGCAGTCTTCCCCAAACCTCCAATCCCAACTATAGGAATTACACTTACAGGGACATTTGCATCCTGCTGCTTTAAAAAATCTGTAATTTTTTGTTTGTCACCATCCCTACCGACGACATGAGAAGGAACAAAGGAGTGGGTCACTTCCCTCCTGTGTATTGTTGTCTTCCTATCAAGTTGTTCAGCAAGATTGAATTGACTCTTAAGAGCTGCAATATCATCTAACCTCTTCCTAACACCTTTGATTTTATGTGCCATTTCAAAACGGAATACAAGTGGGTTAGAACCAGAAAAGTAATAACGCACCTTTTTGCAAGTGCTCCTGCATCTCTTCATTACTTCCTTCTGCCGAACTCGGTATTGAAATTCATCCAGCACATTCTCCGCTTCGTTAAGAACGTCTTTGAGCTGTCCTAGCCAAAGGCTCCGCCCACGGCCACTTACTTGATTCGCCTCAGCATCTAAGAGTACGGCTTCAATGGCTGACACGGTGCACTCAAGCTTTGTCAGATCGCTTCGTACACCCCAAGCTGAGCTGAGCTCCTCGTAAACAAGGGATCCAAGCTGGTCCAAGACCTTCCCTGCGATGTCCTTGGCTATGTCTTCCATGTTCTCAAGGTGGTGGAATGGAAAGGGGGTTGATACTTGATAGTAAAGTAAATCAATGCCTTTAAAGTCTTAATAGCTGTTTTTATAACCAGAAATCCTATATCTTGGGATTCTGAATTAGATAGCCCTTGGGGTTTATACGGCTCTGTGGCAATATGATCCACAGTCCACACAGTTCGGATATAATTGCAAATAAGAGATAGCATTATTGCACCATGATTCCCACATTTTTTATTACTGCTTTCTTTTGGGACCACATAAGGATAATGCAAATGCATACAGCCTAACTTTTTGTGTATATATTTGTTGGTTGTAACTTATTTTGGTACATAACACTTCAATTGTATTTTGCTAAGTTAATATAGTCCACTCCGTTTGCATGCCCAAAAAAAAAAAAAAAAAAAAAAAAAAAATTGTGTCCACTATTTGGATCATGTATATCAAACACCAAAGTGCTTTGCAGCTACAAGCATTAGCCTACCTCTAATAGGTTTTCAACTGGACATTTCGTTAGTATCTTCTTGAGATAAAATGATGTGACATTGGATTTTAATCTACACCAAAAGTTTAGTTAGTGGGTGATCTCCCAATTTCTCATTAAAATAAAAGGAGATCTATAATTAAAAAACTACTGGAGGTAAACCAAACTTACAGCTACGTACCATTTTTAACTAGACGTGGACCACTTTAAAAATAAAGTTTAAAAAAATTTTAAAAAGTTAAAAGAGTTTAAGATGTAATTTACTTTAGGATCAAAATAATGAGCCATTCTTCCATTTGGAAGCCTTGGACAGTTGCTTAAGTTAATTAATACTAAAGCTGGCCCTAATGTAGAAGGTAATTTAGATAAGTATATAAATAGATGAAAACCACACGAACTCATATAAATATCTCATGTCTCAGATTTAATTTTTTTAAAAATGGAGAGAACTAAAAGATTTAAATGGGAGGGGATTCCTTACTGTCAATTAAAATGAAGAAGTATTACAAAAGCAATTAATTTATTGAATATAGCTTGTATTGCTAGGGCCTCAATTGAATTTAGAGAAGGAGAGGAAATCATCATCAAACCATTTGGTGTTTTTAATGTTTTGGGTTCAAAAATAAATAAATGAGTACTTAAAAAGAAAATTTCAACTTATCAAATAAAATAAAGAATATTTATCAATGGTTTTCAGTTATCAAGAGCTGCCCCTTGCATTTCATAATTAGGGATAGCAGACATCACTGATTTCACTAGTGTATTGGTCTCTGCTTGTATAATGTAGACACAGTTAATCAAAATGAGATATCATTGAAAAAGATTGGCATTATTCAATTAGACTGTTTGGAAATAGTGGCTGATGGGCATTGCTCGCCTTTACCTATGTATTTAGAAAGAATCAATCTCTCAATATTAACCATATAATCTAAATTCTAACCTAGTTATCTTTTCTTAACTGGACCTTGACTCCTGGGAAGTTGAATTTTAGAAGTTAGATCCAAATTTTAAATGTAGACAACATCTGAGAGAATTTCAACACCACCAAAATATATTATTGAACATGATAGTAGTGAAGATCAAAACAATACTCATCAAAAAATACAAGTGTTTTGACTTCTGACAATTCCATTGGCAAAAGTAGGATTTGAAAAATGACATGATTATTTCCCAACTTGAGAACCAATGGTCCATGATCTTCCATCTCTGCTTTTTTCCTATCTTTTCCATTCCAATTATTGGCATGTCAATTGTTCATCAAACCCATTCATACAATATCATCTATAATTCTGAATTAAGCTAGACGAAGCTTTACATAAAAATGAAATTTGTAATTCAAAATCCAAATAACAATCTCTGCAATGCCAGTTAAACCCCACATTTTCCAAGTAATTAAACATTCTTATTACACATGGTCCGAAGTAATGGAAATGGAAAACTTGACAATATGATGCTATCAAATGGGTTTGAAATGAATGAATGTGATAAAATGAGATCAAGATTTGGTGCAATTGCAACAGCACCATTCAATTAACCTCCCTCCCTCTCACACAATTTTTTCACTTTTTTATTCAATGGTTGAGATTTTAAGTTGTTTTTTGCAATTTTAAATCTTAGACATTCATAACAGTTGCATCAAGTGTAATACCTTGATCTCAATCCGACAAAATGCATTTAGAAATAATGTGTGATGAGTGGAAAATTTGTCATTACATGACTATAGGGTGATAATATGCTCATTAGAAGTGAATTTTTAATTCGGAACCCATATATTAATATCTACTATGTCAATTAAACTTCATTCATTTTATAATATAAAAAAATCAATTGTTCCCCACATTTTCCAAGTAACTAGATGATTTTTTTTTTATAAGAAGTAACATGATCACCCGCACGATGCAACTACACTATAGTATCGCTTCAAAATAATTCGTAGGACATCTCCTCTGCAACATTAATATTGTTGTGAATTGTGATCACAATCAAATAAGGTGAAGAGTCTAGTGAGAGAGTAGAAAAATACCAAATGACCAAAACCAAATACAATTATTTGGAACCGAAATATGAAGAAAAGATAATAAAAAAAATAAAAATTATCAATTATAAAATATTGCACATATAATATATGGGGCCTGAAGTGAATTGTCACGAATTTACTTTTAAAATGTTACCAATTCCAAATAATTTATAATATGAAAACATAAAGAAATCATATGAATGACAGAGTATCTCTAAAGACCACTATAATGCCATTTAAAAAACGTTATACGTTGTAAGTTCCATAATTTGAAGTGTCTGAACTGATCTCTAACTCGGCAACCAAACTAGCAACACCGTGAAATTGTAACATTCTCAATCTTTAGGTGCTGTAAAGTGTTGGCATATCCTTGGAGCCATTGGTGCAAAACCGCAAGCTTTTGTGAAGTGACAATCTTCAATTTTCGGAGGCTCAACTTGAGATTTTGATTGTCTTCTTCTGTCAAACTAAGCTCTTTGCAATTATCAATGATCAGGGTCTCTATGGCAGTTAGCAATTATCAAGACTAGAGGAATTGGTAAACATCAAAAGTAGACTGAGCATAGTGCAGATGCCTGATATATCAGCTGGTATAATCTGATATGTTGGGGAATAATAAGAAATCTAATAGGGAAAGTTTTAGAGAAACATTTTGTAAAATGAAATGGATATATATGGCTTCAAAGAAACAGTAGGATCCATGTTGAGGAAATAAAGACAAAGCAAATGGTCAAAGCTAGAATGGCTGCTTCTAGCAAAATATGTAATTCCATTCTAAGTAGGATTCTCTGTACTAATTGAGGGGTCCCATTGACAGTAATCCAAAGTACATAGATCTAAAGATATAGGGTCTTAGTTGTTGTAATCCAAACTACATGAATTGCAAGAATAGTTGCTATAAGAAAAAAATTTAAAATTGAATCAAATTTACTGAATGATTAAAATTCAAGAGAGGAGATCAAAGCTCGTGACCAGTGTATTGGTCTCTGCTTGTATAATGTAGGCATAGCTAATCAAAATGAGATATCATTGGAAAAGATTGGCATTATTCAATTAGACTGTTTGGAAATAGTGGCTGATGGACATTGCTCGCCTTTACCTATGTATTTAAAAAGAATCAATCTCTCAATATTAACCATATAATCTTAATACTAACCTACTTATCTTGTTTTAACCGACCTTGACTCTTGGGAAGTTGAATTCTAATTCTTAGAAGTTAGATCCAAATTTTAATACGATTTCAAAGACAATTCCATTAGTATAATTGGTCATCGCACATAATCCCTTCAAACATGTTTCCTATTTTTTTAGGATTGCATTTTTTTCTTCACTTTTATAGTAGACAACATCTAAGGGAGTTTCAATACCACTAAATTTATTATTGAACGTGATAGTAGTGAAGATTAAAACAATACTCATCAAAAAAATACTAGTGTTTTGACTTCTGACAACTCCACTGGCACAAGTAGGAATTGAAAAATGACATGATTATTCCCCAACTTGAAAACCAATGTGGTCTATGATCTTCTATCTCTGCTTTTTCCTATCTTTGACATTCCAATTATTGGCATGTCAATTGTTCTCTAGACGCATTCATACAATATCATTTATAATTCTTTTAAGCTAGACGAAGCTTTCCATGAAAATGAAATTTGTAATTCAAAATCCAAATAACAATCTCTACAATGCCAGTTAAACCCCACATTTTCCAAGTAATAAGCATTCTTATTACACATGGTCCTTAACAAAATGAATAATAAAATATGAATAGATGAAGAAATGCATGCACACACCAATATGAATATATGAAGAAATGTATACACATCGCCTGTTTATTGATTTACATCTCTTAATTTAAATTAAATAAAAAATATTTAATTCACTACACATTTGATAGTATTGTATGTCCTTTATAATCAACTACTTTCCACCTCGCCAAAATCTACCTAAGAACTGCTTTAATCTATCTAACTTAAACAAGTCTCATCATACCCAATACCCTTAACTAGCAAATAAATAAATACATACAACTTCAATTTTATTTTTATATTTTTAAAATTATGGACTAAATTTAGCACATGAACAAGTGACAAACTAAAAAAACACAACCATTGTTCAAAATTGATGAATAAATTAGGTTTTTTTTTTTTTTTTACCTGGGGCTGGGGTCTACCAAGAAGTGCTGCAGACCTTAGATTAAACCCACCTGCTTCATCATCATCCACCAACTCATCACCACCACCATCAATATTCTCCACAAACCCCATATCCCTCAACCACTCCGTCAACAACCCTAAATCCCGTTCTGTAACGATACCCACATCGCTCCGAAGCCTACTACTACAATTGACATCTACCGCTACCGCTGCCGCCTCGGCCTCTTGCCGAAAGAGCGCAGGCAGCCTCCTGAAAAACTGCTGGAGCAATCCATTCAAACCGGCCCTAAAATCTGCTCCGGCCTGGCCGATCCTGTTCCCGATGTCGAGGAAATCAGTTGTCTGAGTAGGGAATTTGAGGTCGAAGAGCTTGGAATGATGAGGGTTTGGCCATGGAAAGGAGGGAGGGATGATGTGGGACTGGATCAAACCGGTGAAGCCCTGAGCTAAGTAGTCCGCAAAGTCTTGACCCGATAAACTGAAATCCAACCTGAAATTAAGTATGCTAGCTTCAGGTTAAACTTTTTTTTTTTTTTTTGCTTGAATAAAAATTTTATTGCCAACAAAGGAAATGACAACAAAAAAAAAACACCCCATTCAAACTCAACCACACCTTGGCTGTTCTTCCTTACTAATAACATTAACAAAAAGGGAAGGACCCAGCCCATCAACAAAATAGCTAGGACAGGAGTTTGATAGAGACCACTTTGCCAAGACATGAGCAGCCTCATATGCATTCCTATACACCCACATAAACTCCAGCTTGTCAAAGCTTACTGAAAGCAATCTGACTTCATCAACAAAGTTAGCAATTCTCCAATGCACTGATACTGAGCTGTTGGTCACTGATTCAACACAATTCTTGGAATCACCCTCAATTATCACCTTCTTAAAATGCATTTGGCTTGCTAGCTGCACCGCCCATAGAAAAGCTTCAGCTCCGCTTGGACAGGGACCCTGGTATTCACTTTTTTTAATCAAGCGAAAACCAAGGTCCCTCTACAATCTCTAACTACCACTGCTACACATGAGTGCTCCGTCCCAACAGCTGCATCACAATTCATCTTTAACTGATCTTGGGCTGGTTTTGCCAAATCGATAATCTTGCGCTTGAGGGCAAGACTGTTCTGATTTTTCAACAGCTCCAATGTCATTGTCAAGAATATTATCTATTTCTTGGAGAGTTGCTAACCAGTTGAACTACAAGGCTCTTGGCATCCACAGCAACTGACATTGTCAAGAATATTATCTATTTCTTGTAACTAACTCTCCTATATATGAGGAATATATTGGCTGAGGATTGTATCAGATTTTCAGCTCCTCCCAAAAGATGGATGAAATATCATACAAATGTTTTTCAATTCTATTCTCAAATATTCTTCACAAACATTCAAACAGCAGCAGCAAACAGTGCATGTGTTCCAAACTGCTGCACAGAGCATTTTACAAGACTTATATAAACCTCCAATGGTCTTTAAGGACCCTTGAAAGTGCCTTCTGTTCTTGCCCTCATTGTAGACTTGTCAAGTAATACTGATTGTACACTTCTGTTCTTGCCTCTGGCTGACACTCATACACGTTTACTTTGTTTACCCTGTTTGATACAATCATCATAAGGGCTGAATCATAGGGTCAATGCACCTCCCTAGATCCATCTGCGGTGATTAGGCTAATCTTTCTTAGGTAACCAGATACTTTCCTAAAGCCACCTGATTTTATTGAAGTTAAGGTTACATGCGAACAGGACAGGTATTGGAGTTACTAAATCAAACCAAGCTGCCACATTAAGCTAACACCAACCGGCACCAACCCTTCATTTTCTGCTTTCTGACTAGTGCCTCCCCCTCTAATCATGCGACACAACCCAAACCAAACCAGTCTAGGCCATGCCTAGCCAAAACAGAACTTGACCAAACACTGGCTCTAACTTATACTAGTTTGCCGGAAGTCTAAGACATTACTTTATTGGTAAGTTACAGATGGACCCATTGAGTTTTCAAACCATAATCAAGACATTTACAATCAAAAAACTTGGGGAATCAGAGGCTTAAAATTGATTCGTCAACAGAGGATGCCTTTCAAGGAAAAATTCACGATACTGCATTTTCCCACTCATTTGTCTCATAGATGAGTAAGGCATGAATGATACCAAAGGCTTAAGGATAAACTTAAGGATTAGGATTAAAATCTCCTGGTGGACCCTGGCGGAATGGCATTAAAAATTATAAACGTGCAAATGAGACACTTGAAGGAATTTTTTTTTAATAAGTGACACTTGAAGGAAAATTGTTTAAACATAGCTAATAACCACTAAAAAGCTGGGAAATTTACATTAGCAAATTCCTTTTGAAAAAGATCCACAGAAAACCCTCTCTGATGCAATTCTTCAAATAGAACAATCCAATTGAGAACACATTAACTAAAACTATACCCAATGGACAAGGAACTGAGAAAATTAGGGAATCCCTTTTCTCCCAAAAAAAAGGGAGAAGAAGAAAAAAGGAAATGTCCAACCAACTTGCTGCCAAAACTTATGATAAACATTCTCACAATTGAATGCATGAAACTGCATGAAACTCCCAAGTCCTGAATGGATTTAATGACTCCTGACTTTGTACAAGCTCTAGAAACTTAAACAAAACAAATATTTGATATTAGAAATGAATGTCAAGTCGCATTAAGTGCAGTGCTAGGATGCACGGACACAGACACGGGTACGGGTATAGGTACGATATGGTGACACGAGCAATTTCTGAAAAATTATAACATGATACGGCAAATAGAACACCGTTACGACATGGGTACAACACGGATATGACACGGGTACAGCACCCCAAATGAAGCATCCGTGCATCCTAGGTGCAGTCCATCTCCACACTGACCCCATTCATTAGTCATCACATTGGAATTCAACTATTAAACTACCTTTATGTGTCATTCTAAATAATATGCCAAGTTGAAATAGAAAAGTCATTAAAGAAAATGTCAATGTGCAGTAAAGAATTTAATATAGGACATGAGCATGCAAGAAATAAATGTATAGTCTAAACTAGCAATTTTCAGTTAATCACATGTAAAGTAATATAAAACAACAACCATGATAAGTCAAACACAAGTGGAGTTAGATAACTACAAGACCGGGCAAAAGTTATACATACATCATCCTGTGCCTCTCGAAGTTCACGCAACGTTCTTCCTCCATCCATATTTTCTGCTCTTCAAGTTTCTTTTTGTAAGCACTCGCCACAAATTTGTCCTTGTCTGCATAGTGGTGGTCATCTTGGCTTCTCTCTTTCGCAATTTTTCTCTCATACACTACCTCACGGAATTTCTCTCGTTCTTTTGTTTTTTCTTTCAATAGCTGAATATATCTTGGCTGCAATAGAAACAAGCATGTTTTAATTATAAACACTATTTAACCAAATCTATGGAAAGACAAACAAAACTAAAAATAGATGCTCCAATTTTCATCATATAAATAATTTATTTTAAGTATAAGAACCTGGGAAAGAAAAATCAAGATTGCAACATGCCCATAACTGATGAATCATTTTTCTAACAGAATTCTACATCCATATAGAGCACATTAGCACTTCCATTCCATTGAATATAATGGCTTTCTCTACTATAAAAGTTAATTCATTAACATGTAAATGACAAGACCTTATCTGAAGTCATACTCTGATACTTCCTTAATTGAAATGTCCTTTTATCCATTCCTTCAACTTGGTTCAACTCATTCCTTCTTACTAGTGCATCAATCACTCTTCTCTAAACATGACCAAACCATTTCAATCAACACTCTCTCATCTTTTAATTGATATGGGCTACCCTTTTATGTGAATTTTCTCATCTCAAATCCTATCTTTCCGTCTATTTCCCATTTATCCATCTTAACATTCTCATTTCAGATACGCCCATTTTCGAATATCTTACTTCTTAACAACCCAACATTCGACACCATAAGAGCAAAGCTTGTTGTATAGCAGTCTTATGAAATTTTTCCTTAACTTAGAGTTTTAGAATCACTCTATTACCTTCAAACTATCTTAACATACTCATTTCAGCTACACACATTTTACAAATATGTTACTTCTTAACAACCCAACATTCAGTACCATACAAGCATAGCTGGTTGTATAGCAGTCTTATAAAATTTTCCCTTTCAAACTTAAAGTTCTATAATCGTTCTATTACCTTTAAAAATAGAGAAATTGATATCAACATACAGAAAATCATTTCTATATTTATGCAGTAAGTAAAAATTACATTCTGGGCAAATTTTCAATAAAAATCAAACTGTTTTTTCAGTAAATTATAGAATAATGTTGATATACAAATATTTTACCATTCTGTCTTGACGATCTTGAACTTGAGGTTGAATGGCTTTCAGTTTCTTGTCATCATAAACTCCGTCATAATAAAAAACAGTGGGGTCTTCTTTGAGGGATTTCTTCTGCTGTTCCTCTGTGTCCTTGAGAGACTTGTTCTTGCTAGCTTGCCGAGAAATATTACTCTCCACATCATCCTCATCATCGTTGTTAAACCCAAAGGCAGGTGGGCGAGGCAGCTTTGTTGACTGCTGCTGCTGCAGCTTCTTCTGCTGTGATGGCAGCCTAAGGTTCAACCCATACCCTATCTTGCTCATTGCAATTTCTTTGACGATGTAAAATCTCAGGTATTTGGGATTCAAATAAAGGAATTGAGGGGTTTTCAAAAGAGAAGGTGAGAGAATTCAAGCCGTATTTTTCAATTTTCTTTTTTTTTTTCACCCTCAATTATCCTATTCTTAAAATGCATTTGGCTTGCTAGCTGCACTGCCCATAGAAAAGCTTCAGCTTCCGCTTGGACAGGGACCTTGGTATTCACTTTTTTAAATAAAGCGAAAACCAACGTCCCTCTCCAATCTCTAACTACCACTGCTACATATGAGTGCTCTGTCCCAACAGCTGCATCACAATTCATCTTTAACTGATCTTGGGCTGGTTTTTACCAAATCAATAATCTTGCGCTTGAGGGCGAGACTGTTCTGTTTTTTCAACAGCTCCAAAGTTCATTGAAAACTTTGACCAAACTTCAGATATGATCTTCAACATAAAACACTCTTCTTTCATGAACAACTTGGTTCCTACATTTCCAAATCATCTCTAAGTTTCAACAGTGTAAAACCCTTGAAATAAGTTTTTTTTTTTTTTTTTAATTTTAAAATTTTGGATAAAATAGAACTCAATACAAATTTACCATCCCATTTAATACAATAATATGTAATCCCTGTTAGTTTATGTGGCCCATAAAAATAAGAGAACGGGCAAGCTGCATACAATGCAGACCATATGTATCAGACAGACAATATACAAGGAAAATCAGAAAAATATTATTTCCAGAGAAGAGTGTGAAGAAGAAAGAAAAACGCCGATGAGTCTTAAAAGTACAGTTCCATCAAGCGCTAATGAGAGCTAAGGGTAAAATAAAAACTCAACAGTAGCAAAGACAAAAGTTGGCCTCTGGTTTTTATGCAACCTTAATGAGACTGAAGAAGAACCAAAACTGATTTCCTATCAGGCATGCTAGGAAGAGCTCCCTTCACTTGAAACCAAAGAGAAGCAGCTGCAGCTGTTTTTTAAGAAAAAACAGAGAACTATGATAAGCAATGTTCTAAGGAACATATTTATTGATAAATAGGGAATAATGTTGCAAGTATACCAGTAAATTTTAAGCATTCATTTCTGGACTTGCCCTCCACAAGAGCCACAACAAATGCTGCACTAAAAGTATCTCTAGCCCCAGTTGTATCGAGGACCCTTGGGGCTGATATGATAGTTTGTTTAATTGGATCTTCACCTTCTACAAATAAGGCAGACCACTGTTCATTTGTTCTTCACCAACACCGCATTGCATTAGTGGAAGGATACATGCTAAGGTAGATAAGAGAGCATCTTTAACTAAAAAGGGGTCACAACCAAGAAGACCCCATGAACCATCACAGTGTTGATTATGCAATAACCAATTTGCACACTGAGGAAAAAAGGAAGCCGGTGGGGAATTAGGGCAAGGGACCATTGCCACCCAGGCAGTGTCATAAACAGAACTTATGAAGTACAATACATACCAAACACATGATTCATACGCAACAATTGGAACAAGAAACCATTAATGACCATTCCACCGTAATAGAACTGGTCCTAAGCTATTTAAAATTAGCAGTTTTGACAGAGTATTCCGGAAAACCACTAGTGATCAGTATTATTCACATAACAATCACTACAGAGAAGATAAGTAGGTTGACTCCAAGTTGAACCTAAGATTACAATTCTAACTGGAACTCCTAACCCGGAAAATGCCAACAAACAAGACATTGGCTCACTACTTACTCTTGGGACATGTCAAGAGGTATGCTCATTTAATTATGCCCAGCAGTAGAGGAATATAAGTTTGTTTCAAGATTCCAACGCAAAATAAAACAGATGGAGTACCAATATTAATGTGATTAAAAAAGAAGAAGATAAGAACTCATTCATGCAATCTAAAGTGCCTGTCACACAGTATTAGCCCTCCCCGAAAATAGTAAATCCGTAAAGACAAAAGTTGCATTAACTGATTGCTGTTTCTTGCCAACTGAATATATGGTCACCCAAAATACTACATTTATAGGTTATGCAACTCAAGTGCATTCCAGTAGTTTCTACAAAGGATTTAAAGATAGTTCAACAAAAGAGATAAAAATCCTAACAAGCTGTTTGCTTGCAATAAGCAGAACAATGACTGCTCGTATGTGACAAAAAATTTTATTTCTAGCATCATTAACAATAAAATAAAAACAGCAAGACAAAATTAAAAGAACAGAAATAATCAAAAACAAATGATCAACTCTGATAACCATTTTCATACCACTTGCAAAAATTCCAACAAGGTGTGCTAAAATAAAATTACAAACGATCTCAGAAGGCACGTCGCATCATTCCTTTCGGTTTCTTCACAAAACTCAATCTAATTTGCTTAAGTCGTCTCCTCTTCCTAGCCATCTTCTCCGGCAACGTCTCCCTCTTCTTCACACTACTCTTCACAACCCTCACCTTCTTTTTCTTCGCAAATCTTGGGTCCACCATATAAGCTTTAGGCTCCACCGGCACCCCTCTCTTCTTCGCCTCATTAAAAAGCGCATTGGCCCTATCCACACGACTATGAGCACACAACTTCCCCATCAATAAATCATAAGTCTTGATCCCGGGCTCGCACCCATCTTCCTTCATCTTCTTGAAAACACTCACAGCATGATCAATCCTCTCAATCCCACACAAAATCTTCAAGAACCCATAATAGGCTTTCTTATCAAGCTTACTCACAAACCCTGCGGACCTCATTCTATCAATCATTTCATCACCTTCTCCCACCCTCGCAGCCTGATACAAACTCCGAATCAACACGAGAAACGTGGTATCATCCGGATAACAACCCCATTCCCCCATCCTATGAAACAACTTCATCGCATCCTCGGTCCTCCTCAACTTACACAAGTTCCCAATCAACACATTGAAAGTCTCCACATTTCTAGGAACCCCATGAACATCCATTTCCACCAAAACCTTTTCAGCCTCAGAATCAAGCCGAAAGGGATCCTTGTCCCTACAAAGCTTACAAACACAATCAAGAATCGCATTATATGCAGAAACACCAATCTCAAACCCTCCCCTATACATTTCCCCAGCAAGTCTCTTAGCTTCATCAAGCTTCCCATCCACACACCAAGCTTTCACCAGCAAATCACAAATCTTTTCATCAGGAAAAAACTCATTCGCCAAATTCTTCACCATCCTCTCCGCATGACTAGCAAAACCATTTTCACAAAGCTTCTCGACGACCAGAGTGAGCGACTCGCGATCGCGTTTAAGGCCGTATTCTCGCTCCATTTTTTCAAAAAACGACACCGTATCGGCAGGCCTTCCCGCACGGACCAACCTATCAATGGCGGCGTGTAGGGTTTCAGGGCCGAGCGACAGCGAGAGACGAGAAGAGGAGAGGAGCTCGTTGATGGCCTTGAAGTCCTTGCGGCGGCCGAAGTAGTCGACGAAGAACGACACCGTTTCGTCGGAGTGAGTGAAGTTAGGGTTCGAGAGGAGCCATTGGTGGAAGCCGAGAACTGTACGGCCGGCTTCGGGAGAGAGATTGAGAGTGGAGAGGACGAGAGAAGGGGTTGGGTTGATGTGAGAGAACTTGAGGTGGAGGCGTTCGGAGATGGGGAGCGGGTCGGAGTTCGGGTTGTTAAGGAGCTCCGAGGAAACAGAGAGAGAAACGGGATCATCAGAAAAAGGAGAAGGGGAAGGAGAAGAAGAGAAGGATTGGAAATGGGAGGAGAGGAAAGTGAGTTTGGGAGTTTGGTCGTTGTATAAGCATCTTCGGAGAAACAACAGCCTGGTTATTGACATTTTTTTTCTTCAGCTCAGTTTGAGTGAGTGACTGAGAGACGACTACTACTAGTTCAGAGAAGAGGAAACCTAAAAAATATGGAGATGATGATGGAGAGAAGTAGATGGGCTTCTTCAAGGAAGCCCTTAACCTTAACAATAAGCCCAAGATAAGGAGCAGACAATTAAGTGCCCGTTTTGTTCAGCATTTTTGGGCCAAAACGCACCATTGCGACTTGAAATCGCAATCCCTAAACTACCCTTGTTTTTATTTTGAAATCACAATTCTACCCAGATCTCTAATCAATAAACAATTCTCTAACAAAAATAAAATAATCTCTACCAAAAAATATACCGTCTCGGCTTCAGACTGCTACTGGCTTCTTCTTCTTTTGGCTTCTTCTTGCGTTTTGGGTGGAGAAGAAGAGCAGAAGATTACAGACGTTGGTGGGTGGAGGAAGGAAAAGATATTTGATGGGAATGGGAAGAAACGGGTGGATGAGGGAAAAAAAAGGGAAGAAAAATAAAAAGTGTGTTGAATGGGATTCGTGTCTATAAAAATAAAAATTAAAACACAACAAATTATCACAAAATTTTTCACAATAATTGAGGGGTTAAATATTTCATATGTCAAAAATATTAATTAATTAATAAAATATTAGATTAGGATTAATCACAACTTAAAACAACCAGTATTGTAAAAAAAAAAAGTATTGTAAAAATATTATAACGTTTTATTGTGTTCCTATTTCTTTTAAATTAGTGCTATTTTTCTTTTCTTTTTTTAAAATAATACTATTCACACAATATTTTTATAGCAATTTCATAAAAAAAGTTTTCATAACAAATTATTATTAGTTCTCATCTAAACTTACTACTGACATTATTTTATTTTTTTTTACCATTTACAGTTTGTCATATAGACTTTATTGTGAATTTTTTGTGAAATTATTGTGTGCATAACTTTCATTAAGGGAAAAAAAATGAAAAGAGTCATTACTATTAATAATAATGAGTATGATAATTACAAAAAGAAAAATATAAGTCTCAATACAAAATTATTGCAAAGATTTACACAACTAAAATTATTAAGTTGTAAGATAATGATGGTGTATTCCAAAAAAATTAAAAGAGAATAATAATAATATTATTATTGTTATTGATATTGCTCCGGATCAGTAAGGTGGATGATCGGGCTTCGGAACACTAACAATGTTGGTGAAAGGTCTGCAAAAACAAACACAGTCAAAGAGGAGACCGGAGAAGACCGGCCAAACCCCCTCCGATGATAAAGTTAGTTTCACAGAAATGAAGTTCCGGCTTATTTCAGGGATTTTGTGTTCAAGAGATTTCTTACCCCCATTTTGTTCAGACCAGTCCTTTATATAGGGAGCTTGGAGTAGTTATTTCCTCGGTAACTTCCTCCAGATTCACGGAAGCCAGGGAGTTCGAATATAACTTCCTTAACGGCTAAAAACCGCTAAGGGAGGTTAACTATTCAAGAAACTTAGGGCGATAATCAAGGGTTTGTTAACCGCTCAATATATCGAATTTTCCCAAGTGTTGTGCATTCGTCCACCTACTGTATGGAGGGCTGGGTCATACAAGGTTTCTTGATCATCGTCCATGAAAACATCGTCTATGGACGACCTTACTGTCGTCCATCCATAGACGACGTCCTTGGACAACCCTGTCATCGTCTAAGGGAGACCTTGTTGGTTACAGTTTACAGTTTCCTTGTCAGTAATATCTCGTAGTCTCCTTGGGTGATTTCCTGGTTTAACTTGGTCCTTTGGGCGTGGACGATCCCTATGGACGAACCAGAGAAGTAATTTTCTACTATCCCATCAGTTGCCCCTTCGTTCGAAGGATCGTCCAGGATTTTGACAGAATTTGGGGTTAATCCACAGTGGTTTGTGAACCACGTGTCGTAATGTCATTGGTTGACTTTTTGTGTCCCCTCGTCTTTCCCAAGGAAGTGACACGCGTCAATTCTTGAATGGAGGGTGTCGTTTCGTACACTGTTGCGTCGATTATGTTTCCAACAATATTGCGACGCGTCAATTGCTGAATGGCGGGTGTCGTTTCGACGTCCCCACTTCTGGGCCCTATATATAGTGCATTCCCAGCCTTGCCCCTCACTTCTTCTCTCAATTCCCCTTCTGCCATATCGTCCAAGAGCTTCGTCTAACTCTCTTCCTAGTTTTATCAGGTACTTCCTTTCTCTTTTTAGGTTTTTAGCTTATTCTTCATTTCAAACATGTCTTCGTCTAGTAGTTTAGAGAAAGAGATAGACGAGTATCAGGACGACACTTCTGACAGTGGTAAGAGTAGTGAGGGTAGTACGTCCTACGACTCCGACGAGCATTACTCGTTTGGGGTGCCTGGCATTCCCTTGGGGGAATTTCAGGAACTACAGCGTAGAATGGCTTCTGGATCTGGGGCTAGCTCGTCCAGACAGCCACCTAGTCCTCCTCAAGATGAGGACGAGGAAGATGTCATTTATAGCTGTGCCCCAGAGGTGGCTTCCAGCTTAGATGCTGTTAAGTTAAAAACTCTTATAGATAGGTATCAAATTCCCAGGGAGTTTAACCCTCGTCTACCTGAGGCAGGAGAGTGGTGTTGTTCTCCGTCCTCTGGTTTAGGAGTGTATGCTTCCTATCTCTTAGCTGGCCTTAGGTTTCCCTTAAATTCCTTTTGTAGAGACCTCCTCCATAGGTTGGGCATTGGTCCTAATCAACTCAACCCCAATGGTTGGAGGACGATAGTTGCCATGCAAGTGCTATGGCGTGAGGCGTTGGAAGGGAACTGTCCAATTACAGTGGACGAGTTCCTTTACTGTTATAAGCTTTCAGAAATAAAGAAGTCTGCTGGTTTTTACCAATTTTCGTCCAGAGGCCCCCATTATAGTTTAATAAAGGGGCGTAGTTCGTCCGACAGACTTTGGAAAAAAGAATTTTTCATTCTTTCTGGAAATTGGGCTGGGGACCCAGCTGATGTGGGTGTTCCCCTCTTTCCACCTTTTACCAGCCCTCTAGGTCGTCTTCGTCCTGAGGGTATGTTTTCTTTCCATTTTGTTTTTTGTTCTCATATATTTTCCATCTTTCTTTCGTCTAACCCTTTCCCTTGGTGATGCAGCCGTTATTCGTCCACGTTTGGGCAAAATTTATTTGGACCGAATAGACGAAGTCCGAGCCTTCCCTGGTAGGACTTTCCACGATCTCGTCACCCTCAGCCGTCTAGCAGCTTGGGGACTTGGTCCATTGCCTACCGCTGAGAACCTCAGTCACGAAGAGACCACTCGTCGAAGTGAGTGTCGTCCATATTACTTTGCTCTTTTTTTTTTTTTTTTTTTAATTGGTTTTCCTCGTCGCAGGGATAATCACAATGAGGGAAAACAAGGAAAAAACTGTGACCAGTGGGGATGAAGACGTGGCCGCTCCTCTAGTGGTCCCAGTAGCGTCTGTCCAGGGAGGGAAAAGGAAGTCTAAATCAATATCCAGTGCTGTGGATCTGGACGACCTTCCCAGTCGTCGAGGTGCCAAAAAGCAGAAACCTGTCAAGGCTCCAATTCCCAAGGTTCCTAAGTTCATACCCCCTACTGTGAACTTAGACGAGCCCCCTGTTGACGTGGAGCCTGTCCAAACAGTTCATCCCGTCCAGACTGATCCTCCCCTTTCAGCCAAAAATTCTCGCAAGCCTGGCCCGTCTGAGCCGTCTGACCGTCCTTCTAATCTGGTGCTGGACGAGAACTACGCATGGAGGACGTTTAAAGGGATCGTCACTGACAATGAAGTAAATGAATGTTACAACATGTCAGTGAGAGAATTTGAACGTTCTGGAATCCATGACCTTTTTAAGGTGAGTTTTGTTCGTCCTTGTGTTGTGCTCTGTTCTCTCTAGTCATCATTATTTATTTATTTTTTTTTTTCTAACTTACATTCGTCCATGAACAGGCTATGTCAAAGTTTTACACAGCAACCTGTCAGGCTAAGGAGCTTGCTGCTGAGGTCAAGACGACTAAGGACGAAGCTAAGGAGCTGAACCATGACATTTTGTTAAAGAAGGGGGAGGTGATCAGGTTGACTGAAGATTTCAATCGTTTGCAAGGAAGTGAGACGAAGCTCAAGAACGAGGTGGAAGAACTTAAAGCTGACAACATTGAAAAAGATACTCGTATCGTCTATCTCGAGGGGCAGATTGCAGCATTTGTCTCGTCCTTAGAGAAAGCACGTGGAGAAGCTGTTGCAGCCTTTAAGAAGTCTGACGAGCACAAGAAAGCTTTGGATAGTCACAATGCAGCTGGCTACGAAGACTTTCGTGTTGATGCAAAGGAGACCTATCCTGAGTTAGACTTTGACTCGTTCAAGCTTCCCCTTGCCACTGAAAGCTCCCTGCTGCAGACGAGTTCTGAGGACGTCAACATACTGGACGACGCTACCAACGAAGTGACTAAGGACGGCTCCAAGTCTGGGGGGAACGCCTCCAGTGGCTTTTCCTTGTAAAATTTATCTCTTTTTTCTTTTGTTTTTAGTAGTGCCCGTTGTTTTGGGCTTTATTTCTTCATTGTATTCAAATTTACCAAAGTACAATTATCTCGTCCAAATTTATGGACGAGTCATACATATAATCAGCTTTTGCTTTTTATTTTTAAACATTCAAGGGTTTTTGGTACGTTGGTCGTCCACCCTTTTTCAAATTGAATGAATGAATATTTCTCATTTACATCAGTGTTTGAATGTTTTTATATATGAACGTCTATATCGTCCATGTCCCTTACGTGGACGTGTGGTTCGTCCATTCAGGAAATTATCTTACCCCGTCTTAAGTATGTAGGTGAATTTCTTTTTACATCACCAAAACAGGGTAAAATGAATTTTTTGTGCTCGTCAAGTAGAGCTCGTCTACGAACAACGTCAGTAGAATGATTTCCATTAAACTTTCGTCCATACACAGAATTGTTGTGATGGTTAGATCTCGTTTATGGGTTTGCATTACACAACCTTTTTCCGTCCAAGGTCTGAACGATAGGTTTAATATTGCTTTTTATTCGTCCATGTGTTGGGCGAAGAGTCTATGATTGGCACAACCTTGGTTCTTCCATGGCTTAGACAAAGGTTGCTAGGATTACATCTTGTCTTAAGCTTTAGACGTGCGTGCCTTGGTGTTTTTCTACTTTGAATCAAACTTATGGACGATACATCCTTGCGTCCAAGGAATTTATCCGTCCATGCTTGTTTGCCCTTAGTGGATCATTCTGGATAAATGCATAAAAAGAATGAAGGATTCTCATACAACTATGTACGTACTTGAAAATACATCATATATATATATCTGAAAATCCAAACTTATGCAAATACTCGTCCATAGGTATGGCACATGCTCGAGAGCTAGTGCCTTAGGGAATAAAAACACACAAATTCGTCCAAGAATAGTACAAGTACTTTCTAGGGGATTATTAAAAACATAAAGCAGTAAACAAACACACGAACTGTAAATTCCATCCGTCCAGGGATGTCGTCTATGGCTACTTTCGTCCAGAGTACGGAGCCATTACTCACTGATAGTATCTCCTTAGATGCTCAACGTTCCAGGGGTGTTCAAGCCTCCGTCCATCCAGAGCTTCCAGATAATAAGATCCTTGCCTCTTGCAGTTGATAACCCTGTAAGGTCCTTCCCAATTTGGTCCCAGTTTCCCATGGGCTGGGCTTCTTGTTGTTAAGGTGACCTTCTTCAGGACGAGATCCCCAATATTGAAGCGCCTAGGCTTCACCATGGCGTCATATTGTCTGGCCATGAGATTTTTGTACCTCGCTGTTCTCTGTTCTGCATCCATCCTGACTTCGTCCATGAGGTCAAGGTTAAGACGGAGCTGTTCTTCGTTTTCTTCAACTTGATACTTCTTCACCCTGTGGCTCATCATGTGCACTTCCGCCGGTATAACTGCCTCACTTCCATAGGCTAGTTTAAAAGGAGTTTCCCCTGTTGGAGTTCTCACTGTCGTTCTGTAAGCCCAAAAAACACCTGCTAACTCATCCGGTCATATTCCCTTTGCCCCTTCAAGCCGAGTCTTGATGATTTTCAACAAGGATCGGTTTGCTACTTCTGCCTGGCCATTAGCCTGTGGGTGGGAGGGTGAGGAGTAATGATTCTTCATTCCAAGTTGCTCACAAAATTCCCTGAAAGGTGTATTGTCGAACTGTCGTCCATTGTCAGACACTAGTACCCTGGGTACCCCGAATCTGCATACAATGTTCTTCCAGACGAAGTTCTTGACATTCTGTTGTGTAATTTTTGCTAAGGGTTCGGCTTCCACCCATTTTGTGAAGTAATCTATTCCTACCACCAGAAACTTCATTTGTCGAGTCCCAGTTGGAAAGGGCCCCAATATGTCCAGTCCCCATTGCGCGAAGGGCCAAGGGGCTATCACTGGCGTGAGATACTCTGCGGGTTGTCTGGGAATGTTGCTGAAGCGCTGACATTGATCACATACTTTAACATATGCCTTGGCATCAGCTTTGATGGTTGGCCAATAGAATCCGTTACGGATGACTTTATGGACGAGTGATCTGGCTCCCGAATGGTTGCCACATGCTTCTTCATGAACCTCCCTTAACATGTAGTTTGCCTCGTCCGGAGCCAGACATCTTAAGAGAGGTTGGGAAAAACCTCTTTTGTATAACACTTCGTCTATAAGCACGTACCTGGCTGATTTGACCTTGAGCTTCCTAGCTTCGTCCCTCTCTTCTGGAAGCCTTCCATCCTTCAAGTATGACACTATGGGGATCATCCAATTTCCGTCACCCTCTATCTGCAGCATTTCTGGAAGGTCTATACTAGGCATGTATTGTACTGCATCCAACTCGTCCACTGCTTCACTTGCAGACGCTTCCTTTGCCAGAATATCTGCTTCCACATTCTCTTCCCTTGGGATTTGAATGAAATCAGCTTTCTTGAATTTCTTCACAAGGCGCACTACCTTCTTTAAATATTTTTTCATTCTGTCTTCCTTCACTTCACATACCCCATTTACTTGGCCTATGACCAACTGAGAGTCTCCCAAGACAAGTATTGAGTCTGCTTCTACAGACTTAGCCAACTCCAACCCCTTTAAAAGGGCTTCATACTCCACTTCATTGTTAGTAGTCTGGTATTGCAAACGAGCCTTGTATTTTAACTTGTCTCCTTCTGGTGACTGCAAAACAACTCCAATTCCTCCAGCATATGACGTAGACAATCCATCTACATGGACGACCCATTTTTTATTATACTCTCCTTCGCCAAGGTCCTCGTAATTTGGAGTGAACTCTGCAATGAAATCTGCTAGGGCTTGTGCCTTTATTGCATTTCTCGGTTGGTACCGAATGTCAAATTCACTAAGTTCCACCGTCCATTGAATCAGTCGTCCAGCGGCTTCCAGCTTGTTCATTGCCTTTTTGAGCGGATGGTCTGTCATGACATTGATGACATGAACTTGGAAGTAATGTCTTAATTTCCTGGAAGCTGTTATTAGTGTAAAATCCAATTTCTCTATAAGTGGATACCTTCCCTCTGCTTCTCTGAGTGCTCGGCTAGTGTAGTACACAGGTTTTTGCACTCTTCCTTCCTCTCTGATTAGAGCTGAACTTACGGCGTGTGGGGGCACCGCTAAGTATAGGTACAGTTCTTCTCCTTGCACGGACGGATTTAATAATGGAGCTTTAGTGAGATAGTCCTTCAGGTCTTGAAAAGCCTTCTGACATTCGTCCGTCCATTCGAATGCCTTCCTGAGGACTTTGAAGAAAGGTAGACATTTGTCTGTGGCTTTCGAAACAAACCTGTTCAAAGCAGCAACTCGTCCAATGAGGGATTGGACTTCTTTGATATTCTTTGGTGGTTCCATGTCCAATATGGCTTGGATCTTGTCTGGATTCGCCTCAATTCCCCTCTGCGAGACCATAAAGCCTAGAAACTTTCCCGATGATACTCCGAACGCACATTTACTTGGGTTCAATTTCATCTTATACCGCTTAAGTGTTTCAAAGGTTTCCTGTAGATCGTCCAAATGGCTTCCCTCGTCTACGCTCTTCACAAGCATGTCGTCAACATAAACCTCTACGTTCCGTCCTATCTGTGGACGAAACATATGATTTACCAGTCTTTGATAAGTTGCCCCCGCGTTCTTCAGACCGAAGGGCATCACTTTGTAGCAAAACAAGCCTTGGCTGGTGATGAAGGAAGTCTTCTCCTGCTCAGCTTCATCCATCTTGATCTGGTTATATCCTGAGAAGGCGTCCATGAAGCTCAGTAATTGATGGCCAGCTGTAGAGTCCACCAATTGATCAATACGTGGCAAAGGATAACTATCCTTAGGACACGCCTTGTTCAGGTCAGTGAAATCTACGCACATTCTCCACTTGCCACTTGCTTTCTTCACCATCACCACATTGGCTAACCAATCCGGATAATAGACTTCCTTAATGAACTGTGCAGTGGTCAATTTCTGAAGCTCTTCCTTGATTGCCTTATCTCGCTCCGGAGCGAATACCCTTTTCTTTTGACGAACGGGCTTAAAAGAAGGGTATACATTTAATCGATGAGTGATTACACTTGGATCGATTCCCGGCATGTCGTCATGATTCCATGCAAAGACGTCGATACTCTTTCTCAGGAACTGGATGAGATCTTCTCTTGCCTTCTCCTTTATACCCGTTCCAATTCTAGTGAATTTCTCGGAATCATGTTCTTGTAAAAGAACATCTTCCAATACTTCTATGGGTTCTGCAGCAACCCTTCTTTCCTCAATGCTCAATGTCTGCACCTGCTCGTCCAAAGCCATCATGGCTAAATAGCATTCTCTAGCTACCAACTGATCTCCTTGTGCTTGGCCTATCCCATACTCCATTGGGAATTTGACTGATAGATGGTAGGTAGATGTTATCGCCTTCCAGCTGTTCAGGGTTGGTCTTCCGATAATGGCATTGTACGAAGACGAACAGTCCACCACGAGGAAATTGACTTCCTTAGTTATTTGCTGTGGGTATGACCCCACCACTACTGGTAATGTAATGGTGCCCACAGGCTGCACCTTCATTCCTCCAAACCCTATCAGCGGTGAGCAAACTGGACGAAGTTGATCCCGCCCAAGCCTCATCTGTTGGAAGGCGGGATAGTACAATATGTCTGCTGAGCTTCCGTTGTCAACCAACACTCTCCTGGTTGTATAATCTGCAATAAGCAGAGTAATGACAATCGCATCGTCATAGGGGTGATGGATCCTCTCAGCATCTTCGTCGGTGAAAGAAATGGCAGATTCGTCCATTGAGTTCGTCCCTGGAGATCTTCCAGAGAGTTGGACATTCTGTACCACCTTGAGATACGTTTTCTTCGATTTGGAAGATTGCCCCATTGAGCTCCCTCCCATAATAATCCTTATCTCTCCCAGTGGGGGCCAGGATGATTCCTCCATTTTTCCTTTCATCTCATCTCTATGATCCCTTCCAACGAAGTGCCTCAGCTTTCCTTGTTTAATCAGATTCTCAATTTGCTGTTTCAGATCGTAACATTCATCTGTGTCATGCCCATGGTCCCTGTGGAAGCGACAATATTTATTCTTATTATGCTTATTGGGATCTCCCCTCATCTTCTCTGGCCATTTTAGAGAAGGGTCATCTTTGATTTGCATGAGCACCTGATCAAGGGGAGCATTCAGGGGCGTATAGTTTTGACTTCTTCCCGAAGGACCAGTCTTCCTGCTATCTCGTTCCTTTTTATCTTCCGTCCATCCCTTCTTTGGACGAGGGCCTTGCTCTGAGTGGCGTGCTGGATGTGCTTCCGTCCTTTCAGCTCTTTTCCTCTTCTTGGCTATGATCGCATCTTCTGCATTCATGAAGTTCTGAGCTGAATGAACTAACTCGGCCATGGTTTGAGGCTCCTTCTCATACAACTTGTGGATAAATAGGTAAGAATTAATCCCGTTGTGGAAGGCCGCCAATAGAAGCTTGTCGTCTACCTCGTCCACACTAAGGGCTTCCCTGTTGAAGCGAATGATGAATGATCGCAGGCTTTCGTTCTCCCCTTGCTCTATGGTCAGCAAGCTGGACGAAGAACGCTTGTGTCTCTGTCCCCCAATGAAATTGTTAACAAACAATTTGCTTAACTCTTCAAAAGAACTTACAGAACTTGGGGGTATTTTACTGAACCACACCCGTGCTGGACCTTTAAGGGTGGTTGGGAAGGCTCTACACATGATTTCGTCAGGAACCCCTTGAAGGTGCATTGTTGTTTTGAAAGTAGCAATGTGATCAAATGGGTCACGCGTTCCATCGTACGAATCCAGGGAAGGCAGTTTGAATTTTGATGGTAGAGGATGACCGTTGATAGAAGCCGTGAAGGGAGAGTCAGTTCTGTGGACCAAATCTTCTATAGGATTCGTCCTCCTCATGTTTTCTTTCATTTCCTGTATGACTTTTTTCATTTGGTCCATCTCTTCTTTCACCGTCCGTGAAGTTGTGCCTCTTAACTGACTTCCAATCTCAGGATTTTCTCTATCGCCATGACCTTGTGTTTGTCCTCCTCCTTCATGTTCCTCACGCATCTGTCTTCTCTGATTGATCTCCATTCTTGACTCTTGGTTTTGGCGAGTCAATTCCGTCATTGCAGCTGCCATGGATTGTGCATGCGGAACAGACGATGTCTGCATGGCTGGTGCAGATTGGCGATCGCGCTGGGAATCACTTGAAGCGCCTCTGCTTCCCTGACGGCCTGGGCTAGTAGCCCTCGACCTGGTCTTGACTATCCTAACCCTTTGTCGCGGAAAAGAAAGTTGTAAGACAGCCTCCTCTTTCCCACAGATGGCGCCAACTGATATTGCTCCGGATCAGTAAGGTGGATGATCGGGCTTCGGAACACTAACAATGTTGGTGAAAGGTCTGCAAAAACAAACACAGTCAAAAAGGAGACCGGAGAAGACCAGCCAAACCCCCTCCGATGAAAAAGTTAGTTTCACAGAAATGAAGTTCCGGCTTATTTCAGGGATTTTGTGTTCAAGAGATTTCTTACCCCCATTTTGTTCAGACCAGTCCTTTATATAGGGAGCTTGGAGTAGTTATTTCCTCGGTAACTTCCCCCAGATTCACGGAAGCCAGGGAGTTCGGATATAACTTCCTTAACGGCTAAAAACCGCTAAGGGAGGTTAACTATTCAAGAAACTTAGGGCGATAATCAAAGGTTTGTTAACCGCTCAATAGATCGAATTTTCCCAAGTGTTGTGCATTCGTCCACCTACTGTATGGAGGGCTGGGTCATACAAGGTTTCTTGATCATCATCCATGAAAACGTCGTCTATGGACGACCTTACTGTCGTCCATCCATAGACGACGTCCTTGGACAACCTTGTCATCGTCTAAGGGAGACCTTGTTGGTTACAGTTTACAGTTTCCTTGTCAGTAATATCTCGTAGTCTCCTTGGGTGATTTCCTGGTTTAACTTGGTCCTTTGGGCGTGGACGATCCCTATGGACAAACTAGAGAAGTAATTTTCTGCTATCCCATCAGTTATTATTGTTATTATTATTATTATTATTATTAAGGAGGTAATTAAAACAAAGAAATCTTATATATATATATATATATATATATATATATATATATATATATATATATATTGTAGGGTCACAATTTGAGTCCTAACCCCAATAATTAAAAAGATTTAGGCACAAAAAACCCAATATAATGAATTTGTAGGGAGTGGGTCAGAAAATTAACTCTAATGAGTTGGATAACAATTATAGTGGGTCTAGATGACAAGAAAGCAAAGATAAACTAGTTTTATCAAAAGAAAATCGTCATCGGCAAAATTCGATGAGATTAGTTCTTGTATATATCTTTCTTGAATATGGTTACAAGTCTAGTTCTTATTTCTACAATGTTTTCCTCTTAATTCTCTAATCCCCCCTCCTCAGTGTATTCTTTATCTTTTATACGATCTTCCTTCTTTTATCTCCATCCTCCACGTGTAGACCAGGTTTTTGACATTGATTTTTGTCCTATCAGCACTTTCTTAAAATCTCTAAGAGTAGCTGTAAGGCAGAAAATTACTGTTTAGGTATCACTTCCACATTAATGTGGCCAAAGAGTTAGCTGCAGAGTATTTAATACGGTGATAACAGTTTTTTCTTAGATATTTCATAGTTCCCCTTTGTCCTGTGCCTTCATGATGTGTATCCTTATCAATAGAATCTCCCAGAACATTGCCCTAGATGGCAGACCACACCTTTGAACATCTACTTTACTTAGCCGATGATGCATTCCTCCTCGAACCACCTTCTTGGACTCTTATGACCAAACCCCACCCCTTCATTCACTAACGTGGACTCCCATGACAGCGTCTATCCCGTCCTCGGACTACTAGATGTCCTTGGATTGGGCCTCTAGCCCAACATATATATAGATATATACTACTAGGCCTATCACACCTACATATATATTGTCATTTTTTGTAATTTACAACTCAATCCGCTACTTTTATCAGTGCTAACCAAACATTCAGTTTTTTCAAAACGCACTTTTGAATAGTTTTTACTGAACACTTAACTTTTTTAAAAATTCCAATTTTATACTGCACTTTACTTTTTCAAAAAACTTAATATCAAAACATTGCGTTTGAAGAAGAAGGAGGAGGCCTGGTGAGAAAATACAGAAAGAGTGATCATGTTACGACTATTTTTTTCCCTCTAAAAAATTTATCTTCTTTATGATTTGCCTTTTGGTTTAATCTTTTAACTAGCAAATCATCTGATGAAGATGATGTAGCAGTTGTTGTTGTTGTTGTTGGGTTTTTTTTTTTTTTTTGTGTGTATTTTATTAAGAATTTAAGTTGGTGTCTATATATAGATATGATTTTCGTGTTTGATTTAGGTCCATTATCTGGTGGTTTGATTTGGGTGTTCAATTTAGTGTTAATATTTAACAAAAATTTCTGACTTTTTAGTATTCTATGGAGTTAGTGAAGTACCAGAATTCAACATTTTGTCTTTCACATGAACAACCAAAATTTATGACTTTTAGTTTTTTCTAAATTACTTGAGTATCGGATTTTCACACAGGCAGACAAAATAAATTTCTTATTCACTTCCAAATGCAGGAGATGCACCTCATTGAAAACAATTAGTGACAGGATTTCTGAATAAAGGTCTCTCTCTTTCTCTCTGTGTATATATACATATTCACACACACATATAATATATATATATATATATATATATATATAATGATTACTAAATCAACATAGGAAGATTTGACTACAAATGATGAGACCCATAAATGTTTTTATTTATTTCTAGTTTTGTATTGTGAATTTCTTGGAGTTTTTAGAGGTTATTAAGTTAAATTATTCAATTCTAATTTGGATTTTCAAGATCTTTTATTTTTTTTGAGAAATACAATTTTTCCAAGTGTGTGACTTTTATGCTTTGTATCACTTATTGGTTCATTCTCGATCTTTGTATGATTCGTTTTTTTTTTTTTTCTTCTTCTTGATGGCTTTGTTGAAAGTTTAATATTGATGTGTATAACATATTCAGGTGTCAAGCTCTAAATAGTTCTTGGTTTTTTCTTTGTTTTCAAAGCCTTGGTATAATTCTAACGGTTTTTAAAACTTTGGATGCAGCTAAAAGAACATTCATGGATGCAGCAGGATCGAGATGGATAAGCAATGGTATATATTCATCGTATACTTTATTCTTTCTTCCTTTAGTGCCATTAACTGAAGTTTATGACATATTAATTAAAAATTTTTTTAACAAATTTACGACTTTTTGGTATTCTATATCTCTCTAAATCTATCTCTAGTTTGTTTATTTCGCAAATCACTGGTTAGTCTTTTACATTATACAAAAACTTTGCATTTTGTCTTTTTAACTAGGGAGCCTCTAATTGTTCCATGACTTATAATGTGATATGGAATGGTTTATATATTTCTTATGATTTAAAAAATTAATTAAAGTTTAACATACCTTTATAATTATTTTTACCAACCAGCCAAAAGAAAATAGGGGGCAAAAAAAAAAAAAAAAATAAAGACGTAGAATCAACAAGTTTTACCATGTTTAAACCATCTTTGATGACATTATCCCACCAAGAAATGGATGACATGGTATAATTTTAAAATTAATATATTTCTAATAAACAAACTTCCTATATACACTAACAATTATAAAAAAAAAAAAAAAAAACTCATATTTCTCTCAAATTAAAAAATATTATTATTTTAAAAAAAATATAATGATATGAATAAGATTATTTTTAAAATAAATCTTAAGTTTATCTAATGTTGTAATTCACAATTAAATTTATAAATATGTTTAATTATTTCATTATAACAAATTTTATTCATAGTAATAAAGATTACCATTCCTTGTCATAATCTTCATTTAATATACTGAATGTGTCGTTAGACTTGAACTCAACTCATTTCTTAAATAAACAAAAATTAAATTTTTTTCCCCAATTTGTGTCGACTTGTAAATAAGGAAGATAAAATATTGGACTAGTGGGCCTATTCCCAGCAAAGCCCAGAACTTTAACACCCACCCAAAAACCTGATCATAGCGAGTCGGACCTAACCCGAGAACACAAACCGAAAACTTTTAAACCCCTAAACCCTTAAAACTGTTAAACCCTGTACCTTCAAAAATCACAACCAAAGCAAACAGCATAGCGGAGCAGATATCACTTCCAAATTCAAATCCAAAAGCAAAACCACCATGCCAGAACCAGAAGAACAAGCGGAGGAGCTTTTGAAAGATGGCTCCGACATCTGCCAACAGCTCATGGGCCGTTACGCCAGGTCCTCCGCCCCGCAGCACCGCCACCTCCTCGCGACGGCCGCCGCCATGCGCTCCATCCTCGCCTCCGAGTCCCTCCCCCTCACCCCACCCGCCTACTTCGCCGCTGCCATCGACACCGCTGCTTCCAATTCCGATACGCTTGACTCCACCGCTGCCGCCGCGCTGTTGTCATTTCTGTCCGTCGTGCTTCCGCTGGTGCCGGCGCAGGAAATCAGTGCGGAGAAGGCGGGCGAAGCGGTGTCCGTGCTGGTCAATTTGGTTGGGAAGGAGAGAGGGAGCGATGGAGGCTTGGCCGTGGCCACTGTGAAGGCTGTGGTCAAGTGTTTAGGAATTTTGTTAGGGTTTTGTGACTTGGAGAATTGGGATTCTCTCAAATTAGGGTTCCAAACTCTCCTTGATTTCTCAGTTGATCGCCGTCCCAAGGTAATGCTTGATTCTTTATTCATAAAAGATGTTGAGTTTATGAGTTTGTTAATTGCAACGATCAATTTCATAAAATTTAAACAATGAGTATATGATTGGTTCAGGTTAGGAGATGTGCTCAAGATTGTCTTGTGAAGGCTTTTAAGTCTTTTAAAAGCTCGGGTGTAAACAAGGCTGCGAGCAAGTTGGTACTGTCTATGCTCAAAAACAACATGCCTTTGGCAGTTAAATTAAGTAGTTTGAAGGCTGTAGATGGGTCTAAAGATGATGCATTGTCGAAACCCGAACATTTGGAGGTTCTTTATATGCTTAGTGTAGTGAAGATTAGTGTCCCGAGTCTTTCTACAAAAGTTAGTTCAAAAGTAATCTCAGAAATAGTGAAGCTTCTGAATTCCAAGTTCTCAGTGCTTACAAAACATGTTCTTCAAGTTATTGAAGCATTTTTTGAAACATCGAGAGTTGAAGTTACTGTTCCAGAGACAGAGAAAATTGTAGATTTGCTTGTATCGTATGTGTCTTCGGGAGATAAGAACCCTGTGGACACTGATATTTCTGCAGCAACATTGTTAAAACGTGCTCTGGATATACTTCATGATAGAGAATCAAGCTTGTGGATTAGGAATCTTCCTCTAGTTTGTGGCTGTTTAGCAGGTATGTTTCTAGTTGTGTATTGGATCTTAACATTATTAATGATGCAACTATGCCTTTAGCATTGAAACATTTGATGTAGCTTCTAAGTAGTAACTCCATTAGAGGATAATTTTTTACAGGGTTACAGGGAAGTCCTCCTAGAAATTACAATATAAAGTTTTATAGAGCAATGGAATTTAAAAAAGAAGCTGTTTGTGATCGTCACATTTCACATCATTGTCATCTTCCCCCCCTTCCCCTCTCTATCCTTTGTGTTAATTCGGTATATATTATACATCTTCTGATTCATGTTGCCATTGCTGATTTAGGTCTTCTAAGTTCAGAGGCTAGCATTGCATCATTGGCTTCAAGTATTTTGAAAGAGTTGCTCAGCCATCTTGCGGATTATAAAACTCTCTTGACTGATAAAGATAAACCATCTGATGATGAAGGTCAGGAGAGCATGGAAGCAAGTGCAATAAAATCAGTTTGTCTTATCTTTGAGAATGCCCTTGCCACTTATAGTGGAACTCCAGATGAACATATTTTGGGGGTCATAACTGTTTTGTTTCTCAATCTTGGTATGTTATGTTGTTGATATCTACATTCTGCTGATTAATCTTTATATTTATTTTTAATTATTGTTACTTCTAAAAATTTCACTTGCTTGAATCAACTTATTTATTTGTCTATTTATCAAAAAAACTTATTTGATTTGTCTAATTGTTTTTTAGCAGTAGATTGTAAAAAGGAGAAATAAGGCATGTTAAAATTCTCTTAATTGACCACTTTTGTTCAGATAAGGTCATTAAAGTAATCACTGAATTATTACCTATCAAAAAAAAAAAAAAAAAAGTAATCACTGAATTATTACTTGCACACTTTGGGCATTTGATATCGGTTAATAATCTACTTGCACAGGACACTTTTTATTGAGGTTTTATGTAAGTTAAGGTGTTTGTTCATCATCTATTGGCATGGCTTGAATTGTTTGATGAAAAGAAGTTCATGCTCAGCAATTTTAGCATCACACTGCCAAACCTTCTATCCTATAGGGATGATATGTTCAATCTGGACTGTGCTTACAGTTTGTACACATTGCCTTGTTGCATTCTTCGGTCTTGAATATATTATGCTTATGCTAGGACTACTTTCTTGTAATCAATTTGAGGGTAGGACTGATATCTCCATATTCTTGGTTCAGTTTCTAATTTACCCTTTTTATTTTTTAATAAGTTAAGTTGCCCCTCAGTTTTATTGAATATAAATTTCAAATGTCTGATATTTACTGACTGTAAGGTTGAAACTTAAGACTGACCCCAAATCCACTTCAACCTTCACTACTTGAGCCTAGCCAAAGTACATTATAAGCTTTTAATTGGACATCGTTAAGTTGTAGTTTGCGTGAAGATTATTGAAGTGGGAACAAGCTACTTTGCCTTCTTTTGCTTTGGGATCAGATCTTTTAGCTTTTTTAGGCAGCCTGAATGTTGGTTGACTTTATTCGCTGGGCTCAGGTCTTTTACCCTTTAAAGAGTCCATTTGTATACTTCCTGTGTACTTGGGCCTCGCCCTTTTTATCATTGAATCCTTTCTTTTATTAATCAAAAAAATGAAAATGAAAGAACTTTCCTAACTTACCATGTACTTTATTTGAAAAGTCAATACTTCTTTTCCATGTGCTTTATTTTATTTTGATTATGAAGGGTATCTTTGGAAACTAATAAATTGTTATTTCAAAGACAATTCATTAAATAATATTCCTTTAGGAGTTGGATTTTCTAAGGTGGACAGAGAGCATAGCATGAAATCACAATATATCTGTAATTTTTGAATTTGTAAACTCCTTATTTTGAAACTTTGACATTATTATTGAACATAAAGAGGTTTTAGGTGCAAGGAAGTCAATATAGTATTGGTACCAGCCGTACCGGGGAAATATACCATACTGGCCATTAAATTGATACTGGTACTCCTCCAAAACATACCAGAAAAAAAATACTAGCTTGTACCGGCCTATGGCCTATTTTGGCTATACCGGTCTGTATCAGTCCATACTGGCCGGTATTGGCGTTTCGGCCGGTACAATTAAAAAAAAAAAAATTGAAAAAAATTATTAAAAAATATTTTATTTAATAGAATATATTGGTTAATGTACTTAAGCTAATATGTAGGCTTATAAAATATGTGGATTTTAAATTTTGTGTTGATAAACATTGAAATTAATAAATTCATACTTACATAAATAATAAAAATATATATTTATGCATAGAAATACATAAATAGCAGTAAACCCGAAACGGTATACCGTTATCAACTGGTACCGTAATATTTCGTTCCCCTGGCCAAACCGAAATAGCCTTTGGTACGAAATTGACTCCCTTGCATAGGTGATAAATTAATGGTAGAAGTTTGAACCTTGTTGCATTTATATAGAGGCTTGCGACAAGATACAAAAAAAACTTTAGTTACAAATTCAAGAGGGTATTAGAAATAGCCTATGAGGAATAATTTCCACACTGGGTTAATTTTCCTTTAACAATGAGTTCCCAGTTATTCATTTGTAGTACATTTATAATATGGAATTATTGTGAAGAGCATAACCATGTATTTAGGTACTCTTTTGATATAATACCTTTATTTTTTGTATTTTGTTTTATCTTTTGGAATTTCTTTTAATTTTATTGATACCCCTTTATAGTGAAAGTCACAGTTCTACATAAATGAGCTTCCAGGTAGTGTGTATGTTGATTTATGCACCTGTATGCATGTTAGAATTGTGTACTTCAAGTTCAGTATGTTACAGCCATTTGTGAGCAACACTGATATTTTTAGTAAAATACTGCAATTTCTGCTCATATTATGCACTTTTGGTTGTAGGAGAAATCTCATATGTCTTTATGAAGAGTATAGTGCTTAAACTTGCGGACTTGATGATCCTTGCCAATGGGGGCACATCCAACACTGACCATGTAAGTTGATGGAAATTCATTTTAACTAATCCCATGTTGGTAAGCCTTTGGTTTGAATGAATATGTAAATATACAGTCTTTTTGGTCTTGTTGTCACCTACATCAATCTCTAATTTTGGTGACTGGCAATTTGCCAATTCCATTTTAGTGTTTTGGCCTAACACTGAATCATATATTTTCATTAGTACTAGTGGAAAGGCCCTTTTTGATGAAGTTTGTATTTAGATGAAAATTGGTGGGGGTTGGCAATATTGAACTCCATGATGTTCTTTGTTTGTGCATCAACTTGGGAATAATTTTGGATTTTGCATACTTAATCGGGAGACTTTTGGTTCTTATAACAGAGTTTCTAAATCTTACCTTATTATTGAATTTTATATGGTTATCAGCTCAAGCAATTCAACAGATCTAGTATAACCACTCTATAATCTGGATCCATAAAGTTCCTCATGAACGTGATAAGTCATGTCAATTTATTTCTGCACTTTTGCTTTGAATTTATTTCATGGTAGAGGTACAAGTTTTGTAGGTAGTAGCAAATATGTTATCTTCAATTGACATCTATTGATAATTGGTTAATATCTTTTTTGATGATAATGCAGCTTCGGAAATGTATTGGGTCTGCTGTAATTGCTATGGGACCAGAGCGGATACTTGCACTTTTACCTATTTCCCTACGTGCGGACTTGACTTGTTTGAACATTTGGTTGATACCTATTTTAAAAGATTATGTTGTTGAAGCATCACTAGGGTACTATATTGAGAATGTTGTGCCCCTTGCTAAATCATTTGAGCGGGCTAGTCGTAAAGGTATTTCCTCAAAAAATACAGGGAATCTCTATCCTTTATTTCAATTTTTTTTTCACAATCCTCTCTCTCATTGCTTCATTGAAATCAGAGTAGGAGTTGTCAGTGTGAGTCTTTGTGCATGTTGTATGTGCTATCACTTCCAATATCTATCCGTTGTAACACCTTTTATCAAATAGGCTCCTCTTCCTTTTGGATATAAAGGTAAATGATGAAACATACCTGATCTCCATCCTTACTATGTCTTGAACTGCAGACCTTGTGTGCTGGATTCTTTAAAAGTCATTTGATATACTGAGTTACAGCTCATTTATCCAGGATCTGTTGACTATATTGGGCATTTTTATATTCAGTTTTTAACCTTGGTTATTTTTGTTGTAAAATTAAATTTCTTAGCAATTATGAAAGTTTGCGGAGAGGATTAAGACTTTCTGTTGCCATGTCATTCCTCTTATTCACGCTAGTCTTTCAATGTTTTCTATTTGCTGTATATGATGGTATTTAGTGAACCATTTCATGAATTTACATGTGGATTTTCTTCTTTCGCTTGTCTTCCAGTTAAAAAGTTAGCAACCAGTCAAGATCTTCAGGCTCATGCCCATGACCTGTGGGGACTGCTACCTAATTTTTGTTGCCATCCCACTGATACTTACCAGAATGTTGGAGCTTTGGCTGAAATATTAATTACTTTTCTAAAGGAGGACTCCTTTATGCATAAAAATATTGCAATTGCCTTACAGGTGCTCTCTCCTTCATATGTAAAGCCAGGGTGTTTTTCTTTCAATTTTTTTTAATGTTCATTTTTGGTTATGTTCTTAATTATTCATTTCTGTACGTTTTTTTTTTTTTTTTGGCTTTTTGCACAGGTTCTTGTTTATCAGAACAGGAATGTTCTTAGCCCTAAAACAGAATCTGCAGAACCCAATTCCTCAGCAGAAAAAGATTGTGTGTTACAGTTCAGAAATGTACCCACTTACTCAAAGAAGATTGCAACCAAAAACATCAAGGCCTTGGCATCATGTTCCACAGAGTTGCTCCAGGCTCTAACAAACTTATTTGTTGATTCACTTCCTGAGAAGCGCTCGTATCTAAAGGTTCTCCATTTGTCACTCACTGAACTTATATTTAGAAATTTGATATATCTTCTCTTGCTCTCCATACCTGTAATTACAGGATAAGCATAATCGTACTCCATAAATTACTCTGTTTTTCTCCACTGTGGTTATAGGAAGGGTCTATTTGTAACCATTTGCAACTCCATACACAAATTTTGTACAAATTTAATTCCTTTTTTTAATATTTATACCTTATTTTTCTTCGCCTTTTTGGGTATGCATTATGCAACCTTTTTTTTAGGTAATAGAAACAGAATGATATGTATCTTAGAGTCCAAGCCACCATTATCAACCTCAATACTCTTGGTTTTGGGCAGGTCTCATGGTTCAATGATGGTCAATGTAAGCTGATATTATACCAACACTGACCTTCCTACATGATGGTCTCTTTATGCTAACACATACCAAGCCAACTTGTGGCCTTTTGGAGAAGCTAAACTTGTTACTCTAGGGTATTGGAGCTTAATAACATGCCATAGTTTTGGAACAACTACAGATTAACAACTCCGTGATTGACTGAAAATTAAGTGTAAATGCGTAAATGTGATTTTGTTTTGAATATGTACATTAGATTAGTGATTGAGAAATTTCCATGGCTGCAATATATATATATATATTCTCATATATATTCATTCTAATATTGATTCTATTCAGCTGAGAGTTAATTTCCAAGGGACACAATAAGTTTCTCGTTTGAGAATGTTGCATTAATCTTTTCTTAAATAAAATTATATGTATAGAGTATTTTTTTGTGTCATTTTTTAAAGAATTTTAATCTTCTTTTTATGGTTTGAGATTGGTTTATTGCTTGTTTAGTTATGATATTCTCTTGGTCTATATTTTCTTTGGCAGTATGAATTATTAGCCAATTTCTAAATAGTAATATGATTAAATATTTTTTGTTCTCATTTTCTCAGGATGCCATTGGATGCCTGGCTTCTATTACTGATTCTTCTATAACTAAAATGATTCTCATGTCATTATTCGAGAGGTTTCAGTTCGTAGATGGTGAGGGTGAATTTGAAAAGTTGGGGAGTGATAACCAAGCAATGATTGATAAAGAACAAGGCAATCTAAGTAGTACAGAGAAAGAGATTCAGAGGTAAATGTGAGTGATATTGATTTTTGGATGAGTGAGCTTTGGCCCCAAGGGTGGTCGCAGAGCTGGTAACGTGAGTGTATGCATCATATAAAATTGGGTAATAGGCCATCTGCCAAGGGTTTTAGGTTTAATAATATATTTTAGCAGTACTTATAAATAAATGAATATGTATTATTATTATTATTTTCAAAGGAAGTCTCTGTGAGTTTTTTATTTCATGGAAAGGAGAAAACACTTCAGCTTAATATCCAAGAACTTGTTTGAAAATCATGTAAAGCAAAGGGACTTAAGGGTCTATAGTTATTTGACCAAATAGGATTGTCCATTTCCTCACTAAGAGGAGTAGGATTAAGCTGAGCCAAAATGGTTTTCCACGAGACAGGATTTTTAACCAAATAGGATTGTCCTGTTTTTGTAGCCATGTGATAATCCTACTTGAGATTTCTGTATAAATGATTGTTTGATGATGAAGAACTTGTCTTTGTGGTCAACTGAGAAAGGTAGAACACGGGAATTTTGTTTGTTTGTTATTTATGGCTTTGTATTGTATTTCTTATTGGCCTTTACCAATATATCTTACTTCAACAAGATAAAAGCAACTGAATTGTGTGAATTTTTGCTGCCATTAATTGGATGTTCATTACTTTGTTTTCCTGGCAAAGTATTTGGTTTTTATTTTTGATTACAAATAGAATTTTTTTAGGAACTTTACTTTAAATTAACTACATAATGATTTCTTTGGTTTTGCACTCCATACTTATTTTAGATTCATTTGGTAGCTTGTTGGTTTCTTAGTTTTACCCTCTTTTAAAAGTTCATCTTGTGATGATCAGCCCTAAATATTTTGGCAGTAATTTTCTATTAACTTTCTGTTAAAAAATATTATTTAGGAACTTTTTGGTAGGAAGGGAAAAGGATTTGTGTTTAGGTATTGCCCTCTTAAGTTACAATCTGTTAGCTTTAGTTCTTGAACTTCTTGTACTTGTTTCTTGTTTAGAGTGTTCACCATCGTGAACATGATGTTCAATTTTTTCGATATAAGTCTTATTACCTAGAAAAAAAAAGGGTATTGCCCTCTTAAATGTCTTCTGAATGAGTCTGATTGCAATATTCTGTTCTTGGTACATATCCGTCAAATTGCTACAGTAAACAAAATTTACAATTATTTCAAAACCTCCATCTTGATGGCAAATGTACATCTACTGATGATGTATCCATAATTTATGTAAATGGGTTACCAATGGCATTCTTTGCTGGCATCAGCATTTGCCTGGTGCAATCATTATGTAGTCTGATATATGGGTTTTAATGATGCTTTTTATTTCATAAAAGTTTATCATATGGGTTGCACCATTATATTTTATAACGTGAAGTCTAATAAGTGGTTGTGTTAGATGATGTGAAGTCTACAGGAATGACAATGGTAAAAGGTTAAGAGAATTCTTTATTGTTTTCTAGTCACAAAATATTTTGATGATATCTGCCCCTGTTGCAGCTTGTATGCAGTCATTCAATTATTAGACCATAAAACATTTTGTATAAGTTTGTCTAAATGTGTTGGATCATTTTATCCTAAAATTTTTGCCCTCCTGCTCCAAAACCACCTTTTCTTGTTGACTATCAGTACTATCTAGCACTTAAGCCTATGCAAAATATGTAAATAAAGTATAGCTTGTTTGTATTTGTATTGGTAGGAATTTATTGTTAGATATTTTGTAGTCAATGAAATGCCATTGTATATCAGGTAAAAAAAAAAACATTCCCCCATTTTCTGGTCATATGGTCATAAAATAGATTGATGATTTACTATTTAGTTAATGTTGTTATTCTTTCAGGTGTGTGATAATGGAGCTAGCATCTTCTTTTGTTGAAGGAGCCAAGGAGGATCTTATTGATCTAATCTATAAATTTATTACACACACTTTTGAGGTATATTGTTGGCACTCTTTACCCACGAGTAACATGACATGCTTTTTATTAATGCCAATTCTGTTTCTCCTTTGACTAATGGATTTAGGCTGACACCATTTGTGAACCTTTGGTTTTAGGTAACTAATAAGTCTGGTAATTGTGAAGCATACCACACCTTGAGCAGAATTCTGGAGGTCTGAATTGGCATCTCCCAACTCTTAAATATGTTATTTTTGGAGCTTGTTATCATTATGAACTTGATTCTCATTTATGTTATGGAATGGGACAGGAACATGCCTGGTTTTCTTCTTCCCGATTTGTTGAGCTGATTGATTTGTTACTTGGTCTTAAGTCTCCTGTTGATATTGCCTCTCTTAGGAGTCGCTTTGCTAGTCTCCATATATTAATGATTCATGCATTGAAGGTAAAAAATTATCTCTTTAAGGTAATGATAAACTTATTTATTTTTTATAATGGGGGAAATTGTGCAGTTGGTCCTTAATAGTAGTAGGCGGTGTTTTTATTTTTCTAATTAGAAAGATGTTTGTTCGCTTCACTAAATATTGGTGCATAATATAGCGATAAGTTTGGAGAGCTGCCTGGGTGCGCTTTCTATCTTTGATTTCCTCTTGTTCTTTCTCTTTCCTCTGTTTTGATCTCATCTTTTACTTTTCTACCTGTTAATTGTTTAATTTTATTTTAATATATTTTTCTCTGAGTTATTTTCTGCTGTCCCAGTTAGTGATTCTTAAACTAATGCAGCATGCCCCATAGATCTGGTTTTGAAATTTTTAGCACTTCCTCTATGAATGTGTCTCATGTAATTACTCAAAATGATAACAGAAGCCATATCTTTTTCTAGAAGTTAAGATGAAAGTGTACTGGTTGGTAGGAAGCAAAGGTCTTTGAGTGCCCTCTATCAATTAAGATTAGCTATCAGAGCATGCAACACATGCAACCATATTAAACAATTCTTGTTATTGTCAAAGTAAGTAAATAAATAGGGATACATACACGCTTATAGAAAAAATAACAAGAATACCAATAAAAATGTGAAGCCCTCCAAAATGTGGACAAATTTGCTCCTATTTTGTCTTATCTAATATCCAAATACGTTTTTGCTTGATGGCCTGGGAAGATTAGATGCTATCATTACATAACAGCCCCTTCCCCCTATGCTCTTTTTATCAATGGTCCATGCAGTTCCAAAACATTGATGGTTGTTGACTGCAGTAGCCGAAAGCATTTCTCTACTTTTTTGTTTTATACATGTGGGTTTATAAAGTCATCTTATCATGTATGAGATAGTTGAAAATATTTTCAGTTTCTGCTAACCGCCATGAAGTTTTATATCCCTACTATGACTGACTTCACCAACGCTATTTCATTATTCAGCTTTTGTTGAATGATAAGCGATGATGCCAAAATGACCAATGCTTGTTTTGGCTTGCTGTAGTTCCTTCCACTTGAATTGTATAGCTCGTTGGCTACACTTTACCAGACAATCTCAGATGGCTTTTGTATTTTGTGTCCATTTTTCCTTTTGGGTGATTGTTGCAAGGAGCAGGAAGAAAATTTTGTTTTGTTTAAGTTTAGAAGCCAATTATATTTTTTATTATTGGTCCATTGGATTTTATTTAGGTCTTATTATTTAATTGACTGGAGTGAAGGTTATTTTCGTAATTCAATAATTGGGCTTTGACCCAAGTCAATTAAGATTGGGGGTTTTTTCTGATCAAAGATTTGGGTTTGTCATAGTAGTCTATATAGGCATATTATTATATTCCTATGGAGACAAATTTATGATTGACTTATCAAAAAAAAAAAAAAAAAGCTTATGATGAATTAAAACTCAGTTGGAATTTTTCCAATAGTTTTGTGTTGACTCTAGCCAACCCTAAGTTTAGAATCCTAAGTTTTCTATCATGCTTAATGCTGATTCCCATGTTTAATTTTATTTTTCGGTTGTTTATATTATCAAATTCTTTGAGAAATTTTTACTTCATCAGTTTTGGTACCAGCTCTCATTGTTTTGCACTTGTGGTATGTGACCTATGTTCAATTATCATGCTTTTCCACTTGCAATTCAGACCTTGACACCTGTGCTGGTGTTCTTGTTTCAAAGGATCTTCCACAAACATTTTATGCTGAATGAGGAGGCTGTGTTACATTCTCATAGTTCCATATTTTAATTTCTTTTCAGAATGAAGATTAACTACTTACATGAAATACAGCCAGAACTCATTTGGCACATTACTTGTAGTTTAGTTGGTTCCCTACAAACATCTACACTTTTCTGCCTTATTTGTGAAGCAGCAACCTTTTCTATACAGTTTTAAAAAGGCAGTTCAATTTCTTTTGCTGAATTTTTGTTAAATCTTTGTATGCTCTGTGCAGATGAGGTTGGAGGAGGAGAATACAAAGGCTTTTCTTATTCTCAATGAGATTATACTCACATTAAAGGAGGTATGAGCTATTATTTCCAGAAGTATGATGTTGTAAATGCTTTACCCCATTTTTGTTTAGCCCGTTGTCTCTCTCTCAAGCTAGTTAGTTTCTTAAGAGTACATCAGTGAAGCTCTGCCTGAATTTTAGACTTGACCTTGTAACTGGGAATAATGAGATCTTTATCCCATATGTGTCACTCAGTTCTATCCTTTAATTTTTTTAGGCCAAGAAGCTTGTAGCTTAAATCTCTTAATTAGATAATGTCTGTTCACTTCCATTAACCTACTATTGATGGATTGTGACATGATGCTGCCACTAAAGTAGCATCCGAGGTAGATATATCTATATCCATGTTAAGTCTTTTTCCGCTAAGTTGAATATTCATCTGAAGTCAATTATGATCTCCAGTTAGGGAGTCAACACATCTACGAATAATGAGGATACTTGACCGTATGTACATTTAGTGGATCATCTGAAAGCATGGAGAGGCCCTTAAGAGCTCTACTGTCTTGCAACTTCTGGGAAACTAGGTTGTATAAGTTGGCAGTTGTACGCCAATATTTCCTTCTCCCTTTATAATAGTTTTATATTTTCTAAATTTTATTTTGTATGCATGTTGTAGTGGGGGGCTGTGATCTAATTCTATCTTTCCTTTTGATGAATGTACATTTCTGTTGTCGACTTTTTGAAGTAAGCTTGGTACATGAACCTTCTGAAGCTTCTTGTGTCAACATTACTTGAGTTCCATTATAATCACACCCTTTTTATAACTCTTATTTGCTATTGAAGCAGAGTCACCAATTCTGGGTTCAAGAGACAGCCAATGGTAATGGCATCGTTGTGCTGCCCCATGTCTGTTGAACCCCACCTCCCCCTCTATCTACCTATAAAAAAGTTGCCTATTTTGCGATAAGAAAGATTTCTGCACTACTAATGTGTTTTTTTATATGTAGGGAAACGAAGAATTCAGGAAAGCTGCTTATGATATTCTCCTTAAGATAAGTGCCAGCTTGAAAGACTCATCAGCTATTTCTGATGCACCTTATCACAAACTGATTGGCATGGTAAGTATATTTAATGATTCTACTTCAACATCTGATTTAATACAGATGGTACTTTTTAATTACTTGATTATTTGATGAATTACCGCTTCCTCAACTGCTTTCATCTTTAATATCTAATGATTTTACAATAATCAGATAATGGGCTATCTTTCTGGTTCATCTCCTCATATAAAGAGTGGGGCTGTGTCTGCCCTGTCAGTATTGGTTTATCAGGATGCAGATATCTTTCTTTCAATGCCTGATATTGTCCCCTCACTTTTATCTTTGCTGCACACCAAAGTGGTGGAAGTTATAAAAGTGAGTGTTCTCTTAGTTGCTCCTGATTCAGTGGTTGGTACGATTTTGCTTTTTATGCTAATTAGTTGATTGCATATTTAACAGGCTGTTTTGGGCTTCGTGAAAGTACTAGTGTCATGCTTACAAGCCGAAGACCTACACAGGCTTCTGTCTGATGTTGTCTATGAAGTTTTACCATGGTCATCTGTCTCCAGACATCATTTTAGATCAAAGGCACTTGCAAATTTGACATTAAGCACTTATTTTCCTTATTTACATATATAAATGAAATTATATTGGTGTTGGTGTTGGAAATTTTCATACATGTGCTTCTGCATCTTTATTCACAGGTCATTGTCATAATGGAGATAATGATACGGAAGTGTGGTTCTGCAGTTGTTGAGTCAGTTACTCCAGAGAAATATAAGAGTTTTCTGAAGACTGTTTTTGAGGTGATTCTTTCATTTCCTGTTTTAAGCTCATTTTTAAATATAGTTTATTTTAATTTTAGAGAGGGACTTGATCATCCAATTGGTTGAGAACTCCTTTGAGCTGTTTAGGCCCTCAAGTTTGATCTTTTTTATACTGTAATGAATTATTTTCAAATAGTGTAATCTCTACTAAAAATTGTTGGTGATGCAAATATAGCTTGATCATAGGTTCCTCTCCACGGAGGCCTTGTTTTAAATGTCAAAGTACTGGCACAAGGCATTAATAAGCCACATGTTTATGTGGCTTCACAGTTATTTATAATCTTGAGAAAAACATTAGCAATATAATGTTGCAGCATGTCTTAAGATAGTTTTCTGAAGAGTAGCTGTACTTGTCATGCACAATTAGCATGGTAGAAGCACGTCCTGTGAGCTCAACTAGGTGGATGGCAAATATGGAGATGGAGGATAGTTCAGTGGGATTAGAGGTCTGGAGGAGTTTGATAGACATTGTGCATGAAATAAACACAAGCTAGTATTCGAAACTAGGTATCTGGCCGTGTCTTTGTATGATCCCACACTCGTATTGCGTGGAACGCCTTATGCATTTGTAAGAGAATGCTAGGACGGGCTCAACCACAAGTGTCACAAACCAGAATGAAACCACCAATGCTGAAAGCTTTTATTTCTTTTTAGGGGGGAGGGTAAGATATTCTGATTTTGTTATTAAAATGTTACATAGACCAGCTATTGGCTGTTGTTTGATTGTTTTCCTTGCATTCTTTTCTTATTTTACCCTTTTCCTCTATTCTCTACTATCAATTTGGTCTCATAGTGTGTCCTCAGCCATTCATTAGATGAAGGCCTCTAGTTAAAGACACATAAAGACTTTCTTGCCCCCCTTAATGAATGAGCATTATCGGTTTAAACATAGGGATGTAATGTCCCTCCTGCAGCCGTTTTTCTTTTGGTGGGAGTTCATTTGAAGTGTGTTTGATAAAGAATCATTTCATTTGGAATCCACTGGGTTAGGCCTCATAAGGTTATTGAGTTGTTTGAGTCTTGGTAGGGTAAGTTTGGGCAACATTGCAATATTGATTTTTGGAGACTTGTGCCTCATTGCTTGATATGGTGCATTTGACGTGAAAGGAATGTTAGAAGCTTTGAGGGATGTGAGCGTTCTATGCTAGAGATTAAGGTTTTTTTCTTATTTTACCCTTTTCCTCTATTCTCTACTATCAATTTGGTCTCATAGTGTGTCCTCAGCCATTCATTAGATGAAGGCCTCTAGTTAAAGACACATAAAGACTTTCTTGCCCCCCTTAATGAATGAGCATTATCGGTTTAAACATAGGGATGTAATGTCCCTCCTGCAGCCGTTTTTCTTTTGGTGGGAGTTCATTTGAAGTGTGTTTGATAAAGAATCATTTCATTTGGAATCCACTGGGTTAGGCCTCATAAGGTTATTGAGTTGTTTGAGTCTTGGTAGGGTAAGTTTGGGCAACATTGCAATATTGATTTTTGGAGACTTGTGCCTCATTGCTTGATATGGTGCATTTGACGTGAAAGGAATGTTAGAAGCTTTGAGGGATGTGAGCGTTCTATGCTAGAGATTAAGGTTTTTTTTTTTTTTTTTTTTTTGTTCTTGATATGTGCCCCCATAGTACATCCCCAACGTACTTGGGTTGGCTTTTTTATTAATAATATTTTACATTACCTATCAATATATATATATATATATATATGATGAAAGATTATTTGGATTGCTATTCCTCGTTGCTTGATGTGGTGCATTTGGTGGGAGAGAAACAACTGGTGCTTTGAGGATTTAGAAAGGACAGTAGCCGATCTTAAACCTTCTTTAGAATGCTGACTGATTGGATGTCCATCGTTGGAAGCCATTCCATTTTTTCAATCTATGATATGATGGATGTTTGTAACTTTTGTACTTGATTGTTATGATCCCCAGCTGTATATGTTGTGTATACATAGGTGATTCTTTTTTATGATTTGAATAAATTTTAGATTACTTATAAAAAAAAACATATATGATGGAAGATTATGTTGTCCTCATGTTTCTTATTGCAGAACCGCCATGGCAAAACGAGTTCCAAAGAATCTGATGCTGGTGATACAGAAATGATGCTTGCAGATTCATCTATGAAGGCTTCTAGATCCGTGTACAAATGATCACATTTTTTATGCTGCTCTGTTCTTTTGATAAATCTTGCTCTATTCTTTCTTTCCATCTCTTATTTTGCTTTATTGTTTTTAGGCTGGAGAAGAGGAAACACAAAGCAATGAGTTCTATACCTGAGGAGAATGGTTCAGTAGAACAAAGGAAAAGAAAGAGAGAGAAGAAAAACAATGCCTATTCCCGCATCCCTAGCTCAAATGAGCATCACCCGTCATCTGGTAGTGGTGGTGGTTTAAGAGCAGTTCAAAGTGCTAGGCTATCTCATAATGCAAAATCAATGAAGGGTCAGTCAGAAGGAAGACAAAAGAAGAGCAAGAGGAATCACGACCAAATTATGAAAAATCATGAAAAGAGAAAGGAGCCAACTAACACAAGCAAGAAAGATGAAGCAACTCATATACCTAATGCTTCCAAATTAAGCAGACACAAGGTCGGGAGGAAAAGACAGAAGATTAATAAATGAGTAACGATGTGCACTAAGTCTGAATAGCAATTGCTTCCCTGAAGGACGAGAAGAATTTGGCACTCTGCTTGTACTGCCCTACTGAAGATGTTCATGTAGGATGAGAGCAAGCTTCTCACATTTTCATTGGGGAGTCATTTCCTCAGGAATTGCAGAGATCAAGGAATTCTACGAGCTGTGTTGGTCTAGTTTAAAGAGTGATTCTGGATCTCTCTAAAGATGGGATTCTGGCTTTATTCACTTGGAGGGTGCTGAGCAGTGCAAAAAGTCACTAGTTTTGGTCCAGCTTAATACTTAGTAGTGGGTGTTGCCATGGTTGGCTACAAGTCTGAAGCCGCTGAACTGTTCAGCCATGTGATTAGAGGGCATTTGTATACATATTTTGTTTATTAGTCTTAAAAAGCGCATTTTTTTCTTTTTTCTTTTTTTGGCTACAATATACTCCAAATCATTCTTACTATTTTGTCTTTAGCAGGTAGGGTTGGAAATCTATTTAATTTTTTTTTTATTAAGGTTTTAAATGGTTTTTTTTTTTAAAGCTTATTAATAAATAAAAAACGTCCAACGGTTAAATTAAAGTTGTTACATTAATAGAAAATATATATTTACTAAACTATGATTATCACGATCACTTTAAATATCTTAATGGTTATAGGATTGCTTTTAACAAATATCTCTATAATGCTTCAAGATCATTCCCCCATACTCCCCTTACTTATTTTTGTTCTAAAGGCTGAGTTATCGGGTTTGGCAGCAGGTTGGGCCAATAGGCCGGGCTAATGGGCTAGCCTATTGGGCATAAAACTAGCACACGGCTTGACCCATTGGGTAGTGGGAAATCCATGGGCCTCAACAACAACAGGTTGGCCGCCCATTAGCTCGACGGGCTGTTGAGCTACTGGGTTGGGCTGTATGCAATGAACTATTTGGTGATCCTTTGGATGATAAGAGCTGATAAGAGACTATCCAAGTGGAGATGTTCATGAAAGATGAGATAATCAAGAGAGTCAGCTTCTTACATTTCACCAAGGCGTAGTCTTCTTAGGAACTGTAGAGAACTAGAGATCAAGAAATTGGTGGATGTGTTCTTTTTTATTTTTTTGACCGAGGTGGATGTGTTCGTTGAGTTTAAAGAGATTGGTAGAATTCTTGAATCTCTTTGAAGATGGACACATGGATTAATTTCTTCTTCTTCTTCTTCTTCTTCTTCTTCTTCTTCTTTTGGGATAATTCATGTCTTTATTCACTTATTCAGGTAGAGGTTTTGAAAGAAGCAAAGTAATTTGCCCTTTGAATATGTTCAAAAACTGGATTTATGTAAAATACAATTGAGAGGTGATGTTTTAAAGGAAAGACAATGTGCATTAGCCATAGACCATAGAAAATCAATAAACATTTTGACTTACATGCTAGTATGAATTTTATGTACTTGATTTTGTGGCTGGAAAAGACCTAGGTATTTTGTTTTGATTTTATTTTTAATTTGTTGGAATTCTATTACTTCATTTTGGTTCTCGTTTTTTCTGTTGTTATGCTTTTTGTTTAGGTCTCTCTCCCTTGCAATGGCTTATTTTCCATGGTTTATTATATGTACGTATTCTGTGTTAATGTATGAAAGTATGCGATTGGAAGACCATCTTTACACAACATTTTCTATAGATACAACAAGAATTTTGTACTGTTTGGAAGAATGTGCATGAGACGTATGTATTCACTATTCACAACCACACATTAAAGTTGAACCATTTTTTTTTTCTCTTATTCTTTGACCTTTTGGTAAGAAAGTGAATGAAAGAATATATTAAACATTTTTATTCATCTGTGATGTATTTTCCTTAAAATCACAATGAAAATTTGGGAAAAAATATATACTAAATTTATTAAAAAAAAAAAAAATCTTATTTAGTTCAATTTTTATAACATCTTATAAAATTATATTAATAAGATAATATAAGTATGCTATTAAATTATATGCATAGTATACCCATATGTACGTTTATTTATGGTTTTTTCATTTCCGTTTTTTATACCTTATTTTTTCAATAAAAAAAAATTTAGATCTTGATCCGAATGAGAAATGTACATATTTCATATCAATGTCACACTGTACATCTTCCGTCCCATACTTTTTTTTTTTTTGTGGGGGGGGGGGGGGGGGGTGGGGGGGGGGGGGGGGAAGGTGTGTAAATAAAAAAATGCATAAGAGGAGAGGGTGACAATCCTTACATGCCGAAGGCAACATGGAGGAAGATTGGCACTAACGCACTCACTAATGGATATTAGGGGGAGTCGAATCCAATATCTAAGTCTTGTTGGTCCAACGCACTTTTTCCGTCCCAGACATTACTACTACTTAAGTGTTGGGTCCCAAATAGTATTACTACCAATATTATCAATTCCAAATAGCAATCATATACAAAAACACAAATACTAACGTGGAAAACCCTTTTCTCATTGAAGGGAAAAACCACGGGATAAATTCTGAATCAATTTCACCATTCTCAAATTAATTATAATATCTCGTGTATGTTTCACAGCCAAAGAAAAATCTTTCTTGTTTTTCTTTGCTCTTACATATACTCTATCTCACGGCTAAAGGAAAATCTCCTTATTTTTCTTTACTCTCTCACACACTAATTATTTATCTAGAGGGCGGCAACACACTTTTTTTTTTTTTTTTTTTTTTTTTTTTTTTTTTTTTTTTTTCCACATAGCTCTCTTTGGCTATCTTCTTGTAGGTGGCAACAAGTTGCTTTTTCCTCCTTGGCTAGTCTTCTTAAAGTTGGCAACCCTTTGTTCTCTCCTCCCTTGCCTATCTTTTTCAAGGCAGAAACACTTTGCTCTCTCCTCCTTGGCTATTGGACCCTTGGGCCAAAGCCATTAAATTCATTGTAACATTGTCTATTTATAAAACTCTTTTCCTATTTCTTCTTGAACTAGAAATACATTACTTATTTAATAATGAATAGTCTTTCCTTCCGCACAAAGGGAACCCAAATTAATTTTTCCGAGGCAATTTTCCAACATTACTATAATGACTTAAGGAAAAGCTTTAGCCACATCTGCGCTATACCTCAAAAGGACTAGTCACAATTGAAACTCCTTATAGTTGTTAATAAAGCCCAGATCTACCCAGTTAATACCCGATGTGGGACTCATCACACACCCACACACATCACACAATCAATCAAATTGGGGCATCACAATCACCCCCACTTAAATCCCTAACGTTTTCGTTAGGGCCTACTTTGTGGGGTAGTGTCTCTGAGCCCACAGGGGGTTACTAGGCCAGCTCTGATACCATATGTAACGACCAAAAAAAAAAATGCTAGCCACATCTGCGCTATACCTCAAAAGGACTAGTCACAATTGAAGTTCCTTGTAGTTGTTAATAAAGCCTAGATTTACTCAGTAAATACCCGATGTGGGACTCATTACACACCCACACACATCACACAATCAATCAAATTGGGGCATCACAATTACTATCCCAACAAAAATAAAAAATAAAAAACACACACTCACACGCTGCAACACAAAAAATGGAAGGAGAGATAAATGCTGCTATGAAAGAACATGGCCATGGTGAAATTGTTAGAAAGTTGAAATTCAATAATATATCCAATGATATTTTTATTATATATATTATTAAGGTAGATCACATAATTAAAATCCCATACAAATAAAATTCAAGCTCTTATTTTGACCTTGACCAGCGGAAATCATGTAATGTGAATCCACCAGGAATATCATACACTCTGTGAAACGAAACCTCCTTAGTTAAGAACAATTTGGTTGGCCAGAAATTGGATTGAATGAAAATGAAGTGTCCCAAGCGTAGGCGAAGGAAGTGTTAGATGAAATCGTACCGCCATTAGCAGCGACTTGTAATCGGTTTCCGCTTTGAACTATGACGGTAGAGTCAAGAGGTAATACAGTTTGAAACCCATTGCTGCCTAATACCAAATCTGAGAGAGTACATGAGCAGTCAAGATTGATTGTCGCGTTCCACACTGGTTTTTGTTGTACAACTAATTCACTTTTTGATTGGACAACTGATACGTTGCTTAAGGAGCATTGACAATTCCCTGTAATTTAAGAAATACAAAATAATTAGTGACACCGAAATCTCCTCTTTATTTAATGGAAATGTAATTGGGCCTTGTGTAATTTATAGTGATTTTCGAATCAAATGAATTAATTTCCGTGATCTTTTACTTTAAAGCTAGCTGATCTTAACTATATATATATATAGAAACCTTTGTAACTATACATATCGAAAAGCTAGAGAAAAGCATTTATTGTTGCTATACTTTTGTTGATCCAAATTAACGGCCATATCATTTACCTATTTTTAACATTCTTTCTTGCTTAATATTACTTTTCCTTTATCTCTTTATCTTCCTTTATCTTTTACTTTTCTTATTCCTCTCCTCTTATTATAAATTTATAATTATCTTTTCCATTCTATTCATAGTTTTTTTACACATAAAAGGTAATTTTTCTCTCTTTCTCTTTTTTTTTTTTTTGGTGGAATTTTTTATATTTTTCTTGTATCTCTAATGCGTTGATATGATTAAATTTTGTGTTTTTAGGTTGTTATCTTTTTATTCTCTTTAATTTCATAAATGTTATCATATTGCGTTATAAAGATAATATATAAGAATATAATGTTATTTTATTACATAACATGACTTGGATAATTTGGTGTTTATTACTATATTTTTTATTTTTACTTTTTTCTTCTCATATTATTTTCTATAAATTTCTTATTATTCTCTCTCACATTCTCTCTTGAAAAAGTGTTTATTCTCTCTCTTGATTTTTTATTCTTTCTTGCAACTCTACTTTATATTGATGATTCATTGTGATTTTTAAAACTCTATTTTGGGTTTGTACATTTTGGTGTTGTATTTTTTAGTTTCCCATCACAATTACTCTCTCTCTCTCTCTCTCTCTCTCTCTCTCTCAAATAAAATTTAGATAATAAATTATACATATTTAGTAAAAGTTTGATATGAGTTTTGATTATCATGATAATCTCTTTTAAGAGTAAATAATTTGAATAATTTATTTAAATAAAATTATACATACATATATGTATATATTTTGCTTAAATGTATATTCAACCTCATGCAATTCATTTAAAAGTAACGACATTAAAACAAATGAATAGTTGGCCTAAAGATTACATTTGTATATTTATAACCTTTATATTTAGAAATACTTTTACTTAAATTTTGTCATATTGAAGTGGACTGAAATGCTACTATGGGGGGTTGGGCCCTGGAAACCATGTTAGCCTACCTGGACAAGGCCCAACATGAAGCCTAAAGCCCATTAGGCGATCTGAGCTTGATATGCATGGGGGGTAACCCCGAGCTTTATCACAATGGGCCCGACCTCTAAATATGGACCAGGGGTTGGGGAGATGGCACCCGAGTGTTTCCTAAGAAGTTGGCAGGGCGCTGACTGATCACAAAGGAAATCAGGGTAAGGCGCAACCTAGCAAGGTCAGTAACCGAGGACTAGTGGTTCTAGAAGGGGTCCACTCCCGTACACTATCTGGCGTCTAAAACAAGTTCTAAGGAAATCCTCTGAATTCGTGAGGATCCCTTGGGAATCTAGCAAGCATGGGAATGTGTGTGTAAGTGGAGAAAGTAATGATAGCCACATCGCTAGGAAGGGACTATAAGAGGGGGTAGAGGTCAGGGGGCAAGGGAGGTTGGAAATTTTGGAGAGGGGAAAGGTAAGAGAGCGAGAGATAGAGAAGGAAAACACTAGGATGCACTGGGGAATTTGGGGGAGGAACTAAGGCTTGTTTGGGGCCTAAATTGGTAGGATAGAGTTTAATCCCACCTATAAATAAATTGTGACCCCATTGTTGTGAGGGAGACGATTTTGGGCACACACAGCTACATTAATATAGCTTAACAAAAATGTAGTAACAATAAATGTTATGTTGAAAATTTTAGATATTACGAGTTTGAGCTATATATATATTATAATAAATTTGGATTTAGATTAGGTGCTTTCAACCTAAACATGTCTTTTTCCTATTATATAAGTGCACAAAAAAAGATCAAAGCAGACCAAAATGAACCAAAGTGATTGGAATGGATTGAATTGGACAAAATGAAACAAAGTGGACTAAATGGATAGAATAGGACCGAATAGGAACAAGGTGGACTGAATAGGACCACATGGACTAGATTGGACCAAAGTGGACCTAATATGACCAAAATGGCTAGAATGGACCGAACCGATCTAAAGTGTACAAAATGGATTGAATAGGACCAAAGTGAACTGAATGACCCAAATAGGATTGAAGTGGATAGAATGGACCAAATAGAAGCAGTGTGAACTGAATAGGACCAATTAGAACCAAAGTAGACAGAATGGACTGAATAGGATCAAAGTGGACAAAATGGACCAAAGTGGATAGAATGGATTGAATAGGACCGAAGTGGATAGAACAGGACCTGTGGGCTGAATAGGGCAAATGTGGATTGAATGGACCAAAGTGGGGCTGAATAAGGTAGAATGAAGTAAATTGGACCTGAAAGCTCGAAATGTGTGAAAACACAAGAGCTTGTTTAGACCCTAAATTCAAAGTTATGGCTTGGTTGATTTTATACCAACTTAATACTAAGTGTGAAATAGTGTAAACACAAGCATACAAGCAAGAGAGCTAATCTAATCCATATTTAAAGCAACACATCAGTAAAATGAAATGAACAAGAGTAGGGAAGAGAGATGCAAACACAGATAACACCGAGACGTGTTATCGAAGAGGAAATCGAAGAACTTGGTGAAAAACCTCTCCGCTGCCCTCCAAGCGATAATCGATCCACTAGACAATTAGTTGGGATACATGGGTGAGCAAAAGACCCTCCAAGCCTAATCTATCCTCTGTACCTAAGCCCTCCAAGCTCCTACTCCAACAAGGCTTCTCGGAACCGTGTCTTGTCTAGCACTCCGGATCCTGCAACAAGCTCCATGTTGCATTTGCCATCCTTGGCTTCTTCCAATACTTCCCAGCATCACCAAAACCTTACTTGACACTCTCAAAGGGTGTGGTAAGTGTTTGTGTTATTAACCTCTCAATGGTATGTAAATGGAGAGGTAGGAGATGAGGAAATTCCATAAACAAATGTGTAGAGAATTGTTGGTATAACAATTTCTAACTCTCAAGTGTTTTTGCTAGGGTTTTTTCTCAGAAGCCCTCATTTACATTTGTGGGTAATGAAGGAATATATAGTGTGGGTTCAGAAAGTTTGTATCAGATAGTACAGTTTGGCAGAACAGAAAGTTTCGCAGGTGTCTCGTGAGAAGTCCTTACCCGTGAGATACTCGTGAAACACAGCTGTCTCCATCTGTACTGACTTTTCACATTCCAGTCATGTGCAAGGCATATGCTTCCTTTCGCGGGATGCTTAGTTGCGAGATACCCGCAAAAACCCTCTTGGCTTCAATTGCTTGAGTCTTCATACTCTCTCTCACTATTACACAACCCTTACAATAAATTCCCATAACAAATACAGGGTACATAAGATTGAATAAAATTACAATCAAATTTGGCACGGAATAAAAGCCAACAAACAACATCTTTGTAAATCACAACTTTACAATATCGAATAGAACTTTAGTGGACAAAATGGAACTATAATTCAAATTGGTTGTTTCAAACCAATGTGACACACACGGGCCTTTCTCAGCTTTCAACTAGATTTCCAACTAATCTTTTCCCATCTTTTCTTTAAGAAGTTATGCCTAAAACATGAGGGATAGCTGGCTTAGGCTTCTTTATCTTTTCCACCAACATAGCTTGAGTGGTTAGAACTACACTCGCAATTGACCCTGCATTTTGAAGTGCACACCTTGAAACACGACAAGGATCTGCAACTACAGTACTGAGAAGATCTTCATATCTGCCTATCATTGCATTGTATCCAACATTGGGAAGAATTAAAGGATTTAAAACTTAAATTTTTTTACGGTAAAATTTGTTTAATTTTTTGTTTTGTTGATGAAACCTATTTAATTTTTTTTTAATTAAGTTTTTAAATAGTTTTTTTTTTAAAATATTTTAATAAAATAAATGTCCAACAGGTTATGCAAAGTTGTTAGACTACTTAAAAAAAAAAAAAATTACCAAACTAAGTTTATCACGATCACTTTAAGTATCTCACTGCTTAGGGGATTACACTTAAAAATAATATTTTATAATGTCTCAAGATCAATCCCCAATTCCCTATACTTCCCCTATTTATTTTTGTTATGAATGCTGAGTTATTGAGCTTTGCAGCAAGTTAGGTCAACAGACTAGGCTAATGGGCTAGCCCATCAGGCACACATGAACTTAAAACCTAGCACATGGCATGACCCATTGGGCTACCCATGGGCCTCAATAACAACAGGTTGGACTGCCCATTAGCTTGGTGGGCCGTCGAGCTCCTGGTCGGGCTAGAGGCAATAGGCTGTTTGGTGACCCTTCAGATGGTAAGAACTGATAAGAGTCTATCTTTATTAAACCATATCATTGAATAGAAATTACTTCCACCCTAAAAGATGGAAGGAATTTGGTAAATTTTTCTTGTACTACCCAAGTGGATATGTTCATGAAAGATGAGATATCAAGAGAGTGATCTTCTTACATTTCATTGAGGCATTGTCCTCTTAGGAACTTTATGTTGGGGTTTATGCCCTAAAATCCAATTTATTAGCATGTCATAAATAATTAAATTGTTTAATTATATGAGACTATCTATAAATGAACTAATGAGACATTATCTTAGTCCATGAGATGCATAGTATGTGATTTATGTGATTTAGTCACAGAAGATATAAGTCACAAGTTCTTTGTAAACTCAGAATTTTAATTCATAGCCAGTGATGAAATTGGACATTTCATTTGTGAAGATTGTAACATATCAACTAAGATGATTTGTCTTGATCATGGAAGTGGAGATTTCTAGTTAATATGTTGATATTTTTTAAGAGTTAAGACATATTGAACTGGACCGTTGTGAGATTTATTATTCTCCTAACGACTGGCAAATGAATAATAAATCTCACGACTTCTATTTACATCAACTCTAAATCCTGAGAGAATAATGAACCTGATCATGAGGTGTAGGTTACTTTGATATATCAGTAGTGAGATCTAAAGTCACGATCAAAATCTCAGTATGTTGGATAGCTGCATTTAATGTTAATGAAACATATATTCTTAAGATGAAATTCATAATCTCTTAACGGAAATATAAAATATTTCCTTGAGATAAGTTTAATGGGTTTGGTTATTCAGAGTGTTGGGCCCAACCACTTTAGTAAGGAGTTCCTAAAGTATATATTTATGAAATTGGATTTCATAAATATATGATGAATAACTTAAAGGATTAAACTGGGTACTTAAGGATTAAGATGTAGTAATCTTTAAAGTGGCAGTCAACATTCATGACTTTATATTATTACGAATATTTTAATGAAGGGGTTGCATGTGTAATAAAGTCTTGGGATATAATTTATTAATAAGGCTTAGAGTGCAATTATATTTATAAAGTAGTATTGAATATAATTAATGATAATTTTGGACTTGTCAAGAGTTGACAGAAAAGTCCAAGGCCCATTGGAGTTAGAGTCTTATTTGTTCTCTTTTGGTCATACTCCAAGCCACATACTAAAACCCAATTGGAATGGCCCAAAAGGCTTGCCTAATTAGATAATTAGTAAAATATAAGGAGAGAAACATACAAAATTTCATAAAAGAATTTTTAAGAGTTTACTTAAGGAATGAAATGGTGTGTATCTGAGTGTAAGCCACTCTCTTATTCTCCCATTGGAAACAGATTGAGAGACCACACTTTTTGGGCATTAAGTGGAATTGGAGTGAAGATTAAAAGTATTCCCAAGTATTTCTAATCTTTTGTTTTTGATTTTCACTGTACTAAGATACGCTTTCTTGTTCTTAAATTCTGAAACTTACATAATACATGTTATCAATTGCGAATGAAATAGATCCGTTAATTTTCTACTGTGTATGTTTTATATACGATACAAACATGTATTTTTCCAACACTTTAGAGAGAGATCAAGAAATTGGTAGATGTGTTGTCGAGTTTAAAGAGATTCATAGAATTCTTGAATCTCTTTGAAGATGGACACCTGGATTAATTTCTTCTTCTTCTTCTTCTTCTTCTTATTCTTCTTGGATAATTCTTGTCTTTATTAACTTATTCAGGTAGAGGCGTTGAAAGGAGCAAAGTAATTTTCCCTTTGAATATTATGTGTTAGAAAACTGGATTTACGTAAAATACAATTGAGAGGTGATGTTATAAAGGAAATTAAGACAACGTGCGTTAGCCATTGACCATTGAAAATCAATAAACATTTTGACTTACATGCTAGTATTAATTTTATGTACTTGATTTTGTTGCTGGAAAAGAACTAGGTATTTTGTTTGGTTTTTATTTTTAATTTGTTAGAATTCTATTACTTCATTTTGGTTCTTGTTTTTTCTGTTGTTATACCTTTTGTTTAGGTCTCTCTCCCTTGCAATGGCTTATTTTCCATGGTTTATTATGCGAAAATGAAAATGCAGTGCTTTTATTTAAGTTGTTGTTGTCTATTTTGAACCTGTTTGAAATAATGCATAAAATTAGCGACTTAATTTATTGGTTGGAAAACATATTTTGTATTAAATACAACATAAATTATGTACCATTGGAAGAATGTGCATGAGATGTATGTATTCACAGCAACATATTAAATTTATTTATTTTTTCTTATTCTTTGACTTTTTGGTAAGAAAGTGAATGAAAGAATATATTAAACATTTTTATTCATTTGTGCTGTATTTTCCTTAAAATCACAACTAAAATTTTGAAAAAAAGATACACTAAATTTATTAAATGTTTATTTAGTTCAATTTTTATAACATCTTATAAAATTATATAAGTATGTGATTAAATTATAGTTCATATATAGTATACCCATTACCCATAATTACATATATTTACAGTTTTTTCATTTCCGCTTTTTATGCTGTATTTTTTTTATAAAGAAATTTAAATCTTGATCCGAATGAAATGTGTACCTGTTTCATACATATATCACACTTACATCTTCCACCCCACACATTTTTTTTTCTTGGTAAATTAAAAAACTCAAACCCAATACCTAAGTCTTTTTGGCTCAATGCACTTTTTCCGTCCCATACATTACTAGTTAACTGCTTAAGATCCCAAAAATGGAAAAAAGAAAAAAAAGAAAAAAAGAAAAATAAAACCACACTCACTCACTTGCTGCAACATAAAAAATGAAAGGAGAGAGAAATGCTACGAAAGAACTTGGCCATGGTGAAATTGTTAGAAAGCTGAAAGTCAATGTAATCCAACGATATATTTATTATAAAATATTAAGGTAGATCACATAATTAAAATCTCATACAAGTAAAATTCAAGTTCTCTTTTTGACCATAACCAGAAATCATGTAAAATGAATCTACCAAGAACATCATAAACTCAGTGAAACGAAACCTCCTTAACACTTTTATCCAGAACAATTTGGTTGGCCAGAAACTGGATTGAATGAAAATGAAGTGTCCCAAGCGTAGGCGAAGGCTGTGTTAGAGTGTGGTGCAATCGTACCACCATCAGCAGTGACTTGTAATTGGTTTCCGCTTTGAACTACGACGGTATGGTCAAGAGATAATACAGTTTGAAACCCATTGCTGCTTAATACCAAATCTGTGAGAGTACAAGGGCAGTCAAGATTGATTGTCACATTCCACACTGGTTTTTGTTGTACAACTAATTTGCTTTTTGATTGAACAACTGATAGGTTGTCTAAGGAGCATTGACAATTTCCTGTAATTTAAGAAATACAAAATAATTAGTAACACCGAAATTAATCTAATCTATTAAGAAGCATCAACACAAACACTAACAAATGTATTGACAAATTTCAAATTTATTTTAAGTTGGTAAACAAAATAACTATCAAAATATTTAATGAAGACAGACATATATGTAGGAGTGACTCTAGCTAGCTAGTGTGTAAAATCAAGAGCAGCGACAAATTCTTCCAAATGAATATATATGCATGGTAGTAGAAAGCCATGTATTTCAGGACGTACCTTCGCTAACAAGACTCAGGAAGGAAAAAACACAAAGAAGTTTGATGAAAGCTGCCATTGCTAAAATCAATACTACTGCTACTTAGTTTCTCTGCTTTTTTCCTGAATGGAATGCAACTAGGTCATGTGTAATTTATAGTGATTTTCGAATCAAATGAATTAATTGCTGTGATCTTTTACTTTAAAGCTAGCTATTCATACAAAAATTTATTACCTATTTAATTAGAAAGACCTTTAAATTTTGATAGGATAGAATTCCATAATATTTATTTATTTGGTAAAGAGAATAATAAAAAATACTATCTTATTTTCCTATGTTTGGCAATTGAAAAATTATCTTTTGACTTTCATTCTTTAGCTTAGTGTGAGATAAAATTGATTTCAAGACAATTTTAGTAAAAAAACAGTTCTATCTCTTCCCAAGCTAAACAAGAAAAGTAAAGAGATAATTTTTCATCTAAGCAAAGCTTAGCTTTGAATAAATGTATATCAATTTAACCTTCTAACTAAGTAAAGATTTTTAATGATTTATTTAATTTTTGATATTTATTTCTATTCTACAATGAATAAGAGAACTCTTTCATTTAGCTTACCACCTCATCATCTTTTAATTACCATCATATTTCACACTTAGTTTTCTACCAAAGCAAAGTTTTAAATGAATGTATAACTATTTAACCTTCTATCTAAGCAAAGATTTTAATAATTATTTAAATTTTATTATTTATTTATATTACAGAATAAATAATTTTATTTCCTTACCATTTAAATTTAATAAAATTTATTGGAATTACTTAGCATTATATATATATATATATATATAGACACACACACATACACACACATAAGTGGAGTCAAAGTACCTCCCCTCCCCAAAACTCCTTTACACTAATACTGTTACAGGGAATTAACAAAAAAAAAAAAAACTGTTAGAGAAATAATGTTACCCCTCCCTCCCTCTTTTGCAAATAGAAAATATCTTAAGATTTTTTTTTTTAATAATTTTGAGGAACAATTATTTTAGAAGTTGAAATTCACAACAATTGGGTTTGTACTTGGTTTTGCTATTGGAAAAAATAACGAAGATCTGTTGTTTTTTTTTTGAGAAGGTCTTTCCTGGAATTCTATTACTCTTTAATTTTGGTTTCTTCTCTTGCTATCATTTTTTTTAGATGAGTAATGCTAAATCCACAAACTATGTTACAATATTGGTTTTAATCTAGGCCAATCATTAACATCATTTTTTTTTTTTTTCAATAACCATTCACCACATCAGCAGTTTATAAAATTATTTATAAAAAAATTTGTATTTCTAGCATTACTCTTTTTTAGACATATCTCTCACTTACTCCATATATTCCATGGTTTGTTGTAAAAAATGAAATTAAATACAATGGATTCGTTTCAATTTTTGTTATAATTGCTATTTTGAACCTATTTGAAATATTGGGTATAAGCAACGAGTTATTTTATTAGTTATAAGGTATTTTGTGAAAACAAATTTCCCCCCTATGTTATTTTGTCTTGGAAATAGATATTATTTGAGTTATGAATTTAAATTTTTATAAGTTAGTGAAGACATTTACCCTTATGAAAGACATTTAATAAGTTAATTAAAGACACTTATTTTTTTCAATGCTATACATTTTGTTTGTGATTTAATTTTTTTTAAAATTTTTAAAATTGTTAATTTTGAATACTACTTTAAGATATAGAATCATAAAATTTATTGAAAGAAAAATCCTTTAGATTGCACCAGTTTTTTTTTTTTTTTTTTTAATAATTTTTTCTCGCACTTTTTACAAGCTAGAGTTGATAATATTGAGGATAAGGTTTTTTTGAGAGCAACGTTTCAAACTCCCCCTATATTTTTTAGTAGGTGTGAATTTTAAAAATTCATTTGTTATATTACATTTTCTATATATTTTTAACACGCATGTCAAATTTTGTTCAAATCGAATGTTATTTATTATTTGATTAATAAAATTATTTTTTATACATAATTTTATATTACAAAAACTTAAAATTTAAATATTCGATTGATGACATAGTTATTAATATTTGATATTTTTAAAATTTTGCAAGTATGGAAGATATAATAAAAATATGTAATTCAAATAGTTAGAATTTCAAAATTTACATACAATAAAAAGATATAAAAAAAGTTTGAAAAGTTTCTCTCAAAATTGGTTTAGAGAGAAACATTTCCTTATATTGAATTCATGCACGACATCTTGATCTAACAGGTTTTATGGAAAAAATCAAGCCAAAATAAATTCCAATAACCAAAACATTTCCTATAACACGAAATATGAACATTTGAAAATCAAAATTTCATGTTGCCCATGATATTAAATGGAGCAATTAATTAAACCCGGTACATAAATAGAGCTCTTATTTTGACCAAAAATGATCTAAAGTGAATCTACCAATAAGAACATCAGAAACTCTGTGAAACCTCCTTAAGAACAATTTATTTGGGAAGAACGTGGCTGGAATGAAAATGAAGTGTCCCAAGCATAGGTGAAGCTAACTGAAGAAGATAATCTAACTGGCACACCTTTGTTAACAAGACATTCATTGCTAGATTTGGACAAAAACGAAGGGTCAACAACATATCTAATTGGGAACATTGACATCCATTAGTGATTGCCACACTCCACACTGGCTTTTGTTGCACTACTTCTCCAATTTTAGATTGATTAATGGTTACTTGGCTTAGCGTACTGTTAAGAAAAATTAATTTAGAACAGCGGAAAAAAACAAACATACCTTCAGTCATAGTTATTCAAGTGTTTTAGAGAAAAGAAGAATCATTACAAGATAGTATATTGCTAGTTTGAGCATGGCAAGTTGTTCATTTGTTCGTTTGTTGAGTTGGCCTTTGTTCTTCCTTCAAATTTCTAACACAATAAAGACGGGTGTAAAAATAGCCCTAAATCCAAGGAGTAATATGTCGTGTTGAATATGCGTATAATATGTGTTACCCAAATATATAGTTTTTTTTAGAGAGTATGAAAAAAGCTGTAATAAATTCTTCCAATGAATATTATTGTAGTAAGATTGCCATGCATAATCCCTTTTTTTTTAAAAGGGTTAATTATGAATTTAGTTCCTATAATTTTCACCATATGTTAATTGGTTCCTAATATTTCAAATGTGTCACCGTTTTATAAAAAATGATTTTTATGTCAACTTAGATATCACGTGTACTGTTGACTGAGATTAAAATTAAAAAAGAAAAAGAAAAAAGAAGAGAAGCTAAATGAAGGTCTCATGTTGGGATCAAAATCACGGGGGATTCTGGCATTTTACCCTTAATTTTTAAAAAAAATTGGCAATATGCCCCTGTTTGCAAACTATATAGAGGCGTGCCCCTGTTTCGATATTCGATTACCCTAAAATCGAGTTCAATTAAATACTCGATTCGTAGAAAATCGAGTTATACCCGATCAAACTTAAAAAAAAAAAAAAAAATTTGCATGGAAGTCGACTTTCAGGAAATCGAGTTCCATGCAAAAAAAAATTTATAAGTGTGATTGCCCCATATTCAGGGTGCCCTATAGTGGCGTTTTTAAACCCTATAGTGACGTTTTTAAGTCCTATAGCGGCGTTTTCCTGCAAAAATTTTTTATAAGTCCCCATACCAAGTTCAAGGAGCCCTATAGTGGCGTTTTTAAGCCTTATAGTGACGTTTTAAAGCCCTATAGCGGCGTTTTGGAACTCGACTTCCCTAAAATCGAGTTCCATGCATTTTTTTTTTTTTAAATTTTATTGGGCATAACTCGATTTTCTACTAATCAAGTATTTCATTGAAACTCGATTTTAAGATAATCGAGTATCGAAACAAGGGCATATCCCTATATAGTTTATAAATAGGAGCATATTGCTAATTTTTTTAAAAATTGAGGGCAAAAGGCTAGAATCTCCCAAAATCACGCCCCCAATTTGCTTCACATTTTGGTGGAGAGAAAATGGTTAATGTTGAAAACAAATTTAGCAGATATGTTCAAACTGCAGTGCTAGACAAGCTCACGAGTCATGCTTGGAGAAATGTGGGACATGAAAGAAGAGAATTGAGTTGCAATAATTGACTTCTTAATTGGATGGGTATGATCACTATCAGATCCCGGCCTTTCTATAAAACTCTATTATATTTTATATATCTCCAAATTCAAATGTTTGCTTTTATGGGATTTTTACTCTACGTAGTAATTTATTTAAATAAGTATACATAGCACCGTATGTATGATTGTTCTCACACGATATTTCATATATAGCTTCATGAGTCCCCGCAGTTTTGTGACTATATTATATATGGGTATTCTATAGAAACGGAAAGCTTATGTTTGGGATAATGGCACAGGAAGAATTTTCCACTGAAAAGTTCGTGGTTGTGGAACATTATCAATAACATCAATATCACAACCAAAATATTTGCCGTCAGCACTTAAGTCACCTTCATCAATTATTTGACAGTTGCTCAAACCAAATTTTCTTTTACTTTTTTTTTTTTTTTTTTGGGTTGTATTCTTTTACATTTTATTTGACAGTTATTATGTTATAATTGATGCAACAGACACAAATTTTTTTACGAACAAATGATGTGGAAAAATTAAGTTACATGGATTGTGTCACTAAGTTACAAGCAAGGCTTTTTGACAAAAAATAAAACCTGTAACTTTAGTTTTATAATACTTAATTTAGTTTTTTGTGACCATCGGTAGCATACCATTAACTTTATTCGCCCTCTAGGAATATAATCCTGCTTACAACAAAATAAGTTATACTTTTGGTATACGAGGAGTCAGCGTGCGGAGGTTTACGAACTTGCAGATTTTCATTTCTTCTATGTTGAGATATTTCAAACACCAAGTTAGATATTGCATATCCCCAATTATCATCGAACCCATCCAAACCGCATTATGTTCAAACATCAATTCTCAATTCTCAAGTATTGAAGTACCTGATAACAATTTTTATTTTTTTATTTTTATATCTAACACTTTTTCACCTCCACTCATTCTCTCTTTGCTTTTACGTTTTATTTTTATATTTTTAATCTTCATATTATATCCCTCACATGTTCACTTCCACTATGTACTTATAAGTTATCTCCTTAAATTTCAAATTTTAAAAAACAAAAGTCTTGTCTTTTTTTGCCTTTTGTCTCATTACGTGATAACCCAAAGCAAAACTCAAAAACCAATAGAGAGAAGGATCTGAGGAAGAAAAAAAATGAAGAAGACCAACGCCAATCACGCAGAGACCACAATGAAAAAATTGTATTGCAAAGCTGAGAAGAAACAAAGGAGAAGAAGAGAAGAGATAAGAGAAGCATCAGATCTGAAAATTTGGTGAGAAATTTAATATTAGGTGAGTGAAAATTTACAAAGAAATTTTGTAAAGAAACTCCAATTAAGTAGTTAGTAATTTGGTATAACATAGAAGGACTTTATTTATTTATTTTTTTAAGTCCTATAGAGACATTATTCAATTCAAAAGATTGAAGTTTATAAAGTTTTGGTGTAACCGTGTAAGTACTTGCTATTTTTTTTAATATAGGACTTCACATTTTAAATATATATATATCCAAGAATTTATTTAATATATATTTTTTTAGAGGATAACACCCCTTATTGATTCAATGAATCCAAGTAAAAGAAAAAATAAATGTTCTTATGAAGTCCACCCGAAGCAACGGTTGACCCAAGTCTATAAATTCTCACCCACCCAAAAATTACTGGTTGCATAGGAATAGGTGAGGATTCAATAATAATCCATATACATACTACCATCTAAGCTTTTCCAGACCACACCACAGATATGGATATTTCCCTCAGAATAGTTATCCCATCCTTACTGTTGTTTGTGGTTTTCATCGTAGACCTTGGAGAAGGCTACTGTAGGTGTCCCGAATCACGGTGTAGAGAAGATGGTCCAGCCATCCGATTTCCTTTCCGACTCAAAGACTCATTGCTTAGCACATTAGACTTCTTAATAGCCGAAATATGAACACAAAGTCTGAATGCAATGTTACCCTGCTAATAAGAGAATTTAAAGTTTTAGGAGTATAATAGCGTGGTACTTTACTAAATAATTACTCATGTCTCGAAAGAATTTGAATAAGCCCAGCCCATCAGTTGGAACTTGTAACCAAACCTTGCGGTATCAACATAAAACTTAATTAGCTAAAAAGATTAGCATAAGTGTGGTAATTGATTAATTGAGTAACACTCATTTCTTAGCACATTACCTTTTAAATGCCTAAACATGAACTCAAAGTCTGAACACAATATTACCTCACTAATAAGAGTAATTATTCAATATTTTAGGAGTACATTGACTTGGTACCTTCTCATCTTACATAATAGCTTATTTTAGTAGGTTTCAGTTAGCTCAACTAGTAAAGTTTCTAATGGTTGAATAAGAGATCTGGGGTTTAATCCCCGCTTATACCAAAAACCGATCGGTGTCTTGGTTTGATTATAAAAAGATATCATTAGGACTGGACACCATAGGTTGAAATTATCTAAAAAATAAATGGCTTATCTTACTAATTAAATTCATGATGAAATCCATCATTCATGTGAGAAAATGGAGTATCATGTTGCTATACTATGGAAGAACCTTATCATTTTTCTGCTTATAGTGAAAAAAATTCACACAATTATCTTTTTTTTTTTTTTTTTTTTGATAGGTGTAATAAAAAGCTGATCGTAATAAAAAGCTGATCATATTAAAATATTTTACAGGTAGATCAACAACAATATCAATAATAATTACTGGTAAGGTTTTCGTTGGCCATTTGAAAATTTGCAATAAATTATTTATTTGTTGTCTTGACTCACGAATACGTTTAACATGCAGTTTCCACCTTGGGGTCATTTTTTTTGTTCCTAGTGGTCTATTTACTCTACTATGTCTATCGCTATGACAAAACAGAAAAAGAAAATCAAGCAAGGATTGAAAAGTTTTTGGAGGATTATAGAGCTCTCAAGCCCGCAAGGTACTCATATAACGATGTTAAAAGGATTACAAATCAATTTATAGAGAAGTTAAGACAAGGAGCCTATGGAACAGTGTTCAAAGGAAAGCTTTCGAACGAAATCCATGTTGCCGTGAAGATCTTGAACAATTCCAAGGGCAGTGGGGAAGAATTCATAAATGAAGTGGGAACAATGGGTAGGATCCACCATGTTAATGTGGTTCGCTTAGTTGGCTTCTACACTGATGGATTTAGAAGGGCTCTAGTTTATGAGTTTTTACCAAATGATTCATTAGAGAAGTTCATTTCCTTAGTAGATTCTAACCGTTTCCTTGATTGGAAAAAGCTAGAAGGCATTGCTCTCGGCATAGCAAAAGGAATTGAATATCTTCACCAAGGATGTGATTAACAAATCCTTCATTTTGATATTAAACCTCACAATATTTTGCTAGACCAAAATTTCAATCCAAAAATTTCTGATTTTGGTTTAGCCAAGTTGTGTGCAAAGGATCAGAGTGCAGTGTCCATGACCACAGCTAGGGGGACCATGGGTTACATTGCACCCGAAGTGTTCTCTAGGAACTTTGGGAGCGTGTCTTACAAGTCAGATGTTTACGGTTTTGGAATATTGTTGCTTGAAATGGTTGGAGGTAGGAAAAATATTGATGTAACCATGGAGAACACTAACCAAATATATTTCCCATAATGGATCTACAATTTTTTAGAGGAAAAGGAAGATCTACGATTCTATGTTGTTGACAATGGAGAAGCTAAAATTGCAAAGAAACTAGCAATTGTGGGACTCTGGTGCATCCAGTGGCACCCAATGGATTGTCCTTCTATGAAAATTGTGGTTCAAATGTTGGAGGGAGAAGGAGATAAGTTAACCATGTGTCCTAATCCCTTTGCCTCTACAGCCCCTACAAGAACTAATGCAAGTATGCCTATAAGGCGTCTAAACCAAGAGTTAGAAGTCATCCCAGAATCAAAGTAAGGGCACATTTGATAGAATGTAACGGTAATTACATAAGAATATGAATAAGTATTACAAGGAATACAATATGTTGTAATGTAATAATAATTATTATTATTCACTTGTTTGGTGACAACACAATAATAGAACCGTAAAGACAATGGAATGAAAGCATTTTAAATCAAACTTAAGATATATTTTATGAAATATTTTACTCATATAATTATATTTTCTAAAAGAATAATATTTTTTAAATTTGAAAGAGAGATTAGTTATTTTTTATGATTTTTTTATTTTATAATTGTTATGTGCATATGGAAAGTTTGTTTATTTAGAAATATATTAATTTTATAAATTAATACATCTACTAAGTAATTGCTATTATAACATTTTAAGAGATGAATAGTTATTCCTCATTTTAAAGAACAACTATTCATAAGGAATGACAATTCCTTGTAATAAAAACATAACTAAACTACTGAATAGTTAAATTATAGGAATAACTATTATATAACCAACAATTGAATAGCTAAACTATATGAATAACTATTACAGTCTACCAAATATGCCATAAGTGTTTTAAGCTAGGAATCCCCAATAATAATATAGGTTGCATCATGGTGTACTCAGGGATTGAAATTTTCAACCTTGCAATCAATGTAGGGACTTCAAGTTTTCTTATGTCGAGTATAAGCAAGATGATGCTTATAGGTAGTCAAGAATGTGCAGTTAGTTTTTTGTGCATTTATTAATTTTTTATATTAATTTTGATAAAATTTCAGAAATTTGTAGAATAAGGCTTTATTTCCTTATTTTAGATATATGGTTTTTAGTTTCTCAAAAAAGAAAAAGAAAAGAAGATGTACAGTTTTTAAGAGTGTTTTAGTCAAATTTGAGCCCTTATATGGAATGGTATAAATTACGATTTATTTTGAGAATATTTTTTGGCTAAATTTTTTGTTTTTAGACTAATTTAGTGCTTAACACAAATAAAGTTTCCCAATCAAACTAGGGCTTCGTTGGTGCTTTCCAATATAAATTGGTGGTTGTAGCCTTAAGGCATTCATACTTCTCTTTGATAAAAAAAATTTCAAATAGTTTTTTTTTTTTTTTTTTTTTTTGATGATGATAAATGCTTGTGAACTTTTCGTTCATCCCATAACATTTGCTTGTAATCGAATTAAATTCTTAATATATTTTATTTAGAGATTAAATTATGTAAGGATGTGGTGTAAAACCCATGTTTTACCCCTTCAATCCTAATATGACACATCATCTTATCATATATTTAAAGAATAAGCACAGCCACACTCTATCAATTCTAATACCTATATATAAATCTAACAAAATTGGGAGTTTATTGAGATGTCATTAAGTGTGGTAGGATGTACTGAATTTTAAGTAAAATGTTGAAATGACAATCTCTTATTGGATGGTATAAAACATGGGTTTTATACCCCCTCCTTACCAAATTTAGACTCTTTAATTTAAGATAAAATGTGTTAAATTATATTAAGAAGAACTTGGAAGAATTGTTGTTGGAACTTGGAAGAAGCCCGCTTAAGCTATGTGTCGACTTCACACAGTGCTAAATCAATGCTAGTGCCACATTAATGTGCAAGCAACATTAGCAACTTAGCATATTTGCCTAGTTGGGAAAATAGAGAGAGACTCTGTGACATTCTAGGCTGGCGATTCACACCTTCGTTGGGAAAATATCTAGGCTTCCCCATTAAGCACACAACCATTCCTTAGGACTTTGGGTTTATTTTTGAAAGGGTACGAAATCGCCTTGTAGCTGGAAGGCCCACCTCCTATCTTTTGTTGGGAGACTAGTCTTAACCCAGTCTATCAATTTAGTTGTTTCGAATTATATCATGCAATGCATTGATCCTCCTATAAAAATCACCAATGCAGTGGACAGGTTGAGCCGGAACTTTTTTTGGGGTTCAACGGAAAGCAAAAAGAAACTTCATCTTATTAGTTGGAGGAAAATTACCAAGCCTAAGAAGGAAGGAGGCCTTGGGCTCTTCGTCCCTGAGCCCATGAATAAGGCCTTGCTAGCAAAGCTCAACTGGAGATTTCACAAAGAAAGTAACTCCTTGTGGGCCCATGTTTTTGCCCAAAAATACACCTGTAGGAGAAATTCAACCAGAGGCTTTCGGGGTTGAATATGCTCCAAGACCTGGTCAGCTGTGGCAAAGGTCAATGAAGTTTCCAAGTGAGGCTCCAAATGGGTGGCTGGTAAAAATAGTAGCCTATCTTTCTGGTTTGATAAGTGGCTTGATAAAGCCATTGTAAGGAGCCTTGTTGTTGGGCTACTGAATAGGGGGGAAGACGAATTGTGCATCAAAGATATGGTCTCCCCTAATGGTTGGAACTAGACTAGATGCTTTATTCCACTTCCAAAATCCCTTCTTCTAGAAATTAAGGTGATGCCCATCCCTTACTTCTTTAACATAGAGGACCGAATATCCTGGTCTTCATCCGCAAATGGTGCCTTTGATTAAAAAAAGTGCTTATAAAATAGCTTGCTCTATTGTAGGTTATTTGGGGTACGATTCTTTTAGTGGCAGTTGGGTGTGGAAAGTAGAAACCCTCCCTAAAATCAAGTGTTTCCTGTGGCAATGCTACCATTCCAGTATTCCTATAAGGTCTGTTCTTGCAGCAAGAGGTGTTCATCTCCACACCAGTTGTCCTATATGTAATAGTGCTTCGAAAACCATTGACCACTTGTTTAGGGAGTGCTCTTTTGCCAAGACGTTCTGGGATTCGATTCCCTATCCTATGCAATCAAGTTTGTTCTATGGAGAAAACCTTGTAGAGTGGCTGAGAATTAATTGCTCTAGCACTAGTGTTTATGGAGCTATGGGGATCACCTAGAACATCATTTTCCCTACAGGAATATGGCGCCTGTGGTTACAAAGGAATAAAGTTGTTTTTAAGGATGCAAGACCCTATAGTAACATGAAGTCAGATGTGCTGGCAAAAGCTACGGAGTACATCTATGTGGGAGCGGATGCTCACTCTTCCCCCTCTCGTTGAACGATTCAAGCCAAATGGTTGCACCCCCCTTTAAACTGGTATAAGCTAAACTAGGATGGATCATTGTTGGATAATCTAGGGCAGGCTAGTGGCGGTGGATTCATTAGAGATTCCAATGGAGCTTGGGTTAAAGGGTATGCAAGAGCAATTGGTCATACCACAGGTGTAGCATCGAAGCTATTGGCCCTTATCAGAAGATCCTTTCAATTGGCTAGAATCCGTTACTTGAACGAAACTAGATCTTGTGGAATCATATTGAATATTTAACAATGTTAAGATATATGTGTTTCTCATGTTATAGAACATATGTCATGATTTTATGTAATTGGCTTATCCTTTGACAAAACGCACTTTACTTGTATTTGGGTAGACTTCGGATGTGTTTAACTACTTCAAGAAACCATGTTTCAAGATCTAGTGTTGAAGCATTCAAGTTCGTTCAAGAAATCAAGTAAGGAGTGCAAATTCATTAAATCTCGACAGCTGGTCGATACTTGCTCGACACCTCCTATTTGTCGAGGTTTACGAATTTCAGATTTCAACTCTGATTTTCTTGGGATCCGTGAATCTATCTATGGGCCTTGTTTTCTCCTAACCCTAGACATATAAAATGATTGTTTTAAGAGCTGTAAAACGGTACACAAGTTGCACAAGCATTGAGCAAACTCTGTTCAAGCAAATTGTGATCGGAGACAAAGTTGTTGACCTAGTTCATCTCTTTCTTGGAGAAGTTGTTGTGTATTTGCACCTTAGGGTTTTGTGACCAAGCATCTTTCTGATCTTCATCGTGTGGATGAATTGAAGAACTTTGCAGCCAATAATTTTTTTAGATTGGTGATTGAAGTCGCGTACTGGGATCCGCGCAATTTGTTAGTCGCGCAATTGGTTAGTCCGATTAGGTATTGGGGTAAGGGTTCAACTGTATCTTGGTAAGGTACTTGAGATTCCTTGCTTGTAACCGCTTGTTGTGATAATAGTGGAGTTTCGGGAGTGGTGACCTGAAAATCACCCCGTGGGGTTTTTGCCGTTAGGTTTTTCCCATTCGTAAACAAATCACCGTGTCATTTATTTTCTGCTGCAATATTAGTTTATTGGTGATTTGTTTGTGCTACCATGCTTTGCATGATAAATTGATTAATTAATAACTTAACTAACTAATTAATTAATTTCTATCACAAGGGGTCATTCATTTTGTGGCCTATCAAGTGGTATCAGAGTGGGCACACTCTGATTAGAGTTTAATCTTTGTTGTGTTGATCCATTGACCTTTATTTGTCATGGATAGAGGACAGTCATTAATCATACATCCTTTATTTGATGGCACTAACTATGCATACTGAAAAGTACGCATGAGAGCTTTCTTGCAGTCCTTAAATAAGAAGGTGTGACAAGCTGTAGAGATTGGCTAGACTAAGCCAAAGGAAGCGTCGGCCGATTGGGATGAAGCAAAGATCAAGGCGGCTAATTTTAACAGCAGAGCATTGAATGCCTTATTCAGTGCAGTCACCAATGAGGAGTTTAAGAAGATATCCTCCACAGAAACTGCAAAGAAAGCATGGACCATCCTTTAAACAACCTATGAGGGTACAAAGGTTGTCAAAGATTCAAAACTTCAGAGGCTCACTACAAGCTTTGAAGAAATAAAGATAGAGGAGGATGAGTCGTTCGATGAGTTCTATGTTAAGCTCAAGGACATAGTAAACTCAGCCTTCAATCTTGAGGAAACTATTCCTAAACCCAAGATTGTAAGGAAAGTGTTCAGATCTCTACATGAGAGATTTCATGCCAAGATTACGGCAATAGAAGAATCAAAGGATATTGACGAAATTCCTTTGACTGAGTTGGTTGGTAATCTGTAGACTTACGAGCTAGGGTTATCAAGGATTGGAAAGTCGGGAAAGGGCAAGAGCATGGCCTTGAAGGCAAAGAGCAGTGACACAGATGAGTCTTTTGATGATGAAGATTCCAAGATGAAGTCCTACATTACAAGGCAGTTCAAGAAATTTATGAAGAATGCCAACGGGAGGAACTTCGACAAGGACTGTAGGCAATCTAATTCGACCAGATCCTCGACACCTACCTCGATACCTTTTGATACCTGCATCTGTCGAGAATTACTAGCTGCCTATATAAGGCCTCTGTACGATCCAGAAATCATTTCTCTTCGATCTCTCTCTCGATACTTCTCTGTTTCTCTCCCAAAACACTTTCTTCTTACTCCAAACCTCTTCCTCAAGGATTCTTCAAGCTTTTTCAAGTTTCTCTTTACTTGGTAAGCTCTTAATCCTTTCTCATTCATGCATTTCATGTTTTAAAACCCAGGTTTTGGGGTTTTTGAAATTTTTTTTGGGGTTTTTCAAAATCAATGAGCTTTCATTGAAATTTTGGGATGAGTTTTCACTTAAATGTGTTTAAAACCTCATACATTGCATCACATTAGTATTATAATGATATTGTCATGCATTTAGATGTGTGCTATATGTTTGTGTGCTAATAGGTTTGGATTGGGCTGAGCCCATGATGCATTTTCTTTTGCATGTCACATGTTCATGCATTTCCCATGCATACATACTTCTTTTCAATATTCTTGATATTTGAAATTGCTTGGGACTTTTCTGATTGTCTCTCTTTCTCTTCCTCTCTGTTAGTTTACGTTAGACGTGTCTATGGCACCTAAGCGTAAATCCACTCCGGTCCGGAACCCTCTTCATTCCGGTGCCTCTTCGTCTACTGATTCTGCCCCTCTCTCTTTTCGGTTCTGTGATGATGATGCCCACAAGGCATTCTCGGAGAACTTTTCTAGACGAGGCATTCATTCAGAACGCCAAGTCGTATTGTCGGACTTTGCCGACACCGACCTTCCCTCTGTTATACGCAGTAGGGGATGGGAGTCACTGTGTGACGTCCCGGTCACATGTCCTCTCGTGCTGATCCAGGAGTTTTACTCCAACATGCACGGGATAGATCGTTCAGTACCTCTCTTTTTCACTCGCGTCCGAGGTATGCGCATCCCTGTCACACCGCAGCAGGTTGCAGATGTGCTTCATGTGCCTAGGATAGAGTTTCCTGACTATCCTAACTGTGAGCGTCTGAGGACAATGTCTAGGGATGAGCTCATGTCTTCTTTTTGTGAGCGCCCTACTGATTGGGGTGAGCGTCTTTTCACACCATGTCAACCTTTTGCTAAATGTCTTAGATTCATGAACATGGTGATGGCATTTGTGTTACATCCTCTTTCTCACTATAACTCCATCATAGAGCCTCGTGCTCGATTTTTGCTATCTCTTCTTGAGCATCTCACTATAGATTTTTCCTCTCACTTCATTCTGTCTATCATAGATGTTCATTTAGATTCGGCATCCCGTGATAAGCTCATCTTTCCTTCCGCTATCACGAGGATTCTATGCCATTTTTCCGTTCCTTTTCCCTCGTCGGACCATTTTTCCATCATCTGTGCTATAGACTACACTACCGTTAAACATAGCGAGGCCCAGTTTCGATTGCGACAGACGGATTTAGCAACACCCTCCTCTAATTCTGCTCCATCCCGGTCTACTCCATCTGCATCTGCTCCTTCCTCTTCCTGTGATGTATCTTTGGGAGATGTCATGGCGTAGATGCAGCGCATGGATGCTCGCCTAGATACACTCTCTACGGAGTTGTATCAGGTGAATGTTCGTGTCAGTCATATTGCATGACGGTAGGCGGCTATGGGCGACTTTGCACCTGAGCCTACTCCTTCATCACCTCATCCTGTTGCTTCCAATTTCGATGCTGAGGATGATGATGATGATGAGGTGATGACGATGACGCTTCAGATGATGATGAAGATGCTAGCTCTATCGATGAGATGTCTACTTGACACTCTACCCTTTGTCACTCATGACAAAAAGGGGGAGTAGTTTTGGATATGAGAGTAGTCACTCTTAGGGAGAGAGTTAGTTTTTGGGATCATTTTGTTAGGGGGAATGTTGTTATTATTTTTTGAGGGATGTAGTGAGGATATCATATATCTTTTCTTTTCTTTCTTTATTAGATACATTGTTCTTGTGACCATTTATAGACATACATTGTACTTATTTTCTCTTATATATTGTTGATGTATGTTTCACCTACCCTTTCATGTGTTGTTTCTTTTCTTTCTTTATACACATGCTTCTTATTTATTTGTATGCAATCTATTATTTCTGTTTCACACAGAGATGCCTTGATGAGTTTTGTTTAAAGTGTTTCAGAAATATAGGTTGTCAAAGTCTACTTGCCATAAACTCTCTTCTTGCAAAGTTTTTCAAGAGTTTGTGTTAGGATAGATTTTATTGTAATCAACAAGTAAATATGAGTTGAGTGATTTATGACTTCTCTCATGTGTTCATTTGTTTGTTGTGGTTTTGTCACGGATTGCCAAATGGGGAGATTGTTAGGACATATGTGTTTCTCATGTTATAGAACATATGTCATGATTTTATGTAATTGGCTTATCCTTTGACAAAACACACTTTACTTGTATTTGTGTAGACTTAGGATGTGTTTAACTACTTCAAGAAACCATGTTTCAAGATCTAGTGTTGAAGCCTTCAAGTCTGTTCAAGAAATCAAGCAAGGAGTGCAAATTCATTAAATCTCGACAGCTGGTCGATACTTGCTCGACACCTCCTATTTGTCGAGATTTACGAATTTCAAATTTCAACTCTGATTTTCTTGGGATCCATGAATCTGTCTATGGGCCTTCTTTTCTCCTAACCCTAGACATATAAAATGATTATTTTAAGAGCCGTTAAATGGTACACAAGTTGCATAAGCATTGAGCAAATTCTGTTCAAGCAAATTGTGACCGGAGACAAAGTTGTTGACCTAGTTCATCTCTTTCTTGGAGAAGTTGCTGTGTATTTGCACCTTTGGGTTTTGTGACCAAACATCTTCCTGATCTTCATCGTGTGGATGAATTGAAGAACTTTGCAGCCAACAATCTTTTCAGATTGGCGATTGAAGTCGTGTACTGGGATTCGCGTAATTGGTTAGTCACGTACTTGGGAGTTATGCATCAGAAAGGGGAACTGCCACTACAGAACAAGTCCGATTGGGTATTGGGGTAAGGGTTCAACTATAGGTTGGTAAGGTACTTGGGATTCCTTGCTTGTAATCGCTTGTTGTGATAATAGTGGAGTTTTGGGAGTGATGACCTAAAAATCATCTGGTGGGGTTTTTGCCGTTAGGTTTTCCCCATTCGTAAACAAATCACTGTGTCATTTATTTTCCGTTGCAATTTTAGTTTATTGGTGATTTGTTTGTGCTACCATGCTTTGCATGATAAATTGATTAATTAATAACTTGGCTAATTAATTAATTAATTTCTATCATAAGGGGTCATTCAATTTGTGGCCTATCAGACGATACATTCCATACCTTGCTAAAAAACTCATGGCATTAATCTCTGTATTTCCTTAAACCTTGTTGCGGTTGAAATTGAGTTGGACACCAAGTTAGTAGTAGATTTGCTTGGTTAGGCCCTAGATCCTTCCAATGCAAATGACATCTTGGCGGATTGTAAGGAAGGTTTGAAGTGTATTCCTCAGGTGAAAGTTCAACATTGCTATAAGGAAGCCAACAAATGCGCTGACACTCTTGCTAGATGGGGAGCCATGCTGGCTAAGGATTTTGTTTTATTTTTGCAACCTCCTTCTGATGTTTTATTTTTACTCAACTTAGACTATTCTGGAGTTACTTTTGATCGCTCTCTACCTGCTAGTCTTGTTTCTTGTTTGTTTTATATAATCTTCAATTTTACAAAGAAAAGAAGAATATATATATATATATATATATATATATATATAGAGAGAGAGAGAGAGAGAGAGAGAGAGAGAGAGAGAGAGAGAGAGAGAGAGAGAGAGATGGTTCAAGTTACATCTGGTGTAACTCTTATAGAGTTACACATTTTTTAAGTCATAGATTTCTAAGAGATCTAACAGCTGAAAAAAAATCATTAAATGTCAATGCTTTTCACTTTATTACCTAATTAACACTAAGATTTGTTTTCTCTCACCTTATTTATTTCTTTCCACATGATTAAAGGGCACTGCCATTTTCAATAACCTGCAAACCTTACATATACTAGCAGCCCACCATAGCCAACCTCCCACATCTCCGCAAAGAAGAATTTTTTTTTTTTTTTTGGAGTTAAATCTCCACAAAGAAGCTATTGAATGGTACAGTAGAAATTTTTGGTTGGACTTTCTGCTTCACATTCCCATTAATAAAGAGCTGGTTGTGGTGCAAATAGTGTTGTAGACAAATTCGTTATTGGATAAATTACCCAATTACTACATTTGTACAACCAGCAAGTTTAGCAAAGACTTTGTGTCAAACATACTATGGGAAAAAAAACATTTCATACCCATTTGGAATAGGAGCAAATTGCTCATTGACTTTTTTTTTTTTTGGATACAAGATAGAATTCTACTCTAACCTAATCTAAATGTATATATATATGATGCTCCCTTTTGGAGATTTGAACCCCGGCCCTTGCCCCCCACACTTTACAAGCACTTATACTTATGGAGTGACCATCGCACCAAGGGTGTGCGGTGGTTGCTATATTGACTATTGATTTGCAATATCTTGTAATGGCATTTTGACTTGCTCTTAAGGAGCTTTAACTTGGAGGTGCTGGAGAAATATGACCTATGTTTAGGTGATATAGGAATTATTCAATTAACATAATATTTAATTGCTATATTGCTTCTATGCAAAATGGGAGATTTGGCTATGGTGAGGTGCTCCTTAATTAGTAGATTAGTATGTTTGGCAGGTTATTGAAAATGAAGGGTACACAATAAATAAGGAAAGAGAAAAAAAAATAATACTAGTATTAATTAAGTAATAAGATGGAAAGTATTAACATTTATTGATTTTTTTTAACCGTTAAATCTCTTAGATATCTATGGCTTAAAAAATGTGTAACTCTTATGAAGTTAAAACAAATGTGACTTGAACCCATCTTATATATATGTGTGTGTGTGTGTGTGTGTGTGTGCGCGCGCGCCCCTAGAAGTTGCCTAGTTATCAACTTCTTGGCACGACAGTAGTTAGCATTGAATCAGGTTAGCATTGAATCAAGTTACTAGACTTGATCCAACCAATGACATGAACTGCAAATTGGGTCAAATCGATCCATATTCCATAGCACTAATTAAACTAGTCAAGATTTAGGACTGTTAGAGATATATTAGCCCATTAGTATAGGCCCAAGCCTAATTCTACTTTGTGTGCAAGCCAAGTCTCCTACTTGTACTAGAAGTCTATTAGTCTAGGGCTTAGTCTACTATATATACACATGTTATGATTCATTGTAACACAGGATTTGTACTACACTATAATATATTATTGATGTAGCCCTTTAGGGTTTCCTCCGTGGATGTAGGCCGTTTGGCTGAACCACGTATCTCTCGTGTGTTACTGTATTCTATACTTTATGCTTTCGCTTCCGCATCTATACTAGCATATTCAACATGGTGTATGAATGCTAATATTTAACAAGGACTATTAACCATTGCCCAGGACCTGATTTTGACCGTTTACGCTGACTTTGAGGGTTGGCCTTTTAAAGTCAGCTAGTTTTTACCTAATTTTCTATTTTGATTATATTTTTATATTGAAACCAATTATATTGAAACCTTTTCATTACAAGTAAACTTTAGTAGAGATTACAACCAAATTTATTATAAAATTAACCAACACCTAAAATACGTAATACTTTGCCACGTAAATTAGTCTACTTGACATTTTAGCTGGTTTGTAATTAAACTTGAGTTGATTGACTTGATTCACCTGATTGAATTGATGAGGAAGTTAGATTTAAGTTGTCTCCTACATCTCTCAGTGATGATAGGAAAGGCTTGGAAGGCATTTGTAAGCATTCAACTTCTCCTTCAAGCATTTCTACTACTTTGTTCATTGAAGGACGATCACTAGGCTTCATTTGTATGCACCATAATGCAATCATGATCATCTTCTTAACTGTTTTCTTCTTCTCCTCCTCCATGGCATCTTCCATTACTATCTCATTTCCCTTGCTAACTTGGTCATAGACCCAAGTTGGGAAGTAGATTTGGCTTGAATGGTCTACAAATGTATTAAAGTTCTTTCTTTTGCTTGCCATTTCCAACAATAACATGCCGAAACTATAAACATCAGCTTTATACGAGACGCCTCCAATGTTCTTATAGAACAACTCTGGAGCAATATATCCTAGTGTTCCTCTTGCAGCAGTCAAAGACACTATGCTATCATCTGTAGGATAAAGTTTTGCAAGACCGAAATCAGAAACTTTTGGGCTAAAATTTTCATCAAGAAGAATGTTATGAGGCTTGATATCAAAATGTAGAATTTGCATGTCACATCCTCTATGTAGATATTCAATCCCACGAGCCACTCCAAGAGAAATCTCATATGTTTTCTCAATACTTAAGGGGATTCCTCCTTCTCTAAGAAAAATGTATTTGTCAAGAGAACTATTAGGCATGAATTCGTAAATAAGGGCACGCCTTAGTCCCTCAGCACAAAAGCCAATGAGTTGCACTACATTAGTGTGGTGAATCCTTCCAATTGTTGCAACTTCGCTAATAAAGTCTTGCCCGTTGGCTTTGGACTTACCCAACATCTTTATAGCTACAAGATGGCCACTTTGGAGCTTTCCTTTAAATACAGAGCCATAGCCACCTTCACCCAATTTGTCCTTGAAACCTTTGGTCATCTTCTTGATTTGTGAGTAAGAGTACCTAATTGGCATGAGGTTATTTTGACTTTGTAGAAACTCTTCAACGTTGTCATACATTGATAAATGCCTCCTACGCCACTTATATATCAAAAAAGCAACCACACATGGAGCTCCCAAGGACATTTTTGCTGCATGTATAAATACTGTACGGGCACATCACCAAAATAACAATGAGAAAACAAATTTGTTGTTACATTGGTGTCAGCATTTTCAATTTTTAGTTGAAAATAATTAAACTTACAACCAAGTGTGCCTTCCTAATTCTAGTAAAGTAATTAAACACAAAATATGTTGTTTCCTTTTAATTTTAAATCTCACTAATATATATATGTCTTAATTCCTTTCACAGTAAACTATTTTCAAGCACAATCTTAAGGAATGATCTGCTAAAAAAGTTGAACAAGATCAAAGGAGAGATTCAGGTTCTTACCGATGTTTAGTAATAAGTTGTTTGGTAATAAGTAATAAGAATCTGCAACCAAAAAAAAAAAAAAAGAGTTGCAATTACTTTTTGCTAACAAAAGATGAACTATTAATTAGTGAAACGAGTGACCCGAATAACTTGAAATCTCTAAGGACTGAGGCCTATCTAAAAATAAATAATAAAACACTCTCATTGAGCCATGCTTAAACAAAAAATATAAACAATCATAGAAACCTGTTGGTTTTATATGTCAAAATCCAATCATACTCAAGGCCTAATTCTAATTTTACCTTGAGTGCAAGTAAATAAATTATAATTCTACTTGAATAGCCAAGAGCATTAGAGCTCAGTGGTATAACTTGCATAAATTTAAGGTTTAACTTACTATAAATACCCATCAATGGATTCATTGCAATACAAATACTTAATAATAAAGATATAACCACCCCATTTTGCAATTGGGGATCAGTCCATACAAGGGTAAAATTATAATTTTGATAAGAAAGAATTAAAAGATCAAGCCACATCAAGTTTCTTTGGATAGATAGCCTCTTTTATTGCTTTCTTTCTATTCATGCATCTTTATAATCTTTATGCGAAGTTGCTCAAACCACACCTCTGATCAATGATCTTTATTGGCATTCTTTCTGGTTATGTGTCTCCATCATCATCAACCAGAGTATTCAGACCATGCCTATGCATTTTAGCCTCCATATGTAAGGGCCGTATGGCATGCATAAATGTCAACATTCAAGCCTAAATCATGAAGCACGGCAAGTTTTAAATCTTAATGCAGGCAAGGTATCTCGATGAATCAGTCTTTTTAGCCACATGCATTTGACGTCTGTTCATGCTTGTCATCCACACTTCATTTTAGGGGCGGCTCTAGGATTTTTGTCCAAGGGTCAATAAGAAACATAAATTATATAAAATCTAAAATAAAAGAGACTTAAATATATTAATATCACAACCATGCTTAGAAGATTGTTCACATCAACACGACCCTTCTTAGAAGATTAATTTTGGGTAGAAGATGAATCTTGAGTAAGATATGAATCTTGGGTAGAAGATGAATCTTGCGGCCTACGGGATTTCCTTATTACAAATTTATCCCTAGTACTAGCAAAAGAACAAAAAATAAACTATAAATTTATTTGACATATTAATTTCTAATACAATAAATATATTAATTATTATTGTTAAGTGATTTTTTTTTGCAATTCTTTAGTTTATAAGTTTACAATTCTTTAAATATTTTATATTTTTATTATCTTTAGTATTAATGTATTGACCAAGTCACATAGCCAACATCCACTCACAACTCACATTCAACAAAAATTAAAAAACTACTTACAAATTAGTCAAATAGTCAAAGTGATAAGTATTAACTCAACTTTATATCAAATCAATAAAACACTCACAGCAACTCTGCAACACGCCAACACCCAACAGTAAAGAAACTCAAACTCAAGTACTCAACAACAATAAAACACTATAAACTAATAAAAGTAATAAGTCCTATAGTCCTAGAGGCTAGATTAAAATAATTGACAGGTAACTTAAAAACCAGCTTGCAAGGAGAAGGTACACAAGAGTTTATAAATACATGATTAAGTTTATACTTGGGACACTAGGATCATAACATCTCACGACTCATCTCACGACTAAGCCAACTCATGAGATGACCTGCTAGATGCACCGTTAGCCTATTATGTGTGTTTTCCTCATTTCTTTACTCACACTATAAAAACTCACATTACCCACGATATTATAAAGAGAATCTCAGAGAGAAACCCCTAGAAATACACTTGAGAGTTAGAGATAGTAAACCCACAATTATCTACACATTTCTTTTAGTTTTCCTCTACTCATACCTCTCTAATTTCAAATCCTTAAGAGGTTCTTAGCCCAAACACTTACCTCACCCAATCTAAGTGTTGAGAGTTGTTTTAGTGCATATGGGAAGAATTGGATGAAGCCATTCGTTGGTGGATGCAATTTAGAGCTAATTGTGGGATCTAGATAACTAGTGAAGAAAAGACTCATTGAAGTCCGTTAGGAGCTGGAACTCGGAGGGTTCGAGTACATTGGGTATATTAGGCTTGATGGATCTTTTTTGATATCCTTGTACTCTAACTTTATTCACTAGTGGATCATTTCGGTTTGGAGGGCCGCAGAGAGGTTTTTTTACTGAGTTTTTCGGTTTTCTTCTTTGATAACACATTTCAGTATTATCTGTTTTTTCATCTCTCTTCTCTTACTCTTTGTGCTTTACATTTATTGTTTATTATGTTATCTATGCACTAGAGAGTAGTTCTGGTTGATTGTGTTTTGTTTACTTTTTTCTGTGCTTAGTTGAGTAGATTAAAACGAATTAAATCATAAATTTATAATTGGGGGTCTAAACAAGCTATAGTGTTTTACACTATTAAGCTTTCACAATTTTTGTTATTACTCTCTCTCTCTCTCTCTCTCTCTCTCTAAGAGTAAAAAAGTCTTAAAATATAGATTTGCATGTAAATAGTATCCATGTATATTTACCGGTTACTATAGCAATAATCAAAATTTGAACAAGTTTACATGGACTGATATGGGTGAGTTTTGGAGTTGAATGTGCAAAATTTACCTATGATGCTATTATACATGAACTTATATGAATACTCTAACTACCAAACAGTCCTAATTTCTTAAGAAATTTGATAATTTTTACTTTTCATTTTCTTAAGCCTAAAATATCAAACGATTATCCAAGAACATGGTTATTCCTCTACTAGTGTCATCATCTTCACATCAGGCACAATTACTCAATGCAACTATATGTCATTTTTCATTCTGTATTATCTTTATCCTTCAAACAACTCTTTTGAGAAAGAAAACTCACATTTGTTGGAATAAAAATAATCTCCTCCTTTATAAATCTCCCCTCCTGCATTTCACGAATTAAGAAGAGAATAATTATAACATCAGTGTTTGGATCTTTACAATTAATTTTGTCATTATACAAAAACTACAAGAAATATTTCTTAGCATGTCTATTACATTGGAATGGAAGGAGAATGCACCAAAAAGCTATCTTCTTAAGAAATTCGATCATTTCTACTTTTCATTTCCTCAAGCCTAAGATATAGATCAACCAATTAATTGCCCACATACATGTTTTTTCCTTTACTTGCCTCATTAGCAGATTGGGCACAAATTACTCATGCAATTCAATTTCATTTTCCATTCTATATTACTTAGCATCCTTCAAACGAATTTGTTGAGATAGAAACCTCACCTCTGAAAATATTATATGTTTGCCATCCTGCGTTTTTGACAAAGAAAAGAATAACATCAGCATTTGGAACCTTGAAATTAATTTAGTCATTATGCTGAAACTCCAATAAATATTTTCTAGCATGTCTTTTACATTGATGGGGTATCTTTAAAAAATTCGATAATTTTTACTTTCATTTCCTTAAGCTTAAAAGATTGTGATATCATCCAATTATTGCCCAAATACATGGCGTGTCATCATCAGGTACAATTACTCAGGCAATTCTATTTCATACTCGATTCTATATTATCCTTCAAACAACCTTTTTGAGATAGAAACCTCACCCATCAAGATATTATATATTTTTTCAACCAATAGGCCCATTAATCCTGCATTTTTGACAAAGAAAAGAATAACATGAGCATTTGCCTTACAATTAAATCTAGTAAATTTCAATAACATCACCAAGAAGTTCAATATATTGAACTAATACATGAATTGTTAGTGACAGTATCAGAAATGCAACAAAACTCGGGTAGAAAAGAAAGAAATATGTAAGAGGAGATGAATACAATGGTCAACATATTTAATTAGAGAATGGAAATTAGTGTTATGCCCTTCCTCGCGTTTTTTACCCACCTGTCTTGCCGTCACATTGAACACGCTTCAATTCATCGATTCTGCAAGAGTACGGTCTTCCGCAATTTCTTTCACAAATCAATGAGAACCATGAAAGCCGAAAACCATATGCCAATTGATTGTGGACTTCTGTACAGGAAATATTTGGATTATCATTTTGTGGCGGCCACGATGTCATAACCATCTGCTCTACTTTGCACGAGTCCTTCACAACTTTCAGCGACATTTCTTCTCTAATAGTAACATATTTATACCTCTTGGAATGAGAAATTGAAGAGTTGGAAGAATACTCTCCATTGTAAATGCAAGTAGAAGTATTCAAATAGAGTGGAGTATTCACTGGTTTTTCACAGCTCATGAAAATCATAATCCGATTTAGGTAGGTGTTGCCATCAGGCAGCGAAAGCGACAGATCGTTCTGTTTATAATAATATTGATTTAATCGATATAAAGAATACCTTGGGGAGGAGAAGTAATTTTCATTCTGTATACCCGAGTCCACAATCCGGAATGTTTACGCACTGTAATTGATTTCCTTTACTTAGTATTTTCCTCCAAATATGGATAGCACGGCCGTATGATTCTTCTCACACCACAGTTCATACCTTGAGTCACTGCAGTTTTTAGGATCAGTCATCAATCGAAACGGATAGCTTATGTTGATATTGCCACAGAAAGAAGGGGTACATTGATCAATAACATTTGCAGTAGCAGTACAATAAGTTTCATGGACTAGAACAAGAGCAATAAAGACCGTGACTCCTGCACTCAACGTTAATCCTCTTGCCATTGATCCTAGAGAGGAGTTTTTCTGCTAGTACAAACTAGCAAAGACAAACATAATAAAAACTTGTTTGGGTATTGAAAAAGTAAAATATAGAATTTTCTACTGAAAGATATATAAGATGAAACACAAGTTTGTGGTGGTGGCGGAACATTATCAATAACATCAATATCACAACCAAAATATCTTCCGTAAGCACAAACGTCATCTTGTTGAATTATTGGATTTGGACAGTTGCTAAACAATTTTCTTTTACTTTTTGGCAAAAATTAATTTTTTTATAACATTTTTAATAAATTAATTATTAATGTAACAAATTCTTACTCTTTCTCAGTTTACCACAGGAAAAAAAAAGGCAGAAATTTTATTGTGTCCAATTGTGATATTTGGATTTCAAAAAAGATTAAGTATATGGGAAAGAAGATTTATGTTTTAGTTGACCAAGACCATACAATTAATCTGGCATCTCATTCGCACTAATAACCAAAACAAAATTGTAGAAAATTAAAACACGTAACTCAAAGTAGGACAATTGATCTCTGTAAACTGGTCTTACGTCTAACTGCGAAGATGATGAGAAGTTTCGCTAGGTCGGCTGTAGAAGATTATATGGTCCTTAGTGACGGCAATGATAAAAAGGAAAAAAAATCCTATCTTATATGCAATCATGTATCCAATAATTAATAATTAATTACGTACACAAATTTAGACCTCAAATTAACTTGCAACAATGAACCTATGCTCTAATTCCAATTGAATATTTAGACCCCAAATTTGACATCTATCTTGGCACTATATACGTATGATTGTTCTCACACGATAGTTCATATACAGCTTCATGAGTTCCCGCAGTTTTGTGGATATATTATGGGTATTCAATAGAAACGGAAAGCTTACGTTTGGGATATTGGCACAGGAAGATTAGAAGGGGCACAATGATTATTAACATTTGTGGGTAATTATTGAGTACTTCAGAAGTATCAGAAATGTATATTTCTTTTTCACACATAATTGTAGATTCTACTAATTAAATTCACGGTGAGATTTACAATTTATATGAGAGAGGGGAGTACCTTTTTGTTTTTTTTTTTTTTTTTGGATTAAAAGGAAATATCATTCAACTAAGTCAAAATGGCTAAATTAGTGGCAGTAAGCCTACAAAGGTTTTCTTCCATAGCATCTGAGTACACAAAATTAGACACAACATCAGATGGGGAGTTGTCCATAATTACAAAATTTTCCTGCATATTACAACCTAACTTAATTAGAGTATCTGCAATTCTATTCACTTCACGGGAGTACGTATTTATAATATTCTTGAAATATTAATAATTTTCTTATATTTGCAGTAGACTTTAAGTTTCATGGAGTAGTACAAGAGCAATAAAGGCCGTGACTCCTGCACTTAACGTTAATCCTCTTGCTATTGATCGTAGAGATGACTTTTTTTACTTGTACTTCTTTCTGTGGTATTTCCGTATTGAAAGTATCTTCATCAAGAAAGTGGAATGTAAGAATTTTCCACTGAAGAGACGATAAGATGAAGCGCAAGTTCGTGTTTGTGGAACATTATCAGTAACATCAATATCACAACCAAAATATTTGCCGTCAGCACTTACGTCACCTTCATCAATTATTTGACAGTTGCTCAAACCAAATTTTCTTTTACTTTTATTTTTTGGGCTGTATTCTTTTACATTTTATTTGACAGTTATTATGTTATAATTGATGCATCAGACAAATTTTTTTACAAACAATTTATGTGAAAAATTAAGTTATACGGATTATGTCACTAAGTTACCAGTCTTTTTGACGCGCAAAAAAAAAAAAAAAAAAAAAAAAAAAAAAAAAAAAACCTGTAACTATAGTTTTATAATACTTATATATTAACTTTAGTTTTTTAGAGATGCTATGTCTACAACATTTTTACAACAAATTATGGGTGGTTAGTTGTTATTAGTTCAAATTTGAACCTAATACTAAGATTACTTTTTTGCCTTAACAATAACAATCAGTAACAACTTGTCACTTAAAATTTGTTATAAAAATATTGTGAAAATGTTGTGGACATATAATTTCTCTTAGGTTTTTTATAGGCATCGGTAACATACCATTAACTTTATTCGCCCTCTAGGAATATAATCCTACTTACAACAAAATAAATTATACTTTGGCATATGAGGAGGTTTTATTTTGTAGTAGGTTGCTTGAATTTCAATCAAACATTCAACTGAGTAAAAAAATAGCTTTAATCAATTATGGTCCGTTTGGATTGAGAGAGAGAAAGAGAGAGTAGAGTAAATTTGGCTCAAAATTAGCATTTTTTTAGCTGACTCTATTCTACTCTTCTCCACTCTTCCTCTTTTCCCCCTCAATCCAAACGGGTCCTCAATTCTTGAAACATGCATGATGAAAATGGAAACAAAAAGGGCATTAAAGATTGAATGTATTATTAGGATGTTTATGGATAAGCCGGTGTAATAAGAGATCTGTGAGCTCCACTCCCTAACAAGCCATCTCTTTAGGTTCATTATTTATGTTGGGGAGAGAATGATTTGGAGAGCCTCTAATTGAGTAGTTAATTTAACAAATAGAGACATTATTCAACTTAAAAGATTAAGTTTATTAGTTTAAGTCTAATTATATTATATTAACTACTCACTATTCTCAATATTTGTTTAACATATAGTATAAGACTTCACTCATGTATATATCCAAGAATTTATTTAATATATTTTTTTAGAGGATAACACCCCTTATTGATTCAATGAATCCAAGTAAAAGAAAAAATAAATGGTCTTATGAAGTCCGCCCGAAGCAACGGTTGACCCAAGTCTATAAATTCTCACCCACCCAAAAATTACAGGTTGCATAGGAATGGGTGAGGATTCAATAATAATCCATATACATACTACCATCTAAGCTTTTCCAGACCACACCACAGATATGGATATTTCCCTCAGAATAGTTATCCCATCCTTACTGTTGTTTGTGGTTTTCATCGTAGAGCTTGGAGAAGGCTACAATATTAGGTGTCCCGAATTACGGTGTAGAGCAGATGGTCCAGCCATCCGATTTCCTTTCCGACTCAAAGACAAGCAGCCAGACCACCACTGTGGCTATCCTGGCTTTGATCTCTACTGCTCTCATAATAATGATACGGTGCTCCACCTGAATACTTCAGTAAAAGCCTTTGTCCAAAGCATTGATTACAAATCTCGGTTAATTCGGGTAGCTGACCCAGGTAATTGCTTTCCTTGGAAAATTCTGGGACTCAATTTATCTTCCCCTACTTTCAAAGTCAAAAATTCTCAAGATGACTATGACTATGCCCTTTTCAATTGTACGCCAGAAACATATGAGGAAAATTATTTTCGGATAGATTGTCTTAGTAGCAATAGCCATCCAGTTTATGCTTTTCCTTCGGACGCTACCGTCGACTGGTATCCCATAGTATCATGTACAAAGATGTATAGCGTTTCAGTTCAATTTACTGATGATATAAAATTTTCTTTTCTTGAATTGACGTGGTCTGAACCGGCTGAGTGCGGACTCTGTGAAGGGGAAGGCAAGAAATGTAGATTCGAGAATAATAGCACTGAGAAGAAAACTGAGTGCTTCAACCCCGACAAAGGTATTGTATTATCTCTACCCAATTTCCACTTCTATAATCATTAATCACACAAGTTCTTCACGTTTCAAGCCAACATTTATTGATTTTATCAAGCTCAGTTTATAAATGCTCTGCGACGGTAATTTATTTATTGTAACCAGTCATGAGGTGTTATTTCCAACCAAAAGAACATTATTTTAGAAGTCTGCTTGTCTCACAAGGAAAATTATTTGTAAAGCAATCTGGTGCACCATTCTCTTATTTACATGAATGGTAAATTTTATTATAAATTTAATTAGTATAACTTACTATTATATGATAGAAGAGCTTATAAAATATAAACAAAACTTTCATAATATTGAATAATTACTCGAGTCTCAAAAGAACTTAAATAGGCTAGTAACTCATCAGTTGATACCAAACCTCACGGTATCAGCTCAAAATTTAGCTAAAAAGATTATTGCAAGTGTGGTAATTTATTAATTGAGGAAAACCCATTGCTTAGCACATTAGACCTCTTAATAGCCGAAATATGAACACAAAGTCTGAATGCAATGTTACCCTGCTAATAAGAGAATTTAAAGTTTTAGGAGTATAACTGCGTGGTACTTTACTAAATAATTACTCGTGTCTCGAAAGAATTTGAATAAGCCCAGCCCATCAGTTGGAACTTGTAACCAAACCTTGCGGTATCAACATAAAACTTAATTAGCTAAAAAGATTAGCATAAGTGTGGTAATTGATTAATTGAGTAACACTCATTTCTTAGCACATTACCTTTCAAATGCCTGCGCTGTGTATCAAAGAGTTAGACCTTTTTGGATATATACCACTGTAAGTTTCTTTAAAAAAAAGCTTCTCCCCTCTTCCCGTGTATGTTAAAAATATTTAGTATTCTCAAAAAAAAAAAAAAAAAAAAACCTTTTAAATGCCTAAACATGAACTCAAAGTCTGAACACAATATTACCTCACTAATAAGAGTAATTATTCAATGTTTTAGGAGTGCATTGACTTGGTACCTTCTCATCTTACATAATAGCTTCTCTTACTGGGTTTCAGTTAGCTCAACCGGTAAAGTCTCTGATGGTTGAATAAGAGATCTAGGGTTCAATTCTTGCCTACACCAAAAACCGATTGGTGTCTTGGTCTGGTGATAAAAAGCTATCATCAGGACTGGACACCATAGGTTGAAAAAATCTAAAAAATAAATAGCTTATATTACTAATTAAATTCATTATGGAATCCATCATTCATGTGAGAAAATGGAGTATTATGTTGCTATACTATGGGAGAACCTTATCATTTTTCTACTTATAGTGAAAAAAATTCACACAATTATCTTTTTTCTTTTTCTTTTTCTTTTTTTTACTTTTTTGATAGGTGTAATAAAAAGCTGATCATATTAAAATATTTTACAGGTAGATTAACAACAATGTCAATAGTAATTACTGGTGAGTTTTTCATTGGCCATTTGAAAATTTGCAATAAATTATTTATTTGTTGTCTTGACTCACGAATATGTTTAACATGTAGTTTCCACCTTGGGGTCATTTCTTTTGGCACTAGTGGTCTATGCATTCTACTATGTCTATCGCTATGACAAAACAGAAAAAGAAAATCATGCAAGGATTGAAAATTTTTTGGAGGATTACAGAGCTCTCAAGCCCGCAAGGTACTCATATAACGATGTTAAAAGGATTACAAATCAATTTATAGAGAAGTTAGGACAAATGGAACAGTGTTCAAAGGAAAGCTTTCTAACGAAATCCATGTTGCTGTGAAGATCTTGAATAGTTCCAAGGGCAATGGGGAAGAATTCATAAATGAGGTGGGAACAATGGGTAGGATCCACCATGTTAATGTGGTTCGCTTAGTTGGCTTTTGTGCTGATGGATTTAGAAGGGCTCTAGTTTATGAGTTTTTACCAAATGATTCATTAGAGAAGTTCATTTCCTCAGTAGATTCTAACCGTTTCCTTGGTTGGAAAAAGCTAGAAGACATTGCTCTCGGCATAGCAAAAGGAATTGAATATCTTCACCAAGGATGTGATCAACGAATCCTTCATTTTGATATTAAACCTCATAATATTTTGCTAGACCAAAATTTCAATCCCAAAATTTCTGATTTTGGTTTAGCCAAGTTGTGTGCAAAGGATCAGAGTGTAGTGTCCATGACCACAGCTAGGGGGACCATGGGTTACATTGCACCCGAAGTGTTCTCTAGGAACTTTGGGAGCGTGTCTTACAAGTCAGATGTTTACAGTTTTGGAATATTGTTGCTTGAAATGGTTGGAGGTAGGAAAAATGTTGACGAAACCATGGAGGACACTAACCAAATATATTTCCCAGAATGGATCTACAATTTTTTAGAGGAAAAGGAAGATCTACGATTCTATGTTGTGGATAATGGAGATGCTAAAATTGCAAAAAAACTAGCAATTGTGGGACTCTGGTGCATCCAATGGCACCCAATGGATCGTCCTTCTATGAAAATTGTGGTTCAAATGTTGGAGGGAGAAGGAGATAAGTTAATCATGTGTCCTAATCCCTTTGCCTCTACAGCCCCTACAAGAACTAATGCAAGTATGCCTATAAGGCGTCTAAACCAAGAGTTAGAAGTCATCCCAGAATCAAAGTAAGGGCACGTTTAGTAGACTGTAACGGTAATTATATAAGAATCGGAATAAGTATTACAAGGAATACAATATGTTGTAATGTAATAATTATTATTATTCACTTGTTTGGTGGCAACACAATAATAGAACCGTAAAGACAATGGATGAAAGCATTTTAAATCAAACTTAAGATATATTTTAGGAAATATCTTATTCATATAATTATATTTTCTAAAAAAATAATATTTTTTTAAATTTGAAAGAGAGATTAGTTATTTTTTATGATTTTTATTTTATAATTGTTATGTGCATATGGAAAGTTTGTTTATTTAGGAATATATTAATTTTAGAAATTAATACATCTACTAAGGAATAACTATTACAACATTTTAAGAGATGAATAGTTATTCCTCATTTTAAAGAATAACTATTCATAAAAAATAACAATTCTTTATGATAAAAACATAATCAAATTATTGAATAGTTAAACTATAAGAATAACTATTACATAATCAAACTATTGAATAGCTAAACCAGGAGAATAATTATTACAGTCTACCAAATATGTCCTACGTATTTTAAGCTAGGAATCCCCCATAATAATATAGGTTGCAAATGCAATCATGGTGTACTCAAGGATTGAAATTTTTAATCTTGCAGTCAATGTAGGGACTTCAAGTTTTCTTATGTCGAGTATAAGCAAGATGATGTGTATAGGTAGTCAAGAATGTGCAGTTAGTTTTTTGTGCATTTATTAATATTTTATATTAATTTTGATAAAATTTCAAAAATTTGTAGAATAAGGCTTTATTTCCTTATTTTAGATATATAGTTTTTAGTTTCTCCAAAAAAGAAGAAGAAGAAGAAAAAGAAGATATATAGTTTTTAAGAGTGTTTTAGTCAAATTTAAGCCCTTATATGGAATGGTATAAATTAAGATTTATTAATTTTGAGAATATTTTTTGGCTAAATTTTTTGTTTTTAGACTAATTCAGTGCTTAACACAAATAAAGTTTCCCAGTCAAACTTGGGCTTCGTTGGTGCTTTCCAATATAAATTGGTGGTTGTAGCCTTAAGGCATTCATACTTCTCTTTAATAAAAAAATTTTCAAACAGTGTTTATTGTTTTTTTTTCTTCTGATGGATGCTTGAGAACTTTTCGCTCATCCCATAACATTTGCTTGAAATCAAATTAAATTCTTAATATATTTTATTTAGAGATTAAATTCTGTAAGTATGTGGTGTAAAACTCATGTTTGATCCCTTCAATTCTAATATGACACATCATCTTATCACATATTTTAAGAATAAACACAACCACATTCAATTAATTCTAATGCCCATATATAAATCTAACAAAATTGGGAGTTTACTGAGATGTTATTAAGTCTGGTAGGATGTACTGAATTTTAAGTAAAATGTTGACATGACAATCTCTTATTGGATAGTATAAAGCATAAGTTTTACACCCCCTCCTTACCAAATTCAGACTTTTTTATTTAAGATAAAATGTGTTAAATTTTGTTAAGAAGAACCTGGAAGAATTGTTGTTGGAACTTGGAAGAAGCCCGCTCAAGCTATGTGTTGACTTCACACACTACTAAATCAATGCTAGTGCCACATTAATGTGCAAGCAACGTTAGCAACATAACATATTTGCCCAGTTGGGAAAATAGAGAGAGACTCCGTGACAGTCTGGGCTGGCGGTTCACACCTTCGTTGGGAAAATATCTAGGCTTCCCCATTAAGCGCACAGCCATTCCTTAAGACTTTGGGTTTATTCTTGAAAGGGTCCAAAATCGCCTTGCAGCTGGAAGGCCCACCTCCTATCTTTTGTTGGGAGACTAGTCCTAACCCAGTCCGTCACTTTAGCTGTTCCGAATTATATCATGCAATGCACTGATCCTCCTCTAAAAATCACCAATGCAACGGACAGGTTGAGCCGGAACTTTTTTTGGGGTTCAACGGAAAGCAAAAAGAAACTTCATCTTATTAGTTGGAGGAAAATTACCAATCCTAAGAAGGAAGGAGGCCTTGGGCTCCTTGCCACTGAGCCCAAGAATAAGGCCTTGCAAAGTTCAACTGGAGATTTCACAAAGAAAGTAACTCCTTGTGGGCCTGTGTTTTTGCCCAAAAATACACCTGTAGGAGAAATTCAACTAGAGGCTTTCGGGGTCGAATATGCTCCAAGACCCGGTCAGCTATGGCAAGGGTTAATGAAGTTTTCAAGCGAGGCTGCAAATGGGTGGTTGGTAAAAATAGCAGCCCGTCTTTTTGGTTTGATAAGTGGCTTGATAAAGCCACTATAAGGAGCCTTGTTGTTGGGCTGTTGAATAGGGGGGAAGACGAACTGTGCATCAAAGATATGGTCTCCCCTAATGGCTGGAACTAGACTAGATGCTCTATTCCACTTCCGAAATCCCTTCTTCTACAAATTAAGGCGATGCCCATCCCCTACTTCTCAAACATAAAGGATCGAATATCCTGGTCTTCGTCTGCAAATGGTGCCTTTGATAAATAAAAAAAGTGCCTATTAAATAGCTTGCTCTATTGTAGGTGATTTGGGCTACGATTCTTTTAGTGGTAGTTGGGTGTGGAAAGTAGAAACCCTCCCCAAAATCAAGTGTTTCTTGTGGCAATGCTGCCATTCCAGTATTCTTGTAAGGTCTGTTCTTGCAGCAAGAGGCGTTCATCTCCACACCAATTGTCCTATATGTAATAGTGCTCCGGAAACCATTGACCACCTATTTAGGGAGAGCTCCTTTGCCAAGACGTTTTGGGATTCCTTTCCCTGTCCTATGCAATCAAGTTTGTTCTATGGAGAAAACCTTGTAGAGTGGCTGAGAATTAATTGCTCTAGCACCAGTGTTTATGGAGCTATGGGGATCGCCTAGAACATCATTTTCCCTATAGGAATATGGCGCCTGCGGTTACAAAGGAATAAAGTTGTTTTTAAGGATGCAAGACCCCATAGTAACAGAAGTCAGATGTGCTGGCAAAAGCTACAGAGTACATCTATATGGGAGCGGATGCTCACTCTTCCCCCTCTCGCCAAACGATTAAGCCAAATGGTTGCACCCCACTTTAAATTGGTATAAGCTAAACTAGGATGGATCATCGTTGGATAATCCAGGGCGGGCTGGTGGTGATGGGCTCATTAGAGATTCCAATGTAGCTTGGGTTAAAGGGTATGCAAGAGCAACTGCTCATACCACAAGTGTAGCGACGGTGCTATGGGCCCTTAGGGATGGCATTAATCTCTGTATTTCCTTAAACCTTGCTGCAGTTGAAATTGAGTTGGACGCCAAGTTAATAGAAGATCTGCTTGGTCAGGCCTTAGACACTTCCAATGCAAATGACTCCATCTTGGCGGATTGTAAGGAAGGTTTGAAGCATATTCCTCAGGAGAGAGTTCAACATTGCTATAGGGAAGCCAATAAATGCACCGACGCTCTTACTAGACAGGGAGCCATGCTGGCTAAGTATTTTGTTTTATTTTTGCAACCTTCTTCTGATGTTTTATTTTTACTCAACTTAGACTATTCTGGAGTGACTTTTGATCACTCTCTACCTGCTGCTACTCTTGTTTCTTGTTAGTTTTATATAATCTCCAGTTTTACCAAAAAAAAAAGAATATATATATATATAGAGAGAGAGAGAGAGAGAGAGAGAGAGAGATTCAAGTTACATCTAGTGAGTTGGAGTTACACCTTTTTTAATCCATAATTTTCTAAGAGATCTAACGATTGAAAAAAAATTATTAAATGTTAATGCTTTTTCACTTTATTACCTAATTAATACTAAGATTAGTTTTCTCTCACCTTATTTATTGCTTTCCACATGTTAGAGGGCACTACCATTTTCAATAACCTGCAAACCTTACATATACTAGCAGCCCACCATAGCCAACCTCCCACATCTCCGTAAAGAAGCCCTTTTTTTTTTTTTTTTTTTGGGAGTTAAATCTCCGCAAAGAAGCTATTGAACGGTACACTAGAAATTTTTGGTTGGACTTTCTACTTCACATTCCCATTAATAAAAAAGATGGTTCTGGTGCAAATAGTGTTGTAGACAATTTCATTATTGGATAAATTACTCAATTACCACATTTGTACATGTAGGGAATTTAAACAAAATTCCAACCTCTGAGAAACAAAACAAATTGAGAAAACACACGTAAAAAAAAAAAAATCACACGCACAAGACAATATTTACGTGGTTCGGCAATTTGCCTACGTCCACGAAGTTGCAGGGCTTTCACTATAAAATAAGGAGATACAATAGTACACAAGAACACTCTCAAGAAACCCAAATCCCAATTACACCCTAGCACTCTCTCACATAAAAAATAAGAATAGAAGTTGGCTGCCTCTCTCTTCTCTATTTTCTCTCATGCGGCTGCTCACTAGGTTAATTGGAATTTCTCTCTATTTTCATAGCACATGGCTACAGTTGAAATATAATATATATATATATATATATATATATTAAGGTCAAAGTCGGCTATTTAGGAATTGCTATTCCTAGTTACATTCGGTCAGTAGTGACCGACTTAAGTGGACGTGGGCTTGTGGCAATTCAAGCCACACGGCCCACTTCAACAAATCTCCACCTTGGCTTGAATTGATCAAGCTACACGAGCAAACTCCTCCATCAGCTCCACCTTAGCCCTTAAGGGCTCATAAGCTGCAAACATCAGCCACAAACCTCCATAACACAATCCCTCATCCCTGCAACTCATCCTCCTGTCCTCAAGCTAGAAGACCAATTGAAGCTGCGCACAGCTTCAACTTCTCAATAGTGACACCCTTAGTCAACATGTCTGCTGGGTTCTTAGATCCACAAATCTTCTCAAGCATTACCAGCTTATCTTCAACAAGGTAACGGATAAAGTGGTATTTTGTCTGTATGTGCTTCGACTTTGAATGAAAAGCCGAATTTTTGGCAAGAAAGATTGCAATCTGACTGTCACTGTGTAGAATGCCCATCTCCTGCTTCTTACCCAATTCATCTAAGAAACCATGTAGCCAAATCATCTCCTTTCCAGCTTCAGTGGCAGCAACATACTCAGCTTCTGTAGTAGACAAAGTAACAATCTTCTGTAGATTTGAAGCCCATGATATAGCTGTACCACCTAGAGTAAAAACAAACCCAGTAGTACTCTTTCTAATATCAATATCACCAGCAAAATCAGCATCTACATAACCCTGCAGTTTCAAACTTGCACCTGTGAAGCAAAGACATGTATCTGATGAACCTTTCAGATATCTTAGAATTCACTTGACTGCCTCCCAATGCTGCTTTCCAGGCCTACTCATGAATCTGCTCACAACTCCCACTGCATGTGCAATGTCTGGCCTTGTACACACCATAGCATACATCAAGCTGCCAATAGCTGAGGCATAGGGCACCTTGCTCATATGGTCCATTTCTTCCTCTGTCTTCGGTGACTGTTCTTTGCTTAGTTTGAAATGACTACCCAAGGGTGTGCTCACTGGTTTAGCTTCATTCATGTTGAATCTGCTAAGGACTTTCTTCACATACTCTGACTGTGAAAGCTTCAATGTACCATTAGCCTTGTCTCTAATGATTCTCATGCCAAGGATTTGCTTTGCAGCTCCCAAATCCTTCATTGCAAACTGTTTGGACAATTGCTTCTTCAGATTTTTAATCTCTTCAATGCTAGACCCTGCAATAAGCATATCATCCACATACAACAGTAATATAATGTAAGAATTGTCAAAAGACTTAACATAGCAACAACGATCAGCTTCACATCTCTTGAACCCAATTCTATGCATAAAACTGTCAAATTTCTTGTACCACTGTCTTGGAGCTTGTTTTAGGCCATACAAGCTCTTTCTCAGTTTGCAGACTAGATTCTCTTGTCCCTGAACAATGAACCCTTCTGGCTGAATCATGTAAAAGTCTTCCTCCAAGTCACCATGAAGGAATGCTGTCTTCACATCTAACTGCTCAAGATGTAAGTTTTCTGCAGCCACCATTCCTAGTACCAGTCTAATTGTTGACATCTTCACAACTGGAGAAAATATCTCTATGAAGTCAATGCCCTCCTTCTGCTGGAAGCCTTTAACAACTAATCTAGCCTTGTAACATTTGCTACCATCATGCTCATTCTTTATTCTGTATACCCACTTGTTGTGCAAAGCCTTCTTTCCTACTGGCAATTCAGTCAGTTCCCATGTCTGATTCCCCAACAAGGAATCCATCTCATCCTTCATGGCTAACTCCCACTTGCTTGAATTCTCATCTCTCAAGGCTTCATCATAACACTCTGGCTCACCACCATCAGTCAACATGAGATAATTTAGAGTGGGTGAATAACGATGTGGAGGTCTAATGTTCCTGGAAGATCTCCGGACTTCAGCTATAGGTGTACTCTGATCTACCTGTGAATTTACATTCTCCTTATCTTCTTCACCCCTTTTCTGGACAGTACTTTCAGTCAATTCATCTAAGTTGACAAACTCAGATTTCTTTTGATCTATCTCTGCAACATCTGATATTACAGTTGACCTGTCCTTGTACATAACCTGTTCATTAAATATTACATTTCTACTTCTGATGATTTTCCTGTTTTGTTCATCCCAAAACCTATAGCCAAATTTCTCATCACCATAGCCAATGAAAAAACATATTTTTGACTTTGCATCAAGTTTACTACGAGCATCAGAATCAATATGAACATAAGAAACACAACCAAAAACTTTTAAATGTGAAAACTTTACCTCTTTACCACTCCAAACTTCCTCAGGAAGTCTGAACTCCATAGGAACTGATGGTCCTCGGTTTATCAGGTAAGCTGCAGTACTAACAGCATCAGCCCAAAAAGTTTTTGGTAGTCCAGCATGCAACCTCATACTCCTAGCACGTTCATTGAGAGTTCTGTTCATGCGCTCAGCCACACCATTCTGCTGTGGTGTCCCAGGAATGGTCTTCTCCATCCTAATTCCCTGTGCAGCACAATACTCACTGAACCCTCCATTTATGTACTCTCCTCCATTATCTGATCTCAAACATTTTACTTTCAAACCTGTTTCTGTCTCAACCATAGCCTTCCACTTCTTAAAAGTTTCAAATACATCAGATTTATTTTTCAGAAAATAAACCCATACCTTTCTACTTGAGTCATCAATGAAAGTGATGTAGTACCTTGAACCTTCAAGGGATGCAACCGGAGAAGGCCTCCACAAATCAGTGTGTACTAACTCCAATTTTTCAGCCTTCGGTGTCCTGCCAGTTTTCAAGAAGCTCACATTTTTCTGCTTTCCTAAGATGCAACTTTCACACATGTCAAAATCAATGGACTTCAATTCTGGTAGTTTTCCTTTTGACAGTAGCATCTTCATCCCTTTCTCACTCATATGACCAAGTCTGCGGTGCCATAGGCTTGTATCAGTACTTGCATCAGCAACTGCAATTGTGTCTCTTGGACTTGAGGTCATGTATAGAGTACCAGTCTTCTGTCCACGAGTCAATACCCTAACTTCCTTTGTAACCTTCCAAGTACCACCAACAAATAGTATTGCATGCCTTTCATCATCAAGTTGTCCAACAGAAATCAAATTCCTCCTCAGTTCAGGAACATGTCGAGCCTTCTCCAGTAACCAAACAGATCCATTGGGCAACAATATCCGGACATCTCCCATACCTACAACATCTAAGGCTGAACCATCAGCTAAATACACCTTACCAAAATTACCTGCAACATAATTCTGTATGATTTCTCGGCATGGAGTGGTATGAAACGAAGCTCCTGAATCCAAAACCCAATCATCAAGTGGACTGTCTACTGCAAGAAGTAATGCATCCTGAATCTCTTCTGTTACAGCATTAGCAGAATCATCTCCATGCTTCTTCTTAGGACTTTTGCATTGATTCCTAAAGTGACCTGTTTTCCCACAGTTCCAGCATTGTACTTGTTGGCCTGATCTAGATTTACTTCTGTTTCGATTAGAATTTCTGGATTTTGATCTACCCCGGTTTGAATTTCTGTCATTACCTCTTCCTCTTGTCTCAAGGTTTAGGGTAGAACCAGATCCTGAGGTTTCACCTGCATCTCTTCGGTGAATCTCCTCAGCCAGAATTAAATCTCGTATATCATTATACTTGAGCTTTTCCTTTCTTGTAGAATTGCTTACTGCCATCCTCATTGCCTCCCAACTGTTTGGCAAAGAAGCCAAAACGATCAGTGCACGGATCTCATCATCAAAATCAATTTCTACAGACGACAATTGATTTGTGATAGTGTTAAATTCATTCAGATGTTGTACTACTTATGCATTCTCTGCCATCTTCAGATTGAACAGTTTCTTCATCAAGTGCACTTTATTGTTTGCTGACGGCTTTTCATACATACCAGACAAAGCCTTCATCAGATCTGCTGTGGTCTTCTCCTTTACAACATTGTGTGCAACAGACCTAGACAGAGTTAACCTGATAACTCCTAGTACCTGTCTGTCAAGAAGAGCCCATTCCTCAGCCTTCATAGCCTCAGGTTTTGTCCCTAAAAGAGTCAGATGCAATTTCCTCCCATAGAGATAATCTTCAATTTGCATCCTCCAATATGCGAAGTCTGTGCCATCAAACTTTTCTATTCCAGACGCCTTTCCTGCTTCCTCTGCCATTGCTCCCACTCAAACCTAACCCTAGGCTTTGATACCAGTTGTAGGGAATTTAAAAAAAATTCCAACCTGTGAGAAACAAAACAAATAGAGAAAACACACGTAAAAAAAAAAAAAATCACACGCACAAGACAATATTTACGTGGTTCGGCAATTTGCCTACGTCTACGGAGTTGCGGGGATTTCACTATAAAATAAGGAGATACAATAGTGCACAAGAACACTCTCAAGAAACCCAAATCCCAATTACACCCTAGCACTCTCTCACATAAAAAATAAGAATAGAAGTTGGCTGCCTCGCTCTTCTCTATTTTCTCTCATGCGGCTGCTCACTAGGTTAATTGGAATTTCTCTCTATTTTCATAGCACACGGCTACAGTTGAAATATAATATATATATATATATATTAAGGTCAAAGTCGGCTGTTTAGGAATTGCTATTCCTAGTTACATTCGGTCAGTAGTGACCGACTTAAGTGGACGTGGGCTTGTGGCAATTCAAGCCACATGGCCCACTTCAACAGTACAACCAGCAAGTTTAGCAAAGACTGTGTCAAACATACTATGGGAAAAAAAGCATTTCATACCCATTTGGAATAGGAGCAATATTGACTATTGATTTGCCGACTTGCAGTATCTTGTAACGGCATTTTGACTAGCTCTTACGGAGCTTTAACTTGGAGGTGCTGGAGATATATGACCTATGTTTAGGTGATATAGGAATTATTCAATTAACATAATATTTAATTGCTATATTGCTTCTATGCAAAATGGAAGATTTGGCTATGGTGAGGTACTCTAGTATGTTTGGCAGGTTATTGAAAATGAAGGGTACACAATGAGGAAAGAGATAAAAAATATATGTATATTAATTAGGTAATAAGGTGGAAAGTATTAACATTTTATGATTTTTTTAACCATTAGATCTCATAAATATCTATGGCTTAAAAAAAATGTAACTCTTATAGAGTTACGCCAAATGTAACTTGAACACATCTCATATATATATAGATAAATGATATGTCTACAACATTTTTACAACAAATCACAAGTGGCAGGTTGTTACTGGTTGTTATTGTTGAGGCAAAAAATTAATCTTAGTGTTAGTTTCAAATTTGAACCAATAATATGCCGAAACTATAAACATCAGCTTTATACGAGACGCCTCCAATGTTCTTATAGAACAACTCTGGAGCAATATATCCTAGCGTTCCTCTTGTAGCAGTCAAAGACAGTATGCTATCATCTGTAGGATAAAGTTTTGCAAGACCGAAATCAGAAACTTTTGGGGTAAATTTTTCATCAAGAAGAATGTTATGAGGCTTGATATCAAAATGTAGAATTTGCATGTGACATCCTCTATGTAGATATTCAATCCCACAATCCACTCCAAGAGAAATCTCATATGTTTTCTCAATACTTAAGGGGATTCCTCCTTCTCTAAGAAAAATGTATTTGTCAAGAGAACTATTAGACATGAATTCGTAGATAAGGGCATGCCTTGGTCTCTCAGCACAAAAGCCAATGAGTTGCACTACATTAGTGTGGTGAATCCTTCCAATTGTTGCAACTTCACTAATAAAGTCTTGCCCGTTGGCTTTGGACTTGCCCAACATCTTTATAGCTACAAGATGGCCACTTTGGAGCTTTCCTTTAAATACAGAGCCATAGCCACCTTCACTCAAATTGTCGTTGAAACCTTTGGTCATCTTCCTGATTTGTGAGTAAGAGTACCTAATTGGCATGAGGATATTTTGACTTTGTAGAAATTCTTCAACGTCGTCATACATTGATAAATGCCTCCTACGCCACTTATATATCAAAAAAGCAACCACACATGGAGCTCCCAAGGACATTTTTGCTGCATGTATGAATACTGTACAGGCACATCACAAAAATAACTATGGGAAAACAAATTTGTTGTTACACGGGTCAGCATTTTCAATTTTTAGTTGAAAATAATTAAACTTACAACCAAGTGTGCCTTCCTAATTCTAGTAAAGTAATTAAACACAAAATATGTTGTTTCCTTTTAATTTTAAATGTCACTAATATATACGTCTTAATTCCTTTCACAGTAAACTATTTTCAAGCACAATCTTAAGGAATGATCTGCTAAAAAAGTTGAAGAAGATCAAAGGAGATATTCAGGTTCTTACCGATGCTTTGTAATAAGTAATAAGAATCTGCAACCAAAAAAAAAAAAAAAGAAAAAGAAAAAAGAGTAGCAATTACTTTTTGCTAACAAAAGACGAACTACTAATTAGTGAAAAGAGTCACCCGAGTAACTTGAAATCTCTAAGGACTAAGGCCTATCTAAAAAGAAATAATAAAGCACTCTCATTGAGCCACGCTTAAACAAAAAATATAAACAATCATAGAAACCTGTTGGTTTTATATGTCAAAATCCAATCATACTCAAGGCCTAATTCTAATTTTACCTAGAGTGCAAGTAAATAAATTATAATTCTACTTGAATAGCCAAGAGCATTAGAGCTCAGTGTATAACTTGCATTAATTTAATAAGGTTTAACTTGCTATAAATACCCATCAATGAATTCATTGCAATACAAGTACTTAATAATAAAGATATAACCACCCCATTTTGCAATTGGGAATCGGTTCATACAAGGGTAAAATTATAATTTTAATAAGAAAGAATTAAAAGATCAAGCCACATCAAGTTTCTTTGGATAGATAGCCTCTTTTATTGCTTTCTTTCTATTCATGCATTTTTATTATCTTTATGCGAAGTTGCTCAAACCACACCTCTGATCAATGATCTTTATTGGCATTCTTTCTAGTCATGTGTCTCCATCATGCATCTTCAACCAGAGTATTCAGACCATGCCTATGCATTGTAGCCTCCATATGTATGGGCCGTATGGCATGCATAAATGTCAACGTTCAAGCCTAAATCATGAAGCACGACAAGTTTTAAATCTTAATGCGAACAAGGTATCTCTTTGAATCAGTCTTTTTAGCCACATGCATTTGACGTCTGTTCGTGCTTGTCATCCACACTTCATTTGGTCCAACTTGGTACACCCCACATTCATTTCAATTGTGATTTCAAAGTCTTAATTTTCTTCAAATTCAAGTTGTATCAAACTTCAATATTGAGTTTGACGGGGGATGCTAAAGATATCTAGATCCAATCCTACTTGGTGTGCAAGCAAAGAATCATAATTCTACTTGAATTGTATGTATTGTAACCTTGGTCTAATGTATGGTTACTTTATGTGTTGTAACCTTGATCTAATGTATGGTTAGTTTAGGGTTTAGCCTATTACAAATACTCATTAATTGTTTCACGTAAGATGTATGTCATCATTATGAACTACATTAATTCTCTCTCTTTCTTACTTCCTCTCTCTCTCTCTCTCTCTCTCTCTCTCTCTCTATATATATATATATATATTTTATTCCTAATTTAACTTAATTAAATGCCTTCTCAACGTGCTTTAGTTAACCTGCAGCCAGGGACGAAGAATTTTCCCACTGAGTCACGCCAACAACATTTTAATTAGGTTACAATAGAATAAATGTTCAAGACATGCATTGTTCTTTGAATACTAACCCTCTGCTATCAAAAATATTCTAACCAAAGAGAAATGATTTTTCATTGTTTGGTTGTTGTTTTGTGTTTTCAAACCTGCCAACAGAAAAAACTTACACTGAGAAGCAGTTCTCAGAAATAGTTTTATTATTATTATTATTATTATTACCTTGAAAACTTGTTTGGAGATTTATTCCTATTCTGATTTTTTTTTTTTTTTTTCCAATTAATGGTCCATTTGGATTGAGGGAGATGGAGAGAGAGTAAAGTAAAGTAGAATTGACCCAAAATTAGCCTATTTTTAGCCAACTCCACACCACTCTTCTCCACTTTTCATCCCTCAATCCAAATGGGTCCTAAAGCATCACCACCTCTAACTTGTGCCCACAATAATAGCAGCAACCATGGACCCAAGACCAAACAATGTCGACCCACAAAGCAAACCTACCCCATCAAGAAAACCACATACCCACAACAATCTAATACGTGCCCACCAAACCTAGACCAGTCCAAACCGTGTAGATCTAATTCCATACTCAATATTCACAAGCCCCACTCAATGAAGGCCCGTTTCGCAGCAACCACAATCATGCCGCAAAAAACCAAATAGCCACCACCACCGCAAACTAGAGAGAGGGTGATTTTTAGAATAAAATTTTTTAGTTGGGTTTCTGAAAATGGCTTGCCAAATGAGAATTTTTAGTAGTTCCTACTAGTTTTTTCTTTTAAAAAAAATTAGTTTTTGATTTTAGATCAAGAAAACTATTTTAAAAATTGAGAGTATTTGCACTAACTCGTGCAAATATTTTTGTCTATTTTAGTATAAGAACCTACTTTTCTATTTTACACAATTACTTTTCAAAAACACACACATCAGATTATTTATTTTACATTACATTTTATTAACATATTAATTCTTTATCAATTTGTAAAGTTGTAATTTTCAATTATGTTTTATTGGCTTTAATTCTATGTCAAATTTGATTGTATTTCTTCAATCATTTCCCTGTATGTTTGTGGGATTCAATGTAAGGGTTGAGTGTGAGAGATTGGTGAAGAACTGTGAAGAACAAAGTATCTCGCAACTTACTCGCGATTGGCTCGCAAGTGGACAACTCTTGAAAGGTCACGTGAGAAGCACATGTTGGAAGTTGAAGAGTGAAGTCCCAGGAAGCATCTCGTGTTATGATCCTAGTGTCTCACATAGATTAAGTATAAACTTAATCATGTCTTTATAAGCTCTTGGGCACCCTCCCCTTTCAAGTCCGTATTCAAGGGTGAGTTCTACCCATGAGTTCCTAACATTTGGTATTAGAACCAACCACTATCCTAAGTAATCGGGCGTAGCTCATTAAGTATGTGATCAAATGAGTTGCGGCTTTGTGGTCGATTCTTGGAGGGGGCAACCTAGAGGCTAAATTAAAATAACTGATAGGTAACTTAAGAACTGGCTTGCACTGCCAGCTTGTTAAGTGTGTTTTCCTCATTTCTTTACTCACACTATAAAAGCTCACATTACCCACGAAATTGTAAGGAGAATCTCAGAGAGAAACCCCTAGAAATACACTTGAGAGTTAGAGATTGTAAACCCACAATTATCTACACATTTCTTTTAGTTTTCCTCTACTCATACCTCTCTAATTACAAATCCTTAAGAGATTCTTAACCCAAACACTTACCTCACCCAATCTATGTGTTGAGAGTTGTTTTAGTGCATGTGGGAAGCATTGGATGAAGCTATTTGTTGGTGGATGCAATTTGGAGCTAATTGCGAGATCCAGATAACTAGTGAAGAAAAGACTCGGTGAAGTTTGTTAGGAGTTGGAACTCGGAGGGTTCAAGTATATTGGGTACATTAGGCTTGGTGAGTCTTTTTTTATGTCCTGGTATTCCAACTTTATTCACTAGTGGATCATTTCGGCTTGGAGAGCCGTAGAGAGGTTTTTTTACCGAGTTCTTCGGTTTTCTTCTTCGATAACACATCTTAGTATTATTTATTTTTTCATCTTTCTTCCCTTACTCTTTGTGCTTTACATTTATTGTTTATTATGTTATCTATGCACTAGAGAGTAGTTCTGGTTGATTGTGTTTCATTTACCTTTTTCCGCACTTAGTTGAGTAGATTAAAACGAATTAAATCATAAATGTAAAATTGGGGGTCTAAACAAGCTATAGTGTTTTACACTATTAAGCTTTCACAATTTTTGTTATTACTCTCTCTCTCTCTCTCTCTCTCTCTAAGAGTAAAAAACTCTTAAAATATAGATTTGCATGTAAATAGTATCCATGTATATTTACCGGTTACTATAGCAATAATCTAAATTTGAACAAGTTTACATGGACTAATATGGGTAGGGGTGTCAATTCGGGTTAGCGTGTCGGGTTCGTGTCGTGTCGAGGTAGGGGTATTCGACTAAATGGCTCAACCCTAACCCGACCCATTTAATAATCGTGTCATGATCCTTCAACCCTAACCCGACCTGTTAATAAGGCGGGTTGACCTGACCCAACCCATTTGACACGCTTAATAAACGAGTCGTGTTGGGTTGACACAAATGTAACACAACCTATTTCAACCTGCATAATATTAAATATAACATCCATCTAGAAATAATTTTTTTTCATCCTAAAAAATAATGCATACACTTCAAGTTTTCAACCCACATTCAAAATAATATAGTTCAACAAAAATATAACATTCATCTAGAAATAAGTTCTTGACACTCCAAAAGAAGTGTATACACTTCAACCCAAATTCAAAATAACAAAGTTTAACAAAAATAAAATGACATAGTTCAACAAAAATATAATATTGAAAGAATTTGAGCAAACAATAGACTAATCCTGATTATGACCACGATTATCATCCATAGATTCTTTGTTGATGTCCAAATTCATAACATCTTTCACAAGCTCATCCAATTTCATTTGTGTAAGTTCTATGCCAAAAAAACAAAAAGTATTAGTAGTTCTAGGGTGTGTAAAATTTCAATTTCCAATTATATCCCTTGTAAATTTTTGTAATTACTCACTTTTCTTTTTAAATTTAAAATATATGTTGGATATAAAAGGTATTTGAAAAATCTAAAATAAAATAAATATTTATTTGTTATAAGAGTTAAACGAGTTATGTTAAGTGGGTCATTTCGGGTTGACACAAATAAATTGGCGTGTCAAACATGTCTATTGCGGGTTACGCGGGTTGACTCGTTTATGACCCATTTCTTATCGTGTTACTTTCGGGTTGACCCGTTTATGACCCAAACCCATTAAGGCCCAACCCTAACCCGAAAAAACCCGTGTCGGATTCGTGTCGTGTTCGCGGGTTGGGTCGAACATTGACACCCCTAAATATGGGTGAGTTTTGGAGTTGGATGTGCAAAATTTACCCATGATGCTATTATACATGAACTCATATGAATACTCTTAACTACCAAATAGTCCTAATTTCTTAAGAAATTTGATAATTTTTACTTTTCATTTTCTTAAGCCTAAAATATCAACCGATTATCCAAGTACATGGTTAGTGTCATCATCTTCACATCAGGCACAATTACTCAATGCAACTATATGCCATTTTTCATTATATATTATCTTTATCCTTCAAACAACTCTTTTGAGAAAGAAAACTCACATTTGTAGGAATAAAAATAATGTCCTTCTTCATAAATCTCCCCTCCTGCATTTCACAAATTAAGAAGAAAATAATTATAACATCAGCGTTTGGAGCTTTACAATTAATTTTATCATTATACAAAAACTACAAGAAATATTTCTTAGCATATCCATTACATTGGAATGGAAGGAGAATGCACCAAAAAGCTATCTTCTTAAGAAATTCGATCATTTCTACTTTTCATTTCCTCAAGCCTAAGATTGAGATCAACCAATTAATTGCCCACGTACATGTTTATTCCTTTACTTGCCTCATTATCAGATTAGGCACAATTTACTCATGCAATTCTATTTCATTTTCCATTCTATATTACTTAGCATCCTTCCAAATTTGTGGAGATGGTATAATTTTGTGGCACAATCATGTGTTGGCTTTATTTTGTGCTAAATTTACTTGTATTTTAGCAATTAGATACCTTGCATTTAGGTGTGAATTATGTAAGGGTAGTGTGTGAGAAAGTGTAAAGAAAATTCAAGATGTGTGCACTTAAAGGAGTCTCGCAACTGAATCTCGCGACTGGAAAGTTGCCAAAGTGACACACGTGTGAAGCATGCAGAGAGTTAAAGGGTCACGACAGCTGGAGCACTATAGGACAAAATGTACAGTCTAGCCAGGCCGTTAGCTCGCAACTCGTTCTAGTCAAGAGACCAAGTCACCAGAATGCATTGTTTGGATGAAAACTGACTTTTCACATTCCTCACGTACCCTACTATAGATACCATTATACCCATGAAATGTAGAAAGCTTCCAGAGAGAATTTTGAAAATCATTTATTTAGATAATTAATGCTTCATTTTTGTTTGCTCTAATCGTGCGCTCTTATAATATTAATAACTCAATAATTCAAAATGTATTTAATGTATTTAATAAAAATGGAAAATTTTATATATTTTTAATACACTATTTTTTTCCTCTAATAATCAATCTTATACCATGATAATATATCTTAGAAATATATAAGTAATTTTTTTAATAAAAACTTTCTTTTTTTAATTTTTAATTTAAAAAATTAGAGATATTAAAAATTTTATCCTGTTAGAAGAAATAATAAATGTTGATCTCATGGTAATTAGGAGTTAAAAATATTTTAGTATTTATTAATATTATATATATAATTTGATATATGTATGAAAATTGCATATGTAAAAAGGTTATTTTTTGGATTTTTTTTAATATATTTAGCTTGGCCCCCTGAACAAATTTTCTAGCTCTACCATTAATCATATTTGATCTCATATATTTGTGAACTTCTCATAGAGTCATAGTTATGACAAATCCGTGATTTAGGATTATGAATCAAAGCGACTTCACCAAAAAAAAAAAAAAAAGCTTAAGAATTAAAGCTAAAAACTATACCGCACGCTGCTAGTCTAGTTTCTTGAGAAGTGCTACATCCATAATATTTTTACTACATTTTTACAACAAATCATAGATATTAAATTGTTATTGGTCATAATTAGAGACCTGCTACTAAAATTACTGTTTGTCCACCAATAACAATCCGTAACAATATGATATTATGATTTTTTTGTGAAAATATTGTGGACATAACATTTTTCTTATACTATTACAATTGTCTAATTTATAAGAGAAACATTATGTACACAATATTTTCACAATACTTTTGCAACAAATCCTAAGTGGCAAGTTATTGGTTGTTACGTATGAGCAATAAAGTAATTTAAATTGTGGATCAAATTAAAATAAATAACAACTTACCACTTATAATTTGTTGTGAAAATGTTGTAAAAATACTATCAATGTAGCATTTCTCAATTTATAATGATTTTTCAATCAAATTAAATAATTGCCTTTATAGCAGAAATAAGTCAAAAGAAATAATTTCCGTGATCATTTTTTTTTTCTCTCTTTTGAGAGACCCTTCACCTATTTAGCAAGACCTTTGAAATTTGATACCATAGAATCCCATATTTTTTTTTCCTGGGATCACTTCAAAGAGCTCGAGTCAATGCCAGTTATTAGTTGAATGCACCATGCAAAATTTTCAGCTGAGATGGTTGCCTCTTTCACTCTCTCCCTTGCAGTTTTGAGATGGCAACATGACCAACATCAAGCACCTCATGCTATTCGAGGCCCTTTTTGAGTATCCTGATAAACTTATATGGAACATTTTTACACATGTGGCCTCAACCCTGAGCTTGAAAGTCTTAGTCATGGCATTGAAATTTTCATCTAGGAGTATTATGTTCTGAAATCCAATAAAGCCATCACTGAAAAATTTAAGGTTGTAAAGAAAGCCCCTTTTTTTTTCGAGATGTAAAGAAAGCCCTTAATAATGTTGAATGAATCCTCTTGTGAGTTTCCATTCTCACCAGTATACCAAATTTTGTTCAGCTTAAATATATTACAGAGCAAATTTTCAGACTTTTCATGTTGAAGGGTCCTTACAATTCAGGGACGGAGCCACATGTAGGTCCAAAGGGGCCCGGGCCCCTCTGACATTAAAAAAGATATATGTATATAGTTATATATTACTCCTTAATTCAATTTGGGTCCCAGAAAACATAACTTCGGCTTCCTCCGAAATGAAAATCAAGACCCAGCTTAAACAATAACATCACCCAGCCCAAACAATCACTATCATCAGCCCAAAAGATAAATAGAATTAAAATCTATTGACAAAAAAAACCCTTTTACCTAAAATCATCAACCCGACAACAATCATCAACAATTTTAATAACCCAGCCCAAACAACAAGCAATCATCAGACATTTTACCTGAAATTGACAAAATAATTTCGGTTTGAGAGAGAGAGCGTGGCCGTCTATTTCAAGCTGCCATCATTAAAAAAATAAAAAAGAATAAAAAGAAAAACCAACCCCACTACAACACCAATAAGCGATAAATTTTATTTACTTGTAATAAATAAAGATTGGGTTTCTATTGAATTTGAATGTTATAATTTTCTTGTGAAGCCATCTATTTTCTATGGCTTGAAGATGAATAAGAAAACATGTTGAAAAGTATTGTTATTGGGATAAGTTTTGCATTGGAAGTATGAATTCCCTCAAAATAGTACATTTCATCATCAAACTTGAAGGCCTTGTTTTTCCTTGAAGCAATTAACAAGAAGAAAAATCTGTGCTCATAACAATTGATATCAGAGCCCGTGTTATGGACAATTCACGCATTAAGCATGTAGGAGCTAAGCCTGGTGATTTTGGTTTATGGCAACAATGCATGCTTAAAAAGGTATAAGAGATATTCGCTGTATTGAATACTCACCTTGATCAATTTGCGGACAGTGTAAGTAATATTCAAGTTGAAGAATTTTTTTGAGAAAAAAAGTTGAAGATTTATGTGGCTGAAACAAATCAAGATGTAATCAACTTGCTTGCAGGTAGCCAAAGTTGTGATCGAGTTGAAGATTTGCACAATCTAAAAGAATCAGGATATCTTAATGGCCAAACTAGTAAAAACCAAGTAGTTCATTCAACATAATCAACTCGACGCTAGCTTAGTTTAATTTGCTCCACTTTAATGGTGATAAAAAAAAAAAAAAATCCTACTGATGTAATTTTTCAGATGGAAAAATTATTGAATTTCAAATATATTAGAGAAAAGGAAATACTTTCTTTAACTTGTTATCATTTTGGAGGAGAAACATAAGTTTGTCAATAAAAAGAAGGCAAACTTGAAGATTGTTAAGAGAGAGAGAGAGAGAGAGCCGCTTCCAAAAGTTACCCATGAGGACAAGGGTATAATTGAGGAGGGAATGTCATTAAGCTTTCTTACCATTTAGGGTCCGTTTGGATACAGCTAAAAATTGAAAACTGAAAATTAAAAAACACTGTATCAAAATAATTTTTAAATATGTGAATAGTACCGTGAGACTCATTTTTAATGAAAAAATTGCTAAAAAGTGAGGTTTGTGGGTCCCATGACTAAAAAGTTGCTGAAAAAGTTATTGTGTGTGCACTGTTCATAGCCCGAACTCAACAATCACAGCTTAAAAAAAATAAAAATAAAAAATAAAAAATAAAAAGTTGAAAACGTAGATATGAACGCTAGGAAGCACAAAACGCGCTTCCCAAACGCACACTTAAAATGGTATTTTTGTTATTAGGAATTAGGTAAATAGATAATGATTAGATAAATGGTCATTCTCTTGTACCTCCTTTTTTTTTTTTGGAGGGAGGGGGGGGGGGGTACGGTACCCACATGAATTTCAACCATTAAATTTACTTGTTTTAATCTTAGCTGTTTGTATAATTTGAATAGAATATTAGTTACTGGCCAGTTGGGTTAACATATAAAATAAAATAAAAATACGGTTCTTCTCTCTCACATTGCATCTGATATGAAGTAGGTTCTTCTCTTTCACCGTCTCTTCTTTCCAACCTTCATCGCTAATGTTCTTAGGTAAATCACTAAATCTATTTGTGGGCATCCTATTTGGATCCCTTTGATTTGGATTTGAAGGGCCTAAATCCAAATCCTTTCCATCCAGGATTTGAGGCATCCAAATCCCTTGATTTCAAATCCTCTCACGTTCTTCTTCAAAGAAATGCTCTCTTCTACGTTCTTCTTCAAGTTGAAACTGAAGTCACCATCGATCCCAGTGCTTCAGTTTGTCTCTCTCGATTCATCTTGTTCTCTTAAACGTCTCTATTTGTCTCTTCCACCAATTGTAAATCCGAATCACAAAATATTGATAGGATTGTCTAGGTTTATCCGTGCCTCCTTGGGTTCCGTTTGATTTGTTTATGATTTGTTTGATTTGGTTCTTATTTTATGTGGACTTGTATCTACTCGTAAGGATGGGAACTGGGATTTACTACATGCTACCAAAACAAAGTACACCAATTGTTGTGTCCTTTCTACTATTTTGACAATTTCCTAATAACTAAAATGGAAGAACACCCCAATAAATCTATATTTAGTTTTTTTATTGATAATTTGATAGTCACAATAGCGCAGGATGTAACTAGAATATTCATGTATGTGATAAGTGATTGTCCCTAACGCAACAGTAGAGCAAGGAGGAGATTGTCCCTAGCTCTGATTTTCAACCTCTTCCTCCCACCCCCACCTTCCAATTTTGATCCCTTTGCCACACCTTGGAGTTCCACTCCAATTTGATTAACAATATCAATATTTACAAAATTTATTCAACTAATAATAAATTATAATTAGCAAAATCTGAATAAATATTGAAAAAAAAAATCTTCAATTTTTTTGTTTTTGTGACTATGTTTCTGTGCATAAGTACAAGTTACAATCTAGTTTTCGATTATTGGAAAGTCCAAAATGACATCATTTTCTGGGACTACAGGAACCAAAATTGGTAGCATCCTTTTGGACTCGTAATTATTAATAAAAGAACCTTTCTAAAAAAAAAAAAAAAACTAATAAGAATCGAAAATGGCTTTTTTTTTGTAACAAAAAATAAAATGGCATGTTTTTTTGTCACATTAACCACATCCCTTACGTGGACAAGTAGGCCACATCATAGTCTAATTTGGGTACTATATGTAGCTTGACTACACAACAATTTGTTGCTCTCCTCATTTACTTAAATGATTTTCATAGTGCCATAAATTTAAATTATTTTCATAGTGCCATAAATTTACAAAAAAATTCATATTTTAACAATGCTTAGGAGAGGAGGGTGGCAATCCTTACGTGCCGAGGGCAGCACAGATGGAGATTGGCGTTATCGCACTCAGTAGTGGGAATTAGGGATACTCAAACCCAAGATCTAAGTCTTATTGGCCCAATGCACTTTTCCGTCCCATATCTCACTCTTAAATTTTTTACCAAAGCAAAGTTGTGAATGAATGTATATCCATTTAACCTTCTGTGTGTGTTTGGCTCCAAATTAAAAAAACCAGCTTATTTTACTATTTAACTTATTGTTGCTATTATTCATGAGTCTCACTACACTTTTGGTACTATTTATGGGTCTCACAATATTATTTCATCTAACTTTTACCTTTATTTACAATACTTTTAACAAAAAAAATTTCAATTTCAGCAAAATAAGCGAATCCCAAACAAACAATGTATCTAATCAAAGATTTTAATAATTTCTTTAATTTTGATTATTTATTTATATTCCACAATAAATAGTTTTATTTACTTACCATTCAAATTTCAATAAAATTTATCGGAAACACTTACCATTATATAGGAAAATGAAAAAATAGCTACTTTATACCTCCATACATTCATACATACATATATATATATATATATATATATATAGAGAGAGAGAGAGAGAGAGAGAGAGAGAGAGAGAGAGAGAGAGAGAGAGAGAGAGAGAGAGAGAGAGAGAGAGTTAGGTTCAAATTATACATAGTGTATCTCTAAGTAATGTTACATCATCCAATATTTTTTAATTAGATGTAAATTTTGATAAATCCATCACGGGATTACATTATTTTCATATATTCTCTATACTTAAAAAATATAAAGATGATAAAAAATCAATAGTTATGTCATCAATTGATTGTTTAAATTTATGTTTTTGTAGCTTAAAATAATACAAAGAATATGAGTTTATAGATCGAATGGTAAATTGCATTCGATTCCTTTGAAAATTGCCATGCATATTAAGAACTTATAGAACATTTAATTCAATGGTTGAATTTTCAAAATATGAATTTAATAACAAGTTATTGAATAATGTAATATTACTTAGAGTTTACACTAGGTGCAACTTGAAATCAATCCATATATATATATATATATATATATATATATATATATATATATATATATATTTTGTTAGTATTGTATTTTGAACCTATTTGACATATTGGGTAAAAGAGACAAGTTAATTAATTTTTTTATGGAAAATATTCATTTAATTTGTTGAAAGAAGTATTGTATTAAAATTCAAGTGATATTCAAATCGCAAAAGCATTTGCTACAACACAAAAATTTAAAGGAGAGGCAATGCTATATAAAAGAGCATGGACGACATGCCGCAATTCAAATGAATGTTTGAAAATCAAAATTTTATGCTGCCCATGATATTATTATCAACGTAGACCACATAATTGAAATCGAGTACAACAATAAAGCTCTTATTTAGATGAAAAATCATCTAATTTAAATGAGTCTACCAAAAACATCAGGCACTTTATTGGGAAACCTCCTTAAGAACAATTGATTTGGGAAGAAAGTGGTTGTAATGAAAATGAAGTGTCCCAAGCATAGGTGAAGCTAAGTGAAGAAGATGGTGCAACTGGGACACCATTGTTAACAAGACATTCGTTGCCTGACTTAGACAATACCGAAGGGTCAACAGATTTCACAGTTTGAAAACCATTGCAGGACAATTTCAAATCTGATTGGGAACATGGGCAGCCATTGTTGATTGTCACACTCCACACTGGCTTTTGTTGCACTACTTCTCCAGTTTTAGGCTGCCTTTGTTTCGGTGTAAAATATTATTTACAGGTGAAAATATTTTCTAATGTTTAGTTGCATTTTAAAAATTATATTAGAAAACAATTTTCAGTGTTTGGTAACATTCTGAAAATGTTATTTTCCTCCAAATTTTTCACATTTTCTCAGCTTCCAAACAAATTTTATATCACAAAATCCACTATCACCCATAGAAAATCCACCACTATCCACACAAAACCCACCACCACACAACAAAAAAACTACTAAAACACCACCACCACAACAACAACAGCCAAAAAAAAAAAAAAAAATCAGAGATCAAAGAGAGAAAGATTGAGAGATTGAGGGAAAGACTATGGGTGGATCGGCTTTTGTAGAGGATGGGTTGGAGGTGTGTGGATCGAAGGTGAGGTGACTAGATCAGACTGAGTAGAGGGTGGATCGGAGGTCAGGTGAGGTTGTCGGAGTGAAATAGAGGGTGGATCGGACTCAACGGGGGTGGATCGGTGAACTGTGGGTCTGCAGAGGAGCACGGACTAGCGTGAGGAGCACAGACTGGAGGAGGAGCACGAATTGGGTCATCGAATGGTGACCTGCGTTGGCGTGTCTTGCTCTGTGGAGCTCGGTCTTCATTGAGCTTGGAGTGTTCGTGTGAGAAGCTTGAGAGAGTGTATGAGAGGTGTAAATGATTTTCAAGTAAAATAAAACCTGAAATGGTTTTACAGTCAATGAGGGTTATTTTACGGTCAACACGGAAATTGATTTCCATTTGATCGAATTTTCCGTGTTTACCAAATAGACAGAGGAGTGTAAAATGGTTTCCTGAAACTCTTTTCAGCCAAAACAAATGCAGCCTTAGATTGTTTGATGGTTACTTGGCTTAGGGTGCATTGACAATTTCCTACAATTAAAGAAACATAAACAAATTAGAAATACTAAATCAAATTTAGAAGCATGAACATGAACATTGAAACTGACAATGGTCCTGACTCTAAGGCTTCATTTGAGAGTTCATAAGAGAATGGAATGAAATGAAATGGAATGGAATTGAATGATCATAAGAAAATGGAAAGGAACGGAATGTATTTAAGCAAGGGAAATGAATGGAATGGAATGAAATTAAATAACCTTGATTAGAAGTTTTAAAATAAAAGAATGGAAATGAATGGAATGTAAGAAATCTTGTTTGGAAGTAACATAAAGAGAATGAAATGTAATCATTTTATGACAATATTACTATTAAACCCTTATTTTAAAATAAAAGGTTAAACATATAGGGTATTTTGGGAGGTTTAGTAAAAAATTTATTAAATCTAATTCTATTATCTCCCATTCCTCCCAATTTCGGGAGAATCAAAATTTGAGATTTTAAGGGAATAGAGAGGAATATGTGTTCCCTCGTACCCATTCCATTTTCTCCCACTTATAAACTTTTCATTCCCTTCACTAAAACTCTCAAACAAAGAAAGGGAATAATATTCTAGAATTATTCTTTTCATTCCTTTCCATTTCATCCCATTCCATTCTCACCTCCCAAACAAGAGCTAAAGATATCATAATTAATAAAATAAACATAATAAAAATCCTTAAAAACATATCTAAAAGATGTGAATATCATATATGGTAGTAAGATTGAGATGCATTAGATAGGATGGCCGATCCTTCCGTCCAAAAACATTCAAAATACAAGAATCGTTCATATGCCTTCATATTATAAAACAAAATGTTCATTTTCATATAATATCATCTTTTTGTTTAAACGAAAGAAATGCCTTTCAGGATTGTATGGATTGATAAAAAAGTTTACCTTTTTTTTTTTTTTTGGTCAAACGGAAATTTATATAAAAACTAAACAACAACCAAGCCAAAATGGCTAAGTTAGGGGCTGAAAGCCTACAATATCTTTCCCCATTAGCATCTGACTGAACAAAGCATGAAATAGCATCAGATGAATTCAAAATAACAAAATTTTACCTTTGCCAACGAGACTGAGGACGAAAATACACAATGAAATTTGATGAAAGTAGCCATTACTAAAAACTTTTCTGATGAAATTAGTTTCTCTGCTTTTTTCTGAATGTAATATTACAGGACCTTGTCTAATTTATACTGATTTTTGAATAAAACAAATTAATTGCCTTGATCTTTTACTTTAAAAGCTATATATTTTCCTATTTAGAAAGACCATTAGAATTAAGATTATGAATCAAAACTAGCATTAAATGTTAAGCAAATATGGTTACTTCTTGGTGATTATGCTATGGGAGCTTGACTTTTCAAAAATCTCTCATTCCTCTTATATTTTTGGTAAAAAAAATTATCTTTAGATATAAATTTAAATGACAGGCCCCTAGATTTTTACTAAAAACGTGTAACTCATTTATTTAGATAATTAATGCTTCATTTTTGTTTCCTCTAATTGCTCTTGCAAATATGGTTACACCGTGTGAAACTTGAAATCAACCTATAAATCATATACATTTTGTTAGTATTGTATTTTGAACCTATTTGAAATATTGGATAAAAGAGACGAGTTACTTATTTTTTTATAGAAAATATTCATTTTATTTGTTGAAAAAAGTATTGTATTGAAATTCAAGTGATATTCAAATAGCAAAAGCATTCGCTACAACACAAAAATTTAAAGGAGAGGCAATGCTATATAAATGAGCCTGGACGACATGCTGCACTTCAGATGAAGGTTTGAAAATCAAAATTTTATGCTGCCCATGATATTATTATTAACGTAGACAACATAATTGAAATCGAGTACAACAATAAAGCTCTCATTTAGACGAAAAATCATCTAATTTAAAAGAGTCTACCAAAAACATCAGGCACTTTGGGAAACCTCCTTAAGAACAATTCATCTGGGAAGAAAGTGGCTGGAATGAAAATGAAGTGTCCCAAGCATAGGTGAAGCTAAGTGAAGAAGATGGTGCAACTGGGACACCATTGTTAACTACACATTCATTGCCTGACTTAGACAATACCGAAGGGTCAACAGGTTTCACTGTCTGAAAACCATTGCAGGACAATTTCAAATCTGATTGGGAACATGGGCAGCCATTGTTGATTGTCACACTCCACACTGGCTTTTGTTGCACTACTTCTCCAGTTTTAGATTGTTTGATGGTTACTTGGCTTAGGGTGCATTGACAATTTCCTACAATTAAAGAAACATAAACAAATTAGAAATACTAAATCAAATTCAAAAGCATGAACAACAAGAACATGGACATTAATAAAATAAACATAATGAAAATTTTTAAAAACATATCTAGAAGACGTGAATATTATATATGGTAGTAAGATTGCGATGCATTAGATAGCATGGCCAATCCTTACATCCAAAAACATTCAAAATACAAGAATCGTTCATATGCCTTCATATTATAAAACAAAATGTTCCTTTTCATATAATATCGTCTTTTTGTTTAAACAAAAGAAATGCCTTTCAGGATTGTATGCATTGATAGAATCCTTTACCTTTGCCAACGAAACTGAGGACGAAAAGTACACAAAGAAATTTGATGAAAGTAGCCATTACTAAAAACTTTTTTGATGAAATTAGTTTCTCTACTTTTTTTCTGAATGTAAAGTTACAGGACCTTGTCTAATTTATAGTGATTTTTGAATCAAACAAATTAATTGCCTTGATCTTTTACTTTAAAAGCTATATATTTTCCTATTTAGAAAGAACATTAGAATTGAGATTATGAATCAAAACTAGCATTCAATGTTAAGCAAATATGGTTACTTCTTGGTGATTATGCTATGGGAGCTTGACTTTTCAAAAATCTCTCATTCCTCTTATATTTTTGGTTAAAAAAATTATCTTTAGATATAAATTTAAATGATAGCCCCCTAGATTTTTACTAAAAACGTGTAACTCATTTATTTAGATAATTAATGCTTCATTTTTGTTTCGTCTAATTGCTCTTGCAATATTAATAACTCACTAATTCAAAATGTATTTAATGTATTTGATAAAAATGGAAACTTTTGTATATTATTAATACACTATTCTTTTCCTCTAATAATTAATCTTATACCATGATAATATATCTTAGAAATATATAAGTAAATTGTTTTTAATAAAAACTTTATTTTTTTAATTTTTAATTTAAAAAAATTAGAGATCTGAAATTTTATCCTTTTAGAAGAAATATTAAATGTTGATCTCATGCTAATTCGGAGTTAAAAATATTTTAGTATTTATTAATATTATATATATAATTTGATATATGTAAGAAAATTGCATTTGTTAAAAGGTTATTTTTTGGGTTTATTTTTAATATATTTAGCCTGGCCCGTGGCCGTGAAGAAATTTTCTATCTCTGCCACTAATCATATTGGATCTCATATATTTGTGATCTTCTCATAGAGTCATGGTTATGACAAATCCGTGACTTGGGATTATAAATTAAAGCAACTTCACCAAAAGATTAATAAAAAAAAAAAAAAGGTTTAAGAAGTAAAGCTAAAAACTATACCGCACGCGCCTAGTCTAGTTTCTTGAGAAGTGCTACGTTCACAATGTTTTTACTACATTTTTATATCAAATCATAGGTATTAAGTTGTTATTGATCATAATTAGAGACCTACTACTAAAATTACTATTTGTCCACCAAATAACAATCTGTAACAATATGTTACTTATGATTTGTGGTAAAAATATTATGGATATAACATTTCTTTTTTATATTTTTACAATTGTCTAATTTATAAGAGAAACACTATATCCACAACATTTTCACAATACTTTCGCAACAAAATCCTAAGTGGCAGGTTATTGATTGTTACGTATGGGTAAAAAAGTAATTTAAATTGTGGAATCAAATTAAAACAAATAATAACTTACCACTTATAATTTGTTGTAAAAATACTGTGACATTGCATTTTTTAATTTATAATGATTTTTTGATCAAAATGAAATAATTGCCTTTTTTTTTTTTTTTTTTTTTTTTGAGGAAGATGAAATAATTGCCTTGATAGCAGAAATAAGTCAAAGGAAATAATTGCCGTGATCTTTTTTTTTTTTTTTTTTCCTTTTGAAAGGCCTTTCACCTCTTTAGAAAGACCTTTGAAATTTGATACCATAGAATCCCGTATTTTTTTTCCTGGGATCACTTCAAATAGCTCGAGTCAATGCCAGTTATTAGTTCAATGCACCAAGCAAAATTTGTAGTTGAGATGGTTGCCTCTTTCACTCTCTCCCTTGCAGTTTTGAGATGGCAACATCAAGCAGCACATGCTATTCGAGGCCCTTTTTGAGTATCCTGATAAACTTATATGGAACATTTTCACACATGTTGCCATTACCCCTGAGCTTGAAAGTCTTAGACATGGCATTGAAATTTTCATCAAGGAGTATTAACTATTATGTTCTGAAATCCAATAAAGCCATCACTGAAAATTTTAAGGTGGTAAAGAAAGCCCCTTTTTTTCGAGATGTAAAGAAAGCCCTTAATAATGTTGAATGGGTCCTCTTGTGAATTTCCATTCTGTCCAGTATACCAAATTCTGTTCAGCTTAAATATATTACAAAGCAAAATTTCAGACCTCATGTTGGAGTGGCAGAGCCAAGAATTTATCTTTGGGGGGTCATTTAATATATATATATATATATATATATATATATATATATATATATATATATATATATATATATATATATATATATATATATATTTAATGGTGTGTGTATGAAATATAAAATAGTAATGTACAATGCTTCATATCTCAATATGTGCTATAAACAAAAGTGTATTAATTAAAATTAAACAATCATGAGACAAGATTGACAAAATGATTTAATATCTTTAATTAACTATGAAATGGGCAAAGTTGCAAACATAAAATAATATAAAAGTTAAACATCTTTTTTCAAAACTATAACCTATGCTCTTTAAGAAATCTAAAGTCATCAAGTATTGATGACTTTTCAATTTTTCTACTGCTATATATAAGTAAGCCTTAAATGTGTTGGGATGAAAATTATAAAATTTTTTTTTCCTTTTTTGTGGAGGTGATTGTTAAAATACCTATGTGTTTATTTTGAAGATGTTGAATGTTTAATTATTGTATTTTTTTGACATATGTATTTATGGATTGTATTTTATTTAAATTCTTTTATATATATATATATGTGTGTGTGTGTGTGTGTATTATCAGGTGTGGGGGGCTAAAATAATAAAGTTATTTAAAAATTTTCAAATTATTTAGGATATTTTCAAAAAAAAAATTATAATTTTTTGAAAAATTTTGGGGGGCCTAGGCCCCCTCGGTCTTCAAGTAACTACGCCACTGGGAAGGTCCTTACATCTAATTTATCCATTGGAGTACATATGAGTGGAATTGTTTAGATTAATTGGAAGTTATTTCTTATGTCTTTTTATCATTTAAAATTGTATTTTTGTTATTAAGAGGAGGGTAAATAGATAAAGTTTGGATAAATTATTAGAGTAGTCTTTAAATAAATTTTATCTACTTGTACAATGGTGGAGCCACTTGATGACCAAGGGGGCCTGGGCCCCTCCAAAATTTTTGATTTTTTTTTTTGAAAATATCTTAAATAATTTGATAATTTTCAAATAATCTTATCATTTTGGCCCCCATACCTAATAATATACATACATATTTAAGAAACTCTAAAAATAAATATAATTTTCATTTAAATAAAATACAATCTATAAATATATGTGTCAACAAATTACAATAATTAAACATTCATTATCTTTAAAATGAACATGTATGTATTTTAACAATTATCTCAACAAATAAAAGGAAAAAAATTAAATTATGAAATATTGTATATTACTATTTTACATTTCATACAAAATATATATATATATATATATATATATATATATATATATATATATATATGCCCCCAAAAATAAATTCCTAACTTCGCCACTATAATTGTGTAGTAAATAAAGATTGGGTCCCTATTGAATTTGAATGTTATAATTTTCTTGCAAAGCCATCTATTTCTATGGCTTGATGATGAATAACAAAACATGTTGAAAAATATTGTTATTGGGAGAAGTTTCGCATTGGAGCCTTGGAGGTATGGATTCCCTTGACGTAGTACATTTCATCATCAAACTTGAAGGCCTTGTTTTCCACAAAGTCGTTAACAAGAAGAAAAAATTGAGCTCATAACCATTGATATCAGAGCCCACGCTATGGACAATTCACGCGCTGAGCATGTAGGTGCTGAGCTGTAACATTTTGGAGGTTGGTTTCCTTATAAGAAAACCGTTTGCTCTTATGCATGATTTTGTCCATTTATAAGCACAACAATTAATGTTATGTGTAGGGAAGTAGCACTTGGGCCTTAGATTGAAACAGGCCAATAACATATGATTTCGAGATAAGCGGCCCAACTATGGAGGCACATGCCCCGAAACAAAGGAAAAAGGTGAAAGAAAGAGTCATCAGAAATGCCCCAAAGGTCTCGAACCTCCGAAACTGACCTAACAGATCCATCACCTTTTGTTCGAGTACGAGTAGACCACTTGAACCATTTGAGGTGAAGGTCTATTGACTACACTATCCACACCAATTCATGTTCCAAGCTACCAAAGGCATCCCACTAAGGTATACACAAAGTATCTGAGAATGTCCTCTGAATCTTCTTGATAAATCCACAACAACTCATCTAACACAATTGCATTTAATGCAACAAATAACTTATCATAATAAAACAAAAAAGCCCAAAAGTCTTTTCTTCATCATAACCTCAAAAAAAGAAGAGCCTAGTGGGATAGAAATTTGCCCAACCATGCTAGGACAGCACCTACTATAGCACATGCTGGAGAAGAAAATAAGGAGAACCAAGCTAAAGATAAGAATGAAGAAGAAAGAGAAGGGAGATTATAAAAGGAATTGAGACAAACAAAGAGAGGATCTTAGAAAAAATCTTAGTGAAACAGAAGAGAAGAGCGAAACACATAGTGAATAATGTAACAAAAAAGATCATGTTAATAAAGTTCAAAGCATATTTTTTGTAAAGTATAGAATAGTTTGTTTCTTGTTCAAATCTCCTATTGCGAATTATGTTAACCCTATAATAAAAATTAATTTTGATTATAAGCGGGCCATTAGGCTAAGGCCAGAGTCTGTCTTCCACATTATGAGCCTAATTTATCTTTGTAATTACTATTACGGTATTGTATAGTTTAGGATATGTTTAGAAATAATTTTACTTAAAATAATTAGTTTTTTTGGAGTCTTTAAATATGCATGTAATGTGTAAAATAAAAATTCAGTTCAAAAATTCATCAATAAAATTTCAAAAGCTTAAACGATATCTAACCTCCATCATGCTTTCCGTTCTTTGTCAATATGGAACTGAAAATTTGAAATTAATATTATATTTAACTATTTGTATGTGAAAAAGGTTTTTAAAAAAAGGGAAAATGCTAACGAATGTCCTTAGAGTATTGGTTAAAAATTCATTTAAAGAAAGTTTTTATGGGAAAAAAAAATTAATGTTTTGACAGCTTTTTTCATTTCTCATAAAAGTAATGTCAAAACTTTTCTAAAATAGACTGTTAACCTTAGTGCTAGCAGTATACCAAGTGTCAAATCTTTTACACCACCATTTAACGGTATTACTTTGACACAGTATCAAAAGGTCATAAATCACCAGCACATACTGTTGGTGCAATGGTCATTTCACAATTATAAGTATTTATGGGTGTGTGGGCCAATTTTGCCCTGGGTTCCAACAGTGTAAAGGGCAAGGCCCGGCCCAATATCTTGTATGAAGAGATACGAACATCCGAGGACGACCAGCCGAGGAACGGATAAAATTACCATCCGAGGAAAGGTGCAGCATGTTAGCAAGGAGTGGGGACTGTGTCCGAGGATGATGGTCACCTCGGCAATTTTGTCCGAGGTGCCTGGTTAACTTGTTGGTCACTCAGAACAGTGTCCAGGACAATCTTATAACGGCACAAAGGGGAAAATATCCAACAAAAAGTAATGGTAGAAAATGGCAAATATCTAGTGGTGCTGTCACCTCCGCATTAAATGTCTCCCAGCTAACCTTCTGGCCGCATTAATGTGGAGGTGATACCTGAACAGTGAAGGGGCAGCTTTCCAGCTAAGGATGGAAGATTCAAGAGAAGGTGAGGAAAAAAGGCAGAAAAGCTATGATATATAAGGCGAGGAAAGACAGAAGGAAAGGGGGATCGAAAAGAAGTGGAGAGAAAAAACACAAAGAGAAAAATCAGATCTTTAGGACATGTCCGAAGGAGATTTATTGCTACATATCACGCTCGTATATTGGATCTTTTTTACACTAAAATCCAATATTTCGGCCCAAGATCAGACTAGCTTTCTTTCCCGCACTCTATAAATTCATTGTTTGGGCTACGTGGGCCTGGATCCATTCCCGCTTAGGATCCAAGTCAGTTCTGGTCCTTACAATGGGGTATGGAGGAAAATGATTGGGGTTCAAGTCTCTAGGAGGGAACTTCACACACGTATACACTTAGATTAGATTAGATTAGAGAGTAAAATTTTTATCTTGTAAAAAAAAAAAGTCATAAATCAAATTGTCAAATTTTTTTTTTTAGAATACTAAATATTCTTAATATACATGACGAAAAGAGAAAAAAATTTTAAAAAAACTGACAGCGATATATATCTAAAATTATCAATTTAATACATTTGAAAAGTTGAGATCATTTTAAAATATAATGCAAAAATTAAGTACTAAAGTAAAATATGGGTGTAGTGGTAAGGAGGCCGCCCTGCTCATCACTTCGAAGTTCGAACCAATTGACATGTTTTACTGTGCACTACTGATAGTACCCATGGACTTGCCAAGAGAAATCCCAAGACAACAAGACCAATCCCAGCACCTACCATCCACTTCACTAACTCTCTCTCTCTCTCTCTCTCTCTCTCTCTCTCTGCTTCTCTTCAGCAAATGAGCAATGGGAACCAATACCAACACCAACCTTGAACCTTAACCTCAACCTTAAACTCAAACTCAGTCCAACTCAACCCAAATCCAAAATCCTCTGCAAGAACAACTCTGCCTTCGAAGAAAACAAGCAAGTGAGCGTGGACTATGACGAGGGCAAGCACGAGGTCTCCACGCGCCTCACTGCCCTCAGGAAAGCCGATATTCAAAGACGCTACGGCCTCCGAGTCGAGGCCGACCGCTTCCAAAGGGACTGGACTTTGTCGGAAGTGGTCCATGAAATCCTCAGCCTTCACCCTCATGACGACATTGAGGGCGTGTTGAATCGCTGGATTGGCCGCTTTGCCAGAAAGAATTTCCCACTTCTTATCAGGGTATTTGGAACAATCAAGTTTTTGCTTAAATTTGTATTAATTTTGTATTGCTAATTAGCTTAGTTGGATGCCAAAATTGAATTAAATTTGATTAATTTGTGGGTTTTATGTGAATCGGATTTCTATGCTCATGCTGTGCCAACTTAAATTTAGTAACTTTATTATGAATGAATCTGCTACAATCATTTATTTTTGCCCAATTTTATTAGTTTTGAGTTAATTTTGTGAATTTGAGCTGGGTTTTTTTGCGAAATAGATTTGCATGCTCATGCTGTGCCAACTAACATGATGGGGTTTTGTGTTTACTTCAGGGTAAAACATGGTTACTACTTATTAGTTATTAGAACAGCTTCTTGTTAAGAACCAGAAATGTGATCAGAACACCAATTCATGGTTGATAATTGTTTGAATTAGTATCATTTTGATCATGGGAGGAGCTTAGGAAAAACTCCGCCAGTGCTTTGTGTCATATACTTCGTTTACAGCTGGTCCCAAGCTCAAAAAAACAAGAAGGGCTGTGGTAGGTTGATTACCAGCATAAAATTTAGTCACTTTAGTATGAATGGATCTATTGCAAATACATGTGACCTATCTAATTATTTTGTTGAGGATCCATAGCTGACCTAAAGTTTTGGAACTAAGGCTTGTTATTGTTGTGGGCAAAACAGTATTGTACTAAAGGTAAGATGGAAAACTTGGCCTCTTGCTCAAAATGACCCTTCCTCCTGCCATAAATACGGAAAAAGGGATAGGTCCTAGATTTAACATCCATTGGGTGCGACGTAATGTACTAATTAAAAAAATAAATAAACTTGATGTGAATATCAAGGCGTTTATACACTGGGCACTGAAAAGTATTACATCTTTTGCTTTTTTTAGGAGATAACACGGGGTTCTATTGAACGTAGCATTCAAGTTTTCTGGTGGATGAAAAATCAAAAGAACTATTGTCCCCGGAATGATATTTATAATATGATGATCAACTACATGCTAGGCATAATCGGACAGATCAAGCACATGGTTTTCTTTTTTTTTTGAGATGCAAGAGTGGAGGTATGCCTTATGTTTTTGCATGTGGCTACTCTGGCTCAAATGACGCTTCCTTCTCCAATAAGAGGGGGGTGGAGTCTTGAAGGGTATGGCTGTGAGTTCAAAACCCATTGGGTGCATGTGAAAAAAAAAATGTCATATTTCTGGGATTTGCATGGTCTTTTATTAGTTTGTTGATGCAACTTTGTAGCAATTCAATCCACCCCTGTATTGCTGTATCAGTGGAAGATTTAAAGCATAAGTGTCGAAATCTTATCGCTTTTGTGTTCTTTTTAAATATGCCTTTGAAATTTATATAGAAAATTAATTTTGAAAATTATATAGAAAATTAATTTTGAAAATAGATTTCGTCTGATTCCATTCAATTTTCTTATCTGTGGCAGAGCATTGGCTAATTCCTCTTAACACTCGGCCTTGAACTGTTGCCTTCTCACAAATTGACTCCTGTCACAATCAAAGAGTGGTGGAGAAGTATTTTCCAGCACAGTACTTCTAGTTTTTAAGAACCTCTCTTGAAACCCTCCTCAGAAACTATTGCTCTTGATCCTGATGAAGACATAGATGTGAAAACAGAATGAAATAGGGTACTATCAAGTTCAATTGATAATGCCATCATCTACTTGCGTAATCTTCAGAAGGTACTACTTGAAAAATTACTCGTTCTGGAGGAATGCATAACTGCACTAAGGTCGCAGTACAGACACTGACTTCCTCAGTTCAAGCAGGAGAATGTTTTGGAGTTTTAGGTACAAATGGAGCTGGGAAAACCACGACACTTTCAATGCTGTCTGGCATGTAAAAATTCTGTAATGATACATGAGTAATATATCTGTGGAACATCTAAGCATACCTTATCCTGCCATGAACAGTTTCTAATTCAATTAATTTTTTGGAGGAGCCAACTCTAAAAAAAAAATTACTACATTTATGTGATAATTGAGAACTCTATTATGTGGTGCCTGTTCTCCCTACTAGCAGTTTCAATTAATTGCTTTATTTATTTATTGAAATTTACATTGCTGAAGTTTTATGTGGTCCTCAACTTGAGGGATTTGATAAGAACATGACAATGTTAGAAACTTTTACCAGTATCAAGATTTCTGATCTTTCTAATAATCAAATACCTGCAAATTCGTCTGCTTTTGATTATGTTAGCATAATAGTATGTTTCTGAATTTGATAATATTTAATAAAATTTGATAAAAATTCCTTAATTGAATAAACTTAAAATCTAAAACACTCAATCAAACAATAATAAGTTAAAGAACTGAATTGAATTTTGATCAAATTTAGAAAGTCGAATTTACATTTTTGCCTATTAGGAATGTTTAACAATATTTGTTGATATTATATATTGCTATTCTCACTTTTCCCGCTCCGCCAGACCAAAACCTCCCTGCTAGAGTGATGTCTCAATAACACTCCATATGACCGGGCCTTAATTACTCCCAACTTTCTTTCTCATATTGCTATCTGCACCCAAATAAAGAAAACAAAACAAACAATTACACTAGGTTATACGAAGGTATCAACCCCAAATAATTCAAGTTGAACACACGCTTTACATTACAAACATTTCCTCAGATCTAAATATGTTGGCTTTCATTTTAGGGGGTGCAAAATTAGACTTTAGAACTTAGAAAATACCAAAATTATTGTGAGTGGCATTTTCTAACTGTATCAATAGTGACTGGCACTAGCAAAAATAAAAAAGGTATTAATAGTGACTAGTGAGCCCTTGTGAAAGTAAGGTTAGTAAAAAAAGAGCAATGTTTTATTATAGACACTTTGTTCCATTGTGATATGTTGTTTTTAGAACCTGAATCAAATTTTTATTTTTATTATTCACATGACGTTTAGTATCCTTTCATTTGTGTTAAACTGTTATATTTCTTTATTGTTTTCAGTTAAGAGTAGACAATATTTTAATTAGAGAGCTCAAATGGAGCAAGATATTCTTGATCCTGAGAAGAAGGGCCAATGGTGGTTGTCCACAATGGACAATGTTGAAGAGGTTGCTAGCTCAATAGACAAAGAGTTTCTTGAAGCCCAAAAAATGTTGTAGCTTGCTGCTGCACAGCGGATGAACACTGATATTAGAAGACATATCTTTTGTATAATAATGAGTGGGGAGGACTACATTGACGCATTTAAGATACTTTATTGTAGGAATATATATATATATATATATATATATATATATATATATATTTTAATTATTTTAGGGTAAAAATTAGTTCACACACCCTATTATACACACTCACACACACACACTTAAACTACATATAAATCATGACTTAAAGAAGTCATAGACTTTCAGTGTGTGTGTGAGAGTGTGTATAATAGTGTAATAAACACCACCCTAAATTTTAATTTTATATAAGAGGGAGGTGATGAAGACAAATGCTTCTTCAAGCTTCAAAAGCACTATTTCAAAATGTGTTTGATCGACAAAGATTTGGTTTCCATAAGACTAAGCGGTGGATGGGTCCTACCTCTATCACTCTTTTTAACTTTTCATCGATATCATCAAATATTATCGTTTTGTGGTTGAACATCTCATCATTCTCTTTGAATTTTTTTTTTTTTTTTTTTTGAGAAGCTATATATGTTATCCTTCTATGTATCATATGCACCTAGAATCAATGGCCAGCTGTTTCCTACGTTAACAACAACAAAAATATTAATAAATACATTTACAATAATGATGCAAGTTGAGAAAGATTTTTTTTTTTTGAAAAACAAGACATCAACTTATATTAATCAAACTAAGGCCCTTAAATCAACCTGAACAAATTGGTAAATATCTTGTGGCACTTCTTCCATCCAGACAATTAAGTTTTGATTCAAAATTGCCCTCCTAGCTAAGCTATGTGCTACCATGTTCCCCTGACGACACACATGGGAGAAACTGATATCTGTGAAAACAGTAGCTAGTTGTTGTGCATCCTTGATCAGAAGTCCATGAAGAGCTAGAGATGGGCTCGAGTTTGAGAGTTCGTTGCATATGGTTTCTGAATCACCTTCTATAATTGCTCGGGTAACACCTAGTTCCACAGCAAATTCTACGGCTCGTCATGCTGCCATTGCTTCAACTTGGGCTACCGTGGTTGGCTGTGGTATTTGCTACGAGAGGAAAGCCATAACAGCCCCCTCTGAGTTGTGGATTACCACTCCAATACCTGCTCTGCCTTAGTCTTGAAATATTGCTCCGTCATAGTTCACTTTGAAAAAATCATTCGCTAATGGTCTCCATTTCGTGTGCTTTTCTGTGGTGTTGCCATGATACTCCTGGGTTTAGCATTTGAAATTCTTCCTTTCGCTCCTTAGAGGTGGTCATAATCAGGTTCAAAGGGCATGCCTTTTGATTGGTCCGAATCCGGTTTCTTCTATTCCATATCGCCCAACTTGTGAAAGCCAGTAGAGCCACATCTTTCATCTCGTCCAACGCGTACTTGAAGATTTCCTTTGCTGTTTGCCCCCGTCTTGCTAGCAACCACTACCACTGCGGATCCGAGGCCCAATCCACCTGAACATCAGAGCAAAAAAATAAAGCATGAGAGTAGTCTTCGGTCTACGACTTGCATCTGTCGCACAACCCGTCAGGGACAATTTTTCTCCTGCACAAATTGGCTCTCGTGGGGAGAGCTTCTCTTGAGCACCGCCAAACAAAATTTTTTATTTTGTTAGGGACCTCTAAACTCCATATTTGTCGCCACCAACCTGCTCCCTGTGAGGAAGAATTGCTTAACGGTGGTTGCACATTACTTTCCTCAGAGAGAAACCTGTATCCCGACTTCACAGAATACATTCCAGTTGGGGTGAAAGGTCATATGAGCTTGTCTGGCTGAGGTGAAGAACTGAGTGGAATGCTTTTAATCATTGCTGCCTCTGCCACATTAAAACAGTGATCTATTACTTCACTTTTCCAACTACGGGTTTGCTGGTTTATCAATGCCTCCACAGAAGAGTTTTGCTGACCGAAGATCATTTGAGACACCACCTTTGGCTGGTATTTTGTTGGCAACCAATTATCACCCCATATTTTAATCTGCTTCCCGTCTCCCACCCTCCATAAAGCTCCTTTCAAGATTATATCCTTTCCATGGAGAATGCTTCTCCAAGTATAAGAGGCAGAGGCAAATTCCTTAGCATCCAAAATGGTACCATTTGGGAAAATTTTGGCCTTGAACACTCTAAAGAACAATGAATTATCATCATGGAGGAAACGCCATGAAAGCTTTGCCAACATTGCTTCATTGAACCTAGCGAGATCCTTAAACTCCATTCCTCCTTGATCCTTATGTTTACATAAATCCTCCCATCTAACCCAATGCACTTTCCTTCGGTCACCCCTTTGTCCCCACCAAAACTTCCAAACAAGGATTTCGATCTCATGACATAAGGTTGTTGGTAATTTAAAACAACTCATTGCGTAAGTCGGAATGGCTTGTATGACTGATTTGATGAGGACTTCCCTTCCCGCTTGCGACAACAACTTCCCTTCCCAACCTTGTAGTCTCTTCCAAACTTTTTGTTTTAGTTGGTCAAAACTTGCTCTCTTATTTTGACCAACCAAAGCCGGTAGACCCAAATATGCCTCATATTGTTTCAACTCGGAAACTCCAAGCTCCTCCATGAGAAAGAATTGATAAAACTAATCAAAGTATAATTAACTTTATAAACCATTCAAAGTATAATTGATTTTAGTTGTATTGTTAAAAAGAATTCAAAATATGGACAGTTGTGGCCAGATAGCATTGTGACGTGCAGGCTTTCATGTTCCAATATCTTACTTTTATGCTTATGAAATAGGATTGTAGAAATATAATTTCCTTCATATATGTAATAGTTTTTTATTGTAGAAAAATGAGTGATGTTAAGAATATTATAAATTTAATTTATTATACCTTATTTATAAATTAATGCGTCACAAATAAAAAATTAATAAGTGATTTCATGATTAATGCTTCTAAGAAAAAAAAAAGATTTCAATATTAATTGAATCAAACTTTAATAGAGTAATAGTAGTGGTAAAATGGAAGGCAGGCCCAGTAAAATTTTTTATTTTTAAACTTTAGTGGAAGAGATAATTACTTCACTTGGTTCAATAAAAATTATTATTATTATTATTATTATTACTTGGGTGAGTCTTGGCAGGAAGAGTAGGGACTAGGGAAAGGTTTGTATTTCCGCTGTTTGGTTGGCTGGAGGAGAGAAGAAAACAAGGCATTTGAGATCCATCCGGATCCCAAACGAATTCTTTTTTTTTTTTTTTTTTTTTTTTCCTTCCTCCATTTGCAGCCAAACACAGTGTTAGTGGAAGAGAGAGTGATGAGAGGGAGGAAGTGGGCTGGCTTTTTTGAGACCTTTGAAACACTTTCAAACCATGTCCAATCACTATATTACCCTCAATCCCCATCCTGGCGGTGGAAGAAACAGCGGAGAGACGGCGATGATAGCGAAAGATTTTCCCTATTTGTGTACAAAGGATGAGGAGGATTGAAGAAAGCGAAGAAAGAGCGCATCAGCAAAATATACTCTCTCTCAGGTAGGGCTAGGGTTTTGTGTCGGGGCTATGCATGGCTCGTATATTTTTAATTTCGTTTGGAATATAATTTTCATCCCTAATATTTGGTTTAAATACAAACTTCATCTTTCAAAATAAAAAAGCTGTAATTTTCTCCTTCAAATACTTAACAGCAAATCATTAATACCATTCTAGTTGTATACCCTTAAAACATGGAGCTAATCCGTGCTTTATAATATATTTGAGTATCTTCAACTCTGTCTGCAGAATCCCAAGGCTAGCCGCTTTTATTTTTGGCAAAGATATACGTTCCAATCCCAAGGATAGCTGCTTGTCGGCATGTATATCTTGATTTATTTATTCTTTTCTTTCCTTATTTATTTATTTATTTTCTTGAATGTATACTCAGTGCCTGTAATAGTGTAATGTAACGTACCAATCAAGCTTAGCTAATTTATTTTCTTTTATTATTCAATTTCAGATTGGGTGTTGGCCACAATGATCAGGATAGAAGATTTGTGTATATTAGTTCAAACCTATACATATTTCATTTTACTGCATCAAATAGGTGGTTAAATTATAATGTGGTCTGCTCCTTGCAGTCAAAACCAACTTTCATATATATATTTGATTCGCTCAGATTTGATTGTGCATCAATGAAGAAATATCTTTCTTCTGGGTTCCTTTTTGTCATTTTGGGATTGAATGTATTAGTTAGACAATCTGGTTAGTTATGAATTATGATCTTGATCTGGTTTATTGTTCTCAATTATTTGTTAATTTTAAATAGGTAGCAAAAATTTGTATTAATATATAAAACAAAGAGTACAACAGTTCTTTGATGCGGAGAGGATACTGGATGATACCCACCTTATTCCCATGGAACTCTCAAAAATTCAATTTATGATATCTGCAACTGCTATATTCTTTGGTTTAATTGCATCTACTGACTGCCAATGAAGTACTAAGTTGCACAGACACGGATATGGATATGGGGGTACAGCAATTTTTGAAAAATAAAGACATGACACAATGTGGTTACGACAATTGAATAATTAATTAAATTTTATATTTAGACATATTTTTTAATATTTTTAAACATAAAATACATTTATATTTAGAATTTAAATTATGTAAGAACTATAAATAAATAAACTAACATAAAAAATAGTTCAATAATACACATAAAATGTTTAGAATGCAGACTAAAAGTTAAAATAGGATTCTTCAAAAATGATGTCCCTGACCCTACGGTCCACGCAAACAAAAAATACGGGGCCATTAACATTTTGCTTTCGGCCCCATTTTCTTACCTCATGGGCGGCCCTATTGACCTCTCTATTCATCATTAGACTTCAGGCACCCAATTTTAAGGGACTAATTTGAAAACGGTTTGGCATTGTTACTGATAGACACAGGCCCACAGTCCATCAAATAAAAATTAAAAAAAAAAAAAAATTTGACAGCCTCAAAATTTTGAAACTCAGCTAAGACAAAGTTAGATTAAGATTAGTGCAGTACAGTACAAAAGAAGCATAAAAGGCCAGAAACTAATTGTTTAGTCTGTAGCATTAAAGATTAAACAGTGAGAGAAACAGACATGTACTAGTGGCGGTGGTTGCTAGCTTGGACTGGAGCCGAAGCCAGAGCCTGGAATGGAACGGACGACCACGAACTCCCAGTGATGGTCAGAGCCGTGTGGTATTGTGTATAGTTGTGGTATTTAATCAAACACGCCATGTCAGAAAAGCCAAAAAAAAAGAAAGATCTACTTGGACACCGGAGTCCGGCGAGTCATATCGGTATCGGTGTCCGACACGTGTTGGACACCAGTACTTTGCCAAAAATGGCGTGTCGGTGCAAACACCAGTACTTTGCCAAAACCTAAAGTAAGAAGAAGGTAAACATCGATTTAACCCTCAAAATTGACAATTCATGCCCCCTAGAAAGTACTTCTATTTCTCTTCCTTCATATTCCACTGTCCACAAGCACGTACACTGATAATAATTTCCAAGCCTTATGTCTGAAGGAGCTTGGTTTCCTTCTCCAACCTTTAACCATCATACACACACACACACATATATTTAGCCATCACACACCAAGATCACCGCTCTTCTTAACCATGATCATCCTTCACATTTGAGATTTAAGTTCAGGATTTCATATGAGTCAGTTTTCTGCACAATGCATGTTGAATATTGCCTCAAATTCCTAATTAGTTTTGGTTTGAATTTGCTTGACCTAGAAGTAAAGGTTTTACTTGGTGTAGAAGACAAGAATTAGGAAAATTATTCCTTATGGAAAAAATAATGGGTATTGGATTGAACCCTTATAAATAAGTATTGTTACAAATAGTTTGGTGGTTTTTGCTCAACGTTCCTTCCACGTGAGGAGAGGTGAAAAACTCCTAAAAGAATATGATGAGTTTCTTCAAATTAAGAGTAGTACGTAGATTATTTGGGGTTGAAAGATTGTCCATGGTTGTGTGTTGAGAGTTGTTTGTTTTGTAAGTATGAGAGAGTTATTGAGTATGTGAATGTGCTTCCACTAGCCTCAAATTATAATAATTGATATTAGAGCTTCCACTGCACAACAATATTTATGCCATTTAGTATATAGTGACAATCATATTTTGGATTGATCTTAAGATAAATAATGATGATCTCATAACACAATGTAATATAAGAAAGTCTTTCATAAAATAGGAAAAGTATTATATGAAGGTTTGGAATAGAGATCCTTCCATTTACAATTAAGAACATAAATTTGGAGTAAAACTTAAACAAAGATGCCATAAGACCGTATCGGATCTATAATATGTATGTTCAACAATATTTGTTGATATTTATTGCTATATATATTCTCACTTTTCCCTAGTAGTATGATGACCCAAACTCTCCCTATGACTGAGCCTTAATAACACCCAACTTCCTCATGCTATCTGCACCAAAATAAAGAATACATAACAACCAATCAAACTTACATTAGATGGTAAAAAATGCTAAACAAAAATTTCTACATAAGTACGCTAGCTATGATGAATTACAAAGGCATCAGCGCCTAATAATTCAAGCTGAACACACGCTTTACATTACAATCATTCCTCCAATCTAAATATGTTGCCTTTCATATTAGGTGGTGCAAAATTATACTTTAGAACTTAGAAAATAGTATAATTGTGAGGAGCACAAATACCGTATAAATGAAGGGGCCTTTACGCCTTCCTGTGCCTGATCTTTTCACCTTCTTATGCTTTAACAACCTGCATGGAACCAAATTCAATTACCATGAAAAAAATGAGTGATGTGAAGGATACAAGGTGTGAAGGCCATTGAGGAGTGAGAAGTGAATCAAAGCACTTAAAAAACTAAATGTGATTGGATGCATCTCAAACCGTGTGGTTTTAGGATGTAATCCAAAGAAAAAAGGTATGCCATTTGAGTAGGCTCTAAAATACGTCTTCTTCTTTTCTTTTGCTTAGGGACATCGAAAGAAAAAAGGTATGCTATTCCAAAGAAAAAGTTTGTGCTAGGAATTAGGCCACCTTTCTGGAGCCTTATTACCAAAAATTCAAAGTATAAGGGTGTTCGCTTTCCAGAAAACCATCCTATGCTAAGAAAAGAGGGAATGAGAAAACGCTAGGTTCCGTTCTATTGCTTATAGGTATGAGGCCCTTTTGTTTTGTGACATTGCTCACTATAGTGGTCTTGTTGCTGCTTAGGTATAATTGTTTTTATTAGTTCTACATATCCATTTTGGTCTAGATCTGGGATTCATTTCTGCAAATTATAATAATTCTATGTTCTGTGCGTTTTTGTTTTGATTTTTAGTGAATAAATCGTTTTTAGGTGTTTGATGGCTTTGTCTCATGTAAGCTAATTGAATATTAACGTTTGATCTGGAGAATTATGCGTGCTTCAGTTCAGGCCCTTCAGGGGCAGAACTAGGGGGACTCTGAAAAAACTACGAACCAAAAAAGAAAAAAAATTCAGCCGTATGCCCCTCTGAGTCCTGACACGTATTAAAGAAACAAAAGAATTCTTAGATAAAAAAAGGCAACACCTTTTTCAAAAAAAAAAAAAAAAGAAAAGGCAACACCAATTTATCATTTTAAACCAACCAACCCAGTCCCAACCAGGAATAAAAAACCAACCAACCCAGGAATTAAAAACAAAAAATATCTTTTCTTAACTTGGATCAGTTTTTAAACAAACCAGCACACCGAGAGAAAAAGGAAAAAGACATCCCTGACACAGTGACTAATGTGTAATGTCTCACTTTTTTTTTTATACCTAACCTAACCTAACCAACAACTTACACTTACACTTTACACCACTATTCACTATTCGTGGAAAAAAAATTTCCCTTGTCAATTTTTCCTTTTTCGGCAATCCAATGGATCCTATATTTTACACAAAATATATATATATATATATATATATATATATATATATATATATATATATATATATATATATATATATATATTTTATGTCCTTGTACTGGATTGAAACCCTAAAGCCTCCACTAATTATTTCTCTCTCTCTCTCTCTCTTTATTTTTTTTTTCTCTCCTGTCTCTTCACTTTTTCGCAATTCCAAATTGGTTTTTGTTGTAAACCCAAAATTTTCACAATTTGAAAGTACGAATTTTTGTTGTAAACCCAAATTTTAAAAACTTAGGAGAATAGACCAAAAAATGTTGAATTATACATTTTTTTAGCATGTTTGGGGAAAAAAAGTGTTTATAACATTGGATACAACATTGGATACAGGGTGTGAAAGTCAGTGAGAAGTGAGGAGTAAATCAAAGCGCTAGCACTCAAAAAACCTAAGTATGATAGGATGCATTTCAAAAAGTGTAATTTTAGGATGTAATCAAACAGTTGAGGATTAAAATGATAGAGTTGGTGCACTCACAATTAGGGAATACTGAGAGCTAACAAAGTTAGGACTGAGATTAGACAGATCACATTCTAAAACAAGCGCTAGCTAGTTGGCTAAATTTTGCAAATTTTCCACTCTCCTTTCTTGTAATAACTATGCTTATAGAGAGGGATGTCTCATAAGATACTTTTTGCAGAATAAAAAAAATTTAGGGTAAAAATTAGTTCACATACCTTATTATATTTATACACACTCACACACACAAACTCAAACTGCACATAAATCATAACTTGAAGTTACAGACCTTCAATGAGTATATGAATATGTATAATAGGGTGTGTGTAGGGGTGGCAAATGGGCGGGTTGGGTCATAAATGGGTTGGGTCATAAATGAGTTGGATGTGTAATTATCCATTTATCCATTTATGACCCGTTTATATATAAATTAATTATCCATTACCCGCCCAACCCATTTAATTAGTAACCCGCCCATTTAACCCAATATGACTCAAATATCTCCAAAACTAGTTGAATACCCTATTGACTTTCAAAATTACCAAAATACCCTTAAATACCCAAATGACCCAAATACCCCCTACACTTTCAAAATTACCAAAATACCCTTAAATACCCAAAATGACCCAAATACCCCCTACACTTTCAAAATTACCAATATACCCTTGGACATCCAAAATTACCAAAATACCCCTAGAATGATAAATAAAGCTCTTTTTATCATTCATTTATTTGTTCTTTTTTTCTCTTGGATTTATAAATTAAAAAAAAATAAAATAAAATTATTAGGCTACCAAATGGGAGGTAGTTTAACTGACACCTCCCATGGGTTGAGCCCTAGACCTCCCTACCAATGCATTACATTGGATAGAAATTTTTCATCTATATATTTGTTCAATTTTCTGTTCTTTCTGGTCCATGAATAAGTAACTAACTCATTTACCAATCATGAATGTACTAAAGTCTTTTGAGACGTTTTTAATAAGTGAATAATGGATCTTTAAGCATTACTGCATGTATGATTAAAAGCATTCTCCAAAGTTCTTTGATAAAGGATGTAGCTTATCATCACGATGCATATTTTATTGGTATATTCCATTTTCACAGAACAGAAGCCACATGGAGAATTATATTTCTCCATGGGCTATTTCACCTGGCTAAGGAGAAAACACATTGCCTGTGATGATTATGCTTTTAGAATTATTTGCACACAAAGGCATACCAACACTTGTAAAAATTCTCATGAACATGCCGATAACTTGAAATCCTTTTTTGGCTGTCAAACAAATTAAGCTGTTACAATGACCTTCGAAAAAAAAAGCAAAAATTGATCCTAAAGATATAGAACTATTTCAAGTACTACTGGCGGATGGTAAAAGACCACCTCTGCCATCTTCTGATACATATAACAGAAGCAAAAAACAAAGACCCCTAGAACAAAAACGGTCACTGAATTGAGAGTTCAAATTTACTTTCAATTTCCATTATTGAATCAGAAAAATTTTCAACTCCCACTCTCAAATAGCATCCCGATTGATGCAATTTTAGTTTATTAATTTTAATAGTCAATTGGAACAGCATAATGCAATCTTCTCATTTGTCAAGTGAATCTAAAGCTACAAACTTCAAATAACTATAATTAATTGGAGCGAAAATAAATGTTTTCTCATTACTCAAAAAGTCCCAACCCACACAACTAAAACAAAACTGGAAGAAATGATAAGAATTATGAAAAGTATTCTCCTACCAAAACAGAATCAGAAAGTCCAAAGTATTAAAAATTTAAAACCCATGTCTTACATCTAAAGCTCATTTAAATAAGAATCCTTGCAGGAAACCAGAGAAAGTAATCAGCAAATGAGTTACATAAATAAGTTATATGTGGTCTTGAGCTTCCTTGAGGGTGGTCGAATTTTCTTGTAAACCAAAGGGTTCAAGATTGTCTAAAATATTATTGGTTTAAACGGCATTAAAAGAGAATTGCTTCCACAGAATATAATTCATAGAAGGACATCAACTATTATTTACCTGCAAGCTAATTGCAACATAAACAAATGGTACTGTGACAAACAAGACCTGCCAGGAGACAATGGCGAGTACTACAAGAATAGAATATGCATTAATGAAAGACGAAACAGAGAAGTTAAGGTTGAATGGGACGTCAAGATCTATGATGCTCAGGTCAGAAGACACCAGCACATAATGCAATGCAAAAACAACGTAATTGACTTGGGTGCGTTAGAGAGAGAATAATGTTTGTTAGAGAGAGAGAGATTGGTATCGACTGCAGTGGCTCCAAAACCTCTAGAATCCTCTTTTTTTAAGTCTTAGTTCAGGGGATAAAGATAACAAAAAGAAAGTGGAGGGCAGAAAAAATATAAAATTAAGAAAACGTAATCTAAATAACGTTTGGGACAACAAATATGTTACATATATTTCGAAATGTGAAAGCTACACTTTGTATGTCATGCTTCAATTGATCTGTGCAATTTCCACCTCAACAATTTCATTTGAGCTGCTTGCAATAGCAATTTCAGATTGCATCAAACACGTAATTTACATTTCAAACCCACAAACAAAAACAGAAAATAAAGACAAACCCACAAAAGGCAGAAACATAGGTGACAATTTGAACAGAACCCAAAAGGTAAAAGTGGATAGATGCAAATCATCAAACACCCAGAAAAGAAAAAGACATTAACTTAGAACTCAAAACCCAATTGAGAGAGGGATCTTAATCTTACCTTGAAAATCTTAACGAGTCCAAAGCCACCTTCACCGAGCTTGTGAGTTTGTCTACACTAACAGAACAAAGTAAACTATTACTAGTGTTTTTTTTTTCAATCATTATACAAACAATCAATTTAGAATGCTAGAGTAAAAGTACTACCTACACAACTAGTTGCTAACTTATAACCCAAATCCCATTTCTCCATTTCAGTTCGACACAAAAAAAGAGAGCATTATCTTCTGCTAAGCATTTCATCAAACACGTAATTTACATTTCAAACCCACAAACAAAAACAGAAAATAAAGACAAACCCACAAACAAACAAAAAAATCAAATGAAGAAGAAGAAGAGTTGAGAGAGAGACAAACCTGAACGGTGTTGGCGCGATTGGAAGAGAGCGTGAGAGATATCCCAAATTCGAGCATTGGTGAGGGATTGAACCGGGAAGCTTCAGAGAGAGAAACAGGTGTACACGACACGAAACGCAACGCGAGAGAGAGAGAAAGAGAGAGAGAGAGATAAGGAATATAAATTTTTTTTTTTTTTGGTAATTACTTTTGTTTGGTTAGTGAGAAAATTTGAGGGAAAGTGTTTAGGAGAGTGAGAGTGAGAGGGCTGAGTGTTTTGGCTTAGAAAATTTGAGGGAAAGGGAAAATGTTTTAAGGATATACGGTTTAGTGGGTAATAAGTGGGTTTATCTAATTTTAAAATTTAAATGGGTTTAGTGGATATACTGAATTTATCCATTTAAACCCATCTAATTAAATAACCAAATGGGTCTTTATCCATTTAACCCAAATATTTAAATGGGTTGGGTTAAGACTTATCCAAATAGGGTGGATAACGGACGGGTTCATGGATACGGATAATTTTTGCCACCCCTAGGTGTGTGTAATAAATACCACCCTAAATTTTAATTTTATGTAAGAGAGAGATGATGAAGACAAATGCTTCTTCCCATTTCAAAAACTCTGCCTCAAAAAGTGTTTGATTTACAAAGTGTTTGGTTTCCATAATATTGAGTGGGGAATGGGTTCCACATCTCTTTATCTCTCTGTCTTTCCATTTCATCAAATATCAATGTTTTGTAGTTGTACATCTTATCCTTCTCTTTTTTTGATGAACATCTTATCCTTCTCTTCTTCTTCTTTTTTGATTGGAAAATCTGCTTTCATTCAACTGAATTTGGAAGAAAACAAGGTCATAGTACAAGCTGGAAAGCCAACAACAACTAAGCTTTTTCTAACTGTGTCAGGTGTTGCACCATAGGGGGTGACACATCCTTCCAGACCTGCTTGGCACCAGTACATTTAGCTAGTTGTGCTAGCTCATGAGCAACCCTGTTGCAGCCCCTATTCAGATGCTTTATCTGCCAACTGCTGAAAGTCTTCAGGATGTCACTGATCCCTTGAAGAAGATGTCCCAAGTCTCCCTCTTTGTCACCAGCTAACAAGATTTGAACCACTGTGAACCACTGCAATACATGCACAGTTGTTTCCTAGATTAACAAAAAAATTTATTAATAAATATATTTATAATAATGATGCATGTCAAGAAAGAATTGATATAACATTAAAACCAATCAAAGTATAATCAACTTTATAAAACCATTCAAAGTATAATTGACTTTAGTTGTATTATTAAGAAGAATTCAAAATATGGACAGTTTATGGCCTGATAACATTGTGACATGCAAGCTTTCATGTTCCAATATCTTACTTTTATGCTTATGAAATAGGTTGTAGAAATTCAACTTCCTCTAAATTTTTTTATTTATTTTATTTTTTGGTCATTTTGATGCATGTATTGCAGTGGATGGAGGATGCAGGAGTTTAACCTTCTAGTGGAATGCACCATGATATTATTTTCTTTACTCAAAGAGGTGGTGCTGCTGAATTGGTATACATGCATATTCTTATTTATTATAATAAAATCATGTATGTATGTATGTATGTATGTATGTATGTCTGGGGGTGTGTGGGCAGGTGTGTGTGTATATATGTATGTTATTTTCAATCCAATAACATAGATACAATTTTCAAATTAGTTGCCTTTCTTTCAGTTTAGGACTTATATAATAACACTTCTATTATTCTTTATCAATCAAAAGAAATAAATAAATTACAACTCTTCTCTATCAATTTATTACATTCTTAATTTTGGCTACATGTTCCATTTGTGCTCTTGTAATTACCCGCCAGTCCAATAAGCTCTATCTCGGTCGTGAATTGGTGTAGATTCCTTGAAAAGAAAAGTTGGGGATCAAATTTCTGTGAGTAAATAGTGATCTTTCTCATCCCATATTTCCATGGACAAATGGAGAAAAAGCATATAAAGCCTCAATCTGCAAGAGTCACTGTGTCGACTTGCTGGAGGATTGCTATATTTAAGTTATGACCGGATTCTAGTGTTGAGTAAGTTCATGCAAGATCAAGCTATGTGTAATTTATTTATTGTTACTCGGAAAATGCATTTCAAAATTGAAGCAGGTTTGATTACGCTGAATGTTTATCAAAATATTATGTTTTCCATGGGGTACACTTCTTGAATATTTGTAGTTTTATTATATTGCATATCATGTGGGTTCCCAGTGGTAAAAGAAATTTTAGACAGTACTTCTCCTAACTACTTGAGTTATATTTTTTTCTTGAAAACTAGAATAAGATTTGAAATTTTTGTTTGTCTATTGTTCCATGGTTCATCAGACCAAAACATCAACTAATTTTTGTATCTGTGTGTAGCTAGGTTAAACTTAAGTCTGTTTTTTATTTGAAAACAAGAAAGTAATTTTATATGTGAGACATTAAATTGATTGTGAGAATGATTGAATCATTTCATTGGAAGAAACTTGAGTAAATTTATTGGTACAGTACGGTAAAGTAGTACACGGTTAAGATTTCATGAATACTGCTTCTAAGGTTTCAATATTAATTGAATCAAAATTTAAATAGTATAATAGTAGGAGTAAAATTGAAGGCGGGCCCAGTAAAATTTGTTATAATTTTAGTTATAGTGGAAGTTTGGAAGAGTTTATTCACTCGGTCCAAATATATATATATATATATATATATATATATATTACTTGGGTGAGTCTTGGGAGGAATGAGGAATCCTTGGGAGGAATCCTGAGAGGTTGTTTGATTAGTTAGGATGATTTGTTGAGGAGGAGAGAGAATATGAGAGATTTTTGTGTTCAGTTGGAAAAGGGAAAAGAGAACTGAGAAAGTGATGATGGTGGGGTTAAGCAACCATTCAGGAGTTTGGATGAAATTGAGCGGGAGATAGTGGGTTTATGGGTGTGCTGGACTTTTTGAGACCTTGCACGTGGAACACTTAAAAAACATTTAAACCATGTCTAAGGGAAAAGTCTCCACACTTCAAAAACATTTAAACCATGGGCGAGCTGTGACTTTTTTTTTGCCACTTTATGTGGTACTAGAAGGACTCCATGTCCAAGACCCCAAATCCCACATCATTGCCGTTAATTAGTCCCTTTTAACAACCCGAACCAGGACATATCCGTAAATACCTTACTCCTTTGTCAAAAACTCTCAACAAACAAATTCATTAAAAAGTTCTATAAAAATAAATTCATCAAAAAGGAAAGCCAAACTCACCGATAAAAAAAATAAAAATACTCTCTCCTTCGCTCTCTCCGCTAGGGTTAGGGTTTTATCGTGGCTTTGGCGTTGTTGTTGTCGTATCGTATCCTAGATTAAAATTGGAACCTAGTGGTGGAAGAAACAGCAGAGAGACGGTGATGATAGCGAATCTATTTGTGTTTGTATTTGTGTTCATGTTCTCTCTCATTGCAAATTTTCGTTTTTTTAAGCTCTATATTCTTCTTTCTTTGTGTTTGTGTTTGTGCTTGTGTTCATGTTCATGTTGATGAAGCATTTGTGTTTGTGTACATGTTCATATTAATGAAGCATATATGGACTGATTGATATGAAGCTCACCTTTGGGACGAAAGTACTTGGAATCAGAATAAGAAAGGAAAACAAGGTCTCTCTCTACCCGAAACAAAAATTCCAGTTTACTGGGTGAGTTTGTTGCTGCCTTTAATTCAAATTTTCCTTTCTTAATCATACATATGATGTGTTAAGTATTGAAGGTAGGTAATGGATGTGTTAACTAGTGGGCATATGATGAGGAAGATGCTGTCCCGCTCACTGCCTACCTTCTTTTATCTTCATTCTTTAGCAAAAAAATAATATAAAAAAATTCTTTATCTTCATTATTTTTTTTTTTTGTATTTTTTTTTATCAATAAAAAGAAAATTGTTGGTTTTCTTTTCTAATTTTAAACTTAAGTTTAGGACCTGTGAATGTCCAAAATTATATGCTACATATAATTTTGGTTTAAATATGTGATAAAAGAAGGTAGGTAACAAATGTGTTAATTAGTGGGCATATGATGAAGAAGATGTTGTCCCGCTCACTGGCACTGCCTACCTTCTTTTATGAATTTATCTTCATTCTTTAGCACAAAAAAAATAATAAATAAAAAATAAAAATCTTTATCTTCATTATTTTTTTTTTAGTATTTTTTTTATCAATAAAAAGAAAATTGTTGGTTTTCTTTTCTAATTTTAAACTTAAGTTTAGGTCTTAAAGTTATTTTATGCCACTGATTCTGATATTAGTTTACCAATCAGCTTGATTCTTATATTTTTATATAATTTTGGTTGAAATATATATCCCTAAATTTGGTTTAAATTCAATTTTCATCTTTCAAAATAAAGAAGCTTTAATTTTCTCCTTCAAATATTTAACACCAAATCATAATAATTTATAAATACCATACTAGCGGTTTGCCCTTAAAAAGTGGAGCTAACCTGTGCTTTATTTAATTAGTTAGTGCCACGTCCTTTACCAATATTGTCAAGAATTCTGATTTTCCTTTGACTAAACACATGTTTTCAGTTTTTAAACAATATTACACGTATTTTTACATATTTTTTCACTCACATGTATTTCCAAAAAATACAAACAAGATTATTAGAACAACGTTACCAAATGGTCCCTAAGTATCTTCAACTCTGTCTACATTTGTTTTGTTTTTTTTTTTTTTAAACCTTCTGCTTTTGGTTACTGTATATTTGCCATGCAGGAGAAAAATCCCCAATTTTATTTTTGGCAAAGATATACATTCCAATCCCAAGGCTGCTCGGCGGCATGTATATCTTGATTTATTTAATCTTTTATTTCCTTCTTCTTTCTCTCCACAAATTCCACAATAAGCACAATGATAATAAATTAATAATTTCCAAGCCCTATGTCTGAAGGAGCTTGGTTTCTTCTCCAACCTTTTAACCATCATATACACATTTTTAGCCATCATGCACCAAACACTAATGATCACCACTCTTCTTGCACATACAATACCAGTCAACCATGATCATCCCTCACATTTAAGATTTAAGTTCAGGATTTCGTATGAGTCAGGTTTCTTGCACAAAGATCATTCGAATATTGAGTGTTTTACATAGAAGGTAATTTTCTTAACTTTGATTGTGTGATTTATATATATATATGGTGACAATCATGTTTTGGATCTTAAGGAAAATAATAATGATCCAGGCCGTAACACAACTTGATATATAGAAGAAAATATTTCAAAAAGTAGGAAAAGTATATATATATATATATATATATATGAAGGTTTGGGATAGAAACCTTCCATTTACACACTTAAGAACATAGATTTGGAGTAAAACTTGAGCAAAGATGCCATAAGACTGTCGTATCTATAATATGTATGTTCAGCAATATTTTTTGATATTATTGCTATTCTCACTTTTCCCCATCCGCCAGACCATAACATCCCTAGTATAGTGATGACCCAAATTAAGTCTCCCTATGACTGGCCCTTGATAGCACCCAACTTCCTCATGCTATCTGCACCAAAATAAAGAAAACAAACAACCAATCAAATTTACATTGGATAGTAAATAATGCTAAACAAAAATTTCTGCATAAGTACGCTATGATGAATAATTACAGAGGCATCAGCCCCTAATAATTCAAGTTGAACACACGCTTTACATTACAACCTTTCCTCAAATCTAAATATGTTGCCTTTCATTTTAGGTGGTGCATTTTTTTTTTTTTTTTTTTTTTTTTTTTTGGAGAAGGAGGTGGTGCAAAATTAGACTTTAAAACTTAGAAAATACTTAAATTGTGAGGACCACAAATACCGTGTAAATAAAGGGGTCTTTATGCCCTCCTGTGCCTGATCGTTTCACCTTCTGAAGCTTTAACAGCCTGCACGGAACCAAATTTAATTAACATAAAAATATAGGCATTTTTAGCTCTCATGGTCTATAGTCACATTTTTCTAGACACACAATTGTTTATAATCTTATTCATGGTTGTTGATGAGTTGCATGGTATCAATTATGACTAGTGAGACGATGTGAAAGTAAAGTTAGTAAAAAAATGAGTGATATGAAGGATACAAGGTGTGCGAAGGTCAGTGAGGAGTAAGGAGTAAATCAAAACACTTAAAAAGCTTAGTGTGATAGGATGCATTTCAAACCGTGTAGTTTTAGGATGTAATCGAACTGTTGAGGATTGAAATGATAGTGTTTTTGCACTCACAATTAGCCAAACGAACAAACATACATACTGAGAGCTCACAAATGCATGGCAACTTAAGAGAGAGATTAGAGAGATCACATTCTAAGAGCTTTGCTTGTGTCAGGGCTGTCACCAAGCTCTTGGCGGATTTTCACTTCGATGTAATAGCCACCAGAGATCAACTTCAATATGGCATCAGCTCGGTGCTGCATGTGAGGCGGAGAGTTGAGACAAGAAGGTGTGGCTGAGTCTGCAGAGAGCTGAAGTAGAGACAAAGCAAATTCGCTTTGAAGAGGAGATGGGAACGATTCCATTGACATTGTCTGTCTATTTCTCTCAACTCTAAAGCTGGGGGGTTGCCTAAGTTTTAATGGATCTTCTTTTCCATCGTTGCATACACTTCGAGTAGGCCCTAATTAAACGCGCACACACATTTGAGATATTCTTTCTTCCTTTGGACGGCTTTGAGCGAGTGGTTTAAATTAGTTTTTTGTAATATATTTAAAACAGCTTGTGTGTTTCTGTGATGCGTTTGCACGAAGCAAGAAAACCCTACAGTCTTTGGAAAATAAAGAGGGCTTAAACCATTTCACTTTTATTAAAGGGGGCTTTACTTCATTTACTTTTAGGATTAAAGAGGGATAGGTTTCCATGTACGGACAAAAATGCTATAAGTCATAGACTCCAAAGAAAAAGAGAATGCTAAGCCCAAAGCAAAAGAAAAAAGGAATATCACATGTCTATATATCTAATATCTGTGTGTGTGTATTTTAGGGCCTATTCAAAGGTTATGTTTGGATCCATGTTTCAGCTCCATGTTTGCGTTTTCCTTCAGCAAATTACTGGGACCCACGCTCCAAAACGTGGAAACGGGAGCTGGACTTGGCGAAACGCAACTCATGAGCGCAAAACTGGAAACGCAAAATAATATATCCAACGCACCGTTTCATTAAACTGCTTGAGGTACTGTTCATGGACAGCTCTTGCGCAAAATAAGCTGCTTCTCCAGTGATACGCAGCGTTTCATTAAACTGGGAAGCTTGGGCTTGCGCGTCCTGTTCATCCTTGCGCGTCCTGTGTGAACAAAACCACACAACTTCTGAAGCACATCAAAACGGTGCATTGCCTCAACGGCTATTTTCCCCAACCTGCATTATTTGCTTCTTCCTCTCTCAACTACCTTGTTCAATGCCTTCAATGCTGGTTGGTGCTCCGTTCGAATCGTCTTCAATGCTTCGCACCTACCCACGAACCACAAAACCATCAAAACAGAGAAGGAAACGAACTCAGAAACCCATTACGCATTCCTCTCTGCTGTGGACCTCCTTCAGCGAACCTCCTCTCCGCTGTGGACACCGTTGCCGCCGCTGTGGACACCGTTGCCGCCGTTGTGGGTTTTTGCAATTCACCGGTAAGAATCAAATAACTTCTCATGCTCTTTGATTTGTTGGTGGGGTTATATTGTTTTCCATAGGCTTTTCATCAATCTGTGGTTTTCTCTGATCTGTTTTGTGTTCAATGTTTCTGCCTTTTTTTTTTTTTTCTTGTTTTCCATGACACTATAAAAGTAGGTTTCTTGATCCTAAATGTAAACCTCTGTTGTATTTGGATATATGTGTGATTTTAATTTTCATTTTTCATGTGGGCATGCCTAACTGATTATGATTATGCACACGAACTGCTTGTTGAAATGCGTCAATGAGTATAGAAGGAAGTTGTAGGAAAAATGGTTAAGGAGAAATCGAAGGACGGTGGTAGTAATGAACCAAGAGCTAACTGGAGTGACCCTACGGAATTACAAGCTTTTTGTCAGTTCTGTGCTGCTCAAGTGCTAGCCGGCCAGAGGAAAGCAGGATTTCTGAATAAAAATGGGGTTGACAACGTTATTGAGCAGTTGGCTGACATAGGAAAAGTGGTGACTCACCTTCAGATTAAAAACAAGTGGGATCATATGAAAAAAGGGTGGACGAATTATAACAAGTGTTTCGAGAATGAGACTGGGTTGGGTTATGATGCTGGAACTGGGAAGATTGATGCCCCTGATGAGTGGTGGACTCGAAAGATTGCGGTTAGTTCATTTTACATAATTATTAAATTTTGTACTGTCTACAACTATATTATTGTGTTCTAACTACTAGTTGTCCACATGTAGGCATGTCCCATTGCAAAAACCTTTAGAACTAAAGGTTTGCCGAATCGTGAGTTCCTAAACATCATGTATGGAGGCACGGTTGCAACGGGGAAAAATGCGTTCTGCACAAGTGGTCAAATACCAAAGGAAACCACTGAAGGGTCTGGGGACTCTGCTGATAGCACAGAATTTGTTGACCCCCAATGTGAACCCTTTGTGAATGTTGATGCAATGGAGGTTGAAGGTCCATCATCGTCGAGGGCAGGACCAACAGTGAGTAAGGGGAAAGGCTTAGCAACCAGTGTCCATATTTTCAAGCCAATTACCAAGAGATAAAAAAAAAAGCGTTCAGTTGCGCAAGAGATGTCGGACTCTTTGAAAAGCATCTCAAATGTTATTGTTGAGAGTAGAAGTGTAAGTACGCGTATGGATATTGCTTCCACAGCAACTACTCAGGTTAAAGCCATTTTTGACATGGTGTTGAGTCTTCCAGGGGTGCACTCGGGTCATTACCTTCATCTGTTCAGCACCCTCTACTTCATGGAAAAAGAGCAGGGTAGGCACATGTTTGCTGCACTTGGCGATAACAAGGATGTCCAACTGAAGTGGCTAGAAAAAGAGTACCAAAGGCACCCTGAATTTCACTTTGAGTGAAGGAAAGAAAATTGTCATTTTGGGAACACGGGCTTGGTGTAGTAATCGGATTTTAAGTGTTGTACTTGTTACACTATTGTTTTTCTTTTTTTTTTATTGGTAGCAACTAAAGCTTACCGTGTGTATGTATTTAAGACAATGCTCATCATTCCTATGTCAACTTCTTGGTATATTTATATATGTTTTCCTAATGCCTCTTTCAGCTGACTTTTTTTGTATTTTTGATTGTTATGCACTGATATTTGTGGTAAACTTTGATGATGGTTGTTTATGTTTGGCAAGAAGAAGTCATGGGATATATATATAATCCTTCACGCATGTTTTCTGTGTTTTGGTTGTTATTCTGATTCTGTCAATAAGTTTGCTGCAACGAATTGCATGTTCATTAGGGATGCCTATTTTTTCTGCCCTTGGTTTTTTTTTTGTGAGATCTTTAATTTATCTTTCTCATGGTGCTGAGTTTTTGATTCTGAGAAACTCATTAGTTTGTTTGTGGGAGAAGATCCTATTATTATGCATACAAGGCTGGTTGTATCTCCTCTGAACTGCAAACAGATGTTGTATGAAACAGGGCTGGTTCTATGAAACAGGGCTGGTTGTTTGACTGAACTCCAGGTGCTGCATCAGCTGCTGCATTAGCTTCATCAGCTGCTGCATCAGGTGCTGTATCAGGGTGCATCAGGTGCTGCATCAGGGGGTGCATCAGGTGCTGCCAAATCTGCTGCATCAGGGTGCATCAGGTGCTGCATCAGGGGGTGCATCAGCTGCTGCATTAGCTGCTGCATCAGGTGCTGCCTCAGGGTGCATCAGCTGCTGCATCAGGGGGTGCATCAGATGCTGCATTAGCTGCTGCATCAGGGTGCATCAGCAGCTGCATCAGGGTGCATCAGGGGGTGCATGAAGATGTAAATTGAACTGTAACTGCAGAAAACATTGGCTGAAGGTTTGCTAATAGGTATTTTGGTTAATTTCAATATTTTGCAATATGTCAAAGGATAAAATGAAATTAAAGTAATATGTTGCAAACATTCTGAAATATGCATTGTAATGTGACTCCTTTGTTGTGAATTATGCCATGAAATAGGCATTACTGATATTTTGATGCTTTTAGGAAGATGTGATCCATTTTTCCTTTTTCAGTAAAGCCTTTCTTCTCACCTCATTGATGAAGTTTTCTACTTTGTACAGAAAAATTACATGTGGGATGTGTTGTTGCAAACCCGTTATTATTATTATCTTGTAAAGAAAATACACCAACATATCTAGATGGAAATATTTCCATCAGTCAAACCTATATTGTTTGGGTTATGCAGGATTTTTTTTTGGGATATTTCCATCAGTCAAACCTATATTCAGTCAGCCTCTTACTGAATCAGTAGTTTAGAAGGAAATGCATAAGGGTTTTAAGTGAAATGAAGGCAGGAAATAATTTTATGTGATGTGTGGTAATGGTTTTCTTTATCTTTGAGCAATGCATGGTGGAAAAGTTTCAATCATTTGATCTAATAGTGAAGTTGTGTTGTTGATTCATGATTGTTGGGTTGGTATGTAATGTATCAAATGATTTTCATGACTTAGGTTGCTTTTAGCCCAAATGCTATGATTTGCCCCATTAAAACGTAAATCTTAGATGGAAATCTTTCCATCAGTCAAACCTATAATATTTCCATCAGATGGAAATTACATGTGGGATTTTTTTTTTTTTTTTGATAATCGGTTATGCAGGATTTTTTGTAATGGGTCAATGGAGCTTTTATTATTACAACTTAATATTTATATCATTTAAAGAAGAAAACTTTTTTTTTTTGGTTGTGATTCTAGATAACTAGAGAGTAATCTGTCATTTGGATTCATTGTTTTATTTCCTTTGATGTACTAAATCTGCAAAATAGTGTTCTAATGCTTGTTGTATATTGGCTATTACTGTTATTGTATTAGAAACACAGTATATTGGCTATTACTGCCCATATTGGCTATTACTGTTATAGAAGTGTAAAGAAACATGAAATAACAATAATATATACACTTTGACCTGCAATAGTTATGTATATGCTAATTTGTGACAGCTTATGCATGTATATGTATCAGTAACACAGTAAAGTGGCAGGTCATTCTTTGGAACTATGGGCAGTTATGGCCAGGAACACAGTAACATAGTAACACAGTTATGTGATAGCTTATGCATGTATATGTATCAGTAACACAGTAAAGTGGCAGGTCATTCTTTAGAACTATGGGCAGTTATGGCTAGGAACACAGTAACACAGTCAATTTGCAAGTAGAGATAATAATTTTGTATTTTTCTTGTGTTCTCTAAAGTGTTGACAGTGTCTTTTGTTGTGTTGGGATATACAAGGAGAAATAGGCATTACTGTAGACTCAAGGTATACAACAGGATGGATTTGCTAAACGAATCATCTGATTCCCAGCACCAGTGAGTTTCTATACTTTCCCCTCTAAATGTAAATATACAATTTGTAGAAATCTTAGATGAAATCGTGAAATCATATGCTTAGGATTGTTAATTTAGCCTACATTTTTTTTTTTTTTTTGTTTACTAACCTATGTATTATAGTATCACATTAGTATTTGTACATTTGCAGGGACAATGACTTCGACCTGAGTGACGACATTGTATTTGCAGCATATGTAGCTAGGTGTTCATGTGCAGTTTACGTGGAGACCTATATGACCAAAATACCATTGCATACGAATATACAGAGTGAGTATGAATGGGTACGGTATACATTAACTGGAAATGAGGAGAAATGTCGAAGAAATTTTAGAATGTCAAGCCATGTGTTTGGACAATTGTGTAATACATTGCGCCAATATGGATATAACGGTACCAGAAGAGTTTGCTTGGAAGAGTCTCTGGCAATGACATTGGTGGTACTTGGTCATGCTGAGGGTAATAGATGGGTACAGGAAAGATTTCAACACTCGGGTGAGACAGTGCATCGACACGTGGACACGGTAGTTACATTGTTAGCCACCGTTATGGCACCGGACATTATCAAGCCTGCTGATCGTACATTTCAGGACGTGCCAGAACATATTCAACATTCAAGTCGATATTGGCCACATTTCAAGGTACTTTGTGAATTTGGTAGCTTGACTTGATTTTATTCAAATTATCTTTATGGTTATATCACGTATTTAATTTCACATTTGATTTTTGTCGCATTTGTTAGGATTGCATTGGTGCGATTGATGGGGTTCACATCCCCGTGATCATACCAGCTGAGGAGCAACACTCGTACTATGGCAGGAAGGGGATCACCACAACGAATTGCATGTGCGCGTGCGACTTTGACATGAAGTTCACATTTGCATGTGTTGGATGGGAAGGGTCAGTGCATGACACGAGAATTTTTTTAAGCTGCCTCAATAATGAGAGAGACAACTTCCCAAAACCTCCAGCTGGTTTGTAAATATGCAATTTAATTACAGTATTAAAATATGTATTAATGTAGTGAAAACGCTAATGTAATTCACGTGTTCATCTGCAGGAAAGTATTATCTTGTTGATTCAGGGTACCCTATGAAGAAAGGGTTCCTTGCACCATATAAGGGGGAGAGGTACCACATCCCTGAATTTCAGCCTTATGAAGAGCTGCATCGTCCAGAGGAGAGATTTAATTATCTCCATTCATCACTCCGTTCAGTCATAGAACGAACGTTTGGAGTTTGGAAGAATAAATGGAAAATTTTGAGAAATATGCCAGGGAAGAGTATACACACTCAATCGAAAATCATTGTTGCTACAATGGTTCTTCACAATTTCGTTAGAGCACATCAGATAAACAATAATGGTAATAGTTCCCGATATACAAGGGGCATATCTGGACATAGTGAGAGAGGTCATTACGATGCCGTGGCAGACGCAATCTCAATGTTGGACGAACCTAAGATGAAACAAGTTCGTGACAATATCACAACATCGATATGTGCAGACGATAACTAATTATGGTGACTATTATTTAGTGTGGTTGAAAATACCATTGACATTATGGAAATTTTTTTGTGGGGACCAAATTAGGCAATTGACAAACTTCGGCATTGTAAGAGTGTATTTTTTGTTATATTGTTGGTATGCACAACATGGACATAGTAAGAGTGTTTTTTTTGTTATATTGTTGGTATGCACAACTGAGGTCTAGACAATACTATTTGAACAAGTGATAAACAAGGGACTCATAAATAGACCCCAATATTATTTGAACAAGTGATAAACAATACTAGAAAACATAAAACCCGTTTGTATACAAGAGAGAGTATAGCTTCAACATAATTAAGATTGTACTCTTTCTACTACTTTGCAACCTAGCTTTGGGTCACAGAGTACCGTTACAGAACAAAGCATCACGCCCAGTTAAAACTACATGAAAAAAGCAATCAACGCCCTCTGAAAGTCCTTCTGCTCTCCTTACCAAATCTGAAACGGAATTTTGGAATGCTTCCACTTGAATAGGGTCCACACCATCTTGGATCATGGGATACAATTTCTTTACACTTGTATCAACTGCTTCGAGCTCTTTCAAAACTATAATTTTGCTATTAATGCTAGTTTGCAAACCGGTAAAAGCTTGAGCCCACAAAACCCTTTGTCATCAACATTCAAATCAAACAACTTTCTTGCAGAACCAGAGAAGGCTGAAGCAAAGACACTGTAGATAAATACCATCTCCACCTTAACTCCATACATAATTTCCTAACACCTTAACCCCTTAACCCCATACCGTCTCCACCTTAACCCCACCAGAGAAGGCTTCAGTAAAGGCTGAACCAGAGAAGGCTGAAGCAAAGGATTTCCAAAACGGAAGAAGGGATGGGGTAAGTCATGTGGACGACTCGTGTCAATGAATTAACTGCAGAAAACAGTTAAAACAGGCAGGGATGACATTAGAAAAAGCATCAAAAAAACCATAGGACAAAGCAACATTGTCCTGCACCATATGAAAATAATGAATACAATTCAGAATTTTTGCATTGCAGCATGTTCAATTCCTTGAGACAACAGCAGCAAAAACATCATTTCAGCAAAGATGTTTCTACCAAAACACCTACCTATGGATAATAACTAGAACCAAACAAAATACTTCTACAATTCCATTTCCATTTCGTGGATCATAAACATAAGTGCAATTATTATTCTTTCCTAAAAAAGTGGAGATTTTATTTTTCAGATTTTAATAACCCACCATCAGGAAACAACAACAACAACCATGCCAATTTATGGAAATTTCGAGCTTGCACATTTATTTTTTCTTCTTAGCAAGCTAGGGAGTAATCCCTTGACTACCTTCAAATCATATTCATACAACAATACTAGATCACATAATTTCCATTTTCACAGGGGTAGTCTCATGAACCCAGCTTTCAAGAGCAAAACCAAAACAAAAAAATTGAAAGAGAAGTCTTCCCTTCTCTTCTCCCGTTTGTTACAAATTTACAGCAAATAATTTAAAAAACGAAAAAAAAAAAAAAAAACGATGCAGATCCAAAACCCAAACCCTGTGCTTGGTATAATTATACATCAACAGCAAAATGTTTAAACTTTCAACCATAAGTCGCTTGCATCGAAACATATACCATCAGAAATGAAAACAGAGCTTTCATTATCAATCTGACCCAAAAATTTCTTCTGGATGTTACGAAAAAATATATATAAATCAGCTAGTCCAACCAAACCCAGCTACTAGAACATCCGAACCCAAAATAGTCCCCCTGATTTTGATTTTCTACGACTCACTACTTGTCCTCGTCTGAACTGTTGAATTCAACAAAACAAAAATTAAAAACCATCAACACCCCACCGCCCACCAATTTTTAATTTCCCCCTAAAGATTGTGTAATTCATAAACACATACCCGCAGGTTTAAGACTCAGGGGGTCCTCTCTGCTGTGAGTTGTGTCGTTGCAAACTGATACGATATCCCTGTTCTGAAGGAAGGGTACACGCCGGCGTCGGACTGGGGTTCTCTTCTTTAGTAATCGGATTTCTCACCTCAGCTCTTCGCCGGCGTCGGACCGATATAGGTCTTCTCTGGTGGGTGTGGAACTCTCTGAGGCGTTGGCTAGGGTATGGTGAGGAGTGAATAGAGAAGGAAAGGAAAAAAGAGTTTAATTGGTATTTATATGCTACAGTAGTTTCAGTTCCGCTATAGTACCCGCGTTTGGTTTTTTTCATCTGCGTTTTTTTACTTATTTGCTACAGTGATTTCAGCAATAAGTTTTCAGTTTCAGCAAAATAAGTCCTATCCAAACAGACCCAAACCATATGCAAAGACAAACACAAAAATTCAAGCAACTCGCCCGTCTCCTCTAGAAAGTGAAGTTGCTTTGACTCTACTTTTGCTCTCAGTCTCAGACACGCCTCCTTTCCACTCTCCGCCTCACATACACCATTAAGCAGACGCCATTTAGAAGTTGCTCTCTGGTGGCTGTTACAGCCCTGATAAAAGCAGTGCTCTTAGAATGTGATCTCTCTAATCTCTCTCTTTCTCTCTTAACTTTGCTACTTGCCATGCATTTGTTAGCTCTCAGTATGTTTGTTCGTTCGTTTGGCTAATTGTGAGTGCACCAAAACACCGTCATTTTTGTTAACGTGTATTAGGGTCTATAGACTTTAGGCCCACCTTATTTACTTGTATAACATACTTATTTGTATTGCACACTTTGCCTTCTATATAAAAGGCACTCATGTATATTCTATTACTTGTATATTCTATATAAAAGGCACTCATGGTATCAGAGTCATCACTCTGACTTTTTCTTTGCAGTCTTGTCTCTCATTAGTGTTATTCTAGACTCATAATTGCTTCTGCCGTTACAACTACTACTGTAGCTATTCATGGTTAAACCTTTGACGCATCTCAGTCATTGTCTCTGGTTCCAGACTTGCAACTGCTACCGTTCAGAGTCTCGAGACCACTGCCATAGCGTTGTCACCGTGATCCTTGCCCCGATTGTGTTTTTGTAGGTACCACTAAGATCACCCTCCGCCGATCTACTACTTAATGGAAACCTAACCGTCATTAAAGGCTTCACATGCCCTCACGCACCGCCCAAAGTTTCGGCGAGATTGAACCACGTGCCTCACATGCCCTAAGCGTCGTTGGGTCACCTGCTGACATCATCGCTACCATGTCAACATCCACGTAAGCCCTAGCTGAAATCATCACAGTGAGTTGACCGCATCGTTGATCGTTGACTTTGACCATTGACTTTTTCTCATAGTTGACTTTTTGTCATCCAAGTGCTCTTTATCCAGTTTTATGCGTAGATTTCATTTTTTTAGTCTGTTTTTACATATTTTGCTTCTAAATGAAGAATAAGGATAGGTGTTCTTCTTGTTGCAATAATCATCGCCAACAATCTAGCAAACGTTTTTGCAACTTTTGCAAATGTTTTGGCCATAATATTGAGACTTGCTATCATTGCAACAAATCAGCTGTTTCAATTTCTGCTACTATTGTTGCTAACACTGAAAATGTCCAAACAATGACTCCCGTCTCTGCGCAGTCTAAGTCTTTAGGACGCATTTTCACCATGTCCACAGATTACCTTAAAAACATCATCGCTAATGTCATTTGTATGGTTGGTAATGCATTTTATTCCTCTTCTCTCTCAGCTTTATCTGGTATGTCTCCTTCCTCTTGGCTTATGGATTCTGCTTGTTGCAATCACATGACACCTGACTCGTCCTTATTTTCTGAACTTAAGCCTGCACCACACCCTCTTAATATTCGCACAATAAATGATTCTACAATGTCTAGTCATAATATAGGTTCCATTTCGACCTCCAACCTCTCGGTTCCTAAGGTCTTTAATGTTCCTAACCCTTCTTACAATTTATTTTCTGTGAGACAATTAGCTGAGTTGGATTGTCGCATTATCTTTTATTATTCTGGGTGTATTGTGCAGGATCTGAGGACGGGACTGAAGCTTGGGACCAGTCCCAGAGGTGGTAGAAACTTGACCGTCATTGGTGGCTCCATGCGCCGCCCAAAGTTTCGGTGAAATTGAATCACGCGCCCCACATGTCACTGGGTCACCTTCGACATGCACTTTATGGCCTTAAACAAGCTCCACGAGTTTGGTTTGCTAAATTCAGCTCTACCATCTCTCGCTTGGGTTACATGGCCAGTTATTAGGATTTTGCCTTATTTCTTCGTCGCACTGACAAAGGCACTATTTTACTTCTCCTATATGTGGATATGTGGATGATATGATCATAACTGGTGATGACCTCAGTGGCATTCAAGAACTCAATGATTTTCTCAGTCAATAGTTTGAGATGAAAGATCTTGGACATCTCAGTTACTTCTTGGGTCTTGAAATCACTCATTTTAGAGATGGATTTTATATTACTCAAGCCAAGTATGCCTCTGAACTCTTGTCTTGAGCTGGACTCACTGATAGCAAGACTATTGACACTCCAATTGTGCTTAATGCGCATCTTACTCCCTTAGGAAGGAAACCATTGTTTAATCCCTTTCTTTACAGATGCTTAGTTGGCAGCCTAGTTTATATCACTGTCACTCGTCCAAATATTTCCTTCACTAGGTGAGCCAGTATCTGTTTGCTCCACGATCGACTCACTATGCTACTATTCTGCGCATTTTTCGATACCTAAAAGGCACTCTCTTCCATGACATTTTCTACGCTGCTCAGTCTCCTCTTGTTCTCCTTGCATTTTTTGATGTTGGTTGGGCAGGAAATCCCACAAATCGCAAGTCCATCACTAGTTATTACTTTCTTCTTGGTTCTTCTTTGATTTCTTAGCGAAGCAAGAAACAAACTTATGTGGCCCGCTCCAGTACTGAAGCAAAATATCGTTCCCTTGTTGGTACCACATTTGAGCTCCTTTGGCTATGATGGCTTCTCAAAGACTTAGATGTGTCAACATCCTCTGCCACTCCTCTTTATTGTGATAACTAGAGTGCCATTCATATTGCTCACAATGATGTATTCTATGAACGAACTAAACACATCGAGATTGATTGTTATTTTATCTGTTATCATCTTGTCCATGGTGCTCTCAAGCTAACCTCAGTCTCCTCTAAAGATCAACTTGTAGATATCTTCACCAAGTCACATCCTAAGAGACGCCTTCGCACTTTGGTTAACAACCTCAAGTTAGTCTCACATCCACCTTGAGTTTAGGGGGGGCTGTTAACGTGTATTAGGGTATGTGGGCTTTAGGCCCACCTTGTTTAGTTGTATACCACACTTACTTGTACTGCACACTCTACCTCCTATATAAAAGGCACTCATGTATATTCTATTACTTGAGAAATACAATACAGTCATTCAATATTTCTAACAATTTAATCCTCAACTGTTCGTTTACATCCTAAATCCACACGAATTGAAATGCACCCCATCACACTTAAGGGGCATTTAATTCACATAAAAAAATATATATATATATATATATATATATATATATTACATTATAGTGTATTCTTGTAAAGTTAGATTCATGAAATCTTATTATAAGAATACATCTTTACTGGTTTGGTTGGTTCCTAACATTCCTTAGGATCATTACGATTTTTGTTTTCAAATTTCCAAAAAAATTCCTGAGGCTGCTCTTGAATGTTCCTAAGCACTGGGCTAGTGGCAAACAAATAATTAATGCATGCGATGCAGCCCAATCAGTTAATATTTCTTTCTGAATACGAGTTGAATGAACAAAATGGTGTTATGCATCTCAACTATGGTGATAAGATTATAGGTACATAACAATTAATTAAGCTTTTAGGCATTCAATATAAGCCTGTGTTGTTGGTACAAATATTCTCTCTTTTAACAAAAACACACATTAGTTAAGGATACACATGAATACAAATATTCTTTCTTTCAATATATGCAAATTTAACACTATATAACCCATAAATAGATGCATGCAAACACTTCAGGCACAATCAGTTAAGACTATACAATATAGATCTTAATAATATAAAAATTCAATATACAAAGTGTTTTCATGTGTCAAGGTATTTTGAATTTAATTCAACCTCAAAAGTAGAGAAAATATTTGCGCACTTATTATCCACCATATCTCTAAAAAAATATTCCCAAATTTTAGCTTTTCACACATCTAGAAAAATTAGCATATACTAAAATATATATAATCCAAAAATTAATCAATCAATTTTTAAATCAAGTTGAGCACCCAATTTAGCAAAGTGTATGCGTGTTGTGTGCAAAACCAATCTATGAGAAAGATGACTGCAAAAATGCAAGATAGATAAAGTAAACAATGTGTGGTGGGCCTTTTTGTATTTTTGGGCTAGACTGCTTCCTGCCGTATTGTGGCCCAATAATTCTGAGATAAGAGAGTCGGGACTGGTTTGATTAAAACTCACTTCAAGCCAGCTTGTGTGCAAGCTAGGATCCCTTCACCAAGATCTTGGTTGCATGCTTACGACAGAAGTTACTGTTACAAAAATGTTATGGCAGAAGGCACAGAATATGATAGAACAATAAATATGTGCTTACTACCAATGAAAGATGATATTTAAACTACTTTCTCAATAGGAAGAAACACAATTATGTGAATATAACAGAAGTTAGTTAGTGACAATAAGAAAAAGAACAAGATTAATGATCAATCAATCGCAGTAAAAGAGGGAATGAGGATTAGTCTGCTATACTTAGTTCCTTAGCGGACTTAAGTTCAATAAGGGAACCAGTCTCCAATGTAAGCAATCTCACAGGGGAATCCTGTCATAGAAATTGCTTAATCCCAAATCCTTTAACTTGTTAAAGAGTAGACTATTGAAAGGAAGAGAAGGGAATAGCCTATTTGTGCATGTCTTATCACACACTTATTTCCTCACTTTTTCTTTTTACCCTCTCTGTTCTTCCATTGTTTTCTTTCTTATTTTTTTCTTACTTGTTCCTTTTTGCCTCTTACCCTTTTATTCCCCCCCTCCCCCTTTGTTCGCTATGCACAACTAAGGTCTTTTTATACTGCCTGTCGTGATGGGTATTACTGTTTTTCCTCTTAACTACTTTTGACTTGGTGTGGGTGTCCTTCCCGAGCCACCCACTAGCTGGCCGACCGCTCAACCAACACCATTGCCCTACGCTGGCTACACCACATTCCATTCCCAAACAAAATGAGTTTTTGTTTTATTTTCTTGCCTTCTATGGCATTCCCATTGATAAGGATTGGGTATTCTCTCTTACTAACTCCTATGGCATGCACCTAGTGATTCCAGCTCATCTTATCTTTGACTCATGGCCCACCATGCCTGTAGCGGCTAGGTACAAGTGAGTGGTGTCTGAGCCTTGTGCATGCTCCACTCCCATGTGAGTCCATGACTTGTCTGCCATTAATGCATTCTGCGCATCCTGTTGCTTATTTTTAACCCTTTATGGCGTGGATGAGTCACTAGTTCTTCATTCTTTGCATCTTGTTTCTTCCCTGGACTGGGCTTTGCTTGGGTATAGGTCTTTTCTCCCTCAATCTAGCCCCTACCTTCTTAATGGGTTGGCTAATACTTTTGTCATGCCGCTCCATTGCTTTTGCCATGTTATCATTTAACTTACGCTTATTGGGCATCCTTTGGGCCTGCCATATACTTTTCCTTTACTCAGCTCGCATTGCCCAGTACTTCTACTAGGCTAATTCTCATACTATCTTGGGCTTCCTTGGCCTGTTTTGTTCCTTTGATCATCTTCGGCCCGCTTCATTCCTTTGGCCATCCTTGGTCCATTCCATTCTTACATTCCCATGGGTTTTTCCAAAATCTTTCGGGCTTCCTCGGCCTAGTTACCATACCTTTTACTTCCAAGACCTATTGGCCTTTGCACCAGCCTGATTAACTAATTCCTTTCTTTGGGCTCATCCAGCCTATTTTTGCTTACTTTCCATTTCTCATGATTCCCATCGGCTTACTACTTCCTCCTCTAGGCTCCCTTGGGTCTATTTGCTTTCTTTGTGACCTTTCTTTACTACTTTATAGGTCTATGGACCATTATTCCTGTCATTCAGACTTAATGGTTTTTCTTACCTTACTAACTCTTCTTCCTTCACCCTTTTTATATTGTTGAGCTTCTTCTTTATTGGGCCTGGGCCTTTTTTGCCAAAGTGGGCATCAACACAATGCAATGCATGTGTATCCAAACACAAATGATGCATGAAATGGAAAAAAACAAAAAAACCAAAAAAACTTATCAGTCAAGAAACTAAAAATTTCCAGTTTCAATCAGTTGAATATCGATCAAGCATCGATCGAGAGGGGCAACGAGTTTTGAACCCAAAAACTCACAGTTTCGATTAGTTGAGGGAGACTTTCAATCGGTCAAAACAATTAAAAATTTTAAAACTTTAAAATCTGGAAATTTTATGTAGAAAAGCAACTTGAAAAGCAGTTTTTGAGACTCAATGCAATTGAACATGATCTAGAAAAATTTTAAATACATGATGCCACTTGGATGCAAACATCAAAACCAATCAAGAAGTTAAAATCACAAAATTTAAACTCCTAAATCATTAAAAAAAAAAAATTTCTTCTAATTCCCAATCAAAACAAAAATTTGCATCTACACATCAAATCATATGCAATTAAAGATGGCCAGATTGCATCTCACTTTTTTTTTAATCGTAAACTTGAGTTTTTTGTCTTGGACTTGAAAGTACACTATTCTAACTCAATAATGCTTTCTTTTTGTCATGGTTTGTCAATACTACAAATATTCATCAATTTTTCTATATTTTTCACCAACTAATTGGATTCTTTGAACTTTACAAATTAAAGATTCTTTTTCAAGTTCACTCTTGCTCAATTTTGCTATGGATTTTGTAGAGCGTTTCTTGGATTTTATGAGATCATCTATAAAATTGTTTTGAACTACACTATCACAATCATGAATATAATGACTTTTAATTGTATTCATGACAAATGGGGTTAAGGATCATACAAGGAAATTAATCCTACAATAGTGAACCTATGCTCTTATACCAATTGAAAAATTATTGTTTAGACCCCTATATGGCTTACCATCAATTATAATAATTTGGATCAAGAACGGGGTCAGAGGGATCAAAAACTGCTAGTGAATATAGAGCCATCAAATCAACCTAACCAGCAACTAAGTTGTATACATTATATGAATAGAAATCAAATGACTCAGATCATTAAAAGAAAGTGGGTCCAGTCTAGTGCAATACGGAATCCCCAGTCCATTACTTCATTACAAATGACACGCTTCACCTACTCCTTCCCTGTGTCCTTTAGCGCACCTCCCCAGAGCAAAAAGAAGGCAAAAAAGCCCTGTCGAAGCAGCATGACCCCATTTTCACAAAATTGGCAAGGCATAAGCAGTCCCAACTGTACATTTGAATGTGGTGGAGAAGGCTGAGAATGTAGGAGATTCAGATGATTTATCGAACAATAGATCTAATTATTAAAAAAGAAGTATATGGGGGTACAAGGCTCCAGCAAATTCACTATAAAGATTGTTACAATATATACTAATGTAGTGGGCATTTTTACAATGTTGGGTTGGGCTACCTCCTGCAGCATTAGGCCCAAATGTTCTGAGTAAAGGAATCAGGACTGGTCCAATCTGTAACTTACTTTGGTCTGGCTTGTGCACAAACTATGTCCCGTTCGCCAAGCTTTGATCACAGGCCTATGGCAGGCAGAACTGCTGCAGGTAAGTTATGACAGACAAATATAATAAAGATAACACAAGAAATAGTAGACAAAATGAATAAAAGGGGGCGACAAGAGGCACCCCATAAGCCACAAGTAGAGAAATAAATGGGGAATAATAATAGTGGGGTTATTGAATCAAAGAGGGAAAAATCAGTCTGCCATGCCAAGTAATGCTGCGAAGCTGAAACCAAAAAGGTAAACCACTTTCTCAATGCAACTAATCTCCCAGGGGAAAGAAATTAATTGCTTTGAGAGAATGTGCCTAAATGGTTTATGTTTAATGAGGATCCTCTGCCTTTTTTTGATAGAGAACAGGCCTTAGAGGGAGAGAGAAGACCAACCTATTGGTGCATGTCTGCCGTTCTATACTCCCTATTCTCTATCCTTCCTAGTTTTTCCTTTCTTTCTTTTTTTTCTTCCTTTTCTTTCTCAGTGTTTACTTATTTTGTTGCAATTCTCTCCTAGAGGTTGCTATTACAATGCTTTGTGATTGTTCCCCCTGCTATACACGACAAGGCCCCTTTTTATAGTGCCTGTCATGACCAGATTTTACCATTTTAGCCTTTAACAACCTTTGTCTGTCCTAGGTGTCCTTGTCGACCACTTACTGGTTTGTCAGTCACTCAGCCACCACCACTTACCTGTGATGGTCGTGACACCAGACAAAGAAGGCTATTTTGTTTGTTTACCTATCGTGCTACAGTGAGTGCTCTCTCTCTTCCTATCCCTCATGGCATGCACCTAATGGTCCTAACTCATTCTTGTTTCCTTTGGGTGGTATGTCATCCCAATAAGACATTTCCCCCTAAAAAAGCCTGAGCAGGAATCCCAAAATAGGGTTTCCCCTCTCCCCACCGCCAAACCATGCCCTCTTACCTCTGACCCATGACCTCACCACCTCCTATATTGGCTCGGTACAGGCTAGTGATGTCTGGGCCTTACGCGTGCTTCACTTTCATATATATTTGAAATCTGCCTGCTACTTATGCGTCCGCCGTGGCCTGGAGGCTTGTCTGCACATCTTGCCACCCATCCTTGGCTTCTTATGGCATGATCCATTTTTTGGCTTCTCATTCTTTAAAGCTTGCTCTCTTTCGAGGCTGGGCCTTTGCTTGGCCATGGGCTTTTCCTCCTTCAGCCCATTCTCTTGCTCTTTTCTACAGTCTTTGCGTGTCCTGTTGTACTACTTTGCCATTCCTGCTATGGCGTTATTTGACCCAAGCTTGTTGGGCCTCTTTGGACTTGTTGCTTATTCTTCCCTCAATGACTCAATATAGTCATATGGGCTTTTTGATTACGTTGGGCATTCTTGGCCCATTTACTCTCCTTGGGCCCTTTTGGCCCTTTTCCTAGCTCTACATTCTCATGGGCTTTTACTAACTCCTTTGGGCTTTCTTGGCCCAATTACCTTATCTTTCATCCTTAGGGCTCATGGACTTTCCATCAACCCTTTATTTTCCTTACTTTCATTACTACGGGCCTACTATAGCCCATTCTCATTTTTTTACATCACATACTGCCTATAGATTTGCTTCTTCTGTCTTTCCGGGCTCCTTTAAGCTCATCTACTTCCTCAATGCCCATTCGTTTATTTCATAGGCCTGCAATCCATTATTCCTGCCATTTGACCTTAATGGTTTTTCTATCCACTTACTAACTCTTTTATGCCCATGTTGTTAGGCTTCTTCTTTCTTTTGGGCTTCTGAAAATGATCATCAACAACTAACTTACTAAATCCCTAATAGAAGGAATAGACATTTTGTTTGAGCTCTTTGCTCATGTGGCAACTTCTGAACTAGCCTTTTAGACATTAAGAGAAACCTTGTTTTAAAAACATAATTTAAATATTTAAAATCCTATTTGTAAAACACAATTTTAGAAGAAAAAAAAAATCATTCCCAAATAATTTCAAAATAATGCAATATAAATAATTACTAATAAAGAAATATTATTTTGCAGAATTCTCTTATGAAGTATTTTGTTAAGTTTTATCATGCACATCCTACATAGCCTCCCAATATTTGAAGGTTTTTTACATTTGGAAACATCCTATATATTGTGAGGTTTTGTTACATACAACGGAAACAAAGTATACCAATTGTTGTGTCCTTTTTGCTATTTGGACAATTTCCTAATATCTAAAATGGAAGAACACCCCCATAAATGTATATTTAATTTTTTTTTTGTTCATAATTTGATAGTCACAATAGCGAAGGACGTAAATTGAATATTCATGTGCGTGATAGTGATCATCCCTAACACAGCAGTAGAGCAAGGAGGAGATCGTCCCTAATTCTAATTTTCAACCTCTTCATCATTCCCCCACCTTCCAATCTTGATCCCTCTTCTTAGTGTTGTACTTGTCCAACCCAACAGGTGGCCTGACCCACTTGGTAAAACCAACGGGACCCGAGCCGACCCGACTATTCTGGTGATCAGCGATGGGTCTAGTTCTCCAAAAACTGAATCACGTCAGTTCGGTCTCAAATCTTCTCCCCAAAACCCGAAGAAACCCGAATCAACTAAGATAGAGAGCATTTCCCAGCAAGATTTTTTAGATCTGGCAAGATTTTAGCCATTTCTAGCGAGATCTAAACTAGATCCATGAAATCTCCACCAGATTTGGCGAGATCTCACTAAATCTAGCTAGATCTCACTAGATTTGGTGAGATTTCGCCAAATCCAGCAAAAATCCATTGAAAATATCACCCAAATTTTGTTGATTTTTGTCATTAACTCACCAGATTTTGGCCGATTTTTAGATTTCCAACTACAACCGAACCAACCACCATCCGTTGAAGGTCGGATCCACCCGGTTCGATCAGCCACTCCGGTCGGCAATGGGTTGAAATTCTGACCACCCAATCTAGTTAGGTCAGTTTCGAGTTAGGCACAAACCTAACCTAAACCGACCCGTGGACAGGCCTACCTTTGCTACACCTTGGAGTTCCACTCCGATTTGATTAACAATATCAATATTTAAAAAATTTATTCAACTAATAATAAATTATAAGTAACAAAATCTGAATAAATATTGAAAAAAAATCTTCAATTCTTCTTTTTTTATGACTATTGTTCAATGTTTCTATGCATAAATATGAGTTACAATCTAGTTTTTGGTTATTGGAAAATCCAAAATGACATCATTTTTTGGGACTACAAGAACCGTAATTGGTAGCATCCTTTTGGACTTGTAATTACTAATATAAGAGCCTTTCTATAAAAATAGAAATTTAAAAAAAAAAAAAAAAAAAAAAAAAAAAAAAAACTAATAAGAATCGAAAATAGTGTGTTAATCTCACATTGGAAAATTTATTCAATATTGATTAACAATATCAATATTTACAAAATTTATTCAACTAATAATAAATTATGATCAACAAAATCTGAATAAATATTGAAAAAAAAATCTTCAATTCTTTTATTTTTATGACTATTGTTCAATGTTTCTATGCATAAATACAAGTTACAATCTAGTTTTTGGTTATTGGAAAATCCAAAATAACATCATTTTTTGGGACTACAAGAACCGTAATTGGTAGCATCCTTTTGGACTTGTAATTACTAATATAAGAGCCTTTCTATAAAGATAGAAATTTAAAAATAAATAAAAAAAACTAATAAGAATCGAAAATAGTGGGTTAATCTCACATTGGAAAATGAGTGAGAGTTAAAAAGACTTAAAATCGATGCTGTGTATCCAAGAGTTAAACCCTTTTGGATATACATCACTGTTAGTTTTTTTAAGACCTTCTCCCCTCTCCCCATGTGTATATATTAAAATACTTAGTATTCTAAAAAAAAAATGGCATTTTTATGTAATAAAAAATAAAATGTCATGTTTTTTTGGTCACATTAACCACACTCCCTATGTGGAAAAATAGGCCACATCACAGACTTATTTAGGTACCATATATAGCTTGACTACACAATAATTTGTTACTCTCCTCATTTACTTAAATGATTTTCACAATGCCATAAATTTACCCAAAAAAAAAAAAAAACCATATTTTAACAATGCTTAGGTTGGGAGGGTGGCAATCCTTATGCACCAAGGGCAACACAGAAAGAAATTGTCATTATCGCACTCACTAGTGGGGATTAGGGATACTCAAACCCAAGACCTAAGCCTTGAGCCTTGTTGGCCCAACGCACTTTTTTGTCCCATACATTCTTCTTCAAGGATTTGGAAATATATTAAGTTTTGAAATTATTGCACTTACTAAGGAATAGCTAATATAACCTTTTAAAGAGGAATATTTATTCCTCATTTTGAAGAATAGCTATTCATAAGAAATTACTATTCCTTGTAATAAAAACATAACCAAACTAAAAAATAACTAAACCATAGAAATAACTATTACATTACAGTGCCTATTACAATCTACCAAACATGCCCTTAGTTTCTCTGCTTTGCCATAATGGAAATGTAATAGGGCCTTATGTAATTTATAGTGATTTCCAAATCAAATGAATCAATTGCTGTGATCTTTTACTTTAAAGCTATTCAAATAGAAACGTATTACTATTTAATTAGAAAGACCTTTAAATTTATTACCTATTTGGCAATACGAATATTTTAAAAAATTATCTCATTTTTCTATATTTGGTAACAAGTACTAACAACTTTAAATGAATTGAAAAACTATATTTTGACTTCCATTCTTTAGATTAGCATGAGATGGTTGCCAAGAAAATTTTAGTAGAAAACAACTCTATCTCAAGTAAAACTAAATAATAATAAAAAGTTAAAAGATAATTTTCATTTAACTCATTTTTTTTTTTTTATATTACCAAACACAAAAACTTAAGAGGTAGTTTTCACCTAAGCAAAGCTTTTAATAAATTTATTTCATTTTACCTTCTAACTAAGTTAAGATTTTAATAACTTACTTAATTTTTTATTTCTAGTCCTCAGTAATAACAAAACTCTTTCATTTAGCCTACTATGAGTACTATCTTTTCTTTTCTTTTTCTTTTTGAGAATGGAACCTGTTCTTATAATTCATCAAAATGAGGCTAAATCAGCCTGAACAACAAAAAGAATGTCTAGTGGTACATCTTCCATCCAAACAGTTAAACTAGGAGACTTAATCGCCCATTTAGCTAGACCAAGATCGACACTATTTCCTTGTCTACGTACATGCGTAAAACTAATACTATCAAAAGATGAAAATAAAAGTTTTACATCCTGAATCAAATGACCATGTAGTGCCAGTGAGGAAATAGAGTTGCAAAGGTCCCTATAAATGATGTCCAAATCTCCCTCAAAAATTGCTTTGGTAATACCAATCTCTAGTGCAAATTCTGTAGCTCCTCTGACTGCCATTGCTTCAACCTAAGCCACTGTTGCTGGATTACATTATTTTCATATATTCTCTATACTTACAAAATATAAAGATAATCAAAGATCAATAATTATGTTATCAATCAATTATTTAAATTTAAGTTTTTGTAATTTAAAATAATACAAAGAATATGAGTTTATGGATCAAATAGTAAATTGCATCTGATTGGCATAAAAATTGGCATACATGTTAAGAATATTAGAACATTTAATTCAATGGTTGGATCTTCAAAATATGAATTTAATACAAGTTATTGAATAGTGTAACATTGCTTAGCGTTTACACCAGGTACAACTTGAAATCAACATATATATATATATATATATATATTGTTAGTATTGTATTTTGAACCTATTTGAAATACTGGGTAAAAGAGACGAGTTATTTATTTTTTTATGGAAAATATTCATTTTATTTGTTGAAAAAAGTATTGTATTGAAATTCAAGTGATATTCAAATAGCAAAAGCATTTGCTACAACACAAAAATTTAAAGGAGAGGCAAAGCTCTATAAAAGAGCATGGACGACATGCTGCAATTCAAATGAAGGTTTGAAAATCAAAATTTTATGCTGCCCATGATATTATTATTAACGTAGACCACATAATTGAAATCAAGTACAACAATAAAGCTCTAATTTAGATGAAAAATAATCTAATTAAAATGAATTTACCAAACACATCAAGCACTTTGGAAAACTTTCTTAAGAACAATTGATTACACCATGTGCAACTTGAAATCAACCCATATATTATATATATATATATATATATATATATATATATATATATATATATATATATATATATAAATATAAATTGTTAGTATTGTATTTTGAACCTATTTGAAATACTGGGTAAAAGAGAGGAGTTATTTATTTTTTTATGGAAAATATTCATTTTATTTGTTGAAAAAAGTATTGTATTGAAATTCAGGTGATATTCAAATAGCAAAAGCATTTGCTACAACACAAAAATTTAAAGGAGAGGCAAAGCTCTATAAAAGAGCATGGACGACATGCTGCAATTCAAATGAAGGTTTGAAAATCAAAATTTTATGCTGCCCATGATATTATTATTAATGTAGACCACATAATTAAAATCGAGTACAACAATAAAGCTCATATTTAGATGAAAAATCATCTAACTAAAATGAATTTACCAAACACATCAGGCACTTTGGGAAACTTTCTTAAGAACAATTGATTACACTATGTGTAACTTGAAATCCACCCATATATCATATATATATATATATATATATATATATATATATATATATATATTGTTAGTATTGTATTTTGAACCTATTTGAAATATTGGGTAAAAGAGACGAGTTGCTTATTTTTTTATAGAAAATATTCATTTTATTTGTTGAAAAAAGTATTGTATTGAAATTCAAGTGATATTCAAACAGCAAAAGCATTCGCTACAACACAAAAATTTAAAGGAGAGGCAATGCTATATAAATGAGCATGGATGACATGCTGCAATTCAGATGAAGGTTTGAAAATCAAAATCTTATGCTGCCCATGATATTATTATTAACGTAGACAACATAATTGAAATCGAGTACAACAATAAAGCTCTTATTTAGAAGAAAAATCATCTAATTTAAATGAGTCTACCAAAAACATCAGGCACTTTGGGAAACCTCCTTAAGAACAATTCATTTGGGAAGAAAGTGGCTGGAATGAAAATGAAGTGTCCCAAGCATAGGTAAAGCTAAGTGAAGAAGATGGTGCAACTGGGACACCATTGTTAACTAGACATTCGTTGCCTGACTTAGACAATACCGAAGTGTCAACAGGTTTCACTGTCTGAAAACCATTGCAGGACAATTTCAAATCTGATTGGGAACATTGGCAGCCATTGTTGATTGTCACACTCCACACTGGCTTTTGTTGCACTACTTCTCCAGTTTTAGATTGCTTGATGGTTACTTGGCTTAGGGTGCATTGACAATTCCCTACAATTAAAGAAACATAAACAAATTAGAAATACTAAATCAAATTCAAAAGCATGAACAACAAGAACATGGACATTAATAAAATAAACAAAATAAAAATTTTTAAAAACATATCTAGAAGACGTGAATATTATATATGGTAGTAAGATTGCGATGCATTAGATAGCATGGCCTATCCTTACATCCAAAAACATTCAAAATACAAGAATCGTTCATATGCCTTCATATTATAAAACAAAATGTTCCTTTTCATATAATACCATCTTTTTGTTTAAACAGAAGAAATGCCTTTCAGGATTGTATGCATTGATAGAATCCTTTACCTTTGCCAACGAAACTGAGGACGAAAAGTACACAAAGAAATTTGATGAAAGTAGCCATTACTACAAACTTTTTTGGTGAAATTAGTTTCTCTACTCTTTTTCTGAATGTAAACAGGACCTTGTCTAATTTATAGTGATTTTTGAATCAAACAAATTAATTGCCTTGATCTTTTACTTTAAAAGCTATATATTTTCCTATTTAGAAAGACCATTAGAATTGAGATTATGAATCAAAACTAGCATTAAATGTTAAGCAAATATGGTTACTTCTTGGTGATTATGCTATGGGAGCTTGACTTTTCAAAAATCTCTCATTCCTCTTATATTTTTGGTAAAAAAAAATTATCTTTAGATATAAATTTAAATGATAGCCCCCTAGATTTTTACTAAAAACGTGTAACTCATTTATTTAGATAATTAACGCTTCATTTTTGTTTCCTCTAATTGCTCTTGCAATATTAATAACTCATTAATTCAAAATGTATTTAATGTATTTGATAAAAATGGAAAATTTTGTATATTATTAATACACTATTTTTTTCCTCTAATAATTAATCTTATACCATGATAATATATCTTAGAAATATATAAGTAAAATTTTTTAATAAAAACTTTATTTTTTAATTTTTAATTTAAAAAATTAGAGATCTGAAATTTTATCCTTTTAGAAGAAATATTAAATGTTGATCTCATGCTAATTCGGAGTTAAAAATCTTTTAGTATTTATTAATATTATATATATAATTTGATATATGTAAGAAAATTGCATTTGTTAAAAGGTTTTTTTTTGGATTTATTTTTAATATATTTAGCTTGGCCCCCTAAAGAAATTTTATAACTCTGCCACTAATCATATTTGATCTCATATATTTGTGATCTTCTCATAGAGTCATAGTTATGAAAAATCCGTGACTTGGGATTATAAATTAAAGCAACTTCACCCCCAAAAAAAAAAAGTTTAAGAAGTAAAGCTAAAAACTATACCTCTAGTTTCTTGAGAAGTGCTATATTCACAATATTCATTTTTACAACAAATCATAAGTATTAAGTTGTTATTGGTCATAATTAGAGACCTACTACTAAAATTACTATTTGTCCATCAATAACAATCCGTAACAATATGTTACTTATGATTTGTGGTAAAAAATTGTGGACATAACATTTTTCTTATACTTTTACAATTGTCTAATTTATAAGAGAAACACTATGTCCACAACATTTTCACAATACTTTTGCAACAAAATCCTATGCCGCAGGTTATTAGTTGTTACGTATGGGTAAAAAAGTAATTTAAATTGTGGAATTAAATTAAAACAAATAATAACTTATTACTTATAATTTGTTGTAAATGTGTTGTAAAAATACTGTGAATATATATAGCATTTCTCAATTTATAATGATTTTTTAATCAAATGAAATAATTGCCTTTTCTTTTTTTTTTTTCGTAGGAAGATGAAATAATTGCCTTGATAGCAGAAATAAGTCAAAAGAAATAATTGCCGTGATCATTTTTTTTTTTTCTTTTGAAAGACCTTTCACCTATTTAGAAAGAACTTTGAAATTTGATACCATATATAGAATCCCTTTTTTTTTTTTCCTGGGATCACTTCAAATAGCTCGTGTCAATGCCAATTATTAGTTCAATGCACCATGCAAATTTTGTAGTTGAGATGGTTGCCTCTTTCACTCTCTCCCTTGCAGCTCATGCTATTTGAGGCTCTTTTTGAGTATCCTGATAAACTTATATGGAACATTTTCACACGTGTGTCCGTCACCCCTGAGCTTGAAAGTCTTAGACGTGGCATTGAAATTTTCGTCAAGGTGTATTAACTATTATGTTCTGAAATCCAATATAGCCATCACTGAAAATTTTAAGGTTGTAAATAAAGCCCCTTTTTTTGGAGATGTAAAGAAAGCCCTTGATAATGTTGAATGAGTCCTCTTGTGAATTTCCATTCTCTCCAGTATACCAAATTCTGTTCAGCTTAAATATATTACAAAGCAAATTTTCAGACCTCATGTTGGAGTGGTGGAGCCAGGAATTTATCTTTGGGGGGGTCATATAAATTTTTTTTTTTTTTTTTTTTTTGTGTGTGTGTGTGTGTATGAAATGTAAAATAGTAATGTACAATACTTCATAACTCAATATGTGCTATAAACAAAAGTGTTTTAATTAAAATTAAACAATCATGAGACAAGATTGACAAAACAATTTAATATCTTTAATCAACTATGAAATGGACAAAGTCGCAAATCATAAAATAATATAAAAGTTAAACATCTTTTTTCAAAACTATAACCTATGCTCTTTAAGAGATCTAAAGTCATCAAGTATTGATGACTTTTCAATTTTTCTACTACTATGTACAAGTAAGCCTTAAATGTGTATAATTTTTTTTCCTTTTTTGTGGAGGTAATTGTTAAAATACCTATGTGTTTATTTTAAAGATGTTGAATGTTTAATTATTGTATTTTGTTGACATATGTATTTATGGATTGTATTTTATTTAAACTCTCTTAAATATATATGTATATTATCAGGTGTGGGGGGCTAAAATAATAAAGTTATTTAAAAAATTTCAAATTATTTAGGATATTTTCAAAAAAAAATTATATTTTTTTGAAAAATTTTGGGGGGCCTAGGCCCCCCTCGGTCTTTAAGTGGCTACGCCACTGGGAAGGTCCTCACATCTAATTTATCCATTGGAGTACATATGAGTGGAATTGTTTAGATTAATAGGAAGTTGTAGGAGTAAAAGTCCAAATTTCATGTGTACTGGGCCTTGGGCTTGCGAAGGTCCAAATTGGTAAGTATTGGATCTTGATTCTTATCCGAGAACCTGAAATCCCGAGGAGGTATGAATGAGAGGTTGAAGACTGTTAAGATTTACCAACTAAGGTTTTGGGTGTGAGAAATCACCCGAAAGCTTTTCGAGGAGATATTCCTCATCGGATCTATTGAACACGATTCAATTGTTTACTTGGACCATTATAATAATTCTCTACAAAGTTCCCACTGCTCAAAGACGTCTCACGAACATACGGGGAAGAAGGAAGACTCCATATATCTATAGAAAAATTTCTACCACCACATTAAATGCATTGTACCTACTTTTATGGCCGTATTTATGTGGAGTAAACCTCTGAACAGTGTTTCCTAGGAGATCACAACTCAGAAAAAGCTGAAGAAGAAGTTTGATGGAACAGATACTCAAGCAATGGTTTAGATGATGAACAAGTGTAGGGGGAGGATGGTTCAAAGGGACTGTATAATGGGAAATATCTTCCATAATAAGGGGCGGCAATCAAAACTGAGAGGGATTTTTGGCATTATTTGATAGGGATTAAGAAACTAGAAAAGAAGAATCTCCTTGGATAAGGGACCTATTGACTATCACGTCCACGATTCATTTGCAAAACACTATTAAACACCATAATAATCGTTATCAAACTTACTGAAACTCAGTTCTTCAATCCATCCTCTACAAATTTATTGACTAGGGTTCATTGGGTCAAGATCCAGTATTATTTAGGCTTGAGCCAGGAGATCGTGACCCTACAGAAGTTATTTCTTATGTCTTTTTATCATTTAAAATTGTATTTTTGTTATTAAGAGGCGGGTGAATAGATAAAGTTTGGATAAATTATTAGATTAGTCTTTAAATAAATCTTATCTACTTGTAGTAAATAAATATGGGGTTTCTATTGAATTTGAATGTTATAATTTTCTTGAAAAGTCATCTATTTCTATGGCTTGATGATGAATAACAAAACATGTTGAAAAATATTGTTATTGGGAGAAGTTTCGCATTGGAGGTATGGATTCCCTTGACGTGGTACATTTCATCATCAAACTTGAAGGCCTTGTTTTCCACAAAGTAGTTAACAAGAAGAAAAATTTGTGCTCATAACCATTGATATCAGAGCCCACGCTATGGACAATTCACGCGCTGAGCATGTAGGTGTTAAGCTGTAACATTTTGGAGGTTGGTTTCCTTATAAGAAAACCGTTTGCTCTTATGCATGGTTTTGTCTATTTGTGAGGTGCTTGTGATCCAAGCACAACAATTAATGTTATGTGTAGGTAAAGCAGCACTTAAAACCCAAGAATGCATTGGGCCTTAGATCGAAAAAAGGCCCATAACATATCATTTCGAGATAACCACTTGAACCATTTGAGGTGAGGGCCTGTTGACTACACTATCCACACCAATTCATGTTCCAAGTTACCAAAGGCATCCCACCGAGGTAAACACAAAGTATCCGAGAATGTCCTTTGAATCTTCCTGATAAATCCATAATAACCCACCTAACACAATTGCATTTAATGCAACATATAACTTATCATAATAAAACAAAAAGGCCCAAAAGAGTTTTGTTCATCATAACCTCAAAAAAGAAGAGCCTAATGGGACAGAAAGTTGCCCAACCATGCTAGGACAACACCTACTATAGCACATGCTAGATAAGAAAATAAGGAGAACCAAGCTAAAGATAACGATGAAGAAGAAAGAGAAGGGAGATTATAAAAGGAATTAAGACAGACAAAGAGAGGGTCTTAGAAAAAAATCTGAGTAGTGAAACAAAAGAGAAGAGCGAAACACATAGTGAATAATGTAACAAAAAAGATCATGTTAATAAAGTTCAAAGCATATTTTTGCAAAGTATAGAATAGTTTGTTTCTTGTTCAAATCTCCCATTGCGAATTATATTAACCCCATAATAAAAATTAATTTTGATTATAAGTGGGCCACTAAGCTAAGGCTAGAGTCTGTCTTCCACATTATGAGCCTAATTTATTTTTGTAATTAATATTACGATATTGCATAATTTAGGATATGTTTAGAAATAATTTTACTTAAAATAATTAGTTTTTTTTTGGAGTCTTTAAATATGCATGCAATATGTAAAATAAAATTTTAGTTCAAAAATTCATCAATAAAATTTCAAAAGCTTAAACGATATGTAACCTCCATCATGCTTTTCATTCTTTGTCAATATGGAACTGAAATTTTGAAATCATATTATATATATAATAAAAGTTGGGCTTAGATGCCGTGATTGCGCCAAGTGGCGACACCGAATTGCAGAAATTTTCTTAAATTTTTAGATTTAAGAATAGATATATACATATTTTTTGGATAAATATGACAAATCAAGTAATGAAAGAAAGTAGTATTTGATTTACAACTATAACAGCTATGTCTATCTAAAATATTATCAACAAACCCTAAAATCAAAAAATAGATATATATTTTTTTGTCCTTATCTTTTTGTCCTATAATTTCTAAGTTGAAAAAAAAATTAATTTTTATGAATTATCAATAATTTTTACTCTCCTTTCCGTCTCCAAGTTGATCAACAACTTTAGATTAGATCATAAAGAATTATTTGATGGAGGCTTATCAATCTGAAATGCTAAAATCATATTTATGTCCAAGAACAATTCAATGAAGGCTAATCAATTTGAAATGTTAAAATCATAAATATCTCCAAATATATCTAGAACTCTTCTATTGCTAGAATTATTTTGAAACTAGAAAACCAAGTTATCTATTTCTATTTAGAAAACAAACGGAGGCTTTTGCACTAGAAGTAGAAATCTATTTCGCCCAAGAGCAAGGAGCACATTGCTTTTTCAAGCGGTCAAACCAACGAATCAATTGGGCCTCTTGGACACATGATACAGAACATCTTTCATGGGTTGCCACGGTTTCAATCTTAGAAAACAATCAGGTGGCACATGAACTTGTTTAGGTTCAGTCATCTATTATATGTATTTTGTTGCAGTTTTTTCAAAGCCTTTTGTACTCTGCCTAATCTTTTGAAGTTTGTGCATATATTGTTGATTTTTTTCCCTTAGTCACTTCTTTTATACTCTTTATATGGATCCCATGCAAGCATGCATAAAATTAAAGTTTAATTTTGTGGTTAGAAGCTTTAGATTTATTTTCTTTATGTGGTGCTCATTACAAGGAAAAAAAAAATAATTCTAGCTATTAAATCAATTTTAAAAGTTTACCCTAATGCTTTGACAATGTTTTAGATAGACACAAATTTTAATTGTTATTATCAACTTTTTTATATATGCACTGTGAGGTCCTAGAAAACATATCACTGATGGAGCACATCAGTGAAGATGCAAAGATGGTTGTAACAAGTTTGATAGATTGGACTTTTCAGCACACATTCTTGCATAGTATTCACAACACTTGGATTGTTTTAGAGCTTAATTAAAATATATAATAGATTGTATTGCCCATATTGTTAACTAGGAAGCTACTGCATTTGTTTTACCGGTGTACTATTCTCTTTGTAGTTTAAGTTTTATTCTCTATTGCTTAGCATATTGTATCTCTTCGTAGTTAAAGCTTTATCATCCCTTTGAAAAAATTTATTTAGGTTAACTAGATAGCAAATATCATACTAAGCAGTTTTTTTTTTTTTTTTTGGTGCTACTTATTTTGTTTTGTTAATAATTACACAGAGAGGTTGAGATCAAATAATAGAGATTACTGTTCACAGGCCAAAAATGACCTACTATTGAAAGGTATAACTTCTCAATTCTCATCATATCTCAATGCTATATTTTCAATTATGGATGAAAACTTATTACCAGTGTCTTAACTCTTAGTTTTTCTCAACCAAAAAAGAAAAAACTTGAAGTTTATATCTATATATATACACATCCTCTTTGTTTATTATAATTTTTTGGTAGGGTGAAAATCACTCAAGTTTTGGTGTCTTCTCCCATACTTTCAAGGACAAAAATTAAATTTTCATGTAAGTCTCTCTACTTCAAATTTTTAAATGTTTATTAATTTAAATTGTTCTTAATTATTGAATTAATGTTTCCACTTAAATATGCTTTCAATCATTTTTTGGGTAGTTTTTAATTACTAAAGTTAAGGTTTTTCCATTTAAATATTACTTAAGCCTTAAATTTTTGGTATCTCCTTTCATATTAGTTACAAGCTATCTACCATCTTCCATTCAATTATTATTATTATATATATATATATACCTTTTATAATACATTAGTCTTATACAATATGCATTCATTATATAACTTAAAAGTAAAATAATTATTTATTTTTATTATCTATTTTATAGTTTACATATGAATTTTGATTAAACCGTATATCGTACGGGCATAATACTAGTTAATATTATATTTGACTATTTGTATGTAAAAGAGTTTTTTTCAAAATGTTAAAAAATTTAATGCAAGTTAGATGTTTAGGGGCTATTTGGCACGGTTGATTAAATAATAATTTTTAGCATTTAAATAACAATAACATTTTTAATATGTATTTCTATAAAAATCAAACATGTATTTCTACGGTACTAAAATCTGAATAATACCGTAACTCAGTAACTGTGCACTGATAGTACCCATGCACTTACCAACAAAAAGCCCAAGTGGCCATTGAACCAAGGGATGGGGTGCGAGGGCGACGATGGCCCAAAAGGTGAATCCCACAACACAACAACTCTAGGCGCGCATGTAAACAGAGTCTATTTAAGAGAAATCCCATCCCACCTATTATCCACTTCACTCTCACTCTCTCTCTCTCTCTCTCTCTCTCTCTCTCTCTCTGCTTCTCTTCGGCAAATGAGCAATGGGAACCAATACCAACACCATAACCTTGAATCTTAACCTTAACCTTAAACTCAGTCCAACTCGACCCAAAACCAAAATCCTCTGCAAGAACAACTCCGCCTTCGAAGAAAACAAGCAAGTGAGCGTGGACTATGACGAGGGCAAGCACGAAGTCTCCACGCGCCTCACCGGCCTCAGGAAAGCCGATATTCAGAGACGCTATCGCCTCCGAGTCGAGGCCGACCGCTTCCAGAGGGACTGGACTTTGTCGGAAGTGGTCCATGAAATCCTCAGGCTCCGACCTCATGACGACATTGAGGGCGTGTTGAATCGCTGGATTGGCCGCTTTGCCAGAAAGAATTTTCCGCTTCTTATCAGGGTATTTGAAAATTTAAGTTTTTGCTTTACTTTGTATTGCTAATTAGCTTAGTTGGATGCCAAAATTGAATTAAATTTAATGGATTTGAGGTGGGTTTTATTTGAAATGGATTTCTATGCTCATGCTGTGCCAACTTAAATTTAGTGACTTTATTATGAATGAATCTGCTACAGTTATTTATTTTTGCCCAATTTTATTAATTTTGTATTGCTAATTTGCTTAGTTGAATAGATAATTGAATTAGATATGGAGAATTTGAGGCAGGTTTTTAGTGAAATGGATTTCTATGCTCATGATGTGCCAACTAATGTGAAATATGATCGAAACACCAACTGATGATATATAGGTGATTGAAATAGTGTCATTTTGATTATGGGAGGAGCTAAGGCAAAGCTCTACCATGTCTATGCTCAGTGTCATATATTTTGTTTAGAGCTGTTCCACACCTGAAAAAAGGAGAAGGGTTTTGGTAGGTTGATGGCCAGCATAAAATTTACTAACTTTATTATGATTGAATCTATTGTAAATACAAGTTTTGGGACTAAAGGCTTGGTGTCCCATAAAACATGAGGCCGACCTAATTAGTTTGTTGAGGATCCATAGCTGACCCTAAAGTTTTGGGACTAAAGGATTGGTGTTGTTGTAGGCAATGTAGTCAAAAAAAGTATTGTACTTGTGGTAAGATGAAAAACTTGGCCTCTACCTCAAAATGGCACTTCTTCTTCCCCTATTTCGGAAAAAAGATGAGGGTTCAAGACCTATTGGGTGCATATGTAACTTACTAATTAAAAAAAATAAAATAAAAATTGATGTGAATATCAATACATTTCTGCATGGAGCTTACGTAAGATACTGAAAAGTATTGTTTTTTGCTTGTTATAGGAGATAACACAGAGGGGTTCTATTGAACGTAGCATTCAAGTTTTTCAGTGGATGAAAAATCAAAAGAACTATTGTCCTCGGAATGATATTTATAATATGATGATCAGATTACATGCTAGGCATAATCGGACAGATCAAGCACGTGGTTTGTTTTTTGAGATGCAAGAGTGGAGGTATGCCTTTTGTTTTTGCATCTTATGTGTTTTCTCAGATTATCCTATTACAGTAGGAAGCAGATTGGTCAGAAAAGAAATTCCTCTTGGTAAATGGTAACATGGCAGTATTAATTATGAATTTTCACTAGTCATTCTCAACTCCATGATTCTTCTCTTATTTCCAATAGATTTAAGGCGAAGTTTGCTTCTTGGACCAAATAACTGGTTTGCTTGATGACTCGTGATTGAATTGGATCAAATTGACTAGAAAGAAAATCAAATATCTAATGCATGCTGCGTATAATGTCGAAACTTAATGAAGAAATTGAAAACCAGATAGTATACTTTTGAGCTTATGCATATGCATTTAGTATTACACTGTAGCAATCTGGTTTAAGTGTCTTACAATTACTTACTTGTCTAATAATGAGACCATATTATTTCATGATTCTATGTTAGTTCTGCTTATGTTGTCAATTTGATAATTTGTAGGCTAAGACTAGCATAAGCATACCATTCTTCACAGCTGTGGTGACATATTATTTCCTTTCTTGCTAGGTGCAAGCCTGATGCTGAGACTTACAATGCTCTTATCAATGCACATGGTCGAGCAGGTCAATCGCGTTGGGCCATGAATATTATGGAAGACATGCTACGTGCTTCTGTGTGTACTTGTATTCTTCTTCCCTAGTCAATCTTATTGGGTCTAACTTGGTGTGAGCAACATTCTTTTCCTTTGATGCTCAAATGGCATTTGGCGAGAGAAAATGCTTGCAATATCACATGTTATTAAGAAATGAATCTTTTTGGATTTTTCACAAAAAATGTATTTATGATTGACATGGTCTATTTTTTGCATGTCATGGATTTTATTGCCTTCTTCTTATATTTTGCTTATCAAGCAAGAGAGGGTTATGTGAAACTTAGTGGTGGTTCTCGAGGATTCTCATTTATCAAGATTAAGTTCATGATATAGTTTCAGAGTTGCATATGGCACAACCTAGAATATGGTTTACTTTGTTTTAAATGTCTACAGAAGTGTTTTGGGTGTTTCCCATGAATTATGCCTCCCAAAATCTAATGGTTGCATATTCCTAAAATTTTCAAATAGCACTCTAAATGGCTTTCTTCTTTTCTTTTCTCTCTTAAATGCACAATACATGTTAGTATGAATCAAGGTATCTTTGTACGTCATCTAGTGGAAAATTAAGTAGTCAAATGCTTATTTATGTCAATTAAATATTTCATATCAATTAAATCTTGAACTGTTCATGTAATTTAGCATTCATAAGCGATATAATTGCTCTGCTTTCATGTTTGCTAATATTTTTTCTTGCACTTCAATATAGCAACTTAGCTTTTAAATTACATTCATGGTGGATGTTGGTAACCTTATTATATGGGTGCAGATCCCTCCCAGTCGGTCAACATATAACAATCTGATCAATGCTTGTGGATCTAGTGGAAATTGGAGAGAAGCTTTGAAAGTTTGCAAGAAAATGACAGATAATGGAGTTGGGCCTGATCTTGTTACTCACAATATCGTTTTGTCTGCATACAAAAATGGGGCTCAGTATTCAAAAGCTTTGTCCTATTTTGAGCTAATGAAGGGGACAAACATTCGTCCTGACACAACCACCCATAATATTGTGATACATTGCCTAGTAAAGCTTGGCCAATATGCAAAAGCCATTGAAATGTTTAATTCTATGAGGGAGAAGAGAGCAGGATGTCACCCTGACATTGTAACATTCACTAGCATCATTCATTTGTATTCTGTATGTGGCCAAATTGAAAATTGTAAGGCTGTGTTCAATACAATGCTTGCAGAAGGCCTAAAACCTAACATTGTTTCTTACAATGCACTAATAGGTGCATATGCTTCACATGGGATGAGTAAAGAGGCATTGTCTGTTTTCAATGAGATCAAGCAAAGTGGTTTCTGCCCAGATGTTGTATCTTATACATCTTTACTCAATGCTTATGGAAGATCACAACAACCTAAAAAGGCCTGGGAAGTATTTGACATGATGAAGAGAAACAACCGGAAGCCAAATCTCATCAGCTACAATGCATTGATTGATGCCTATGGATCTAATGGTTTGTTGGCTGAAGCTGTTGAAGTCTTGCGTGAGATGGAGCAAGATGGGATCCAGCCAAATATTGTCTCAATATGCACACTCTTGGCTGCCTGTGGACGATGTGGTCAAAAGGTGAAGATTGATGCCGTGCTTTCAGCAGCTGAGCAGCGAGGCATTCAGTTGAACACAGTTGCATATAACTCGGCTATTGGAAGCTATATGAATGTAGGGGAATATGAGAAAGCTATAACCTTGTATAGATCTATGAGGAAAAAGAAAGTTACACCAGATTGTGTTACTTACACTGTGTTGATAAGTAGTTGTTGTAAGATGTCAAAATATACTGAGGCGCTTGGTTTCCTTGATGAAATGATGAAATTAAAAATTCCTTTGTCCAAAGAGGTCTACTCATCTGTGATTTGTGCCTACAGCAAACAGGCAAGTGTGTTCACAAAGTTGCCTCTTAATACTTAATAGATTATCCATGATTGATTTTCTTTTATTTTGGTTCTCTTCATTTTCTTTCTTGCAATAATTCAGGGTCAACTCGAAGAAGCAGAATCTATGTTCAACTCGATGAAGATGGCTGATTGTTATCCTGATGTAGTTACATATACTGCAATGCTACATGCATATAATGCTGCTGGTGAGATTGTATGTTATTCCGTTGACATGATTGGATGCTGACTAAAAAGATATATTTTGAAACTGAAATTTTTAGTATTTTCTATCAGAGAATTGGGAAAAAGCTTGTGTGCTATTTGAAGAAATGGAAGCAAATAATATCCTACCTGATACTATTGCTTGTTCAGCTTTGATGAGAGCTTTTAATAAAGGAGGCCAACCATCCAAGGTTCTAATTTTGGCAGAAATTATGAGGGAAAAAGAAATCCCTTTTGGTGATTCCATTTTCTTTGAAATGGTATCAGCTTGTAGCATGTAAGTTCCCCATCTGTTTTCTCTCTGTATAAAGAATAGAATGCTAAAGATGAGCATTAATGTATCTTTCCCTATTCTTTTATCTTTCTTATGGGTTTCATTTTTTTTTTTTTTCAGTTTTACAGCTTGTCAGCATTATTGTGTTTGCACATTTGTGTTTACCATTATGTTCTTGCTAAATCAGTTTGATGGCAGTTTACTGACTTGACAATATATCTTCTTTTGTAATTATTTTATCACTGCATATGAAACTAAAACTTAAATTTGGTTTAAGATTACGAGATTGGAGGACAGCAGTGGACCTGATTAAGCTCATGGAGCCCTCGTTCACTGTACTTTCAGCTGGACTTTTGAATCACCTTCTGCATTTTCTCGGAAAAAGTGGGAAGACTGAGACTATGATGAAGGTTCTTTAAACTTGCTCAAGTTTTCATATGATAAGTAAATGTTGACAAGCACAAAACTTTGCCTTCATGCATCCATTTCTCTCTCTCTCTCTCTCTCAATCTTCTGAGCATCTTAAGCAATATGCAATCTTAAGTTTATTGGTTTTTTATCTAAGAAAGCTGATCTGTTTGCAAATTTTGATAGTTAATGTATCCATATATATATAGTCTTGTACTAAAATTTTCTTTTCCACTCATGCAGTTGTTTTACAAGATAGTGGCCACTGGTGCTGATATCAATTTTAATACTTATTCTATTTTGTTGAAGAATCTTTTGTCTGCTGGAAATTGGAGGAAATATATTGAGGTAACCTTAGGTCAACTTCTGCTTCTTTTTAACTTTATGCAGCAATGGTATAAATCTAGCCTTATAGCATTTCTGGTGTGGTGACCAAGTTTTTAAATGTCATTGAGTGACACTGAGGCTGCTTTTGAATGTTCCTAAGCACTGGGCCAGTGGTTAACAAATAATTAATGCATGTGATGCAACTCAATCAGTTAATATTTCTTTCTGAATATGAATGAATGAATGAAATGGTGTTATGCATCTCAACTGTGTGTTAAGATTATTTGTACATAACAATTAATTAAGCTTTTAGGCATTCAATATGAGCCTGTGTTGTTGGTACTTGTTCCAGCATTGTTTGTTTCGCTTCGTGGAAAGTACCATGTCTCTTGTTTAAGTGATGACCTTTCTTTTTTGTGCGCATTATCAAATTCCAACATTCTATTCTGTGGTTGAACATTTTATCCTTCTCTTTGATTGTTTTCTTAAGGACAGCTGTGGCCAAATAACATTGTGACATACTGACATGCGAACTTTCATGTTCCAATATCTTTCTTTAATGCTTATGAGATAGACCCTAGAAATTCAATTTCCCTTTTTTTCTTTGTTTCTTTTTTGTCATTTTGATGCAGGTATTGCAGTGGATGGAGGATGCAGGAATTCAACCATCGAATGGAATGTACTATGATATTCTTTTCTTTGCTCAAAGAAGTGGTGGTGCTGAATATGCTGTTGTCATTCAAGAAAGAGTTGGTATGTAGGCTCTTATTTATTATGATGGGATCATATATGTACATCCGGGTGAATGTATATGTTAGCATGTATGTTCTTTCAATCCAGTAACATAGATACGATTTTCAACTTAGTTGCCTTTTTTTCTTTCCTTAGAATGGACCAGATAGAGAATCATTATGAAGTGTTGGTGTACAGTCCTGTTGACTGGTGCTTACCAAAGAAATAATATGAACTGATGAACTTGAAAGTAATTTGTATGATATACATGGGAAATGTGACCTGTGGGATCTGTTAATAAACTGTAAGATCTATGTCCACTTGTAGTTAAGACATAACTGCTCTTTCTTTCAGTTGTTAGGACTTATATTATAACACTTCTATTATTCTTTTACCAATCAAAAAATAAATTACAACTGTTCTATCAATTTATTACATTCTTAATTTTAGCTACATCTTCCATTTTGTGCTCTTGCAACTACCTGAGAATCCACCAACTTTATTTGGGTTATGAATTTGTGCAGATTCCTTGAAAAGAAAAGTTGGGGATCAAATATCTGTGAGCAAATAGAGATCCTTCTCATCCAACCTTACCATGGACAAATGGAGCAAAAGCATATATAGCCCAATCCGCAAGAGTCACCATCAACTTGCTGGAGGATTGCTACATTTAAGTTGTCTCTTTGTAGAGGGGGTGACCAGGGATCACCTGAGCAGTAGCTTGTTTGCTCTGGGGCAGTTATGAGCCGGATTTTGGCGTTGAGCAGGTTAAGCAAGATCAAGCTGTGTTCATTATATTTAAGAGAGTTCCAGCAGCTACTAGATATCAACCTTGCTATTGACATCTTGAATAAGAAAGTCAACCTTCTTGGAAGGCTTTTGTCTGTGGCTGCAGATATAGAAAACTTAAAGCAAAGGGCCTCTTTCGCAAATCAATACATCCAAGGAAGTGATTTGTGTTTTGTCACTATTTTATGTGTAGAGAAGACTGCTGGGGTATCAGCTGAGGCCAATATTCATGATATGGAGAAAATTTCTTTGTTGTATCCATTCTCTTTCTTCAATGTAATTTTTTCATTGTTAATCGGAAAATTTTAATTCTATTTTATTCAAAATATGAAGCAGGTTTGATTATGTGATTGTTTATCAAAATCTAACGTTTTCCATGGCTACACTTCATGCATATCTGTAGTTCTATTATATTATATTATCATGTGGGCTACACTTCCCTAACTACTTAAATTAACTAGGTGAAAAAAATTGAATTAATTTTTTATAGGTTATGTTAACGGTGTCTACTCTTAAGGTAATCGTTAATAAACCATTTTTAAGTAAGTTTTTACATCACTTTTATGAAAAATAGAAAAAAAAATCAAAATATTAATTACTTTTTTTCTTTTTCCATAACAATTTTCTTAAAATAGTTCACTAATATATACCTCTAAGACATCCATTAATTTTTCTCCATCCATTAATTTTTCTCCATTTTTTTAATTCGATAATTGAGGAGAGAGGATTTTGAATCTTGAGGAGGTGTTTGGTAGAGGAGTTTGAATAATGTTATTTGAGTATTTTTAATTTACGTGTAGGTGAAAAAGTGTGTTTAAATATGTGTAATGTTGATTAAAATACTCAAATATGTGCTCAAACACACTTACCAAACAGGGCTAAATGTCTCTATAATAATTTATAAATGACATTAGATGTCAACTAGTTAAACTATAAAACTTTTAGATTTTTTTTTCCTTTTTTTTTTTTGAAGTATAACTAAGACCTTCCTCAAAAAAAAGTATAACTAAGACATCCAATTATTTTATGTGCACTAGATTTCTCAAATTTGCAAAAACTGAGTAATTTTATGTGTGAGACACTAATTATTACATTGTGAGAGAATCATTGAATCATTTCACATGAAGAAGCTGAGCAAAATTTATTAGTTTTAATAATATAACAGTGATAGTTAAAATGGAAGATGGGTCCCATTAAATTTGGTATGATTACAACTTTAATAGAAGAGATAATTACTACTTCACAAATTCACTTCACTTGAGTCTTTGGGAGGAAGAATCTTAACTTACCCACAAGAAAGAAAGAAAGAGAAAAAAAATGCGACTCTGGTCTGACAAATGGGTGTCCTGTCTTTTTTGACACCTTCCACGTGGTAACCTTAAGAAATACTTTCAAACCATGTCCAATTACCATTTTACCCTCAACCCCCATCCTAGCCGTTACACATCTTTTAACCCCTAAACCACTTAGGGCCATTTCCGTAAAATTATCCCCCAACACACCCACACTCTTCTTCTCTCTTCTTTCCCTGTAGTTCTGCCCTCCTTCTTCACTCAAAATCTCTCTCTCTCACTCTCTCTCTCTCAAACAAATCATAACCACTCTGTGAGACACACACGATCTCTCTCTCTCTCCTAGGGTTAGGGTTTTGTAGTGGCTATGGCTTCGTCGTCGTCGGATCCTGGGTTGAAATCGGAAGCAGGTGGCTGCGGTGGCGGTGGTGGAAGCAGCGGAGAGGCGGCGATGGTTGCGAAAGATGAGCTGTTTGCGTACAGAGGAGGATTGAAGAAAGCGAAGAAAGAGCGAGGATGTACGGCGAAGGAACGCATCAGCAAAATGCCTCCCTGTGCCGCCGGTAAACGCAGCTCCATCTACCGCGGCGTCACCAGGTACTCTCTCTCTCTCTCACAACGCAAATTTTCTTTCTTTCTTCGTGTTCATGTTGATGTTGATGTTAATTTTCTAAATTTTCAAATTAAAGGCATAGATGGACTGGTCGATATGAAGCTCATCTTTGGGACAAAAGCACTTGGAATCAAAATCAGAATAAGAAAGGAAAACAAGGTCTCTCTCTCTCTATCTCTCTCTCTCGCTTTGTATTTAGGGAAAATCTTGTTACTCACTCGCAATTGCACACTCTGATTTCACAATTTTAACTGAAATCGGGTTTTCAAAACATGATTTCAAAAAGGGAGTGTGTTATGCTTGTGTCCAGTGAGTTTTTTCACTGGACACGTTGGATCTTGGACACGTGTCCAAATCTTGCCGTGTCCAGTGAAAAAATTCACTGGACAGAAGCCTTGCCTGTTATGGAGTGTGCAATAGCGGGCGCGTGATGATCACTATTCTATTTATTTTATTATTGTTATTTATTTATTTAGTTTTGGTGTTGCTGACTTGTTTTTTGATTTTCTGTCACTGTGCATGAAAATGAAATGATTGGTACCTAAAAATCAAAATTCCAGTATACTTGGGTGAGTTTATTGCTGCCTTTAATTGAAATTTTCCTTTCTTAATCATAGACTTGATAATAAATGTGTTAATCTATGTGATAATATTAAATTAATGTAATGGTTAAATTATGTTGTGTGTGATATAGGGGCATATGATGAGGAAGAGGCAGCTGCTAGAGCTTATGATCTTGCTGCCTTAAAATACTGGGGCCCTGGCACTCTCATTAATTTCCCTGTCAGTATTTTCATCGCTACTAACTTCTTTTGGGTCACTGATTCTGATATTCATGTACCCATCAGCTTGATTCTGTTATTTTTAATGAGTTGATATATATACTTTTCATCTCTAATATTTGGTTTAAATTCGATTTTCATCATTCAAAAAATAAAGCTGTAATTTTCTCCTTCAAATACTTAACACCAAATTAGAAATACAATCCTAATGTTATACCCTTAAAACAGGGAGCTAACCTGTGCTTTATTTGTGACAAATATCTTACCTCTTCTTCGATTAGCACATCATTAACTTTAATCAACTTTGATGATGTCACAAGTTCCAACAATCAATTGGGAACGAATCGAAGAAAATGACCTTTGTACCACATATGCAATTTTTTTTAATAGTAACCAAGAGGAAAGACACAATTGGTAACTTTCAAATTCTTTGGGTAATAAATTGCAACTTTATTGAATTTGAAATATGAAATTGAAAATTTTCAAGGATGAAGTGTATTTTAGCCATGAATTTGTTATTTAAAGGAAAGGTCCCCCCCTATATTCCTTTTGGGTCATACAATTTTTTTCCATATTCGATCATCCGTTTCTGTCTATATGACTTGGACATGTGTGATGCAGGTTACTGATTATACAAGAGATCTTGAGGAGATGCAGAATGTCTCAAGAGAAGAATACCTTGCATCTCTGCGGAGGTGTGTGTATGTACTTTCTGAATACATTTTGTTAACTCACCCTGCACTGTTGCTTATATTTGATTCCATCCGCAGAAAGAGCAGTGGTTTTTCAAGAGGAATTTCTAAATATCGTGGGCTTTCCAGGTATATTTTTATTTGAATGGCAATTACATGTATGTGAGATATGTAACATTTTCTATTGATATTCCAGAGGATCAGTTAGTACATGATAATGTTTTTCCTAAGGAATGGCCATTTGGAAAACATAAGGAACATAATGTGAAAACCATTCTTTTACACACCCTTATTCCATAGGGAGTTCTAGGAACCTTGCTCTCTCTCGAACTAATTTTCAGTGCATGGAGAAACCACTTGAGATCATTTATTACCAAGCTTGACAACATGATAACATATGTTATACACTTCCAGTTGAATATACTTCACCATAATTTGATAAGAAAAGAAAAAAGGAATTTCTTTATTAACTTCATTGAAATTTTTTTTTTTTTTTTTTTAAATCTTACCGGTAGGGTATTTTCTAGAAAAAAGCAAATAGAATTACAATTAATGGTCTGTATGCTACACAGTGCAGAACGATTAAATCACTAATTTGTTTGTGTAGTTCTGTTCTGTTCCTCGGTTTGGCAATTTTTATTATTAATAATTACTTACGTTATTTATCAAAAAAAAAAAAAAAAGTTCTGTTCTGTTCCATTTGGCAGATGATTGAAGTATTATTGGATCTGTACTGATACTATGGTTTTGCTTTCTGTTCTATACTTGGTGCCATCACAAGCAGTCGTTGGGAGCCATTTGGTCGCATGGGTGCGTCTGAGTACTTCAACAGTACACATTATGGTAAGTTCTGGTGAAATTTATGTTCAAGAACCGTTTATTTGAGACTTCTACAAATTCACATAATCCCTCAGTAAACCATCTTTTGCCTACAACTTGTTAAATATAAGCTTCTCATGCTTCCTCCTGAAGCACTACCAACTATTTAACTGTTCTATCATCTATAAAGGTACAGGCGATGATCCAGCAGCAGAAAGTGAATATTTGGGCAATTTCTGCAGTGAAAGAAAGATTGATTTGACCAGTTACATCAAGTGGTGGGGGCCCAACAAAACTCGTCAATCAGATGCTGCATTAAAATCATCAGAAGAAACAAAGCATGCTGGAGATATTGGTGTGGAACTAAAAACATTGGAGTTGGCAGTTCAGCCTACTGAACCATACCAGATGCCATGTTTGGGCATGTCCAATGAAATGAGAAAGCATAAAGGTTCTACTGTCTCTGCTTTGAGCATCTTGTCACGGTCAGCTGCCTACAAGAGCATGGAAGAGAAAGCATCAAAAAAGCCAGAAAACAGCATTGATAATGATGAAAATGAAGACAAAAATACTATCAACAAGGTGGACTATGGCAAGGCAGTTGAGAAATCCACAAGTCATGACGTTGCGAGTGAGAGACTAGGAGTTGCACTAGGAATGAGTGGGGGAATGTCTCTTCAGAGAAATGTGTACCCGCTGACTCCTTACTTATCTGCACCGCTATTGACCAACTACAATACTGTTGATCCCTTAGCAGATCCCATTCTCTGGACGTCTCTTGTACCTGTTCTTCCGAGTGGACTTTCTCGTACAGCTGAGGTTGGTATATTTCCCATCAGAGCTTTGTTTTCTTAGGTAGGACTGAAGAAAATGAATGATTTGTCCTCATCCCAAAAAAAATCTGTCTCCCAAAAAAAGAAAAGAAAAGACAATCCTATAAGCTTTGAAACATTCTTGTTAAAATCATTATCTATAATTTCTGACAAGTGAGATTGATGCTAAAAAGGTAAAAGTTGACAGGAGATGAGTTTGTGCATCTCCTTAATAAGCCATGTGATGCCACCACCTGGTGCATTTAAAGCATTATCTAACAATAATGCGATGGCAGGGACAATAACTGATTCATCACTTATTTGAAAACAATTGTAATATTTCCCCTCCAGCCCCAGGTGATTCTTAATGGTAAGATGGCATATAAGGGAGATCTCTTCCCTAATTCATTTCCTGTACCCATTTACCCCATATAAAACTTACAGATTGCAATGCAGGTTACAAAGACTGAGACCAGTTCAACTTATACATTCTTCCATGCGGACGAATGATATCACATTCCCTTTTTATCTACAATCGGTTGAAAGGTGGAAAACTGCTTCTATCGGGAAGGGTTTAGCTCTGCATTATGTGTAACAAACATCGCTGGAAGAGTCTGGACAGCTTAGTAGGCCTTAAAAGATGAGAATTTTACTTGTTTTTTGTGGGCTTGTATTTACATCAGATCTAGATATAGAGGGGGAAGCTATAAATGTGTCTTTATATATGTAGAAATTTTGATATATCCATACGATCATGTATATTAGGATTGCACTGAAAGAGTTGAATGATGATATGTTCTTGCTGTAAAGAAAAAGCAGTTTGTTCTGAATATGATAAGCTCTGTAACATTGTAGTTTTAACGTGCACAAATTGGGGTCTCTGCAAATGCTGATGGCTTCTTTTCTGATTGACATCTCAAACGCAGTTGCTGTGTTCGCAATTAATCAAGATTTTTTACCATATGATTGACAATTGGGTCTATCAAATAATAATAGCTTAATTTTTGGTTAATAGGTCAGACACCATGTATTTATCTCCTTGTTCGCACAATTACTTATTGTTTTCAAAAGACTATATTACTGGGCGTAAAGCATTTTATTTTATTATTAGTCTTTCATTTTCTAGGACTTATACAGTATAAACAACTTAATTCCTGGACAAAAAGGGAAATGGCAACACCTTTTAGTTCTTGGAAAACCGAAAATGCTGCATTTTTTGGGGTTGCAAGAAACAAAAATGGCAGCACCTTTTTGGAGTTGTAAGAACCACATACGGCTTTCTTTCTTTTTTCTACCACATCAGCCACACTATTTTTGATACTTTTAGCTTGCTAAAATAATTTTAACTGTGCCACAAAATTAGAAACCATAAATAATAATAATAATCTTCTTTTAACAATATTTTCACAATTTACTCCTCCACCTTACTAAATTATTAAGAGAGAATTCTATGCCAAGTTCAAATAAGCATTTACTTATCATATGAAAACTTGAGCAATTTTTCACTATTGACTCCTTCACCTTACCTACCATGAAAATGGGTTAAATAAGCATCACATTTCTCTTCTGCAGGCTTTGCATATCGAAAATAAACCATCTCCTATATTGCAGGCCAAGTTTTCCATTAATGTTTTGCAAGGCCAACTGAAGTGGTACTCTTTATCTATGTAACCCATATGAGTATTACCCATTGATGTGTTTTATGGCCATTGACAATCCGTTGTTTTTCAATTATCAAATTTTATGTTACTTACAAAACTTATGTTTCAATTGGAAAATTCTTAAGTAATCTTGGAGTATAGAGAAATGTGTTTTCTTCTCTCACATTCATGGTGGACTTCATCATGAATTTAATAAGTAAACCCCACCATAAATGTGAGAGAAGGGGCACCATTTTTCATGCTACGATAGTAAATAAAAATTACTTGTTTCAATTACGTAATCAAATTAATGATGTAAATAGAGAATTAAAGAATTCAATTAAATCCTCCTTGATTACATGTTTTATACGAGGTAGTAGACTAGATGTCATGCACATTTATATATATTCACATGAGAAGAAAAACTTCGCTTTAGATAAATGGGCACAATTATTTATTTAGAGTGAAATGTTTTTTCAGTCCAAGAATTCCTAGAAGGAGGAGGGGAATTTTTTTTTTTAATTTTTAAAAAGGAATCTTGTAGAGGGTAATAAAGCAAAGAGTACTTGAGTTACATGACATTTATTCAAACTAGTTTATTTTGTATTGTAATATAATGTATAATTTTTTCTCTTAATTTTTTTGAAGATAATTTGTTCTCTCTAAAAATTAAAAAAAAATTCAATTCAATTAGGTCTACTTCAGGACTTTGTTACCAGGACTCAGTCTAGTTAATTTAATTCGGTCCAATTTTCAGTCCCGTCACATGACTATATGTGTCACCGGGACTTTGTTAAGGCTATCGCTTGAACCGTTCACAAAATGATGTAATTTATGGACTTTTACCATCAAGCCACACCTCCTAGTTGTTAGTAAAGAGGACTTGGGTATCATGCCATTTATTCAAATATATGTAAATCTTTTGTATGTCTTTTTTTTTTTTTTTTTGTGTTTTTGTGTTTTTGGGCATTTTCTTTAACCTTAGAAGTACATTGGTTGCAAAATACCAAGTTTCTTTCCTCAAAAAATACCTTGTTCCAATCCTTGCCAATGGATCGATGAATCCAACATACATTTGTTTCAACACTAGGACAGCAGCCTACTCTCTGATAGTCTGAATTAAGAAGTAAAAAGGTTTCCTTTTCTTTCTTTCCTATTTTCATTTGTGGCTTTCATGATCTCAAGTCATCACACTATAGGCATTTCTCTCTATAAAGTTCTCTTTTCTATGGTTTGATTGACTTCCTATTTTTTTAAGACTAATTTTTCATTCTTTTTTTTTTTTTTTTGCTTTAATTTTTAAATACCTGAATATTAGATGAAGAAAGATGCAGTGATGGTATTTGTACATGCATTTGTACCTAAACATATACGGTTTTATACATGCATTTATCGGCTTTGTTTTCTGATGGTATTTGCTTTGGAACTTTGAAAAAATATATTAATCTAGAATATCCAAAACCATTATGGGCTTGTGAGGTCATGAAAGATAATGGGTTTGCCTCTATTTTATCTTAATCCTTAACTATAAGTTAATTTACCATTTTACATTTTTCCCTTAAATTATATATATTTTTTGGAGATAAATTTACCATATTTATTACTAAAATTTGAACCCTTTATCAAAAAAAAAAAAACCTTTGTTAGTAAATACTATTTCAGCCGTACGATCTTGGTATGATGATATGATCTAAGGGCCAGCATTTGAAAACAGGCTTTGGAGCCATTGCTTCAAAAGTCCTTTTTCCCATAGGCTTCTCCTCAGAAAAGAAACAGAGCACAAACAGAGACACAGAGAGAGAGAGAGAGAGAGAGAGAAACAGAGAAGAAACAGAGAGAGAGAGAGAGAAGCAAAACCCAGATAGATTTCTCAGAGATAATACAAAAAGAATTAGCGATGGAAGCCCGAGCAGTTGTTCCTGCACAACCAAGAGGTCCCAATTTTTATATGATACTGTTATTCTTAATTAACTGTCAATGAAATTTCCCATATTGAAGGTACCAATTTTTTTTATCTATTGGCTGCGTGGGTGGGTATGTGAAATCCATAATGGATGTAAATGGTCCTTATCTCTGGGTGTTAATATTGTACCAACAAACTTATGAATAGCGCCCTTTCTAACTCCTGAATACACCGATGATGAGTTCCGGTATATCATGAAGGAAGTCATGGGTGTATTGTATGTACTTCTTGAATTTTATGTATTAAAAGTTATTGCTATGTTTTATTTTGTTTCATATTGATCAGAAAATAATGATTTTATCTTCGATTTTCTGACTATCTATATTTTTGGTATCCTTTGATTGGGATGGGCAGGTATCTTCTGGGATTTCCCTACCCAATCTCTTGCCTGATTAGCTTTTCTGTGTTCAAGAAGGTTTGGCAACGATATTGATTGCCGTAATTGGCATAAAACTGACAATGCACCAAACTATCTGTGCATTTAGATAATTTATGTTTTTTTTCTTCCTTGTTCCCACAATTCGAGTATGATGTGAGCTATTATCTGTCCTTTATTTTTTGAAGTCATCCCATTTAAAGTTTTTGATATTTTAGGAACAGAAAATAAAGGAAGGTCTCTACATGATGGGCCTAAAAGATAGGATATTCTGTATTTCTTGGTTTATTACATATGCTTTGCAGGTAAATTTTGTTCTTTTTCCTTGACAGAATCATCATAATTGTCCGTTTTTCATTGAACATTCAAAGAATTCTGGAAATAGTTTCACCTGTTATTTTGCAAACATATTAGTTATGTGACGGAAAAAGAAACAAATTATAGTTATGTGGCCTTATTTGGAACCCAGAGACAGGAGTTCCATCCATTGGAAACTTAAAAGAAAATATAATCTTAGGTTTTTCTCCAAGAGACTCAAGTTCCAAATGAAGTCATGTAACTAATATGTTTCAATTTTAGTTGCATAATGTTTGCAAAATTTGCTTAACAGGCAAAAAAAACCTGTTCAAACCCATTGGCTAAGCTTTTGGGTTAAGTGGTATCCCAACATGCTATGTGAGGTCCTCACAAACAATCTCTTCATGGTGTTAAGTTTCAACTCGTACAAACTAAATCTCCTAACAAGTGGCATCAAAGCCAAGGTAGGTGGTTTGATTGGGCAAGTGTTCATTAGTGGGTTCAGCAACATGGATCCTTTTATGCCACTGAACCCTTTTCTGGGAGTGTAAGCGATTCTGGTTGATAGCATTACGTCTTACATGTTCCACACACTCATTGTTCCATAAGAACACCTGTATGAATTCCTGGACTTTAAGTGAGCACAATGTGAATTTTTAAGTATTTTATCACGTTTTTGGTTGAGGGGCATAATCCTTGCTCATCAGTTTCAGCTGCTTTGGATTCACTCTTTAGATTTTTCTTTTCTCCTCATTGCACATCATTTAACCATATCAGATTTTTCTTTTCTCCCCATTTGCCTATTTTCAGATTATTTGTCCATACCTTTATTCCTTCATTCTAATTGATGATTATTTGCCTGCAAGGCCAAGATTACTGGCAGAGTGCTTGGATGTACTTACATTTTAATTTTTTTCTTGTTTGAATGGGGAAAATTACCCAAAGTCCTTGTAAAATCAGAATGTTATTATTATTAGCGGCATAATTAAGCTTATAGGACACTTCTGAAGCAGCTAACTCTATGCTCATGAGTTATGTGTATGCCTTCATTGATATGGACTTCATACGCCATGTTTGAGCATGTATCTTTAAATTATAAAAATAGAATGTAAAAATGGGAAAACAAATCTTCTATATATATATAAAAGCTGCAATTCTCTACACACTGTATCTTTATCAAAACAATATAGTTGTTTCTATGCCCAAGATCATAGCAAGGAAATATGGGAATCCATTTTGGATCAATATTACAGTTTTACTGGATACCCAATTCTATGACCAGGTCAGATCTGATTGCAATAAGTATACCACTTGTACATGTTTATATTGTTCATTTAAATATGGTTCATGCTTTATTCTCTTGTATGTATTTCTTTTTTTCATTGAATTGGTTAATACTTCTGAATTTTCCAATGTTAGCTATCTGGCATGCTCAATTTTCTTCTCATGATGTGTTATCGACTCTAGAAGAGCTGCGGTGCCTACACTATGTTAATCTTCAGAGCTATCGATTTAAGACAATCACTAATCAATCTATCTGATTGGTTTTTGCATTATTCATTGGGAGTTGGGGTTGGATTTTTGTATGATTTTGTGATTAATTTGAATCTGTTTTACAGGATGAGATATGAAGGACATTAGGTGTTTGCCCTCAAAATGACATTCTTTTGCAGAGTTGACTGTAAGTAAGAAACACATTTCGTTTTCCTTTCTCTGTGTGGTAAGATAATTGAATTCTAGTTGTTTATGATATATGTACTAGGTTTTTACAATTAGATCTTAAACTCCTTGAATGGTAGTTATTACAGAAGATATGTATCTTTTCATTTAGCTAGAGCTCATCCAATTAGTTAAATGCTAGGCACCTATCATTAGTATTATTATTATTTTACTCAATTTTGCATGATTCATCTTCTTACTTATATTGGAAAAGAGGCTTCACAATCTTGTTTAGGATTTTTTTTTTTTCATTAAGTAGTCTTTTTTGCAAAGTACACTTTATTCTTTTTAGTAGTTCTATTTGTTAAAGGAATTTTCTGGTATAGTGTAATACAGTAATGGCTTATGGTCCTGTTCCTAGACTGCAATGATTTTAAACCGGGTAGTTAATAGATTTGGTTAATAAATAGTATCTACAATTTTCTTATATTTTAGAATCACTGAGGCCTACTAAGTTCTGAAAATTTGATTATTTACTTATAATATAGGGTCATGCCGTTACATGGGGTCCTTTCTTTAGAAGAGTTGGTTTCACAAAGACCTTTCATCATTTGTCAGATTCATGGCACTCAAATGGGGAAGAGTATAAGTGTCGCCATAAGTATTACTTATAAAGTTGTGATCATGATGTGATTTCTTTCTCACTTTGATTTTAATTTATTTGCTGTAATCCTGCCTCAAGTCCCTTTTTTTTCCTTATCAAATTATTTTTTGTATGATTTTTGAACTCTGACTGAAACTCCTGCTACCTTCGTAACCAATTTTTGTGAAAATTTGTTTTAATAGTAATTGGTGATTTCAAAGTTTCTGCAGCTCCAGCAAGTATTGGATGCACTCATTTTGTTTTCTTTTTAGCGAACTTATTCAACCTCTCAAAATATAGAAATTCCTTCAGTGCAGTCCTCTTGCAATGCCTCCTTGCTTATATTGCTGCAGATGCAATTTAGCCCTTCAAACATAGGAACAGCTCCCATTCCAACTTGTGAATACACCAATGATGAGTTCCAGTATATCATTAAGGCAGTCATGGGTGTATAGCATTAAAAGTTATCGCTATGTTTTATTTTGTTTCATATTGATCAGAGATTAATGATTTTATCTTTGATTTTCTAACTATCTATATTTTTGGTATCCTGTAATTGGGATGGGCAGGTATCTTCTGGACTTCTCCACCCAATCTCTTGTCTGATTAGCTTTTCTGTGTTCAAGAAGGTTTGGTATCGATAGTGATTGTTGTAATTGGCATAAAACTGACAATGCACCAAACTTTCTGTGCATTTAGATAATTTAGTTATGTCAACAAACTATCTGATTGCTTTAGTTACTTGGACACTTGTAAGCAGCTAACTGTATGCTCATAAGTCATGTGTATGCTTAGTATTATTTCTTCATTGATATGAACTTCATACGCTATGTTTGAGCATGTATCTTTAAATTATAAAAATAGAATGTAAAAAAAGGAAAACAAATCTTGCATATATATATATATAAGCTGCAATGCTCTACAACCTGTATCTTTATCAATATAGTTGTTTCTATGCCCAAGATCATAGCTAGGAAATATGAGAATCCATCTTGGATCAATATTACAGTTTTACTAGATACCCATTTCTATGACCAAGTCAGATCTGATTGCAGTAAGTATACCACTTGTACATGTTTATATTGTTCATTTAAATATGGTTCATGTTTTATTCTCTTGTATATATTTCTTTTTTTCATTGAATTGGTTAATACTTCTGAATTTTCCAATGTTAGCTATCTGGCATGCTTAATTTTCTTCTCATGATGTGTTTATCAACTCTAGAAGAGCTGTGGTGCCTACACTATGTTAATCTTAAGAGCTAGCGATTTAAAACAATCACTAATCAATCTATCTTGATTGGTTTTTGCATTATTCATTGGGAGCTGGGGTTGGATTTTTGTATGATTTTGTGATTAATTTGAATCTGTTTTATAGGATGAGATACGTAGGACATTAGGTGTTTGCGCTCAAAATGACATTCTTTTGCAGAGTTGACTATAAGTAAGAAGCACATTTCATTTTCCTTTCTTTGTGTGGTAAGATATTTGAATTCTAGTTGTTTATGATATATTCTTATATGTACCAGGTTATTACGGTTAGATCTTTATACTACTTGAATGGTAGTTATGACAGAAGATATGTGTCTTTTCATTTAGTTGGAGCTCATCCAATTAGTTAAATGCTAGGCACCTATCATTAGTATTATTATTATTTTACTCAGTTTTGCATGATTCATCTTATTACTTATGTTGGAAAAGAGGCTTCACAATCTTGTTTAGGATTTTTTTTTTTTTTTTTTCATGAAGTAGTCTTTTTTGCAAAGTACACTTTTATTCTTTTTAGTAGTTCAGTTTGTTAAAGGAATTTTCTGGTGTAGTGCAATACGGTAATGGTTTATGGTCCTGTTCCTAGACTGCAATGATTTTAAACCGGGTAGTTAACAAATTTGGTTAATAAATAGTTTCTACTATTTTCTTGTATTTTATAATCACTTAGGCCTACTAAGTTCTGAAAATTTGATTATTTACTTATAATATAGGGTCATGCTGTTACATGGGGTCCTTTCTTTAGAAGAGTTGGTTTCAAGAAGACCTTTCATCATTTGTCAGGTTCATGGCACTCAGATGGGGAAGAGTATAAGTGTTGCCATACGTATTACTTATAAAGTTGTGATCATGATTTCTTTCTCACTTTGATTTTAAATTCTTTGCTGTAATCCTGCCTCAAGTCCTTTTTTTTTTCTTATCAAATTATTTTTTGTATGATTTTTGAACTCTGACTGAAACTCCTTCTGCTACCTTCATAACCTATTTTTGTGAAAATTTGTTTTAATAGTAATTGGTGATTTCAAAGTTTCTGCATCTCCAGCAAGTAATGGATGCATTCATTTTGTTTTCTGTTCAGCAAACTTATTCAACCTCTCAAAATATAGAAATTCCGTCATTGCAGTCCTTTGGCAATGCCTCCTTGCTTATGTTGCCGCAGATGCAATTTAGCCCTTCAAACATAGGAACAGCTCCCATTCCAACTCGTGAATACACTGATGATGAGTTCCAGTATGTCATTAAGGAAGTCATGGGTGTATAGGATGTACTTCTTGAATTTTATGTATTAAAGTATTGCTATGTTTTATTTTGTTTCATATTGATCAGAAATTAATGATTTTATCTTTGATTTTCTGATATCTATATCTTTGGTACCCTGTGATTGGGATGGGCAGGTCTCTTTTGGGATATCTCTACCCAATCTCTTGCCTGATTAGCTTTTTTGTGTTCAAGAAGGTTTGGTAACGATAGTTATTGCTGTAATTGGCATAAAACTGACAATGCACCAAACTATTTGTGCATTTAGATGATTTATGTTTTTTTTCCTTCCTCTTTCGCACGATTTTAGTATGATGTTGGCTATTATCTGTCCTTTATTTTTTGAAGTCATCACATTTAAAGTTTTTGATATTTCAGGAACAGAAAATAAGGGAAGGTCTCTACATGATGGGCCTAAAAGATGGGATATTCCATCTTTCTTGGTTTATTACGTATGCTTTGCAGGTAAATTTTGTTCTTTTTCCTTGACAGAATCATTATAATTGTCTGCTTTTTATTGAACTTTCAAAGGATTCTAGAAAAAAAATATTTTCCTCCTCATTTCTATTTTGGAATTTTTTTGCCTGTTATCCTATTTTTGCAAACACATTAGTTATGTGATGGAAAACGAAACACATTAGTTATGTGGCCTTATTTGGAACTCTGAGACTTAGGTTCCATCCATTGGAAACAAAAAAGAAAATATAAGCTCAGGTTTTTCTCCATGAGACTCGAGTTCCAAATGATGTCATGTAAGTAAATTGTTTCAATTTTAGTTGCATAATGTTTGCAAAATTAGCTTAAAGGGCAAAAAAAAACCTGCTCAAACGCGTTGGCTAAGCTTTTGGGTGAAGTGGTATCCTAACATGCTATGTGAAGTCCTCACAAACAATCTCTTCATGGTGTTAAGTTTTAACTCATACAAACTCAATCTCCCAACAAGTGGTATTAGAGCTGAGATAGGTGGTTTGATTGGGCAAGTGTTCATTGGTGGGTCCTATAAGTAGAGGTGAGGAATACTTTTGTGCCAACTCTTGTCATAGTTGAGTAATGGCTTTAGTAGTGGCAAGTCAAGGAAATTATTTGTGTTGGTGGCTCTCATAATTGTGTAAGGAAGACTTCCCCTTGTTCACTCCACCCGTTGTTGAGTAAAGGTACTTTATTGGTGAGCATTATATTTAATGGTAATGCGTGGTAATGGATTATTCAGGAAAAAGATTCCGTTTGAGGGGAGATTACCCAAGGTGTAACTACAAGTGGCTTGGTTGAATGCTTATACATGAAGGGGATTTGTTGGAATATTTATCATGTGAGTGGTGTGGTTAGCTAAGTATTAAAATCTCAAACTAGTTAATAATATGACAAAAGGGAGTGGTTAATATAATATAATTTGGACCCTATTAGATTAGATGATTAAATTTATTATTTCCTAATAGTTTAAACTTTTAGGACAATCGGTAATTTATCATGATATTTAGTAGAGGTCTTGGGTTCAATCCCTCTTCTCCACCTAGGCCTCACTTAATGGCAGCTTTGGTAACCCACGAGTGAAGGGGTAGTGTTTGATTAAATGGTTAAATTCACATTTTCCTAACAGCTTATGTTTTTGGAAAAATTTGTAATTTATCATCCCAAGTCCATAGGTTTAAACTTGTTTTTTTGTGTGAGTGGTGTGGTTAGTTAAGTCACATTGGATAATAATGACAAGAGTGAACAAAATTGAGTAGTGTCCCAACATGTTTTATGAAACCTTCACAAAGAGACTTCTCGAGTTGTTAATGTTTACTCTCACAAACTCAAGATCACAATGATTTCTATGACATATCCAAATCCTGCCTAGACATGGTTTATGGACTTCCTCAAACTGATTTTCTTGGGTTAGAACCGAGCCAAACAAAGCTTTGGTGAGATAATCAGAGAACTGTTTTGCATATATTTTATAAATAAGTAATAAAATTTATTAATATCATAGTTTATGTCAAGGTCAAGATGAAAAGCACTTCATAACCTAAAAGAATTACAAAAAAAATATGCACAAAATAAGGTGATTTTGTGAAATCTAGAAGTGTTATATTTGGTAAGACTATACAGGCATGATCATTCAAACATAGTTCCAATTAGCAATGCTTCTAACTAACATATAGGAATTCTATGTCAAGCCCTTTATTGGGTTATTTTGACTAGGAAGCTTCAGCTTTAGATGAACATTTATTAATTTTTATGAATACTATATTTTTGTTAGCCACTGTATGAGGTCAAATTTGCTCATAGAAGAGTTAGTGATGCTGATCTATAGTATTCCTTGTAGTAATTATTATCTTAGTTATACTTTATTACATAGTCCTCCATCCTACAATTGATGAAAGTTAGCAAAGTAACAAGTTTGTTAATGAAACAAAATAAATGTAGCAGTATTTCAATGATACTCTTAGATGGGTCATGTTTGTTTGGAATTACTTTGCCCGCACATCTATCATTCGATCTTGGAGATACTAATAATTTCATATATATTTTTCTTCATTAAAATGCTTGGCATTTGTTTAAAATTGGATTTATTGTGGGATGGATGGACTACAATGAGTGAAATAATACCACTCAATTTGAATGTTCTTAGTGATTTATATGAGGAAGTAGTTATCCTGGCTGTTCTTTAAATTTTATGAGGAAATAGTTATCTCGACTGTTTTTTAGTCTAATAAGATTCCCCCTTCCTTGTAAGCCCACCCAAACTAGATTCAATTAAGCTTAACCCCGATTAATTTGGTTTAGCAACATGGATCCTTTTATGCCACTAAACCCTTTTTTGGGAGTGTAAGTGATGAGAAGAGGATAGCATTATGTCTTATGAGGAATGAATCAACCTATTTAACAAAAAATTAGGGGCAAGACTGCCTACCAATCACCTCTCCTAAATCCTACAAAAGTTGTTTTTGGAGCTGTCCAAATGAGGGTGCTACAAGAACACATTACTTTCTTCAGTATAGTTGCTTCTCTTTAAATTTTTTTTTTTTAAGAAACTCCTACATGTTCAATGCACTTATTGTTCCATAAGAAGACCTGTATGAATTCCTTGACTTTAAGTAAGCAAATTGTGAATTTTTAAGTATTTTATCACCTTTTTGGTTGAGAGGCATACTCCTTACTCTTCAGATTTTTCTTTTCTCCTCATTGCACATCCTTTAACCATAGGTTTTGTACTGAGCCCCCTTGGGGTTTCTAATTAGCCTACAAAAAATCAACTAGGAAAATTGGAGGAAATATTAATGGTTGTGCTTTCTTGTATCCTTCATACTAATTGCGTTTGTCTTCACCTACCAACCTGAAAGCAAGTAGTTCTCTTATTTCACAGATATTGTTGCTTTGTTATGTTGATTATGCAATATTAATTTTGAAGGGCACAATAGAGCTGGTGAAAGCACAACAATATCAATGCTTGTTAGCCTTCTTACTCCTACTTCAGGGGATGCCACGGTTTTTGCAAAGAATATAATAACGAACATGGTAAGCAGCTAACTGTATGTTTAGCATTTTTTACACCATTTATTGCGGGGTGCTTTAGTCATTTGGATACTTGTAAGCAGCTAACTGTATGTTCACGAGTTATGTGTATGTTTAGCATTATTTCTACATTGATATGGACTTCATACGCTATGTTTGAGCATGTATCTTTAAATTATAAAGATAGAATGTAAGGAAAGGAAAAAAAAAATCTTGCATATATATATATATAAAAGCTGCAATGCTCTACACCCTTTATATTTCTCAAAACAATATAGTTGTTTCTATGCCCAAGATCATAGTGAGGAAATATGGGAATCCATTTTTGGATCAATATTACTGTTTTACTAGATACATAATTTTATGACTAGGTTAGATCTGATTGCGGTAAGTATACCACTTGTGCATGTTTATATTGTTCATTTAAATATGGTTCATGTTTTATTCTCTAGTATATATTTCTTTTTTTCATTGAATTGGTTAATGCTGCTGAATTGTCCAATGTTAGGTATCTGACATGCTCAATTTTCTTCTCATGATGTGTTTATCGACTCTAGAAGAACTGTGGTGCCTGCACTATGTTAATCTTAAGTGTTCGCGATTTAAAAACAGTCACTAACCAATCTATCCTGATTGGTTTTTGCATTATTCTTTGGGAGCTGGGGTTGGATTTTTGTATGATTTTGTGACTAAGTTGAATCTGTTTTATAGGATGAGATATGGAAGAGATTAGGTGTTTGCACTCAAAATGACATTCTTTTGCAGAGTTGACTATAAGTTAGAAGCATCTCATTTTCCTTTTTCTGTGTTGTGTAAGGTATTTGAATTCTAGTTGTTTATGATATATTCTTATATGTACTGGGTTTTTACTGTTAGATCTTTATATTGCTTGAATGGTAGTTATGACAGAAGATATGTGTCTTTTCATTTAGCTGGAGCTTGGCACCTATCATTAGTATTATTATTATTTTACTCAGTTTTGCATGATTCATCTAATTACTTATATTGGAAAAGAGGTTTCCCAATCTTGTTTTGGGTTTTTTTTTCTTTCCTTTTTTCATGTAGTAGTCTTTTTTTAATAAATTTATTTTTATTAAAAAAAAATTAGGTTTATGCAATTATGTCAATGTACACTCTTTAGTCTAGATTTAGTTTTGTATTTTGCTATAGATATCACCTTAGTTATTTCTAATTTTTGTTAACAAGTTGTCAAGAAGTTGTGCAATAGAGGAGTGACTTGTGTATTTTCGCATTGGGTGTTCTACAAAATCTTGATTCTTTTTTACAATAAGAATGATTGAAGCATCTATAACAACAATGGTTGAAGCATGTGTGTATATATATATATTTTTTTGTTTTGGGTTGGCTATCTATCCTCAATAGCTTAGTTAAGGTCGGCCACTTTTCCTCCATTCTATTATTTCTAAAGTCATATTTTTTGTTACTTCTTTAATTGACATGTTCTTTTTTTCTACTACTACTAATATATATATATGTGTGCATTTATATATATATATATATATATATATATATATATTTTTTTTTTTTTTTTCATTCTCTAACTATTTTTCGCTCTTTTAACTTGAATTAACTCACTCTTTCTTACTGGTATGTTAATCGCTCTCTTTTGAACATGGCCAAACTATCTCAAGTTATCTTTCTTTCATATTTTCATCAATACGGGCCACCCTTATATTTAAGCGGATTTTCTCATTTCTAATCACACATTTCCATGTTTTTTTACTTAATTATCTAAACGTTCTCAGTTCAGTTACACTCATTTTTTGAATATGTTTATTCTTGATTACCCAACATTTTGTACCGTGGAGCATATCTTGTCTTATAACATTCTTATTAAAATTTTCCTTTAACTTAATAGGTATTCTATTATCACACGATACTCTTGACGTGCTTCTCCCTTTTATCCACCCTGCTCGTATCCTAAGAAAAACATCACCTTCTATCTCTCATATATATATATATATATATATATATATATAAATATAAAAGGAGAGACCTAATTTGAGAGAGTATGAGGTCTTGCCAAGTGGCGCTCTCTTTGAGGATTCTTTTGCAATAAAAGATATGGACTTTTTGTTTACTTTGGTTCATCGTTTCAAGATTATTCATCTATCTCTCACCAAGATAAGTACTCTTTTTATACTAAATAAACACCAATTAAAAGATAATGACTCTTTATTTCTTAGGTACATTGTTTCAAGACTATTTTTTCCTCTTTAGGTTTTCACCTCTTGCACTTCTACTCCTTTATATACCCCTGCCCATAGTCTTTTACATCATCCTAACTCAAATGTACATATGAGATTCTCCAAATTAAGAAGGATGTAAATGACTAGTGGTTTTGATGCGGAAGTCAGGGGTCATTGTGGGTTTTGTGAGGGTTGTGATTGGATATGGGCCTTTGGTTGTTTGAGATTTTTGAAGTTGAAGCTTGTGTTGGGTTTGTGATGATGTGTGACTGGATTTTTGCCAATTGGCTGAAGCCATGAAGAACCTTTTATGGGCTTTGAGACTTTTGATTTGATAGATATATATGTCACTATATACTATTTTGTCAACCTTCAACCCTTATTTCACTTTTTTTTTTCACTTATTCTCTACATTACTCTTTTTGTATTTTTTTACTTATTCTTGACAATAGTCTTTTTGTATTTTTTTACTTTTACTTTGATACTAATGTATTGTATTGCACACGCATAAATGAAATAATTTTTCCCTTATTAGTGTGAACTATTTGAATTGTATTTAAAATTATGAATGAAGTTTATAATTTAATAGATTTGAGATCATTTGTTTATAGTTAACTTGAAGTTATTTTAGATGAATTTAAAAAATCGTACGTAGTCTTTTAGATTTTATTTTAGTTTTGCAATTTTCCTTATACTATATTTGAATGCTTGGGAGCTTCCTTCACAAATATATTAAATACTAAAAATATTTTGAATATGAACATTGAGGATAATTGCACGGATACTCTAACAAAGCTAATTAAAGAAAAGGGCACACCATTAGTTTGGAAAGTAAGTACCTTATTCTGTATACTGTAATTGCAATTTAGTACCAGTTTTTCTACATATTGTTTTTAATATTAAATTAATAATATGATATGGTCTCCTAGGAATGCCAAATAACTATACAATTTCAATCCCATATATCAATATTAGTAAACAAACGCCAATCAATAGTTTGGAACTACTTCTAGAATAAGAAAAATTATAAATATGAATTAGAAAAGGGAGGTAAAGCATTCAACAATAGTTTGGGAAAACATAAATACTATATACAACAAAAAATAAAAATAAAAATGATTTCCAAATGAAATTGCAAAGTGTCCACACATCGCGCGGGACGTTATCTAGTTTTATTAATTATTGATCCAAGATATGAAAACATCCCACTCTACAGTATCTTTTGACCGTTGAGTAATATCATCCCATTTTCTCTATTTCTACTTTTACTAAACTTACATTCCATGAATTGTGTCTTACTTAATTGAAAGCCTTTAGATTTTTGAGTGTCTTGAGAAATTTCTAACTTGACATTAACTCCACTTCTAATTTCCTTTCATCCACTAGAAGTAAATCATTTGTGAAAAGCATAAACCAACAGATTTCCTCTTGAATCGATTTAAAATAGCTGAAGCATATGAATAATAAAAATTTCAAGTAAAATAAAGGGAACATACAAGGGAAAAATTATAAATAACGGCTAGGTAAGTATTTGGAGTATGTATTGCATCTGTCTTGAAGTCGGGCAACTAATAATCTTTATCTTTTTGTGGATGTAAGAAGCTTAACACTGTGATCGATAAAGTGAACAGTAATGACCAACAACTAGAGCAAGTTAAAAGGCAACAATGCACAACAACAACAAAAGAAACAAAAATCAGAATAAATAGAAATGGGAAGCCCAAAAAAACCCTTAATTATTTTAACACGAATTAATTTGATTCTAAATTTAACCCCCCCCCCCCACACAAAAAAAAAAAAAAAAACACTTTTTGTGTGAATTGAATATGAAATGGATAAAGTTTATCTACAAAATTGACTGTAGTCTAAAACTACAACCTTACTCAATAAAATAAGTATTATTACATATTTTTGAAAATCTAACCGTTGAATTGCATATTCTTTACGCTCTCAATATATATATATATATATATATATCAAATTTTGTGTCAATTAGATATTATTTATTATATGATCTACAATCTCATATTTTATGCATGATTTTAAACTACAAAAACTTGCAATTTAAATAATTTATTAATGATATAACTATTGATCTTTAATTTTCTAGAAATTTTGCAAGCATAGAGAATGTAAGAATATGTAATCTAATTGTAGATTTGTCAAAATTCACTTCCAATAAAAAGATATTGAGAAAGGTTGTACTATACTAAGGTTAGAACCAATTTTGTAGCTAAATTTTTTCCATATGAATTATGTTTAAGTTTGCAATATAAGAAAATAATAAAATTATTTCCCCCATCTCTCTCTTCCATCACTACATGAAAACCATTTCCTTTTCAAATCAGGAAAACCATTCATGATAGTTATTGATCTATATTTTTCCCTTTATATATCTATAAAAAAAAGTTATTATTTTTAGATTCTATTTTCAATTACAGTAAAAAGCTGCATACTAAACAGATGCAAATATAGGAATGCTAGCAATTTCAATAAATTTACAATTATATATATGTGTGTGTTGCATAAGATTTCTATGTGTTGCAAATATTAATAAATGCCATGTTTATCAAAATTTTCTTGCATAAATAGTTAAATGATTATTATGTATATTAATTTCTTGATAATTGTAAAAAAAAAAAAAGTCATTTAACTATTAATATATGATTTAAATAGTATTTCATTTTCTTGTGTATATTTTATTTTTATTTTGTTTGAGAAAAAATATTTATTTTTAGTTATACAGTGTTATTATATTATAGTTTTTTTTATAGAGAATTTCAACCAATGGCGTCATCTTCTGATAATTATATTATAGTTTTCAATTTAATGCATACTACATAGTTTCTTCAAAACTTATATTTAGTAGCTTTTCTAATGAATCATAGGATACCACTGCACATCTTTGGTGTGGTGATCACTATACAAGTATAAGTGATTGTGGGGTCTGAGAAGCAAAAATCGGGGTTCAAGTTTTTAAGAGGGAGCTTCACACAACTATACACTTAAATTAAGTTAGAATAGAATTTTTATCTTGTATATTAAAAAAAAAAAAAAAAAAAACTACTTACAGGTGTCAGTTCAAGACAAAATGAAAATTCTTGATTGAATTTAAGGTTTTTGACCTCTATAAATAGGCCCTTGTACATGTTCCTGCTACCCTCAAGTCTCATATTTCTCATCCATTATTCGAACTCCACAGAAAAATTGAAGTACAGCTCCAACAATGAGTGACCTCCCTCAAACACAAGGGAAAACCCTCCCAGATGCCTGGGATTACAAAGGCCGTCCAGCCGAGCGGTCTAAAACGGGTGGCTGGACTGCGGCTGCCATGATTTTAGGTCTCACATACACACCCTCCCCTGCCCATATTTATTAGTATTCTATATTCTTCTCTCTTGTAGTTCTAGCATATAATAATAATCCATGATTAATCTTCCTTCTGTGGGGTATTTTTCCACAGGTGGGGAGGCAATGGAAAGGTTAACAACGCTGGGTGTTGCTGTCAATCTGGTGACCTATTTGACTGCTACCATGCATTTGGGCAACGCTACCTCTGCCAACACAGTCACCAACTTCCTTGGCACCTCTTTCATGCTCTGTTTACTTGGTGGATTTATAGCCGACACCTTTCTTGGCAGGTTGAGAATACTCAAAAATTCAATCTATTTGACCCGCCAACTCACCAAAACTAACTCAATCCAACCCAACCCATCGGGTTGGGTTGGTTTTTAGGGTTTGGTAGGTTGGATTGGGTTACAAGAATTTTTTTGGTAGTGGGTTGGATTGAGTTCGGGTCATAAAATTTCAAATCCGTCAAATCCATCCCAACCCATCCATATATTTACTACATATTTAAAATATATTATATAATTAATAAATTTTATTAAATAACCCACTCTTTCTCCCATCGTATATAAAAGCCAATATTAATGTATATTAGTTCATATATTAATGTATAACTGAATTGAAATATTAGTTCATATATTAAGATATATTTTATTTATCAACTCAGGTGGTAGGTATGATTTTTTTTTTTAGCATAATTTAATAATAATAGTAATGAAAAAAAATTGTTCAATTGATGGCTTCAACCCAACTCAACCTGACCATAGGGGTTTGGGTTAAGTTGAACTTATATGATGGGTTGGGTTAGGTTGAATCTTTTTAAACGGTTTGGGTCAAAAAATTTACTTAACCCGACCCATACACCTCTACATGATTCTTCAATCTTGAAAGCTTGGTTTGCGCTTAATATATAGTCAAAACCCATTAACAATTTTCTTTCCTTGATTTGCTTCCTCTCCTAATAGGTATCGCACAATTGCCATCTTCGCCAGCGTTCAAGCAACTGTAAGATTCTTGATCATGCTTCTTGAATATTTAAGATTGGTCATTTTTTATTAATCTTTTTGGTGATCAGGGTGTCATAATTTTGACAATCTCAACCGTAATCCCAAGCCTCCGTCCACCCAAATGCGCTGCGGACACAATACCACCTTGCATCCCCGCAAGCGGCAAACAGCTAGCAGTTCTTGATTTGGCACTGTATCTCACAGCTCTTGGCACCGGTGGTCTAAAATCGAGCGTGTCAGGCTTTGGTTCGGACCAATTTGATGATTCAGACAAAGAAGAAAAAATCCGAATGACAAATTTTTTCAGTTGGTTCTTCTTCTTCATAAGCATAGGCTCGCTTTGCGCTGTGACAATTCTTGTGTACATTCAGGACAACCTGGGGAGAGAATGGGGCTATGGAATTTGCGCGTGCGCAATCGTTCTTGCCTTGGTTGTGTTCTTGTCGGGCACAAGGAGGTACCGATTCAAGAAGCTTGTGGGTAGCCCACTTACGCAGATTGTTGCGGTGTTTGTCGCGGCGTGCAGGAAGAGGCATTTGGAGCTACCTTCGGATTCATCTTTGTTGTTCAACGATGACGAGGGACAGAGGAAGAAGAAACAGAGGTTGCCCCATACCAGGCAGCTGAGGTGAGTGATTTCTCAAACCATTCTTTCAACTACTCTTTTAACTGCAGTAACTGTGCTGTTATTTTCACCCCCTGTTTTTTTCCTGTAACTTGTGCTGAGATAAATTATGATTTACTATAAATAAATTAATATGCCAAAGTAATTTTACAGTCATCACAAATTGCCATCTTATATACTACTAACATTTTTTTTGAAATTTTATTGTGTTTTTCAAACTTAATAGATGACAACTCTTTTAAATAATCTATAATATTATTTCCCTTAATTTTTTTTTCTAGTCCCTAAAATATCAAAAGTTCTAATTTACCGTTCCTAAACGGTCAAAAACATTATAATTTTAATGATTCTGTCTATACCGATTATCCTACATGTCATGTATAATAGAATGTTTAGGTGGCATTATTTAATGGTTATTTGGCATGACATGGTTTGAATAATATCATAGACTATTGTTGCCTCCTTTGTCGTATCATACATGACAACAACAGTAATGCGCATTACAATAGATCTTCTTTGATCTCAATTATTTAGTGGCCGTTTGATAACGTTGTTATAGTAATATTGTTTGTATTTTTTGAAAATATGTATGAATGAAAAAAGTGTGTGGAAATATGTGTAATGTTTAAAAAATTGAAAACATATATTTAAACACATGTACCAAACAAACCCTATTTTTCCATTGCTTTTATACTTTTACACTCTTTTTTTTAGTTCTCTTTTTTCTTTTTACATCCATTTCATGTATTAAAACATGAATATTTTAGCATTAGTTCTAGATATTAAGGTAAAATAATGGATTCAAACGAGTGTATGTCGATGTTTTCCCTTTACCCTAATCTTGAACCTTTTCCCTACCAATGATGGTCCCACCCTCAATGAGACTCTTACTCCAAAGGCACATTTTTCCATACACGACATTATTATTATTTTTTCCAAATGTTAGTTTTTACTTTGGGGAGTGACATTATTAATATATTTGGCTAATTGGTCTTCCATCTTGAACTTTTCCTCCTCCAATGATGATACCATCTTTGATGAGACTCTTACTTTATTGGTACAATTTTCCATATGCTCGTTAGCCGACATTTTCTTTCAAATGTCATTGTTAATTAGATTATGTATTTGGCCAATTTTTCGATATTGAATGTGACCAATCAAATCATGCAATTCATATTGGTCTTTTATATTTATATATATATATATATATATATATATATATATATAATTCAGTGCTCTCTGTGACCTCTATCTCGTATTAACTAATACAAAATAATCATTAAATAATATTATCTAAGCATTCCATTATATATGCAGAGGATAGAAAGTTAACGTGATTGAATGGATTGTAACGAGATTGTATAATATTTTTAATAGTTTAAGGATGAGGATAAAATTATTAAATAAAAAAAAAAACTTTAAACATATTTTTTATTTAAAAAAAAGTAACTTTTGACATAGCTTGAGGATTAAATCAAATTTATGTAAACTTTAGGGACAAAAGTCAATATTTTTTCCATCCATATACTATTTTCGTTCAAGCATCTTTATAGGAATGCATTAGTGCTCTCATTGGTATAATTTTTTTTCTAAAAAAATGGTCTTGGTGTTTTTATTTTTATTTTTATTTTTATTATTTTTTTCAAATAAGTCCACTTTTTAATGCTTAATAATTAAGGGAAATGTTAAAGAATGGCCTAGAGGTATTGGCTTAGAAACTATTTTTAAAAATATTTTATGGAAAAATGATAAAGCAGTAAATTTTATTGATAGTTTTTTATATTTTTAATAAAAATAGTGGCAAAACTTTTCTAATAAAATTTATTAATAATTGTCTTAAGGACACTTATTAACATGACCCAATATTTAAATTAAGATACTAATCAAGCATTCTGACAAAAATACACACATACACGCCCTAGAACACCCTTTATTATTCTTAAAATAATAATAATAATAATAAAACCCCTTATTGAATGCATAACAACTACGCTTATCTCTTTGCTGGGGCATAGTGGCGTATACCTATGCAATTTGGCAATCAGACACTAAAATTATTGACCTAGGATGCTAAATGAGTGGCCAGCCAGTACCTGGCGGCATCAAATTAATGCATGGGACACTAATAGCATACAACTTATGAGAGATATGATATAATTTTTTCAATCTACGTGTATATTTATGATACCATATAATTATATAAAACTTATATAGTATGAGCTGTGTGTGTAACGGGGATCTCAATCTACGACACCACGCTAAGGGTGTGTTTGGATTGAGCTTATTTTTGCTGAAACTGAAAACTGAAACTGAAAATACTGTAGCGAAATAATTTTTAAATGTGTAAATAGTGTTGTGGGACCCATTTTTAATAAAAAAGTTGCTAAAAAGTGTAATTTGTGGGACTGTAAACAGTACACATATGCACTGTTCACAGTTGACAAAGTCAACTATTGCGGGCTGGAGAAAAAAAAAAAAAAAAAGGAAAACATGGAGAAGAAAACGTAGACGTGTAAACCAAACGGTCACTAAGATTTACAATGGAATCAAAAGCTATATCACGAGCGGCGGCTATGGCTGCAACCTGCAGCATATATGGCATTCTATCTCTCATATATATATATATATATATATCAGTAATTTATTAATTTCTAGTTTTCTACGTATAAATTTATTATACGTACAAAAAATTAATTTAATATATAATTTCTTTATATTTATAAAAAATTTGGTTTCTATTTTCTAAAAATGTATTGATTTAATTAAATAATAAAGGTTTAACTTTGTTATCTTTATTCCATGAGATTCTTCATATGGGAAAAAAAATACACTTTTCTACCTTTACAATATGAGAAAATACACCATGCATCGGATGCATGTTTCTTCCATCTAACATAGAGTTGGACCCCACACGTGAGAGGAACATATGAGAAGGAGAAAACATGCATTAGATACATGGTATATTGCCTCACACATTTCGTATTGGCTTGATCTGCCAAACAAAATGACAATAACAAACTACTTTTTCTTTCTTTCTTTTTTCTTTTTTGGTTGCTAATACCAACGGATCAAATTACTTTTTATTTTAATGAGTATGCAATCACATTGTCAGTTGTCCTTGAATCCATATCTAGCCATGTCATTTTCATTTTAATCCGTATATGCAACTGCAATTTAATTCACAGGTTGGTGTACCATCATGACAAGCTAGTTATAGAGTAATTATAAATTTTATTATATAAATCTTAAAAAATGATGTGTAATGATTTCTTTTTTAAACATTCATTTATTAGATAATTAAAATTCAATAATTACATTGTGTTGTAAAGTATATTTAATACAATATGTAATAGCTTTCAAAAAAAGAAAAAAGAAAAAAGAAAAAAAGAGAGTAATACTAAAGATTTTATAAATAAGTTTTACAAACTAATAGGTCATTAATAAGAAAATTAATAATAACATTAATTTATTGAATTATTGAAATCTACCAATCACATTAATATCTATTTATAAATTTATGCTTATAAATTTATAATAATTTTAGTATTTCTAAAAACAACAATTTAAACATTTATTTATTATATTATTAAAGTTTACTAATTACATTAATTACCATATCATTCAATCTAAGAAATTGAAAAGAATGTTGAATACTATAATTTTTTTTTAATTTAAAATCTAATGGTGCATATGCACTATGCAGTTTCTTGGACAAGGCAGCAATCAAGGACCCGAAAATGGCCGGTGGTATCACTGCAGTAAACAAGTGGTACCTATCAACCCTAACAGATGTTGAAGAAGTGAAATTGATCATTAGAATGTTACCCATTTGGGCTAGCACCATCATGTTTTGGACAGTGTATGCCCAAATGACCACATTCTCAGTCTCACAAGCAACCACCATGGACCGACACATGGGCTCCTTTCAAATCCCCGCAGCTTCCCTAACTGTCTTCTTTGTTGGTAGCATTCTTTTGACTGTCCCAATTTATGATAGAATCATTGTTCCTACAGCTGGAAAAGTGCTTAAGAACCCACATGGTCTTACACCATTGCAACGTATAGGGGTTGGTCTTGTTTTCTCAATCTTTGCAATGGTGGCAGCTGCATTCACTGAAGTGAAGCGTTTGAAAGCCGCACAATCACATGGTTTAGCGAATAATCCAACGGCTGAGATCCCGTTAAGCGTGTTCTGGCTAGTTCCCCAGTTTTTCTTTGTGGGATCTGGGGAGGCCTTCACTTATATAGGACAGCTTGATTTCTTCCTAAGGGAATGTCCAAAAGGGATGAAAACTTTGAGCACAGGGCTGTTTTTGAGCACACTTTCGCTAGGGTTTTTCGTTAGCTCTTTACTGGTTAGTATAGTGCGCAAGGTGAATGGGAACCAGAGGCCCTGGCTAGCTGATAATCTGAATCAAGGGAAGCTTTACAATTTTTACTGGCTTTTGGCAATATTGAGTGCTTTGAATTTGGTGATCTATTTGTTTTGTGCTAAGTGGTATGTGTACAAGGACAAGAGGCTTGCTGAGGAGGGGATAGAGTTGGAAGAAACAGAGCTTAGTTGCCATGCATAAGGGTTTCTCTCACTTTGTTTTAGTTTTAATCTTAAAGCAAGTCCTCTTTGTTGAAGAAATTGTTTAGGATATATAGTGATAAGAAAAATAATGCCAATATGAGGACGTTTGTAACATTATTTTTAGGATATTTGACTTAATTTATATATATACTCATAAAAATTTTGTAAAATATTTCATTTGGGACAATTCATATTTAAAACACAAATAATACTAGAGATACAAATTATTTTATAAATTTTTTTACAAATTGCTGATGTAGCAGGTAATTATTAGTAAATGAAAAAGTGATATTAATGGTAAGGCTAAATAGAAACCAATAAAAAGTCGGCAATATCAACATTTTGTAAAAATATTGTAAAATAGTTTGTAACTGTAGCATTACTCTTAAAACACAAACCAACTTCCTTACGTATCATAACTTGCTATAGCTTTATAATACATCTATGTAAGTGTTTTTTTTTTTTTTTTTTATCCTTTTACGTACAAAGAAGAATATGGAAAGCAAGAATAAACAAAAATGTCAAGAAAATATAGATTTTTGGTAGCAAAGGAAAAGAATGAATGTAAATCTAAATTTAAAATATTTTTTTAATGAGAATCTGTATAATAAAAATAATATCAAATTGATCTTGACGTCAAGACTAAAAATATGGAATTCAGAGTTCAAACGAGCAAAATGTGGCATTGGGAACAAATTCGAGATTTTCAGACCATTCCAGCCTTGACATCAACATTGGGATAATAATGATATCAAGACCGTGATTCCTCAATCTAGGGCTATCCAGAGACCCGGCCAACCTGACCCATCTGCCGCTGCCGATTGATCCCGACTCGTCGCCGACCAAACCGACTTCTTCGGTGGTTGGCGACGGGTTTGTTCCTTCAAAACCCAAGTTTGGCAGGTTGGATGTCGGTTTTCCTTCTCCAAAATAATTTGATCCGATCAACCCACAAAATTTTCGGCAATATTTGGTAGATCTGACAAGATCTAGACCATTTTCGTCAAGATCTCGGCGAGATTTTGCCGAATCTAGTCGAGATCTTGCCGAAAACGGCCTAGATTAGGTAGGATTTGGCAAGTACTCAAAGATTTTGGCAGTTTTTCCTATGTTTTCATGCCAGATTCTCGCCGTTTTCCAAATCTTTGACCTCGACTGACTTACTTGCCTCCTGTTGAAGTTCCAACCCCCCCGATTCGATCATCCTCTCGGTCGGCAATGGGTTGAGATTTCGTCCACCTGATCTAGTCGAATCGGATGTGAGTTGAGCACAAACCCGATTCGACCTGACTTGTGAACATGCCTATCTCAATCAATGAAAGCATAAATAATTATAACAATAATAATAGGCATAAACCCTATATAAGCTATAAATTTTTATTTTTTATTTATTTATAGAGTTTTAACCTATTACGTCTGATTCTAATGATTATGCTATTTATTATCAAACCAAAATACTAATCAGTTTTGATGCATGTACGTTGGCAATTATGCTCTATGGGAGTTCGGTAAATACGTCACATGTGATTTGTCAATTATGATTTGGCATAAACCACATGTAAGCTCTAAAAATATTATTCCAAAAGCTGCCAAAACTTTACTTATTGTTGCACTTAAGTGTCACAATCAACTTTTTCCTAGAAACTTTTGTTTTGGTCATTTTTGGTTGTTAAATAGTACCACAAATGAGCTAATTTTGTTGTAATACACCTCTTCTCTCGACAAAGTAGTGTCATATAAAATAATAAAAAATTTAATTTTATCAACTTTTTCAAAATTGACTTGGGGATAGGAAAGTTTCTTTCAAATTGAGGTGTGTTTACCTCGTTTGTAAATGAGTCAAACTAGGTTTAATATTAAAGTTCATTATTATTTATTTAAATTTATTTTAAATACAAGCTGAGCTCGAGCTTATTGCCAAATTAGATTATATATGCAAGCTTGGTTTATTTTATTCACAAACAAACTCAAGTTGTTTCAAGAGTTACTTGATTAATTTATTTATTTTTACATATTCAGTAAACACTATGACTAAAATTTATTTCTTCTTCACAAATTTATGATAATAATTAATAACTATTATAATTTTTTTTTTTTATAAGATAGAATTCTACTATAGCATAATCTAAGTGTATATATGTGTGAATCTCTCTTCTGGAGACTTGAACCTCGGTCCTTGCCCCCCACACCCTACAAGAACTTATACCTATAGAGTGACCATTATAATTGAAAGTATATTACTTGGGTTAATTAGATGGAATATTGATTTTTGTTCATGAACATATAACAACTAGATTCACCAATCTTTTACAATTAAAAGTTATAAATATTTTTATTAAAAAATTGATGATTTATATCATCTATTAATTACAAGTAATAATTTAATATCTTATCAACTTAAGTACAAACTTATATAACTCAATATTAAATATGTATAAGTATATTTATACTTATAATGATATATTTATTTTTGGTCTTGTTTTTGTTTTGTAAATAAATAAATAAATGAGAACTCCAATGTAAAAGCCTTGATCTAGGAGATAAAATTACATCGGTTGACACATGTTGGGTGGTGATTCTTACATTATATGGAAAACACACAATAATGATGAAAAGCACCGTTCTAATCATCATGATGTTTACATTACCATAGACCATAAAAGTACTCACCTACTCCTTTCAAAATGTTCTTCCTTTAAAGTTGATTGTGAGAGTTATGGGTGAATTGGTTGGCAATATAGCTACATGCAATCCCACAAGAGAAAAAATATATAGTCAAAGTAGAAGATATATTATGTGAGAAATTGGAGGAAAGCCAAAATCTATTAAATTTAGAGAATGGGAAATTGATGATGCACCTTACCTACTTCACGCAACAAATGATAGATAAAGGTTTATATCATACTAATATTATTACAATACAATTATCTTGTGCATGTTGTTGTGCTTGAAATGCTAGGCAGTAGGTGATTGTCATCTCTTTTGTTCTCTAAAGATATGATGTATACATATGTAAGTTTGGATTACACATGCAAGATATGTGCTTGACGTTATATAAAAAAGAGATATAAGATCAAATATAAAAATTATTTATAATACAAAACACAGTTAAATAATTGATTTGAGAAGTGCATGAAAAGTATCGATAAAAAAAAAAAAAAAAAAAAACTCTTTTTTATTATTTATGAAGGAAACTTGAATATTATAATAGAAACATGATACATTACAAATCGATATTGTAGCATATTTCAAATATATATACATGTGCTTAAAAAACATAAGATCACAACTCCAAAAAGAACTCCTAAAAAATTGTTCATTTTTAGTGAAATGGGAAATTTGATTAAAAGAAATTAAGTACTATAAACTACAAAGTCTAGAGTAAATATCACCCAAGTATCATCCAAAAGCTAGTACAAAATACAATGAGTAGGCTTAGAACACAACACAAAGGATTCACTACAAATGTTTCCTTCCTCTGCCAAAAAATTCACATACTAATTTCCTTTTTGTGCAATGAGTAGGCTTAGAATAAAACACCAAGGATTCATTACAATTGTTTCGGAAAAAATTGGCTTTTGCCCTTTTTAAAAAAACAATCCAGCATTTTGCCCTATATCCCAAACTAATTAGGGAAATGCTATTCTTTTGAAACTCGATTTTATCAAAATCGAGTTAAGCCCTATAGTGGCATTTTTAAGGAGCCTATAATGACGTTTTAAGGACCTATAGTGGGGTTTTTCAACTCGATCTCCATAAAGTCGAGTTATAGGCAAAAAAAAAAGAAAAAAATTGCATGTAACTCGACTTTAGGGAGATCGAGGTAAAAAACGTCACTATAGGTCCTTAAAACGTTACTATAGGCTCCTTAAAACGGCACTATAGGGCTCCATAATTTTTTTTATTTTTTATAACTCGATTTTGAGAAAATCAAGTTTCAAAAGAGGGGCATTTTCCTAATTAGTTTAGGAAATGAGGCAAAATGCTGGATTGTTTTTTTAAAGGGGCGCCTGCCCATTTTCTCCCAATTGTTTCCCTCCTTCGCCAAATATACATACTAATTTTCTTCGTTTAGGACATGTTGGAGGTGAACTTTTTCAAAAACTTGAAATAAAGACTTGCAATCTGACATAATGAGAATAATATTTGTTAGATTCTAAGTACTTAGGAACTAATATATTAGAACTCTAATTTGTATTGTTGGCAAACCATGATCAAAACAGGTTTTTAGTCTTGTTTTAGACTTGGTCAAAGTATGTGTTTTATATAAAGTTGGAATCGAGCTGATGCAGAATTCATTGTGCAATTCGGTCTGGCTCGATCGATCGAGAATTAGACTCGACCAATCGAAAATAGGGCAAAATGTTTTTTTTACAGAATTTCTAACTCAGTCCTAAGCCCATATAACGTGTAGGGTTTTATATTTTGCCATAGGTGGGGAAGGGAAACCCTAGCCACGTTTTTTAGGTAGCTCTATTTTGCTGTGTGTGTGAATCTCTTGTGAGATCTGAGAGGTGGTTGCCTTCACACATACTTAGGATTATCAAGAAGGATATTTCATTGAGAGCTTGATGATCATTCAGTTGCTGCAACAAAATCTTAAAGATACACAAGCATGAGTGCTTGTACTGCTGGAGAATCCAAGAAAGAAGGAGTCAGTGATCTCGGAGCTGTCATGTGGTCATGGTAGTAAGTTTTCTACATGAGGTAGCAATAGGATATTAGTGGTCTAAGTTGCTATTGTAAAACTTCGATTCTTTCATAGTTGATTCGGTTTACCTTGAGGATAACTAGGCTAAATCCTCCCCAGGTTTTTACCGGTGTGGTTTCCTGGGTCATCATATCTTTGTATTCTTTATATTCCACACTTTACATTGATATGATTATATAATTGTGTTAACCTAGATCTAAAATTTGGACTAAGTAATCACTTGGCTAATTAACTAGGTTAATCCAATTGTGTTTTAAGGGGTCTAAAAACAAACAATATTGATTAGGATGTTTTGAAATGTAAATATGCCAATTGCATACTCCAAAATTTTGATGAACATAATGGATTAACCAAATAGAGCACATAACTATAATGGATTAACAAAAAAGAGCACATATCTTTTTGATATAGAAAGATAAAGTGATATACAATACACTAATAATGAGTTTTTTTCCTAATTAGTTTTAATATATTTTTCAAAAATGGATATCTACCATTATACTTAACTTGAAATTATATATCTATTGCTTTTTTTTTTCTTGGAAGATCATAGATGTAGTTAATAATTAACCTATGTCATTATTTTCCACAAATTTCAAATCTTAATACTTTTTTAATGTATATTATATGTAGCATTAAGTATGTATAAGTATATTTTAAACATTTGTACACTTTATATTCGCGAGCACACTATTATGTTTAAACATGACTAAGTAAATGAACCTAAGTAAGTTTTTTCTATCGAGTTGAACTCGAACTTGTTTAAAAACAAGTCATTTATTTATAACTCTAAGCACTAAGTAGCTATAAAAAGAAATGAGAAATGTGGAAAGGAAAACAATATAGGTGGGTCGGGGGTAGGAAGTACAAAACTTTTCTTTCAAACAAGCCTAATGAGGTGCTAAATTTGATGAGGAATTCGTGCAAAGCCCATTAATTAATTTATTATATACCGTCTTGCAGTGGCAAAGCTAGGAATTTATCTTTGAGGGGCCATATATACTTTTTTTTTTTTTGGTGGGTATGAAATGTAAAATAGTAATGTATAATACTTCATAACTCAATATGTGCTATAAACAAAAAGTATACTATTTTTTGAATTACTGTTTTCATTTTTTTTTGAAGAATGAGTCAATATTCCTAAACTTACCCATGAACCTAGATTTATCAAATTAAATATCACTCATTAAATAAAATGACTTAGATTTTTAAAAAATATACTAAAAAAAACCTAATAGTTTAAAAATTGCTAAATAAAAGACAAATAATCATTCAAATGTCAATGCATAAAAAAATATAATAAACAACAACTAAAAATACATGTTAATATAGTAGTATATGGTGTATATAATATATTGATTATTACAATAATAAATAATATATTATAAGGAATATAAAAAACAAGGCTATGAAAAGTAAAGTAAAAAAAAAAAAAAAAAACAAAAAAATACAAATGCAAACTACCTAACCTAGGAAAGAGTTTTATGGGCCAACTGGTCTCAAGTAGGGGCATAAATAGAGCACTACACAGTGTGTGTGATTAGGGGTGTGCAAAAAGTCACCGTCTCCGATCGAACTGACCGGTGCCGATCTTCCTGCATCGCCACTGCAACCGATCGACGAAGCCAATGCCGGTGATCGAAACACGAAAGGAGTTCCAATGCCAGTGCGGTGCAGTCACCGAAGCAGAAAATTTGAAACTGAGACATGCCGAACCAAACAATATCTGTATATGGTTTTGAGAGTTTGGATACAGTGTTGTTTTACCGGTCTTCATTTAATTTAATTTTTTTTAATAAAACTTTGTCGTATTGGGTGTTACTAAAAAAAAAAAAAAAACCATGCCGTTTTATGCTAGGTTTTCAAATTTCTACCCTAGTATAAATTCATTCTATTCTCTCTCATAACCCTTAACTCTCTCTCTCTCCTCTTACCTCTCACTTGACATAGTGACACCTCGCCTCTGAGCTCTTGCCATCACCGCATGACTCAGCTGGCCTTTGCAGCAGGCGCTCGCTCACTAGTCACTGTGGCAAACCACCAGTAAGCCATTAAGCCCCTCTCCTCTCTCATCTCTCAGCAAAAAGTCCAAACTAAGTAAATATCATGTTGTTTTGGACTTTTGGGGGTTGTTTTGTTTATGTGCAATATCATGTTATTCTTCACTAATGGCATTTGGCAAGCATTAGCAATTTCTCAAAACCAAAATACCCCATTGAAAAATAATGTACATGCTTGCACCCTTGTTTTGTGCTGAATCATATTATCATATAGTTTATACTTTATACTATTACTATGTACGAAATTATCACAGTTTATACTTTATAATATTATAATAGTCTACTAAGTACTAACCTTTTTTTTTCTTCAACATTTTAATTTTTGAGGGAGATGGAGATTGAGAGAGTTCTCACCTTCAATCCTTCACTGAGAGGTAATTACTAATCACTCACTATATTTAGCATTTTGATTTTAAATTTTTAGTACTTAGTAACAACTGCTTAGTAACAGATTTATATATATATATATATATATATATATATATATATATATATAATTTTTAATGTTTCAAACTAACCAAACCGATTAAACTGACCGTAAGAAACTGCATCGCTATAGGTTGAAAACCGACCCTAAGCAATATGCATAAGTTTTAATTACGAAAAAACTGATCCCTATAAGTTCGGTAACAAATTTGAGAAAAAACCATGCTGACTGAACTACGCACATCCTAAGTGTGATAGTCAAGGATGAGGGGTTAAGGCCTGCAGCATAACCATAGTCACACAAATTGAGTCACAAATTAAGGGGCCCACGACACTGACAAAGACAATGACAAATCACAAATTGAGTCACTTTTTCTTCTTTCTTGTCTAATAGTAGTAGTTTGAACACGTAGTACAAATAATAAAAAAACAAAGGGCTCGTTTAGTTAGAGATTTCTAGTATCGTTATTTAAGTGTTGTGAAAATATGTATAGGTTAAAAAGTGTTATGAAAATATGTGTTTTAGTATTTAAACACTGAAAATTGTTATTTACACACATGTACCAAACACTTCCTAAAAGTCTGAAAAGAAAAGAATTGAAAATCTAAAAAGATAAATAAAAAAGAAAAAAAGAAAAAAAAAAAAGGCAAAGGCAGTGGTGAGAAGAAGGCAAAAGAAGAAAAAGAAGAAGAAGCCAAGTCCCCAACGGAGACACAGAGAGAGAAAGAGAGAAAGAGAGAGTCACTTGTGTGAAAAAGAATGCTTCTACAATTGTGTGGGAGACTTGTGGTGTGGCATAGCAACAAAGTTTATGACTTTTCATTTTTTCTATTGCTATATACAAGTAAGCGCTAGATGTGTTTGGATGAAAATTATAATTTTTTTTTTCTTTTATTTGTTGAGATAATTGTTAAAATATTCATTGTAAAAATGCTAAATGTTTAATTATTATAATTTGTTGACCTATGTATTAATAGATTATATTTTATTTAAATAAAAATTATATTAATTTTTTTAAATTTTTGAATATATATGTATATTATCAAGTACTAGGGCTGATAAGGATTTTAAAAAACTTTCAAATTGTTTAGAATATTTTCAGAAAAAAATTTAATTTTTTCAAAACTTTTGGGGGAAGGGGACCAAGGCACCTTTCGGTCCTCAAGTGGCTCTGCCACTGGCATCTTGTACACCACTTTTTAACCAGATTCTTTATAGTGTATATTTATCAAAAGCAACACCATGTTTCTGCAGACCACGGAATTGCATAAAGAATGATAACACACCAAATCTTTGCTCCTGATTTCTAAGACTGGTATCAACCAAATCGTTGCTCGTGATCTCTAAGACTGGTATTAACTGGGCCGATATCTACAGAATAATACACATTTAGCAATGTGAGACTACGTGAAACTTTTTTTTTTTTTTTTTTGTAAACATGCACTGTTTTCCGGTCATGTAAAAAAAATTGGAGATAGAGTCCCACTCCCACCAACCAAAAATAAAATAAAAATCATTAGCATGAATGCCCAAATTAGTCTACCTCTCAACCTCTCAATAATTCGAGGATCACATAAAGCAGCATTACAATCGATCACGCAAACTAAATCAATAAATAAATGATGAATTATGCAAGGTGTAGTTCATTCATGCGAGCAAATGTAGAACTAAAGACGTTCAAGCCCAATTCTTCTTGTTGTCAAACAACTGTAAAGCTATTCATTTCGTATTGAAAATTGCACTAGTACTACTAGGATTAGGACTGTCCAACATAAGATGTCAATTTCCACAATCAAACCCGCACTTGCATATTAATTATCTTTCCTTTTAATACTACCACCAAACCATGCATTAGCCTGGTCTACTTTTTACAAAAGTAGAGTGCAAAAACTTTTTACCCCCACGAGGGAGATATGCATTGGTACCAATTGGCCAGGTTACGAATATATATGTTTATCCAAACTCTATGGAAGTTCCACTATTTTTTTCTTGTTAAAAAAAATGTGTTATCTTGATATTGTGGGGGGAAAAGGTTGCTTTTGTACGGCTTTGATTTCTGTTGCTACTGTGAGAAAGTAGCCTTCCTTCTAGTGAGATGGGGTCGGGGAATACTTTTTGAGTTGAAAATCACATTAGGAGGTTTACATGCCACCTTCCCCAAGGTGGTTAGTTTTTTCACACCTAGTTAGTCAACTCAGGAAGGCGTTATATACTTTTATGGATTAAAACAAGCAAACTCTGGCTTGAAAGCAAGATTGACAATAAACTTCTAGAATGGACTTTTCTTGTATTAAGAGATCATCAAAAGCTAGCGCACAAGAAATTAGGAAATCGAAAAAGTACTTGAAGCTAGAAATCATCTTAATGATAGAATTGCGTGAAAATTAGTAACCTAAATGTGGCGTTTGGTACGGGGTAATGTTTTGGATTCCTAGGAATGTTTAAAAATTCACATGTTTGGTTGCAAATTACGCCAGGGAATCAGATGCCAGGGGAATCTGGATTCCCCCCTTAAACCCCTCTCAGTAGGAATGTGATTCCCTTTAAAACAGGTGGGTATCTAGATTCCCAAGCTTAAAGGAAATTGTATTTTTTATAAATTGACAATTTTAACCCATTTTCCTTATCATTTAAGCAATTAAGATAAAATATAAAACAAATCATAAATATCTTTTTTCTTATCTTTATCTTTTCCTGCCAAAACAACATAAACATGATAGATAACTTTGTTAATATATTTTTTAACAAAGTTCTATTTAGATTTTACGTGTGGAAAAAAAAGTTTGAAGAGGACCCTTCATTATTGTCAGGTATTCACTTTTACTCTTGGTTTTGTTTAGTTGCTAGAAATATAGATCTGGATTGGTGGCTTCATCTTTTTTTTTTTATAATTGTTTTATATATATATATATATATATATATTATAGATTAATGGCTTTGTTTCTAGATTCATATGTTAGACTACAATTTTAATGAATGTGTTGCTAATTAATAGTTTATATTTTGTTTTTCATTATTTATTTAGAGGAAGATATTTTTTTTAAAGGACTAATTAATAGTTTATATTTTTTTTTCATTATTTATTTAGAGGAATATTTTTTTAAAAGGACTTGGTAGTTCACATTCAAATCGAAGGATAGAATGAGAAAAATAAATAATTCATTTAAGATTTTTGGGAATAAACCAAACATTATCATCTCACATTCCTAAAAATCTTAAGAGATTCCCAATGAAACCAAACATAGGAATAGCTACATTCCTAGGAATTTGATTCATAAGAATCACATTCCTAAGAATTTAGATGCTAGGAGTAATGTGGATTCCCTCATACCAAATGCCACCAAAGGGAATTGTTACAAGGATCAATACTCATCGCCATCGGCCATGACCTACACTGCAAATCCCTTTGTTTAGGCCTTTAATTAATTATTTTTGCTTTTTATAGTAATTTTTTCTCTAATTATAACTTTTAATTTAAAAGTCAGAATAATATCCCATCTATTTCAGGACATTTCCTAGCAGCCATAGAATTTAATTTTGTACTTCTCTCTGTAAGGTTGAAGGGTCCAGATAAGGGTAGTGGCCGTGGGCTGCATCCAAGGATGTCAAAGAGCCCGAAAACAAGCACGTATTAGTAAAGACAAGTAGACTGCAGGGCTGAGGAAGAGATCAGATCATAATGAACCGATGATGTTGTTCGAGGAGCAATCCTTCCTCAGCCAACAGCGAGGAAAGCTAAAGTCCAACCACTCATCAAGTATTGGGCATTGGGCAATTGTGCTTGGGAGGATAAGCTTTAGAGAGATGTGAGTCAATAGAGAATTGAGAAATATCTGGGAAGAAAGGTGTTACTACCACATTGAATGCTCTGCATCTACCCCCCTAGCCACATTCATGTCAAAGTGATACCTGAACAATAATTTTCAGCCTTACAACTACCCATAAAGACTTCAAGAATGTGCTAATGGGACAAGTATCAAGGAGATTAGCAATCTGACTTACACGTGAAGGGCTGAGATGAAAGAGATGAAGGTAATATAGAAGGGAATGAATCCATTACAAAAGGGGCATGAGAAAAATACAAGAAAAAGATATTTGTAACCAAGAACTTGCTTTGTATAAGTCTGAAAATATATTCAAGAACAAACCATCATCAGACTTGACTGAGGATAACTTTTCTTTCTCAACTCGTTGTTTATAGTCACTCCTAACTCAAGCTAACCCGAATTGGTTCTTATTGGTCTCACTAAACATTCAACTTCAAACCCACTCTCTAACAAATTCATTGTTGTGGGCCTATTATGTCATTGTCCATATCCATTGGGCTCTGAACCAAACCTCGCCCTTACAATTAGCGTCGTCTGTGGGGAGATGAACATTCTTGAGTTTGTGCAATCATGGTGGGTTCAAGGCCAAACCAAGAGGAATCTGTGGGATCTCAACGTCATGACCATTTCGTTAACCTGGAACGAAGGAGAGATCGTGAAGTAAGTGTGCATACTACTCATACCAATCGAAGCCACTCTTGAACAGGAAGCCATCTTTCACATGGGGAGAATACTAGAAACTTGCAACCGGAAATAGATCATCTACAGAGGAAGTTATGTTGTAAGCAAAGGAGGGAGTCTCCATCAAGCTCAGGATCCTCATCTGATGGTGATAGCAATTATAGACCTAGATTACGAACACCTCCTAGTGAGTCTTTTTTTTATAATGAAGAGCATCGTCATAAGCGAAGGAGTAGGAGCCCAACCTACAGGGGCTTGGGAAATGATGCTATCAGTAAGGCTTTGCACCAAATCTCAAAGTCCCTATTTACACGGAAGATTGAGAGGGCAAAACTTCCTCGACAGTTCACACAGTCAACTTTTACCATGTACAATGGAAGGACAAACTCGGTGGAGCGTGTAAGCCATTTTAATCAAAGGATGGCAGTTCATTCAAGGAATGAGGCACTGATGTGTAAGGTATTTCCATCCAGTTTGAGGCCCATGGCAATGAGATGGTTTGATGGGCTAGAGGAGGGCTCTATTAACTCCTTTCAAGAGCTTACCAGAGCCTTTGGAGCTCGATTTGTCACGTGTAGCAGGGTTTCTCGCCCTCTGGATTCCTCGCTATCAATGGCAATGAGGGAAGGGGAAACTTTAAAGATTTGATAGGTATTGGGAGATGTTTAATGAAATAGATGGAGATTTTGAGGATGCTGCCATAAGGACGTTTAAGGTCGGGATCCCCACTGAGAATGAACTGAGGAAATCCTTGACTAGAAAATTTGCACGCAACATGCGTCAGTTGATGGATCGTATTGATGAGTACAAACGGGTTAAAGAAGATCAATAGCAGGGGAAGGGGAAGGCCAAAGTGATTCCCTTGACCGAAGAGATTTCAGTTTAGATAGGTATAACAGCAATAGGGCAAGAAGGGACTTTCCAAAGCCTGGAGGGCAGTCCACGGCACAAGCAGTTAACACAGTTTTCAGGAAACCTGTGCACTAGATCCTTAACAAAATAAAAAATGAGCCGTATTTTAAGTGGCTAAACAAAATGGGAAGAGATCCTTCTCGGTGCAATCAAAGTTTGCATTGCCAATTTCACCAAGATCGTGGGCACACTATGGAAGATTGTAGAACCTTGCAAGATTTCTAGAGCAACTGGTCAAGGCTGGGAAATTGAAGCAATTCTTGCTTCAACCATCTACGTAAGGAAGTCAGGTCAGACTAGTCCCTCAACGAGAGAACTATCTAAAACCATCCTTGGGAACAATCAATGTAATTCTGGTAGCCCTAGGCTGAGTAGGCATATATCAATCCAAGGTAATGTTTGTGTCAAACTCACATGGTGAAGATCTCACCCCTGTGTTTAAACGAGGGAAGGTGCAAGCCCAACCAATTTTGAGTTTCTCTAATGAAGATAAGACCAGAACTCATCATCCCCATGATGACGCATTGGTGGTTACCGTTCAGATTGAAGGGTATAATGTGAGAAAGGTCCTAGTAGATTAGGGTAGTGGTGCTAAGATCATGTACCCAGATCTGTATAAAGGGCTTAGGCTTAAGCCAGAGGATCTGGCCAGTTATGACTCACCCCTGGTGGGATTTGATGGGAAGACTTTTGTCCCAAAGGGTATGATTAAACTACCCATTCAGGTGGGCTCCAGAGTAGTGGAGGTCAATTTCATTGTGTGGATTCTTATTCCCTTTATACTGCAATTTTGGCAAGACCGTGGCTTAATGCTATGGAAGCCGTGTCTTCAACTCTGCACTTGAAGGTGAAGTATCCCTCTAGGGACCAAGTTGAGGAGCTAGTTAGAAGCCAAGTCATGGCAAGGCAATGCTTGGTCACTGCTGTTAAGCAACAATCTAAAGGCGAACCCTTGGTGTCCTTGGACAAGGCTTTATAGCAACTAATGGAGGTAGAAGCTTCCTCATGTGCCATGAATGAAGAAGCTAAATGCGAGGCGTTGGAAAAGGCTACAATAAATGCTGATGAAGAAAAGTTTTTTCAAGTTGGGGTACAATTGCCTCTTCAAGAAAAGGAGGAGCTGCTAGCTTTCTTACGAGAAAATGTGGATGTCTTTGCTTGTAGCGCTTATGAAGCTCCTGAAGTGGATCTGGATTTTATATGTCACCACCTGAATGTCAATCCAAATGTTGTTCCAAAGAAGCAACCACCTCGACACTCATCTAGGGAACACGTTGAGGCTGTTAAAGAAGAGGTGACAAATCTTAAGCGTACAGGGGCAATAAAGGAAGTCTTTTACCCGAAATGGTTGGCCAATATGGTGGTAATGAATAAGAAGAATGGGAAGTGACGAGTGTGTGTAGATTTGATGGATTTAAACAATTAGTGGATGCTACGGTTGGACATCCTTGGATAAGCTTTTTGGATGCCTTTTAGGGGTACTATCAAATACCATTAGTCGTGGCCAACTAGGAGAATACTGCTTTTGTCACACCCACTAGGAATTATCATTATAAGGTGATCCCTTTTAGATTGAAGAATGCGGGGTTTACTTACCAAAGGATGATAACTAGAATGTTTGAGTCCCAATTGGGTAAGAATATCAAGGTCTACATTGATGATATGGTTGTGAAGAGCAAGGTGGTTGCCGAGCATTTGAGGGACCTCGGAGATATCTTCGAAGTGTTGAGGAAGCATAAATTGCGCCTTAATGCTTCTAAATGTTCTTTTAGTGTTAGCTCGAGTAAGTTTAGATCAAGAACCTCTTTGGTTACAAAACTCAATGGCGTACAAACACGGTAGCTTCTTCAAGAGAAAGATGAACGAGGGCAAATTCTGTCTCCGGTCACAATTTGCATGAACAAAACTTTGCCTCATACTTGCGTAACTTTTTACGGCTCTTAAAATAATCCTTATATAGGTTTAGGGTTGTGAGAAAAGAAAACTCAAACATGTATACACAGATTGGTGTGAAATCAGATCTGAAAAACTGATTTTCATAAATCTCAATAGATAGGTTATTTATCGAGCAACTATCGAGCATTGAGCTAAATCTGCCTTTTAAACCTCGATAGATGCTATCTGTCAAGCTAACTATTGAACTTTAAAATTCAACACTTTTTCACTTGTTTCTTGGACAAATTTGCATGGTTTTAACACTTGGACTTGAACTCTTGTTCTTTAAAGTATTAAACACATTCTAGATCTACCCAATTACAAGTAAAATGCATTTTCTCAAAGGATTAACCAATTCTAAATGACATATGTTCCTAACACGATTCACATTATGTCCTAACAACATCCACATGGGAGTTTAGGTTTTCATGATGAAGTCTTAAGTCAAAACATCACGTTAGATTTTCTTACGTTAAAATCATGTTCATGCATAGTTAAAATAAATAAATGCGTCATTGTATATGGAATAAATTAAAGGTTACTTAATTTCATATTTTGATCTAACCTTGAGTTTGCTCATGATAAATGAATCTTTTTTTTTTTTTTTCCTATCATTTATGTCACTTGTGTTGTTCCCATGACATGTGACGGTATCAACACTTTTCTCTTATAATTCTTTTTGTGCTGTAATTGTATATGGGTAAATTATCAACGGCAATTACGTAGTGGGAGACCTATTTTTGGATTTGATAGAGAAAGTTCCTAATACCTTTTTACATTGTAATTTAGCCTTCGGGTTAAGGATGTAAAATAAAGCTTCATGTTTGAAATATTGTTCTCTTTAGATTGTGACAAAGTCAAAAGCCATGTAGTTTTTTGTTTTAATAGGTTGTAACCTACTAACCTAAGATCAAAGCCTTGTAACCTTTTATTTATATATATATATATAGAAATAAACGAATTATTTTGCAATTCAATAAAAATAAAATTTTTTTCTTAATTCTTTTTTCACTAAAACTAAATTAAGTTGTGACTTCATGTGTATCCTTTAATCTAAGATGGAGTATAACAATAGTTGAGTTCCTATTATGAGACTCGCTATTACGGGACACTTATATCATATGATAGCACCAGTAGCTAAGCTTGGAATATTTGCTATCCAAGACTATTTTGTTCTCTTGGCTAAAAAAAAAAAAAATTTTGTTCTTTGTTTTTTTTTTTTTTTTGGTGAAACGGAAACGTCTATTTTGTTCATATATGATATGTTTATATTTGAATGGATTACAGAATTGTGGCAGCAATACGATACGGGCCAGTGGACATGGGCTGGATATCCAGTGTCCCAAGAACAGTAGAACTTTCAATTGTTTTAGGACTGAGTAGAACTTTCAATTGAAATCCAAAGACACGGTACCTCCTTGGAATGTATGTGGCAATGTGACCCCAGTATGTTCACGGCGAAACAAAAGAAACAAATATAGGCACCATAACGGCTCTAAAGTCTTAACCTTCCATTCCCATTAAGCAACTCAGATTTGTTAAGAGTTGAAACTAATAGTCTGCTTCACGTAAGTAAGAATGAAAATCTAGCTGCCCGTCAAATACCAAGGCATGAGGACCAAAAGGTCTGGTCACAAGATATTGATACTGGACAAGGCATAATTTTATGACATCAGTCATTTCCGGATTTTATTGGTTGATTGCTAGCACATTGGATAGTCAAGAAGAAATGACATTCTTAATCGCCTGAACAAGGAACTTGCAGTTTCGAAATTATGTATTAAAAAAAAAACATCTTTGTTTCTTTTTATTATTTCAAATAAAGAAAGTACAAATAAATATGAAATAAATGCTCAGCCAAGGGCTAGCACAGTTTAGAACGAGAGAGAGAGAGAGAGATTACATTACACAAGCTAACCCCCACTGCAGACATGGACAACGTTAAAAAGATAAACTAGACATCTGACCTAACCATTGCCATATGCTTGATGTAGGGAATTTTAACCAAAAATTCCAACCTGTGAGAAACAAAACAAATAGAGAAAACACACGTCAAAGAAAACAATCACACGCACAAGACAATATTTACGTGGTTCGGCAATTTGCCTACGTCCATGGAGTTGCAGGGATTTCACTATAAAATAAGGAGATACAATAGTGCACAAGAACACTCTCAAGAAACCCAATTCCCAATACACCCTAATTCTCTTTCACCCACAAGACAAGAAAACACTATTCTTTCTTCTTATGCGGCTGCTAGGTTATTAGAAATTATCTCTAATTCTCACTGCTTACCAAGTATCACAAACCTAATATATATATATATATATATATATATATATATATATATATATATATATATGTAGGTCGGCTTGTACTAGGAATTATAATCCTAGTTGAATTGGGTTTCCTAATACTGCTTGTATTTGGTTTAGAAGAATAATTGGGCTTGGTAATTCAAGCCACACACGGCCCACTTCAACAAATCTCCACCTTGGCTTGAATTGATCAAGCTACATGAGCAAACTTCTCCATCGCCTCCACCTTAGGCCTTAAGGGCTCACAAGCTGCAAACATCAACCACAAGCCTCCATAATACAATCCTTCATCCCTGCAACTCATCCTCCTGTCCTCAAGCTAGAAGACCAATTGAAGCTGCGCACAGCTTCAACTTCTCAATAGTGACACCCTTAGTCAACATGTCTGCCGGGTTCTTAGATCCATAAATCTTCTCAAGCATTACCAGCTTATCTTCAACAAGGTAACGGATAAAGTGGTATTTTGTCTGTATGTGCTTCGACTTTGAATGAAAAGCCGAATTTTTGGCAAGAAAGATTGCACTCTGACTGTCACTGTGTAGAATGCCCATCTCCCGCTTCTTACCCAATTCATCTAAGAAACCATGTAGCCAAATCATTTCCTTTCCAGCTTCAGTTGCTGCAACATACTCAGCTTCTGTACTAGACAAAGTAACAATCTTTTGTAGATTTGAAGCCCATGATATAGCTGTACCACCCAGAGTAAAAACAAACCCAGTAGTACTCTTTCTACTATCAATATCACCAGCAAAATCAGCATCTACATAACCCTGCAGTTTCAAACTTGCACCTGTGAAGCAAAGACATGTATCTGATGAACCCTTCAGATATCTCAGAATCCACTTGACTGCCTCCCAATGCTGCTTTCCAGGCCTACTCATGAATCTGCTCACAACTCCCACTGCATGTGCAATGTCTAGCCTTGTACACACCATAGCATACATTAAGCTGCCAATAGCTAAGGCATAGGGCACCTTGCTCATATGGTCCCTTTCTTCCTCTGTCTTCGGTGACTGTTCTTTGCTTAGTTTGAAATGACTACCCAAGGGTGTGCTCACTGGTTTAGCTTCATTCATGTTGAATCTGCTAAGGACTTTCTTCACATACTCTGACTGTGAAAGCTTCAATGTACCATTAGCCTTGTCTCTAATGATTCTCATGCCAAGGATTTGCTTTGCAGCTCCCAAATCCTTCATTGCAAACTGTTTGGACAATTGCTTTTTCAGATTATTAATCTCCTCAATGCTAGACCCTGCAATAAGCATATCATCCACATACAACAGTAATATAATGTAAGAATTGTCAAAAGACTTAACATAGCAACAATGATTAGCTTCACATCTCTTGAACCCAATTCTATGCATAAAACCATCAAATTTCTTGTACCACTGTCTTGGAGCTTGTTTTAGGCCATACAAACTCTTTCTCAGTTTGCAGACTAGATTCTCTTGTCCCTGAACAATGAACCCTTCTGGCTGAATCATGTAAAGGTCTTCTTCCAAGTCACCATGAAGGAATGCTGTCTTCACATCTAACTGCTCAAGATGTAAGTTTTCTGCAGCCACCATTCCTAGTACCAATCTAATTGTTGACATTTTCACAACTGGAGAAAATATCTCTGTGAAGTCAATGCCCTCCTTCTGCTGGAACCCTTTAACAACTAATCTGGCCTTGTAACGTTTGCTACCATCATGCTCATTCTTTATTCTATATACCCACTTGTTGTGCAAAGCCTTCTTTCCTACTGGCAATTCAGTCAATTCCCATGTCTGATTCCCCAACAAGGAATCCATCTCATCCTTCATGGCTAACTCCCACTTGCTTGAATTCTCATCTCTCAAGGCTTCATCATAACACTCTGGCTCACCACCATCAGTCAACAGGAGATAATTTAGAGTGGGTGAATAACGATGTGGAGGTCTAATGTTCCTGGAAGATCTCCGGACTTCAGCTATAGGTGTACTCTAATCTACCTGTGAATTTACATTCTCCTTATCTTCTTCACCCCTTTTCTGGACAGTACTTTCAGTCAATTCATCTAAGTTGACAAACTCAGATTTCTTTTGATCTATCTCTGCAACATCTGATACTACAGTTGACCTGTCCTTGTACATAACTTGTTCATTAAATATTACATTTCTACTTCTGATGATTTTCCTGTTTTGTTCATCCCAAAACCTATAGCCAAATTTCTCATCACCATAGCCAATGAAAAAACATATTTTTTACTTTGCATCAAGTTTACTACGAGCATCAGAATCAATATGAACATAAGAAACACAACCAAAAACTTTTAAGTGTGAAAACTTTACCTCTTTACCGCTCCAAACCTCCTCAGGAAGTCTGAACTCCATGGGAACTGAAGGTCCTCGGTTTATCAGGTAAGCTGCAGTGCTAACAGCATCAGCCCAAAAAGTTTTTGGTAGTCCAGCATGCAACCTCATACTCCTAGCACGCTCATTGAGAGTTCTGTTCATGCGCTCAGCCACACCATTCTGCTGTGGTGTCCCAGGAATGGTCTTCTCCATCCTAATTCCCTGTGCAGCACAATACTCACTAAACCCTCCATCTATGTACTCTCCTCCATTATCTGACCTCAAACATTTTACTTTCAAACCTGTTTCTGTCTCAACCATGGCCTTCCACTTCTTAAAGGTTTCAAATACATCTGATTTATTATTCAGAAAATAAACCCATACCTTTCTGCTTGAGTCATCAATGAAAGTGATGTAGTACGTTGAACCTCCAAGGGATGCAACTGGAGAAGGCCCCCACAAATCAGTGTGTACTAACTCCAATTTTGCAGCCTTTGGTGTCCTGCCAGTTTTCAAGAAGCTCACCTTTTTCTGCTTTCCTAAGATACAACTTTCACACATGTCAAAATCAATGGACTTCAATTCTGGTAGTTTTCCTTTTGACAGCAGCATCTTCATCCCTTTCTCACTCATATGACCAAGTCTGCGGTGCCATAGGCTTGTATCAGTACTTGCATCAACAACTGCAATTGTGTCTCTTGGACTTGAGGTCATGTACAGAGTACTAGTCTTCTTTCCACGAGCCAATACCCTAGCTCCCTTTGTAACCTTCCAAGTACCACCAACAAATAGTATTGCATGTCCTTCATCATCAAGTTGTCCAACAGAAATCAGATTCCTCCTCAGGTCAGGAATATGTCGAATCTTCTCCAGTAACCAAACAGACCCATTGGGCAACAATATTCGAACATCTCCCATACCCACAACATCCAAGGCTGAACCATCAGCCAAATACACTTTACCAAAATCACCTGCAACATAATTCTGTATGATTTCTCGACGTGGAGTGGTATGAAACAAAGCTCCTGAATCCAAAACCCAATCATCAAGTGGACTGTCTATTGCAAGAAGTAATGCATCATGTACCTCTTCTGTTACAGCATTAGCAGAGTCATCTTCATTCTTCTTCTTAGGACTTTTGCATTGATTCCTAAAGTGACCTGTTTTCCCACAATTCCAACATTGTACTTGTTGGCCTGATCTAGATTTACTTCTGTTCCGATTAGAATTTCTGGATTTTGATCTACCCCGATTTGAATTTCTGTCTTTACCTCTTCCTCTTGTCTCAAGGTTTAGGGCAGAACCAGATCCTGAGGTTTCACCTGCATCTCTTCGGCGAATCTCCTCAGCCAAAATTAAATCTCGTATATCATTGTACTTGAGCTTTTCCTTTCCTGTAGAATTGCTTACTGCCATCCTCATTGCCTCCCAACTGTTTGGCAAAGAAGCCAAAACGATCAATGCACGGATCTTATCATCAAAATCAATTTCTACAGACGACAATTGATTTGTGATAGTGTTAAATTCATTCAGATGTTGTGCTACTGATGCATTCTCTGCCATCTTCAGATTGAACAGTTTCTTCATCAAATGCACTTTATTGTTTACTGACGGCTTTTCATACATACCAGACAAAGCCTTCATCAGATCTGCTGTGGTCTTCTCCTTTACAACATTGTGTGCAACAGACCTAGACAGAGTTAACCTGATAACTCCTAGTACCTGTCTGTCAAGAAGAGCCCATTCCTCAGCCTTCATAGCCTCAGGTTTTGTCCCTAAAAGAGGCAGATGCAATTTCCTCCCATAGAGATAATCTTCAATCTGCATCCTCCAATACGCGAAGTCTGTGCCATCAAACTTTTCTATTCCAAACGCCTTTCCTGCTTCCTCTGCCATTGCTCCCACTCAAACCTAACCCTAGGCTCTGATACCAGTTGTAGGGAATTTTAACCAAAAATTCAAACCTGTGAGAAACAAAACAAATAGAGAAAACACACGTCAAAGAAAACAATCACACGCACAAGACAATATTTACGTGGTTCGGCAATTTGCCTACGTCCACGGAGTTGCAGGGATTTCACTATAAAATAAGGAGATACAATAGTGCACAAGAACACTCTCAAGAAACCCAATTCCCAATACACCCTAATTCTCTTTCACCCACAAGACAAGAAAACACTATTCTTTCTTCTTATGCGGCTGCTAGGTTATTAGGAATTATCTCTAATTCTCACTGCTTACTAAGTATCACAAACCTAATATATATATATATATATATGTAGGTCGGCTTGTACTAGGAATTATAATCCTAGTTGAATTGGGTTTCCTAATACTGCTTGTATTTGGTTTAGAAGAATAATTGGGCTTGGTAATTCAAGCCACACACGGCCCACTTCAACACTTGAGAGATGATTTCTTCACTCGAATGCATGTGGGGATCAATTTTGCTAACTTTAGACTAAAATTCTGGTACATACGACCAGAAAACATGGACAACCAGGTCATTTCTTGCCCAGCTTACTCTCTAACGGTTGTAAAGGTTTTCTACCTATCCTACATTATCGGTTGAAAGTTTGGATTTGTGCTAAAACACATGAGCTTGTTTAGACCCCCAATATAAAAATTATAGCTTAATTTCTTTTACTCTAATTTATTTAAATGCAGAATAAGAGTAAATGAAGCGTCACTGGATCTACTCTAGTGCATACACAACAATAAACAATAAAAGTAAAGCACAAGAGTAAAGGAAGAGATATGCAAACACAAGATAACACCAAAATATGTTATCGAAGAGGGAATCGAAGAATTCGGCGAAAAATTTCTCCGCAACCCTCTAAGTCCAAATCGATCCACTAGTGAATAAGTAGGAATACATGAATAACAAAAGACTCTCCAAACTTGATCTACCCAATGTACTTGAACCCTCCAAACTCTTACTACCAACTGACTTCTTGGAGTCTTGTCTTCACTAACTTTCCAGATCCCGCAATACGCCCGATTTTATCCGTCAAGCCTCACCAGCTTCTTTTGGCAAATCCCCAAAGCTTCTTAAACTCCAAAACACTCTCTACACTTTGAATAGGTGTGAGTTGTGTTTGGATACAAATATTCTCTCAAGTTATGACAATGGGAGAGGGAAGGAGAAGAGGCTAAAATGATTTCTCACTAAGGATGAATAGCTCTCTTTCTCTAAAAGATGGGTGTGTTGTGTTGTAGAAAACCTATCTAGAATTTTTCTCTTTGAATAGTCTCTCTTACTTTGAGGGTAATAAGGATATATATAGTATGTGTAAAGAGTAAGAGAGTTACACTTAAAATCCTCCAGGTAGAATGTTTCGTGGGTACCTCGCAAGAGGCCTATCTTGCGAAGCACTCGCAAAATGCAGCATAGCACTTGACTCTTCAGCTTCTAGTATGTGCTTCTTATGTACCCTTTTCGTAGGAACCTTTACTCGCAAGCTTCTAGCAAGCTAGTTGCGAAACTGCACTGATCTTCATTTCATGCTTGATTCTTCACCAACTTAATATTAAACCCAATACAATAAAATCCCACAAAATACAAAGAACAAAATTAAAGCAATTACAACACTTTTTTTGTCATGGAATAAAGTCAATATAAAACATAGTTGTAAATCACCACTTTACATCAGCAAAACAATCAATCTAACAACTTTTCATGACAATTCTAATGAGTAATGAACACATTCAATGACATGTTGTACTAGGCCTAAGCGGTAGTGGGGCATAGGTAATTATGCCCGTGGCTTGCTTCACAATTGAACTTTGCCATGTGATAAAATGCAATTTTGATTAAGAGATGAATGTGTATGATCACTGGATGACAAATCTTTTTCTTTGGATAAAAACCTTTTGAGTTGTGGTCAGGGGCGGAGCCAGGAATTTTTGTTTGGAGGGGCCAAGTGCTACGCTAATACATTTATCAAGACAACTTCCACACACATATATATACACATATGCGCGCTTTTTTTATATATACATACTTTTTATTTGATAAGTTATATATATATATATACAAAAAAAAAGGAGTTTAGTATTTTCAATCAAAATTATTTTTGACGGCGATCTTTCATAAAATAAAATTCATTTTTTCCACTTTCATAGTCATATTTTTAAAAAGTTTCATTTTAAATACAAATTATCAAATTTATGCTAAAGTAAGTAAAAAATCTTTCCATTGAATTAATGAAATTTTCAAAAACATGAATGATCCAAAACTTAGATAAATAAGTTAGGCTCCAAACATATTTAAAACTATATTGCTTTAACTCATATTATATGACAACTAAAGACACATTTCATGTGTAGTTTTAGTAACAAAATTTTTTTAATGAGTCAATGACTTGTTAATCGTCACATAACGGGTTGAAAAAGATAGATTCAAATATGTTTGATACCAAACTTTATCAAATATTTAACAGATATAACAATAAAAAATAGAATTGCAAAAAATAAAGTTATATCTCTATAACTATTAGACCAATTATTTTTTTAAGAGCATTATTGGACTAATTCAAATATTTGGGGGGGCAACTCTTATTTTTGTAGACTAAATTTTAAAAATATTAAAATAATTATATATATATTTAAAAAAATTTCAGAATTTTGGGGGGGCCATGGCCCCCCCACCCTTATACGTGCCTCCGCCCCTGGTTGTGGTTGAGCTGTGGAAGTAGCATAAACAATATAATTATGCTAGGTTTTGTCACAAGGTGATTTTTAATGAAAGAAGCAAAAGATACCTGAACTAAGATCATGACACTTAATTTTAAGGGATCAACAAGGTCTTCATTGAATTCACCAAATATATTTGGACATTCATCCCATTTGCCCTGCTGCCGAGCTTCCCAATATTCACCAACAAAGTGAAAGGGTCCATTATCACCTTCTTTCTGGACCATCTGGGCTTCCACTCGTTTTCTTGCATTTTCCTTGCCTATAAAATGAGGAGTAAGATGAATCACCAATAAAAAAGCTAAATAACGATGCTTTGATGAATATGGACAAAATCTAAACCAGGTCCTGCCTGCCAAAGTAAAGTTAGATATAGGCTTTACGATTCTTCAAATTTAAAAATCTCTATATTTTTCTTTCTCCCGCAAAAAAAAAAAAAAAACAACAAGACAACCAGAATCAATAGAGTCGGGGGAATCAGAATGTAGAACTTCTTGGGGGACATATGGGAGCCCAGAAAACCTGAGAATTTCATGTCACTTGTTACAAGACTCATTTCAATTGACACTGATAATTATTGGCCACACTATTCACTATCAATTCAGTCTATTATGGCACTTGCAAGACAACATATGACTATATATATTGAGGGTAAATGGCAAATAACTCCATGTGATTAGGACCATTATTAGTTTACCCTCCTGACTTTTTGAATGTCATATTTTACCTCCCTGTACCTTGGACTAAATTGCAAAGTCATATTTTCCATCCAAATTGATGGAAAATGGCAAGAAAATGACAAAATACCATTTCTTGGTGTTATAGGTTATGAGAAAAACAGAGAGCTATGGAGAAGAGAATAGAAGCTAGAGAAAAAAAAAGATTGAAGATTGGAAATTTCTGTAAAATGTATTGAATGAATTATTGAACTATCTATACAGTACATATATATATATATATATATATATATATATATTACGATTCACACACAGGAGGACTCAACCATCAATTCCAACTAACTCCGCAATATCCGAATCTATTTCAACTACCTAACCATCCAATTCTAATAGTACACGTGTCCATATACACAACTGCTAATTCATTTAAACTAAGCTACAAGTCGTATATCAAAATACTTAATCATTTCAGTCGTTTTAGCAAGCCTTGTACAAATTCTTCCAATGCCCTGTTTCATTGCTCTGCCTCTCTGCCTGAGCTGAACCTTCAAACACCCTTCTCATCAATGCATGCATTTGGCTTCTTTTCCTTGTTCTCAGTATTGCTTTTATCCAAACTTTGACATAGGTTTTTGGAAGGAAAATGCATGTATTTGTCATTTCCTTTCCTTTTGGAAGGAAATGCCCTGTTCCATTTCCTTTTCAAATCAGGAAAATCATTCATGATAGTTATTGATCTATATTTTTCCCTTTATATATCTATAAAAAAAAGTTATTATTTTTAGATTCTATTTTCAATTACAGTAAAAAGCTGCATACTAAACAGATGCAAATATAGGAGTGCTAGCAATTTCAATAAATTTACAATTATATATATGTGTGTTGCATAAGATTTCTATGTGTTGCAAATATTAATAAATGCCATGTTTATCAAAAAAATTTTGCATAAATAGTTAAATGATTATTATGTATATTAATTTCTTGATAATTGTAAAAAAAAAAAAAGTCATTTAACTATTAATATATGATTTAAATAGTATTTCATTTTCTTGTGTATATTTTATTTTTATTTTGTTTGAGAAAAAATATTTATTTTCTTTTAGTTATACAGTGCTATTATATTATAATTTTTTTTATATAGAATTTCAACCTATGGCGTCATCTTTTGATAATTATATTATAGTTTTCAATTTAATGCATACTACATAGTTTCTTCAAAACTTATATTTAGTAGCTTTTCTAATGAATCATAGGATACCACTGCACATCTTTGGTGTGGTGATCACTATACAAGTATAAGAGATTGTGGGGTCTGAGGAGCAAAAACCGGGGTTCAAATTTTTAAGAGGGAGCTTCACACAACTATACACTTAAATTAAGTTAGAGTAGAATTTTTATCTTATATATTAAAAAAAAAAAAAAAAAAAAAAAAAACTACTTACAGGTGTCAGTTCAAGACAAAATGAAAATTCTTGATTGAATTTAAGGTTTTTGACCTCTATAAATAGGCCCTTGTACATGTTCCTGCTACCCTCAAGTCTCATATTTCTCATCCATTATTCGAACTCCACAGAAAAATTGAAGTACAGCTCCAACAATGAGTGACCTCCCTCAAACACAAGGGAAAACCCTCCCAGATGCCTGGGATTACAAAGGCCGTCCAGCCGAGCGGTCTAAAACGGGTGGCTGGACTGCGGCTGCCATGATTTTAGGTCTCACATACACACCCTCCCCTGCCCATATTTATTAGTATTCTATATTCTTCTCTCTTGTAGTTCTAGCATATAATAATAATCCATGATTAATCTTCCGTGGGTTATTTTTCCACAGGTGGGGAGGCAATGGAAAGGTTAACAACGCTGGGTGTTGCTGTCAATCTGGTGACCTATTTGACTGCTACCATGCATTTGGGCAACGCTACCTCTGCCAACACAGTCACCAACTTCCTTGGCACCTCTTTCATGCTCTGTTTACTTGGTGGATTTATAGCCGACACCTTTCTTGGCAGGTTGAGAATACTCAAAAATTCAATCTATCTGACCCGCCAACTCACCAAAACTAACCCAATCCAACCCAACCCACCGGGTTGGGTTGGTTTTTAGGATTTGGTAGGTTGAGTTGTGTTACAAATTTTTTTTTGATAGTGGGCTGGATTGAGTTCGGGTCATAAAATTCCAAATCCGTCAAATCCATCCCAATCCATCCATATATTCACTACATATTTAAAATATATTATATAATTAATAAATTTTATTAAATAACCCACTCTTCCTCCCATTTTATATAAAAGCCAATATTAATGTATATTAGTTCATATATTAATGTATAACTGAATTGAAATATTAGTTCATATATTAAGATATATTTTGTTTATCAACTCAGGTGGTAGGTGTAATCTTTTTTTTTAGCACAATTTAATAATAATAGTAATGAAAAAAAATTGTTCATCTGAAGGCTTCAACCCAACTCAACCTGACCATAGGGGTTTGGGTTGGGTTAGGTTGAATCTTTTTAAACGGTTTGGGTCAAAAAATTTACTTAACCCAACCCATACACCTCTACACGATTCTTCAATCTTGAAAGCTTGGTTTGCGCTTAATATATAGTCAAAACCCATTAACAATTTTCTTTCCTTGATTTGCTTCCTCTCCTAATAGGTATCGCACAATTGCCATCTTCGCCAGCGTTCAAGCAACTGTAAGATTCTTGATCATGCTTCTTGAATATTTAAGATTGGTCATTTTTTATTAATCTTTTTGGTGATCAGGGTGTCATAATTTTGACAATCTCAACCGTAATCCCAAGCCTCCGTCCACCCAAATGCGCTGCGGACACAGTACCACCTTGCATCCCCGCAAGCGGCAAACAGCTAGCAGTTCTTGATTTGGCACTGTATCTCACAGCTCTTGGCACCGGTGGTCTAAAATCGAGCGTGTCAGGCTTTGGTTCGGACCAATTTGATGATTCAGACAAAGAAGAAAAAATCCGAATGACAAATTTTTTCAGTTGGTTCTTCTTCTTCATAAGCATAGGTTCGCTTTGCGCTGTGACAATTCTTGTGTACATTCAAGACAACCTGGGGAGAGAATGGGGTTATGGAATTTGCGCGTGCGCAATCGTTCTTGCCTTGGTTGTGTTCTTGTCGGGCACAAGGAGGTACCGGTTCAAGAAGCTTGTGGGTAGCCCACTTACGCAGATTGTTGCGGTGTTTGTCGCGGCGTGCAGGAAGAGGCATTTGGAGCTACCTTCGGATTCATCTTTGTTGTTCAACGATGACGAGGGACAGAGGAAGAAGAAGCAGAGGTTGCCCCATACCAGGCAGCTGAGGTTAGTGATTTCTCAAACCATTCTTTCAACTACTCTTTTAACTGTAGTAACTGTGCTGTTATTTTCACCCCCTGTTTTTTTCCTATAACTTGTGCTGAGATAAATTATGATTTACTATAAATAAATTAATATGCCAAAGTAATTTTACAGTCATCACAAATTGCCATCTTATATACTACTAACATTTTTTTTGAAATTTTATTGTGTTTTTCAAACTTAATAGATGACAACTCTTTTAAATAATCTATAATATTATTTCCCTTAATTTTTTTTTCTAGTCCCTAAAATATCAAAAGTTCTAATTTACCGTTCCTAAACAGTCAAAAAATTATAATTTTAATGATTCTGTCTATACCGATTATCCTACATGTCATGTATAATAGAATGTTTAGGTGGCAATATTTAATGGTTATTTGGCATGACATGGTTTGAATAATATCATAGACTATTGTTGCCTCCTTTGTCGTATCATACATGACAACAACATAAATGTGCATTACAATGGATCTTCTTTGATCTCAATTATTTAGTAGCCGTTTGATAACGTTGTTATAGTAATATTGTTTGTATTTTTTGAAAATATGTGTGAGTGAAAAAAGTGTGTGGAAATATGTGTAATGTTTAAAAAATTGAAAACATATATTTAAACACATGTACCAAACAAACCCTATTTTTCCATTACTTTTATACTTTTACACTCTTTTTTTTAGTTCTCTTTTTTCATTTTACATCCATTTCATGTATTAAAACATGAATATTTTAGCATTAGTTCTAGATATTAAGGTAAAATAATGGAGTCAAACGAGTGTATGTCGATGTTTTTCCTTTACCCTAGTCTTGAACCTTTTCCCTACCAATGATGGTCCCACCCTCAATGAGACTCTTACTCCAAAGGCACATTTTTCCATACACGACATTATTATTTTTTTTTCCAAATGTTAGTTTTTACTTTGGGGAGTGACATTATTAATATATTTGGCTAATTGGTCTTCCATCTTGAACTTTTCCTCCTCCAATGATGATACCATCTTTGATGAGACTCTTACTTTAATGGTACAATTTTCCATATGCTCGTTAGCCGACATTTTCTTTCAAATGCCATTGTTAATTAGATTATGTATTTGGCCAATTTTTCGATATTGAATGTGACCAATCAAATCATGCAATTCATATTGGTCTTTTATATATATATATATATATATATATATATATAAAATTCAGTGCTCTCTGTGACCTCTATCTCGTATTAACTAATACAAAATAATCATTAAATAATATTATCTAAGCATTCCATTATATATGCAGAGGATAGAAAGTTAACGTGATTGAATGGATTGTAACGAGATTGTATAATATTTTTAATAGTTTAAGGATGAGGATAAAATTATTAAATAAAAAAAAAAACTTTAGACATATTTTTTATTAAAAAAAAAGTAACTTTTGACATAGCTTGAGGATTAAATCAAATTTATGTAAACTTCAGGGACAAAAGTCAATATTTTTTCCATCCATATACTATTTTCGTTCAAGCATCTTTATAGGAATGCATTAGTGCTCTCATTGGTATAATTTTTTTTCTAAAAAAATGGTCTTGGTGTTTTTATTTTTTTTTTTATTTTTTATTTCAAGTAAGTCCACTTTTTAATGCTTAATAATTAAGGGAAATGTTAAAGAATGGCCTAAAGGCATTGGCTTAGAAACTATTTTTAAAAATATTTTATGGAAAAATGATAAAGCAGTAAATTTTGTTGATAGTTTTTTTTATATTTTTAATAAAAATAATGACAAAACTTTTCTAATAAAATTTATTAAAAATTGTCTTAAGGATACCTATTAACATGACACAATATTTAAATTAAGATACTAGTCAAGCATTCTGACAAAAATACACACATACACGCCCTAGAACACCCTTTATTATTCTTAAAAAAATTAATAATAATAAAACCCCTTATTGAATGCATAACAACTACGCTTATCTCTTTGCTGGGGCATAGTGGCGTATACCTATGCAATTTGGCAATCAGACACTAAAATTATTGACCTAGGATGCTAAATGAGTGGCCAGCCAGTACCTGGCGGCATCAAATTAATGCATGGGACACTGATAGCATACAACTTATGAGAGATATGATATAATTTTTTCAATCTACGTGTATATATATGATACCATATAATTATATAAAACTTATATAGTATGAGCTGTGTGTGTAACTGGGATCTCAATCTACGACACCACGCTAAGATTTACAATGGAATCAATAGCCATATCACGAGCGGCGGCTATGGCTGCAGCCTGCAGCATATATGACATTCTATCTCTCATATATATATATATATATATATATATATATATATATATCAGTAATTTATTAATTTCTAGTTTTCTACGTATAAATTTATTATACGTACAAAAAATTAATTTAATATATAATTTCTTTATATTTATAAAAAATTTGGATTCTATTTTCTAAAAATGTATTGATTTAATTAAATAATAAAGGTTTAACTTTGTTATCTTTATTCCATGAGATTCTTCATATGGGGAAAAAAATACACTTTTCTACCTTTACAATATGAGAAAATACACCATGCATCGGATGCATGTTTCTTCCATCTAACATAGAGTTGAACTCCACACGTGAGAGGAACATATGAGAAAGAGAAAACATGCATTAGATACATGGTATATTGCCTCACACATTTCGTATTGGCTTGATCTGCCAAACAAAATGACAATAACAAACTACTTTTTCTTTCTTTCTTTTTTCTTTTTTGGTTGCTAATACCAACGGATCAAATTACTTTTTATTTTAATGAGTATGCAATCACATTGTCAGTTGTCCTTGAATCCATATCTAGCCATGTCATTTTCATTTTAATCTGTATATGCAACTGCAATTTAATTCACAGGTTGGTGTACCATCATGACAAGCTAGTTATAGAGTAATTATAAATTTTATTATATAAATCTTAAAAAATGATGTGTAATGATTTCTTTTTTAAACATTCATTTATTAGATAATTAAAATTCAACAATTACATTGTGTTGTAAAGTATATTTAATACAATATGTAATAGCTTTCAAAAAAAGAAAAAAAGAGAGTAATACTAAAGATTTTATAAATAAGTTTTACAAACTAATACACCATTAATAAGAAAATTAATAATAACATTAATTTATTGAATTATTGAAATCTACCAATCACATTAATATCTATTTATAAATTTCTGCTTATAAATTTATAATAGTTTTAGTATTTCTAAAAACAACAATTTAAACATTTATTTATTATATTATTAAAGTTTACTAATTACATTAATTACCATATCATTCAATCTAAGAGATTGAAAAGAACGTTGAATACTACAATTTTTTTTTTAATTTAAAATCTAATGGTGCATATGTACTATGCAGTTTCTTGGACAAGGCAGCAATCAAGGACCCGAAAATGGCCGGTGGTATCACTGCAGTAAACAAGTGGTATCTATCAACCCTAACAGATGTTGAAGAAGTGAAATTGATCATTAGAATGTTACCCATTTGGGCTAGCACCATCATGTTTTGGACAGTGTATGCCCAAATGACCACATTCTCAGTCTCACAAGCAACCACCATGGACCGACACATGGGCTCCTTTCAAATCCCCGCAGCTTCCCTAACTGTCTTCTTTGTTGGTAGCATTCTTTTGACTGTCCCAATTTATGATAGAATCATTGTTCCTACAGCTGGAAAAGTGCTTAAGAACCCACATGGTCTTACACCATTGCAACGTATAGGGGTTGGTCTTGTTTTCTCAATCTTTGCAATGGTGGCAGCTGCATTCACTGAAGTGAAGCGTTTGAAAGCCGCACAATCACATGGTTTAGCGAATAATCCAACGGCTGAGATCCCGTTAAGCGTGTTCTGGCTAGTTCCCCAGTTTTTCTTTGTGGGATCTGGGGAGGCCTTCACTTATATAGGACAGCTTGATTTCTTCCTAAGGGAATGTCCAAAAGGGATGAAAACTTTGAGCACAGGGCTGTTTTTGAGCACACTTTCGCTAGGGTTTTTCGTTAGCTCTTTACTGGTTAGTATAGTGCGCAAGGTGAATGGGAACCAGAGGCCCTGGCTAGCTGATAATCTGAATCAAGGGAAGCTTTACGATTTTTACTGGCTTTTGGCAATATTGAGTGCTTTGAATTTGGTGATCTATTTGTTTTGTGCTAAGTGGTATGTGTACAAGGACAAGAGGCTTGCTGAGGAGGGGATAGAGTTGGAAGAAACAGAGCTTAGTTGCCATGCATAAGGGTTTCTCTCACTTTGTTTTAGTTTTAATCTTAAAGCAAGTCCTCTTTGTTAAAGAAATTGTTTAGGATATATAGTGATAAGAAAAATAATGCCAATATGAGGACGTTTGTAACATTATTTTTAGGATATTTGACTTAAATTAAATATGTACTCATAAAAATTTTGTAAAATATTTCATTTGGGACAATTCATATTTAAAACACGAATAATACTAGAGATACAAATGATTTTATAAAAATTTTTACAAATTGCTGATGTTGCAGGTAATTATTAGTAAATAAAAAAGTGATATTAATGGTAAGGCTAAATAGAAACCAATAAAAAGTCGGCAATATCAACATTTTGTAAAAATATTGTAAAATAGTTTGTAACTGTAGCATTACTCTTAAAACACAAACCAACTTCCTTACGTATCATAACTTGCTATAGATTTATAATACATCTATGTAAGTGTTTTTTTATCCTTTTACGTACAAAGAAGAATATGGAAAGCAGGAATAAACAAAAATGTCAAGAAAATATAGATTTTTGGTAGCAAAGGAAAAGAATGAACGTAAATCTAAATTTAAAATATTTTTTTAATGAGAATTTGTATAATAAAAATAATATCAAATTGATCTTGACGTCAAGACTAAAAATATGGAATTCAGAGTTCAAACGAGCAAAATGTGGCATTGAGAACAAATTCGAGATTTTGAGACCATTCCAGCCTTGACATCAACATTGCGATAATAATGATATCAAGACCATGATTCCTTAATCTAGGGCTATCTAGAGACCCGACCAACCTGACCCATCTGCCACCACCGACCGATCCTGACTCGTCGCCGATCGAACTGACTTCTCTGGTGGTCAGCGACGGGTTTGTTCCTTCAAAACCCAAGTTTGGCAGGTTGTATGTCGGTTTTCCTTCTCCAAAATAATTTGATACGACCGACCCACAAAATTTTGCGATATTTGATAGATCCGACAAGATCTAGACCATTTTTGTCAAGATCTCGACTAGATTTTGCCGGATCTAGTTGAGATCTTGCCGAAAACGGCCTAGATTAGGTAGGGTTTGGCGAGTACTCAAAGATTTTGGTAGTTTTTCCTATGTTTTCATGCCAGATTCTCGCCATTTTCCAAATCTTTGACCCCGACCGACTTGCCTACCTCTTGTTGAAGTTCCAACCCCCCCGATCCGATCATCCTCTTAGTCGGCAACGGGTTGAGATTTCGTCACCTGATCTAGTCGGATCGGAAGTGAGTTGAGCACAAACCCAATTCAACCTAACCAGTGAACAGGTCTATCTCAATCAATGAAAGCATAAATAATAATAACAATAATAATAGGCATAAACCCTATATAAGCTCTAAATTTTTATTTTTTATTTATTTATAGAGTTTTAACCTATTACGTCTGATTCTGATGATTATGTTATTTATTATCAAATCAAAATACTAATCAGTTTTGATGCATGTATGTTGGCAATTATGCTCTATGGGAGTTTGGTAAATACATCACATGTGATTTGTCAATTATGATTTGGCATAAACCACATGTAAGCTCTAAAAATATTATTCCAAAAGCTGCCAAAACTTTACTTATTGTTGCACTTAAGTGTCACAATCAACTTTTTCCTAGAAACTTTTGTTTTGGTCATTTTTGGTTGTTAAATAGTACCACAAATGAGATAATTTTGTCGTAATACACCTCTTCTCTCGATAAAATAGTGCCATATAAAATAATAAAAAATTTAATTTTATCAACTTTTTCAAAATTGCCTTGGGGATAGGAAATTTTCTTTCAAATTGAGGTGTGTTTACCTCGTTTGTAAATGAGTCAAACCAGGTTTAATATTAAAGTTCATTATTATTTATTTTTAAATTTATTTTAAATACAAGCTGAGCTCATGCTTATTACCAAATTAGATTATATATGCAAGCTTGGTTTATTTTATTCACAAACAAACTCAAGTTGTTTCAAGAGCTACTTGATTAATTTATTTATTTTTACATGTTCAGTAAACACTATGACTAAAATTTATTTCTTCTTCACAAATTTATGATAATAATTAATAACCATTATAAATTTTTTTTTTTTTTTTACAAGATAGAATTCTACTCTAGCCTAATCTAAATGTATATGTGTGTGAATCTCCCCCCAGAGACTTGAACCTCGGCCCTTGCCCCCCACACCCTACAAGAACTTATACCTGTAGAATGACCATTATAATTGAAAGTATATTACTTGGGTTAATTAGATAGAATATTGACTTTTGTTCATGAACATATAACAACTAGATTCACCAATCTTTTACAATTAAAAGTTACGAATATTTTTATTAAAAAATTGATGATTTATATCATCTATTAATTACAAGTAATAATTCAATATCTTATCAACTTAAGTACAAACTTATATAACTCAATATTAAATATGAATAAGTATATTTATACTCTAAATGATATCTTTATTTTTGGTCTTGTTTTTGTTTTGTAAATAAATAAATAAATGAGAACTCCAATGTAAAAGCCTTCGTCTAGGGGATAAAATTACATCGGTTGACACATGTTGGGTGGTGATTCTTACATTATATGGGGAACACACAATAATGATGAAAAGCACCGTTCTAATCATCATGATGCTTACATTACCATAGACCATAAAAGTACTCACCTACTCCTTTGAAAATGTTCTTCCTTTAAAGTTGATTGTGAGAGTTATGGGTGAATTGGTTGGCAATATAGCTACATGCAATCCCACAAGAGAAAAAATATATAGTCAAAGTAGAAGATATATTATGTGAGAAATTGGAGGAAAGCCAAAATCTATTAAATTTAGAGAATGGGAAATTGATGATGCACCTTACCTACTTCACGCAACAAATGATAGATAAAGGTTTATATCATACTAATATTATTACAATACAATTATCTTGTGTATGTTGTTGTGCTTGAAATGCTAGGTAGTAGGTGATTGTCATCTCTTTTGTTCTACAATTATCTTGTGTATGTTGTTGTGCTTGAAATGCTAGGTAGTAGGTCATTGTCATCTCTTTTGTTCTCTAAAGATATGATGTATACATATGTAAGTTTGGATTACACATGCAAGATATGTGCTTGACGTTATATAAAATAGAGATATAAAATCAAATATAAAACTTATTTATAATACAAAACACAGTTAAATAATTGATTTGAGAAATGCATGAAAAGTATCGATAAAAAAAAAAAAAAATCTCTTTTTTATTATTTATGAAGGAAACTTGAATATTATAATAGAAACATGATATATTACAAATCGATATTGTAGCATATTTCAAATATATATACATGTGCTTAAAAAACATAAGATCAAAACTCCAAAAAGAACTCCTAAAAAATTGTTCATTTTTAGTGAAATGGGAAATTTGATTAAAAGAAATTAAGTACTATAAACTACAAAGTCTAGAGTAAATATCACCCAAGTATCATCCAAAAGCTAGTACAAAATACAATGAGTAGGCTTAGAACACAACACAAAGGATTCACTACAAATGTTTCCTTCCTCTGCCAAAAAATTCACATACTAATTTTCTTTTTGTGCAATGAGTAGGCTTAGAATAAAACGCCAAGGATTCATTACAATTGTTTCCCTCCTTCGCCAAATATACATACTAATTTTCTTCGTTCAGGACATGTCGGAGGTGAACTTTTTCAAAAACTTGAAATAAAGATTTGCAATCTGACATAATGAGAATAATATTTGTTAGGTTCTAAGTAGTTAGGAAATAATATATTAGAACTCTAATTTGTATTGTTGGCAAACCATGATCAAAACAGGTTTTTAGTCTTATTTTAGACTTGCTCAAAGTATGTGTTTTATGTAAAGTTGGAGTCAAGCTGCTGCAAAATTCATTGTGCAATTCGGTCTGGCTTGATCGATCAAGAATTAGACTCGACCAATTGAAAGTCGGGTAGAATGTTTTTTCTGTAGAATTTCCAACTCAGCCCTAAGCCCATATGACATGTAGGGTTTTATGTTTTGCCATAGGTATAAAAGGGAAACCCTAGCCGCATTTTTTAGGTAGCCCTATTTTGCTATGTGTGTCAATCTCTTGTGAGATCTGAGAGGTGGTTGCCTTCACACATGTTTAGGATTATCAAGAAGGAGATTTCATTGAGAACTTGATGATCATTTAGTTGCTACAACAAAAGCTTAAAGATACACAAGCAAGAGTGCTTGTACTTGTTGGAGAATCCAAGAAAAAATGAGTCGGTGGTCTCGGAGCTATCATGTGGTAGTGGTAGCAATTTTTCTACATGAGGTAGCAATAGAATGTTAGTGGTCTAGGTTGTTATTGTAAAACTTCGATTCTTTCATAATGGATTCAGTTTACCTTAAGGATAACTAGGTTAAATCCTCCCTAGGTTTTTACTGGTGTGATTTCCTGGGTCATCATATCTTTTTGTTCTTTATATTCTACAATTTACATTGATATGATTATATAATTGTGTTAACTTAGATTTGAAATTTGGACTAAGTAATCACTTGACTAATTAATTAGTTTAATCCAATTGTGTTTTAAGGGGTCTAAAAACAAACAATATTGATTAGGATGTTTTGAAATGTAAATATGCCAATTGCATTCTCCAAAATTTTGATGAACATAATGGATTAACGAAATAGAGCACATAACTATAATGGATTAACAAAAAGAGCACATATCTTTTTGATATAGAAAGATAAAGTGATATACAATACACTAATAATGAGTTTTTTTCCTAATTAGTTTTAATATATTTTTCAAAAATGGATATCTACCATTATACTTAACTTGAAATTATATATCTATTGCTTTTTTTTTCCTTGGAAGATCATAAATGTAGTTAATAATTAACCTATGTCATTATTTCAAATTTCAAATCTTAATATTTTTTTAATGAATATTATATGTAGCATTAAGTATGTATAAGTATATTTTAAACATTTGTACACTTTATATTCGCGAGCACACTATTATGTTTAAACTTGACTAAGTAAATGAACCTAAGTAAGTTTTTTCTATCGAGTTGAACCCGAACTTGTTTATAAACAAGTCATTTATTTATAACTCTAAGCACTAAGCAGCTATAAAAAGAAATGAGAAATGTGGAAAGGAAAACAATATAGGTGGGTCGGGGGTAGGAAGTACAAAACTATTCTTTCAAACGAGCCTAATGAGGTGCTCAATTTGATGAGGAATTCGTGCAAAGCCCATTAATTAATTTATTATACACCATCATGCAGTGGCAAAGCTAGGAATTTATCTTTGAGGGGCCATATATAATTTTTTTTTTTTTTTTTTTATGGGTATGAAATGTAAAATAGTAATGTATAATACTTCATAACTCAATATGTGCTATAAACAAAAAGTGTACTACTTTTAAATTACTGTTTTCATTTTTTTTGAGTTGATTATTTATTAATATAATAATCAATATATTATAAGGAATATAAAAAACAAGGCTATGAAAAGTAAAGTAAAAAAAAAAAAAAAAATCAAAACAATACAAATGCAAACTACCTAACCTAGGAAAGACTTTTATGGGCCAGCTGGTCTCAAGTAGGGGCATAAATAGAGCACTAAATAGTGTGTGTGATTAAGGGTGTGCAAAAAGTCACCGTCACCGATCGAACCGACCGGTGTCGGTCTTCCCGCATCGCCACTGCAACCGACCGATGAAGCCAATGCCGGTGATCGAAGCATGAAGGGAGTTCCAATGCCAGTGCGGTGCAGTCACCGAAGCAGAAAATTTGAAATTGAGACATGCTGAACCAAACAATATCTGTATATGGTTTTAAGAGTTTGGATACAGCGTTGTTTTACCGGTCTTCATTTAATTTAATTTTTTTAATAAAACTTCGTCGTATTGGGTGTTATTAAAAAAAAAAACCATGCCGTTTTATGCTAGGTTTTCAAATTTCTACCCTAGTATAAATTCATTCTATTCTCTCTAATAACCCCTAACTCTCTCTCTCTCCTCTCGCCTCTCACCTGACATAGTGATGCCTCGCCTCTAAGCTCTTGCCGTCACCGCTTGACTCGGCTGGCCTTTGCAGCAGGCGCTCGCTCACTAGTCACGGTGGCAAACCACCAGTAAGCCATTAAGCCCCTCTCCTCTCTCACCTCTCAGCAAAAAGTCCAAACTAAGTAAATATCATGTTATTCTTCACTAATGGCATTTGGCAAGCATAAGCAATTTCTCAAAACCAAAATACCCTATTGAAAAATAATGTACATGCTTGCACCCTTGTTTTGTGCTGAATCATATTATCATATAGTTTATACTTTATACTATTACTATGTACAAAATTATCACAGTTTATACTTTATAATATTATAATAGTCTACTAAGTACTAACCTTTTTTTTTCTTCAACATTTTAATTTTTGAGGGAGATGGAGATTGAGAGAGTTCTCACTTTCAATCCTTCACTGAGAGGTAATCACTAATCACTCGCTATATTCAGCATTTTGATTTTAAATTTTTAGTACTTAGTAACAACTGCTTGGTAACATTTTTTTTTATTTATTATTTTATATATATAATGTGTATATATATATATATATATAAATATATAATTTTTAATGTTTCAAACTAACCAAACCGATTAAACTGACTACAAGAAACCGCATCGCTATAGGTTGAAAACCGACCTTAAGCAATATGCATAAGTTTTAATTACGAAAAAATTGATCTCTATCAGTTCGATAACAAATTTGAGAAAAAAACCATGCTGACTGAACTACGCACATCCTAAGTGTGATAGTCAAGGATGAGGGGTTAGGGCCTGCGACATATCCATAGTCACACAAATTGAGTCACAAATTAAGGGGCCCACAGCACTGACAAAGACAATGACAAATCACAAATTGAGTCACTTTTTCTTCTTTCTTGTCTAATAGTAGTAGTTTGAACACGTAGTACAAATAATAAACAAACTAAGGGCTCATTTGATTAGAGATTTCTAGTATCGTTATTTGAGTGTTGTGAAAATATGTATAGGTTAAAAAATGTTATGAAAATATGTGTTTCAGTATTTAAACACTGAAAACTGTTATTTACACACATGTACCAAACACTTCCTAAAATTTTGAAAAGAAAAGAATTGAAAGTCTGAAAAGATAAATAATAAAAAAAAAGAAAAAAAAATGGCAATGGCAATGGTGAGAAGAAGGCAAAAGAAGAAAAAGAAGAAGACGCCAAGTCCCCAACGGGGAGAGAGAGAGAGAGAGAGAGAGAGAGAGAGAGAGAGAGAGAGAGAGAGAGAGAGAGAGAGAGAGAGAGAGAATGCTTCAATTGTGCGGGAGACTTGGTGGTGTGGCATAGCAACAAAGTTTATGACTTTTCATTTTTTCTATTGCTGTATACAAGTAAGCGCTAGATGTGTTTAGATGAAAATTATAATTTTTTTCCTTTTATTTATTGAGATAATTGTTAAAATATTCATGGTAAAAATACTAAATGTTTAATTATTATAATTTTTTGACCAATGTATTAATAGATTATATTTTATTTAAATAAAAATTATATTTATTTTTTAAAATTTTAAAATATATATGTATATTATCAAGTAGGAGGGCTGATATGGATTTTTGAAAACTTTCAAATTGTTTAGAATATTTTCAGAAAAAAATTTAATTTTTACAAAACTTTTGGGGGAGGGGACCAAGACACCTTTCGGTCCTCAAGTGGCTCTGCCACTGGCATCTTGTACACCACTTTTTAACCAGATTCTGTATAGTGTATATTTATCAAAAGCAACACCATGTTTCTGCAGACCACGGAATTGCATAAAGAATGATAACACACCAAATCCTTGCTCCTGATTTCTAAGACTGGTATCAACCAAATCGTTGCTCGTGATCTCTAAGACTGGTATTAACTGGGCCGATATCGAGAGAATAATACACATTTAGAAATGTGAGACTACGTGAAACTTTTTCTTTTTTTTTTTGTAAACATGCACTGTTTTCCGGTCATGTAAAAAAAAAATGGAGATAGAGTCCCACTCCCACCAACCAAAAATAAAATAAAAATCATTAGCATGAATACCCAAATTAGTCTACCTCTCAACCTCTCAATAATTCGAGGATCACATAAAGCAGCATTACAATCGATCACGCAAACTAAATCAATAAATAAATGATGAATTGTGCAAGGTGTAGTTCATTCATGCGAGCAAATGTAGAACTAAAGACGTTCAAGCCAAATTCTTCTTGTTGTCAAACAACTGTAAAGCTATTGATTTCGTATTGAAAATTGCACAAGTACTACTAGGATTAGGACTGTCCAACATAAGATGTCAATTTCCACAACCAAACCCGCACTTGCATATCAATTATCTTTCCTTTTAATACTACCACCAAACCATGCATTAGCCTGGTCTACTTTTTACAAAAGTAGAGTGCAAAAACTTTTTACCTCCACGAGGGAGAAATGCATTGGTACCAACTGGCCAGGTTAGAATATATAAGTTTATCCAAACTCTATGGAAGTTCCACTATTTTTTTCATGTTAAAAAAAATATGCTATGTTGATATTGTGCGGGGAAAAGGTTGCTTTTGTACGGCTTTGATTGCTGTTGCTACTGTGAGAAAGTAGCCTTCCTTCTAGTGAAATGTGGTCGGGGAATACTTTTTGAGTTGAAAATCACATTAGGAGGTTTACATGCCACCTTCCCCAAGGTGGTTAGTTTTTTCACACCTAGTTAGTCAACTCAGGAAGGCGTTATATACTTTTATGGATTAAAACAAGCAAACTCTGGCTTGAAAGCAAGATTGACAATAAACTTCTAGAATGGACTTTTCTTGTATAAAGAGATCATCAAAAGTTAGCACACAAGAAATTAGGAAATCGAAAGTGTACTTGAAGCTAGAAATCATCTTAATGATAGAATTGCGTGAAAATTATTAATCTAAAGGGAATTGTTACAAGGATCAACACTCATCGCCATCGGCCATGACCTACACTGCAAATCCCTTTGTTTAGGCCTTTAAATAATTATTTTTGCTTTTTATAGTAATTTTTTCTCTAATTATAACTTTTAATTTAAAAGTCAAAATAATATCCCCATCTGTTTTAGGACATTTCCTAGCAGCCATAGAATTTAATTTTGTACTTCTCTCTGTAGGGATGAAAGGCCCAGATAAGGGTAGTGGCCGTGGGCCGCATCTAAGGATGTCAAACAGCCTGAAAACAAGCACGTATTAGTAAAGACAAGTAGACTGCAGGACTGAGGAAGAGTTCAGATCGTAATGAACCGATGATGTTGTTCGAGGAGCAATCCTTCCTCAGCCAACAGGGAGGAAAGCTAAAGTCCGACCACTCATCAAGTACTGGGCATTGGGCAACCGTGCTTGGGAGAATAAGCTTTAGAGAGATGTGAGTCAGTAGAGAATTGAGAAATATCCGGGAAGAAAGGTGCTACTACCACATTGAATGCTCTGCATCTACCCCCCTAGCCGCATTCATGTGAAAGTGATACCTGAACAGTAATTTTCAACCTTACAACTACCCATAAAGACTTCAAGAAGGTGTTGATTGGACAAGTATCAAGGAGATTAGCAATCTGACCTACACGTGGAGGGCTGAGATGAAAGAGATGAAGGTAATATAAAAGGGAATGATTCCATTACAAAAGGGGCATGAGAAAAATACAAGAAAAATATATTTGTAACCAAGAACTTGCTTTGTATAAGTCTGAAAATATATTCAAGAACAAACCATCGTCGGACTCGATCGAGGATAACTTTTCTTTCTTAACTCGTTGTTTACAGTCACTCACAACTCAAGCTAACCCAAATTGGTTCTTATTGGACTCACTGAACATTCAACTTCAAACCCACTCTTTAATAAATTCATTATTGTGGGCCTATTGTGTCATTGTCCAAATCTATTGGGCTCTGAACCAAACCTCGCCCTTACAATTAGCGCCGTCTGTAGGGAGAAGAACATTCTTGAGTTTGTGCAATCATAATGGGTTCAGGACCAAACCGAGAGGAATCTGTGGAATCTCAATGTCATGACCATTTCGTTAACCTGGAACGAAGGAGAGATCGTGAAGTGAGTGTGCATACTACTCACACCAGTCGAAGCCAATCTTGAACAGGAAGCCATGTTTCACATGGGGAGAATACTAGAAACTTGCAACCGGAAATAGATCATCTACTGAGGAAGTTATGTCGTAAGCAAAGGAGGGAGTCTCCATCAAGCTCAGGGTCCTCATCTGATGGTGATAGCAATTATAGACCTAGATCACGGACTCCTCCTAGTGAGTCTTTTTCTTATAATGAAGAGCATCGTTATAAGCGAAGGAGTAGGAGCCCAACCTACAGGGGCTTGGGAAATGATGCTATCAGTAAGGCTTTGAGCCAAATCTCAAAGTCCCTGTTTACACGGAAGATTGAGAGGGTAAAACTTCCTCGACAGTTCACACAGTCAACGTTTACCATGTACAATGGAAGGACAGACCTAGTAGATCATGTAAGCCATTTTAATCAAATGAGGCACTAATGTGTAAGGTATTTCCATCCCGTTTGGGGTCCATGGCAATGAGATGGTTTGATGGGCTGGAGGAGGGCTTTATTAACTCCTTTCAAGAGCTTACTAGAGCCTTTAAAGCTCGATTTGTCAGGTGTAACAGGGTTTCTTGCCCTCTGGATTCCTTGCTATCAATGGCAATGAAGGAAGGGGAAACTTTAAAGATTTGATAGGTATTGGGAGATGTTTAATGAAATAGATGGAGATTTTGAGGATGTCGCTATAAGGATGTTTAAGGTCGGGATCCGACTGAGAATGAACTGAGGAAATCCTTGACTAGAAAACTTGCACGCAATATGCATCAGTTAATGGATCGTATTGATGAGTACAAACGGGTCAAAGAAGACCAACAGCAAGGGAAGGGGAAGGCCAAAATGATTCCCCTGATCGAAGAGATTTCAGTTCAGATAGGTATAACAATAATAAGGCAAGAAGGGACTTTCCAAAGCCTTGAGGGCAGTCCACGGCATAAGCAGTTAACACAGTTTTTAGGAAACTTGTGCACTAGATCCTTAACAAAATAAAAAATGAGCCGTATTTTAAGTGACCAAACAAAATGGGAAGAGATCATTCTCGGTGCAATCAAAGTTTGCATTGCCAATTTCACTAAGATCGTGGGCACACTATGGAAGATTGCAGAACCTTGCGAGATTTCTAGAGCAGTTGGTCAAGGCTGGGAAATTGAAGCAATTCTTATTTCAACCATCTGCGTAAGGAAGTCAAGTCGGACTAGTCCCTCAACGAGAGAACTATCTAAGACTATCCTTGGGAACAATCAATGTAATTCTGGTAGCCCTAGGCTTAGTAGGCATATATCAATCCGAGGTAATGTCTGTGTCAAGCTCACATGGTGAAGATCTCACCCCCTGTGTTTAAATGAGGGAGGATGCAAGCCCAACCAATTCTGAGTTTCTCTAATGAATATAAGACCAGAACTCATCAACCCCATGATGACGCACTGGTAGTTACCGTTCAGATTGAAGGGTATGATGTGAGAAAGGTCCTAGTAGATTAGGGTAGTGGTGCTAAGATCATGTACCCAGATTTGTATAAGGGGCTTAGGCTTAAGCCAGAGGATCTGGCCAGTTATGACTCACCCTTTGTGGGATTTGATGGGAAGACTTTTGTCCTAAAGGTATGATTAAACTACCCATTCAGGTGGGCTCCAGAGTAGTGGAGGTAAATTTCATTGTGTGGATTCTTATTCCCTTTATACTGTAATTTTGGCAAGACCGTGGCTTCATGCTATGGAAGTTGTGTCTTCAACTCTGCACTTAAAGGTGAAGTATCCCTCTAGGGACCAAGTTAAGGAGCTAGTTAGAAGCCAAGTCATGGCAAGGCAATGCTTGGTCACTGCTGTTAAGCAACAATCCGAAGGCGAACCCTTGGTGTCCTTAGACAAGGCTTTATAGCAACTAATGGAGGTAGAAGCTTCCTCATGTGCCATGAACGACGAAGCTAAATGCGAGGGGTTGGAAAAGGTTACATACATGCTAATGAAGAAAAGTTTTTTCAAGTCGGGGTACAATTGCCTCTTCAAGAAAAGGAGCTGCTAGCTTTCTTACGAGAAAATGTGGATGTCTTTGCTTGGAGCGCTTATGAAGCTCCTGAAGTGGATCTGGATTTTATATGTCACCACCTGAATGTCAATCCAAATGTTGTTCCAAAGAAGCAACCACCTCGGCACTCATCTAGGGAACACGTCGAGGCTGTTAAAGAAGAGGTGACAAATCTTAAGCGTGCAGGGGCAATAAAGGAAGTCTTCTACCTGGAATGGTTGACAAATATGGTGGTAGTGAACAAGAAGAATGGGAAGTGGCGAGTGTATGTAGATTTGACGGATTTAAACAATTAGTGGACACTACGGTTGGACATCCTTGGATAAGCTTTTTGAATGCCTTTTAGGGGTACTATCAAATACCATTAGCTATGGCCAACTAGGAGAATACTGCTTTTGTCACACCCACTAGGAATTATCATTATAAGGTGATGCCTTTTAGATTGAAGAATGCGGGGTTTACTTATTAAAGGATGATGACTAGAATGTTTGAGTCCTAACTGGGTAAGAATATCGAGGTCTACATTGATGATATGGTTGTGAAGAGCAAGTTGGTTACTGAGCATTTAGGGGACCTTGGAGATATCTTCGAAGTGTTGAGGAAGCATAAATTGCGCCTTAATGCTTCTAAATGTTCTTTTAGTGTTAGCTCGAGTAAGTTTTTAGGTTATATGGTCGCACATCATGGAATTGAAGTTAATCCTGAACAAATTAAAGCGATTAATAACCTATAACCACCTTGGAATCCAAAGGAGGTGCAAAAATTAACTGGGATGACTGTAGCCTTAAACATATTTATATCTCTGTCAGCGGACAGATGCAAGCCCTTCTTCCAATTGTTGTACAAATGGAAAGGGTTCGAGTGGAATGAAGAATGTGCTCTTGCCTTCCAACAACTGAAGGATTATCTTTCTTGGCTACCTATTATGTCTAGACCCAAAAAGGAAGGAGTCCTTTTCACTTATATTGTTGTGGCCTTTCATGCGGTCAGCTTAGTATTGGTGAGAGTGGAGAATGGAGTACAAAGGCCAGTCTACTATGTGAGTAAGTCTCTGTAAGAAGTTGAAATTCATACTTGCCCATGGAAAAGGCCATCCTAGCAGTGGTGCAAGCTACGTGGAAGCTTCCCCATTACTTCCAAGCACACATCATTGTAGTTCTAACTAAACTCCCACTACAATCGCTGCAGAATGCTAATTATATGGGGAGAGTTGCCAAGTGAGGAACGATCATGGGGGCATTTGACATAAAGTATATGCCTCGTACCTCAGTGAAAGGGCAAGTTCTTACGAATTTGGTGTCTGAGTTTACTGAGTATCCAACGAGGATAGGGGTCGAAGGACATAGACTAGAAGGACAGCAAGTTTCGGTAATTTCTCTGAAAATGCCTCATCCTAGAAGTTATACGTTGATGGAGCAGCAAATCAAAAGGGATCTGGGGTGGGGCTGGTAATAGTGTCCCTGGACGGTATCACCATTGAGAAATCTTTAAGGTTAGGCTTCTCAGCCACGAACAACGAAGCTGAATATGAACCTTTACTAATAGGTATAGCTATGGTTCAGAAAATGAGGGGAAAGGCTGTTGAAGTATTCTCAAACTCAAAGTTAATCGTAGGGCAAGTAAAGGGAGAATTGGATGCTAGGGATTTGAGAATGCAAGGGTATTAAGGTCGAGCTCGGTGTTTACAGTCAGATTTTGAGTTTTCCACCATACAAAAAATCCCGAGAAAGCAGGAATACACATGCTAACTCTTTGGCAACTCCGATAACCGCTTCTGGACAAGATCTATCTCAGGTCATACTCATTGAGGATTTGCATACGCCTGCTAAGGATAAGAAGGAGAAAGTTCAAGTTCACCAAATCATGGTCGGACCTAGTTGGATGGATCCATTGGTTCTGTTTCTCAAGGAAGGTGTTTTGCCTAATGAGAAAAGGGAGGCAGAGAAGATACGGAGGAAACCTCCTCGATTTTGGCTATCCGAGGAGCAAAAGTTGTACCAACATTCCTTCTCTGGACCATAATTACTTTGTGTTCATCCTGAGGCAGTGGAGACACTTCTAGAAGAATTGAACGAAGGAATATGTGGAAGTCATACAGGAGGCAGGTCGTTATCACATAGAGCTCTTACTCAAGGGTATTGGTAGCTGAGTATGCAAAAAGATACACAAGAGTATGTAAAAAAGTGTGATCAATGCCAAAGATTTGCTCCGAACATTCATCAGCCTTGGGGTGTACTTAATCCTCTATCTAGTCCATGGCCATTTGCTCAATGGGGCCTAGATATTGTAGGACCATTTCCGAAGGCTGTGGGAAACTGAAGATGGCTTCTGGTCGGAATTGATTACTTCACAAAGTGAGTGGAGGCTGAGCCATTATCTAATATTAGGGACATAGATGCAAAAAAGTTTGTTTGGAAGAACATTCTTACACGATTTAGGATTCCTCACACCCTTATCTCAGATAATGAGCTCTAATTTAACAGCTAAGCCTTCAGGAGATATTGTTGTGAATTGGACATTAGAAATAGATATTCAACTCTAGCTTATCCACAAGGAAATGGGCAGGATGAGGTGGTCAACAAAGTCATAGTGAATGAGCTTATGAAGAGGTTAGACGAAGCAAAGGGTAGATGGGTGGAAGACTTAAACAAAAATGTTGTACGATGCCCATGGAATGTAAATAACCTACGAATGTACTATTATTAATGAAAGGCGATCTGGACCTTTTTTGTTTCTATTATTATTTGTGTTGTTTTCAAATTTCCCTGTTCATATAAGTATTAAACAGAACATTGGTCATGCCTAGCTCCTCAAACCACATACTTTTAGATAAATTAATACCATTAGTTTCTCTAAGTGTTAAATAGAACCTTGATCATGTCTAGCTCCTCGAACCACATACTTTGGATAAATTAATACCATTAGTTTCTCTAAGTGTTAAATAGAACCTTGATCATGCCTGGCTCCTTGAACTATATACCTTGGGTAAATTAATACTATTGGTTTCTCTAAGTGTTAAATAGGACATTGGTCATGATTGGCTTCTTAGACCATATATCTTGGGTAAATTAATACTGTTGTTTTTTCTAAGTGTTAAATAAAACCGTGGTCATGTCTGGCTCCTCAGACCACATACCTTGCTCCTCATACCACATATCTTGGATAAATTAATACTATTGGTTTCTCTAAGTGTTAAACAGGACATTGGTCATGCCTGGCTCCTCAAACCACATACCTTGGGTAAATTAATACTACTTGTTTCTCTAAGTATTAAATAGAATCTTAGTCATGTTCGGCTCCTCAGACCATAGACTTGGAGTAAATTGATGCTTTTTATATGGCTAAGTGGTGAACAAAGCCCTAGCTATGCCTAGTTTCTATAACCAATGCCTTACACCTGATTATAACTATGAATGGAACCTTAATCACACATAGCTTTTTGGGCCGAATATCTCAGATATGCAAATCCTATCTCCAAGTTAAGTTGCTAAATTATCAGTTGCATGGAAGTTAACTTGTTAGATTACCAATTGCATGGAAATTGAACTGTTGAACTACCAATTGCACAAATGTTTGTCAAGGTTAAAGGCAATGTTATGCTTTAATTGGGAGAAGTGATAATTTGAGTTTACAGTTGGACAATCAAACTATGTTCAACAATAAAATAGTATTATGAATAACATAGAAACACTAATAATGTAAAAGAACTTGTATTTTCGTTAAATAAAGCCTTGGAAAGGTAAAGGGGGTACATACATAAAAATAAAAATAAATAATAATAATAATAAAAAGAATAAGTAAATTCCTAAGTGGTCTTGGGCAGAGGAGGTTTGGCCTTCACTATAGTCTAGGTGGAAGGTTCAGGCAATATGGCTTAAGCTGCACCCTTGTCCTTAGGATCCTCCTTGGTGGTGAAGGGGAGAGTAGCAAGGACGAGTAGCTGACCTTAGGCTGCCCCTTTCTCCTTGGAGGTATCCTTGGGCAAGGGTAGAGGCTTGGCTAGCTCAGGTGGCTTCTCTTTGGTCACATTTTTCCCCTTATCTTGGTGCCTACTTGAATAGGTTCATTGGAGCCCTTAGAGGTAGTTGGGAGGGTACTGGCAAGGATGGCCTAGCTGGACCCAGACTCTTTGGGAGGGATGTTCGTCTGAGAGCTTAGAGAATTGGTTATCCGCAAAGTGGGGGGTCGGGTAGAAAGCATTCTCTGTCCTCCTTGGCGCCGATGAGGCGTCTACCCTAGCCTGGTTTAATGCCTCAATCCATACTTAGATGCAGTATCCTCGGCAGACATCAGTGATTTAGGCTCTAATAGATTCCTTTGTCTCCTTCACCCCTACGTCATAGCCATCTTGCTTGACTCGCTCAACAACCTCCTCTGCATTCGCCAACTTCTTCTTCAGAACCTCTATCTGCTCCTTGGCAATAGCGACTTGGTCTTTGGTTCTGTGAAGCTATTGGCGTTGATCCTCAGCTTGCCTCTTAGCCCCAGCCAGTTTAGCTTCAACACTCTTCTTTTCCCTGCCCACCTTAGTTAACTTAGTGTTGTGGTCTTTAACCCTTTGCTATACCACAAGGAGGGTTCCCATTGCAGCTATCTGCTGCTCTTCCTCATCTTTACACTGTTTGTGGCCATCCTCTACCCACTCTTCAGCCATGTGTGCCGCTTGATCAACTTCAAAAAAAAAAAATATAGGAAAGAGGAAGAAAGAAAACATTAAAGGGAATTCTCTAAAAGTAAAAAAAGCATATACTCTTAGCAAAGATAAAGAGCTGGAAACTTACCATGGCTAAATCCCTTTTTAGGGTTAGAAATACTTTGTGCCTCTTTAATGTCCTCAACTCGGCCATGTCTTGAAGAAGGAGTAAGGGCTGTTCCAGAGCATTGGCCACATAGCCAGCCTTGCCCCTCTAGAAGTCCCTGATGGAGGAGTCTAGGGGGAGTAGGGCTCCATCCAACTCCAGTGGAAGGTTCCAGATCTTAATCCTAGGGCAACACTTTGGACCTCTTTCCATGACCGCTCCCTCAGTAGAGGGTCTCTTGTGTACCCCTTTTGCCATCTTCGCCCCTTTCTAGGGCTCAAGCTCCTTGGAAGGAACGACTTCGCCTTCCTCGGCTACATCCTTTCCCTTTTTATCCATTTTTCTTTTCTTGTCAGCTTGTTTAGGGGAGGAAGTGTGGACAGGGAAAGGAGTGGGAGGCTAGGTTTGGATGGCTATGTCAAGAGTAAACCCTCCAGTGTGTGACTCCAATAATTTGAGGAGGCTTGTTTTCTTCTTCCTCTGGAGCACCATGCCTTCTAGAACGTTGGATGGACCTTGGCCACTACTTACTTGGGCTGGGGGTAAGGGAGAAAAAGCAGCACGTGGTGAGTTCGGGGCAAGTGGTTGATCGAAGATCTCGAAATTCTCTTCGGAATCTACGATCTCTAATGCTTCAAGTGCCTCTTCCTCAGAAGTTGGGCTTGAAGAGGTCTCTTCTTCCCCAGGGGCTCATTGATCAGGAAGTTGCACTGGCTGAATGCCTGCAAGGGGAGGACCACTAAGGAATCCGAGAACAATAATGTTAATTTGGTGAAGCTGAGGATCCTTCGCCTTGATGATGTATGTAGGAGCCTAGAAGCCTGTGGATATTGGTTGGTACTCGAGGATGACGTGAGTTGCTCGCAGCTGCCCATCTGTATGGAGAAAGATCTCGGATTTAAGAATCCTTGACAGGTCAGGTTCATTGACTAAACTAAAATTGGGGGATGTGAACTTCTTGTCTGCAAAAATCCCAAAAATTGAGATGTTAAAAAAGAGAAGAAAAAGAAAAAACAGTAAATAAAAGTTAGCCTAGAATGTCAGTGTTAAGGTAGGGAATCTAAACCTAAGTATACCACCTAGTTTCCTATCTCGTGTTGGGCAATGAAGTCCATCATGTCATTCACCTAAGACAATCAAAAAATCTTGGTCCATGCCCTTGTTAGTTTCAGGAAGACACGAGATGAGTCTGACTGTAGGGACCTTAGTTATAAAGTAGTATCCCGAGCTCTTAAGGAGCTAGCAGTTATATACCCAGTTCTCATCGTGATGGGTGAGGTTTACACCTATTTTCTTGTTAAAGGCATTTATGCTATCTAGTATCCTAAACATGTTTGGGGAACACTAGGTTGGGCAAAGTCTGTGGGCAATCAGAAAATCTCTGGTCACTCTACCCATAGGGATCCTCATCCTTCCCTCTATGAAGGTAATCATAGGGATAACCACCTCTCCTTTAGATCTCAAAGCATGCCATTCTCTTTAAAGGCAATGCCGGATTGAAACTCCAGCTGGTATGTTATACCGGGCTTTAAAGTTCTCTACTCCCTCAGGGGTATCTACTAGGCTAGAAAATCTACCCATCTTTAAACGCGAGTAGGGGATGTTAGAAAAGTAAGGTGAAATTTGAAAGGTCGAAGAGGAAAGAGATCCTAATAATTAGCAAGTGGGCTAAAGGTTACTTACAATGTTAGGAAAGGAGCACCTCAGATTGATTCTTGGGCGTTGAAGATTCAAAATTTGGGGCATCTGGTTTCTTCACACAAGGGTGGGAAAAGTAAGCGGGAGAGTTCCTACTCAAATACTCACGGAAAATCTCCACCGCAAGATCTTCATCACATCGTAGAATATGGGGGACAAGGCGTCGTATGTAGTAAATGCTGAAGTGTCCCAGTTATCGAAGCATCAGGAGCATACTCCTTTGTAGATGAAAAGATGCCTATACGTGAGGAAATAACACAAGCGTGGGAGGAATGGTTACTTGAAATCGAAATCCCACTTTTCTTGAGGAAAGAAAAAGTAGAATTTCGAGGAGCTATTGTAGGGATGAAGGGCCCAAAAAAGGGTAGTGGGTCATGGGCCGCATTTAAGAATGTCAAAGAGCCTAAAGACAAGCATGTATTAGTAAAGACAAGTAGACTGCAGGGCCGAGGAAAAGGTCAAATCGTAATGAATTGGTGATGTTTTCCAAGGAGCAATCCTTCCTCGGCCAACAAGGAGGAAATCTAAAGTCCGACCACTTATTAAGTATTGGGCATTGGGCAACCGTGCTTGGGAGGATAAGCTTTAGAGAGATGTGAGTCAGCGGAGAATTGAGAAATATCGGGGAAGAAAGCTGCTACTACCGCATTGAATGCTTTGCATCTACCTCCTTGGCCGCATTAATCTGGAAGTGATACCTGAACAGTAATTCTCAGCCTTACAGCTACTCAGAAAGACTTCAAGGAGGTGCTAATGGGACAAGTATCAAGGAGATTAGCAATTTGACATACACGTGAAGGGCTGAGATGAAAGAAATGAAGGGAATATAAAAGGGAAGGATTCCATTACAGAAGGGGCATGAGAAAAATACAAGAAAAAGATCTTTGTAACCAAGAACTTACTTTGTATAAGTTTGAAAATATATTCAAGAACAAATCATCCTCGGACTCAACCGAGGAGAACTTTTCTTTCTCAACTTATTGTTTACATTCACTCCTAGCTTCATAGCAACCCTAATAAAATTTTAGAGAGTTTTATCCTTTATTTTTTTAGTGAATTCTAGAATTCTCTCTGTAGATTCAAGGACTATCATCTTAAAGAAGATGTGTTCTATTTTGCGGCTTTTCACCTACATCATATGATCTTTAGAGTTTTAATTGATGGGATTAAAGTAGAATGTGCTAAGTAAATATATTAAACAAGATGCCTTTAAAATGTTTTTGTCATGGACCAATGGCTTTCTTGGCCATAGGATAAAATCCCCAAGTTCCAGAAGAACGAATTTTTTGGTCGAAACCAACAAAAAAAGTATAATTATATCCCTTAACCATGCAATGATGCAATAACAAATAATATAGAAGAGGAAAAATCTCAAGAATCATGGGGTAGTAAGTAGCGGTAAAATTAGATCTAGGGTCAAATACTTTCAATTTTTACTTAAAAAAAAAAGAGCAGTAAGTATCCAAAGAGATAGAGAGAGTGTGTGTTTTTAGTTTTAACAAAATCCTATGCAACAAAGACTCACTTTTCTTAATAAATGTGACGAGAATATGGGATATACATATATGAGTGAAATTTTCAATTAAGGCAAAGTAAAGAACTTTAGAAAAATACTTTGCATAATTGAACTCGAACCATAAAATTAAGTTCTTGAGATAAGTAATGTTCTAATATATTAAGGCTTCACGTGAAATCTTTCCAAGACATTATCTTCCTACTAAGTGATAGTAGAAGGTGGAAAGATCATTAAGATGGATAATTGATGACTTGCATAATTGAGTGTAATTTATCACTTTTCAACTTTAAGCTTTAGTCTAATTTTATTTATTTTGT